>OY747136.1:12359371-13829551 GCA_963556465.1 Berberis vulgaris | reverse complement strand
TCCACAGAGTACTATATTGTTCGTTTTGGGCCCAAGGCCCGCACGGCTTTAAAACGCATAGTATCAGAGTGGCACAGCGGCGCTCATGGTACTATATTGTCTGCTTTGGGATCCATGGGCCTGTTGAGCTCCAACCCTCACCCTCCCCCTCACAGTTTTAAAAGTGTAGTACTTTGTAGATTCAACCTCATACATATATAGCACATCCCCTTCCCTCACCTAAGCGATGTGGGACTATAATCTCCCCTTGGTAGCTTGCCCAACCCCTCTTGGGATCCACGGGCCTATTGGGCTTCACCATCACAGGCCTCTCTTGCACCCTCCCCCTCAGATCCGCCCACACAAGGATATCACATAATGCTTCTTGGCTTCTGCGGATTCAAAATACTTCCAGTTCAAGGGTCGTTCGCTCGCACGAGAGTTCAAGCCACTTCGTAAGTGTATATTTATTTATTTTTGATTTCGTTGCTCTTGATTGCATGCTAATCGTTGCTTGAGTTTCCTCGTAGGATGGTTTCCTACTACTCCTCTTACCCAGAAGAGCGAAACACTATGGAGACATTCCGCGACTTGCCAACGAAGAATGTGGTGGACATCATATGTCTCACCAACTTTATTCGCAGTAGGCTGTGGGACAACTGGCATGTGGCCCCTACTCTTTACCGATCATCACGAGTTAAGTCTGAAGGTGGGGCCCTTTCTAGGAAAAGGAAAGCCATCGGAGCCAAGGCTCATGTCTTGTCTGACACGGAGGAACCTTTTAAGATGCTTGCCTCTTTTGTGAGTTCGAAGAAGTCTTGCGTTAGAACTGGGTCATCTTCAAATTGATCTGCTCCAGTAAGTGAAGAGCGTGAGCCTGATAAACCCGCCAGCGCAGGCTGATGTATCCGACTGGGAGAATGACCACATGCGATTAACAGGGGTTGAAGATATATCGAATCTTAGTGTCGCGCAGGCGAAAGCTCTGAGCGAGCAGTTGATGCTAGTTGCAATAGCAGCTTCTGGAGGTGTCGATCCTCACAAGATCGTTCTACTCGAAGGTTCTTGTGGGGATCTGCCTGAGGTTCTGGTATTTGATTGTCCTACTGGTGGGCTGTTCGATAGTAGCCATGGTGATGCGAGCCATATTTCTCATAGTCTGCATTGTTCTCCGTCTCGCTCTAGGTCGTATCTCAAGGTGTTGGAGGGTCCGTTGGAAAACTCACTTCCTTATCTTCTTCTGGATCCTGCTAAGTCATCTCACACTAAGGGGTCGGCTGCTGGTGATAAAGGAAAGGTTGCGGAGGAAGGATTGGGAGTTGTGGTGACTACAAAGGGTGGTGCTGGCGTAATCCCTCATCCGAGAGAACTTCATCCGGATATGCAAATAAGTCTGTTTTCCCCGAACTTAATAAAGATGAGTACTCGAGTTTGGCATCAGAAGGTTGATGTGGATTATGCTTTGAAGAAGCATATAAGCAGGCGTCATAGCTGGCTGATGGATCACACTCCAAAACCCTAGGAGGATACAATGGAAGGGCGTATGGATAAGGGCTTAAAGTACCTTATGTTGGGGATGTCTCACTTGAGCGAGGTGGTTATTGTTGGGACGGAAGTCAAGGCAGCTCATGAGAGGGTGTACACTATGGAGCGTGTATTCTCGCACATGCAGATGTTGTATTCTGTCACGCTTTATGAAATTGAACTGTTGAGGAAGCAGGTTGAGGAGAGGAGGCTGAAACAGTCGACCGTTGTTGCTGAGGCTCAAAGTGTTCGTCTGGACGCCCTTGAGTCTGATTTAGCAGAGGCGAGGGCCCTAGGAGATAGATTCAAGAGTTGGATCAGACCCGCCGTGATCTAGAGGTTGCGCAGGAAGCTATGACTGAGGCATGTTCTGAGCTACGGTCCCTTGCTGAGGATAATGCCTTGAAGAAGGCTGATTGGGCTGTCAGAAACAACAATTGGTGTTCGATGTGGAGTTCAATGCTCGGGAGGAGAGGAAGGTCGATGACCAGCTAGAATTGGAGAAACATGAGCTTCATGCTGTAAAGAGCAATTTGACCACATAGCAATCTCAAGTTGATGCGCTGACAGGCAAGTTTGAGCTGTTGGAGCTGTTGGAGCGTGAACTTGTTGAAGTGAATGCTCGTGAGGAAGAAATTATCTAGGAGCAAGGCAAGTGTAAATTCTATTGGGTCGTACATGGTAGATTGAAGTTGCTGGCGCTGATGAATGAGGAGCATCCGGAATGGGACCTTGTTCGCTATAAGAAGATGTCATATGTAGACTTATCAGTGGCCTTTGCGTTGTCAGACCAAAAGGGTGGTTTAGATCCCGATACTCAGGCTGCGGAATGCAAAGACGCAACTCCTGCTCCCTCATCCATTAAGCTTAGCTTTTTTATTTCTGTACCTTCTTCTGATAAGTTGTGAACTTTGTATACTTGTACGTTTTTTATTTCAACTGTTTATTGAAAACAGGTTTATCTTGAATACGCTATGTATCTGTTTTGTGCTTGTTATCCCTATTGTGTGTTTTTTGTTTCTCCTTGTCGTTTTACTTTGGCATTGGCTGGTTGGATCAATTGGAAGTCGAGTGGTCTGTCTTCTGTTGAGAGTTTGACTGTTTGCGTTGCGAGTGACTCAGAGTCACCATTGCATAGTCACGTCCAATAGTGGCCATTTCGTGAATGGTTCGAAAGTGGGCTATGCTGCCCAGCTTTGGGCCATTCTTAAGCCAGTGGGGGCTTGTTTTGCCTATTTGACTGTCGGTCATGGTTACTAGCATGAGTAAATAGTGATAATCAAACACATCCGTTGTAATTAGAGCATTTGTTCCAAGTTAGGTTTTGTAAGCTCGAGCTAGCATTCAATGTAGCACTCGTTCGCACATCGGCGGGATGATTTATGGGTCAGCATGAGCATCCTTTGGGCCGCTGCTTATCAACCCGTGTGAGTGTGAAGACGCTGCTTGAGCTGTGATTTATCTTTGGGTCGTTGTTTCAAAAGAGAACAACGGTCGCGTGGCTAGCCGTCTAGGGCTTCTACCTTTTGTACCATCTATGTCCGAGCATAGTGGACTATAGGTTCGGGAAGCGAGGATTTGGCGGTCATGGTTTGTTGAAGAGCGATGATCTCGTGGTGAGGCGTCGACATTAGTTCGGGACTAACTAGTCTCCTACCTTTCAAACCATCTACACTCGTATGTAGCGGGCTACAAGTTTGAGATGAGGGGATTCGATGACCAAGCTGAAGAGCAATGGTCCCATGGCAAGCCGTCGAAATCAGTTCAGGACTGACTAGGCTCCCACTTTCCAAATCATCTACACCCTTGCGCATGGAGCTTAAATTTGAGAGTTTTCAGCGACCATGGTCTGTAGAAAAGCAGTGGTCCCGTGGCAAGCCGTTGGAGTCAGTTCGGGACTGACTAGGCTCCCACCTTCTAAACCATCTACGCCCGTGCAGTGGAGGCTACAAGTTCAGGGTTGGTAATTTGGCTACCATGGTCTGTAGAAGAGTAGTGTTCCCATGGCGAGCCATGGAATCAGTTCGGGACTGACTAGGCTCCCACCTTTAAAACCATCTACGCACGCATGGTGGGGGCTACCAGTTCAGGGTTGGTAATTTGGTGACCATGGTCTGTAGAAGAACAGTGGCCACGTGGCGAGCCGTCGGAATCAGTTCGGGACTGACTAGGCTCCCACCTTCTAAACCATCTACGCCCGCGCGGTGGGGGCTACAAGTTCATGGCTGGTAATTTGGTGACCATGGTCTGCAAAAGAGCAGTGGTCTCGTGGTGAGGCGTCGGAATCAGTTCGGAACTAACTAGGCTCCCACCTTCCAAACCATCTACATCCGCGCAGTGGGGGCTACAAGTCTGGGTTTTGATCAAAAGTTGTCATTGCCAATTGTCACCAGCTAAGCTTACCTAATCGGGTTTGGCTACTGTTGTCCGCAAAGGGTACAACGGTCTCTAGCGAATCGTCGTCACCAGGCATGACAACACTGATTAGACTCCCACTACCTAAACCATTGGCATCCGCGCTAGGCAAACTAAGTGTCGGGGTGAACCAGAAGCCGTCATCGTCAGCCAAGGCTGACTAAGCTTGCCTGGCCAAGTAGGGGCTTCGCCAACTGTGGGCGTGTGAGCCTGTATCTGCGAGCGGAGTACGTTGTGCGGATGAATTATGAAAATACAGGAGTACCTTGAATCATCTGACGGTAAGCAGGTGTGATCAGTGTGTCAGGAATGAGTAGGGTTTCCCATGCTTGTGTCAAGCGCGTGGTAGAATACTATTTAAATAATGGGCCGAGCCCATGGGCCTGTAGAGTGAGGGCTAGGGTTCTCTGTACGCAATATACTACGTGTATGTCGTAGATCACATGGTAACACGTGTGCGACGCGGATTGCGAGACGGTTGAGTATCGGTTACTCCCTCTCAATTAATGGGGTTGGATGCAGCCCCGTTGATTGGATGAACATGGACCTGCGTAGTATCCTTGGGAACTGTCGTCTCCTCGTTTGCCATACGGTATTTAATACTGACAGTTAATGCTGAAGTGCCTGCTTGGTGAACCATTATGTCTATATATTGGTGTTTTTTCATCGTTGTAGGCACTATCTTCGCAGAGCGTATCTCCTATAAAGTTCTTATTTGAAGAAAATGCTTTGGGTTTCCAAAGGCTAAAAGAAAATCTCCATCATTGAAGTCTTCGAATGTTCTGACATTTGCACCGATGAGTCACGATGAGAATCGTTGTTATGTGTGGTCACCTGCTCTAGGTGAGCACCTAGTTGTTTCGTTGAGATCTCGTAATTTCTTCTCATTTTGCGGAGAAGAAGTACGAACTCCCTCCCAAGGGATGAGTATGTCGTTTATTCGCTTGCGCTTCGGTGTTTCCTTGTGCTGCTATGCCCGCATGTATGCAGTTCCGTCTACTAGCTTATGGTTGATCGAAGTGTTGGCAGATGCGTGATGCTTCTGAGGGTGGTATCACTCAGTCACCCTGAGCATCGCGCATGGGAAAAGTGTCCTTGCTTGGCAGCACTATGAAACCTTGAATGCTCCGTCGCTCGTAGTCATCCTCATCTGCCTTCTTATACCTCCTTCGGGAGGCTGGAAGCTATTTGAGGAACTCTGCAACTCATTGTGTTATCGTTGTCGGGTCACTTTCTGAGGGCGGTTTGGAGGAGCGGACGACTGCTCTGTACTTTCAGCCTCTTCTCGCACCTTTGTCCTTGATCTTGGGAAGGAGTTGATCAAAGTTTACTTAGGGTTCCTTTGCTCTCTTCAGATCTCCTTACGTGGTCAGACTCTTTAACCGAGTATTTACTTTATGTTGCAGCAGATTCATATGCTCGTAATATGTAGTTTTTTGTATCCTCCTCAGGGCGCCCGTTGTTACATCTTTCCAGTAATCAATAGAGTGTGTTTGCGTAATTCTTTCTTTATTTCTTAAATGATTGCAAATCACATAAGTTTCTACGAACTAAAACTCTACATTGACTATGGAAAGGAAAATAAACAACTAAAATAGACTAACTGTTGGCGGAGAGAAGTCGATCCGCCCCTGAAGTGAATTTGCATGGCCCTTGTTTGATCGTTGATACTTTCAGTGAACTGTTGAACTTCGCTGATGTCACAGAGGCTATTGAAGAGTAAACCTTGTGGGGGAGTTAATCTCCACGCCAACGGAATGTTGGGGGGGGGGGGGTGTACTCCAGTCTGCATTGACCTCTTCGTTCTGTTGGGTTGAAGAGGGGATTGTTTTTGCTCCGTTTGATTGTTCCCGTTTCTAAAATTAGCCACCGTTGTTGGGATCTCGTGTGAGTGGAGTTGTGTGTCCACAGTCGCTGGATCTGACTCCGTTACAGGTTGCACTGTAGGATCTAGGAACATTCTATTTGCTTTAATGCGGCATAATGATAGCCTCGTGCCATAGGCTGGTCTCCACGTATCATTCATTCAGAGTGGTTAGCAGTGTACTTAAGGCACTGGTGAAGGGTGGAGACTACTTCCTCCATCTGGTGGAGCCATGATATTATCAAGATAAGGTTGTAGGTTGACGATGCGTCTACTACCATGATGTCCAGAAATAGGACCTTTCTGAGTTGTGGCTCTCCTGCTACTACTGCTAACCTTATCTTCCCGATTGGGAAGCATTCTTTGCTGAATCCGATCAGCGGGTAGTCTAAGTACTCCAGTTTCTCCTCCTAGAGGTCGATACTGCGAAAAACAATGTAGAACAGGATGTTAAGTGAGCTCTCTGTGTCAACTAGAGCTCTTTTTACCTCCCACCTTGCAATGGAGACCGAGATGAATAGGGCATCATTGTGCGGCGCTCGGACTCCTTCGAGGTCTTTGTCTGTAAGGGTTAAGGTGGGAATGGGGCTTTGCACCCTCGAGTATCAAACGGGAATGTCCTCATCCGCAGGCTGTGTCTGCACCTCCAGTAGAGTCCACTTGCGAGACCTATTCGACTGGTCTTCATCCGGTCTGACCCCATGAAGGACATAGATTATGCCCGGAATCTCCTTTTCTATTTTCTTGACTGACTCCCCCCTGTCCCTAGATCATTCTGGTCGCTTCTCAGAGCTAAGGAATTCCATTAGCTTGCCCTTGCGGATCCAATACTCAATCTCATACCTTAAACTCTTGCAGTAGTTGGTATCATGGCCAATCTATATGTGGTACGAGCATTACTTACTGTTGTCATGCTTGGAGGGATTTTCGTGCTGCTTTAGGGGCCACTTCAGATCTTTCCCAATTTTTCATGGAATTCAGGACGTCCGACGGGCAAGAATTGAGGAGGGTCATGGCTCTGAATCCAACGTAGGTGGATGTTTTCTTTGGCTTAGCTCGACCAGGGTGTGACCTGTTGTCATTGCGCTTTCGCTTGCCTCTTTATTCATCCTCACGCTTCCTTCCCTCCTTCCTATCTTTAGGAGCGGAGGGTTTCTTATCTCCTTTTGTTTCCCTCTTCACAATTCTCAACTCCTCTAAGGTGATGTACATCTAAGCGCTTTTGATGAGCTTCGTCATATCCAAAATGGTTTCATCGTGAGACTTTCATAAAGCTTTCCCTCCTTCAAGCCCGCGGTTAAAGCCATCACGGTTGTGTCATCGTTGCAGCCATCGATGAGTGTCAGCTCGCCGTTGAAGCGCGTGACATACTCTCTGACTGTCTCATTGGATCTTTGTTTGAGAGAGTATGTAGTGTGGGCCCTTCCGGAGGTGCTGACTTCCTACAAAACGCATCAGGAACTCCTTCGCCAGTGCCTTGAATGAATCAATCGACTTCGGCAGGAGGCTGTGGAAACATGTTAGTGCTGATCTTTTCAAGCTGGTGGGGAAGGTTCTACACATGGCCGACTCGGATCCTTCTTTGAGAGTCATTACGTTCTGGTAATGGTGTAGGTGCTCGAACGGGTCGGTGGTCCCATCGTAGAACTTTAGCTTTGGAGGCGTGAACTTCTTTGGAAGGGTTGCGTTCATGATACAGTCCACGAAAGATGAAACGGAGTGACAATACATCATGGCAGGGTCGTGCGCACCCTTACAGAGGGGTTCTGAGGGTCGAGCCTCTCCGCCTTGAGAGTCGGTTTTGCGTTAGCTCCGGTGACTCCTCTAGTCCAATGGGAACTTGCGAGGCTTGACTCTCATGTGCTTGCTCTCTGTCGCCTTCCAAAGATAGAGGCTCGTGTTGCTCCCGATATTCGTCAGCGGGTAGAGGGTTCTGTTGTATGTAAGCCTCCACTGCTCTAGCAATTTGCTGTATCTGAGACGACAACAAATCTATCCCGGGGTCAATCATTGTTATAACTGGCGCGGGGGTGTGAGTCTGCTGCCTATGCGTCATCAACAACGCCGAGAGCGGCGACATGGCACCAATCTAAGCTTTTGACGTGTCCCTTTGTTTTCCACTGTTGCGTGATCGGGTGGTCACCATTTCTTCGTAGCCTGAGGAGAGATGATGCTAGTAAAAGGTTAGGAACTTTGTCGTCCCCACGGACGACGTCAAACTGATGCAGTCATTTTCCGTTCCCTGCTTTGACCTTGACCTGCAAACCGACACAAGGAACGCGCGTGAGCCATAGACCACTGTTGTGGTGGCCGATGACACTACGATGCTAAAGTTAGACAGGGATATGAGGAAGGTGTAATGTTGTAAACAGGGAATTTGTAGCTTAACAACCTCATGTCTTATTTATAGTGCAGAAGTCCTAGTTCGACCAGACCATCGATGGCGTAGTTTAGGGAAGAAAATCTTCGTGGAGATCCTTATCTAATTGGAGTCGTGCTATGAAGGGACGTTTCCCTGTTAACCATGTGCTCCTAGATACACAAGAGATAGTCCTCGTTTGGAGAGTAGTCTATAGGTAGAAGTCTCCATGTGTGATACACACTCAAGAATATGCTTCCTAGTTGGAAGCAATGAGCCGCTGTAATAGCCCGTCTGAAGTTGATCCTCGAGATACTTGCCTTAACAGGGCTTATGGGTATTGAGGTTAGTTGTGAGACACGTGGGCCTAGCAGGCTGTTCGGGCCTGCTTGACGGGCTGCATTGGGCAGGCTTAGAACTACATGGACTGGATCAGTGTTAGGCTGATGCTAGAGCCTCGAGATAATCATGACACATGTATGGCGTAGAGTTGGGACCGTTTTTGTGTATCATCAACTACCGAGTTGGAGTTAGTGAAAACGCTGACTTCTTTAATTCCAAGGTGTTTGGCTAATTGTAATCCGATTATTACTGCTTCATACTCACCTTCGTCGTTTAAAGCTTTGAAGCTAAATTTTATTGCCTCTTCCAATGCGACTCCTTCCAAGTTGTACAAATTCATTCCAGCTCCACTCCCCTTCTCATTGGATGCTCTGTGGCAGCGCAAAATCCATTCGTGAGCAGTTGGTTCAGGGATTTCTTTCTCTTGTTGTCCGGTTGATGTTCGTTGGAGCCTTTGAACTAAGCAATGAAGTCTGCTAATGCCTGAGCTTTTAATGCAATCTTAGGAGCATAACTGATATCGAACTGACTAAGCTCTACTGCCCATTTCACCATTCTTCCGGACAATTTTGGTTTGTGCAGTACCAACCAAAGTGGTTGTTCAGTGATGGAGTGGGCTTGGAAGACTGGTCACAATTTTCTTGAAGATGTGACCAAAGCGAGTGTTAATTTCTCCAGAGATGGGTAGTTAACTTTTGCATTCGCAAATGTCTTGCTGACGTAGTAGACTGTTGTGTGTTGTTCTCCTAACTGACTGCGTGTTCAGATACTAATAGATGCAAGTACAATGTTTCGCCTATTTTTGGCTTTGATAGTAGTTTAGTACTCCACATGTATGCCTTCAGGTTTGGAAAACCTTTTCACATTCTTCATTCTACTTGAACGTTTTGTTCCCTTTCAAGATCTTGAAGAAGGGAAGGCATTTGTCATGTTCAAAGCTGTTATTCTACTATTGAGGCTTTGTACACATTTGATGTTGTTAGGCGATTGCATGTTGAGGAGTGTTTGTATCTTTTTCGGATCAACTTCGCTCCCTCTCTAATTGACCATATACCCGAGGAATTTCCCTAATTATAACGTACATTTTTCTGGTTCAGTTTCATTTTGTACTTTCGGAGCTGAGATAACGCTTGCTCGAGGTTTTTGATGTGGTCATCTTTGCGCAAGCTCTTGACTAGCATGTCATCAATGTACATCTCCATGGTCTTGCCAATTTGATCTCTGAACATTCTATTCACAAGACGTTGGTACGTGACTCCCGCATTCTGGCATCACTCGAAAGCAATACGTACATCTTTCTATTATGAGAAATGTCTTCTCCTGATCTGACTGGTGCATTTGTATCTGGTTGTAGCGAGAGTATGCGTTCATGAAACTTAGGAGTTCGTGTCTGAAAGTGGCGTCCACTATCTAATCTATACGTGAGAGTGGAAAGTTGTCTTTCGGACAGGCTTTATTTAGGTCCATGTAGTCTACAGACACCCTCCATTTCCCATTCTTTTTCTTGAACAGAACTGTGTTGGCCAACAAGCTTGGGTAGTGAGATTTATGTATCATCCTTACATTCATTAAGTAATGCACCTCATCATGTTTATTTACGTTATGGGGCAACTGGTATTCTTTTCTGTCGAACTGGCTTCTTATCTGGGTTGACTTGCAACCTGTGAGTCGTGACGAAGGGGTTAATGCCTACCATGTCCTTCATTATCCAGGCGAAGACGTTATGGTTATTTTCTAGCAGTTGGATTAGCTGCTTAGTTAGTTTTGGGTGAAGTTTTGTGCCAATCTGGACTGTTTTTCTTCATTCTTCACCATCCAAATGGAATGGTGTTTTTTTTCTTCTTCCAGTTGTCCAGAATTTGGTCTACCTCTCGGACTAACTGGAGCTGCATTTTCCTCTGGTATGTCGTGATCCATCTGTAATTGATTGGGTTGTTGTAATGGCTTATTTGGTCGTGATTGTGATTGTTATCTATTGAGGGTCTTCATTGTTGCATAATGAAATTCACACGTAGCTGGCTGATCCTCTTTGACGACCCCAACGTTGTTGCCAACGTGGTGCTTCAGGCATTGGTGTAAGGTGGAAGATACTACACCCAGTTCGTGCAGCTAGGATCTTCTCAGAAGCATATTGTATCCTGAAGGCGCATCAACAATGAAGAAATTCATTAATAGGATTTGTTGTCTCCCTGGTGTTCCTACTACGACTGGTAGTATTAGCTTGAGTGGGTGGCATTATCCCCATTAAAACCTACCATAAGTTGGTCAATAGGTGTAAATCCTTCTTCGTTGAACTGCATCTTGCGGAATGCTATCAGGAATAGGAAGTTGGCCAAACTACCCGTGTCAATGAGTACTCTTTTGACCTCCCACTTGGCCATAGAAACTGAGATCACCAAGGCGTCATCGTGGGATAAATGAACCCATGTGCATCCTTCTTGGAAAAGGTTAGAGTTGGGTAATAAATTCTGGTGCGCTGAACAGAAAAGTCCAGATGTCGTATCCTCGCCTGTATGTCTCGGATGGATCGCTTTCGTGATTAGTTAGATCGTTCTTTTTCTCCATCTATGTCGTGTAGGACGTATATAAGCTCTCTAGACTATTTATTTGACCCTGTGGTAGCATCCGCTTTCTCATTCCCTTTAGACCGATTGTCTTCCAACCCAATATGTTCACCGTGCCGTCCATTTTGGATTTAGTACTCAATTTCATGTCCGTGGTCCTTGTGGAAAGAACAATATTTGTTCTTATCTCATCCGGTCGGATCTCCCCTCAGTTTAAGTGGCCACTTGAGGTCTTTCCAAATTGCCATGAACTTCATAGTTGTCAGACTTGTTTTTAGAGTAGTGAATGATTTGTACTTTTTGTTGACCACGAGCGTTGACCATTCATGTCTGGTTCTTTCGAATTGCACATTTTCGGGTTCTTGTTTGTTGAATTCGAACCTACCGTTGGTTTGATGTCTTTCCTATTGGACGTTTTCCTCTCGTAGCCTATCATTTCTTCTTCTCTCATATCTCCCTTCCCAATTCGTTGGGAATGACCTTTTCTCGGACTCGTTTTTCTTCTTAGCGGCCAACATCTCCTCAAGGTTGATGTATTTTTTTAGCAATTTTCAATAAGGTCGCCATGCTTCTTGGAGGATCTAGATTCAGAGAGTTGTAAAATGGTCATTTTTTTAGTCATGGGGTGGAAGTGGATATGGTTGTGTCGTCACTACATCCATCGATCATAGTTAACTCGTCAGTAAAATGAGTAACGTATTCCCTGATAGTTTCATCAAACTTTTGCCTGACTGCCAATGAACCTTGTGATGAAGGGCCAATGCTTGAAAAGAATCTATCGGTCTAGGTAGAAGGCTATTCAACCAACTCATTGTTGTAGACGTGAGGTTGGTCAGAAAGGTAATGCATAAAATAGACTTTGCATTTTCTTTCAGTGTCATAATGTGGTGGAAATGGCGTAGATGGTCCGACGGGTCAATAGTGCCATCATAAGTTTCAAACTTTAGCAGAGTGAACTTTTTCGACAAAGGGGTCTTCATGTTTGTGTCGGAGAATGGTGGCCTGGCCAACTCCTAAAGCACATTGGAATCTGTAAATTTGATCTTGAATGGAACTTGTGGGAGAATTCCATCAGTCTGGGATCCATCTCCTTGCGGTTCGCTTCCCTTGAAGTTCGTCCTCCAAAGCTCTGCAGGGGCTTCGTGGTTAGCAAAATTTCGCTGAAGTGGTGTTTGAACGTGTTTGATAGGTGAAATATGCTCCCGAGTGAGCCTTTCGACCACTTTAACCAGATAATCCATATGGACCAAAAGTTGGTCCACACGAGGATCTGTCATTGTACCGCCAAATCTGTGGGATTGTTGGGCCATTATACTGTGCGGTGGTACTGCATTACCTTGCATAATTGGTTCTCCTAGTGTTAGATTTGGATAAGCCTACTCGATAATTCAGTTTCGTTGGTTGAAGGTTTGCCTTGATTATTGCTAAGCTTAGAATTTGTAGGATGTTCCATTTGCACCAAATCTTCTAGTTACTGATTTGCACTAAGGAAACTACCAACAAAAGATTTTCTCTAAAAGAGGAAATTGTCGTTCCCCATGGACGGTGCCAAGCTGATGCGTCCAAACCCATCCTCCTAGAGGTCTGACCTGCAAAATAGGGTTAGACTGCCAAAGACCATCTATTTGGTGGTCGAAGGCACTCCTATGCTTAAGTCAGTTAATTTGTTGGAGAAGATTAAATTTGGACAGAGTATAGTTTAGTTGTGTTTGCACACCTTTTGTCGAATGTTTTTTTACCTAATATAATATAAGTAATTAACTCTTTGCGTGACTTAAGCATGTAGGGCTTAATGAGGGGAGATGTTCTTCACAATGGTCTCCTCCTTCATTGAGGTACGTCCTTGGAAGAGTGATTCCCGTCATGACTTGTCTTTGTAACGTCTCTCTTTGCTAAGGGAAGAAATCTGTTGGGCCTGGACTCGGGCATTTGATTATGATTTATTATCAAGGATCCTTTTGAGCTTTAATGATTGGGTCTGCCTTTTCGGGCTTTTGGGATTGGGCCAGTTATCTGTGTTGAGATAGAAGTGTATGTTCCTCGTGATTGATGATCTTTGCCACATGTATGATCGTGATTAGAGGCTTATTTGATGTATCATCAATATGTACCTTGTTAACTCACTCCAAGAAAACATACCAGATTCTTACATAGATGCAATACAAACACACACACATTTCAGTGTAGTCAAAGCCATCCAAAACCACTGCCTAAAGCTAAAAGCCATGACCTCCCTCTTTGCCTTGGTCAAAGCCAAACCACTACTCTAAAGCCACAAAAAGCCACCACTTTTAGTGTTTTTTTGTTTAAGCGTGAAGCCACCAAAGCATTTTTTTGTTGCATTTTTTGTCGTTTTTCTTCTTCTTATATATATATTTTTTCCTTTTCTCTTTAGAGCTTCGCGGTTGAATTCGGGAGCTTCAACAGAGCAGGAGTTGGACATCTTGTTTGAGGTACAAATCTTCTTACCTTCAATAGAGCTTCACCGAAATTTGTACCGTCATGACCCCGAGAAGAAATACGCATATATACATTGATTATCTATGCATTAATAATATATACATTAATAATGTTTTTATTTTTTGTTTACTTAAGGTGATTGATTATGGAAGAAAATAGTGAGACAAGGGAAAGTAATTATCGGGAAGACATTAGTTGGAAGTATGTTGTTGCAGTGAATGGTAACAAATATCATAGCATAGGAAGCGATATATACACTTACATTGATCGAGCTAATACCTTTAATCTAGTATAAAAGCATAATGCATACATTTAGAAGCTTAGATACAAGCAAAATGCATATATATATATTTTTTTTTATATAATATTAAAATTATTTTTTTAGGATTACTATAATAAACCGCTGAATGATACAACACATTAGAACTGAAACAAATCCCTAACTATAATAATCATGCGAGTTAACTAATATGATTCGCTTGGTACAGTTCAATACTTCTTCCCCATATTATAAATGGGGAAGAGAAAAGATTTCATTGAAGAAGAGTAATATACAGTACAAGAATACATAACAAAGGGTTACTGGAGACTAGTACGATAACATCAGAAAGCTGATATGCATCAGTCATTCCATAAATTGTTGGGAAGATAAGTGATCTCGTTCCTGATATTGTCTTAATTTAACATTTTTACTCCAAAAATAACATTGAAGATTAAAGTATTGGGTTTAGATTCTGGCCCTTCTTAGTGGGGTATGATGCGTCCATTGCTATACCACACATTCCAGTTTCATCACCCACATTACACTCCATCCTAATGTATCCGCTCTCTCCCCAGTTAGTTCCCCATGAGTTCCTCACAATCCACTAGTCTTTGTCATTCTCAGTGCCATATCCAACAACAGCCACACCGTGGTTAAGGTCTACCCCGCATTCTCCACTGAAAATATCCTGAAAGATAGTAGAAACCAGAATTTTGTTAGTAATATCCATTTCAAAAATCACGATGAAATAAGTACTCTCCTAAACCAAACAGGTCTCTAATTTTTGAAACGTCAAAATGATAAAAGAGAGGGTCTTACTGATTTGTAGAGATGGAATGCTCTGGCACCAGCATCTATTGCAACACTAACGGGTTGATTAGCAACCGCCTTTTGCAAAGCACTCTCATCATTCACTGGAACATCCTCATACCCATCTATGCCAACAACTCTGTAATTTCTCTGCATCAATGACATTGAAAGGGAAAATAACCGAACTGCGTCTTTGATAAAGTATTATAAAACTTAATTTGTTCAAGTAAGCTATTACTTCTAGGGAATTACACTAACCCGGAGTTGATCACATTGGCCATCAATTCCCATGTAAGGATAATCGTGTTCTGTGTCAATACCTCCATTGTTGACTATAAATTCATAGGCAGTGTCCATGTTACCTCCATCACATCCTTGATCAATTGTTCTGTCACAGTCCACTAGTTCTTGCTCTGATAGTGAGATAAGATCATCTGTTGCAATCTTGTTTATCAACTCCACAGCCAAGCACGGACTTGACTTATGAGATTTTTTTATTTTTTTTATTTTTTTTTATAATTTATTTGTCCCCCAATTAGTTTTTTTATTTGTCCCTTTATTCTCACTTTTCACTTCAACCAGGACTTCATTCTTCAAATCATGTACATATCAAATTCAAACTCTACTTTTAGAGTTAGAGATAGAGGTTAAATCCCTCAAATCTCTCAAAGAAACCAAAATTTACAGTTTCTTCTTCACACTCCATCGATTGGCTAAAATAAGGGAAACTCTCATATTTCATCATCTTCAAAAATCTATAACTATTGAGTTATTTGAGCTCATCTTCACAAGATCCAGTAGGATCCAAACCACCTTATTCTTCTTCTTCTAGGTACCAGGTGCCTTCATTAATCACTGTGTTGGTCATCTCCACAAAAAAATCGTAAGCAACCCAATCTCTTCCTCCTTTTCTTCATGTAGTAGTAATCAACGATTCAAACCCTTCTCTTGTGTTGTGTTTCTAGAAGTAGTAATAATCTTCAATGAATATAGTAGTAATCATCTTCAATGACTGTCTTTGTTGTACTCCCCTTTTTGCTATATTTAAAAAAAAAATCATGTTAAAGTAATTAATTTTTATATTATATTTAATTAATTATGACATCACTCCCCCCGACCACCCCTCAACAAAAATCCTGGCTCCGTCACTGTCCACAGCAACAATAGTGGAGAATGCCCAACAACTCCCTGCAAATTTTCATTTCATAAGCAAGTCTTCTAACTCTTCAAATAACCAAACAAATTTTACATTCTGTAAAGAAGACTTACCACAACTTCCTTGATCTTTGACCGGGGCCGACGACACCTTCCTTCCTCCAATCAATGGACTCAGGCAGCTCTTCGCCTGCTTGAACAACATAACAGTCACTTTTAGGCCTAGAAAGCCTCCTACGGCCATCAACCTTTCTCCCCTAGTACATCTTACGATACTCCTCATTAGTAATATCAACAAACTTGTTCAGTCCAACAGTGTAGGAGTGGTTCTCCTTATTGTGCTCCTCGATGAATCTGAGATTGTCTTGGAATATCTCAAATCTCTTGTCCTTCTCCCCCAATGCATTGTATTGTTTTCCATGTTTCACATGTTAATATATTGTGTTAATATATTTAGATATTGTAATTGATATGTACTTAATCTGGAAGATAGGACAACCATAGTTTAGGAAGCAATTGATACTTGTAATTGTAATTGATTTGTGCTTAATCAGGAAGATACAATAGCAATAGTTCAGGAAACTATCGGATCTAGATTATTGTATTAGTCCTATAAAAGGGATACCTCTGTATCATTATGATTCATTCAAGAAAAACACAATTCTAAAATACAACTTTTATATGGTATCAAATCACTAGGTTCTACATGTCCACCCAATCTCTCATACACCTACCAATCTCTCATACACCTAAAACACTGACCAACAAAGCAACCAATCAATGCTTGTTTCACCTATTGACATTCAATCAAACCTCAACAACCCATATTACCTACATCAATCAGACCATCCTGGAGCAGTCCTTGTAAAAACACCCCTTTCCACAGACAACTATGGCAACTGGAGCCGGCAGATCAAAACAGCGCTAAGCGCGAAAAACAAAATTATTTTATCAATGTTTCTCTTGAGCCGCCATCGGAGTTGATCAAACCTACCAAATTCAACCGCTGGAAAAGATGCAATGATATGGTCCTATCATGGATCATTAATTTGCTGGAACCTGAGATCGCAAATAGAGTCATCTAAATCGATTCAGCACATGAACTTTGGATGGATCTAGAAGAGAGATTCTTGAGCATCAACGCACCCCAAATCTTTCAAATAGAGAAGGAGTTGCTACCTTAACACAAGGACAAATGTCCATCACCTCCTATTACACAAAACTCAAAAGTTATTAGGATGAACTATCATCCTACAATAAGATCAATACATGCCCGTATGGAAAATCTTGTGGTGCAACAAGATCAGTCCTGGATCGTGAAGAGCAGCGACATTTAATGCAGCTTCTAATGGGACTCGATGAGTCATATGCGGGCACTCGAAGCAACATATTGCTCATGACGTCACTGCTTACTAGTTTTCTCCTCCAAGATGAAAAACAATGCCAAGTTGCCACTATTTCCACTGGTACAAGCGAGAGCATGGCTATGTTTAGTGCTTCCAATAATAATAGGAGGAAGGACAATGTTGCAAGGCAAACTACCTCATATCGACTGTCCTCTTCCAACATCAATGGCAGCATGTCAAAGGACCAACGAGAGCCCAAACATTGTGTTTGTTGTAATGGAGGCACACACAGTGTTGAAAGTTGTAATTTAATCAAAGGTTTTCCTCCTGGACATAAGTGGCACAATAGGCAGAGCCACCTTTACTTCCACCACGATCCAATGGCAGTGGTCGTACATATCAAGGGAGAACCAATCAATCTAACCAATCTGGTCCTCGACAATAATCATCTGCCAACAATGTCCACGTACTAGTACAACCCACTCATCATCTACAATCCATAGCGCCTCATCTCACTCTTGACCAGTGTAAGCAAATTATAGATGTTCTTGGTACAGAGGGCGTTAATCCAACCCAAGCAAATTTTGCAGGTCTAAATTCTCTTTCTTGGTTTAGTTTTCACACTCAAACATGTTCACCGGATGTTTGGATCATAGATAGTGGCTCTACTGACCATATTACACACTCTTCTAATCTCTTTACCACTCGTTCACACACTTCTCTTCCACCAGTTGGGTTACCCGGGACAAAGCACCAATCACTTTAATAGGCATTATACAATTTAATGATATCTTTCGCCTTACTGATGTTTTATGTGTTCATTCTTTTAATGTCAATCTTTTGTCCGTACCACGCCTTGCTGATTCCCTACATTGTTTTGTTTGTTTTTTTCCTACATTTTGCTACACACAGGACTTGCACACGCAGAAAATAATTGGCTTGGGTAGGAGGCATGGAAACTTGTACTACTTCGATCCAAACCATCTTGCTCTGCATTTTCGCTCTTCTTCAACCTACCATGTGACTATCCAAAGTAATGTGTGGCATCTTCGATTGGGACATCCCTCCAATGAAAACTTCATTTATTATCCAAGCAATTTTGTGATATCTCCCTCCCTCAGCATATTTGTGATTTTTGTCCATTAGCTAAACAAACTAGATAGACGTTTCCCTCAAGTTCAATAAAGAATATTGCACCCTTACTGCCAACCTCTCTTTTCAATTTTGGGGTGACTGCGTCCTCACTGCTACTTATCTTATCAATCGTCTCCCCACACCCATCTTATCCAACAAAACACCCTATGAAATTCTTTTTGGTCGACCACCTAGTTACACACATCTCCATGTGTTCGGTTACTTGTGTTATACCACTAACCTCAAACCCACAAATAGACTCGACAATCGAGATCGTAAATGTGTCTTTGTGGGCTATCCTTTCGGGCAAAAAACATATCGCTTATATGACCTTGTCAATCACAAGTTTTTGGTTAGTCGCGATGTTGTTTTTCATGAAACCATATTTCCCTTTACAACACCCAAAACCAACACTTTCTCTGTGTCCACTCCCACATCCAACCCTTCTACTCAGTTTACACTTCCATTGATAGGTCCTTTTCTCTTCACTATGCCCACACCCACAAACATCCTCCCTACCACACCAACCAACGTATCACCCACACCTACCACTAACCCAAACGATGACACCTCCTTTGTACTGACATCCCCAATTCCAAATTGAGACGCCCCATCTATACCTACATCCATAACCCCCAACCTCAACGTTTCTTCTCCCTCCACTCACGCTTTACCAGCCCCCACTCCTACTCCATGTACACCGACTTCGTCGCATATTCCTTCTTCACCGCCCCCTCATCCTCTTCGGCGATCCACTCACATTCCCCATTCCTCTGTTCTTCTCAGAGACTTCCACTGCAATAGTTCCATGTCCATTGCTCATGCCGAGTCATCTTCTGCAATTACACCGGGTAAGGGTTCACGATATCCACTTTCTCATTTTATTTCCTACAACAATTTATCTTCTACTTTTGTCGCAACAATTTCCAAAATCATTGAGCCACTACCTATGCCCAGGCTTCCACCGATCCTCTTTGGTGTGAAGCTATAGCAAAGGAGATACAGACACTTGAACAAAATAAGACTTGGATTCTCACCTCTTTATCTGCAGTCAAACGTCCCATTGGGTTTAAGTGGGTTTTCAAAGTCAAATACAACTATGATGGTAGTATCGAAAGGTATAAAGCGCGGCGTGTGGATAAAGGATATACACAAAAGGAGGGACTTGACTACACTGAAACTTTCTCTCCCACTGCCAATCTTGTTACATTTCGTTGCCTACTTGCTATTGTTGCTTCTCGTGATTGGTCTCTACATCAACTCGACGTGCAAAACGCCTTTCTCCATGGCGACCTAGATGAAGAAGTTTACATGATTCCTCCTCTCGGGTTTGGCCTACACGGGTGGAACTTAGTATGTCAGCTACAAAAGTCACTCTACGGATTAAAACAAACAAGCCGCAATTGGTTTGCAAAGCTCACTGCTGCCCTTCGAGAAGTTGGATTTGTACAATCTATGGCAGATGATTTTTTATTTACCAGGTCCAGCAAAAACTCATTTACTGTCATTTTGGTTTACGTTGATGATAACGTGATTACAGGAAATAATCCTCAAGGCATTCAATCCATCAAGGACTTTCTCAATCATCATTTTCGTATCAAAGATTTGAGACTCCTGAAATATTTTGTGGGCATAGAAGTGACATGATCCAAAAAAAGGCATATTCATTTCATAACGCAAATATGCACTTGAACTACTTGATGAGGTTAGTCTATTGGGAGCACGTCCTTCATCCTTTCTCATGGAACAAACACTGAGACTCAAGCCTAAAGAAGGAAAATTGTTGCATGATCCCACTAGGTACCGCCGCTTGATAGGGCGTCTCATATACCTCACAGTGACCAGGCCAGACATCAGCTTCGATGTCCATGTACTCAGCCGTTACATACATGAGCCACACCAGCCACATCTTGATGTTGCTTTCCGAGTGTTACGATACATTAAAAGTTCACCTGGACAAGGCATCTTCTTTCCAGTTCAAAATAATCTCAGACTCAAGGGCTATTGTGATTCAGATTGGGCTACTTGTCCTATTACAAGACGTTCTATAACGGGCTATTGTACCTTCATTGGCAACTCCTTGATCTCATGGAAAACAAGGAAACAAAACACAATTTCACGATCATCAGCCGAAGCAGAATATCAGGCAATGGCAGATGCTTGTTGTGAACTCAAGTGGGTCTGATACATCCTCAAAGACTTGCATGTCACACATTCTGAACATGCGATACTTCATTGTGACAATCAGTCGACTTTGCATATTGCCAGGAATCCAGTCTTCCATGAGCGAACAAAACACATTGAACTTGATTGCCACATAGTGCGACAACATCTTACTTCTGGGCTGATTTTCACAATGTACACACCCACAAGGATGCAACTTGCCGACGTTCACGAAACCACTAGGCAAGGGACCCTTCGTTTTTCTACTTGGCAAGTTGGGAGTGTACGATATACACTCGCCAATTTGAGGAGGCGTGTTAAGATATTGAGATATTGTGTTAAGATATTTAGATATTGTAATTAATATGTACTTAATCGGAAAGATAGGATAACCATAGTTTAGGAAGCAATTGATTCTTGTAATTGATATGTGTTTAATCAGGAAGATACGATAGCAATAGTTTAAGAAACTATAGGATCCAGATTATTGTATTAGCCCTATAAAAAGGACACATCTGTATCATTATTATTCATTAAAAAAAAACACAATTCTCATATACAACTTTTATATCACAAGCCATTTTTCATAAATACCCATCACTTCCTCGTCGGTCCTCCATGAGAACATCTTGTCATAGAAGATGATCGACATGTCTAAAGCAAAAAACGTGGCAAAGAAGAATAGAAGGGCAGCGAGCACAATTGAAGAACTTCTATAAAATCCCATTGTCTCAGGAAGAGGAAGAAAACAGTGTAAGTGTGGTGAAGATGAAAGATTATGCAATGGCTCTTATATTCCTGATTTTCAAGCGTGTAATTCATATTTATGAAAATCATTAGTTTTTTTTTAAATAACAAAATAAAGTCAATAACTTAGAGAATATTTTTAACATTTGAGCTTGTTAGCCATTGATTTCATAAGAGTAATTTAAATTTCCCCAAAGGTTCCTTGAGAAGGGAATAATAACTTGTGACTTTTTATTTTTAAGTGAGGGCACCTACTACTACTAGCTACTAAACAAATTGTCAAGGTGGAGAAGGAACCAAAAAGTCATTTTACTGATACCAACAACAAGGACTTAACTAATATCACACACATATTATAATTTTCTTTTTCAATGGTTGAAAACTATACACGATTAAGGACACTTGAACATAATGGAATCTTGACTCAAAGCTCTAATAGACGTTGGATTGTCTTAAAGATTACACCAAGCGCATCTTACAAGGATCAAGTATTGCAATGACATTGAAGGCCATTGATAGCTACAGATACCTTTCATTTTCAATCACTGAAGATACTTTACGATAGCTAAGCAACCGAACACGTGTAAATCTCTTCCATTAAAAAAAAATCTGTGCCATAAGAAGATATTATGGCTCTTAAGAATTAGTGTTTTTTTTGGATGACTTGCAGTATCAGAAAGTGTATAATTGCATCCAAATTTCTTCTCTTTCTATCCAGCTTCACTATAATCTTTAGCCAAACTTCCTTCTCACCCCAATCTGAACTAAATAATTACCAAATGTTTTCCTTCATTTCTCACACCAATCCCCGTCATTTTGTACCATCCGTCCTGTGACATCCAACTCCGAAAGAAATGAATGCGGTGGTGTGCTAGAGAGACCTAATTTGAAGATGAGGTGATGTTTGCATTTGGACACGCTCTACATGATATAGTTAGAATCAATTTAAGTAAGGGTTAATTGTTATATGCCCCTACAATAAATAGCTAATTGAGATGTGTTTATCATTAATCACTATTGCACTTACCCCCTAAGACTGGCAGTGAACGTGCCTTAACCGTCAGATTTCAAATGAGATGACCAAAATACTCTTCATAAATCACAGGCTGAGATTGATTGTTTCGTATCTCAAACATCTCATCTCGAAGAAAATCCTAGGACTCGACTAAAATTGTAGTCGTATCTCGAAGAAAATCTAACAGTTGGTAAATATATTTGCATCTCATCTCAAAGAAAAGTGTAGGGTCCTGTTGAAATCATAAATGCATCTAAAAAAATCGTAAGGCCCAAATTAAATCATATACGCATCTCGAGAAAAATCTGACAATTGTGAAAAACACTTCCTCCTCCTACCCCTCCCCTTCTCTCTCCTATGTTTCGCGACCCCGCTGCCACCTTCCTCCTCACTCCATCCTTCCTCCTCCTCTTTCTTCCTCCCTCTTTTTTCCTCTTCTGTTTCGCAACCTCGTCCCCACCTCCCCCTTCCTCCTCCATTTGACTAAACAGATAGAAGGAGAAACCCATTGCATATTTTCGATAGATTTTATCTGTAAATGGAGAAACGCATAAATTTTGCTGCTTTAAAAAGATGAAAATAGAAAGCTCTCTTTGCAAGCAAGTAGAGAAACGGAGAACTCTTTCTCTCTTCCCTCGTTCTCCGAGTTTAAAGGAGAGAAACATAGCAGTCTGTAAACATCAACTCCTTGCAATCGATGAGTATAAAGAATTTATATAGTCTAAAAAGATGAATTCAATTCACGTGTGTAAGAGAAGAAAAGCAAAAACAGAGTCCATCTCTTTCAACTAAGGGTGTGTTTGGTTGCATGAAATCCTATGCCATGGGAATTCATGAGGGGACCCCTACATTTTAGGCTAAATTGATATATCACTCCACATCCACCATTTGACCACCATTTGATTTTGTGATCAATGGTGGGAATGGAAGTCCCATGAACATGGAAATTCCACTCCTTAGTCCCCCAAGGCATGTGATTCTCATATTCATGAGACTTTCATTCTCACCATTGATAACAAAATCAAATAGTGCATATGGAGTTATACCTCAAATTAGCCTAAAATATAGGGGCCCCCTCATGGATTCCCATGGCATAAGATTCCATGCAACCAAACACACCCTAAGGAATCTTTGGGTTAGATTA
This sequence comes from Berberis vulgaris, assembly GCA_963556465.1. Taxonomy (NCBI): domain Eukaryota; kingdom Viridiplantae; phylum Streptophyta; class Magnoliopsida; order Ranunculales; family Berberidaceae; genus Berberis; species Berberis vulgaris. Next base: position 13,806,268 of record OY747136.1, on the reverse strand, counting down.
GATGGCATGTTTTTCCATTTCTCATTACAATGACTTCTCAAAGAAAAAAAGTCTTTGTTGATTCTAGGATTTGCTCATCCTCCCTTTAGACCCACACAAAATTCTTGCAGACTCACAACCATGTCCACTTGATTTCATCATTATCCGCAATTTCTTCCAATGCTCTCAGCTCCCGGACTTCGACGACCCATGCAAGTGAGAATATATGATTCAAGGGATTAGACTAGTCGAATCCCATAACCTCAAATCAAGCAATTTGTTCTTGGCCCCTTTGAATACATCTGAGTCATGTGTGTCGAACCGCGAGTTTCAGATTAGTTGAATTTCGCAAGGGTGTATGAATATCACATCTAGATTTTAGGAAACAGATGAGGAAAAAGGGGGTGGTGGAAGGAGGAAAAAGGAAGGAGGAATGAGGGAGGAGGAGGAAGGGGCTGCGAAACAAAGCAGGAAGAAGGGGGAGCATGTGGAAGAAGAGGGAGGAGGAATAAGGAGTAAGAGGAAAAGGGGGAAGGGGAGGAAAGGAGAAGGAAGAAGGGGAACTATTTTTTTACAATCGTTAGATTGTCCTCGAGATGTGTGTATGATCTAATTTGGACCCTACGATTTTCTTCGAGTTGTGATGTTTGAGATACAAATATTTTTATCAACTGTTGGATTTTTCTCGAGATACGATTATGATTTCAGTTGAGCCCTAGAATTTTCTTCGAGATGAGGTGTTCGAGATACGAAACAGTCAATCTCAGCTTGTGATTTATCAAGAGTATTCATTTGAAAACTGACGGTCAAGTCACGTTGACTGCTAGTCTTGGGGGATCAGTGCAATAATGATTAATAATGGGTGCACATCTCAATTAGCTATTTATTGTAGGGGGCATATAGCAATTAACCCCTTAAGTAATTGGTTTGAGCTAAAACCCTTCCCTAAAGGCTATATATGGCATCTAGGGTTCCTTAGTTAAGTTTGGGTTTTCTAGTTAAGATTAGGCTGAATTTAATAACCTGTCAACATACTAAAAGAAATGTGCTCAAGTAAAAAAATGGGATTTTTTGAGTTTAATACTCATTAGTTTATACCTATTAGATTTTGGCCCTCGTTTTGAAAACTATTAGAGTTTAACCTCTTTTTTTTTTACGAAACTTTTAAGTCCATGTCATTGACTGGTCAAAATTAATTTTGGGATCTTTTTTCTCTTACCTTAGGTTAAATTAAGGAATGAAATTTTGCCTAAAATCACGAACCAATTTTTCGTTGAACTTCCTCCTTCCTCCTTGTGATACACCTTCCTCCCTCCTCCCTGTGATGATGACACATGGTTGCTCCCTGACTGTTCCCTACTCCCTACGGTTGCTCCCGGTTCCCACGGAAATGGGCCCATAATTGCCTTGATGACCATGTTTTCCTGAATTTGACTTGTTTTAACCCCCTTCTCCCAAAGAATAGACTTCTAGCACTCGCAAAATCTTTGTGCCTCAACAAAAAAGACCGAACATGCCAAACCCTTCTCATCTTCAACCTCCAGATCTAATAAGGAAATCTCCCTCTCTTTGTCATTCTATGCGATGAAGCAGGACAATCTCTCCCTCCATATTCCCCTCTCCTCCTTTGGTATTGTCTCTACAACATAGTGATGATAGAACAACTTTTTTTTGTCTTTTATCCTTGAGTTTTGATGCGTCTAAAAATCATCCTCCTATGAGTTTGACCTGCAAAACAAATGTTAGATTGCCAAATACCACATTTTTGGTGGTCGAAGGCACTTCGATGCTTAAGTCAACAACTCTGTTTGAAGAAGGAAGTAAATCGGGACAAAATTCAGTTAAAGTTGAATACTTGTGTCGAATGTTCCCTTTACCTTTTATAATGGTCGTAGTTATGTGTGACTTAAAGCATGTGTGGAGCAGCGGAAGGAGATGTTTATCATAACAGTCTCCTCTTTGATGGAGATGTGTTCGTGGAGGCGTAACTCCCTCCACGACTCTTTTTGGTAAAACGTTCATCTTCTTTATGAGAGAATTCGTGTCGGGCCTGGATTTAGGCTTTGATTATATCTTCTTATAGCTGGCCTTGTCTGAGCCTCTGTGATTGGCTTTATTCTTCTTGGGTATTATGAGCTAGCCCAGTAGATGGGACGTCATATACTCGTGATGGATGTTTTCTGCCACGTGTATGGTCGTGATGATCGATCTATTTTGATGTATCATCAACTACTTCCCCCCTTAGTTAGTGGATATGTTCATGTATCCAATAACTATGTGGCGGTTTTGTTTTCTATTTCAACATTACGGCACATTCAGTGCTCTTACTATCTGTTGTTGTTGTTGTCTCTCCAATGTTTCGTCCGCCTGCTCGTTTTAGCATGATTCTTGGGATTTCGTGCCACTGTCATATCTTGCATGTTCTCCCAAGAGTGGACCTTTCACTACTCGTCCTTATAAAAGGAGAAGTTGAATGTGTTTTACTTTTTTTTTGCACTTCTTCATTTTTCAGTTGTTGATTCCTTGATTCATCGCGCTTGTTATGCAGTCATGTCTAGCTTTAGGGTTTTGAGTGGCGATGTTCTTGATGCTTGTGAAGCTTTTTTTTGCCTAAACAGGTAATGCATGCGACTGTGGATAGCATCCGTCATGATTACTTATTGTCGGCCGATCTGGAAATCATTCTCCATGGAGAGGGCAACAGTCTTTGTCGTCCAAAACATGGGTACATCGCTTTGTACCTTGGTATGTTCCACTCTGGTTTTAGACTTCCGGCTCCTGCAATCACCTGGGAGTACTTAGACTTGGTTAGCATTGCTCCGACCCAACTGGTCCCTAGCGGTTGGAAGGTGATGATTGCGACCATAGCAAGGGGTGTCGCAGCTTGTATCCCTATGAATGCCAGGGTTTTGCATTCTTTGGTGGGGTTTAGAGTAAACGGAAATCGCACCTTTTGACTTCACTCCCCTTTTTGTTTCAAGGACCTACGAGAGGAGTATGGGGTCTGGTCAAGGTCCTGGTTTTACGCCTCCATTTCTTCCAATTACTTCAGGTTTCGCGAAAATCAGATTCTACGGTCATTCCAGGAGCCTAAGATAGTCGAGTTGTCATTGTCGTTGGAAGATCAGAAGTTCTGCAGTCGATTTAGCAATCTTCCCCGAGTCTCAGTGGAAGATTTTCTTACTACGGATTTTAGAAATACCTTTGATTTGAGTAATTTGATTAAACATTAGAGTTATTTCCTATGTGTTTTTTGGGTAATCTTCTTGTGTTCTTCCCTGTCAATTATCTGTTGCTATTAGCCTGCATAATAATCGTTATTCTGCCCGACATCACCATTTCAATTGCACAAACACAATTTCCATTGATACTATTATTTTCAATAAAAATAACAAAACTAAACTCACAAATAGAGGAATTGGCACCTTCTACAACAAGGATATTAGGTTAAAGGAGCCCAGATACTTTTCACTATTATAAGATATGGCAAAACCCCCCATTTTTCCAATATAGATTGAAAAAAAGAATCCCAACTCTAGACAAACAGTCAAATAAATAGTAGCTTGGAGAAGAAGATACATAATTTGCATGGTAGCTTATACCTATGGGAATACTGAAGAATATAAGAGAACAAAAGAAACTAAAACCAATATATCCATAAAAGTTTATGTTCATTACCTCCTTTGACAATAGCCCTATATCACAACGAAAATAATATATACTAACACCATTCAAGAACACCAAAACAACATTATTCATTGTCAAACAAACCCCAAACCATGTTATTGTTGAAATCTAAACTTGACTTTATTGTTGCAAGGTAACTTTCGATCAGAATTTGAAGGGGGTTACAATTATCCAAATTCAGCTTATAATATATCAAATTAAAGCCCCGTCTGTCTAGTTTCCAACGCTTCAAACCGCTAATTAATTAGATTATTTTTTTATAAAGTTATGGCCAAATTACTACTGAATGTTCAACGCAAATCGAGAAACTGAGTGGTTCTTAACATCGTCTCCTATGATAGCAATAAAGGCACAAAAAAAAAAAACAAAAAAACAAATAGATCGAGTTTTTACCCCATTTTTGTAAGACTCAAAGTTGAAGAGAGACTCCTCTTCTTCATCTCTTTCGCCTGTCTCTTCTACGAAGGGTTTTTTTTCTTCTTTTTTTGTTTGTATACAAAAAAGTGGCTAGGTTTTCTTTTAAAAGGTTCTAATTAGGGATTTTTCTAATTTTTGCTAAATATGCCCACAATTTCTATTCTTTTACCGTCTTAAAACTGATGTTACCAGGAATTGATGTCTACCCAATTGATTTCTTTGTAGTGTTGGAATATTACCAAGCAAGATTTTATGACAGTGATTGTAGATTTACTAGCATCTTAACTATACGCTCATTACCTTATTGCCAAAAATTAAGGGTGCTCTTTGGGTAGAAGATTATCGTCCTATTTTTATATCATCAATTAGCAAAATCACACCGAAGATCTTACCCTCTTGCTTTTGGTGCTTACATTGGTATATGCTTAGTCTTGGTGTTATGCTTATTGTTAGATTATAACTCTCTTTATCATGTACAAGATCACACAAGCAAAAAAAAAACCTCAAATTGCTTATTAGTTGACCCCTACAGTTTTTGAAATAATTAGTGTTTAGTACTCATATTCTCTGACAACTATTTTGGGCCTAACTATGGTTTAACCTAAGGTAAGGGCAAAATTGTTCGAAAATTCATTTTAACCGGTCAATGACGAGGACTTAACGGCTCCATAAGGAAACAAGGGTTAAACTATAATAGTTTTTTTTAAACGAATTTTCCAAATTCTGATAGATATAAACTAATGAGTGACAAACTCGAAAAAAAACCATCTTTTTTTTTTTTTTGCCTTCAACTAAGTCGACAATTTACTTTGTTCACTCACTACAATAACAGACAGACAAATTCTTACACTGATCAACCACACACATTTCAAGTGAATATTCTTTATTGAACCCATTTATAATGAGATCATCAGTTTAGGGATTTTTCCTTGTGTGTGAACCCCACCAATATTGGATCTGAAATTCATCAGACTGGTTTATTAGGTCATCCAGTGGTCCAACTACCCCTTCAGAGCACACAAACGTCTCAAAGCAGTTAAGCTCACAAAGTCATATTAGCTTCCAAGACCCTTTGAATCATCTTCACTCGTGCGTTTTTCTTTGGATACAAATGAACATGTATGCATGGAGAAAACTTGGATCCAATTTTGGCAGTCTAATTGATCCAATCTTGTAAATCCGCCGCAACTGAGGAACCAATCATGCTAGTTTGAGAGCTCTGACATGTTATGTTGCAGAGAGGTTCTTCAGTGGGTTCACGCAAAAGGTGTTTGGCCAATGGTTTATGAGCTGTGAAAGATTTATGTCAGAGCTCAGAATAAGCCCATGTTGTATCAAACTTTCTTGTTGGTAATAATGGCAGCAAAGCTAAATTGATTACATATTTTGCATTGTTTAGAGAGTTGTTTATTTCCTCCATTTGCCAACTTGACTACTAAATTAATTAATTGGGATATTATTTAATTACACAAAAGGATACCACCGTGTTTATTGTGGATGATGTAAGAGAATACATCATCAGATCAAAAGTGTACTAGCTTTTGGAAATTAATTGTTACATTTTCAATTCTCCCTTAATTTGGTGAATGATTCCCAAGAAATCACCAAACATTTAGGTCTAGATACTAAGGAAATTTAATTCATATTCATTACAAGGGACCTATGGACTTAAGTACAGCGAATTATAAAGAACCCGGATCCAAATTGCAACAAGTTTAGGCACAATTTCAGTGAAATTGTTGTAAGCTTTGGAAAAGATTTAGTTATGACGATTGTAAGCTTTGAATTTGAAAATTACTGAGTGAGAGAATTTGGCATGTAAGATTTGTTGGATGGCCAGTTGCCATGGTTTATGATCGACTTCAAACTCTACATTCAAATTCAGTCTACAATATCAGCTCCCAAAGCGCCAACAAATGAATCACCATTGATGATCTGTTTGTTGTGGAGATTTTGGTAGTTTTTTACTTGTAATAGATATACGGAAACAGGATTATTTTGACAGGTAATGAGTGACCCCTCCTCAATCATACATATATGGTGTTGTCAATGGCCTGGAATATTATATATAGATCTGCCTATTTAATTGGTATATGCATGCTCAAACCTAAATATGAACTTTGTTAACTCACTCCGAGAAAACAAACACATATTTTTACAGAGGTACAAACTGTTGGGAGATTTGGGAAGAACTGGAACTTAAGAAAGACTAATTTTATTAATCTCTCAAAAGTCTCTTACAACTTCACACCCTTACTATGCTCACAACACTCGCTACTACACTTGAGCTTGTTTGCTCCTTGATGCCTACACCTCATAACCTCTCCCCTATTTATAGTAGTTCTAAGGAGGTGTGAGGATTCTAGAGAACCAATCTCAACCACACATTTTTGCTTCTCTAGAACTCTCTCAAATGTCTAGAGTATTATAAGGGTGTAGAATTCTCTAGACATTGAACCATCTAGAGAATACCCATTCTTGTTGGATCTTCTAGATAATGGGTTTGGGTTTTAACTTTTGGGCTTTAAGCTTTAAACATTTGGGCTAGTTAGTGATGATTTTCAACACTCCCCCTCATCACTAACTCCGTTGAAGATCATGCCAAGTTGTCTCCGAAAGTCTTCGAACTTTGTCGTGCCAAGTCCCTTAGTGAATATATCTGCTACTTGGTTATCTGTCTTGGTTGTTTGCATCTCTATCTCTCCTTGAAGTACATTCTATCTAATGAAGTGGTAGTGAACCTCTACGTGCTTTGTCCTTGCATGGAACACCGGATTTTCAGCTAAGCGTATTGCAGACTGATTATCACAATGCAATGGTATTGCATAATCGACTGGGTGGTGAAGGTCCTTCATTAGTTGTACTAGCCAAGTACTTTCCTGTGTTGCCATAGCTGCTGCTCTGTACTCCGCTTATGTAGTCGAGAGAGATATTGTTTGTTGTATCTCCTTGTGTCATGATCTCCAGCATAATCCGCATCGCAGTAGCCAATTATAAAATCAATGGGAATCTCATTATATTTATTGTTATCGTTTGTATGCAGTATGTTCTTTTCATCTAACTTGTTAGAGTTAGCTTTTTTGCTTTTGACATTCCTTGTTGAATTCTGATATGTTTGTCCAAATTTTTACAAGTATGCTTCGAGGTTTGACATATTAGTCGTGTAAAAGCTTTTTTTTATGAAATCTGACTTTACATGTCTGGATTTTGATGTCGTACAATATAGTTGACAAAAGAAAAAGTCTGGCTCATATGTCCTGGTACTTTATTACTTCATGGTTGATCAGACAAGAAGTTTTATGTTTAAGTCCGACTTGCTTGTCCTAATACATATATTTAGACTTTAATCATAGCCCAAAACTTTGGTCGTGTGGCGTGTTTCCTTGAATAAAATCTTGAGTCTGAACTTTTTGTCTTGACTAGACTTTATTGCTTGAACGCAAGATGAATGGTGTAAACTTTGGAGTTTTATTGATAATATGTTTTCAAATGTTCCACATTCCACGATCGTGGTAGTTGTTCGCCCTCTATATTTTCCAACCAGTATATCACTGGTCTATTGATTTTTCACTTTGTATGGACCTTTCCAATTCGGATTCAGTTTGCCCGAGCCTAGTTCCTTTGTGTTGTGTTAAATTGTTTGGAGTTCCCAATCACCGACACGGAACGTGCGAGGCTTTACTTTTTTGTTATGGTAGTTGGCCATCCGTTGTTGGTAAGCTGTTGTTTTGATAGAAGCCTTTTCTCGTTTTTCTTCGAGGAATCCAATCTGACTCTCATTGCTTCATCGTTATCTTATGCTAGGAACTCTTCGGTTCTGAATGTTGGCATACCAATTTCTACAAGTATCATTGCTTCAGATCAGTATGTGAGGGAAAAATAAGTTTCTTCTGTTGGAGTCATTTTTCATTGTTCTGCAAGCCCAAGGGATGCTTGGCAGTTAAGATGTCTACAATCCCTTCAATGCTTTGAGCTTCCTTTTGCTCGCTTCCATGATTGTTCTGTGGTGACCTCGGCTTGTCTGTTTGCCTGTGGATGGGTGGGTGCTGAGAAATGTTGTTGGATGCTCAAGCTTTCACACAACTTCTTAACCTTCTTGCCTTCAAATTGTTTCCCGTTGTCCATGACAATCACTGTTGGGACTCTGAACCTGCATATTATGTCTTTCTAGAGAAACTTTTTGACTTGAGCGTCTTTGCTAACGACTCCACTTCTACCTACTTAGTGAAGTAATCTACCGCTACAAGGAGAAATTTGTTTCTGTCGGACATTGGGAGTGGCCCTACGATGTCCATCCCCATTGTGCGAATGGCCATGGACTGCTCATCGGGATAAGATTTTGGCCTAGCATGTGAGTATACGGGGTAAATCTTTGACATTTGTCACAAGTGCAAACAAGTTTATTTGCATCCGCTTGCATTGTCGGCCAATAGTATCCCAGTGTTAGGGCTTTGTGGGCTAGGGTTCTTCCTCCTGGATGGTTTCCACATGTACCAGGGTGAATCTCTCATAGAACATAGTCGACATCTTCGGATGAGAGGCATCTTAGTAGTCGGCCAGTGGTAAATCTCTTGTAGAGTTTGTCGTTAATCTTGTACTGTGCTACTCGATTTCGTAGCTTTTAGACCTTCGTCTTATCCGTTGGAATCTCTATGTTCATTATATACGCAAGGATTGGAATTGTCCAATTGTTTCGCAAACCCGTTGCACATGCTTCTAGCACTTGATTTTTCAGTATGAAACTTTCCTGTATTGTGACGAGAGGATTATCATTTTCTTTAGCCCGTGATGTTTCCTTGGCTAGTTCATCAGCGCTTTGATTCTTTGCCCTTGCATATCACCGAATGGTTGCGGCCTGGAAACTTTTCATCAACTCAGTATTCTTTTGGTGGTAGGCTTTCATTCAAGCATCTTTGATTTGAAATTCGCCATTCAGTTGATTGACCACCGATTTAGAGTCGGTGAAGACACTGATTTCTTTTATTCCCAAGTATTTTACCAACTGCAGCTTGACTATTACTGCTTTGTACTCGGCTTCGTTGTTTTAGGCTTTGAAAGTGAATTTTATCGTCTTTTCTAACGTTATGCCTTTCGAGTTGTACAGAATCATTCCGGCTTCGCCTCCCGACTTGTTGGATGCTTCGTCATAACGAAGGATCCATTTATGAATGGTTTGTTTGGTTTGTTCCTCTTTATTTTTACTATCAGGTTGGTGGTTGGTGGTTGTTGCTGCCTGTGAATTCAACGATGAAATCCGCCAATGCTTGAGCTTTTATTGCGGTTCTGGGGGGTAGCTGATGTGCGATACTGACCGAAGTGATTGTTCGATCATGACAATGATTGGGTGAGCTTGAAAGTATGGTCGTAGCTTTTTTGAAGATATGATCAAGACGAGCGCTAGTTTCTCCAAAGCCGAGTAGTTAACCTTCACATCTGTAAGTGTTTTGCTAACCGACCTTTTTTTTTGTTGGACCGGCTTCTTGTTCGGATTGACTTGCAGTTTGTGAGTAATGATAGACGGATCCATTCCCACCATATCGTTCATTGTCTAGGCAAAAACGTCCTGGTTATCCTTCAGCTGTTGGACCAGTTTTGTGGCGAATTCTGGGTGAATTATCATGCCAATCCGAACTATTTTGTCTCCTTCTCCACTGTCCAAGTAGACTATTGTCGTTTCTTCTTCTTGTTATCCAATGTTCGATCGATCTCTTAGACTGGTTGGGGTCATATTGTCATCTTGAAGATCAGGGTCTATTTGACCAGGTTGTTGCGGCTGCTTCTCTAATCGTTGTAGTAATTGTTATATGTGCGGAGCTTTCATTGCTACATAGTGGCATTCATGTGCAGCTAGTTGATCTCGAGAAGCATTAATGCATAGTGGATGATACTGCACCCATCTCGCATATCTAAGGCCTTTCGAGAAGCATGTTGTATGTGGATGGAGCGTTGACAACAATAAAATATGTCAACAAGACTCGTTGTCTCCCTAGTTATCTCGCTTCGAGTTGTAGTTGGATCATTTCGAGTAGACTACATTGTTCTCCGCTGAAACCTACCATTGGTTGATCATTGGGCGAGAACATTCCTCAGTGAATCACATCTTTCAGAATGCTATTAAGTATAGAAGGTTGGTCGAGCTTTTCGTGTCAACTAATACCTTTTTGATCTCTTACCTGGCTACCAGTACTGAAATTACCAAAGCATCATTATGAAATAAATGGATTCCCTTCGCGTCCTTGTTGAAGAATGTCAGAGTTTGCTACGTCATTCTGGTGCGTTGTGCAGAAGGCTCTGGATATCTGATCCTTATTTGTAAATCCTAGATTGATCGCTTTCGAGATCGATTGGATAACTAATTTTCTCCAGTTACGCCATGCAAGACGTATATAAGCTGTCTTGATCACTCATTTGTTTTGGTTTCTCTCCCTTTGGACTCTCCCCACCAAATAAACTCTCTGAGTCGTCCTTTTTTGATATGGCGCTCTGTCACGCCCCGATTTTCAAAGGAAACGAAAATCCCAAAAAGCCACGTAGGATTATCCGTTGCCCCCAAAACTCGGGACGTGAGAATTCAATAATAACAGAAACAAATAGCAGCATCAGCTAAACAACTAAAACGAATAAAAAGTCTAACCCGGAGAAGACTGGCATGGCTAGCTCACTAGCGGAACTTCAGTAATGCAGCTCAAAATCTCTAAACCTGAAAGACTACTCGGCTACATTCCAAAAGGAATGTACCCAAGAAGCAAAAGCTTACTCGGGTCAGCAATAAAGCCGGTGTGAGAAATCTTCATCCCAAAAATTAATTAAACCCGCACATGATAAAAATAAACCAAACAATAAATAATCACACCATCAGGTAGTTCCTCAATGAGGCAATGGTGTTATTATCCTAATAAATAAATATGCATCATTTATCACTAATAAATAAAGTGTATGAGTTATCAATCCTCATAAATGCAACAACACTACAATTCATAATCATATTAGACTATTATTGAAATATTAAACAAAACACATTTTTCTACCTTTAGGAAGACGTGTAGTTCTCATTCAATGGTTGAATGAGCATTTAGTTTCTTCCCTCAAGGCTAACCTAGTATAAGCTAAATTAATCTATACACAATTTCATGGCATGCTCAATTCAATGGTTTAATTTAATTATTTATTTTGTTTTCTAATTCTTGGCTCCTTTTTCCACAATCGCACTCTCCTCCTGTGCCGAACACACCTCACCCAAGTGTGCCTCCCTTGCCATTGAAGCCACTCGGAGCGTACATGACCCAAGTGGGGTGCCACCTCGAGTGTCATGTCATCTCACCCGAAGTTCGATCACTGACAAGCATTCTACACGTACAACCGAACTCACATGGAACGGTGCACTGATATGCAAGCAAGTCTGCATACCCATAATAATATCATACGTATACAAGCAAGTCTGTATACAAAAGTTTCTTTTCTTTTCACATCTTTTTTTTTTTTTTTTCGGAGTTGTGGAAAAAGAACATTTACCAAGTATTTTATTTGAGTCATTACTTTTCCAATTCAATTAACGTCACATCACATTCCCTTTACAAGAACCATATATACATAAAACATTACCAAGGTGATATTCACAACATGACAATCTATTTTGCCATCTCCTTCAGAAAAGAATGAAAAACAAGTGTGTCGCAAGCACAAACATTCTTTTAACATAGTCACGTACGCGTGACAAGAAAACAAGTTCCATTACTGGCTATACCTGACTATCCTTATGGAAATCCACCTTTTCTTTTGAAAACCACCTATCATGACCACATCTATTGATTAGACAGTGACAATCAATATAGAACATACACTGTCAACATACATATCCATACCCATACCCATACCCATTTACTGTATGACCTTTGTCCTCTTTACACTGTCCCCACACCAAGTAGTGAGATACTCCTAATGGATATGATTGGTTTGTCAGTTCCACTTACATTCAGTTATCTACTTGGTAAAGGAACTTTTTAGGAGATTTTGACTAGTTCAAGAAAGCCCAACAAAGAGAAATTTGTTAAAACTGGAAGTTAGAGTTGTATAACAAGGAGGTTCTCTGTGCAAGTCCAAGATAGTGAATAATCCAAACTACTACACTCAACTATTTGAACCCATCACTCCAGTAAAGTTTATAGAGATGCCACAACAGAAATGCACATCAAAATCCAAATCCATCAAATACCATAAGCAACTCACCTAACTAATTGAATCCATTAAAATTTCAAGACACTAAATGCACAAAGAAACAGATCCAACACATTCATTGTGAACTACTAATCCTATATGGATTGATACAAAAACAAGAAAAACCCGTGGACACAATCCTCCTACAAGTAACTAAATTAAACATCCCTGCATTAGGGTTTCCTTAGTCTTACACAAACCCTACCCGATCACATGCTTTTCTAATGATAATGATGACCTAGGAAACCCCGAATGCCTTGACAATTGCCTAAAGTCAATGTGAACTACAATGGGTATCCATTCATTCACTCAAATCAATTAATTAAAGTAATCAAACCCCATCAATTTAATCTACTAAGTTAAGGGCAAAATCAGGAAGAAAGAAAATGAGGTTTTTATCAAAGTAGATTAAACACACACATAACTATCAAAACCATCACATAAAACAAACTGAAAGTGATAAAAGAGAACTCACAGTAAAAGAGGAAGAATGAAGAAAACTCACAGAAATTGCAAACCGCAAGGGATTGCGCAGCCAACGCTATCGTCCCATCATCCTGCCGCTTGTGATTGCTGTAGTGGAGAAACTCGACAACAAACTACCGAATTGCAATTCAAACTAAGTTCAAGCAGATCTTGTCGTAAAGCTGGATCCAATGCATAAATCAAACAGTTTCCGTCAATTACGAGTGTCAACTTGGATCTAGAATCAGATCGCATACAACCTTGTGCTTCCTCAAGACACTTCTTGAGTTCATGCTTCACCATCTCTCTGATACCATTCTGTAACGACCTGATCCGCACAGTAAGATATTGTCCGCTTTGGGCTCAACCGGCCCGCACGGCTTTAAAAGGCCTCTTACTATGGGGATCCAACCTCGCACATATATAGCACATAACCATCCCGCACCCAGGCGATGTGGGACTATGATCCCCCTTGGTAGCTAGCCCAACCCCTCTTGGGATCCACGGGCCTGTTGGGCCTATTGGGCTCCAACCCTCACCCTCACCCTCCCCCTCAGGTCCGCCCACACAAGGGTCTCACACGCTCGATCTCATCCTTTCACTTGTAACAGTCCTCGGTGTCATGCCCATGGTCCTCGTGGAAAGAGCAATATTTGTTTTTACTTCGCCCATCATGTCTCCTAACGTCCTCCCACTTTGCCATAGTTTTCAGGACCTCAGCTCGACTTGTTTCCAAAGTTGTAAACGGTTTGCTTGTCGACCATTCATATTTGGATCTTCCGAGTTGTAGCCTTCTACGTTCTTGTTGATTGAACTCGGACCTCCACTGGTTCGATGACTTTTTAACTAACCATTTTCCTCCCAAGGCCTGTCATTCCATCTTCCTTCTCTCCTCTCTCGGTTGGCTAAAATGTGTCTCTTTTCATATTCATTCTTATTCCTAGCAGCCACCATCTCCTAGAGAGTGATGTATTTTTAGACGGTCTTTAATAGAGTCGTTATGTTCTTTGGGGGGTCTAGATTCAGATAATCATATAATGGTCACCTTTTTAGTCCAGAGGTGAAGGTGGCAATGGCCGTGTCGTCGTTGCAGTCGTCAATCATGGTCAACTCATTTGTAAAATGAGTGACATACTCCCTTATGTTCTCCTCGTGCTTCTGTCTGATGTGAAACAAGTAGTGTGGGCCCTTTCTCATTCGTTGGATGCCGATGAACCTCATGAAGAAGGCAGTGGCTAGCGCTTGGAAGGAGTCTATTGATTTCGGTTGCAAGCTGTTGAACCAACTCATCGCTATGGAGGTGAGAATGGTTGGAAATGTTCGGCATAGGATGGATTTTGTGTTCTCCTTCAATGCCATCATGTGGTGGAAGTGTCGCAAATGCTCTGTGGGATTGGTAGTGCCATCATATGCCTTGAATTTTGGTGGAGTGAACTTTTTTGGTAGAGGAGTCATCATGAGTCCGTCAGAGGGCGGTCTAGCCAATTCATACAACACGTTAGGATCTGTGACCTCGATGCTGAATTGAATTTGTGGCTCTCTGTTGTTGGCTCGATGGTTGTATTGGGTTTGAAGCATGCATTGGCAATACAACTTCACCAGTGGAGTGATTGATTTTATTGTTGTTGGTTGAGGGTATGTAGAGTGTCCCATCTATTCTAAGAGTTTTTTAATCGCTGGTCAGAACTAAGGAAGTTTCCTACTGCAAACTCTCTTCTTGAAAGGAAACTGTCATTCCCCACAGACGATGCCAAACTGATGCGTCCAAAATTTATTCTCTTGTAAGTCTGACCTGCAAAACAAATATTAGATTGCCAAATACCACCTTTTTGGTGGCCAAAGGCACTCTGATGCTCAAGTCGGTAACTTTGTTGGAGATGGCGATAAATCTGGACAAAACTCAGTTAAAATTGCATACATATGTTGAATGTTCCCTTTACCTTATATAGTAGTCGTTATTAATTCTCTGCGTGACTTAAGCATGTGAGGCACAATGATAGGAGATGTTCTTTGTAACAGTCTCCTCCTTTATGAAGTTACGTCCTTGGGGGTGTCACTCCCTCCACGATTCTTTTTCTCTAAAAAGTTCATATTTCTTAAGGAAAAATTTAGTTGGGCCTGGATTTGGGGCTCTGAATATGTTTGTTCTGATGGGCTCTGTTTGGGATTTTATGGCTGGATCCACCCTTTTTGGGCTTAGTGAGTTGGCATGGTCTTGAAATGTTTGGTCCTCATGATGGGCGATCTCCGTCACGTGTATGGTCGTGATGATAGTCTTATTTGATGTATCATCAGTGGTGATGGTGGTTATGCTACGGTAGTTGTGGTGGTGGCGGTGACTACGATTATGGTGGTACTAGTGTTGGTGGTGGTTGTAGTGAGTATGCTATAATATTGGTTATCATGGAAGTGGCGGTGATGGTGGTAGACACGGTGGTTGCGGTTGCAATGGTTTTGTTATGGTGGTGGCGACAGCGGCAGTGGTGGTTGCTAAGGTAGTTGTAGTAGTGATAATGGTGATTGTTATGCTATGGTGGTTGCGATGGTTATGGTATGGTGGTCGTGGTAGTGGCGATAACTGAAGTTGTGAAGGTGGTGGTGATTGGGGTGTTTATAAAGGGGTTGAGAGTACTCAAAAAGATGATAAAAGTTTTGCAAAGTAATGTGGGAGATTTTTTCTAGCAAAGTTTTGCTGAATTTTATAATTAGAAAAATTCTAAATTCAAATTTCAATAACTGTTTTTTGTAAAGTCAACCAAACATTCACATTGATGTAACCTCCATCACTATACATTCTTTTATGGTATACCAAACAAAGAATAAATACTATTATAATAGACCAAATCAAATATTCAATCGTAAGTGATGCGCATATAAAGAAATCACCAAGGATTTAATTATTATCAGTTGTTGCGTCGGATCCAACCATCTTCTTCCTCGAGGTTGAGTAGTTAATTGTAATACCAATTATCACCTTCGCTTGGTGCTCAAGGTTAGTGAGCTTGAATTACAAAAGTCTAATTATTATTTAGATTCTCGATGAGCAATCAAAGCAGACTACCAAACAAATGTGACCTTGACAAATCTCAGAGGATCCATTTTGTCAACTCTATTTTAAAATCAACTCAATTAATTAATCCAAGAATGTATTAGACAAGGATGACAACCTTTATCAATCATTATTTAGATACATCAACTAGATTTGTTTATTGTAACTAAACTGAGGATCAAACATTTTCAACACATAAAGTACCATGAAAAGCGCGGAAGCTAATTAGTTATCAACGGGTTGTGAGTTTAGGTTAGGCGATAACCTTAGAATTTAGGGGTCATACACTATGCCGGCTTAGATGTTCATTTGCTCCAGCTTTCGTATGAATTAAGGATGTGTGTAAAGACCTATTAAAAATAAGCTCTTATTAAACTTTTCTTAATTTTTACCAGCATTTGAAAAAAGACTAAGGGTATGTTTGGTTGCACGGAAATTAGATATAAAAATTGAAAACATTTTCGTGAATTCAATTTCGAAGCCTCCCATTCGGACTTGAATTCCCATGAATAGTGGGAAACCAGTTTTACGAAGAATCAAATTTTTGTTAGTAAATAGACAACCAAACAACAAAAATCTACATAATAAGATAAAATGGCTACGAAACATACCCTAAAATGTTTTGAACAATATAAGAAGATTGAAATACAATCTCTCTTGAGAGGGAGAAACACCACTACAAGGGCTATACTAATCCCATGTCTCACTAGCATTAGGGAAGTTAAATTACCTTTTCTTTCTTTGTTGTGGAGACAAATAATTCATCCTCAATATTTTTTGTTCATTGTCTTAGTTTTAGTGGATCTTTGAGGACAAAGACTAAAATCTTTGGTGCAAACATTTAAAAGCTTTTTTATAACCAATTCTCTTACAACATCTTCACTAGGAATTGACTCATTCTTCTTTAGAATTCTGACAATTTTATTGACCTAATGTATATGTTCGATTGTTATTTTTCTCATAAAAACTTTAACCATGTGTAATCTTCACTACATACCTGCCATGTCTCTCTATAGCTTATTTCACTTCATCACTTACTTTGTTTCCCTTGTTGTCTTCATTTATCATTGTAAAAAAATGTTCAACCTGAGATAGAGAATGAACATCTTGTTGGGTTCCATGGGTATTACCCATGATGGGTCTAGCCCATTAGGGTGGACCAGGCTTGTATGCCTCACATTAGTGGGATGTGGCAAATATATATAAAGCAGTTTAGGTTCCTTCTTTGGATGGTGTATTTTTGTGTGGCAGTTGTGTGTGTGATTTACCTCCACTGAGAGATAGAAGAACGAAAGAAAGGAGGAGTTGATTGTTGGGTTTTGGTTGAAGACTCACAATAGTGCTTCGGATCCGTTTCTTGTCGGATTTTGGCGCCGTTTGTTTCGGCAGATTCTCCAATTGCTTGGGAAGTTAGTTAAAGTTCTTGTGAGGTAACCCTTGTATTGCTCCTTGTATTCCTCAAGCCTTGGGGAAAAGGCTTGAGAAGAACATTGTACTTCTTTTTATTGTTTAGTTGATTGATCGAATTTGCCACATGGTTTTTTACCCTTTATCTTGAAGGGTTTTCCACATATATCTTGGTGTCCTTTATTTTGCATTGAATATTTTTTTGGCGATATTACTTGGTTCTTCCATTGGTAGAATTTCTTTATAGTTGTTTGCTTTTTTTTCTCAACAAAGTTGTATCAGAGCAATTGTTGGGAGATTGTTAGTGTGTGGATTTGACATGGAGAATAACAACACAAGGATGATTAGCTTTAATGGCTCTAATTGTGTGACATGGAAAGCAAAGACGAAAGATATTTTATAATGCAAGGATTTTTTTATGCTCAGATTGAAGGGGATAACACCAAACCAAAGGAATGTCTGAAGATGTGTAGAAGAAATTAAATAGAAAAGCCATTGACCATATTAGGCAATGGCTAGATGATACAGTATTTCACTATGTGTCTGCTGAGATGTCTGCTCGATCTCTTTGGACTAAACACCATAATTTGTATGAAAGAAAAACCGCTGCGAACAAGGCCTTCTTGATTAGATAGTGTTAGATGATGAAATGCAAGTATTG
The DNA here is from genome assembly GCA_963556465.1 of Berberis vulgaris. Taxonomy (NCBI): domain Eukaryota; kingdom Viridiplantae; phylum Streptophyta; class Magnoliopsida; order Ranunculales; family Berberidaceae; genus Berberis; species Berberis vulgaris. Next base: position 13,788,389 of record OY747136.1, on the reverse strand, counting down.
TTACTTCTCAGCTCATTACCAAATAGTTGGGAAACGTTGATGGTGCCTGTTAGTAATTCGACATCAAATGGACAGCTTACCATGGAATTGGTTACTAGTAGCTTACTCAATGAAGAGATTAGAAGGAAGTCTGCAGTAACTAATCAATCCCAAGGACTTGTAATTGAAAACAGGAGGAGAGACAAATATAAGAAATATCATGATCATGATAAAAGTCGTAATAAGTGAAGAGGGAGATCGAAGTCAAGTGATACAAGGTTTAAGGTCATTATTGTGGTATACCAAGTCACGTTAGAAGAAGCTGTCGTCATTACTTAAAGCATTTGAAAGAGGGAAAAGTGAAGAAAAATGATAGTGAAGATGACAACTATTGTTTCAGATGAACAACACGTGGTTTTTTTGTGTGGCTAATGTGAATGTTTGCATATTGTAAACGAAGTGAGCGAATAGATTGTTGATATTGGTGCATCTTATCACGCTAGTCTAAGAAAAGACTACTTCACTACTTACAAAGCATGATACTTTGGGAATGTGAAGATGGGTAATACTAATTTCTTCAAGATTGTGGGAGTGGGTGTGTATGTATCAAAACTAATATGGGATGCACTTTCACTTTGAAAGATGTACGCCATGTTCTTGATTTTCACCTAAATCTGATTTATGGACTTGCTTTGGACAAACAAGGATGTATGAATTACTTTGGTAATGGTGCTTGGAAGCTTACCAAAGGTTCACTTGTTGTAGCAAAAGGCAAGTCATGTTGCACCTTATACAAGACTTAGGTGAAGCTATGTAAGGATGGTTTGAATGCAACTGAAAGTGATACTTCTCTAAACTTGTGGCACATGCGACTTGCACATAAGTGCGAAAAGTATACAACTCTTAGCAAAGAACAAATTGATTCCCTTCATGAAAGGTACCCCTCCTAACCCCTATGATCATTGTTTATTTGCTAAACATCATAGAGTTTCATTTCATAGATCATTAGAAGGAAAATTTGGTTTGTTAGATTTGGTTTACACTGATGTTTGTGGTCCCATTGAAGTAGATTCTCTTGGTGGTAGTAGATATTTCTTGACATTTATTGATGATGCATCAAGAAAGGTGTGGATCTATTTAATCATATCTAAATACCAGATTTTCCAGTGCTTCCAACAGTTCCATGCCAAGATAGACTTTTGAAGTGTCTCCGCGGTGATAATGGGGGTGAGTACACATCAAAAAAATTTAAAGTTTATTGTGATGAGCATGGTATATGACATGAGATGTCGGTGCCTTGCACTCCACAACATAATGGAGTAGTAGAAAGAATGAATCGAACTATTATAGAAAGGGTATGATGCATATTTCACATGGTTAGGTTGCCAAAAGTGTTTTGGGCTGAAACTGCTCATACTGCTTGTTACCTCATCAACATATCTCATTAAGTTCCTTTGGATGGTGATATTCTAGAAAGAGTGTGGAGATGTAAAGATATTTCATACTCTCATCTGAAGGTGTTTGAGTGTAAACCGTTTGTTCATGTACCAAAGGAACAAATATCAAAGCTTGATGAGAAGGCATTTCCATTGGCTATGGAGATGAACAATTTTGCTACGGATTGTGGGACCCTGAGAATAAGAAGATTGTTAGAAGCAGAGATGTGGTCTTTTATGAAGATCATACCATTGCAGATTTTGAAAAAGTTGAGAAGCCCAAGCAGACAGAGAGTGAGGTACCGAATCTTACCCCACTTCCTCCTCCTTCGTTGCATGTTGAAAATGGGGAGAGATGACAGATGATATAGTAGTTTACTATATACGAGAAAATGAGGTTTTTGGTGATGATCATGTACAAATAGATGAAACTGAGCAAGAAGATCAACCCCTTCCGCAAAAAATAGTAGAGCCTCAGGTAAGAAGGCCTACTAGAGAGCGCCAACCATCAAAGAAGTACCCCGATTCTAAGTATACTTTGCTTATAAAAGAAGGCAAACAAGAAAATTTGCAAGAAGTACTAGCTTATAAAGATAAAAATAGTTGGATAAAGGCTATGCACGAAGAGATGAGTTCCTTGCATAAGAATGCTACTTATGAGTTAGTTGAGATTCCAAAAGGTAGAAAACCTTTGAAGAACAAATGGGTGTACAAGCTGAAAAAGGATGGTAATGGGACAAATATGATACACAAAGCTTGGTCAGTAGTGAAAGGCTTTGAGCAATAAAAAGGGATAGACTTTGATGAGATATTCTCACTCGTTGTGAAAATGACCTCTATTAGAGTAGTGTTGAGTTTTCCAGCTAGCTTGGATCTTGACATTGAGCAGTTAGATATTAAAATTGTGTTTCTTCATGGAGATCTGCATGAAGAAATTTTCATGGCACAACCAAAGGGTTTTGAAGTGAAAGGGAAAGAACATATGGTTTGCAAATTGAAGAGAAGTCTCTAAGGGTTGAAACAAGCTCCAAGACAGTGGTATAAGAAGTTTGACTCACTTATGGTGGGTCATGGGTAGAAGAGAACAGTTCTTGATCATTGTGTTTATGTCAAATATTCTTCGCCTAGTGGCTTCATTATTTTCTTGATTTATGTTGATGATATGCTAATTGTTGGAAAAGATGTTGATATGATTGGCAGGTTGAAAAAAGATTTGTTTATGTCTTTTGATATGAAAGACTTGGGCCAGCACAACACATTTTGGGAATGAAGATTGTACGTGACAGGAAAACTAAGAAGTTGTGGTTGACGCAAGAAAAATATGTTGATCAGGTGCTTGAAAGGTTCAACATGAATGATGCTAAGCTCATGAGCACTTCACTTGCAAATCACTTCAAGTTAATTGTCAAGTTGTCTCCTAGCACTGATGAACAAAATAAGGAGATGACAGGTATTCCATACTCCTCTGTTGTAGGGTGTTTGATGTATGCGATGGTTTGTACAATACCAGATATTGCTCAAGTGGTTGGTAATGTGAGTAAGTATCTTGATAATCCAGGAAAAGAACATTGGGATGTAGTTAAATGGATTCTGAGGTACTTGAAGGGTACTTCAAAGCTCTTTTTATGTTTTGGTAATTCCGGAGCAATATTGGAAGGGTTCACAGATGCAAATATGGCAGGTGATCTTGACAAGAAGAAGTCTACTTCAGGTCATGTTTTCACTTTTGCAGGGGGAGCTGTATCTTGGCAGTTTAGATTGCAAAAGTGTGTTTCCTTATCAACGACTAAAACTGAACACATTTCCATCACTGAAGCAGGGAAGAAAATATTATGGTTGAAAAGATTACTCAAGGAATTGGGTGTAAATCAAAATAAAAATGTTGTGCATTGTGACAGTCAGAGTGCCATAGAGTTGAGCAAGAATGCCACATGTCATGGGCGTATCAAACATATTGATACTCGTTACCACTAGATACGTGATGTGCTTGAGAAAAATTATTTCCAACTTGAAAAGATTCACACTAGCAAAAATCCTTCCGACATGATGACTAAAGTGGTTCCTAAATAGAAACATGAGTTCTGTAAAGAGCTTATTGGAACGACCTAATGTACTTAAGCTATGATTCCCCCCATATGGCCTGAAGGGGGAGATTTGTTGGGTTTCATCAACATTACAAATAACTTGATTGGCCTCATCCCCTTCTGTTTCTGCTTTGTCTAAAATGTGATCTTGCTCTTGTTCCCCATTTACTACTTGATTATCTCCAAAATGCTCTACAGGTTGCACTTGTAGGTTCACAATATCACTTTCTTGATCAAAGTTTTGGAGACTAGCAAAAGTATTGTCATGGAGTTGCAAATTGGGAATTTGTTGACTGCTTATTTTCTCGTCCTGCTTTGTGATTTTAACCTATTCATTACTGTTGATATCATTAGCAGCATTTTGCATACCACTTTTCTTGATTCTTTGCACCATTATATTATCATATATCCTCCTTTTATTCACCATTTTTTCCTTTTGTTGTTGAACTTTCTCATGCACATCCACGATTGACTTCCCTTTCTCATGACCAAACATACAACAATTATAGCATAATAAAGGTTTCCATGGATATTTTATTACTACTTCATCAAGTTCTTTTTCTTTTCTACCAATATCAAGTTTACTTCTACTAGGGAGATCTTTGGTGGCTTTAACCTCCACACAAATTGCAACTTATGTAATCTACCTCTAGCAGTAGTAGCCCTGTCAAATCTAATGGGTTTTCCCACACAACTTGCAATTTAATCCAACTATTCACTTCTCGACATACATGTAGGGACATTATATAGATGAAGCCAAATGAGGATAATGGTTACCTCATTTTTCAAGCATTTGATCTTCCTTCGAGGACTTAACTGTGAGACAGGGACATAGAATGACTCAAAGTCCTTTATAAATAAGGATTATGGGTTGGCTTCCAATTTTAAGGGAAAATTTTGAAAGGGAGTTAAAGTCCTTTATTCACAAAGACTCAGACTCATGTTCTCTTTTATTTAAATTGCAAGCATACAACCAACAGGGAGAAAAATACACAACGATCAACAACTAATTAATGTGATCAGCAACAGCACACAAAGGGAGCAACAACAAGTACACAGAGTGTGAGCATCGGCATGTAACGTGTGCAGGCAACATACACAATAGCAACAGTACTTGAAACAGAGCAGCAGTGCTGCGTGAAATGGGCTGCGATAAGGGCGTGAAACAAGCTGCGAGTTTGGCGTGATTTGGTGTTTGTGTAGCGTGAAACAGAACCAAGTAGAAGGATTTGAATTGGGTGATTTCGGGTGTTATTCATTTGCGAGTTTCATCAAACTTTTAGTGGTATTGTTTGTTTGGGATTGGGTAATCTCAAGGGTCGTTGCTTGACAACGTTGTAATCTTTAAGCAAGTGTTTATGTATCAATAAGATAGTTATTGAGTCGTCGTCCGTGGAGTAGGCAAAGCCAAACCACGTAAATCTTGGTGTCATCTTTATTTTTTGCATATTGATTGTTTTTTTGCTTCTTACTTGCATAGCGATTTTAGCCATTCACAATCACCAACTAGATCTAATACTTGTGTTGGAATTATTTGCATTAGCAGGTATTTCCATTACATTAACCACCATCAACTTTTGTCTAATCTTAAAATGGCATGAATCTAGCGCAACTTTTCAATCCTCCGTGCTGGTGAATTTACAGAAAAAATAATCTCCATTGAAAGTGAGAGTTATCGAATCTTTTTGGGCTTCCATTTTCGTTCAACCGCAAGCTTAACTTAGCCAAATGGAAGTGATTTTCAAAAAATATACAAACCAACTGATCCTCCCAAACAACTTTGGTTTTTTCTTTAACACCTGGAGGGCATATCTTCGTTTGATTCTCAAACATTAGATTTGCACAATAAATAAGAACTTATTGTACGGAGAGTTCACTTTGTTTGCCAAAGAGGTGACTCCACGCATTCGAATGCGTAGAGTTTGCAGAGCTAGGTTCAAGCATTTGATCTGCAGGGTGTGACTGCTCTTCCCTCTTGCTAGCATCTGGATCTAAATAGCAAGTTTGAGCAGCACTTTGGCCATTTAATGGAGATGATGTGGGATCAACCTCTCATCCCGAGGAGAGGTCGGAGGAGGCCATTACCAAAAGAGGGTTCACCATCTTAAAAGGAGGAGGTCGTCACCTCTGAAATCGAACATGTTACCTTCAGATCTACAGCTTTGTTCCGTGAATAGACCTGAAACCCCTCTTTTAATCTTTATAGTGTAACTTAAACAGTAAAATTTTGAACAAATGTATCGACTTACATAATAAAGACTTTCTACATAGCAGCTTTTAAAAATTGGAACCAAATTTATCCTTTGTTAGACCTAATTAGTAAACCAACTAAGACGTGATAAGAAGCCCAACATGTTATTCATCAGTTGTTATGAAGTTTGAGATTGACACCGAGAAATTTATTTTTAAGTGGTTTTAGGGTGAATTTGTGTAAAAAAAAAACAATTGAAAAAGATACGGAGGCAGACACTAATAAAGAAAAATATTTTTTTTTTTGTTAAACCTTGCTTACCATTAAATATGAACGATTACAAAAGGAGTCTGCAAAAATTGCAAGGTCATGAGCCTCCCTATTGAGGTCTCTAGGATTACAATTACAATACTAGTGCGGATGAAAGAGAGTAGAGTTTTAATATTACATATAATGGGTTTCCAATTCCAGTGGATATTAGTGTCATCCTCTACTCCGTCAGCATACAGAATAAAATAGAGACTACCTGAGTCCCCTAGCAAAAAACCAGTCCTCCATTGTCTTGCTTGAGCCAAAAGAAGTGCAGTTTCAGGAGCTAGACATTTTTCCATTGTACTATCATAGATTTTCCCCTGGATCCTCTGCGCCATCCTTGCGCATACTTTACCTTGAGCATCGACGACAAATACTCCTAGAGCACCCTATTGAGACCAGGCACAGAAAATGACATCATAAGTAATAATGATCATATCCTGCTCAAGTCTAAGGGGGAGTGAGTGAAGGTTTTGATTCAGAGAGTTAAGGCGGTGGTGTTCAACTGCATGGAGCTAACTGTGAATCATATGTAGTCTGGAGGTGTGACTTCCTAAAAGTGATACAGGGACAGTATGGAGTATTGGTTAGAGACACTAGAATCATTGATTGTAGTGTCCAGGGCTTGGTGAAAAGAGATAATGATTGGAGTATCTGTCACATAATGAAGCATATCAAACCATTGTTTTCTCCATTGTTGCCAATGATGTTAGACAAGGGTAAGGAGAAGTTGTGCGGAAAACTTTGACTTTTTGAAGATGATATTGTTGCGAAGCTGCCAAATGGAGAAGATGATCACAATAAATTGAGATAGCAATTCATCCTTGATATTGATGTGAACTTAGGCAGTTTCCCACATGAAGGAAAAGAAAGTGGGAGGCATCCCTTCTGTAACATTGGCTCGGAGCCATTTGATTAGGAGAGGAGTCATTAGTCAAAAGTGTGTGATGATAGGACATATGAAAAAAAAATGTGTGACTTCTTTTATGTGGTTCTGTCAAAAAACGCAATAGTCATCTATGGGTTCATGAATTCTGGACAAATTAGTCATGGTTGGGATAAGATTTTGGGATACTTTCCAGAGTAGGAAAAGAGCAATTGTATATGCTAGCAATTTTGTGGTTGAGAAGTGTGGCTGGAGGCGGGAGCATAGAGGATGATGAAAACAATGCCTCATATACAAATGCTTTGATAACACTTCTGACCGAGAAAACTTCTCTCTTATCAAATTTCCAGATCAATTTATCAGGGGATGTCGAAGGTCGAATAAAGATGTCTAGAATGTCCTTGGCCACTGGCCCTAAAAAACAGATTCGACCAATTTAGTGTTCTACTAAATTTGCTACCCAACAGAGGGGCTCCAAAGATCTAAGATTTTCTTTAGAGTATCCGATGGGATAGGCAAAGGAAGACAGTCAGCCAACACGAGACCTGGTCTAACCCAACAATCTCGCCAGAACTCTATTTCATTACCCGACCTGGTTTGCTATACCAGGTGTCTTTTCATATAGGTCAAGGCTATGAGGGTCCCTGTCCAGGCAAAAGAGGCTATATTAGGAGGCTTGAGCAATTGAAAATGCTTTTGTTCTGGAAGTAGATTGCTCTTATTTGAGAAGAACAGGGGTGAGAGGGTTGAGAAATGAGATGCCAAGCATTCTTGGCTTTCAATGCAAGATTTTTATGTCTAGCCGAAGGAATGTTCTAGCCTCCTAGATGTCTTGGTAGGCAGATGCGTTCCCAAATGCAAAGGTATTTAGCCTTATTATCCGCAGTGTCATTCCACCAAAAGTCCCTAGCCATTGTGTCAATTTTTTTGGTGATGGTCTTAGGGAGAAGAAAAGTTTGCATGGTATAAACTGGAATAGAATGAATGATTGCCTTAATCATAACCGTCCTTCCTGCCTGGGACAAAACCTTTGTTTTCCAAGCAATATAGTATGGTACTGATTTTGTCGATCAAAAGCTGGAAGTCCGAGGCTTTCTTTTTCGAAAGGAGAAGGGAAGTGCCAAGGTTATCTTTAAGATTATAAGCTTTTGAGCCCAGGATTCTGATGATCATCCGGGCATGGCTGTGATGAACATTGGAACTAAAATAGACTGATGATTTATCATAATTGACTGCTTGGCCCGAAGTTGAACAATAGGATGCTAAAATGTCTTTGACCGAATGGGCTTCTACCAGAATAGCGGGAATTTCTTCTTATATGGATCCCTTTAATCTTGTTGATGGACTCCACGTGAACCAGTAGGTGGGAGAGAGCCTCAGCCACTAAGATGAACAAATAAGGAGAGAGAGGATCTCCTTGGCGGAGCCCACGTGAAGGTTTAATGTTTTCCAGAGGAGATCCATTAAGAAGAACACAGAGGGATGTGGAAGAGATACATTATTTAATCATTTTGATCTAGCCTTCCGCAAAACCTAGAGATTCCAAGATTTGCAGAAGAAATGACCATTCAATACAGTCATAAGCTTTCGTCATGTCCATTTTAATGGCCATCCAGCAATGTATTTTCTTCTTGCAATGTTTCATTTGGAAAAATGTCTCATGAGCAATTGACATTGTCTGAAATTGATCGACCTTTGAGAAAGACACCCTAATTAGGATAAATAATATTTTCCAACAGAGGTTTCAATCTATTAGCAAGGATCTTGGAGATAACTTTGTAAATGACATTGCACAAGCAAATAGGTCTAAATTTGTCAGGGATAGTTGGATTAGAGATCTTCGAGATTAGAGCTATAAATATCTCATTAATCATGGGATCCATAACACAGGTAGTGAAGAAATTGACAACAACTTAGTCATGTTGAAAGAAGAATGAATGGAAACATCTGGTCCGGGGGCTTTATGACTTCCCATCCCAAAAACAGTGCTCCGCACTTCCTCCTCATCAAGGATAGCCAGGAGAGCTTCATCATCCTGGTCAAATATAACAGGGTGAAATAAGAAGAGAATCTGAGGTTGTGGGTCTAGGTAAGAAGATTGAAAGATATTGATAAAATAATTGTTAAGAATTTGACCCATAGGATAGGAAATAGACTGCCAGGTACCAGAATCATCCTTGAGCCGAAGAATTGTGTTTCTCTTGAGACAAAGGAGAGTTGAAAGGTGAAAGAATTTTGTATTCCTATTACCATCTTGGAGCCATGACTCACCCGATTTGTTCCTCCAAAACAATTCCTCCCTGATATAAAATTCAGAGAGGCGATCCTCTAAAATGGCAATGGCTGTGGCATTATCAACGGATGGTGGACAATTTTGTAATTTGTCCAAAGCCAATAGAGTGCCCTTGATGTTCTATTCAAGGTTGTGAAAAAAAGTTTTATTCCACTCGGAAAGAGCTGTCTGAGTTTTTCTTAGTTTTAAGATGAAAGTTTTGGGAAGGGAGGGTGAGGATGAGGACGAGAAGACCAAGAAGAATGAGCGAGTGTTGCGAGTTTACATATGGAAGAAGCAGAAGGGTATAGGACCTAGGTTGGCATTTGAGACTAGGGTCAAAGAGATTGTTCTGTGGTCAGAAGATGTGGTATGAATCGTATTAGCCATAGCTAACGGAAATAAGGTCAATCATTCTATCGGGGCAAGGATACGATCTAGTTTGGCCTTAATTCCATGGAAATCTTTACGCCTTTTGTTCAAAGTAAAGAAGGATCCATGTAAAGGTAAATCCAGAAGTTGATGGCAATTGAAAAAGTCTCTAAGATGTTTAACATTTGAATTTGTGACTTTGATGTCGTTAAGTTTGTCCTCTTGTTGTAGAATGGTATTCAGATCTCCTATAATGATGATGGTGGTTTGAAAAAGAGCATATAATTAGGACAATGATTGCCACAAACCAGTGTTCAAAAGATCGACCTAGGCGCGAGAAGGTAAAAAAACACACAGATTAATGGTTGGGCGGGTTCTGGGTAGTCTGGGCGAGTTTTTTTTTTTTTTTTTTTTTAGTAAGGCTGATTGTGTTTTTATTTTATTTTTCTTTCCTCTTTTTTAGAAATAAACAATTTAATTATTTTTTATTCAGTATATGTCTAAATGTAGCAAAAGATGATTACTTAATAGAATTATCAAATGATCTGCCAGTACCAATTTTAGTAACGTAGATTTTATCAAACATGACTTAGGTTATTCATGCAATTTGAAGAAAAATAAAATAGTAGGTTTGGATATTTGTCCACAAATTCAACTTTGTATAAAGTACCCATCATGACCAACTTCAGTTATTTGAGTTTTAATAAATTTTGTTCATGATTGTTATTTTTCATGTTTTTAAATTTTGCATATGTATCTTGGCATTAAATTGGATGTAATTGATAAGGTATTATGCTTAACTTTTGTAAATTATTAAAGTTATAATACAAAACCTAAGACCGCCTAGGTGCCACCGGCGCCCCGCCTAGGCCCTTGGGCACGAGGCACCTGCTCGCCGCACACTTTTTAGAAGACTGCCAAAACGTGGATCTAAGGAACGGATTGGGTTCACCGTAGAAAAAGATAATAGACCAAGTTTGTATAGTATAACAATCATCAATTGTGCAATTAAAAAAATATTTACATGCAAGATAAGAGTTAGGGAAATAGCTTTCATATCTTTTAAGTGATAATAATCAGAATGAAAGTGATAGTTTAGGTTGAATATTCTTGTGTAGACTATGTCCTGTCATACCCTTTCATATCTTTAAGTGTTAGGATGACAAATAAAGATTAATACGTTAATGGAAGTCGTTAATCCGTGTCTTTCAATTGGCTGGTCACCTGCCATTGGTATGTGGTTGGTAGGTTGGCGTAGCAACAAAGTTATGGCCTTTCCGTTACAACATTCAGATTGTACGTGTATGAATGAAGAAATGTTTAGGATTAGACCTAGACTATACTATTTAAATATACCATTATGTAGAGCCGAGGTATATAAAATTTAGTTTGTACCATGGACTTCAAAAATAGGCTGGCTACCAACCTGCCCTAACTAATCTCATATCATTTAATCAAACAGTCCCAAATTAGTTGACTTCCAAAATCCATTCCAACAAGAAATCATAAAAGAATAATGTAGTCATGTATTCAATTAGAGTAATCGTGGGCATTTGTCATTCGGTGTTTAATATTCTAATACAAGATTCATTAAATTTTAATTCAATTGCAATGAATCTACTTCATCCAAATCTATCTATATTTGTGAATATTTATTAAAAAAATTCCTTTTAAAGCTTTTGAAAAATAAAACAAAGATAAATAAGAATCTATCCATCCAAATATACAATTTTCCCTTTTTTTTTTTTTTTTTTTTTTTTTTTTTTTCTAAAGATGTTTAAATGATTGTGCTAATTTTCATTGATGTACATAGACATGAAGATTGAAAGTGAAGGTTATTTATTCTAATACATATTTATAGTCATTTTCCTGTTCAATCTCTTGTCTGCTGATTAATAAGTAGCCCCATAATTCTTTTCCTGCCCTCGCGGATCACACATTTAATTGTTGTCTAGCTAAGAGCATACAATGTAGGAAGCATGCTCAACACACATAACCGAACAAAAAAACAAAAACCCTTATTTAAAAAAATAAATAAATAAATAAAGTGTAAATCCCTATTGGACTTCGGTATAATGATTATTTTCCAAATATCTTCACTACTTTTAACATGCCAACGCCATTAGTTCCCAAATGCATGATTAATTATTAATAAACCTAATCATTTGATTAATGGTATTATGTAAATCATTATCAAGGTTGAATTTTTGGCAATTATATAATTAATATCAAGTTGCAGTTCAAAATTTTCCTCATTTTACCTCATTATTAAATATTATAGGTAATCTGATTTGTCATTAGTGCAATCAAAACATAACCTGAGTCAACTGAAGAAATCAAATTAATATAAACTCGAGAGTGGTTTATGGAGTAATTGCCCCCTGAACTAGAGAATAACAAGTCAACTGAGAGCAAGTCAAAGAAATAGCGTAACTTATCTCTCACACAATAACATTCTACAGGCTTGGGATTCAAGAAAATGTTTAATCTATGCGTGGAAGTTAAGTTTTACACCTAAATGTTTAAGTCGCATCCTAGGATTATGACTTTGTCTTTTCAAGTAATTTCGGTCTTTTGATTTTAAGAAATATATGTCAGAATATATGAATATGTGAAAAATTAAGATACAAGTAAATTAACCTAATAAAACATTAAATATATTAAAAATCGCAGTTCATATTGACATCCCATGTCATTTTTATACTACCTTTATTATTAATTCTCTATTTTTAAATCTTAACCCGAAAGCCAAGTTTTGAACTTTAACCTGTCAAATTCACTAAATCCGAAATTACATCATGAGTAGCACTTTTTTGCTTAACTTTATCATACAGTATGACTACGTTACACAATTTCCATTTGACCTCACATGCTAAGTTTACTAAGTCGAGGTCTCAATTAAATGTCTTCTATACAATTAGTGGAAAAAAAAAACTTCTTTTAATAAACTATTAACACGTTGCAATTTTGTGCAATTTAAATCTTATATGGTAAACTCAGACAAAAAAAAAAAAAAAATTCAAAATACCATCAAAATTAAATTATGTCACAAACTCATCCTTCAAATTCTTGACTTATTCATTACTATAAACTTCATATTCTGACACTATCATACTTTAATCTGCTGTATTAGTTAAGTTTAGAGTCGTAGTCATAAACTTCAGCTACGTGTATTTTTGCGAAAAATTAGCTGGACAATAAAATTTAGACCAAAAAAGCTGATATTTTCTTAGTTTTATTTTTTGGCATATGCGTAGAGGTTTACATCTTAATCATACCTGTTGAAATAATGGTGTGAATTTAAAAAATAAAGGGAAATTGTTTGTTAACTTTCAAATCTCTCTAAATTGTTTAGTCTCATATCCTTTATGTAAGTCACTTTGGAGGAGTTAATAAGAATAGTTTTTAGACTTTGGTTTGGACCCCAAGGGGTAGCCCACTTTTGTAAAAGAGGGAAGAGATAGACCAATGTTGGTTTGTGCGCGCGCCGCTGCCGCCATCCGGGTCGGGTTGAAGCCTATTTTATTTGGAATAATAAATATCTTTTTATTAGATAGTGGTTCTCTCTCTTAGATAATCACATAAAAAGTAAACACAGTTTTATTAGAAAAAAAAGTTTTTCGTTTCTGAGAGTTTTTCCAGAACTCTGTTTCATCAAACAGAGTTCGAGTTTTGTTTTCGAAATACTTTGCTTATTTACTGTAATTGGTTTTCGTGATTCCAAGCAAAAGAAACTAGGTGAATAGATTTTCGTTCTTCAACAAGTGCATGTGACTGAACAAGACAAAAGATATTCAGGGTTGTTTTATCCTGGGGACGATGGGGCTTACAGATTGCTTGCACAATCTTTGGCAGAGTCGCGAAACATCTTAAAGAGAGCGACCTAGGCCACGACTCAACCCAAAAAAACTTCGGTAACTTCATTCCTATTTAAATTTTCAATAATTGTATTTCCAACAATTTTAAGACGATTTATATCTACTATGTCTACTGAACTTGCTGCTAAGGACCTTAACAGACCCTTTCGTTTTGAGGATAAACACTTTAAAAGATGGAGACAAAAAATGCTATTTTTCTTAACTACGCAAAAAGTTGCTTATATCTGTAATGTCGAGAAACCCGAATTGCTTGCTGAACCTGATGAAACCCGAACTAAGGAACTAGATTGTTGGATTGAAATGAGTTTTTGTGTAAGAATTTTATTCTGAATGGTTTGTCTGATGATTTGTATAATTTATTACTGTTCTGAAAAATCTGCTAAGGATATTTGGGAAGCCTTTAGGAAGAAATATGACATTGAGGAGACTGGCATAACGAAATATACCATCAGTTGCTATCTGAAATACCAAATGACTAATGACACATCTGTGGAAACCCAATCTCACGAGCTACAGAAAATTGCTCGTTAAATCATATCTGAAGGCATGTCCTTAGATGAGCAAGTACAAGTAGCTGTTGTGATAGATAAACTACCCCCTAGCTGGAAAGACTTTAAGATTGCACTTACACATAAAACTAAAGAGTACTTTCTAGAAAGTTTGATCACCCGACTTCGGATTGAGAAGGAAGCTCGAAAACAAGATAAAAAAGATGAAATTCTGATTATTTTTAATCATAAGAAATCCACCCCTGTGGTTTTGAAACCAAGTGGAAAGACTATGAAGAATCAGAGTCACAATAGAAATTGAAACAATCAGAATTGAAACAGTTAGAACCGAAACAACTAGAACCGCAACCAACAGAATCAGAATCCTTAGTGAAATCATAATGGACAAAAACACCCCTCAAGGAATGAAACAACACATTTCATATGTAATACCTGTAACAGGTCAAGGTATATGGTCAGGAACTGCCAAAATGGGTCTCGTCCTGCTCTGCAAGCGAACCTAACCAAAAACCAACTTATAGCCATGGTATCTGAGATCAACTTTGTTGGTGGATCCAAGGGATGGTGGGTTGACACTGGTGTTTCTCAACATGTCTGCTAGGATCGAGAAATGTTCAAGTCCTATTGTTAAGCTGAGGACAAGAAAGTGTTGCTGGGTGATTCCACTCCACTATTGTTGTTGGAAGTGGCAAAGTAGAATTGAAGTTTTCTTCTGGAAAGACCGTCATCCTGAAGGATGTCCTGCATACTCCGGAGATGAGGAAAATTTTTTGTTTGTGGTTACCTTCTGAACAAGGTTGGGTTTACTCAAATTCTAGGGGCTGATTTGTATACCATCACTAAGAACAATGTATTTGTGGGGAAGGGGTATACCACTGATGGTATGTTTAAATTGAATGTTGATGCTAATAAAATTTCTAATTATGCTTACATGTTGTCGTCTTTTAATACACGACATTGCTAAACTCTATCATATTAATAAGAAAATAATTAAAAACATGAGTAACATAGGACTAATTCCAAAATTGTCCTTAAATGACTTTGAAAAATGCAACTATTGTAGCCAAGCTAAAATAACCAAAACACCACATAAATATGTTGTTAGAGAATCTAAACCTCTAGATTTAATACATTCAGATATATGTGAACTTGATGGTGTTTTGACTAGAAATGGAAAACGTTACTTTATTACGTTTATTGATGATTGATCCGATTATACCTTTGTCTACTTGATAAAAAATAAGAGTGAAGCATTTGGCATGTTCAAAATATTTTTAACGAAAGTTGAAAATCAGTTTAATAGAAAGATAAAGAGGTTTAGAAGTGATAGAGGCACTGAATATGATAGGAGCAATTTCATAGAGTTTTATAATTCTCATGAAATTATTCATAAAAAATCTGCACCGTACTCTCCTGAGATGAATAGCAAAGCTGAAAGGAAAAATAGAATTCTTACTTAATCAGTAATTGTCATTCTACTTAACTCCAGTGCTGCATCACACTGGTGGGGAGAAAATATATTGACGGTCAGTTATGTGCTAAATAGAGTCCCTAAATCGAAAAATAAAACTTCTCTTTATGAGATTTTGAAAAATAGACAACCAAACTTGTCATACTTCAAAACTTGGGGTTGTTTAGCTTATGTAAGAATTTCTGATCCAAAAAGGAACAAGCTTGCCAGTAGGGAATATGAGTGTGTATTCTTAGGCTATGTCATTAACAACAAAGCTTATAGATTTTATAACCTAAATGATCATTGTGGAGACCCTTGTGTGGGCGGACTTGAGGGGGAGGGTTGGAGCCCAATAGGCCCAGACACAAGAGGGTTTGCAAGCTACAAAGGGGGGAGATAGTCTCACATCTCCTGGGTGTGGAAGGGGGTGTGCTATATATGTGCGAGGTTGGATCCCCATAGTACGAGGCTTTTTAAAGTCGTGCGGGTCGGTTGGGCCCAGAGCGGACAATATCTTACTGTGTGGATCGGGTCGTTACAAAATGGTATCAGAGCTGGACCTAGCCGAAAGTGTGCCAACGTGGACGTTGGGCCCCAAGGGGGGTGGACTGTGGAGACCCTTGTGTGGGCGGATTTGAGGATGAGGGTTTGAGCCCAATAGGCTCAGGCCCAAGATGGTTGGCAAGCTACAAAAGGGGAGATAGTCCCACATCGCCTGGGTGTGGAAGGGGGATGTGCTATATATGTGCGAGGTTGGATCCCCATAGTACGAGGCCTTTTAAAGCCGTGCGGGCCGGTTGGGCCCAGAGCGGACAATATCTTACTGTGTAGATCGGGTCGTTACAATCATGTTGTCATAGAATTGAACGAAGTTGATTTCTATGAACATAGATTTCCTTTTATTTCGAGGAATAGTTAGGCTGCATCTTTTAGTAACGTGCCAATGATAATGGTGAATGAAAACGATAAAGCAACAGAATCCGAGCCTAGGAAAAGTAAACGAATCTGAACTTCTAAAAACTATGGCCCTGACTTCTATGCCTTTACAGTAGAGGAGGATCCCCTTAACATCCAAGAAGCTTTGTCTTCTATAAATGCCAACTTTTGAGAAGTGGCTATTGATGATGAAATGGACTCTCTTGAGTCTGATAGAACCTGGCATTTAGTTGACTTGCCACCAGGTTGCAAGACAATAGGTTGTAAGTGGGTATTTAAGAAGAAATTGAAACCCGATGGAAATGTTGAAAAGTTTAAGGCTCGTCTTGTAGCCAAAGGGTTTAGACAGAGAGAAAATGTTGATTTCTTTGACACATATTCTCCTGTTACTAGGATTACATCTATTCGAGTGCTAATTTCTCTTGCTGTAATACACGATCTAGTATTACACCAAATGGATGTTAAGACTGCTTTCCTTAATGGTGATTTAGAAGAAGAAATTTACATGGACCAACCTAAAGGTTTTGTAATTCCAGGGCAAGAAAATAAAGTTTGCAAACTAGATAAATCATTTTACGGTTTGAAACAAGCACCAAAGCAATGGCATGAAAAATTTGATAATCTTATTATCTCACATGACTTTAATGTGAACGAAAGTGACAAATGTATTTATTATAAATCTGAAAATGGCATTTGCACTATTATATGTCTATATGTGGATGATTTGCTTATCTTTGATTCTAATCACTACAACACAAATGCCCAATAATAGCATTTGTTAATAGCATTTTTGCTAAATACGCTATCAAAAATCAAATTTTAATGTAAACAAAAATGAAAATGCTGTAAAAAATAGGCGGGCTTTTTGGCGCTCGCTTATTTCCTCCATTGTTTTACTGGGCGCTCGAGTTAGAGCTCGATGAAACTCCACCCTCCCCTCAATCTCGTCGTCTCCCTCACGTCCCTCATCTCACCATCTCCCTCCCTGCTCTCTCCACATCTCCATCTCCCTCACTGCTCCCTCCATCTTGCCATCTCCCTCACTGCTCCCTCCATCTCTCCATCGCCCTCATTGCTCTCTCCATATCTTCATCTTCATCTCCCTCACTGCTCCCTCCATCTCTCCGTCGCCCTCCCTCTTTCTATCTACTGCTTTCCCTCCCTTTTTTGTCGCTTGATCTCACTCTATCGCAGTCGATTCACCTCTCTTGCACTCGATTCACCTCTCACTTGATTCGACAATAATTGTTCGTCTTTCTGGGGTGTTCCTCTCACATCAACGCCACAAATGGATCGATTTCTCCATCCCTGACGAAGACTATGTTGCTGAAGAGGCATGGTCTTGCATGACTGGTATGATTTCCTAACAACCCTTTAACAAAGTTTCGAATTTTATGTTGAATGTTACTGAATTTTTATGTTGAATGCCCCTTTTCCTTTCTCCTCTTCTTCGCAGCAAACCGTGGCTCTACCTCCATCGAAACCCTTTTTAGATTAGAGACTAATAACCACGTCATGTTTGTTTGATTTTATTACTATCGCTTGCTAAATTTCTCAATTTTTGGTGTGTTATAGGAGCAACACCTAAATCAGTTTTGGAGCTAATGAATGTGAAAGATCTAACACTAGCTCATGTGAAGAGCCATTTACAGGTTAGATTAACACTGTGATCTAAAATCAGAGAAGGAGTGTGTTTTGATCTTAAAATTTCCTTTTTTTTTGTGTGTGTGTATGTTTTTGGTGGGGGATGGAAAACAAGGGCTAAGGAAAAAAATGGCATCTACGGAGTAATCTTAGCAATGTGGACTCTCTCTAAATTTCTTTTGTTTAGATTATCATGCAGATGTACAGGACAGTGAAGAGCACTGACAAAGGAGGAACAGGTATAATTTGGATTTTTACCTTCAAAACAACCCTAAGTTAGTTTTCTTCTTCATCATCATCACAATTGTAGTGAGCTAATAAGAAAGGAAAATAAAGAGATATATTCAACAGGTTAAGCTGATGCACTAGCTAGCTAGTAGTCCTCTTCTACTGTTTTCAACTATAAAATAGTGGAGAGATTTTGGAGTCCTACAGACTTTTCACCACATGATTTTGGTTGGATGTCTAACAAAGTAAAAGCAAATGACTCAATGTTGGTGTGTATGTGTTGCAGGCCAAGGCCAGACAGATGCAGGCTTGAATAATCAGAAGGCAGGATTTTTGGAGGTGAAGGGTGGCTTATCTTGTGGGCAAAATTCCTAAAGTCTTCACTATACTGGGATATACGTGCATGGCCTTAAAGCATGGGCTTTTTAGACTTCACCCTTGTAAGGTTGTGCGTGTAATGTTGTTAGAGATAGAGTTCAAAACTACGAGTTACTCTAATATAATCTAAATAATGAACACTACGCAAGAGTTCAACTACGAGTTGCTTATTGACTGTAATTGGTTTTCGTGATTCCGAGCAAAAGAAACTGGTTGAATAGATTTCCGTTCTTCAGCAAGTGCATGTGACTGAACGAGACAAAAGATATTCGGGGTTGTTTTATCCTGGGGACGACGAGGCTTACAGACTGCTTGCACAATCTTGAGTAAAGCCGCGAAACTTCTTAAAGAGAGCGACCTAGTCCGTGACTCAATCCAAGAAAACTTTGGTAACTTCGTTTCTATTTAAATTTGCAGTACTTGTATTTCCAACAATACCCCTTGACATTTTTGTTCCTATTTAAACAAATCTCATCATGGATCTTATGTATCTTATTATTGTCATCCGCACGACAAAATTCTTAGAACCATTTTAGTCAATATACTAAAATGAGAAAGTTACACATGTTCCATGTTTTTTAGATAAACCGAGTAAGAATGCAAAATTATCCAACTCGATGGCTTGAGTGAGATACTGAGGTGTTTTGGTGGGGTGACTTTGGTTTACCAACTTCACCTGATCTGATCTGGTCCGATCTCCTCCATACATCAGATAATGAAGGTTCTGCTAACGCATTGACTACGAGAAAATAAGATTAGTCTAAATGAATATGTTTAAACTAAGTTGTCACGCATACGAGGGGATGAAAGCTAGCTAAGACTTGGATAACACTTTTTTGAGTATTATTTTCAATAGGGATTTTGGAGACATTACAATAAGCAATATCATAATATTCCAAAAAGAAATCCAAATCCCCCCATATGGACTTTACTACTACTATATAAGCAAGACGTTGGCCTTTATGTTTTCTCTCATCATTCATTCATTCATTCAATATTCTTCCTTAGCTTAAACCAATAAGCTTTCGATCTCTAGCTAGCTTCAACATGGCTCGCAACACCGTCTTCTTCATTGCCTTCGCTTTTGCTTTGCTTGCTTACACTTCTTTAGCTGCAATCGTGGAACATTCCCTCACTGTAATCATCAACCATCTCTTTTCTTTATTATCAGCATCCGAGTTATGCATGCGTGGTTTTTAAGTGTCAATTTTGAAAATGAATTGCTCAAACTCATGGTGGTCGCTAGATATATTTTCGTTCAACTCATTTGGTACTCAAAATAGTTATTCTTCATTACAGTTTGAAATGTTTTGACATTATTACTAGTTTGAGTTCAACCCATTGGCAAACATTTTGTTATTGTCAATCTTTTGATAATTGATAGTTTGAAATCTGGTTTTAATTTGGATTCTAGGCTTAAATGTCACTTATAACTTAACCTCTCTCAAACAATTTTATACATAAATCAACAATAATCTATATCTTTGATGTTGCGCTGATCATACATAAATGATCACTACTACGATATGGAAACTAGTATTATATTACAAATTACATTTGCTTAACATATATTTTTTTCCTTCCAGGTGGGAAACTTAACTGTCCAACGACTATGCCAAACAAATACCATAACTGCGGTAAATGGAAGCTTACCAGGACCAATCATCAGAGTCCATGAAGGCGATACTGTGGTCATTCATGTCTTCAATAAGTCGCCATTCAACACTACCATTCATTGGTAATAATACATGGCATATAAATTTCATATAATTCTCAAAAAAACAAAAAACAAAAATTCAATTAAGTTTTTAACTTTTCTTGTAAATAAAAATATTCTTCCTTTTAATTATTTTGTGGTGTTGTGCAGGCATGGAGTGTTTCAGATAAGAAGTGGGTGGGCTGATGGGCCTTCTTTCATAACCCAATGCCCCATACGTCCTGGACACAGTTACACTTACAGATTCAACATCAGTGGACAAGAAGGCACCCTTTGGTGGCACGCTCATTTTGGGGTTCTTCGCGCAACCGTTCATGGCGCGCTCATCATCCACCCTAGAAGGGGACAACCTTACACCTTTCCCCACCACTTCGGCAAGCCCCATAGAGAGTTCCCTCTTGTATTGGGAGAATATTGGAAAGGCGACATCATGGCCCTCGAGGATCAGGCTACAGCAGTTGGTGGAGGAACACCTAATGCAGATGCTTACACCATCAATGGTCAACCTGGAGATTTATACAATTGTTCCAGCAACAGTAAGTTTACTTTTTAATAATAAAAAAATATAACATGGGCATGCAACTCACGTGCATGAGCAGATGACTTTTAATTTGTCCCTAACATTTTTCATGATTTTTTGAACTACTGCAGAGATAACTACACTGAATGTTCAACAAGGCAAGACTTACCTACTTAGGGTCATCAACGCTGCACTCAATAATCAACTCTTCTTCAAGATTGCCCAGCACAATTTTACAGTTGTTGCTGTCGATGCCCTGTACACCGAACCTTATGCCACTGAGGTTATTGTACTTGCACCTGGACAGACAACCGATGTTCTCTTCACGGCCAACCAATATATTGGCAACTATTACTTGGCTGTGCACCCATACGTAAGCCAACCTCAGTTGCCCTTCCACAACGGTACCACCACAGCCATCATCCACTACGAGGGTGCACCATCAACATCTCGCCCAATCATGCCTGTCCTACCATCTTTTTTCGACACACCAACTGCTTTCACATTCTACAGCAACCTCACCCGTCTCATCACCGGTCCTCATTGGTTCCCATGCCCCCAGAAGGTTGATGAGCGGATGTTTGTGACCATTGGGCTAGGAGTCGCGCCATGTGGTGGCAACAACTCATGTAACAATCCCTTCGGTAATAATTTCAGGTTCGCTGCCAGCATGAACAATGCTTCATTTGTGTTCCCTTCCAAGACTTCCCTATTGGAAGCGTTCCATTTCGGTAGGAAAGGTATATTCAATGAAACTTTTCCTAACCGCCCACCACTCAAATTTGATTTCACTAACACGACCTTCAGCAACAACCTTACCTTGATACAGCCTGAAAAATCGACCCGAGTCAAGAGATTGAAATACAACTCCACAGTAGAAATTGTGTTACAAAACCACGCATTGGTCTTGACCGAAAACCATCCTATTCATCTTCATGGATTTGATTTCTACGTGTTGGCTCAAGGTTTTGGAAACTTCAACGAAAGGAGAGATTCTAAGAAATTCAATTTCGTTAATCCTCAAGAGAGAAACACCATTGCTGTGCCTGTTGGTGGATGGGCTGTGATCAGATTCCGTGCGAATAACCCAGGTAAATTTACAAATAATTCACCCATACAAATTCATTAAAAAAAATTATATTACTTTTACTTATCAATAAGGTTAATTTTGTCATTATAACGCCAAATGCACAATTTTGCAGGGGTTTGGTTCATACATTGCCACTTGGATGTCCACTTGCCATGGGGACTAGCCACAGCTTTCTTGGTTGAGGATGGGCCAACACCCGATACCAGTCTTCCTCCACCACCAGCTGATCTTCCCAAATGTTAAATCTCTTTTATTATTTCATTAATTGTTTAAAGTTTTATTTGTAACTTTTTCTTTTCTTTTTGATTGTGTGATTTAAATAATTTATGTGTTGATAACTACATGTAATGGAATAGTGTTCAATTGTTTGATTCAAAAGGTTGTGGAGAAATGGAAAATCAGCTTATTCAACTGTTCAGGAAATGTGTATTGGAAATTCTAGTTACTATTTATCATGGCCTCCTTAATCTGAAATCATCAGTTTTACCTAGAATCTAAACTTCCAAAGTTGAGAGCTCTCTGTTCTGCATCAACTGCAACTGCAACTGCAACACATACAACAAAAGGAATAAAATTAAAATGATTTAAACTATCCATTTTTCACTAATGTACATAGAAATGAAGATGGAAGCAAAGATGATTCTAAATTTCTAAGTAATCAATAATGGTCATTTTCCTGTTCTAATCTCCTGTCTACACTACTACAAATATTAGCTTAGGTAACGCCACTTAGATAGCGCTTTTTTAAAGAGCTATCCAAGTGGGCGCTAGGATAGCGCTTATTTGTCTTTAAAAAAAAAATAATCAAAAAAAACGCTACAATAGCGCTTTTAAATTTTTTTTTCAGTTAAGCGCTATCTTAATTATGTCTTAGATAGCGCTTTAAAAAACGCTATGTGAAAAAAGTTACCAAAACTACCATAGCGCTTTTAAAGTGCTTGCATAGCGCTTTAAAAGCGCTATGCTACTTTCCTCTTGTATAGCGCTTCAAATATCAAATTAAATCTCGTTTTTAAAGATCTTGATATGATCGGACGGTTAATATCAAAAGCCCTAATAAAAACCTAAATCTCGACCACATGTATTTTGGTTTTGCTTTTGCCATTTTTTCAAACACAGAGAGAGGAGGGACGGAACAGAGGCGAGGAGGCGAGGAACCAGATCGAGGAGGCGAGGAACCGAGGAAGGACGCGAGGAAGGAGGCGACTCAGGCGAGGAACCGAGGAAGGAGGCGACTCAGGCGAGGAACCAGAGGAGGCGAGGAGGCGAGGAACCGAGGAGTCGCAGGGTAAGGACCAGGTTCGTCTCTCTCGCTTGACTCTCGCAGCGGGTTTCAGCGTGCGCAGTTAGCACACTGGTTTTGAGCAGTGGTTGAGGTATTCTCCTTACTGGTTTTGTCTCAAACAGAGCAAAGCTTTATGGTTCATTGGTTAATACTCAGATTTATTTTTTTTACTTTTATTTTTCATTTTAACTAATAAGAACAAACGTCCAATATCACCACATAATTACTTTTAGTTGCTAATTTGGTCTATCTCATTGATAGCTGCATCTTTTAGTTGTAGAGAAGCTAGGAGAGTTATCTATACTTTTAGCTTTACAGTCTATTCTCATACACTGGTTCGAAAGCATGTGAAAGATAAATTGTGAGTATTGTTGTACAATGGAATTTAAAATAGGAAAAAAAAAAAAAAAAAAACCTGAAGGAATATAATTGCTTGGAAAAGTATATGCATTAAGGATGAAGGTAAGGAAATTTTTTGTTTCCAGTGATGGTATGGTTTGTGTCTGTTATGGACAATGAGTTTCTAATGGAAATGTTATACTTTTCCTCATCAAAAATTTGAAATGGTGCTTTGCAGTCATGTCTGGTTTTGTCATTCTAACCAGAACCTGTGAAGGATTCAATTGAAAAACTTACAAATATGATTAATTTTTTCAGACTATAAGTGTGTCAGCTGTATAAGAACAGGACTGGGGTGCAATTTATAGATACTAAATAAGAAATCTACATTCATTGCGAGAATATTTTACACCCGAGAAGATTCTTGTACCAAAGTAAGAGTCTCTTTTAAGGAAACCCTGTGTTAGATCCCAAAACCAATCTGTCAATTAGAAGTTTCAGAACTTGAGAAACAGAAACATAGACAGAAGTTCATTTGTAGACCACCAAAATCCATTCGTAGGAATGTTTGTCATTAAATTATTTTCCCACTGGAACACAGCAGTTACATTTTTCTCGTAGTGATCTCCCATGGTACTACAAGGGTTGTTTTGAACATAGTAATGTTTGAAATGTAATAGGCAAGTCCAATAGATGTTCAGGGGTTATGTCTGGACAACTTTAGTTAGTAATTTCTCTTTGTTGGCTTCTTAAGCAATTGTATGGATGCAAGAATGCCTCATTTCAATTAAAGAGGATATTTGGCAATGAGGATTAGCCTAAAAATCAGTCCAGCATGTGGCTTTTGATAGATTCGTGTTCAGCTGGGATGACATTCTTAATGACTAATGTTTTGTTTCCCCTTTCTTTTTCTACTTCTTGTAATATGAGCAACTCACTAACTTCTGTGTCCTCTTTTTGATCATTAACAATTTTGCAGTGTGTTCTCATATAAAAAGGATGCAGCTTTATTGTTTTCTATTGTCTTGCTGCTTCTGTTATTTACATAACATTATTTTTTTCTCCTCAACATCTTCTAAGTTTCACATGTTATTACTCGGTGTCTCTTGAGTAGTTGAAAAATAGTAGAATTGGGAAGAAGATAGTTAAGTATCATATCAAAAGCCAGACAGGAAGAGAGAAGGTAGAAGAGAAGCCGTGGAGAGAAATGGCATGGCCTTGGTTTGCACGCCAAACGTTAAACTGTTTTATATAATAGGTGGGTCTGATTGCACCCCAAACTTACATAATCACACACAATCTATTAGACATACACTAAATGAATCTGACAAGACCTGTGCCAGAAAAGTTATCATAACTGCCAGGACAGTGGGTACTCTGCAGGACAGTGGGTACTCTGCAGTGAAACAGAGCGCACTCTGGTTTGCGACCAGCAGCAAGCTCGCATCAGTGCGTCCCTCACAGAGCAGCAGTTCATCCCTCGCAGCAGCAGCAGCAGTGCGTACCTCGCATCATCAGCAGATCGTCCCTTGCAGTAAGTCCCAAAATCTGCTATTGTTTACTCCCAAAATCTAGGATATTTCCTTGAGGAGATCTTGCAGTGCTACACTTATCATTATGGTGCACATGCGTTCATTCATTCCTTACGAGGACTGTTTCTCTTGGGTTTGTCTCAAGTTCTTAATTATATTCCCAAACCCAAATTTACCAAGTACAAACAATTGAGTTGCATTTATGTTGAAATGCCTCTTCATAGAATGCATGTCACAATAAAACTCATCATTATAGAAGGCCTGAAACCATTCTAATGGCTTTATTTGTTTCCTATTTGCTTCTGAAATACTTTATTTCCTCATTTTTAGAATCCGAGAAAAGAAGGAATCTGTGACAGTGTTGTTGTGCGGTACAAGCGGGTGCGGCAAGTCTACATTGTCAGATGGTATTGGTATTATAACACCAGATCTTGCAGCAGCAGTAGCAAATAAGTTAGAATTGACTACACACCCACCTTGTGCCTATCAAATCAGATATGCTGGCTGTAAGGGAGTCATAGGTTTATTGGCTGAGAAGAGAAAAGGTTGCCTGGATAACCCCTTAGTTATAGAGTGCTTTGATTTCAATAGCAATGGAACACATAAATTTATAGGGTAACTACTTAATTCCTGCTTTCATTTTATTTATTTTTGTTTTTGTGTGTATGATTATATGAAAACGCTATGACTCAAATATATATTAAAAATAGAACATTTTTTACCTTGCGTTGAATTATTTCATCAGGAAAGTTCTGAAGTCAGTGATGGACCTGGAAAATCTTCATAAGGAAAGAATTGGAGCACAACTTCATACAGAATCTTCTACGAGGAAGCCTCATATGAGGGTATTTTGTATGGCCATTCTTCTGTCAGAAGTTAATTAACAGATGAAGTTGACATGTCTAACAGTACATTTCTTAACTATTTTTTTTGTAGATGTTGAAGAGTCAACTTTTTGTGGATGGGTTTTCTGAGAAAAAGCTAGACAGTTTCATTGACTACATTTCTAGTGGATTCGAGCTGAATTTTATGGTTGCAGTTGATTTCACAGGTACATATAATGTTGAGAAATATCATTGTATATTCCTTATGCGACTTAAAGGACAAATCATTAAAAGTATTATTTGAATTTTGTTCATCTTCAAATGCAAATCCTAGACATCCAGATTCCCTGCACTACATTGATCCTTCAGGAAGATTGAATGCTTACCAGCAGGTGAAGTTTTACTTGACTTTTTTTAGTGCATGTAAATATATTAAAAGAATCTTGAGAATCGACATCTGCCGTTGAGGTTTATTAGTCTTTTCAGAGGGGTAGCAAAAAAATAAAATATATTTATAGTATGTTAATTTTTCAGCACCTATTGAGCTGGCTGTCCTGTGATTGATATATAAAAATGGCTTCTTAGAGCTAGAAGATCTCCTAATGGAAATTTCTCTTGACAACCTTATGATGAATACTGATCAATCATTCTTTTGTTGACAAACTGCTGATCAATATTTTTAAATCAGTTCTACTAAATATTATAAACTAGATGGATACTACGATTGGTTAAATCATTGGTAATTTGGTATAGGAGGTCTTCTGGTGGGTCACTTTCACATGTTTTGAGTCCCTTTGGTTTCAATGCACTCAAGGAGTCAGTTATATCTTATATCGATTGGTTAAATCATTGGTTATTCTGGGGTAAGTTCCACACCTATTACTGCTACTATATATATATATTAGTTGAGAAGGCTGCTATCAAGAAATATAGTTGGACCTTTAGTCATTTACATTTATCTTACTGATACAAAACCCTTTGTGTTTGGCAGTGGTTTGCATATATATAGTAGCAGTAATAGGTGTGTTCTTGTATTTCAGGTTAAGATTTATATACCGACTTAGTGTGTGTGTGTGTTGTTATACTTATACAATGCCATGATGCAATTTCAGGTTATGCGAGGATATAATTTGAAGTGGCGGTAGAATCTGAGAAACATTCAGCGGTGCCGCAATGTACAGACGAAGTTAGGACTGTAGGAGAAGCTGTTGGCCATTTCATTTCGTGGCCGAAAAAGCTGGTGTATATATATGATAGCATATTAACAATTTTGTATGAATGCTTAAATTATATTTTGAATGAATGAGAAACAGTTAGTTATCATGTTGTGTCTTTATTGATTGATTGAACGTTATTATTATATTAAATATTATATAAAAAATATTATATGGTAGTTAATAAAAAAAATTCACCGAAATTAAATAGCGCTTTAGAAGCTAATTAAAAAAAAAATCAAAAAAAAATAAAAAAATTTTTTTTTAAAAAAAATCAACAAAATTAAAAAAGCGCTATTCAAGCTAATTTAAAAAAAAAATTCACCGAACTTAAATAGCGCTTTCTAAAGCGCTATGTAAGTTAATTAAAAAAAAAAACAACGCTTAGATAGCGCTTTATTAAGCGCTATCTAACGAAGCGCTATTTAAGTATGCGACTTGCATAGCGCTTTTTTGAGCGCTATCTAAGCCTATTTTTAAGCGCTATGCAAGCCTATATTTGTAGTAGTGCTATTAATTAATAATGAGTAACTATGACTGCATGCATTGTTTCCTAAGAGCATATGGGTAATAAACACGTCCAACACATTGTATATATCTCTAACGCACCGACACTCGGAAAAACCCCCATATCGAGTGTCAAATACGTGTCGGTTACGGACACGCGCCCGACACGTGGTCAATGGTCAAAATTCGTTGACTGGCACCGACTCATCTTGGACACGGTCCAGACACGTGGTAGCATTAAGGGGTGCAAATAACTTCCATTTTATCCTCTTCGATCGATCCTCCCAATTTCCAACCCTAGAATCAGAGAGAATAAGAGAAAAGAGGGGAAAATCAGAGAGAATCAGAGCCTTAGAAGTTCGATCGACCAGAGAGACTCAGAGGGGGTTTGGATGTTTGCTGGACAGAGAGAATCAGAGCCTGAGAAGTTTGATCGACCAGAGAGAATCAGAGCATCAAAAGTTTGATCGACCAGATCAATCGGAGCCTGAGAAGTTCGATCGACCAGAGAGAATCAGAGCCTGAGAGATCGAGGGTGTTTGGATGTTTGCTGGAGAGAGCTAGAGAGAGGGGGAGAGATCGATCCAGTGAGTGAGAGTGAGACATCGAGCAAGAGACAAAAAGAGAGATCGAGGGTGTTTGCTGGACGGAGCTAGAGAGGGAGGGAGCTTGCAAGAAGGAGACTATATGATTCATCTCGATCCTTTGAGAGAGAGATCTATGCATCATTCTCTTTGTTGTTGATGGAAGCCATTTTAGTCCATTTCTTTATTGGTTTAAAAAGTAAAGTCATTTCAATCTCCCTGCCTTAATCTGTTTTTTTTTTTGGAAGGCGAGCTGGGTTTTTAAGGATCCCATAACCTATCAACTGGGCGACTTATAGGTCAACACCCATTAGAAAGTAACTATGCCGCAGGTGGGATTCGAAGCTAGGACGTGGGGGACAAACCCACACTGTCCTAACCACTAGGCCATAACACCATTGGCTTAATCTGTTTCTTCAGAAAGAAAGTTGATGTTTTTTTGAGTTTGTATTTACCTTTTGTAATTGTCTTTTGAGAAGAATAGAGATTTTATAAAACCATTTGCCGTAATAATATGCATTGGAGCCTGAATTCCATTTTTCAGAACACATAAACTAACATAGGGTCTAGCATTGGAGCCTGAATTTTACAGTGAATATCAACATTGGAGTCTAACATTGTAATTGCCTTTTCTCTTAATGTTTCCTTTAGGCCAAGAGACTGGAGATGATTTTTGGAAGCGTGTGATAATAATAAGAAGACCAAATGAAGATGGGGGAAATCTTAGATGGCCAAGTGACTGGAGATGATCTTTGGAATGCTTGAGATTGTCAATCTTTCACTTGATGAACCTGAGCTAGAGGCTGGGCTGTTGAATGAAGGGAATGTGACAGTTGATCCGCCAGTTAATGAAGAAGAGATGTAGCTGCCTCGCTGGTGAGTTAATGAAATTATCAATTTACATTTTACATTATCAAATTAATGAAATTATGTTGCTTATGCTTTATGAGGGAGCTTGACTTTATGATGTATTTGTAATTTTGAATGAATGAATGTTTTATTAATATGTTTGGATTGTTCAATAGTATTATTTATGATTTTATGTTCATATGAGTTACAAAAAAAAATATATTAAAAAAATAAGTTTGACCGTGTTGCCGAGTCCTATTTTTTTTAAAATTACCGAGTCGCCGTGTCGTATCCATGTCCGACACGACACGAGTATCCGAGTCCGTGCATCCTAGGTAAATATCAAGTATTAACAAACCGAACCCTGGTTTGATTAAAAAAATGACAAGAAAAATAAATCCTAACTGGTCGTATGATTTGTTGTTCTTCAAATA
The DNA here is from genome assembly GCA_963556465.1 of Berberis vulgaris. NCBI lineage: Eukaryota > Viridiplantae > Streptophyta > Magnoliopsida > Ranunculales > Berberidaceae > Berberis > Berberis vulgaris. The sequence continues at coordinate 13,758,936 of OY747136.1, read as the reverse complement.
TGCTCACATTTTAGATGGCGGACGTGGTCGTATGATTTGTTGTTCTTCAAATATGCTCACATTTTAGATGGCGGACGTATTCGGTTCCCAATTGCATGATTAGTGATCACAATTTACTGAATCATTTGATTTAATATCATTTATGTAATCATTATCAAGGTTAAAAATCACACAATGACAAGTTATATTTCAAACCTTACTTCCTCTTTTTTTTTTAATTTTTTTTAATTTTATAAACTATGAAATTTCATCATTTTACCTCATGATTACACCATTCAACATATGTCCTCTGATTTGTCATTAGTGCAAACTTTGCCACATAATCTGAGTGAACTGAGTATATTATCAATTTTAATTATATAACCGAAAGGGGTTCAATTATGCCAAGTTTGCCAACTGAACAAGATTATAACAAGTTTGCAAAGTCAAACAAACAAGGTATCCCTATCTCAGAATTATAGGCTTGGGCTTCAAAAAAAAATTAATCTTCAGCCCATGGAAGTTCAATTTGACATATGGGTTTATATCCAATTTGTTTTTATTTGTTTGAGAACAAACATGGTTTTATTGAATCTCGTAATTATTTAAATGCCTTTTGGCTAGTTAACCCGAACTTGTGATACCATCAGCAAGGTTTTATTTTTATTCATTTCTCTTTTTATAATTGATGTAGTCAATTCTTGCTCTCATTTCTCGCCTTTACTTAGACCTGCACACGTAGCAGATGTGAGCCAATAACCACAGTGTGGCGGAGGCCGATGACACTCCGATCCTTAAGTTTGATAAGACTTAGGAGAGGCTTAAAGCTGTAAATTGGGTTTTTGTAACGTACTTTAGTTCATCGACCTTATCTTCCTTTTATAGTGTAAGAGTCATTGTTCGTCTAGGCCTTCAGTAGCGTAGTTTTGGGAAATAGATCTTGTTGGAGATTCTTTCTTGTTTGGGAGTTGTCTATGTACAGTTGTTTCCCTATACGACTTGTGCACCTAGATCTGTGAGAGAAGTTTCTCTTTCTGAGTGTTGTCCATGCAAGGAAGTTTCTTTGCTTAACTTATACTCTAATATTTGTTTTCTAGTAAGAACCGATGTATTGCTGCATGCCTGTCTTGGGTCAATCCCTCATATACTTGCCTTATTAGGGCTTACTCTTGCCTTATCAGGACTTACGAATATTTGGCTTAACCACATGATGCATAGGCTTATTAAGGCGCTACAAGTCGAGTCCAACATTCTAGAATCTGCCAATAGTGGGCTTAATGTTGTCTGGGCCTCGCTGTATTGAGCATGCAATCTAGCCCGCTTTGCTATGTTGACGGGATTATCATGACACGTGTACGGTGCTGACCAGATGACGTTTGGTGTATCATCAGTTGTTCCCCCCGAGTTAGTAGGTCATCATGTCGATCCACTAAGTCGCTTTGATAGAATCTGTACAGTCATGATGATTGAACCTGAAACATAGTCTCGAGCGGCGCATGTCATTAAATGAGTGTGTGACCATTCAATAAAGAAGGGGGGTGCGACTGCCTAATCCGCTAGCTCTGTGAGAGGGAGTTTCTTTACTTATGCATCATTTCTATTTTTCTTTATTTTTTGTTTTTTGTTGCAACTCTTTTTGAAAGTTAAAACTTTCTCTTCACGGCAGACAACGTCGAACTTACTCCTGGACAAAATCTGCGCTCTGCTTGCCATAATTTTTACAGGGAACAGGATTTGATTTAGCTCAACTCCAAAATGACTATTGGATTCCTGGAGACCTAGAAATTATCTCATTGAATGCTACCCACAGTTCGTTGATACCCTCACAAATGCCCCCGCAAGGGTTCATAACTTTGTACAAAAGCATGTTCCAGGACAGGTTTCACTTTCCATTTTCGAAGGATATTTGGCGCTTTCTGGCGCATCTTTGTATTCCCCCTGCTCAAATGGTGCCTAACGGATTCAGGATCTTGATTGTTGTCCTTATTAACGCGAAGGACGCCGGCTTTCGATTAACTCCACAATTGATCCACCTACTGACTTCTCCTCGGCTAAATGGTCACATAGTTTGTTGGTTGAGTACTCCGAAGTGCTTGGGTTCCCTGTCTGATGATTTCAAGTTATGGAAAAGTATTGCTTGCTGACCTCTTTTAACTCACTATACTTCAAGGTGGAGGGGTGGTGACTTGTTAGATATTTTAAATTCGATCTTAGTGAGCATAATGTCCCTCCTCATTGTTTCCTTTTATGTCTCATTGCAGAAACTGAGGAAGAGGAATCGGTAAGGATGGCGTTTAATGAGCTTCCTTTGATCGCCATTGAGGAGGTCATAGCTTCAGACAACGTCATGCAGAGCGGGTTGTTCAAATACTTTCACGTAGACCCTATTGTGCCTAGGTCGTCGACGAAGGAGACTGGTGGTGGTTGTTCCAGGAAGAGGAAGTTCACGATACCAAGCCCTTCAAGGCAGGATAAGTTAGAGGCGGCCATGCTGCCCATTAGTCGGCCAAATAGGAAGTGAAAAAGCAGTAAAACTGATTTTTCCTCTAAACTGATCCTGCTAGAGCAGGAAGTGACGGTCGCGAAATCTATGCTCAATCAGTCCGCTCAAGAGATGGCTCTGGGGGAGCGGAGTGTTTATCTGGAGCCTCCTGCTTCACTAGTTGTACTGGAAAGAAATTGTTCAGAGTTGACGGATGCCGACAAAGTCAATGCTGATACTAATGATCTCCAACCTATTGAGGTTGCTACCCTGGGAAACGGATCTTCTTTCCCGCCCCATGAGCTTGATGTTGAGTGTCAGCTGATCTTTTAGTTGAGAAGGCTTTGGGTGTTGAGTTGGTGTTTCTCAAAGATCCCTTTGGATTTTCGCCGTTGGTTCATGGTGATTTGCACCCTGACGCTCATAGTACAGTTCATGCTTTGGAGGCTTTTGCTGAGCTTTATAAGTCGTATTTGGATGCGCTCTATTGGTCAGACATCTTAAGTGGTCATTCTTGACTCATCCTTTTTACCACCCTTGACAAGTATTCTAACCAATAAAATGTCTCGATTCACTGAAAACGCTAAGACTGTGCAGCGCTGTCTTTATTACATGATTTAAATAAAAACCTAGTTTTGGATTTTCTTTTTTAACTCAACCAATTCCAATGAAAATACAATAAAAATTTCATATTTCTGTATTAAACTCTAATCTTAATTAATTGATTAATTTTAAAAAAATAAAATAGAACAAAGAAGACTCACCTGTGATCGGATTCAGTAGAGAAAATTGGGGAGACGCAGGTCAAGAGAAGAACAAAGATCCTTTGTTTTAATTCTCTATCGTTTTGTTTGTTTGATGAAAACCCTCTCTCTCTTGGTTTCTCTTTTCTGTTCTTGTACTTCCAATTTCTCTTCTCAATCTCTTCTTTTTTTGTCTCTATTTTCTTTCTTAAGCAATGTAAATCAAAGCAAACCTCTTTCTCCCCCCCCCCCCCCCCCCCCCATTAAATCATGTTTTTGGCCACCATCAACATAAAACCAAACAATTTAATAAAGAAAACCATGAAAATTAGGGTTTTATAAAGTATATGTGCACCCCTTTTATTTTACCCTATCACTACCCTAATGTAAAGAAAAACAACCCAAACTATGTTTAGTCAAACAAAATTCAATTTGGGTTTTCTGGCTCACAGACAATATCCAGCCCAGTTCGCTAACCACACTCAAACACACACTTCATTCTATTTAGCAATGGTAAAAAAAACAAATGTTTTTACCTAATATATAAGATTATAATATATCACACATAAATAAATAATAGTATTTATTTATTTAATTCAGCAGGTATTACAATATACACACCTCAAAAGAATCTCGTCCCGAGATTCAGAAGGTAAGGCAGTCATGTGATTTTTTTTAATATATATATAACTCGGCAAACGAAATAAGATTTAAAAAAAATACATTTTTAGAAGAGAAGTTATTCAAATCTTATACTCATAGAAAATTTGCACATCATGCAAAGCCTCATAACAAACATGCATAGAAACGAGGCTGCTACATGAGTATATCCATAATATTGTAATAAGAAGACAAAAATAATGAATTTCAACACTTTATCTACAAAACATTTATTAAGGACAGGGAAAAAGTAGGGGTATTACAATATACAACTCAAAAGAATCCCGTCCCGAGATTCGGTAGAGGAGGGTAAGTAGGTAATTAATTCTACAATAAGCAAACTACTTTCCGAATGAAACAACACTAGAGTCCAAATAATAAATTTATCCAGGATAGATTTTGTGCTAACCGTCCTTAAAAACAAACCACACATCACATTGACAAACAAGTAGCTCATGTGTATGCCCACTTCATAAAGATAAACACACAAAAGAAATATTATAAAAAAATTTATGTAAGTATAAAAATACGGAGTGCTACAATATACACAACTCAAAAGAAATCTCGCCCCGAGATTTGCTGAAAGGGCTAACTAAAAGCTCATCATAATAAACCGCTACACGGAAATGTCATATGATTATTCCCGCACACGCAAGTCAAAAGAATCTCATCACGAGATTCACCTAGAAAATGAAACAATACTGAAGGTTCAAGGTTCACCCTTATCACTTTTATACTTTTATACATCCATATTCGCATTCCGAGGATCACATAGACTCTACCCCAGGCTAAGCTAACCAAATGCTCTGATACAAAACTGTCACGCCCCAATTTTCGAGAAAAAGAAAAAAAATCCTTATATCCACTTAGGCTTAGGATTTTTCGCTTCCCCAAAACTCGGGACGTGAAAATTTAACAACAGAAATATTAAAAAATAAAAATTAACATAAATAAAAATTGTAACCAAGTTAACTCTTTGGAGATTCTGTCCCACAAGTAAACCTCTCATATCGCTGCCTCAATGACTTTCTAACCTGTGAAAGGCTAAATGGCTACGTTTCAATAAAAACGTACCCAAGAAACGTAAATTTACTTGGGGCAGCAAGGTAGCTGGTATGAGTAATTTCCATCCTTATAAATAAAATAGTTACATGCTTTAACATGAAAATTTCATAAACAAGAAAATAACACTCAAAGTCTTGTAGTTTCTCAACGAGGCAAACATTTCATACTACTAAGTTTTATCATGCTTAAAATATACATTTATTTTACCAACACTTACACAGTGAATGTCGAACGTGGTAAGTCTGACTTAAAAAAATTGTTAGTAGACTTACCATGCTGCATGGTACGTTTAGATAAAATTCGTAATTTATCGATCCTCATAAATACAGATCATACTCATAACCACCATTATTTAAATGTCAACAAAATATATTTTACCTTAAGGAAGACATGTAGTTCTCAGAATGAGCATTTAGTTTCTTTCATTAAGGCAATCATACACATACACAAAAATCTCGCTTTTTTTTCACAAAAACACTACCCTCCTTGTGCCGAATACACCTCGCCCAAGTGTGTCTCCCTTGCCTACAAAACCACTCGGAGCATACATGTTCCAAATGGAGTGCCACATCGAAGAACATTTCATCTCACCCGAAGTTCGATCCATGGCAAACATTTTCTAAATACTACACATACTACCAAACTCACATGGAACAACATACCGATATGCAAGCAAGTCTGCATACCCAAAATTATGTCACATGTATACAAGCAAGTCTGTATACAAAAATCATTTTTCATTTTTTTTTGAGTTGTGGAAAAGAGCATAAAAATCAAATAATTCTCAACTCTTTTATGCTGACACTTTTGTCAACCATAAACACATCGACCACAATATTCACCATTTCTTTTGGGGAAGCAAAATACATTTTCAGAAGTAAATTTTATATAACACAACATGGATCACACTTATTCATTACAAGGATTAGCATGTCAATTTGCATAACCATAAAATTCAAGTTTACAGTATAATCTCATACTAAACACGCATTCTAATTATAACGCAAAAATGCAAATACGAAAAATATAAATTTTCAAACTCCACTTCATCCCAAATATAAATTTTCAAACTTATTTCCGTATAAATATCCAAATCATATACATATAGTCATCTAAACGAAAAATATGAAAAGAGAATGGAGGAAAACTCACTAATTTCTACTAAAACTTTTATAGACATGGATTTCTAAAATTCATTTTGTAACATTTTCTCTGCCTCGAGGGAGATCTAACTGTTGAATGAACTCCAAACCAATGCTAAAATTTTTATATGGATGTTATGAACCGAAAGAATTATATTGCAAGTATTCTGACCACTAAAAAGTCTCGATCCACTTAAAACGCTAAGATTGCGCAAAGCTGTCTTTATTACGGGATTTAAATAAAAGCCCAGTTTTGGGTTTTCTCTTTTAACTCATCCAATTCCTACGAAAATACAATAAAAATTTCATATTTCTGTATTAAACTCTAATCTTAATTAATTGATTAATTATATAAATAAAATAGAACAAAGAAGACTCACCTGTGATCGGATTCGGCAGGGAAAATTGGTGAGACGTAGGCCAAGAGAAGAACAAAGATCCTTTGTTTTAATTCTCTATCTTTTTGTTTGTTTGATGAAAACCCTCTCTCTTTTGGTTTCTTTTCTGTTCTAGTACTCCCAATTTCTCTTTTCAATCTCTTTTGTCTTTGTCTCTCTTTTCTTTCTTAAGCAATGTAAATCAAAACAAGCCTCTTTCTCCCCATTAAGTCATGTTTTGGCCACCACCAACATAAAACAAAACAATTTAATAAAGAAAACCATTAAGATAAGGGTTTTATAAAGTATATGTGCACCCCCTTTTTATTTTACCCTATCACTACCCTAATGCAAAGAAAAACGACCCAAGCTATGTTTAGTCAAACAAAGCCCAATTTTGGTTTTCTGGCTCACATACAATATCCATCCCAAATTCGCTAACCACACTCAGACACACACTTCATTCTATTTAGCAACGGTAAACAAACAAATATTTTTACCTAATATATAAGATTATAATATATCACACATAAATAAATAATAGTATTTTATTTATTTATTTAATTCAGTAGGTATTACATCTTTTGTCGAATGTTTTCTTTACCTTATATAATATACATAATTAACTCTCTGCGTGACTTAAGCATGTAGGGCATGATTAGAAGAGACATTCTTCATAACGGTTTTCTCTTTCATTGAGGTACGTCCTTGGGGGAGTGATTCCCGCCATGACTTGTTTCCATTGTAACCTCTCTTTTCTCTAACGGAAGAGATTCGTTGGGCTTGAACTTGAGCCTTTGATTATGATCTAATTATCAAGGACCCTTTTGGGTTTTAATGATTGGGTATTTCTTTTTGGGCTTCTAGGATCGAGTTCATTATCCGTGTTGAGATAGAAGTGTTTGTTCCTCTTGATGGATGATCTTTGCCACATGTACGGTTGTGATTAGAGGCTCATTTGATGTATCATCAGCTACTCCCCCTAGTTATTGGGCATGCTTGCGTGGCCACTAACTCTTCAACAGTTGGCTTTACAAATTCATCATTATTTTTCTGCACACCATTAAATATTATTAATAGTTGTCAATTCGGTTTCTATTCCACTGCCCCATTAGTCTGTTTCTTTTGGAGCAATTTTTGGGATTTCGTTCAGCCATCATGTTTGGCACGTCTTCCCATTAGTTGTCTTTTCATTGCCAACCCTATAAAAGGGTGGAGGGTATCTGTGTTACCTTCTTTACGCTATTTCCATTTTTAGAACTCATTCTTTCTCACTTTCTTCATTTTCTATCTTGCCCAATCTATTTTTCGTGGCTTCTAACATAGTTCTAAGTGGGGACGGTCTTACTGTCTGTGAGGCGTTCTTTGAACCTAGGCAGGCGACGCAAGGAACTTTAGACTATGTTCGTCAAACGTTCTCTCTTTTGTCTGATTTGAAGCTTGTTTTGCGAAAATTTCAAGAGCCCAGGAAGTGGACTAAACTGCATTTTACTGAAGCAGAGCAAAGATTCTGTGAGCGGTTTCTCTCGCTTCCTCATTTTGCTTTGGAGGATTTTCTTGCTCTGGATGCCGTCGAGCGTAGTGGTTTGTACACTATGAACGATGTGGAGCGTGCTCTGCTTATTGAGCATCAAAATTCTTACACCAATGTTGCTCATGCTGGCAATGTTGTCATCTTTGACAAAGCGAGAGAGCATAGTGCTTTAGTTAGCATTGGTGATGCTAGCACTGATTGGAAAGTAAGCTCGGCCAAAAAGTTTCAGATCTCGATGTTCCAATTGCTGTTGGTGGTGCCGGTTCGACCACCAGGAAGAGGAAGGCTTCCAGGCCTGCCAGCCCATCGAAGAGGCTGGTTTCTAGTACTTTGGTTAGCCCTAACCGTATTACAAAGTGGAAGAGACTTGTTGGTTCTACTCCAAGGGCTGCTTGGGTTGTTTCACGATCGAGTTTTGTTGGGCAAGGTGATGAAGACGATGCTCATGTTGCTGTTCGAGAAGCCGATGAACTAAATCAGGTTGTGGAAAGAATCGGATTGCTGCTCATGTTTCTACTGCTGGCGTGCTCGATCTCGCCAAGTTTTCGGATGATGATGTTCATGTCATCAATAATAAGATGACACAAATTGCAATGGAGTTGTCTCGTAATCCAAACAGTGAGAAGATCATTGCTGATTTTGACTATGATCCTATATTTGACGAAGTTGAAGTTGATTGTGGTCAAAACTCCATGTCTCCTCCTCCTCCTTCTCCAACTCGTCATGCTGATGTAGCAGAGTTGCCTTCTTCTCTTCCTACCTGCCCCACGCCTACCACTACTGTTTTGAAAAATAAGGGTAAGAGTGGTGCTTTTGTCATCACTACCATTCTGACCGTCAAACTAGTTACCAGAGGCGAGGCTTTAGTTCTTTCGAAACCCACTGTCCTTCATCCACGAATCGGTTGAAAGGAGCTTGTCCCTAGAGAGATCAGTATTAACTCAGATGAGAAGTTCAATTGGTTTTTGGAGATAGACGTGTAAGATAGTGCATGTAATCCTATCATCTCGTGGCATAAGCATTTGGTGGAGAGAGCCCAGATGCCAGTGTGTTGGTCTAGTGAGCACCTCGACCAAAGTGTTAAACAAATAATGGAGAGGATGAATCATCTCACTTATGCTGGGATCAGTTACAAGGTTGCACGTGATCATGTGTCGATCGTGGAAAAGAAGATGGCAGGGCATGCATTGTTGCTTTCTCACGTCTTACGCCAAATTGATAAGCTGAAGGTGAAACATGCCGAGTTGGATAAAGGTTGTTGATGTTACTCGATCTTCGTTGAAGGAGGTAGAGTCTTTCCGAGATAAGTTTGTTGTTGACCCTGCTGTTTCGGAGGATGAGATGAACAGTTTGCGGGATCAATTGATTGCTGTCGAAAGCAAGATGTCCAGTGAAAAGGCTGGTCATGATGAGGCAATGCGTATTGGTGATGAGCTTTCTGCTTGTCGTAAGACCACTGAGGAGCGAGTAGTGCAGCTAACCTATGAGCTTGCTTATGTTAAAGCGCAAAATCTTGTGAGGCTTTCCGAGGTTGAAGGAGAACTTGCTTTGACTAAGGATGAGCTTACACGGGTTACAGATAAGTTGAGGTCTACAGAAGCGGCGGAATGGAGCAAAATTGTCGATGGCAGGATTGATATGATCGATTTTATTGAATCGGAGGAAGGTCGTGATATGTCAAAATATCATGCCTTGGCGATCAAGTCTTTGAGGACAATGATGATGATCCGATTGACGAAGGTCAAATATCATATCCTCCCTTCGATCCTACCGTTGTTGTTGAGACCTTGTCTCCTTTGACTAGTCATGTTGGTGGAGATAGAGCTCGACGACCATCTACTGCTACTGCTGAAGAAAAGGCTCCATCTCCTTCTGAAGACAAGACTCCATCTCTTCCTGCCAACCATGCTACTGAAGGCAATATTCAACCTCCTCCAACTTTTTCTGCTAGTGATACTTTGATTACCTCGTCTATCTCTTCTACAACTGTTGTATCTTTCTCCCAGGATGTAACAAAATAAAAAATGAGTGAATATTTCATTTTGATTACACTTGTGTGCTTTTTGTTGTTTTGTCTTTTTCGTAATGATCGTTGTCCAATTTGCATGTCTGTTCTGATATATTGTGTCATTGGAAATTGTTGTAGATGTAGCCTGACTTTTAATGTCTAAGCTAACCTTGTGATCTAGTCATAGATAATAAATATATTCTGACTTTGTCGTTCAAGTTTTGTATATGTTTTCGTCTAACTTAATAGTTTAGACTTGGTTGAATTCATGTTTTTGAACTTGCTTCTGAATTGGCTGTTCTGATTAATTTGATGTCTTGCGGCCTGAAATTGTAACCAAACTATAAATTTTGATTAAGTCTGACTTACACGTATTGACTTATTAAGTACACTTCGTGATCCGAAATGGTGATCAGACCAGAAGATTTTCTAGTAAGTTTGACTTATAAGTCCTGACTTTTAAGTATACTTCGTGGTTCGTTAGGTGATTGGACCAGAAGATTTACGAGTAAGTCAGACTTATACGTCCTGACTCTTAAGTACACTTCGTGGTCCAACATGTTGGTCAAGCTAGAAGGTTTGCGAGTAAGTTTAACTTATATGTCCGACTTTTAAGTACACTTCATGGGCTTGTCATGTTGATTGAACCAGAAGATTTACGAGTAGGTTTGACTTATATGTCCTGACTTTTAAATACACTTCGTGGTCCGACATTTTGGTCGGGCCAGAAGGTTTACGAGTAAGTCTGACTTATACATTTTGACTTATTCGTACACTTCTTGGTCTGACATATTGGTCTGGCCAGAAGGTTTACGAGTAAGTCTGACTTATACGTCCTAACTTTTAAGTAAACTTCGTTGTCCGTCATGGTGATCGGACCAGAAGATTTACGAGTAGGTGTGACTTATATGTTCTGACTTTTAAGCACACTTCATGGTCCGACATTTTGGTTGGGCAAGAAGGTTTACGAGTAAGTTTGACTTATACATCCTGAATTTAAGTACACTTCGTGGTCTAACATGTTGGTCGAGCCAGAAGGTTTACGAGTAAATTCCTAGTCTGAATTTGACGAACTGACTGGATCAGATTATTGGAGCATGAGAGGAAGGGTTCTTGGAATTCAGAGGTTTATTCATAATCTTCTTCAAGTGTTCGACATTCCATGGTAATTTGAGTTGTTCACCCTTCGAATCTTCTAGCCAGTATGTTCATGGGCTATTAATTTTCACCACTTTGTATGGTATTTCCCAATTTAGATTCAGTTTACCCGCGCCTGGTTATTTTGTATTGAGTCTGACCTTTTTAAGCACCTAGTCGCTCACGCTGAACGTGCGAGGTTTTACTTTTTTGTTGTTGTTACTGCAATTCTTTGTTGTTAGGCCGCCACTTTGAGTGAAGCTTTGTCTCGTTTCTCATCGAGAAGGTCCAATCCGAAATGCAGTGTTTTGTTGTTATATTTTGTTTGGAACTCTTCGGTCATGAATGTTGGCATGCCAATTTCTACTGGTACCATTTACCAGATCCATATGCCAGGGTGAACAGTGTTTCTCCAATCGGAGTTCTCTTTGTTGTTTTGTACGCCCAAAGGATGTCTGGCAATTTGGACACCCACAATCCTTTTGATGCTTCAAGCTTCTTTTTATGGCTTCTAGGATTGTTCTATTAGTCATCTCTGCTTGTTTGTTAGCTTGTGGGTGGGCGGGTGCTAAGAAGTGTTGTTTGATGTTTAAGTTTTCACACAACTTTTTGACTTTCTTGCCTTCTAATTGTTTTCCATTGTCAATGACAATTACTCTAGGGACTCCAAATCTACATATTATGTTCTTCCAGAGAAAGTTTTCAATTTGAGCTTCTGTCATCTTTACCAATGGTTCTATTTCTGTCCATTTAGTGAAGTAATCTACTGCTACGAGGAGGAACTTCTTTCTGTTGGACATTGGAAGTGGCCCTACTATGTCCATTTTCCACTGCTCAAACGACCAAGGACTACTCATCGGTATTAGGTTTTGGCTTGGCATATGGGAGTACGAAGAGAATTATTGACATTTGTCGTTAGTGCAAACTATTTCATTTGCATCTTGTTGCATTGTTGGCCACTAATATCCAAATGTTAATGCTTTGGGAGCAAATGTTTTTCCTCCTGGATGGTTCCTGCCTATGTCGAAATGTATTTCTCATAGAACATAGTCGGCATCACTTGATGAAAGGCATTTTAACAGCGGACCCATGGCAGACCTTCTGTAGAGTTTGTCGTTAATCAGTGTGTTTCGTACTACTCTATTTCGTAGTTTACATGCCTCCATCTTATTCGTTGGTAGTGTTTCGTTTTGTGTATATGTCAAGATTGGAGTTATCCAATTGCTCTTCTGATCAGTTGTACACGTTTCTTATGCTTGGTTTTCTAGGATTGAGCTTTCTTGTACTGTGACAAGTGCATTATCAGTTTCTTCAGCACGTGATGCCTCCTTAGCCAAGCTGTCTGCTCTTTCGTTTTCCCTCGTGTGCATTGTAGAAAGGTTATTGTTTTGAAGCTTTCAATCGGTTCGCTTGCCTTTTGATGGTAGACTTTAATCCATGCATCTTTCACTTGGAATTCACCGTTCAATTGGTTGACTACTGATGCAGTCATTTTCTGCTTTCCGCTCTGACCTTGACCTGCAAACCTGTTGATCTACACAAGGAACACACGTGAGCTACGGACCACCGTTGTGGTGGCCGATGACCCTCCGATGCTAAAGTCAGACAGGAATTTGAGGAAGGTGTAATGTTGTAAAAAGAGAATTTGTAGCGTACCTTAGCTTACCAACCTCATCTTATTTATAGTGCAGGAGTCCTGTTTTGACCAGACCATCGATGACGTAGTTTAGGGAAGAAGATCATCGTGGAGATCCTTCTCTAATTAAAAGTCGTGTTGAGAAGGAAAGTTTCTATGATAACCATGTGCTCCTAGATATGCGGGAGATAGTTCCCATTCCAAGAGTAGTCTATAGGTAGAAGTCTTCATATGTGATATGTAGTCTGGAATATGCTTCCTAGTTGGAAGCAAGGAGCTGCTGTAATTTCGCGTCTGAAATTGATCATCAAGCTACTGGCCTTAACAGGGCTCACGGGTATTGAGGATAGTTGTGAGACACGTGGGCCTAGCAGGCTATAAGAATTTGGGCCCACTTGGCGGACTACATTGGGCGGGGTTAGAATTGAGTGTTAGGCTGACGCTAGGGCCTCGAAATCATCATGACACATGTAGGACGCAGAGTTGAGAGCGTTTTAGTTTATCATCAGCTACTCCCCCCGAGTTAGTGGGCTATCACATTGGTTCACTAAGTCATTTCTTGAAAAGATATGTTGCTCATGATGTTTGAGTCTGAATTGTTGCTTGAGCCGTGTGCTTCATTAATTGAACGTGCGTCGGTTTGGTGGAAAAGAGGCGGGAATCCCATCCCCGTTTAGGTCATCCTTCATGCGGAGACTAACTCTTATATTTTCTTGCTTTTAGAGATTTTGCTTTGTTTATCTTCTGATTGAAAAGATTGTTTTATCTTCTTCATGGATCAACAAAACCTTCTTGATGACACAACTTTGGCCAAGGGCCTTGAGTTTTTCGAAGACAGGTTGCTTTCTGAATCGGGCCTTGCTAAAATCCGTACGAAGTTCGGGGTCCTTAAGGACCTGTTGTTATATGCTCTGAAGGATGATCAAATGCCAATGTTGTCACCGGCGGGGTTCATCTGCGTGTACCGCTGAATGCTCCAACTTGAAGTCCCTTTTCCTGTTCTGGATGTGATTTGGGACTTCTTAAACTTCCTTGGAATTCCTTCGGCCCAGTTGGTGCCTAATGGGTACAAGATCGTTCTTATCATTTTGATTAGGGATAAAAAATCTGGCGTCCGCGTGACTCCGTGGGTGATCCGGTTGCTAACTTCTTCTCGATTGAATAATCACATTGTCTGTAAAATGATGTCGTCAGCTTGCTTTGAGAATTTGCCTGATGACTTCAAGACCTGGCAGAAGTAATGTGTCACGACCCGATCCACAGAGTACTATATTGTCCGTTTTGGGCCCAAGACCCGCACGGCTTTAAAATGCATAGTATCATAGTGGCACAGCGGGGCTCATGGTACTATATTGTTCGCTTTGGGATCCACGGGCCTGTTGAGCTCCAACCCTCACCCTCCCCCTCACGGTTTTAAAAGTGTAGTACTTTGTAGATTCAACCTCGTACATATATAGCACATCCCCTTCCCTCACCTAGGCGATGTGGAACTATAATCTCCCCTTGGTAGCTTGCCCAACCCCTCTTGGGATCCACGGGCCTATTGGGCTTCACCATCACGGGCCTCTCTTGCACCCTCCCCCTCAGATCCGCCCGCACAAGGATATCACATAATGCTTCTTGGCTCCTGTGGATTCAAAATACTTCCAGTTCAAGGGTCGTTCGCTTGCACAAGAGTTCAAGCCACTTCGTAAGTGTATATTTATTTATTTTTTATTCTGTTGCTCCTGATTGCATGCTAATCGTTGCTTGAGTTTCCTCGTAGGATGGTTTCCTACTACTCCTCTTACCCAGAAGAGCGAAACACTATGGAGACATTCCGCAACTTGCCAACGAAAAATGTGGTGGACGTCATATGTGTCACCAACTTTATTTGCAGTAGGCTGTGGGACAACTGGCATGTGGCTCCTACTCTTTACCGATCATCACAAGTTAAGTCTGAAGGTGGGGCCCTTTTTAGGAAAAGGAAAGCCACCGGAGCCAAGGCTCATGTCTTGTCTGACACGGAGGAACCTTTTAAGACGTTTGCCTCTTTTGTGAGTTCGAAGAAGTCTTGCGTTAGAACTGGGTCATATTCAAAATGATCTGCTCCAGTAAGTCAAGAGCATGAGCCTGATAAACCCGCCAGCGCAGGCTGATGTATCCGACTGGAAAAATGACCACGTGCGATCAACAGGGGTTGAAGATATATCGAATCTTAGTGTCGCACAGGCGGAAGCTCTGAGTGAGTAGTTGATGCTAGTTGCAATAGTGGCTTCTATAGGTGTCGATCCTCACAAGATCGTTCCACTCGAAGGTTCTTGTGGGGATCTGCCCGAGGTTCTGGTATTTGATTGTCTTACTGGTGGGCTGTTCGATAGTAGCCATGGTGATGCGGGCCATATTTCTCATAGTCTGCATTGTTCCCCGTCTCGCTCTAGGTCATATCTCAAGGTGTTGGAGGGTCCGTTGGACAACTCACTTCCTTATCTTCTTCTGGATCTTGCTAAGTCATCTCATACTAAGGGGTCGGATGCTGGTGATAAAGAAAAGGTTGCGGAGGAAGGATTGGGAGTTGTGGTGACTACAAAGGGTGGTGCTGGTGTAATCCCTCATCCGAGAGAGCTTCATCCGGATGTGCAGATAAGTTTGTTTTCCCTGAACTTAATAAAGATGAGTACTCGGGTTTGGTATCAGGAGGTTGATGTGGATTATGCTTCGAAGAAGCATATAAGCAAGCGTCATAGCTGGCTGATGGATCACACTCCAAAACCCTAGGAGGATACGATGGAAGGGCGTATGGATAAGGGTTTAAAGTACCTTATGTTGGGGATGTCTCACTTGAGCGAGGTGGTTGTTGTTGGGACGGAAGTCGAGGCAGCTCGTGAGAGGGTGTACACTATGGAGCGTGTATTCTCGCACATGCAGATGTTGTATTCTGTCGCGCTTTATGAAATTGAACTGTTGAGGAATCAGGTTGAGGAGAGGAGGCTGAAACAGTTGGTCGTTGCTGCTGAGGCTCAAAGTGTTCGTCTGGACGCCTTTCAGTCTGATTTAGCAGAGGCGAGGGCCCTAGGAGATAGATTCTAGTTAGAGTTGGATTTGACCTGCCGTGATCTAGAGGTTGCGCAGGAAGCTACGACTGAGGCATGTTCTGAGCTGCGGTCCCTTGCTTAGGATAATGCCTTGAAGGAGGCTGATTGGGCTGTCAGAAACAACAATTGGTGTTCGATGTGGAGTTCAATGCTCGGGAGGAGAGGAAGGTCGATGACCAGCTCAAATTGGAGAAACATGAGCTTCGTGCTGTAAAGAGCAATTTGACCACATAGCAATCTCAAGTTGATGCGCTGACAGGCAAGTTTGAGCTGTTGGAGCGTGAACTTGTTGACGTGAATGCTCGTGAGGAAGAACTTCTCTAGGAGCAAGGCAAGTGTGAATTCTATTGGGTTGTACATGGTAGATTGAAGTTGCTGGCGCTGATGAATGAGGAGCATCCGGAATGGGACCTTGATCACTATAAGAAGATGTCATATGTAGACTTATCAATGGCCTTTGCGTTGTCAGGCCAAAAGGGTGGTTTAGATCCCAATACTCAGGCTGCGGAATGCACAGACGCAACTCCTGCTCCCTCATCCATTAAGCTTAGCTCTTTTATTTCTGTACCTTCTTTTGATAAGTTGTGAACTTTGTATACTCGTACGTTTTTTATTTCAACTGTTTATTGAAAACAAGTTTATCTTGAATACGCTATGTATCTGTTTTGTGCTTGTTATCTAAATTGTGTTTTTTGTTGCTCCTTGTCGTTTTACTTTGGCATAGGCTGGTTGGATCAATAGGAAGTCGAGTGGTCTGTCTTCTGTTGAGAGTTTGACTGTTTGCGTTGCGAGTGACTCAGAGTCACCATTGCATAGTCACGTCCAATAGTGGGCATTTCATGAATGGTTCGAAAGCGGGCTATGCTGCCCAGCTTTGGGCCATTCTTAAGCCAGTGGGGGCTTGTTTTGCCTATTTGACTGTCGGTCATGGTTACTAGAATGAGTAAATCGTGATAGTCGAGCACATGCGTTGTAATTAGAGCGTTTGTTCAAGGTTAGGTTTTGTAAGCTCGGGCTAGCATTCAATGTAGCACTCGTTCGCCCATCGACAGGATGATTTATGGGTCAGCATGAGCGTCCTTTGGGCCGCTGCTTATCAACCCGTGTGAGTGTGAAGACGTTGCTTGAGCTGTAATTTATCTTTGGGCCGTTGTTTCAAAAGAGAGCAACGGTCGCGTGGCGAACCGTCTAGGGCTTCTACCTTTTGTACCATCTATGTCCGAGCATGGTGGACTGTAGGTTTGGGAAGCGAGGATTTGGCGGTCATGGTCTGTTGAAGAGCAATGATCCCATGGCGAGGCGTCGACATTAGTTCGGGACTAACTAGTCTCCTACCTTTCAAACCATCTACACTCGTATGTAGCGGGCTACAAGTTTGAGACGAGGGGATTCGATGATTAGGCTGAAGAGCAATGGTCCCATGGCAAGTAGTCGAAATCAGTTCAGGACTGACTAGGCTCCCACTTTCCAAATCATCTACACCCTTGCGCATCGAGCTACAAATTTGAGAGTTTTCAGCGACCATGGTCTATAGAAATGTAGTGGTCACGTGGCAAGCCATTGGAGTCAGTTCGGGACTGACTAGGCTCCCACATTCTAAACCATCTACGCCCGTGCAGTGGAGGCTACAAGTTCAGGGTTGGTAATTTGCCTATCATGGTCTGTAAAAGAGTAGTGGTCCCATGGCGAACTGTCGGAATCAGTTCGGGACTGACTAGGCTCCCACCTTTAAAACCATCTACGCAGGCATGGTGGGGGCTACAAGTTCAGGGTTGGTAATTTGGTGACCATAGTCTGTAGAAGAGCAGTGGCCACATGGCGAGTCGTCGGAATCAGTTCGGGACTGACTAGGCTCCCACCTTCTAAACCATCTACGCCCGCGCGGTGGGGGCCACAAGTTCATGGCTGGTAATTTGGTGACCATGGTCTGCACAAGAGCAGTGGTCTCGTGGTGAGGCGTCGAAATCAGTTCGGAACTGACTAGGCTCCTACCTTCCAAACCATCTACATCCGCGCAGTGGGGGCTACAAGTCTGGGTTTTGATCAAAAGTTGTCATTGCCAATTGTCACCAGCTAAGCTTACCTAATCGGGTTTGGCTACTAATGTCCACAAAGGGTACAACGGTCCCTAGCGAATCGTCGTCACCAGGCATGACAACACTGATTAGATTCTCACTACCTAAACCATTGGCATGTGCGCTAGGCAGACTAAGTGTTGGGGTGAACCAGAAGCCGTCATCGTCAGCCAAGGCTGACTAAGCTTGCCTGGCCAAGTAGGGGCTTCGCCAACTGCGAGCATGTGAGCCTTTATCTGCGAGCAGAGTGCGTTCTGCGGATGAATTATGAAAATACAGGAGTACCTTGAATCATCTGATGATAAGCAGGTGTGATCAGTGTGTCACGAATGAGTAGGGTTTCCCATGCTCGTGTCAGGCACGTGGTAGAATATTATTTGAATAATGGGCCGAGCCCATGGGCCTATAGAGTGAGGGCTAAAGTTCTCTGTACGCAATATACTACGTGTATGTCGTAGATCGCATGGTTACACGTGTGCGACGTGGATTGCGAGACGGTTGAGTATCGGTTACTCCCTCTCAATTAATGGGGTTGGATGCAGCCCCGTTGATTGGATGAACATGGACCTGCGTAGTATCCTTGGGAACTGTCGTCTCCTCGTTTGCCATACGGTATTTAATACTGACAGTTAATGCTGAAGTGCCTGCTTGGTGAACCATTATGTCTATAAATTGGTGTTTTTTCGTCATTGTAGGCACTATCTTCGCAGAGCGTATCTCCTATAAAGTTCTTATTTGAAGAAAATGCTTTGGGTTTTCCAAAGGCTAAATGGAGATCTCCATCATTGAAGTCTTTGAATGTTCTGACATTTGCACCGACGAGTCACGATGAAAATCGTTGTTATGTGTGGTCACCTGCTCTAGGTGAACACCTAGTTGTTTCGTTGAGATCTCGTAATTTCTTCTCATTTTGTGGAGAAGAAGTACGAACTCCCTCCCAAGGGATGAGTATGTCGCTTATTCGCTTGCGCTTCGGTGTTACCTTGTGCTGCTATGCCCGCATGTATGCAGTTCCTACTACTAGCTTATGGTTGATCGAAGTGTTGGCAGATGCGTGATGCTTCTGAGGTGGTATCACTCAGTCACCCTGAGCATCGCGCATGGAAAAAGTGTCCTTGCTTGGCAGCACTGTGAAACCTTGAATGCTCCGTCGCTCGCAGTCATCCTCATTTGCCTTCTTATACCTCCTTCGGGAGGCTGGAAGCTATTTGAGGAAGTCTGCAACTCATTGTGTTATCAGTGTCGGGTCACTTTCTGTGGGCGGTTTGGAGGAGCGGACGACTGCTCTGTACTTTCAGCCTCTTCTCGCACCTTTGTCCTTGATCTTGGGAAGGAGTCGATGGGTTCCTTTGCTCTCTTCAGGTCTCCTTACGTGGTCGGACTCTTTAACCGAGTATTTACTTTATGTTGCAGCAGATTTTTTTTTTTTTTCAAAATTGGGATGTTGACCCATTTTATTCATATGAAAATCCACGCCCGAAGGCTACATGACTGGCCCATTAGGGTTAACTAAAAAGTCGAAACAAAACCTCACAAAAGATAGGATGCACCAATACAAGCCTAGACAAACTTAGTCTTTGTACCTTTTGTTTTCTGTCCTAGTTCTATTGGATTTTTGGGGACAAATTCTGATATCTTTTGTGTGGCGCCTCTTATTCCTCTTTCTGTCTGACATAGCCCCTTAAGCCAAATCACTGTTCGCTACCTGTGGATCAAGCTCAGATTCTGAGTTGACGTCATCACTATCCTCACTAGAACTTTCGAGTGTACTGAGGTCCAATTTCTGCGGTCGAAGTAGCCTATTTTCTCAGAACAAAGATATAGCCTGATTCAAGTTGTCTCCGACTCTTTTATAATCCGGGGAAGTTTTGATAGCATATTTGTCAAAATGTCTCTTTAACCTGAGCAGAGACTGCAAATCATCATCCGAGAATATGTTGCAGCAGATTTATATGCTCGTAATATGTAGTTTTTTGTATCCTCCTCAGGGCGCCCGTTGTTACATCTTTCCAGTAATCAATAGAATGTGTTTGCGTAATTCTTTCTTTATTTCTTAAATGATTGCAAATCACATAAGTTTCTACGAACTAAGACTCTACATTGACTATGGAAAGGAAAATAAACAACTAAAATAGACTAACTGTTAGCGGAAAGTAGTCGATCCGCCCCTGAAGTGAATTTGCATGGCCCTTGTTTGATCGTTGATACTTTCAGCGAACTGTTGAGCTTCGCTGATGTCACAGAGGCTATTGAAGAGTAAACCTTGTGGGGGGTGTACTCTAGTCTGCATTGACCTCTCCGTTCTGTTGGGTTGAAGAGGGGATTGTTTTTGCTCCGTTTGATTGTTCCCATTTCTAAAATTAGCCACCGCTGTTGGGATCTCGTGTGAGTGGAGTTGTGTGTCAACAGTCGCTGGATCTGACTCCGTTACAGGTTGCATTGTAGGATCTGGGAACATTCTATTTGCTTTAATGCGGCATAATGACAACCTCGTGCCATAGGCTGGTCTCCACGTATCATTCCTTCAGAGTGGTTAGCAGTGTACTTAAGGCACTGGTGAAGGGTGGAGACTACTTCCTCCATATGGTAGAGCCATGATATTATCAAGATAACGTTGTAGGTTGACGATGCGTCCACTACCATGAAGTCCAGAAATATGACCTTTCTGAGTTGTGGCTCTCCTGCCACTACTGCTAACCTTATCTTCTCGATTGGGAAGCATTTTTCTTTGCTGAATCCGATTAGCGGGTAGTCTGAGTACGCCAGTTTCTCGTCCTAGAGGACCATACTGCGAAAAGCGTTGTAGAACAGGATGTTAAGTGAGCTCCCTGTGTCAACTAGAGCTCTTTTTACCTCCCACCTTGCAATGGAGACCGAGATGAATAGGGCATCATTGTGTGGCGCTCGGACTCCTTCTAGGCCTTTGTCTGTAAGGGTTATGGTGGGAATGGGGCTTTGCACCCTCGAGTAGCAAACATGAATGTCCTCATCCGCGGGCCATGTCTGCACCTTCAGTAGAGTCCACTTGCGAGATAGATTATGCCCGAAATCTCCTTTTCTATTTTCTTGACTGACTCCCCCCTGTCCCTAGATCATTCTGGTCGCTTCTCAGAGCTAAGGAATTCCATTAGCTTGCCCTTGCGGATCCAGTACTCAATCTCATACCTTAAACTCTTGCAGTAGTTGGTATCATGGCCACTCTATATGTGGTACGAGCAATACTTATTGTTGTCATGCTTGGAGGGATTTTCGTGCTGCTTTAGGGGCCACTTCAGATCTTTCCCAATTTTTCATGGAGTTCAGGATGTCCGACGGGCAAGAATTGAGGAGGGTCATGGCTCTGAATCCAACGTAGGTGGATGTTTTCTTTGGTCTGGCCCGGCCAGGGTGTGACCTGTTGTCATTGCGCTTTCGCTTGCCTCTTTCTTCATCCTCACGCTTCCTTCCCTCCTTCCTATCTTTAAGAGCGGAGGGTTTCTTATCTCCTTTTGTTTCCCTCTTCACAGTTCTCAACTCCTCTAAGGTGATTTACCTCTGAGCACTTTTGATGAGCTTCGTCATATCCAAAGGGGTTTCATCGTGAGACTTTCATAAAGCTTTCCCTCCTTCAAGCCCGCGGTTAAAGCCATCACGGTTGTGTCATCGTTGCAGCCATTGATGAGTGTCAGCTCGTCGTTGAAGCGCGTGACATACTCTCTGAGTGTCTCATTGGATCTTTGTTTGAGAGAGTATGTAGTGTGGGCCCTTCCGGAGGTGCTGACTTCCTACAAAACGCATCAGGAACTCCTTCGCCAGGGCCTTGAATGAATCAATCGACTTCAGCAGGAGTCTGTGGAAACATGTTAGTGTTGATCTTTTCAAGCTGGTGGGGAAGGTTCTACACATGGCCGACTCGGATCCTTATTTGAGAGTCATTACGTTCTGGTAATGGTGTAGGTGCTCGAACGGGTCGGTGGTCCCATCGTAGAAGTTGAGCTTTGGAGGCGTGAACTTCTTTGGAAGGGCTGCGTTCATGATACAGTCCACGAAAGGTGAAACGGAGTGACAATACATCATGGAAGGGTCGTGCGCACCCTTGCAGAGGGGTTCTTGAGAGGCTTGACTCTCATGTGCTTGCTCTCTATCGCCTTCCAAAGATAGAGGCTCGTGTTGCTCCCGATATTCGTCAGCGGGTAGAGGGTTCTGTTGTATGTAAGCCTCCACTGCTCTAGCAATTTCATGTATCTGAGACGACAAGAAATCTATCCTGGGGTCAGTCATTGTTGTAACTAGCGCGGGGGTGTGAGTCTCCTGCCTATGCGTCATCAACAACGCCGAGAGCGGCGACATGGCACCAATCTAAGCTTTTGACGTGTCCCCTTATTTTCCACTGTTGCGTGATCGGGTGGTCACCATCTCTTCGTAGCCTGAGGAGAGATGATGCTAGTAAAAGGTTAGGAACTTTGTCGTCCCCACGGACGACGTCAAACTGATGCAGTCATTTTCCATTCCCTGCTTTGACCTTGACCTACAAACCGATACAACGAACGCGCCCGATGACACTTCGATGCTAAAGTTAGACAGGGATATGAGGAAGGTGTAATGTTGTAAACAGGGAATTTGTAGCTTACCAACCTCATGTCTTATTTATAGTGCAGGAGTCCTGGTTCGACCAGACCATCGATGGTGTAGTTTAGGGAAGAAAATCTTCGTGGAGATCCTTATCTAATTGGAGTCGTGCTATGAAGGGAAGTTTCCATGTTAACCATGTGCTCCTAGATACATGGGAGATAGTCCTCGTTCGAAGAGTAGTCTATAGGTAGAAGTCTCCATGTGTGATACACACTCTTGAATATGCTTCCTAGTTGGAAGCAATGAGCCGCTGTAATAGCCCGTCCAAAGTTGATCCTCGAGATACTTGCCTTAACAGGGCTTATGGGTATTGAGGTTAGTTGTGAGACACGTGGGCCTAGCAGGTTGTTCGAGCCCACTCGACGGGCTGCATTGGGCAGGCTTAGAACTACATGGGCTGGATCAGTGTTAGGCTGACGCTAGAGCCTCGAGATAATCATGACACATGTATGGCGTAGAGTTGGGACAGTTTTGGTGTATCATCAACTATCGATTTGGAGTTAGTGAAAGCGCTGACTTCTTTAATTTCAAGGTGTTTGGCTAATTGTAATCCGACTATTACTGCTTCATACTCACCTTCGTTGTTTAAAGCTTTGAAGCTAAATTTTATTGCCTCTTCCAATGCGACTCCTTCCAAGTTGTACAAATTCATTCCAGCTCCACTCCCCTTCTCATTGGATGCTCCGTGGCAGCGCAAAATCCATTCGTGAGCTGTTGGTTCAGCGGTTTCTTTCTCTTGTTGTCCGGTTGATGTTCGTTGGAGCCTTTGAACTAAGCAATGAAGTCTGCTAATGCCTGAGCTTTTAATGCAATCTTAGGAGCATAACTGATATCGAACTGACTAAGCTCTACTGCCCATTTCACCATTCTTCCGGACAATTTTGGTTTGTGCAGTACCAACCAAGGTGGTTGTTCAGTGATGGAGTGGGCTTGGAAGACTGGTCACAATTTTCTTGAAGATGTGACCAAGCGAGTGTTAGTTTCTCTAGAAATGGGTAGTTAACTTTTGCATTCGCAAATGTCTTGCTGATGTAGTATACTTTTGTGTGTTGTTCTCTTAACTGACTACGTGTTCGGATACTAATAGATACAAGTACAATGTTTCGCCTATTTTTGGCTTTGATAGTAGTTCAGTACTCCCCATGTACGCCTTCAGGTTTGGAAAACCTTTTGACATTCTTCATTCCACTTGAACGTTTTGGTCCCTTTCAAGATCTTGAAAAAGGGAAGGCATTTGTCCTGTTCAAAGCTGTTATTCTACTATTGAGGCTTTGTACACATTTGATGTTGTTAGGCGATTGCATGTTGAGGAGTGTTTGTATCTTTTTTGGATCAACTTCGCTCCCTCTCTAATTGACCATATACCCGAGGAATTTCCCTGATTATACTCCGAACGTACATTTTTCTGGTTCAGTTTCATTTTGTACTTTCTGAGCTGAGATAACGCTTGCTCGAGGTTTTTGATGTGGTCATCTTTGTGAAAGTTCTTGACTTGCATGTCGTCAATGTACATCTCCATGGTCTTGCCAATTTGATCTATGAACATTCTATTCACAAGACGTTGGTACGTGACTCCCGCATTCTGGCATCACTCGAAAGCAATACGTACATCTTTCTATTATGAAAAATGTCTTCTCCTGGTCTGATTGGTGCATTTGTATCTGGTTGTAGCCAGAGTATGCGTTCATGAAACTTAGGAGTTTGTGTCTGAAAGTGCCGTCCACTATCTAATCTATACGTGAGAGTGGAAAGTTGTCTTTCGGACAGGCTTTATTTAGGTCCATGTAGTCATAGACACCCTCCATTTCCCATTCTTTTTTTTTAACTGAACTGTGTTGGCCAAATAGCTTGGGTAGTGAGATTTCTGTATCATCCTTACATTTATTAAGCAATGCACCTCATCATGTTTGGTTACGTTATGGGGCAACTGGTATTCTTTTCTGTCGAACTGGCTTCTTATCTGGGTTGACTTGCAACCTGTGAGTCATGACGGAGGGGTTAATGCCTACCATGTCCGTCATTATCCAGGCGAAGACGTTATGGTTATTTTTTAGCAGTTGGATTAGCTACTTAGTTAGTTTTGGGTGAAGTTTTGTGCCAATCTGGACCGTTTTTCTTCATTCTTCACCATCCAAATGGAATGGTGTTTTTTTCTTCTTCCAGTTGTCCAAAATTTGGTCTACCTCTCGGACTAACTGGAGCTGCATTGTCCTCTGGTATGTCGTGATCCATCTGTAATTGATTGGGTTGTAGTAATGGCTTATTTGGTTGTGATTGTGATTGTTATCTGTTGAGGGTCTTCATTATTGCATAATGAAATTCACACTTAGCTCGCTGATCCTCTTTGACGACCCCAACGTTGTTGCCAACGTGGTGCTTCAGGCATTGGTGTAAGGTGGAAGATACTGCACCCAGTTCTTGCAGCTAGGATCTTCCCAGAAGCATATTGTATCCTAAAGGCGCATCAACAATGAAGAAATTCATTAATAGGATTCGTTGTCTCCCTGGTGTTCCTACTACGACTGGTAGTATTAGCTTGAGTGGGTGGCATTATCCCCATTCAAAACCTACCATAAGTTGGTCAATAGGTGTAAATCCTTATTCGTTGAACTGCATCTTGCGGAATGCTATCAGGAATAGGAAGCTGGCCAAACTACCCGTGTCAATGAGTACTCTTTTGACCTCTCACTTGGCCATAGAAACTGAGATCACCAAGGCGTCATCGTGGGATAAATGAACCCATGTGCATCCTTCTTGGAAAAGGTTAGAGTTGGGTAATAAAATTTGGTGCGCTGAACAGAAAAGTCCAGATGTTGTATCCTCGCCTGTATGTCTCGGATGGTTCGCTTTCGTGATTAGTTAGATAGTTCTTTTTCTCCATCTATGTCGTGTAGGACGTATATAAGCTCTCTAGACTATTTATTCGACCCTGTGGTAGCGTCCGCTTTCTCATTCCCTTTAGACTGATTGTCTTCCAACCCAATATGTTCATCGTGCCGTCCATTTTTGATTTAGTACTCAATTTCATTCTTTATGTTGTAGCAGTCTTCCATGTCATGTCCGTGGTCCTTGTGGAAAGAACAATATTTGTTCTTATCTCATCCGGTCGGATCTCCCCTCAGTTTAAGTGGCCACTTGAGGTCTTTCCAAATTGCCATGAACTTCATAGTTGTCAGACTTGTTTTTAGAGCAGTGAATGATTTGTACTTTGTGTTGACCACGAGCGTTGACCATTCATGTCTGGTTCTTTCGAATTGCACATTTCCGAGTTCTTGTTTGTTGAATTCGAACCTACCGTTGGTTTGATGTCTTTCCTACTGGACATTTTCCTCTCGTAGCCTATCATTTCTTCTTCTCTCATATCTCCCTTCCCAATTCGTTGGGAATGACCTTTTCTCGGACTCTTTTTTCTTCTTAGCGGCCAACATCTCCTCGAGGTTGATGTATTTTTTAGCAATTTTCAATAAGGTCGCCATGCTTCTTGGAGGATCTAGATTCAGAGAGCTCATTTTTTTAGTCACGGGGTGGAAGTGGCTATGGTTGTGTCGTCACTACATCCATCGATCATAGTTAACTCGTCAGTAAAATGAGTAACGTACTCCCTGATAGTTTCTTCAAACTTTTGCCTGACTGCCAATGAACCTTGTGATGAAGGGCCAATGCTTGAAAATAATCTATCGGTCTAGGTGGAAGGCTATTCAACCAACTCATTGTTGTAGACGTGAGGTTGGTCAGAAAGGTTATGCATAAAATAGACTTTGCATTTTCTTTCAGTGCCATAATGTGGTGGAAATGTCGTAGATGGTCCGACGGCTCAATAGTGCAACCATAAGTTTCAAACTTTGGCAGAGTGAACTTTTTCGACAAAGGGGTCTTCATGTTTGTGTCGGAGAATGGTGGCCTGGCCAACTCCTAAAGCACATTGGGATCTGTAAATCTGATCTTGAATGGAACTTGTGGGAAAATTCCATCAGTCTGGGATCCATCTCCTTGTGGTTTGCTTCCCTTGAAGTTCGTCCTCCAAAGTTCTGCAGGGGCTTCGTGGTTAGCAAAATTTTGCTGAAGTGATGTTTGAACGTGTTCGATAGGTGGAATATGCTCCTGAGTGAGCCTTTCGACCACTTTAACCAGATAATCCATATGGACCAAAAGTTGGTCCACACGAGGATCTGTCATTGTACCGCCAAATATGTGGGATTGTTGGGTCATTATACCGTGCGGTGGTACTGCATTACCTTGCATAATTGGTTCTCCTAGTGTTAGATTTGGATATGCCTACTCGATAATTCAGTTTCGTTGGTTGAAGGTTTGCCTTGATTATTGCTAAGCTTAGAATTTGTAGGATGTTCCATTTGCACCAAATCTTCTAGTTACTGATTTGCACTAAGGAAACTACCAACAAAAGATTTTCTCTAAAAGAGGAAATTGTCGTTCCCCATGGACGGTGCCAACCTGATGCATCCAAACCCATCCTCTTGGAGGTCTGACCTGCAAAATAGGGTTAGACTGCCAAAGACCATCTATGTGGTGGTCGAAGGCACTCCTATGCTTAAGTCAGTTATTTTGTTGGAGAAGATTAAATTTGGACAGAGTATAGTTTAGTTGTGTTTGCACACCTTTTGTCGAATGTTCTTTTTACCTAATATAATATACGTAATTAACTCTTTGCGTGACTTAAGCATGTAGGGCTTAATGAGGGGAGATGTTCTTCACAATGGTCTCCTCCTTCATTGAGGTACGTGCTTGGAAGAGTGATTCTTGTCATGACTTGTCTTTGTAACATCTCTCTTCTCTAAGGGAAGAAATTTGTTGGGCCTGGACTCGGGAATTTGATTATGATTTATTATCAAGGATCCTTTTGAGCTTTAATGATAGGGTCTGCCTTTTCGGGCTTTTGGGACTAGGCCAGTTATCCGTGTTGAGATAGAAGTGTATGTTCCTCGTGATGGATGATCTTTGCCACATGTATGTTCGCGATTAGAGGCTTATTTGATGTATCATCAATATGTACCTTGTTAACTCACTCCAAGAAAACATACCAGATTCTTACATAAAAATACAAACACACACACACACACATATCAGTGTAGTCAAAGCCATCCAAAACTACTGCTTAAAGCTAAAAGCCATGACATCCCTCTTTGCCTTGGTCAAAGCCAAACCACTACTCTAAACCCACAAAAAGCCACCACTTTTAGTGTTTTTTTGTTTAAGCGTGAAGCCACCAAAGCATTTTTTTGTTGCATTTTTTGTCGTTCTTCGTCTTCTTATATATATTTTTTTCCTTTTCTCTTTAGAGCTTTGCGGTTGAATTCGGGCGCTTCAACAGAGCAGGAGTTGGACATCTTGTTTGAGGTACAAATCTTCTTACCTTCAATAGAGCTTCACCGAAATTTGTATCGTCATGACCCCGAGAAGAAATACGCATATATACATTGATTATCTATGCATTAATAATATATACATTAATAATGTTTTTATTTTTTGTTTACTTAAGGTTATTGATTATGGAAGAAAATAGTGAGACAAGGGAAAGTAATTCTCGGGAAGACATTAGTTGGAAGTATGTTGTTGCAGCGAATGGTAACAAAAATCATAGCATAGGAAGCGATATATACACTTACATTGATCGAGCTAATACCTTTTTTTTTTTTTAATTAAACCTCCAGTGGGGAGGGGAAACTATGGGATACCAGACCTTTATTACTCATCATAAAAATCGATTTACAATCAAAACGGGGGTACATTACGACTTTACCCGATTTAAAACCAAAAACATAAAAACCATGGACCAAAAATGCTACCACCAATAACAAAACTGTCAACCTAGCCTTGTAAGCTAAATACCCAACAAGAAAGAGCACTACTCCGCTCGATGCACATCCCGACACCGAGCAATAGCAAATACGAGTTAAGGTATTCAATGTCCTTGCTTGGAATCCAAGACCTGCTGCAGGAATGAGTGCAAGCAGTGAAATGCATCACCCAGAAACTCGCCCCTTTGCATTCTGCTGGAAAAATCCGCAGATCATAACTGCCAAGACAGTGCGTACTCTGCAGTGAAACAGAGCGCACTCTAGTTTGCAACCAGCAGCAAGCTCGCAGCAGTTCGTCCCTCGCAGCAGCCGCAGTGATTCCCTCGCAACAACAGCAGCAGTGTGTACCTCCCAGCATCAGCAGATCGTCCCTTGCAGCAGCAGCATCAACCGCAGTTCGTCCCTAGCCCTGCCCTCAGACCAAGAGGGAAAAACAACAAAAACCTGAATCATCTACTCATCCCCGTGGCGTATATATGTCGTATGCCAGCGGTCAAGCATAACCAAACCTGCCACTCGCCTTGGAAGATCATGCGCACCGAAAGAGATAGTCCGATAGTCTCGTTGCGCTCTATCTGTTAACGCATCTGCCACCGCATTGGCCTCTCTATAGATGTGTGTGCAAACCAAATTCATTAACACCGCTAACCTCTTAATTTCTTTCAAAGTATTCTCCAAATGCCAAGGAATTTTAATAGTGTCCTGAAACTAGCCACACACAAGTGTCGAATCCGTCTGAACAACCACCTTTTGAAAACCCAAAGAGAGACAAAAGCGTAGGCCCACAGCTAGAGCCAAAATTTTCGCTTTATTATTGGAGTCTGCACCAAAAAAAATTTTCTTGGCCCCAACACAAAGACCCCTAGAGTCTCTAATGATCACTCCTCCGGACGCCGCATTCATATGCGAGGATCCATCCACATTTAAAGCAACAAAATCTTCCGGAGGGGGGGTGCCAAAAGACAATTCGAACAAACTTTCTCAAAACTAGGAGCACTTGTAACCCCAAAGCCCGTAATGGTGCCTTGTTACCGCTACCTTGTTTAGGACTTATAAAGTTATTAGCCAATTGCAGATTACGCCGAATGTTCAAAATCACAAAGGCAGGATTTGGTGAAGCATTTTCATAGACACACTTACATCTCTGTTTCCAAATTTCCCATAAAATGAGCCTGTGACTAAAAAGGAATAACATACCTGTTTGAGAGTTTTGTTTGGCTCTCTTGAACCAAATTACGAGCACCGCAGATACTTCTGCTGGACGCCGTATATGCACTTCAAAAATTCGTTCAAAGTGACTCCACACCTGTATTGCCAATTCTCTGTCCAGAAAGAGATGATTCAAAGATTCGATCTTTGGTGATTTGCAACATCGGCATCTAGAGGCAAGACTCAAACCGCATCTATATAACTCCCCATCCACTGGCACCCCTCTACGGAGTAACTTTCAAACAAAAACTGAGATTCGGGAAGGAATAATGTCATGCCAAATCTTCTTAAATAGGACGTTAACCTTTCCTTGTCTCCGTAAAAATTCATAGGCCGACTGAAGGGAAAATAACCCATTTGGATTTGGTATCCATAAACACTAGTCATCACCATCGTCCTCAACCCGTAGTCTATCAGCAAAAAGACTACGTGCCAAACTTCTAAGGTCTGGATTAACTAATTCAAAATTTGTTGAAATAACCTTGCTAACTGAGGGCCAAAAATCTTGACTAACCAAAGCGGTGGACCTCCTGAAAAAAGCTACCGTGTTCCAGTTTTCTTCAAAAAAACTAATATTGCCCAAGCCAATACGCCAAAGCGAATTACGCAAAATAAAAGCCTTCCCATTCATGAGCTCCTTAAAAAAAGGAGAGGACCCATCTTTCACAATCTGGCTATTCAACGCAACTCCATTCAGCCAATATTTATTCCTCATAAATGTAGCCCATAAAGAGTCTGAAGTAATGAGTCTCCAAAGAGCCTTGATGCGAAAAGCTTGCAGCACCACTCTCAAGTCTCTAACTCCCAAACCCCTTCCTCCCGAGGGAAACAAATATTATCCCATGACACCCATTTTTTCTTCATTCTCCCTTCACAATCTCCCCAGAAGAAATTCGCCGATAAACTATGAATCCGTGATAAAACTTTCCTGGGTACGCACATGGTACTAAGAATGTAAATTGGAATCGAGCTGAGGACATGTCTAATCAATATTAATCTTCCTCCCGGAGTTAGCAATTTTGCCTTCCAACCATGGATACGAGCTTGAATTTTGGCAATCAAATCTTCAAAATATGAAATTTTTACTCGCCCTTGGAAAATTGGTCCGCCCAAATACTTCAAAGGAGCAACTTTAAACTGGAACCCAGTGCAACTTTTGACCCTCACAATAGTTTCCGCGACGGCCTTGTCGTCCAAAGTAAAATAACTTTTCCCTTCATTTATTTTATGTCCTGAAGTTTTACAATAACGTGTCAAGAACTCCATGCAACCCATAATTGAGGATTTTCTTCCATTTAAAAAAATAAGGGTATCATCAGTATACAGAAGGTGTGGAATAGGACGGCAGGCCCTGGGTGTATAATAATACCCAATTTTGCCTTTGTGGAAGACCTCTGTCAACCCCCTACTCAACACTTCAGAGGCAATAATAAAAAGGAATGGAGAAAGAGGATCACCCTGCCTTAGACCTCTGGTGGATCTAAAGAAACCTTTGTAGGCTCCCTGAAGCAAAACTGAGAAACCACAAAAAGCTATACAGTTGGAGACAAGATGACAGAATCTACCATTAAAACCAAATTTTTTGAGCACTGCGAACAAAAAATTCCACTCCAGTCTATCATATGCTTTTTCCATATCAATTTTCAACACCACATTTCCTCCAAATGCCTTTCTGTTAATGTCCCTAAACAGTTCCTGCGCCAGCCCAATATTTTCACCAATGAACCTGCCTTTGACAAAAGCCCCCTGCTCCTGAGAAATCAACCCTGGCAAAAATTCTACCAGTCTATTGCAGAGAATTTTGCTGAAAATATTGTAAATCACATTACACAGACTGATTGGACGAAAGTCAGAAAAAGAGTTTGGATTCTCAATTTTAGGAATCAAAGCCATGAAATTCGCCGTAAAAGAAGTCGGCATCGCCTCCCCTTCAAAAAATTGGATAGTGACCTCCCAAATATCCTTACTCACAACCTCCCAACAAGACTGAAAGAAATCAGCAGTAAAACCATCCGGTCCAGGCGCACTATTTTTGGGAATGTCAAAAACAGCAATTCTCACTTCTTCCAAAGAAGGGCGTATGACCAAAGTGTCACACTGAACGGGGCTCAGCACTTGTGGGATGCAGTTTAACAAATCCATATCCACCTGGCAAGTACCTTGAGAAGACACAAATTAGCAAAAAAACTCATTAGCGTTGTCAAGAATCTCACCAGGTTCCGAGACTATCCTACCGCACGGTAAAGAAATCTGATTGATGGCTCGTCGCTTTTGTTTGGACTTGGTGGAAGCAAACAAGTATTTGGTGCAAGCATCCCCCTCCTTAAACTCTTTTTCGCCTGACTTTTGGATCCAGTAAAGCTCCTCCTGTTTGAGAGCTAATTCGTACTCCGCCTGACAACGATGTAGATTACTACAAGCATTGACATCCCAGTTAGCATCAACATTTAGACCAGTAATTCTTATAGTTGCAAAACCCGTCAAAAGAAGTGTTTCCCACTGTTGCATTTCATCCTCTAAAGCTCGAATTCTGCTGAACACATTACCAAAAACTGTCATGTTCCACTGTATAAGAGCTCGTCTGGTCAGTTTAAGTTTGGCATCCACTCTGTCAATAGGTCTCATGGAACCCATGTCAGTTGACCACTTGTCCTTAATCAGATCAAGAAAATCGGGATGAGTCGTCCACATATTTAGAAAACGAAAGGGGGCAAAACCTATTTTTGATTGTGTTGGCATAGAAGTCAACAGCGGAGAATGATCCGAAAAAGTAATGCTAAGATGTTCCACTGTAGGTCTGCCCATCACTGTCAACCAAGCTGAGTTAACAAGTATCCTATCCAGTCTGGCCCAAATACGCTTAGTACCTTGCCTATTATTACACCAAGTGAGTCGAGGACCCAAAAATCCACAGTCAATTAGACCACTATTTTCAATACAGTCAGAGAAATGGGACATGCTCGCCAGGGACGGCTCCACTCCCCCCACTTTTTCGCCCGAGTGCAAGTATGTATTAAAATCACCGCCTACCATCCATGGAATATCATGATTTACAGCAAAATTGACCATATTTAACCAGAGATCCTTTCGTTCATCCACAGAGCATTTAGCATAAACAAAAGAAATTAGAAAAATTCTTGAAGCAGAGCCCGTTACCTTACAATGGATGATCTGATCCGACATATCCACCACTGACAGGGCAAGAGAGGTGTCCCAAAGAATCCATATCTTGCCGCCAAAAGAGTCATTCGAGACAAATCCACCAAGCTTTAGTTTGTTGCCAATCTCCATGTGTCTATTAGCATCAATCATAGGCTCCGCAATCATAAGAATTCTGACTTTATGCTCCACAACCATATTTTTTAACCTCCTCCTCGTGGACTGATTACCCAACCCACGAGCATTCCAAAAAAGAATATTTTCAATCATCTTAAACTTGGGTGGAAGTCTTACCCTTCTTAGTCTTACGACGGTTGCCCGAAGGTACCGCCAAACCGACTGTTTGCCTAAGATTCTCATTGGACTGAGCTCCCAATGCTAAATCCTTGATAGCTTGTGATTCTGGCCCTAACTCCGAATCTGACGCAGCCGCATCACTATCATCTGTGGCACTGTCAAGAGAGTTAGAATTCATCTTTTTTTTTTCTGCTTGTGCAAAACATGGCTCTCCTTCATCAATTGAACAGCTACATCGAACAAACCCCCCCCCCCCCATCATGTTTATTCCCGGCTGTCACAGGAGCCGATACTTTGCCAATGTCCACGGGGTTACTTTGTATAGCTTGTACATCCGTCACTGTCACCTTCGTTGTTCCCTGCCCTGATGCCTGTGACAATGTTGTCCTCATTGGTTGCGACGTATATGAACCAGATATAGGAGCGCCGGACTGGGGTGATAACACGGCCTGTGCTGTGGTGTAGTGCAAGGCCGAGCCACCTGCTATGTTGCAATGCATGACCGAGTCCCCTGCTGTGGTGCAGTGCCTGGCCGAGGCCCCTGCTGTGGTGATAACCGAGGACGCAGCGTGCGCTGGATGGGACAGAGAAGCGCACCTCAATTGCTCCTGGGTTCAATGGCAGCACCCTGTTTTTGTGCCTCACTTTCCTGCTAAGTTCCTGCATTAGCGTGTTGATTTCCTGCATTTGCTTGCTGAGATCCTGCATTAGCTGGCCCAACTTGGCCCTCGCCATTTGTGTCAATTGGCATACCGTTCGTAACTGCCGCATTATGAGCTTGAGGGGAGCTGATTTTAGAAATTACATTTGTTTCATCGAGACGACTAATCTTCTCCCCAACGTTGGCATCAATCTTTTGTAATGGTTGTTCTTGTGCCCCAAGGACATTGGCAATCTCCGAAAATGTATACCCCGCCTCCAGGAGGCATTCCTCCGTAGATTCTTGCAAAGCCTCAGCATTCGCTTGATGCATTGTCTTACCCATTAATTCCTGCCTTGTGTGAGCCTCCTCTGCTTCCTCTTCAAGGGGTCCAAATTTATTTGACAGTGCCACCTTCATTGAATCCACGGCCTCCGGCTTCTTATCCCCATCTCCCTCCGTAATCTCCTCCCCTTTGCTATTCTTGACGCCACTCGTACCCATGTCCGGTGGGGGCTTCCGGATTATTGGTACATATTGTTGCTTGATATTGTTGGAGTCGGCCTTTGGCTTGCTAGTGATGGTGTCTACCTTTGTCTTGATCGCCTTCTCTGCTTTACTGGACTCAGCAACTCGGCCACCGCCCTTAAGACCTAGCTTTTTTCTGCAGAAATCCTCCTGATGCCCTATCAACGAGCAGAAATCATAGTACTTGAAACCTAGATATTCTATCTTCTGCCAGAAACCCCTGTTATTAGCCCTGTCAATCCAAATTTTATAATGGTAATTTTTTCGCCAAGGTCATCTCCACACAAACACAGGCAAAATTCGGACGCGATAGGCATCGCGTATGATCATCCATCCGCAAAAATCCACCAAAAGAATTCACAATTGCCTTTAAAATAGGGGGATGAAATAAATGTAAAGGTAAGTTAGGTAACTCTACCCACAATGGCACCGAGATCGGGTCCTCTTTCAAACTAAAACCATCGTGCCAACGGAAGGCTTTGAAACGAACTCCTCGAATAAAAAAAGAGTCTCGTGACAGAACTTTCTTGGCTTCCGTCTCGGATTGAAGTCGAACTAACACATGTCGTTGATTAAGTAAACCAAGCGAAAAATCACCTAGAATTCCCCATGTTCTGTGAATCGAGTCTCGGATATCTTCCAATGTTGGACGGTAACTAGAGAACTTAAGCACGATCACATGTTTTTCCATGAATTGTTCACCACGTATTTCATCTGTAGCCATAATTCCGATTGCTGGTGCTCCATCTTTGCGAAAACGAGTACCTTCTACCTGGGTCTCCGGAATGTCGTCCACCAAAATTTTACCCAAAATCTGGGTGAAAGAAGGCTTAGTCGGTCCTTCCACGGTTCCCCCATTACCAGGTCTCTCCGCCGTGGAAGGAGGGATGGTGGTTTGGGGCCCCGACATCACATCCAGAGAATGACTGTGCAAATCATCCAGTGTCAAAAAACAATAACAAAGCCGTTGTAACACCCGGAACTGGACTGTGTCGGTGAATGTAGAGTGCTGCTTGAGATTTCAAAAACCCGACACAGTATAACAGCGAAAATCCGATACTGTCAAAGACCGACACAAACCACCAAAACCCAAACAAGTTTGTGTATCAGCGAGTTGAATCTGCTGTATCGTGCCGATATGGCGGATTATCGGCTGCGAAAAACGGTAAGCAGCGCTAGGGTTTGCGTACAGAAACTCCAGCCGCCACTGTATTCAATGGACAGGATAGAGTCCAAACTGCTTGGAACGGCCAAGATTGAAGGATTTGAAAATTTTCTACTTTATGCCCAAAGTGCCCCTCAAATCGCCTCAGAGCTAAAATTTTCTCCCCCTCAAGATCAATCTCAGAAACATCCGAGCTAATACCTTTAATCTAGTATAAAAGCATAATGCATACATTTAGAAGCTTAGATACAAGCAAAATACATATATTTACTTTTTTTTTTATATAATATTAAAATTATATTTTTAGGATTGTTTTACTTGTGTAAAGCCATTGCTTTGCGCTTAAAGCCAAGCCATGACAAATTGCTTTGCCTTCACACTTTGACTACCTTGGATGAGATGATGAGATAAGGGATCTCTTGTGTGAGTTGAGTGAACCCCACAAATATGGGATCTGAAAACTCATGGGTCCAGTGGTCCACTCACTATTAGCTTCCAAAGCCCTTTTGAACCTTCTGCACTCATGCATATATTATAGCTAGCAGTCTGATTGTCACTGGCCCATACTCTCTTGTTTCAGTTCTGTATAGATTATGGATGGAGCTGCAACAAAGACAACACCGACCAATTAATATCATTGAACTTGTAAATCCGCCGCAACTGAGGAACCAATCAAGATATTTAGTTTGATCAGAGCAGCTGATATGTTAATTTGCTGGCCAATGGTTTATGAAGCTTGGATTAATGTCAGAGCTCAGAATGAGCCCATGTTGCATGTATCAAACTTATTTGGAAATATCATAGCTAAATTAATATATTAGCATAGTTTAGAGATGTGTTTGCCGCCATTTGCCAACTTGGTAATTAAATTAAGGGAATGTGATATTCTATTTATTTACGTATATTGGCTCTTGTGGATGATGTCTAAGATAAACTATAAGATCAGCAGAGTATAAAAAATGCACCAACTTTAGAAGTTTAATGTTAAATTTTCTTTTGACTATTGGCTCTAGGCGGACAAAGTCGAGTATGAGGCAAACTATTGAGTTGTGAATGTTACAGTACCATAAGAATTTGAGTTCAAAATAGTTTAGCATGTTTTTCAGCCAAGTGGCCCCAATTGGGCTTAAATGCAGTGAGATGTAGACTGCAGATCCAAATTGAAATAATAAAGTTCAGTCTCATTTTAGGCTTAAAAAAAGATACTAGACAACGGCCAAGATTTGAGGTTGGACGGCTAGATGCTGTGGTTTCTGAACGTACATCTTACAGCGACTGCTGATACAAGTCCACAAATCCAGTCTAAACCCAGCTCAGAAAGTGCCAACAAATGAATCAGTGCTGATGATCTCTCAATTCATTGTGGAATCTGCATTTGTAGTATTTGACTTCACATCTATACGGTTATGGGATTATTTTGATAGGTAGTGAGTGATCCATTCAAATACGTAGCTGGTCATGTTCATGTAACCATTCATTGGAGTTCTATTTTGAAAAATTCAGTTTTTTCACCCATTACTCCTTGTTTTGGCAACGGCCATGGCCAATATGTTTCCAATATAATGAGAAACAGAAAACAAAGAGAAAAAAGATCTAAAACTGTGAAGACCGCGACTAGTACATGTTATGAAAATAATTTTGCTAAGGGACCATCACTTTTCTCTAATTGCCTTAATCCAATGAGCAATCCTGCATCAACCATTTAGTGACTGTTTCAAACCTAGAGTTGCGCATAACGGTATGCTGATGAGAATTATTTGGAAGATCAAGTAAATTCAACACAGCATTGCTGTTCTTTTCCTGAAATGTGCGAAAACTATAATAGACCGCTGAATGATACAACACATTAGAACTGAAACAAATCCCGAACTATAATAATCATGCGAGTTAACTAAATGGGGAAGAGAAAAGATTTCATTGAAGAAGAGTACTATACAGTACAAGAATACATAACAAAGGGTTACTGGAGACTAGTATGATAACATCAGAAAGCTGATATGCATCAGTCATTCCATAAATTGTTGGGAAGATAAGTGATCTCGTTCCTGATATTGTCTTAATTTAACATTTTTACTCCAAAAATAACATTGAAGATTAAAGTATTGGGTTTAGATTCTGGCCCTTCTTAGTGGGGTATGATGCGTCCATTGCTATACCACACATTCCAGTTTCATCACCCACATTACACTCCATCGTAATGTATCCGCTCTCTCCCCAGTTAGTTCCCCATGAGTTCCTCACAATCCAATAGTCTCTGTCATTCTCAGTGCCATATCCAACAACAGCCACACCGTGGTTAAGGTCTGCCCCGCATTCTCCACTGAAAATACCCTGAAAGAGAGTAGAAACCAGAATTTGGTTAGTAATATCCATTTCAACAATCACGATGAAATAAGTACTCTCCTAAACCAAACAGGTCTCTAATTTTTGAAACGTCCAAATGATAAAAGAGAGGGTCTTACTGATTTGTAGAGATGGATTGCTCTGGCACCAGCATCTATTGCAACACTAACGGGTTATTAGCAACCGCCTTTTGCAAAGCACTCTCATCATTCACTGGAACATCCTCATACCCATCTATGCCAACAACTCTGTAATTTCTCTGCATCAACGACATTGAAAGGGAAAATAACCGAACTGCGTCTTTGATAAAGTACTATAAAACTTAATTTGTTCAAGTAAGCTATTACTTCTAGGGAATCACACTAACCCGGAGTTGATCACATTGGCCATCAATTCCCATGTAAGGATAATCGTGTTCTGTGTCAATACCTCCATTGTTGACTATAAATTCATAGGCAGTGTCCATGTTACCTCCATCACATCCTTAATCAATTGTTCTGTCACAGTCCACTAGTTCTTGCTCTGATAGTGAGATAAGATCATCTGTTGCAATCTTGTTTATCCCCTCCACAGCCAGGCACGGATTCACGTGGGGGCAAGTGCCCCCACTGACTTTTGAGATTTTTTTATTTTTTTTTATATATAATTTATTTGTTCTCCAATTAGTTTTTTTATTTGTCCCTCTATTCTCACTTTTCACTTCAACCAGGACTTCATCATTCAAATCATGTACATATCAAATTCAAACTCTACTTTTAGAGTCAGAGATAGAGGTTAAATCCCTCAAATCTCTCAAAGAAACCAAAATTCACAGTTTCTTCTTCACACTCTATCGATTGGATAAGATGAGGGAAACCCCCATATTTCATCATCTTCAAAGATCTATAACTATTGAGTTATTTGAGCTCATCTTCACAAGATCCAGTAGGATCCAAACCACCTTATTCTTCTTCTTCTAGGTACCAGGTGCCTTCATTAATCACTGTGTTTGTCATCTCCACAAAAAAATCGTAAGCAACCCAATCTCTTCCTCCTTTTCTTCATGTAGTAGTAATCAACGATTCAAACCCTTCTCTTGTGTTATGTTTCTAGAAGTAGTAATAATCTTCAATGAATATAGTAGTAATCATCTTCAATGACTGTCTTTGTTGTACTCCCCTTTTTGCCATATTTAAAAAAAATCATGTTAAAGTAATTAATTTTTATATTATATTTAATTAATTATGACATCACTCCCCCCCCCCCCTCAACAAAAATCCTGGCTCCGTCACTGTCCACAGCAGCAATAGTGGAGAACGCCCAACAACTCCCTGCAAATTTTCATTTCATAAGCAAGTCTTCTAACTCTTCAAATAACCAAACAAATTTTACATTCTGTACAGAAGACTTGCCACAACTTCCTTGATCTTTGACTGGGGCCGACGACACCTTCCTTCCTCCAATCAATGGACTCAGGCAGCTCTTCGCCTGCTCGAACAACATAACGGTCACTTTTAGGCCTAGAAAGCCTCATACGACCATCAACCTTTGTCCCCTGGTACATCTTACGATACTCCTCATTAGTAAGATCAGCAAACTTGTTCAGTCCAACAGTGTAGGAGTGGTTCTCCTCTCGATGAATCTGAGATTGTCTTGGAATATCTCAAATCTCTTGTCCTTCTCCCCCAATGCATTGTATTGTTTTCCATGTTTCACATGTTAAGATATTGAGATATTGTGTTAAGATATTTAGATATTGTAATTGATATGTACTTAATCTGGAAGATAGGATAACCATAGTTTAGGAAGCAATTGATACTTGTAATTGTAATTGATTTGTGCTTAATCGGGAAGATACAATAGCAATAGTTTAGGAAACTATAGGATCTAGATTATTGTATTAGTCCTATAAAAGGGATACATCTGTATCGTTATGATTCATTCAAAAAAAACACAATTCTCAAATACAACTTTTATATGGTAT
The DNA here is from genome assembly GCA_963556465.1 of Berberis vulgaris. Taxonomy (NCBI): domain Eukaryota; kingdom Viridiplantae; phylum Streptophyta; class Magnoliopsida; order Ranunculales; family Berberidaceae; genus Berberis; species Berberis vulgaris. Next base: position 13,719,293 of record OY747136.1, on the reverse strand, counting down.
CAAATCACTAGGTTCTACATCTCCACCCAATCTCTCATATAACTACCAATCTCTCATACACCTAAAACACTTACCAACAAAGCAACCAATCAATGCTTGTTTCACCTATTGACATTCAATCAAACCTCAACCACCCATATTACCTACATCAATCAGACCATCATGGATTAGTCCTTGTAAAAACACCCCTTTCCACAGACAACTATGGCAACTGAAGCCAGGAGATCAAAACAGCGCTAAGCGCGAAAAACAAAATTGTTTTATCAATGTTTCTCTTGAGCCGCCATCGGAGTTGATCAAACCTACAAAATTCAACCGCTGGAAAAGATGCAATGATATGGTCCTATCATGGATCATTAATTTGCTGGAACCTGATATCGCAAATAGCGTCATCTACACCGATTCAGCACATGAACTTTGGATGGATCTGGAAGAGAGATTCTTGAGCATCAACGCACCCCAAATCTTTCAAATAGAAAAGGAGTTGCTACCTTAACACAAGGACAAATGTCCATCACCTCCTATTACACAAAACTCAAAAGTTATTGGGATGAACTATCATCCTACAATAAGATCAATACATGCCCATATGGAAAATCTTGTGGTGCAACTAGATCAGTCCTGGATCGTGAAGAGCAGCGACATTTAATGCAGCTTCTAATGGGACTCGATGAGTCCTATGCGGGCACTCGAAGCAACATATTGCTCATGACGTCGCTGCCTACTAGTTTTCTCCTCTTACATGAAAAACAATGCCAAGTTGCCACTATTTCCACTGGTACAAGCGAGAGCATGGCTATGTTTAGTGCTTCCAATAATAATAGGAGGAAGGACAATGTTGCAAGGCAAACTACCTCATATCGACTGTCCTCTTCCAACATCAATGGCAGCATGTCAAAGGACCAAGGAGAGCCCAAACATCGTGTTTGCTATAATAGAGGCACACGCAGTGTTGACAGTTGTAATTTAATCAAAGGTTTTCCTCCTGGACATAAGTGGCACAATAGGCAGAGCCACCTTTACCTCCACCACGATCCAATGGCAGTGGTCGTACATATCAAGGGAGAACCAATCAATCTAACCAATCTGGTCCTCGACAATAATCATCTGCCAACAATGTCCACGTACCAGTACAACCCACTCATCATCTACAATCCATAGCGCCTCATCTCACTCTTGACCAGTGTAAGGAAATTATAGATGTTGTTGGTACAGAGGACGTTAATCCAACCCAAGCAAATTTTGCAGGTCTAAATTCTCTTTCTTGGTTTAGTTTTCACACTCAAACATGTTCACCGGATGTTTGGATCATAGATAGTGGCACTCTTCTAATCTCTTTACCACTCGTTCACACACTTCTCTTCCACCAGTTGGGTTACCCGAGACAAAACATCAATCACTTTAATAGGCATTATACAATTTAATGATATCTTTCGCCTTACTGATGTTTTATGTGTTCATTCTTTTAATGTTAATCTTTTGTCTGTACCATGCCTTGATGATTCCCTACATTGTTTTGTTTGTTTTTTCCCTACATTTTGCTACACACAGGACTTGCACATGCAGAAAATAATTGGCTTGGGTAGGAGGCATGGAAACTTGTACTACTTCGATCCAAACCATCTTGCTCTGCATTTTCGCTCTTCTTCAACCTACCATGTGACTATCCAAAGTAATGTGTGGCATCTTCGATTGGGACATCCCTCCATTGAAAAACTTCGTTTATTATCCAAGCACATTTGTGATATCTCCCTCCCTCAGCATATTTGTGATTTTTGTCCATTAGCTAAACAAACTAGATCGACGTTTCCCTCAAGTTCAATAAAGAATATTGCACCCTTACTGCCAACCTCTCTTTTCAATTTTGGGGTGACTGCGTCCTCACTGCTACTTATCTTATCAATCGTCTCCCCACACCCATCTTATCCAACAAAACACCCTATGAAATTCTTTTTGGTCGACCACCTACTTACACACATCTCCATGTGTTCGGTTACTTGTGTTATGCCACTAACCTCAAACCCACAAATAGACTCGACAATCGAGATCGTAAATGTGTCTTTGTGGGCTATCCTTTCGGGCAAAAAACATATTGCTTATATGACCTTGTCAATCACAAGTTTTTGGTTAGTTGTGATGTTGTTTTTCATGAAACCATATTTCCCTTTACAACACCCAAAACCAACACTCTCCCTGTGTCCACTCCCACATCCAACCCTTCTACTCAGTCTACACTTCCATTGACAAGTCCTTCTCTCTTCACTATGCCCACACCCACAAACCTCCTCCCTACCACACCAACCAACGTATCACCCACACCTACCACTAACCCAAACGATGACACCTCCTTTGTACTGACACCCCCAATTCCAAATTGAGACACCCCATCTATACCTACATCCATAACCCCAACCTCAACATTTCTTTTCCCTCCACTCACGTTTTACCAGCCCCCACTCCTACTCCATGTACACCGACTTCGTCGCATATTCCTTCTCCACCGCCCCCTCATCCTCTTCGGCGATCCACTCACATTCCCCAGTCCTCTGTTCTTCTCAAAGACTTCCACTGCAATAGTTCCATGTCCATTGCTCATGCCGAGTCATCTTCTGCAATTACACCGGGTAAGGGTTCACAATATCCACTTTCTCATTTTATTTCCTACAACAATTTATCTTCTACTCGCTATTCTTTTGTCGCAACAATTTCCAAAATCATTGAGCCACTACCTATGCCCAAGCTTCCACCGATCCTCTTTGGTGTGAAGCTATAGCAAAGGAGATACAGACACTTGAACAAAATAAGACTTGGATTCTCACCTCTTTATTTGCAGTCAAACGTCCCATTGGGTTTAAGTGGGTGTTCAAAGTCAAATACAACTATGATGGTAGTATCGAAAGGTATAAAACGCGGCGTGTGGCTAAAGGATATACACAAAAGGAGGGACTTGACTACACTGAAACTTTCTCTCCCACTGCCAATCTTGTTACATTTCGTTGCCTACTTGCTATTGTTGCTTCTCGTGATTGGTCTCTACATCAACTCGACGTGCAAAACGCCTTTCTCCATGGCGACCTAGATGAAGAAGTTTACATGATTCCTCCTCTCGAGTTTGGCCGACACGGGTGGAACTTAGTATGTCGGCTACAAAAATTTACTCTACAGATTAAAACAAACAAGCCGCAATTGGTTTCCAAAGCTCACTGCTGCCCTTCGAGAAGCTGGATTTGTACAATCTATGGCAGATGATTTTTTATTTACCAGGTCCAGCAAAAACTCATTTACTGTCATTTTGGTTTACGTTGATGATAACGTGATTACAGGAAATAATCCTCAAGGCATTCAATCCATCAAGGACTTTCTCAATCATCATTTTCGTATCAAAGATTTGAGACTCCTGAAATATTTTGTGGGCATAGAAGTGACATGATCCAAAAAAAGGCATATTCATTTCATAACGCAAATATGCACTTGAACTACTTCATAAGGTTAGTCTATTGGGAGCACGTCCTTCATCCTTTCTCATGGAACAAACACTGAGACTCAAGCCTAAAGAAGGAAAATTGTTGCATGATCCCACTAGGTATTGCCGCTTGATAGGGCGTCTCATATACCTCACAGTGACCAGGCCAGACATCAGCTTCGATGTCCATGTACTCAGCCGTTACATACATGAGCCACACTAGCCACATCTTGATGTTGCTTTCCGAGTGTTACGATACATTAAAAGTTCACCTGGACAAGGCATCTTCTTTCAAGTTCAAAATAATCTCAGACTCAAGGGCTATTGTGATTCAAATTGGGCTACTTGTCCTATTACAAGACGTTCTATAACGGGCTATTGTACCTTCATTGGCAACTCCTTGATCTCATGGAAAACAAGGAAACAAAACACAGTTTCACGATCATCAGCTGAAGCAGAATATCAGGCAATGGCAGATGCTTGTTGTGAACTCAAGTGGATCTGATACATCCTCAAAGACTTGCATGTCACACATTCTGAACATGCGATATTTCATTGTGACAATCAGTCGACTTTGCATATTGCCAGGAATCCAGTCTTCCATGAGCGAACAAAACACATTGAACTTGATTGCCACATAGTGCGACAACATCTTACTTCTAGGCTGATTTTCACAATGTACACACCCACAAGGATGCAACTTGCCGACGTTCACGAAACCACTAGGCAAGGGACCCTTCGTTTTTCTACTTGGCAAGTTGGGAGTGTACGATATACACTCGCCAATTTGAGGAGGCGCGTTAAGATATTGTGTTAAGATATTTAGATATTGTAATTAATATGTACTTAATCGAAAAGATAGGATAACCATAGTTTAGGAAGCAATTGATTCTTGTAATTGATATGTGTTTAATCAGGAAGATACGATAGCAATAGTTTAGGAAACTATAGGATCCAGATTATTGTATTAGCCCTATAAAAAGGACACATCTGTATCATTATTATTCATTCAAAAAAAACACAATTCTCATATACAACTTTTATATCACAAGCCATTTTTCATAAATACCCATCACTTCCTCGTCGGTCCTCCATGAGAACATCTTGTCATAGAAGATGATCGACATGTCTAAAGCAAAAAACGTGGCAAAGAAGAATAGAAGGGCAGCGAGCACAATTGAAGAACTTCTATAAAATCCCATTGTCTCAGGAAGAGGAAGAAAACAGTGGAAGTGTGGTGAAGATGAAAGATTATGCAATGGCTCTTATATTCCTGATTTTCAAGCGTGTAATTCATATTTATGAAAATCATTAGTTTTTTTTTAAATAACAAAATAAAGTCAATAACTTAGAGAATTTTTGTAACATTTGAGCTTGTTAGCCATTGATTTCATAAGAGTAATTTAAATTTCCCCAAAGGTTCCTTGCGAAGGGAATAATAACTTGTGACTTTTTATTTTTAAGTGAGGGCGCCGCACCTACTACTACTAGCTACTAAAAAATTTGTCAAGGTGGAGAAGGAACCAAAAAGTCATTTTACTGATACCAACAACAAGGACTTAACTAATATCACACACATATTATAATTTTCTTTTTCAATGGTTGAAAACTATACAGCATTAAGGACACTTGAGCATAATGGAATCTTGACTCAAAGCTCTAATAGACGTTGGATTGTCTTAAAGATTACACCATTCGCATCTTAGAAGGATCAAATGGATCAAGTATTGCAATGACATTGAAGGCCATTGGTAGCAACAGATACCTTTCATTTTCAATCACTGAAGATACTTTACGATAGCTAAGCAACCGAACACGTGTAAATCTCTTCCATTAAAAAAAACCTCTTCCATAAGAAGATATTATAAAGGCATAACATGGACAACCATTGAAAGGTAATTGAGAAAAATTAAAGTCCTTGAATTTTTGGAATTCTCGTCATTGATTTTTTTTTTTGGAGCTTGTTTAGAGAGCCAGGCCAGGTCGACGCCAGGCTTGGCCCCATTCCGTTCATCATTCTCGAGATGTACATCTCTAAGATGATGGACGGTATTGGGTCAAGCCAGACTTGTCTGACCTGGCTCTTAAGAATTAGTGTTTTTTTTTTGGATGACTTGCAGTATCAGAAAGTGTATAATTGCATCCAAATTTCTTCTCTTTCTATCCAGCTTCACTATAATCTTTAGCCAAACTTCCTTCTCACCCCAATTTGAACTAAATAATTACCAAATGTTTTCCTTCATTTCTCACACCAATCCCCATCATTTTGTACCGTCCGTCCTGTGACATCCAACTTCGAAAGAAATGAATGCAGTGGTGTGCTGGAGAGACCTAATTTGAAGATGAGGTGATGTTTGCATTTGGACACGCTCTACATGATATAGTTAGAATCAATTTAAGCAAGGGTTAATTGTTATATGCCCCTACAATAAATAGCTAATTGAGATGTGTTTATCATTAATCATTATTGCACTTACCCCCTAAGACTGGCAGTGAATGTGCCTTAACCGTCAGATTTCAAATGAGATGACCAAAATACTCTTCATAAATCACAGGCTGAGATTGATTGTTTCGTATCTCGAACATCTCATCTCGAAGAAAATCCTAGGACTCGACTAAAATTGTAGTCGTATCTCGAAGAAAATCTAACAGTTGGTAAATATATTTGCATCTCATCTCAAAGAAAAGTGTAGGGTCCTGTTGAAATCATAAATGCATCTAAAAATCCGTAAGGCCCAAATTAAATTATATACACATCTCGAGAAAAATCTGACGATTGTGAAAAACACTTCCTCCTCCTACCCCTCCCCTTCTCTCTCCTATGTTTCGCGACCCCGCTGCCACCTTCCTCCTCTTTCTTCCTCCCTCATTTTTCCTCTTCTGTTTCGCAACCTCGTCCCCACCTCCCCCTTCCTCCTCCTCCCTCCTCCTCCATTTGACTAAACAGACTGAAGGAGAAACCCATTGCATATTTTCGATAGATTTTATCTGTAAATGGAGAAACGCATAAATTTTGCTGCTTTAAAAAGATGAAAATAGAAAGCTCTCTTTGCAAGCAGGTAGAGAAACGGAGAACTCTTTCTCTCTTCCCTCGTTCTCCGAGTTTAAAGGAGAGAAACATAGCAGTCTGTAAACATCAACTCCTTGCAATCGATGAGTATAAAGAATTTATATAGTCAAAAAAGATGAATTCAATTCACGTGTGTAAGAGAAGAAAAACAAAAACAGAGTCCATCTCTTTCAACTAAGGGTGTGTTTGGTTGCATGGAATCCTATGCCATGGGAATTCATGAGGGGACCCCTACATTTTAGGCTAAATTGATATATCACTCCACATCCACCATTTGACCACCATTTGATTTTGTGATCAATGGTGGGAATGGAAGTCCCATGAACATGGGAATTCCACTCCTTGGTCCCCCAAGGCATGTGATTCTCATATTCATGAGACTTCCATTCTCACCATTGATAACAAAATCAAATAGTGCATATGGAGTTATACCTCAAATTAGCCTAAAATATAGGGGTCCCCTCATGGATTCCCATGGCATAGGATTCCATGCAACCAAACACACCCTAAGGAATCTTTGAGTTAGATTAGATGGCATGTTTTTCCATTTCTCATTACAATGACTTCTCAAAGAAAAAAAGTCTTTGTTGATTCTAGGATTTGCTCATCCTCCCTTTAGACCCACACAAAATTCTTGCAGACTCACAACCATGTCCACTTGATTTCATCACTATCCACAATTTCTTCCAATGCTCTCAGCTCCCGAACTTCGATGAGCCATGCAAGTACGAATATATGATTCAAGGGATTAGACTAGTCAAATCCCATAACCTCAAATCAAGCAATTTGTTCTTGGCCCCCTTGAATATGGAGGGGGAGGAAGGGGGCTGCGAAACAAAGCAGGAAGAAGGGGGAGGATGTGGAAGAAGAGGGAGGAGGAATAAGGAGTAAGAGGAGAAGGGGGAAGGGGAGGAAACGAGGAGGAAGAAGGAGAACTATTTTTTTACAATCATTAGATTGTCCTCGAAACGTGTGTATGATCTAATTTGGACCCTACAATTTTCTTCGAGTTGTGATGTTTGAGATACAAATATTTTTATCAACTGTTGGATTTTTCTCGAGATACGATTATGATTTCAGTTGAGCCCTAGAATTTTTTTCGAGATGAGATGTTCGAGATACGAAACAGTCAATCTCAGCCTGTGATTTATCAAGAGTATTCATTTGAAAACTGACGGTCAAGTCACGTTGACTGCTAGTCTTGGGTGATAAGTGTAATAATGATTAATAATGGGTGCACATCTCAATTAGCTATTTATTGTAGGGGGGCATATAGCAATTAACCCCTTAAGTAATTGGTTTGAGCTAAAACCCTTCCCTAAAGGCTATATATGGCATCTAGGGTTCCTTAGTTAAGTTTGGGTTTTCTAGTTAAGATTAGGCTGAATTTAATAACCTGTCAACATACTAAAAGAAATGTGCTCAAGTAAAAAAATGGGATTTTTTGAGTTTAATACTCATTAGTTTATACCTATTAGATTTTGGCCCACGTTTTGAAAACTATTAGAGTTTAACCTCTCTCTTTTTTACGAAACTTTTAAGTCCATGTCATTGACTGGTCAAAATTAATTTTGGGATCTTTTTTCTCTTACCTTAGGTTAAATTAAGGAATGAAATTTTGCTTAAAATCACAAACCAATTTTTCGTTGAACTTCCTCCTTCTTCCTTGTGATACACCTTCCTCCCTCCTCCCTGTGATGATGACACATGGTTGCTCCCTGACTGTTCCCTACTCCCTACGGTTGCTCCCGGTTCCCACGAAAATGGGCCCATAACTGCCTTGATGACCATGTTTTCCTGAATTTGACCTGTTTTAACACCCTTCTCCCAAAGAATAGACTTCTGGCACTCGCAATATCTTTGTGCCTCAACAAAAAAGACCGAACATGCCAAACCCTTCTCATCTTCAACCTCCAGATCTAATAAGGCAATCTCCCTCTCTTTGTCATTCTATGCGATGAAGCAGGACAATCTCTCCCTCCATATTCCCCTATCTTCCTTTGGTATTGTCTCTACAACATAGTGATGATAGAACAACTTTTTTTTGTCTTCCATCCTTGAGTTTTGATGCGTCTAAAAATCATCATCCTATGAGTTTGACCTGCAAAACAAATGTTAGATTGCCAAATACCACATTTTTGGTGGTCGAAGGCACTTCGATGCTTAAGTCAACAACTCTGTTTGAAGAAGGAAGTAAATTGGGACAAAACTCAGTTAAAGTTGAATACTTGTGTCGAATGTTCCCTTTACCTTTTATAATGGTCGTAGTTATGTGTGACTTAAAGCATGTGTGGAACAACGGAAGGAGATGTTTATCATAACAGTCTCCTCTTTGATGGAGATGTGTTCGTGGAGGCGTAACTCCCTCCACGACTCTTTTAGGTACAACGTTCATCTTCTTTATGAGAGAATTCGTGTCAGGCTTGGATTTAGGCTTTGATTATATCTTCTTATAGCTGGCCTCGTCTGAGCCTCTGTGATTGGCTTTATTCTTCTTGGGTATTATGAACTAGCCCAGTAGATGGGACGTCATATACTCGTGATGGATGTTTTCTGCCATGTGTATGGTCGTGATGATCGATCTATTTTGATGTATCATCAGTCACTTCCCCCCTTAGTTAGTGGATATGTTCATGTATCCAATAACTATGTGGCGGTTTTGTTTTCTATTTCAACATTACGGCACATTCAGTGCTCTTACTATTTGTTGTTGTTGTTGTCTCTCCAATGTTTCGTCCGCCTGCTCGTTTTAGCATGATTCTTGGGATTTCGTGCGATTGTCATATCTTGCACGTTCTCCCAAGAGTGGACCTTTCACTGCTCGTCCTTATAAAAAGAGAAGTTGAATGTGTTTTACTTTCTTTTGCACTTATTCATTTTTCAGTTGTTGATTCCTTGATTCCTCGCGCTTGTTATGCAGTCATGTTTAGCTTTAGGGTTTTGAGTGGCGATGTTCTTGATGCTTGTGAAGCTTTTTTTTGCCTAAACAGGTAATGCATGCGACTCTGGATAACATCCGTCATGATTACTTATTGTCGGCCGATCTGGAAATCATTCTCCATGGAGAGGGCAACAGTCTTTGTCGTCCAAAACATGGGTACATCGCTTTGTACCTTGGTATGTTCCACTCTGGTTTTAGACGTCGGACTCTTGCAATCACTTGGGAGTACTTAGACTTGGTTAGCATCGCTTCAACCCAACTGGTCCCTAGCGGTTGGAAGGTGATGATTGCGACCATAGCAAGGGGTGTCGCAGCTTGTATCCCTATGAATGCCAGGGTTTTGCATTCTTTGGTGGGGTTTAGAGTAAACACAAATCGCACCTTTTGACTTCACTCTCCTTTTTGTTTCAAGGACCTACGAGAGGAGTATGGGGTCTGGTCAAGGTCCTGGTTTTACGCCTTCATTTCTTCCAATTACTTTAGGTTTTGCGAAAATCAGATTCTACGGTCATTCCAGGAGCCTAAGAAAGTCGAGTTGTCATTGTCGTTGGAAGAACAGAAGTTCTGCAGTCGATTTAGCAATCTTCCCTGAGTCTCAGTGGAAGATTTTCTTACTACGAATTTTAGAAATACCTTTGATTTGAGTAATTTGATTACACATTATAGTTATTTCCTATGTGTTTTTTGGGTAATCTTCTTGTGTTCTTCCATGTCAATTATCTGTTGCTATTACCCTGCAGAATAATCGCTATTTTGCCCGGCGTCACCATTTCAATTGCACAAACACAATTTCCATTGATACTATTATTTTCAATAAAAATAACAAAACTAAACTCACAAATAGAGGAATTGGCACCTTCTACAACAGGGATATTAGGTTAAATGAGTCCAGATACTTTTCACTATTATAAGATATGGCAAAACCCCCCATTTTTCCAATATAGATTGAAAAAAAAGAATCCCAACTCTAGACAAACAGTCAAATAAATAGTAGCTTGGAGAAGAAGATACATAATTTGCATGGTAGCTTATACCTATGGGAATACTAGAAGAATATAAGAGAACAAAAGAAACTAAAACCAATATATCCATAAAAGTTTATGTTCATTACCTCCTTTGACGATAGCCCTATATCACAACGAAAATAATATATACTAACACCATTCAAGAACACCAAAACAACATTATTCATTGTCAAACAAACCCCAAACCATGTTATTGTTGAAATCTAAACTTGACTTTATTGTTGCCAGGTAACTTTCGATCATAATTTGAAGGGGGCTACAATTATCCAAATTCAGCTTATAATATATCAAATTAAAGCCCCGTCTGTCTAGTTTCCAACGCTTCAAACCGCTAATTAATTAGATTACTTTTTTATAAAGTTATGGCCAAATTACTACTAAATGTTCAGCGCAAATCGAGAAACTGAGTGGTTCTTAACATCGTCTCCTATGATAGCAATAAAGGCACACAAAAAAACAAAGAAACAAATAGATCGAGTTTTTACCCCATTTTTGTAAGACTCAAAGTTGAAGAGAGACTCCTCCTCTTCATCTCTTTCGCCTTTCTCTTCTACGAAGGGTTTTTTTCTTCTTTTTTTGTTTGTATACAAAAAAGTGGCTAGGTTTTCTTTTAAAAGGTTCTAATTAGGGATTTTCCTAATTTTTGCTAAATATGCCCACAATTCTATTCTTTTACCTTCTTAAAACTGATGTTACCAGGAATTGATGTCTACCCAATTGATTTCTTTGTAGTGTTGGAATATTACCAAGCAAGATTTTATGACAGTGATTGTAGATTTACTAGCATCTTAACTATACGCTCATTACCTTATTGCCAAAAATTAAGGGTGCTCTTTGGGTAGAAGATTATCGGCCTATTTTTATATCATCAATTAGCAAAATCACACCGAAGATCTTACCCTCTTGCTTTTGGTGCTTACATTGGTATATGCTTAGTCTTGGTGTTATGCTTATTGTTAGATTATAACTCTCTTTATCATGTACAAGATCACACAAGCAAAAAAAAAACCTCAAATTGCTTATTAGTTGACCCCTACAGTTTTTGAAATAATTAGTGTTTAGTACTCATATTCTCTGACAACTATTTTGGGCCTAACTATGGTTTAACCTAAGGTAAGGGCAAAATTGTTCGAAAATTCATTTTAACCGGTCAATGACGAGGACTTAACGGCTCCATAAGGAAACAAGGGTTAAACTATAATAGTTTTTTTTTAAACGAATTTTCCAAATTCTGATAGATATAAACTAATGAGTGACAAACTCGAAAAAAAACCATCTTTTTTTTTTTTTTTGCCTTCAACTAAGTCGACAATTTACTTTGTTCACTCACTACAATAACAGACAGACAAATTCTTACACTGATCAACCACACACATTTCAAGTGAATATTCTTTATTGAACCCAATTATAATGAGATCATCAGTTTAGGGATTTTTCCTTGTGTGTGAACCCCACCAATATTGGATCTGAAATTCATCAGACTGGTTTATTAGGTCATCCAGTGGTCCAACTACCCCTTCAGAGCACACAAACGTCTCAAAGCAGTTAAGCTCACAAAGTCATATTAGCTTCCAAGACCGTTTGAATCATCTTCACTCGTGCGTTTTTCTTTGGATACAAATGAACATGTATGCATGGAGCTTGGATCCAATTTTGGCAGTCTAATTGATCCAATCTTGTAAATCCGCCGCAACTGAGGAACCAATCATGCTAGTTTGAGAGCTCTGACATGTTATGTTGCAGAGAGGTTCTTCAGTGGGTTCATGCAAAAGGTGTTTGGCCAATGGTTTATGAAGCTGTGAAAGATTTATGTCAGAGCTCAGAATAAGCCCATGTTGTATCAAACTTTCTTGTTGGTAATAATGGCAGCAAAGCTAAATTGATTACATATTTTGCATTGTTTAGAGAGTTGTTTATTTCCTCCATTTGCCAACTTGACTACTAAATTAATTAATTGGGATATTATTTGTTTATAGATATATTATTTAATTACACAAAAGGATACCACCGTGTTTATTGTGGATGATGTAAGAGAATACATCATCAGATCAAAAGTGTACTAGCTTTTAAAAATTAATTGTTACATTTTCAATTCTTCCTTAATTTGGTGAATGATTCCCAAGAAATCACCAAACATTTAGGTCTAGATACTAAGGAAATTTAATTCATATTCATTACAAGGGACCTATGGACTTAAGTACAGCGAATTATAAAGAACCCGGATCCAAATTGCAACAAGTTTAGGCACAATTTCAGTGAAATTGTTGTAAGCTTTGGAAAAGATTTAGTTATGACGATTGTAAGCTTTGAATTTGAAAATTGCTGAGTGAGAGAATTTGGCATGTAAGATTTGTTGGATGGCCAGTTACCATGGTTTATGATTGACTTCAAACTCTACATTCAAATTCAGTCTACAATATCAGCTCCCAAAGCGCCAACAAATGAATCACCATTGATGATCTGTTTGTTGTGGAGATTTTGGTAGTTTTTTTACTTGTAATAGATATACGGAAACAGGATTATTTTGACAGGTAATGAGTGACCCCTCCTCAATCATAGGGATGGCAGTGGGGCGAATTTTCACGGATATCCACTCCACTCGCCTCGTTCGGGGTGGATTTGGTAAAGGATCATTGAATTTTGGGGCGGATACGGATTTGGCCATATCCGTCCCGCGAATATCCGTTTAACCGATAAAATTACCAAAATACCCTTTAATTATATAAAGGTAGGGGTGGGCAAACGGGTCGAGGAACCGCGGATCCAAACCGAACCGGACCGTTTTACTCCAAACGGTTTGGTTCTGATTTTTAAAAATGTGAAACGATTCGGTGCGGTTCCGGAACCGTTCTTAAACGGTTCGGTTCCGGTTCCTATTTTTTTTTTCAAACGGTTCGATTCCGATCCGTTTCGAACCAAATATATATACCCAAGTCCCAACCCATTACTTAGTTCCTAATTACTTAGTTTCTAACCCATTACTTAAAAGGAGAGGAGACGAGAAGGAAATAGGAATCAGTGAATCAAAAGTTTCCTCTCTCTTTATCTCCTCTGTCTCTTTGTCTTTATCTCCTCTATCTCTCTGTCTTTGTCTCGGTCTCCGTCTCAAAGTGAATTGTCTAAGCAAGAATGGAGAGGAGAGGAGACGTGAAGAAGAAGTAGCAGCAGCAGCGAGACCAAGAAGAGGAGGAGCAGAAGAAAAGGAAGAGACGATCAGACGATTGGAGTTCTCCCTCTCCTCTCTCTCTCGGTCTCTGTCTCGAGAAGAAGCAGCAGATCTCCGTCTCCTCTCTCTCTCGGTATCTGTCTCGAGAAGAAGCAACAGATCTCCTCTCTCTCTCGGTCTCTGTCTCGAGAAGAAGCAACAGATTTCCTCTCTCTCTCGGTCTCTGTCTCGAAAAGAAGGAGCAGGAGATCTCTGTCTCCTCTCTCTCTCGGTCTCTGTCTCGACTCTCGAGAAGAAGAAGCAGCAGCAGCAGCGAGAACCACCACCAGCAGCAACAGGAGATCTCCCTCTCCTCTCTCTGTCTTTGTCTCGAGAAGAAGCAGCAGTAGCAAATGGCGGGGAGGATGAAGTTTCTAGCTAAATGTTGATCTTCTCTGTGTCTCAGATCATAAGGTTTAGCTAGAAATTTTTAATATGTCTGTGCTTTCCATTTTAATATGTCTCAGATGGCGAAAATGTCTCAGATCAACATTTATTTTTCTGTTTTTTTTTAATGCAATTTTTCCTGTTCTTGATTGGATCTCTTATGGATCTGTATGAATATGATGGATCAATTTTTTGTATGATCTATATGAATATGATTTGTATGAATATGATTGGAACCGTTTGGAACCGTAGGAACCGAACCGTTTAGAACGGTTCGAGTTAGGTTCGGTTCCAATTATCAAAATGAAGGGAACCGAACCGAACCGAACCGAACCGGATCCGTTAAAATGTAAACGGTTCGAGTTAGGTTACTTCAAATTTGTAACCGATCCGGACCGTGCCCACCCCTAATAAAGGTATATCTTTCACTCTCATCTCACAATCTCACATTTCAAATCTCAAATCCACTCTCACTCTTCTCACAGCGAAGGCCGAAGCCAGAAGCGTCTCCTTCTTCTCCTTCAGGTCGACGGGTCGTCTCCTTCTCACGAACAGTGACTCAAAGTTGTTAGTCTGGCCGAAACCAGCGAAGGTCGAATCCAGCGAAACGAGCTCCATCCCGGCCGCCTCCCTCTCCCCGCCTTCCGATCTCCTCCCTTCCCGGCCTTTCCCTCACTGCAAGTGCAAGAGATCTTTGATCAAAGATCTCGGATCAGAGATCTTAGATCTTAGATATGAGATCTCGGATCTTTGATCAAAGATCAAATATCTCGGATCAGAGATCTTAGATTTGAGATCTCGGATCATGGATCTTGGATCTTTGATATGAGATCTGAGATCTCTGTTCTGAGATCTGAGATCTCTGTTCTGAAATCAAAGATCATCTATTCTCAGATCATCTCTGATCTCAGAACAAAGATCAGAGATCTGATATCAGATCCGAGATTCTTTTGATCGATTTTTTTTTTTTTTTTTTTTTTTGTAATTTGTTGTATGGTTTTTCATAATTTTTTGTTATAAATTAATGAAACTGATGGATTACCTGTGTTAATTTTTGTATGTATAATTTTTGTATGTACATATTTTACTGGTAAGATGGATTACCTTCTTTTTAGGATTAAACTGAGATTTCTCACAGATGATTAAGAGAATTTTTTTAATGGATATTTTTGCGGGGCGGATATCCGCCAATCCGTGCGGGGCGGAGTTGGTTTTTAAATAAATCTATAAACGAATTGGCGGGGCGGATTTGGGGATCCGTTAGTCTTGACGGAGCGGGGATGGATTTGTTCAAATCCGCCCCGTTGCCATCCCTACTCAATCATACATATATGGTGTTGTCAATGGCCTGGAATATTATATATAGATCTGCCTATTTAATTGGTATATGCATGCTCAAACCTAAATATGAACTTTGTTAACTCACTCCGAGAAAACATACACATATTTTTACAGAGGTGCAAACTGTTGGGAGATTTGGGAAGAACTGGAACTTAAGAAAGACTAATAAGTCTCTTACAACTTCACACCCTTACTATGCTCACAACACTCACTACTACAGTTGAGCTTGTTTGCTCCTTAATGCCTACACCTCATAACCTCTCCTCTATTTATAGTAGTTCTAAGGAGGTGGGAGGATTCTAGATAACCAATCTCAACCACACATTTTTGTTTCTCTAGAACTCTCTCAAATGTCTAGAGTATTATAAGGGTGTAGAATTCTCTAGACATTAAACCATCTAGAGAATACTCATTCTTATTGGATCTTCTAAATAATGGGTTTAAACTTTAATTTTTGGGCTTTAAACTTTAAACATTTAGACTAATTAGTGATGATTTTCTACACAAACACACACGTAACAAATACTTCTTCCCCATATTATAAATGACGAATATAAAAGATTTCATTGAAGAAGTGTAATACATGACAAAGGCTTACTGGAGACTAGTATGATAACATCATAAAGCTAACATGCATGTCATTCCATAAATTGTTGGGAAGATAAGTGATCTCGTTCCTGATATTGTCTTAATTTAACATTTTTTGGAAAACACGGTTCTGTTACTCCAAAAATAACAGTGAAGATTCAAGTATTGGGTTTAGGTTCTGGCCTTTCTTAGTGGGGTATGAGGCGTCCATTGCTATACCACACATTCCAGTTTCATCACCCACATTACGCTCCATCCTGATGTATCCGCTCTCTCCCCAGTTAGTTCCCCACGAGTTCCTCACAATCCAATAGTCTTTGTCATTCTCAGTTCCGTATCCAACAACAGCCACACCGTGGTCAAGGTCTGTCCCGCATTCCCCACTGAAAATACCCTGAAAGAGAGTAGTAATATCATTTCAACAATCAGGATAAAATAAGTAGTTTGTCTCCCGACCCAAAACAGGTCACTAATTTTTGAAATGTCAAAATGATAAGAGGGTCTTACTGATTTGTAGAGATGGAATGCTCTGGCACCAGCATCTATTGCAACACTAACGGGTTGATTAGCAACTGCCTTTTGCAAAGCACTCTCATCATTCACCGGAACATCCTCATACCCATCTATGCTAACGACTCTGTAATTTCTCTGCATCAATGACAGTGAAAGAAAACGTAACCAAACGGCGTCTTTGATAAAGTATATTAACGCTTAATTTGTTCAAGTAAGATAATGACTTCTAGCACTAACCCGGAGCTGATCACACTGGCCATCAATGCCCATGTAAGGATAATCGTGTTCTGTGTCAATACCTCCATTGTTGACTATAAATTCAAAAGCAGTGTCCATGTTACCTCCATTGCATCCTTGATCACTTGCTCTGTCACAGTCCACTAGTTCTTGCTCTGATAGTGAGATAAGATCGTTGGTCACAATCTTGTTTATCCCCTCCACAGCAGCAATAGTCGAGAACGCCCAACAACTCCCTGCAAACTTTCATTTCATAAGCAAGCCTTCTAACTCTTCAAATAACCAAACAAATTTTACATTCTTGTAAAGAAGACTTACCACAACTTCCTTGATCTTTGACCGGGGTGACGGCACCTTCCTTCCTCCAATCAACGGACTCCGGCAGCTCTTCGCCTGATCGAACAACATAACGGTCACTTTTAGGCCTAGAAAGCCTCCTACGACCATCAACCTTTGTCCCCAGGTACATCTTACGATACTCCTCATTAGTAAGATCAGCAAATTTGTTCAGTCCAACAGTGTAGGAGTGTTTCTCCTTATTGTGCTCATCGATGAACCTGAGATTGTCTTTGAATATCTCAAATCTCTTTTCCTTCTCCCCCAATGCATTGTATTGTTTTCCATGTTTCACAAGCCATGTTTCATAAATACCCATCACTTCCTCGTCGGTTCTCCATGAGGACGCCTTGTCATAGGAGATGATCGACATGTCCAATGCAGAAGACATGACAAAGAAGAATAGAAGGGCAGCGAGCACAATTGAAGAACAATTAGAATATCCCATTGTTTCAGGAAGAAAAGAAAACAGTGGGAAATGTGGTGAAGATGAGAGATCATGCAATGGCTCTTATATAGGAAAATATTTGGGGAGTGGATCACAATTTACATTAAAATTATGAGCCAACTGCAATGAGATCATGAGATAAGAGAATCTTGTGTGCCCCTTACCACCAATATTGAATCTGGACTCAATCAACTAGTCTATTGGGTCCATGAGTAAACGTCAGCTCACCTGTCCTATTAGCTTTCCAAACCTATTGAACCTTCTCCATGCATTCATGCAGTTACTTTTGGTTTTGGATATAAATGAACATGGAGGAAGCTTTGATATTTACTCTAGAATTCTGATCTAGCCCATACCCTTGTAATTATACAGATATGGGGATCCAACAAACTATACCACCAACCAATATTCAACCACAACAATCCACCCCAACTGAGGAACTCATGAGGATAAGGTGATCACAGTTGACTAGTTATGTGGCAGAGAAGAGTTAGCTAGGTTCTTCGTGATGGGTACTACATGTCATCGAATAAGTTTGTTAGATAATTTATCGACAGTGAGATTAATTAAGTCCAAAACCCATGTTGGATCAAGTTTGAAAATATATATCAAAGCTTTATTGATTAGATAAATTTCCTAGCTAGTCAGTTGCCCGCCATGGGCAGGGCGCATATCTGTTACTGTTGTGTTTTTTGAAAAGTTATCCTCCTTCTTTTACCATCAGTTCAAAGTGCCTGTAAGTTAATCATCTCTTAGTTTTGACTAACTCATAAGGTTATGGGATTATTTTGACTGACCCATTCAAACACCTCTCATCCTGGATAAGGTAGAATATATGGTCATGTTGATGGCATTATAGATTATACATTACCATCTTTAAATTTTTTTCCTGTCAGGATCCGCATGTTTATCCATGGAAATTTAAATAAATAAACAAACTTTGAACTGAAGGTCTTCTCCAACTAGTGCATTGTTATAACAACCTATTCACATTCACACTCGGGTGGGGGTTTTATTAATTGATGAAACGGAAGTAATATTATGCTACTATCCATTTTGATCGAGAGCTATTATATAATATAGATTAATGAGAAATTTTCAATATGGGAACTGGAACACCTCTATCCAATTCGAAGAGCCTAACCAAATTTACAGTTACCATACATCAGCCTAATAATAGGTTAAGAAGTAGAGAGTTGTTTTTCTTTATTTATTTTCATTTAGTTGTATTTCGTGTAAGTGGTTTATATTCATGAATTGTGATATGAATTGATTTGAAGACAAGTTTTCATTATGCTATAATTCATTCGAAACTTGTTGAAAACGTCAAATTATGGCTTCAATAAACTTCAAATTACGGATTCAACTTGAAGAGCATTAGAGTTTGTTAAGCTAGGGTTCGAATAACATTTAAACCTTAATTGGATTATTTCAACATGTTTTGAATGATTCATTATGTAATGAAGGCATGTCTTTGATGATATTCGCCTTATATTTGATTTTCTTGAGTTATATGAGCTTATTAGTGTACAAAATGATATTGACATCATCATCTCCTTCTCCAAGCTTAGCATATATGTTACGCTTAAGGTGGGTATCTGGGGTTATGTTATAAGATGATTGATAGTTATTGATGTAGTCGATTTTCACTCCCTGCTTGACCTTGATCTGCTGACCTGCACAAGGAACGCACGTGAGCCACGAACCACCGTTGTGGTGGCCGATGACACTTCGATGCTAAAGTCAGACAGGGATCTGAGGAATGCGTAATGTTGTAAACAGAAAATTTGTAGCGTACCTTAGCTTACCAACCTTATGTCTTATTTATAATGTTGGAGTCCTGGTTCGATCAGGCCATCGATGGCATAGTTCAGGGAAGAAGATCTTCGTGGAAATCCTTGTCTAATTAGGAGTTGTGTTGTGAAGGAAAGTTTCCTTGTTAGACTTGTGCTCTTAGATACGCGGGAGAGAGTTCCCAATCAGAGTGTTGTCCATAGTTAAAAGTTTTCATGTGCGACGTATACTCTGGTATTTATTTTCTAGTTGGAAACAAAGTGTTGTCTTGCCTGTCCGAAGCTGATCCCCGAGATCCTTGCCTTAATAGGGCTTATGGGTATTGGGGATAGCTGTGAGATGTGTGGGCTTCGCATGTTGTAATGATTTAGATCCGTCTGGCGGACTGCGTTGTGCGGGCTTGAAGCCGCTTGGGCCAAATCAGTGTTGGGCTGACGCTTAGGCCTGTTATTTCTTGAGATCATCATGACACATGTATGGTGTAGAAGAGATGGTGTTTCAGTGTATCATCAAGTGTTCCCCTCGAGTTAGTGGGCCATCGTATCGGTTAACTAAGTCACTTCTTGAAAAGATATGCCGCTCATGATGATTGAGTCTGAACCGTTAATTGAGCGTCGCGCTTCATTAATTAAGCGTGCGTCGGTTCAACGGAGAAGAGGCGGGAAAACCAATCCCTATTTAGATTTCCCTTTCTGCAAAAATTGAGCCAATGGCATGACAGCTCAACGGTTGGAGCTTGGCAGATGGTACCACTTGGTCTTGGGTTCTAACCCAGCTTGCAGCATCTTTATCAGTTTATGGTGTGTTGATCAGTTCTGGTCTTTAATGGGTTTTGGGATCCTATAAAAACTCGGCTCGCCTTCCAAAAAAAAATTTTGATTTTTCCATTTCTTCGCTTTTAGAGACTCGGTTCTATTTGTCTTTTGATTGAAAGTTTATTTACTTTTTTTTCATGGCTCACCAAAACCGCCTTGACAATGAGTTTCTTGCCAAGGGCCTCCAGTTCTTTGAAGATAGGTCGGCTTCCAAATCGAGTCTCGCCGATATCCGAAAGACATTCAGGGTTCCTGGAGACCTGCCATTCTATACTCTGAATGATGATCAGACGCTGATGTTTCCTCTAAAAGGATTCGTCTGTTTGCACCGCGGGATGCTTCAAATGGAGTCCAATTTCTGTGTTTGACGAGATTTGGGGCTTTCTAGAGTTTCTTGGAATCCCATCTGCCCAATTGGTACCGAATGGGTACAGGATTATCCTTCACATATTGATCAAGGCGAATGATGTTGATGTCCGCGTGACTCCGAGGGTGATCCAGTTGTTGACTTCCCCTCGACTTAATGATCATGCCATTTGTAAGACGGCTGAAACTCTTTTGCTTATCAGAATATGAAACTGCTTCCTTTTTTCTACCTTTAAGCTGAAACCGAGAGCCTGTACTTATAGGCTGAAATAAAGAGACGTTGGATAAAAAAGTGGCCTATTAAGTGGGAGAAAATCGCGGATCACGTGGGTTGATGGAGAGAAGACTGGGTCTCCTCTGACTAAGTCTTGTTCTCTAGAGAAAATAAAAGATTTTTATTTTTATTTATTTTCAAATAAAATTTCAGTAAAAATAATATCATCTCATTCGACCTTGCGGCGGCGCGCGTGTGGAGTGGACCTACATTGGGGTCCAAACCCAAATTTAAAAAACTATCCTTATTAACTCCTCCAAAGTTAGTTACGTAAAGGATATGAGACTATACAATGTCGAGAGAGATTGAAAGCTAAAAACGATTTTCCTTTTTTTTTTTAATTCATTCTCATGTTCCAACAATATCTTCCAACATGAAGAAGCCAAGATGGAAGAAGGGGAAGGGACGGCCGATGGTGGAGAGAGTTGGGGGGAGAAGAGAGATCCCAGATACGGAGATCGGCATCCCATAAGCTGTAGAGATTGAACTGGCTGTCGAACGAAAGGACGACGTCCTGGACGAAGTGAAAGTGGCCGGTGAGACGGCGATGGGGGACAGAAAGGCTAACGAGGCCTGAAAATCTCCTTCAATGGCAAGGGCACTTGCAAGTTGTGAATAGAAATTACAACACCATAACTTCACCGCAAACCTTCAAATTACCACACTAGTAAACCCCAATTCAGAAATCCCAAAAACCAAACAACCCATCAACAAATAAAGAAAAAAAAAGACGAAACCAACCCATCTCCGGAAGATGAAGCAAGCTCAAAAGCCTTGTAGATGATCTGCTTCTAAGGAATAAGAGCACCAACAAGGTTGTAACACTGGCTGAGGGACTATAAGTTCTACATTTGAGGTCGAAGCAAGAAGGGATGGACTTGAGAAGCAATTGGGATCTCTCAAGATCATGGGTGGATCTACCCTTAGGATAAGGGGGTCAGTTGCCCCCCTTATCTTTATGAAAATTTTCACTAAATTACTCAATTTTTGTTATATGGCCCCCCTTTTAAAAGTTTAGGTTGCCCCCTTTTATATACAATCTTGGCTCCGAACTCCACTAAAAATTATATTATAGATTATTTTTAAAGTTTAGGTCCCCCATTTCTATACAAATCTCTGCTACCGATATGTTCGTGTTTCAGGGTTCGATATAGTCAGCTGCTACGAAGTTGAGTGAATTGGGAGTGAGATGAGAGGCGGAGTTGAGAGATTACAGAGTGAGATAGGGTTTGTGAGGGAGAGAAAATATAAGAGAAGGAAAAGGATAAGAGGAGAGAGTGAGAGGGTTGGTGAGGATGGGTTTGCTGGGAGTTAAAAAAGAAAAAAAAATCTTCGTTTGGTTCGGAAAATCACGTTCAGGGGTAAATTGGTATTTTCAAACTTTTGTTGCCCCCCTTTATCAGCAATCCTGGCTCCACCCCTGCTCAAGATGTGATTTTGCGTGATTTACTTTGTGGGTGTGTTTCAATAGAAGTGTATCAATGCGCAATCGAGTCGAGTCTTTGACTTCGATTATGGGAAGAAAGGAGACTTGGCTTTGACAAATTGCTTCCAAACATTTAATTGCTTTGCCTATTTCGCCTTTCTTCGTGGAAATCTGCAAGTCTCCAGAGTCCCTCACTCAACGTTTCCATTAATGAGTGTGAGTTTTGCCCCTTTTCGATTATGGGTTCTTTTTCTTCCCTCTTTGTGTTCAACCTTTTCTGCCCATAGTTCTTCTATTCGGTTGAAGGGCTTCTTGCAGTTGTATTTCTCCCCCTTAATGTGTTGTTTACCAGATGAAGAAGAGTGAGATGAAGATGAGTAAGAACGGGGATGGAGAGGAGGAGGAGGAGATTGGAGGGAGCAGACGAGGAGGGGAGATGCATTCGGAGTCCGGTAGAGACAGTGGTTGGCGGGGAGGGAGGCGGTAGAGAATAAGGGAATGGAGAGGGAGAGGGGCTTGCAATCAGAATGAGAGAAAAAGGGATGGGGACGGGAATTGAGTTGAATGTTGTTGTTGGGCTTTGGTTAGGATTTGAATTGAATAAGGTTTGGGTTGGGCTTTGGTTAGGTTTTGGGTTGGACTTTGCAAATGATATAGTAACCGGGATGGACAGAACAGTTCGGGACAAAAATTGTCAAAACCTGTTTCGGACTAGTTGGAACCGAGACCGGGATAAAAATAGCAGGAAGCGATTTATCCTGATTTGGACCAGTTCGAGACCATACCAGTCCGGGTCAGACTGGGTCAGTTTGAGGATCTTGCCCACCCCTATCGAAAGTGTCCATGTGGAATCTTATTCCAAAAAACCAATATAATGTAATGGTGTGAATAAGCCCAAGGAAGGTTTCCACCTTTCATGATTCCTAGAATTGTTTTTTTCTATTTTCCACTCAGGGTTTACAAAAGGATCCCTTCAGATAGTGATTTGTTCGACAAAAACAAAAAACAAAAAATTTAAATGCACCCGAGGTTGATCCGCTGAGCCGTTATCTACATAGGGCCTGACGGAACGAAACTCCATTTTCATTGATGGATGGTCTTTTCTCATTCAGCGGGAAACACCGGTCACCAGTGAACAAAGGAAGATGAGGGCATGGAAACAAACACGAACTAATCGAGTGAGCCTGAATGAACCGCTCCCTTCTCTTCCTAGTGAGTCCGGACCAAACTAAATGAACCAACTATTAGAGGCCCCGCAACTTACCCACCGCTCTAGAACATACTCCTCATTCGTTCGATCCCCGATGTGTCCATCATTGCTGAAAACAAAAAGTCCTTCCGAAAAGGAAACAACAACAGAGTTCGATATCTCCGCCCCACTCTAGCCAAACCTGCCCCAGTCTGATCAACCACTCCTTGTGTTGAGATCTCGTTTACTTTACTATTAGCCAAGGATAGGCTTATCTGTCCAAATAGAGGACTACCTCCCCAAAATGAGGCTAGGGAATTTGTCTCCCTTGAATCATGCCCCGGCGGGGGAGGGATATTTGCCTCCATAATCTTTGAACCTCACTTTTATATAGGAATGGCAATTGGGCAAATTTGGTCAAATCCATCCCCGTCCCGCTAGGAATGGCGGATACCAAATCCTCCCCGAATATATATTTATCATATTTTTTTAAAACCACCCCCAAACCAGATGGATTGGCAGATATCCGCCTCGCTCGTTTAACCAAAAAAAAATTAAATTAAATTAAAAAAAAAAAAAAAGATCTAAAGTTCATCAAGATGTTCATCGAGCACTTGCGAGAATACCACGAGAAGCGGAGCTTCCACACCATGAGCGACACGGCTTCCTTCTTCTCGCCAACATGGTCTACAGTGAGTCAGCGAGTCAACCAAGACACAGATTGTACAAAACCGAAAAAGATATCAATCATCAGAGGACCCAAGAAACTTTAATGTCTGAGAAAGGAGAGCTTGGTAGAAGCTTTAGTTGAAGCTTTTTTCAACTTCTTCCTCGTTGTTTTCTTCGCCTTCGCACCCATTATGATGGTGGTTTGCTTTGGTGCAGAGAAGAGATCAAGAGGATGGATTTTGAGGCTAAGCAGAGTAGGCTTTGTGCTTACAGTAAAGGAGAGCAAGAATTGAAGCGGTGTTTAGGGTTTTATTACAGATAAACGAAGGGGAGGATGGGACTCAAGTCAAACACGTCAATCATGGGCATGCGCTCATTAGCCAGCCCAATGTAGCTTTTGAGTGGGATTCTATATTCTAGTGTTATTACCTTAACGAATATCCGCGGGGCGGATGTGGTTAAATCCGTATCCGCTCCGAAATTGGGACGAATTCAGTTTGGATCTCCGAATCCGTCCCAAAATCCATTAAAGTAAATTCAAATTTGCCCCAAACGATTTGAGTGGGGCAGATATCTATGAAAATTCGCCCCACTGCCATCCCTACTTTTATAGAGAGATCATGCTCGGACAACAATAATACAAGTCTTAGCAAAGTCGGGTACTCCCCACAAGTCTCTAGAAACCAAAAGTCTCTGAAAAATAGATGAGAAAACTAAACTTTATCGGAACTTGGATCTGTATTGTGATGGCTCAAACTAGCTGCCCAATGGTGAGAATTTTAGTCCAATCCCCAACACAAATTGACCCCTTTTGTTGTTTTTCTTGGATATTTAGTCGAAGAACATAACATCCACCTTGACACTATTAACCATCCGATGACTTGCCTTACTACTTTATTACAAAGAAAAACCTTGCATGCTATGTTCAAATGCATTTGGCAATGATCCTCAATGTCCAAATCAGATTTAGACCTTTTGAATTTCTCAATCACTTGGACCTCTTATTTCTTCACTAGATTTCTTGTCAATACACCCATCTGACCATCAAACATTCTTATACAAAATTTTATCAGGTCCTTCAATCACCAATAGCCACACTTGTACACTACAAGAACCTTTTTTATTGTCGAGGAAACCAGTGAGGGAAAGGGGTTTTACCACTCATCCCCCTCGAGATTCGCGCTGATGTGCATCTCGAGGGTGGAAGCGCACATCTCGAGGGAGATGAGCGGTCAAACCCTCCCCCTCGCTGGTTTCCATGCCATTTAGAATTTCTAACACTACAAACCTCACACTTGTTGAATATGGGTAACAGTTTTTCTAAATGTCGAGGAAGTTGGTGAGGGAGCACGCCTAGCACGTACCCAAGCTTTGTTTAAAAAAAAAAAGGGAAATCGAATTTGGGGAGAAATAAGAGGGAGGGAACAATCTCCCTCTCCCCAAATTCATCTCCACACAGAGAAGAGAAGAGAAACCGACCCCCTCCCTCTCCCCAAACAAAGCTCGAATCGAAGCCCTCCCTCTCCCCAAACGAAGCTCGACAGATAAGAGAAGACAAGACGAAGCCCTCCCTCTCCCCAAACGAAGCTCGACATCGCCACCTAGAGAAGACCGAAGCTATCCAAAAAAGAGAAGACCAAAGGTAAGTCTCTCCTTCATTTCTAGGTGATTTCTTAGAGGGGGTTTTTAGATCTAGGGTTTGTACTTTCTCTATGGTTGATTTCAGGTGGGGTTTCTGGATCTTTTGATAAAAATATATATGACAGTAACAAGAAATGCATAATATGAAGGGTTTAGAGAGAGGGATGCACAAAGAAGGGGGTACGAAATCTGAGCACTATTGGGAAGTTGTCCATGAAGAGAGAGATTTTCTCTTATACTCATCCACTGCCAATGAAAATGAAGCTGATTCGTTTAAGCTTACAATTGGAGAATGAGCAACTTTGCTAAATTAGTTAGCCACTTTGCCAAACAAGATCTGTCCAAGACACTCAGTGGTGCCTCCAAACAAAATCAGAGCCCTCTCTCCTTTTCTCTTCTGATTTCTCGTCCCACCCATGAAACCAAGAGTGCACTCTTTAGGTCTTTATTTCTTCAGTCAAAATAGCCCATAAGCATCTCTTGATTTTAGCCACAAGCATCCTATCCCTTGTTCTATTTTATTCAAAGGAACACCACCACCATGAACTAATCAATAATGTTTTCATAGTGTTTGATCAATAATTGATAGTGATTGAATTGTTACAGTGAACTAACCAAATGTCATTGCAGCAGGGTTCTTCGTGATCTAGCCTCCTTGGTGAAGCCACCATCCACCTTGCTGATTTTGCAGATGCATCAAAGCCTTCGACTGCTGCACTTCCTTTTCATTATTGTTATTGCTGAGATTTGAAGATATGATCAGAAGCTGCTTGAGCAAAATATGATTGAGACAAAGATAATCCAAGATATGATCTTTATTGAAAATTGCTGTGAAAAGTGGAAACCCGCAATCCGAACAAGGTATTAATAAGTTCCAAACAGAAATCCAGACGCTCTCAAAGCTGTGGCATCGCCATTTGGTCTCGTTGATTGGTTATTGTGATGAGAATACGGAGATGCCACCAAAGAAAAGGTTGAAAGGAACAAAGTTGGTGGTGGTGGTGGGGTGGTAAGAGAGAAGAGTTTGGGTGGTGAAGTTGACGAGGAAGAAGAACAAGAGAATAGAGCAGTGGACTCTCCCAAAGAAGAAGATTGTGTGAATTGATAGATGATTGCAACAAAGGTGGTGGTGATCAAGAGAAGGTTGAGGAAGAGGATGTGCTACATTGATAAGAAATTAATTAAGATGTAATTAAGTTGTTTATGTTTTGTTTTGTTAAAGTGTAATACGATATGTTGGAGTGTTGTCTTGGAGAGGTTTACAAAGTGTTTCAAATTTTGGTAATAGTTGCAAAATTAAGAAGCCTTGTTGGCACTCCAAATCTTGCTTTTTTCATCTTTTGGGAGTTAATTAATGGTTTATATCTTGATTTGTTTCTGTTTGTTTGGATAATGTTGTTTATATAATATGAAGTGGTTGTATTATAGATTTGATTAAGAAGTTTTGTGTGTTTAGTTTCACATGTGTGACTCATGATACAGGGGAGGGAGGAAGCAACAAGCCATGTATGTTGTTGTTTCACTATCAAAATTGATAGCTGGAGATGAAAATGTCACTGATCATTTGACAATTCACGTGGTAAAAGATGGTTTACAGTTCTTTACTTCCATGACAACGGCTTCACCACTTCTTTACCATACAAATGATCTCTCAATGGTCCATTTGCCATATACTCATAAATAAGAATCATCTTCGTATTCTCATCACAATAACCAATCAACGAGACCAAATGGCGATGCCGCAGCTTTGAGAGCATCTGGATTTCTGTTTGGAACTCATTAATACCTTGTTCGAATTGCGGGTTTCCTCTTTTCACAGCGATTTTCAGTAAAGATCATATCTTGGATTATCTTTGTCTCAATCATATTTTGCTCAAGCAGCTTCTGATCATATCTTCAAATCTCAGCAATAACAATAATTATTGACCACGAAGAACCCTGCTGCAATGACATTTGGTTAGTTCACTGTAACAATTCAGTCACTATCAATTATTGATCAAACACTATGAAAACATTATTATTGATCAAACATTATTAGTTCACTGTAACAATTCAATCACTGTAACATTTATTGATCAAACACTATGAAAACATTATTGATTAGTTCATGGTGGTGGTGTTCCTTTGAATAAAATAGAACAAGGGATAGGATGCTTGTGGCTAATATCAAGAGATGCTTATGGGCTATTTTGACTGAAGAAATAAAGACCTAAAGAGTGCACTCTTGGTTTCATGGGTGGGACGAGCAATCAGAAGAGAAAAGGAGAGATGGCTCTGATTTTGCTTGGAGACGCCACTGAGTGTCTTGGACAGATCTTGTTTGGCAAAGTGGCTGACTAATTTAGCAAAGTTGCTCATTCTCCAATTGTAAGCTTCAACGAATCAGCTTCATCTTCATTGGCAGTGGATGAGTATAAGAGAAAATCTTTCTCTTCATGGACAACTTCCCAAGAGTTTTCAGATTTTGTACCCCCTTCTTTGTGCATCCCTCTCTCTAAACCCTTCATATTATGCATTTCTTGTTGTTGTCATATATATTTTTATCAAAAGATCCAGAAACCCGAGATCTAAAAACCCCACCTGAAATCAACCCTAGAGAAAGTACAAACCCTAGATCTAGTAGAAACCCTAGATCTAGAAACACCCTACAAGAAATCACCTAAAAATGAAGGAGAGACTTACCTTCGGTCTTCTCTTCTCTGGATAGTTTCGGTCTTCTCTGGGTAGCCATGTCGAGCTTCGTTTGGGGAGAGGGAGGGCTTCGTCTTCTCTTCTCTGTCGAGCTTTGTTTGGGGAGAGGGAGGGCTTCGGTTCGAGCTTAGTTTGGGGAGAGGGAGGGGGTCGGTTTCTCTTCTCTTCTCTGTGTGGAGATGGATTTGGGGAGAGGGAGACTGTTCCCTCCCTCTTATTTCTCCCAAAATTCGATTTCCCTCTTCTTCTTCATTTTTTTTGAAACAAAGCTTGGACACATGCGAGGCGTGCTCCCTCGCCAACTTCCTCGACATTTAGAAAAATTGTATGGGTAATAGACACGTCATTGTCCTTGAGATATATCTACCCATGGCTCTAGGATGCCTAAGGATATATAATGATAAAAATGCATATATCACGGAGGTTGATATTTTCTCCTAGGAATGGCAAAAGATCGAGAGGGGCAAAGATTTGGGCACATATGTCCCCGCGCTGCTGGGGATAGCGAATCCCTGAATCCGCCCTGATTAACCGAAAACTTAAATAAAATACTCATCCCCTCCACTTCTCCACGCCATCTCTGCAACTAATATCATCCAACTCTCTGTAAAATTATGGAGTACAAAGGAAAAATGGATACCATGGATGCAAATTTATGTCGGGTCATGTGCCAATCACGCGGAGCAATCTGCATAAGGTAGAATCACGTGCTGATCACGCGGAGTAATCTGCACAAGGTAGAAATTAATTCTTGACACCGGTGTGGTGCCTGCCACGGGGACTCCGATGCCAAAGTTAAAACAATGTCTTCAGAAAAATGTTTATATCTCTATTTTGAAGAGTGAATTTTGAATCAAGAAAGAGTTACCTCCAGATGGATTTGTGTTTGGCTATTTATAGAGGCAGATGAGTGAGACACGTGGCAGATGAGTGAGTCATCTGCTTGCAGGCGTTTGTAACTCCAGCAAATGAGTGAGACACGTGACAGATAAGTGAGTCATCTGCTTACAGGCGGTTGTAACTCCTCTTAGGTAGTTGTAACTTCTCTTAAGTAGTTGTAACTTCCTATTAGCGGTTGTAACTTCCTTTTTTGAGTCACCTCTCCTGCAAGCTTGGGTGCTCAGCTGAGCATAGTGGTCAGCGCCGAACATTATTCCTCTGCTGAGAAAGAAATGTTCTGCTGAGTTGCATTGGGCCCAAACTTGGGCTTTCTCTACTTGTAACTTTCATGGGTAATATTCGGCATTTTCGAGAACATCTCAAATATTTGGGCTTCCTTTTCCTATTGGGCTAAGGATTATTTTTTACTCCCACAAATGCCCCTCATCTTTTTTGCTTTTGAGTTGACCATTTTTTTTCATTCTTACTTAAAAGTATAGGAGATGTATTTTCACTGATGAGCCCCGCCAAAAATAAAAGTATAATGCTCCTAATTTGGTTGTCTTGTCTGTTTCTATTGATACAAGTAAAGGATCTGCATGTAGAGGCTTCTGTTGTTGTTGAAATGTAGTCTGTTGAAGACAAAATGATCTGCATGTTGAAGCTTTTGGTGTAGATGAGGTGGTCTACCAGATGAGTCATACATAGTCATTTCATAGGTTCTTGGACTTTGTCCAAATAGAGGATCATCTATAGGTGAATAAAACAAGTCTTGCTCCAGCATCCTGGTGATTTGATGACCCATCCTATATAAATGCCACATATCTTTGGGCTGAACTGCCCATGTTTCATCATGAGTTGAGGAGTCTTCATTTATTGAAAGACGCGACACTTATCTACTGGCTGACGTTGTTTCACCGGTTGAGGAAGACTTGAGCCTTCACAGTTGTCCTCGGGCGGTAGATTTTGTTGAATGATGAGACATTGATCTACTGCTGACTTTGTTTCCCCGGTTGATGAGGGAATGAATTCTGCTAAAGCTTGAGCCTTTAAAGTTGTCTTCGGCCAGTAGATCAAGTTGTATTGGCTTAACTCTATCGCCAATGTCTTGAGTTTTTAACAAACATCTGGGAGGAAATTGTGCCCCCAACTCTTTGCTGATGAGAACTGAGCTAGCTGCTACATTTGAAACTGCCAAGTAGATGTATAGGTTTTCTTCTGGATTTGTCTGTTGATCTACTCAATGATCGATCCAAAGTTGTTGCTCTACTAGTGAGACTTTGAATTTCTTTTGGAGTTGATGGTGACTTCATGTAAAGTAATGGTCTTCTTTGCTTTTATGATCCCCCAAACTTTGTGTATGTTTGTTGGTAAACTGACTTAGAAATATTTGCATAAAGGTCACAAAAGTTTGATTGGCCTCTTTCATGAGTTTTCAATATGCTTAAGTCAAAATTTAAGCATAACTTGAGAGAATTAATCATGGATTTAAATCTATTTATCTTGGAAATTGCACGAAAATATTGTGTGATCTGCTGACCATTTGACAAAACTTAAAGAGATTTAAGTAGTATTGAGTAAGATGTTTTTATGCATTGAATTACCCACTCAAGTAGAGTGTCATCATCTACAGAGGTGTGATCCTTTATTGAGGCATTTTGCTTGTGTGGTCTGCTACCAATTGACTAAACTTAAACGGATTTAAGTAGTCTTTAGTAAGATGTTTTTATGCATTGAATTACCCACTCACGTAGAGTGTCATCCTCTACTGAGGTGTACATAAATATTTGTATTTCTGAATGTCTTCTGCTGTATGACATGTAGAACGAATTTTCGTATTTCCCCATTTCAACTAAGGAAGGTGTGTTTTTTGCTGAAAAGCAAAATAATGTATCATCTGTTGTGGCATATGTAAATATGTGTTCAGATCTTTTCTTTGCAGGTCTTCTTTCATTGATGGCGGTCTCTTCAGCCAAGGATGGTTCTTCTCGTGGAGAATTTGATTGACTGAAACGGGGAACACTGTGTATGTTCTACCGGATGAGGAGTCTCTCGTTGAAGAGATAAAATACAAAACAGATAAAATACAACCAAGCTTTTCTTACATGTACATTCATTTTTTTTCTAAGAAGTTAAAAATGAAAAATCTAGGACGCCTCAACTTCAATCTACTTTGTAAAATGGTCAGTTGCCACAATCATCAGATTTTACTGTGCCGGAGAGTTTGATTGATTGGAACCGAGAACTCTGTGTTTGCTCTACTGGTAGAGGAGTCTTTTGCTAGAGAGTGTGTTCTATGCTTGTCACCCCTGTTTTTCCTACTCTCCTTTTGATCTGTATTCCTTTGTGTAGGTTGGTTATCCTTCTTGAACACATCAGATACCTTAGCAATATGTTTTTTTTCATCGTCCCACAATGCATAGCATTCTGCCATTGTGAAGACTTCTGCAAGAGTTTTACCTGATTTCATGGTCAGCTCGCCAAACAATGGGTGATCTGCGGGCAGACCCTTCCTGAAAGCTGATGACACAATGTTAATCATCACAACCAACTATGCTCATTTTTTCTGCCTTGAATCTTTTAATGAAGTCTCTGAGCGATTCATTTGACTTCTTCTTCATGTTGAAGAGATGGTCAACATGTTTTTTGACAGTTCGGTAAGATGAATATTATTTTGTGAAGACAAGGGATAGATCTCCAAAATTGTTGATCGACTGGGGGGTCAAAGTGTGAAACCAATCTTGGGCTACTCCCTGTAAAGTCATAGCAAATATTTGGCACATAAGCGGATCATTTTTGGCACACTTCGAAAATGCGTCAAGTGCCTTTCAGGATCAGAATCTCCTTTGAAATGGGTAAAAGTTGGTGTGGTAAACATTGTTGGTGGAGGAGCCTCTTCGATGTTATCTGTAAAATGTGAAGTGTTCACCGAGGCTACCTCTTTGCGCAGAGTATCATCTGGATTTCTCATAACTTGCAAATTCATCAACTGCTCTTTGACCATTTGTGTCACATCATCTGCTCCCAAGGGCTTGTGTGTATCCTGCTGATCAGCCGTATAGTGATTTTGATTTTGATTATCTGCGGTAGATGACTCCTTATATTCTGAATTTGATTGTGACTTATCTGCATGTGAGTGAGGTAAAGTCTCAATAGGATTCACCTAAAGGCTTCTCTTGATTTGACGAGCCTCTAAATGTGGGACGTGGGACAAATCAGTGTAGTGATATAGACCTGGTCCCCTACGTTGTTCGCATCCATCGGGATCCTGTCTTCTGCGCCGACCACTTATATTGGGTGTAGTCTGCAGTCCTAGCCTTGAGTGCACAGTTGCTTGGGAGCCCAATCTTGAAAAGACTCCCATTTGAGGTTCGAGCCTAGAGTGCACATTTACTCGTGGCCCTAATCTCGAATGAATGCTTCCAGATAGATTGCTTCCCTTTGATGGATGACTACTTCCACTTCTATGCGCATGATCTGCTGGTAGACAGCGATGTGTCGTCTGCCTTGGTTGTTCGCTCACTAATCGCTCTACCACTTGGGTTTGTTCTTCCAATATTTTGGTCAGAATGGCGATCTTACCTGCAAGATTTTCTTGTTGTGTCATTTTCATTTGGCTTGTGGCAGAAGGTTGTAATTGATGGTCAGCAGGCGGTGGCAGACCCACTATCAGTGGCTGTCCGACCGATAACGGCTGAACTCGTGATGACGATGGCAGTCCAGTACCATGTAACATTATTTTTGCTAGTTTGTTTTCGAGTTCCCACCATTGTATTGAATTAAAAATAAAAGTGTTTGTGAATGAAATTGAAAATGAATGAAAGTCTTTTTTTTGTGAATGGAAGAGAGCATGCAATGAGTTTGATTCAAACTATCATTGAAAGCACCAATTTGTAGATGCAAATTTCCGTCGGTCATGTGCTTATTACGCGGAGCAATCTGCATGAGGTAGAATCACGTGCTAATCACGCGGAGTAATCTGCATAAGGTATAAATTAATTCTTGACACCGGTGTGGTGTTTGCCACTGGGACTCCGATGCCAAAGTTAGAACAATGTCTTAAGAAAAATGTTTATATCTCTATATTTGAAGAGAGAATTTTGAATCAAGAAAGAGTTACCTCTAGATGGATTTGTGTTTGGCTATTTATAGAGGTAGATTAGTGAGACACGTGGCAGATGAGTGAGTGATCTGCTTGCAGACAGTTGTAACTCCAACAGATGAGTGAGACACGTGGCAGATAAGTGAGTCATCTGCTTGCAGATGGTTGTAACTCAAGCAAATGAGTGAGACACGTGGCAGATAAGTGAGTCATCTGCTTACAGGCGGTTGTAACTTCTCTTAGGTAGTTGTAACTTCTCTCAAGTAGTTGTAACTTCCTGTTAGCGGTTGTAACTTCCTTTTTTTAGTCACCTCTCCTGCAAGCTTGGGTGCTCAGCTGAGCATGGTGGTCAGCGTCGAACACTATTCCTCTGCTGAGAAAGAAATGTTTAGCTGAGTTGCAATGAGCCCAAACTTGGGTTTTATCTACTTGTAACTTTCATGGGTAATATTCGACCTTTTCGAGAACATCTCAAATATTTGGGCTTTCTTTTCCTATTGAGCTAAGGATTATTTTTGGCTCCCACAGATACCATCAAATTTGCTAAAGAAATAGCAAACAAATAACCATGGATTTTGACCAGATTCATCACAAGGTAAGGGGAAGGGAAATTAGAGGAGAAAACAGGAAGCGTTGCAGTGTGGAGAAATAGATGAATCTTCCCTTCTCTCTCTCCTTTAATTCCTTTTCCAAACC
Source organism: Berberis vulgaris (assembly GCA_963556465.1). Taxonomy (NCBI): domain Eukaryota; kingdom Viridiplantae; phylum Streptophyta; class Magnoliopsida; order Ranunculales; family Berberidaceae; genus Berberis; species Berberis vulgaris. Next base: position 13,685,197 of record OY747136.1, on the reverse strand, counting down.
TCTTTTTATACTCCCAAGCCCATTCCTTCTTCGAACAAAACCTAGAATTGTGGCTTTGGGGTCTCTCTTTCGTATTGCGGAAAACTTTGGGAAGAAAAATCTGTTGAGGAATTAGTAGTTTGTTGTTCTCTTTTCAAGTGAAGACTTTGTGTATCTATGTTGAACGATTTCATGTTTGGGTTTTGGTTTAGTTTAGGTTCTGTTGAGTAGATATGAGCTAGACCAAAAGTCAAATCTTTTTTATCGTTTTGGTGGTGTTTTTATGGTGGATTCCTTTCACTTTTTGTTTTGCATAGTTATTTGGAATAAGTTAGAGTGGAGAGTGGCCGGGAGTGGAATGAGCCAAAGAGGTGAATAGTGGTTTAGGGTCGGAGGTTTTTCTGTCTTAAAAGCTTATGTGTATTTTAGTAAAATAACTTATATAAACGAATATCTACGAGATAGATATGGCTAAATCCGTATCCATCTCGAATCCGTGACAGATACCATTTGGATCCCTAAATCCACCGCGAAATCAATTTAGGCAATCCCAAATCCACCCTAGGCAGGGCGGATATCCAAGAACATCCGCTCCATTACCAACCCTACTTTAGGATATAAATGGAGATATACGAGGATATATTTTGAACACTGGGTGGAACTACTATCCATAACAAATTCTCCCAAATCTTTAGCAAGAACCATCTGGAGATCAGTCAGATTCATACATGGGAAAACTCAACCGAGGAAAACCCACCAACAAAGCAATGAGATCACTGTGAGGCGCCGAAGGACCTTTAGGCACCTCAGACTATGAAGGCCTGGGAGATAAGGAGCATCTTTGTATGTATGTATATCTGGCTTCATTATATTCATGGGCTGATCCATCTAAATCCATTACATGAGATGCACGCCTAACTGAAAATGCTTCAAGGGGCCTCTATTGAATATGGGTGGATTGGTCTGCTAGGCAGGCAGAAGGGAAACTCCTTTGTCAATGAGAAATGGTACCAGATGACATGACGAATTAGCTGAGTCCAGCCTTGTGTTCACTGTTTGAAAATGTCAACGACACAGGCTGTGGTTGCCATGGAATCCAGTAAAGGTGGTATTGCCGGTCTGGGTGAGTCCACCATACCTTAGACATAGGTCAGGCCTCAGCTGCAGGTGAATATGCATAGTCTGGGTAAAGATTAGATCAATTTGGGCCTGCAGCGACTCAACTCAACAATTTGGTAGCAAGCAAAATTTAATCCCTTAAAGCAGCAACTGATTCACACATCTTAAGCATCCAGATGATGTTTCAAGGCTCAGATTGGAGACTTGTGCCTCGGCCAAAGCTACAAGGTTGAAAACATTGCAGATCGAGTAACAAAGAAACTACTGAACAAGTAAACATTCATGAAGAATTCAATCAGTTCACCAAAAAGAATCAACTCCTTGTGGTGTTCTATCTGGAAATGTGTCATGAATTGAATACACAACTTCCAAGCTAGCATCTCTTTTCAAGTAGGCAGGGGCACCAACATTGATTTCTGGCACGATAAATGGATCACTGGACAGCCATTAGCCAACTTCAACATCTCCCTTCATGGTCCCAGCAGCTATGACCTTGCTCCCATACGAGGTTTCAGAGGTGGAGAGTCGAGATTTTTTATTTTTTTTTTATAGATAAGACATTCTCATTAAAGCCAAGAGAAAAAAAGAAAAGAAGAAAACTACAAACTAAAAAAATGAAATTACAAACTAAGGCTTATATTTCTAAGATGATGCTTGCCGAGTCCAAAAAAAGGATTAAAGTGCTTGTCCAAAGCCTTCTAGACAACAACCCACTAAATTTCTTTTGGTCATGGAGAATCACATGCTTGGGGGACTAAGGAGTGGGATTCTCATGTTCATGGGACTTTCATTCCCACCATTAATCACAAAATCAAATGGTAGATGTTGAGTGATATATCAATTTAGCCTAAAATGTAGGAGTCCCCTCATGAATTTCCATGGCATAGGATTCCATGCAACCAAATACACCCAAAGTATAAGGCTTTGCCAGCTCCACTTCCCATTGGAGAAAGAACTATTGAGTTCCAAGTATTCAGCCAATTGAGAAGAGTATTCGTTGGCTGATGATACCAGTTGGATTCAAGAGCAGTGGAAGCCTAGATATCTGAGACGAAGGGGCAACAAGACAGAACAGGGAATTGAGCCAAGCTTGGATGAGCAAATTCACTGTTAAAGACTTTTTATCACTCCACTGCCAATTCACTAACCCCAATTGCTATTCAACTATCACAACACTGTTTGAGCCCTGTTTTCTGGAGAAAAGACTAAATCTCATTCTTTGAACTTTGGCCCACAACACTGTTCTAACCATTGAGAACTTGGCAAGGCGAAATATAATCATCCCAAATGGATGTGCCCCTTTTGTAAGCATGGAAGTATAATATATAATCTATCCTCCAAATGAAATATAATCTATCCTCCATCTCTTCCTTCACCGTGAGGTCCCCAAGAGGATTTGGGCATCAATTTATGGCAACAAGGTGAATCTGATCATGCCCAACAGATGTGCCCTTTTTTGTAGTATGAAACTGCCTCCATCTCATCCTTCATTGTGAGAATGTGAGGTCACCAAGAGGATTTGGGCATCAATTTATGGCAACTGATGGATCCCTCAACCATGCAGTGATCTTCACCAATGGCTTAAGCTTTGGAATAGCCGAGAGCTGCTGAAGAAATGAAATAGATTGTGATAGACTCCTTGCCATTCTTTGGGTTATTTGGAAGGAGTGTGATAATCACATTTTTAGATGTAGGAAAAATGAGGAAGCTAACATGTAAAATGAATGTCAAAATTGTTGTCATACATTGGGCAAAAGCTTGGTACACAGAGACGGTTCCCCAACAATTGGGATCATAAGTTCCTTAGCAATTAAAGGCGTCTTTTCCACCTTGAAAAAAGGTTGTTTCCACAACTGAATACAAATATAAACAAGAAAAAACCTTATGTTGAACCACGCCACACAAAGCTAAAACCTCAAAAGCATCACAACTCCCCCTAATGACTAGAAAAAATGTTTGATCCACCTCACATAGGCACTGACCTCCTAACAATAAACTATTATGTATTTCCTTATGTAATAATAATAAAAGTAATAATAAACTATCCCACTACCGAAAACTAAAACCTCAAAAGCGCCGCAACTCTCTCTGGTGAGTAGAAAAATGTTTGATCCACATCAAATAGGCACTGCCATACTAACAATAAACTATTACATATTTCCCTATGTAAAAATAACACTTCAAAAGCTTTTCCATATCGGACACATATTGGACACTCGTATCATTGGACAATCCATGCTTAGATCATCAATCTTTCACATATCTTTCAAAAGTTTCAATTTTTTTACAATCACGAGCAAATTATGTCAACTTAGTAGTACATGTGTATATTGATCTACAGGTGAAAGAATATGACTATTAATATAAAACTAACTGTTAAAAAAGTACATAAGAATGGATACCTCAAACCTTTTGGCCAGACAATGAATTCATCAAGGCATTCATTTCAACAATCTTTCGTGCAACAAATGCAAGCCATGATTTGATTTCATCATCTAGCTTAGTCTCGTTGATCAGATCAACAGCAGTATGAAGGAGCGAGCATTTGGTGGAAACCACCAGCTTGTCTGCATAAGACAACTGATACGATGAAAAATCAGGTTTGTCCTAATACAAAATAGAAATAAATAAATAATTTGTGGTTAAATTGCACTCTAGGAAGAATACCTTCAGGAGCCTGAAGGGTACTGAGTGAAGAAAGAAGCAAGGCCAATAGCCCAGATATTCCTTCCATCAAGGCATCAAGCACACTAACAAAGAGGTACTTGTCTGAAGGACCACCTTTAAGGGTTTATTCGAGGACCACCTTTAATCAGAACAAGGGTTTATTCAACGAACCAAATCAAACCCTATTGCTGTAACACCCTTCAAAGTAATGAAGGTCGAAGGATAGTGTATATAGTCATCACTGATCAGTGATTGGTTCTAGAGATTGGTGACTTGAAAACCAGAACAACAATCACCTTGCTCAACCTTAATGAGATAATGATGCGTTCAAGCAACTTTTAGATAAAATTACAGTGTGTTTCAGCAGATCCCTTAATATGCAAAGTCTTAAAGAGGAAAATATCAAAAAATATGAAACATCAACAACATGTCGTAGCCTCTAGAGACATGCAGATTATCTAATATTAAATTTTAACAGAGAAAAAAGGAAAAAAAACAAATAATACTAGTTATTGTCAAAAAACCATCCAACTAATTCAACAACAAATCTTTGTCATGCACACAGGTACTGATAAGACTAGAGAGATGCCAAATAAACAAACAACACTTGACAAGTTACTCTCTACTGCAAATGTAAAGTAGAGAAACAAAAAGCAAGACAAAAATGAAAACATCTAGCAACCATAACAATTCTGCAGCCCCCAAAATAAATCTTCCTCAACGATTAGCCTTGGCAACACGTTCAATTTCATCTTTCTTCTTAATAGCGTAGCTGCAGATAAATTTTAAAATTACATAAATTACCAATTCAGTATATGAACAAAAAAAATTCTTAAATGACGCTCTGCGTTGTTTACCTGTTGGAAGATCCTTTTGCAGCATTGATGAGCTCATCTGCCAAGCATTCAGCAATTGTCTTGATGTTCCTGAAAGCACTTTCGCGAGCACCGGTTGTAAGAAGGTAGAGTGCCTGGTTGACGCGTCTGAGTGGAGAGATATCAACAGCCTGACGCCTCACAACTCCAGCTGAACCAATTCGAGTAGCATCTTCTCTTGGTCCACTGTTGATGACAGCATCAACAATAACTTGAATGGGGTTGAGGTCTGTGAGAAGATGGATGATTTCCATGGCATGCTTTACAATTCGCACAGCCATGAGCTTCTTTCCATTGTTACGCCCGTGCATCATAAGGGAATTGGTCAACCTTTCCACAATGGGGCATTGGGCCTTCCTGAACCTCTTCGCTGAATACCTCCCAGCTGTGTGTGGAACGTATGTAGCATGCTTGGATGGCTGAACACTGATGTAATCCACCAGTGACATGTCACCAACCTTAAGAAAAAACAACCAAGAAGATCAGTGAAAAGCTTAGAAACAATTGCATGTTCTTGACATTGCTATCGGATGCCTATTAGATGAGGGTCATCAATGGGAAAGGGGTGAGTTTAATGGCAGATTCTACAAAGGGGATACTTCATCACCCCAAAACCTAAGAAAATTTAATTAAATTTTCGTACTTAACAAGATACCGTGAGAATTTGATATCCAGGCTTTGTCAAAAAATTTATGTCATGTGTTAGAGCATATCCAATGGAGACTTCAAAATCAAACTCAAACTCAAAAAGAGGGTTAAATGAGTGAACTCAATTAAGGTAGAGGGTGGATGTCCTCCAATGGGCCAAGTAACAAAAACCTAACTGTCTTGAGCGCTCGAATATTTAAAACAATCCATACCCTTTTCTGGCAATTGAGTGGGATAAAAGCTCAGATCCATGGAAGAACAAAAATTAATTTGAAAGCTCAAATTCCAAATTCAAGTTTGTTTTCAGAAGCATCAAAGTCTAGTCTCTATCCTTAGTTTCATCACGAGAATGATGCAATTTTTCCTTAACATTTGAACGAAAGAGCCATACATTTTAGGGATTTTATGAATTACATACTCGAGCTGAACGAGTAAAAAACTTGCATGAATATTATGATCTGAATCTAAAGAAGAAAAATGCTCTTTGCCCAAACTTGGATGGTTGCATACCTCAACATCGACGAAAGACCATCTGTTGAACATTTTCACCTCGGGCTGGTTGGGATCCAACACTGAAGCAGCCACTGCTGCTGTTGCCGCTCCCGTCTCCACCGCCATGATTGCTCTCTTCTCTTCTCTTCTCCTCTCTTCTTCCTCTCCAATCCAAAACCCTAAAGATCGCCTCGCCTCTTCACTTATCGTCTGCGTTGCCTCTCTAAAACCCTAAATACTAAACTTAAAGCAAGCTCCACGTTAAAATCACCACATTGCCCCTCGTTTTACTTGATAATTGAAGTTTGCTTGTTTCACCCGCAGTATTATTCTTGTACACCCACATAAAGCAAAGCTCCACATGACCACATTGCCCCTTCTTTTACTTGACCTGACTAGCATTTATACATGCGAGTGCATTCTATAAAAAATACTAGGGAACCAGGTTTTTGCAATCAGGTCTGCAACTAAGGTAACGTGATGTGATCTTGGAAAATGATGAAATCCTTAAAGTGTTTACACATATTTCGACGTTATAAAAGCCTCATCTAATCATGCCACATCATCCTAGTTGCAAAAATTTTGTTCCCTAGCAAAGTTCTTGCTTGTATAATTAGTAAGTACTAGAAATTAAACTAAGGCTCCGCTTGGTATACGATAAAAGAATGCACGTGCAAAAATTTTATGGTGATTATTAGGTGCTTTATTGACTTTACGGAAACTGGTTAGAAAGAACCAAAGTGTCCCAGCAAGAATCTGGTTTTCCATTGGCGTGATTGAATTAGCAAAAGTGTCGCATCTAATGCAAAACATTCTGCCATAGTGTTGTCCAAAACTTTCCCTGAGATTGCTGAGGTTATTTTAGTCAGAACTCTACCACCATCTTCCACGGCTAAAACCCCTACAGCTCCTTTTTGTGAAGAGGCAAAAAAACTTGCATCATAAGTAACAATAATCATTACTTGGATAAGACTAGTGGGGCTCGGGAGGAGACAGTTAACAGGGTTATTAAGTCCATGATTTTTTATTGCCTGGATTTGTGCTTGTATTATTGCCAGTCTAGGGGAGTGGCTGCCAACAGTAGTTTGACTTTTGAGATATGGGATTTGTGGGAGCGGGATCCTGATTTGTGAGGTTTGAGCTGGGGTGTCTTTCTGTGACGGCTTTAGCTCAGATTTGATGAAGTGAAACTGGGTCATGAGTGTTTTGGTTGAGATGTGGAACCTCAAACCATTGCTTTTTTCCAATTTGTCCAAGTGTTGTTGAAAGAGTTGATAAGGGCATAATTAGGTTATTTTTAGTATCATATTTCTATATATATTTTTAGTTATTACTTGTTAATTATGGTACTAATTGTTATTTTCATGTTTATGTAGGTTTTCAATTACAATATTTAAAATAGAAGCAAATTGGCAATTTAGAAATACTAATTGCAGAAGAAAATCACACAAGCAAGGAAATCACACAAACAAGGAAACCACAGAAAGAAGAAAACAAGAATAAAAAGGGGACGATACCTGGCTTTGAGAGATCATCCATCCACGGCTTCCATCGCCCACCCATCCATAGCCTCCATCCACGGCGTCCACAACAAGCCCTAACCCTCGTTACAGCCGCAATTCCTTCCTGTTTCGTTCCCATCACAGCCACACAGACACCGTCTTCATCTCCTTCTCACTTGATCTCTCTCTCTCTGAGTCGATCGTCTCCACCATCATTGATAAACCCTCATTTCATTCCTTCTCTCTCTCGTTGTCCCTGATTATTGCCACCCATCGCCACCTCGCCAAACCCTAGCCACCGTCTCAGTCCCTCTTTCTTCCCTAATTGTCCCTTCTCGTTCTCAACCAAAGCCTTTATCGCCATCCCCCTCGCATCCTTTTCTCACTAGAAGAGAGACCAAAGAAGAAGAGATCGGGAAAGAAGGGAGATCAAATAAGCAGAGATCGGGAGGAAGGGATATTTTCCTTCGCTCTATTCGCACCCCAGCTTCTACTCAGTACCACCGATCAGGCTATAGTGTTTTGTTTCATCTCTTGACTATTTTACTTATTTTAGTTTGATTATTGATTATGGATTACTGTTTGAACATAATTAATATGTCTAGCTAAACTCCTCTTAGTTAAGGGTGGATTTGAAGCCCCGAACATGTGTTTTATAAATTAATTGAATTTAATCTTCCTTGCTATTACTGATTGTGTTTTGCTTAACTGCTTTATAGAGAACTTTTCTTTGTATGTTTGTTAAGGTGGCAAACTTAGTAAGCATGCTAGGATCTGGGGCTAGAGTATAGGAGAGTTTCACCTAATTGTTATAATCATGTATTCACAAGTAGTAAATACCAAGGAACGTTGGTAAGGTTAAGTAAAAACCTAGGCAAGAACAAGATGCTGATCATACTTGTAATTGCCTGGTCAGTGTTCATATTTTCCACAAAACTTAATGATCTTAGATTGTTATTTAACTTGCGATTCCTGTTTAGATAGCATGATAAGAACAGTTTGAAAGCGATGCTTAGTTTAATTCAACGAACTTGGGAAAATAATAAGATTAATGCAGTGCGGTCACGGTTAGTCTTGAGCATTGTCTCTCACGAGTTAGTAAGTGATTATTGAAAATTGATTTATAAGCATATGTTTGGTGTGTGGAGATAAACCCTTAGCTAATTTCTCACATTTGCCATCCCTTTAGTTTTATTATCTTTACAGTAATTTTCGTAGTTATATTCATAGTTTAATTTAGAAAATCCAATCCCCATTTATTTAATTAATTAGGTTGTTAGTTGTCGTTTAGTTATTATTAGTGTTAATTGACAAGCCCTCTAATCCCCGGTCTAGAACGATCCCTACTTATTCTATACTACAATTACAAAGCAGAGTATTAAGTTGTGTGCTACTAAAATAACGCATCAATTTTTGGCGCCGTTGCCGGGGATTAAAAAAGTTGTTGATTACTTAATTAGTTTTTATTTATTTATTTATTTTTATTGATTTTTTTCTTTATCTCAAGTACCAGTTCATGCACAATAGAAGATCTAGCGAAAACTTAGTAGAATACGATTCCGAGCCTGATAAAACATTTAGAAGATGAAGGAGAGAAACAAAAGAGCCCCAAACATCTAGCTCTAAATCTGAATCTGAATATGAAGAGTTTGACATGGGAGATAATAGATCTATTAAAGAACTTTTGGCATCCACCTTGCACAATGCCGCACCCTTGTGCATTCAATATCCATTAGCCGTGCAGGGCAAGACTGAGTCATTCGAGCTGAAATCCAGCCTACTTCATCATATTCCGAAGTATCATGGTCTTTCTATGGAGGATCCAAATAAACATTTAAAGGAATTTGAAGTTGTATGCTCCAGTATGACGCCAATAAATGTGGATGAAAACATCCTATAGTTGAGAGCGTTCCCCTTTTCTCTGGCTGATAGGGCTAAGGATTGGCTCTATGAACTACCTTCCGGAACAATAAATTCTTGGGAGAGCATGAAGAAGGTGTTTCTAGATAAATTCTTCCCAACTTCCAAAATTATCTTGTTGAGGAAGAAAATCAGTGGCATACAGCAAGGTCTAAGAGAACCATATCCGGCTTACTATGAGCGCTTCAAAACTCTCATAGCATCATGCTCGCAACATCAGATGAAGGAGGAGCTCCTGATTCAATACTTTTAGATGCAGCAGCAGGAAAAGCTTTGGTTGATACAACTCCAGTAGCAGCAAAGACTTTGATTGCAAACCGAGCTTTAAATGCCCAACAGTATGAAGGAATTAGAGAGCCGTCACGCCAAGTCAATGAGGTAAGTACTAATTCTAGTTTGGAAGCTCAAATGGCTAATCTTACCTCACTTGTGACTCAAGCTCTAGGGAAGCCAAATGTGCTAGAAGTTGCACAAGTTTGCGACGTCTGTACCAAGTCAGGATATCCATCTGATCAATGTCCTCAACTGATTGAGAATGGCGGTTGGGAGAATGTAAATGCAGTAGGTTTTCAAGGGCAAAACCACTATAGGAATAATCCTTATTCGAACACCTATAATGAAGGTTGGAGAAATCACCCCAGTTTTGGATGGAGAAATTACGAACAACCTCAACAACAAACTTCGAATCGGCCACCCCCTGGTTTCTTTCAAGGACCACCTGAACCACCTCAGCACAATTCAGGTATGCCGCTTAATTATGATGAAATTCTGAAATCATTAACTATTTCTCAGCAGAATCAAGCAAAAGATATAACAGATTTGAAGCTACAGATGGGACAAATAGCTGAGTTTATTGGACAAATTCGCGAGTAAGGAAAACTTCCTAGTTCTACCACTCCAAATCCGAAGGGCATGTTTGAAACTGCAAAAACAATTATATTGAGGAGTGGTAGGCAAATTGAGAATGAGCCAATAGTCCCTAAACATAGTCGAAATAGGAAAACTGAGTTACATAAGGATTCTCCAGCCATCATTGAAACACCAGAACTCCAAGGTAAGAAGGTGAGCATTCCAAATTCAGTTTATGCTAATCTTGTTCCACCTTTTGTGCATTTTCCAGGTAGGTTTGTCAAATCTAGGAAAGATGAACATGATAAGGAAATTTTGGAAACCTTCCGAAAAGTCCAAGTCAATATTCCGCTTCTTGATGCTATTAAGCAAGTGCCTAAGTATGCAAAAATTTTGAAGGAGCTTTGCACAACAAAGAGACGTCTTCGAGACGGAGAGGTAGTTAAGGTAAGTGAGAATGTCTCCGCAGTTCTTCAAAGGAAATTGCCACCGAAGTGTAAGGATCCAGGTAGTTTCACTATCCCTTGTGTTATCGGTAATACTAAAATTGAAAATGCAATGTTAGACTTAGGTGCTTCAATTAATGTTATGCCGTATTCTATTTATCGATCTATGAATCTTGGGAAGTTAAAAAATGATGGTGTTATTATTCAATTGGTTGACCGTTCTAATGCATATCCTCAAGGTTTGTTGGAAGATGTGTTGGTGCAGGTTAACCATTTGATTTTCCCAGCAGATTTCTATGTGCTTGAGATTGAAGATTCAGAATTTTCAGCACATTTGCCTCTTCTTTTAGGGCGCCCCTTCATGAAAACTGCGAAGACAAATATTGATGTACATGCGGGGAAACTGACCATGGAATTTGATGGTAATGTGATTGGCTTCAACATCTTTGAAGCCACGAGATATCCTATTAAAAATCATTCTTGTTTTTCTATTATTGTGAATGACAATTTGGCCCAGAAATTGTCAGACCTCAGAAGCGAGGATGAACTTGAGACCAACATCACTACTGCCGTTGGATATGAGAGCAATGGAGTTCCCTATGACACAAAGAAACGGAAGAAATTTCAGTTGAATGAGCTTGAAAAGATTCAGGATGAGGCTTATGGTAGTAAAAGCAATTATAAAGAGAACACCATAGTTTTTCATGATCAGATGATCCATGGAAATACTTTTGTCATTGGAATGAAAGTCTTGTTTTTCCAATCATGTCTTAGAACTGGTAAGTTACGTTCTGAATGGGTTGGTCCTTTTATTGTTACTAATGTTTTTCCCCATGGTGTTATACAGATTAAGAGTGTCACAACCGGGAAAGAGTTTAAAGTGAAACATCATCGACTTAAGCCCTAGTATGAGTCATTTGTGGAGCATGACGTGGAGGACGTATCACTTCATGTTCCCACTTATTCGGAGGATTAATTGGAGATACCGTCAGGTTGCACGACGTTAAGACAAACGCTTCTTGAGAGGCAACCCAATCAGATTTGCTTTTTTTTTTTATCCCTTTATTTTCTTTTTACTTTTGTTTGTTAGTAGTTTGTTTTTCCGCGTTTAAATCTTTCATTGCATGTGCTATAATCTATTAACATTGAGGACAATGTTAGGTTTAAGTGTGGGGGGAACAAAACATTGTTTTATTTTGAAAAAAAAAAGTGTCAGTCCCTTAAAAAAAAATTGTTGGTTTTTATTTTCTTTGTTGGTATTAGTGTCATAAAAATAAAATTAAAAAATTAAAAATTAAATTATAGTTGTTTTGAGTCTTAGGATACTTTCCAACACAATGATGAGATTTGGTATTTAATTGCATGACTTTAAGGTGATTTATAAACATGATTTAAGATTTAATATTATTATTTGGTTAATGCTTATTCATGGTCATCATATGCAAATTCACATGTAATCAACTTAGTAATTGGTACTCATAGCATGCTTAGTTGAATTTAGCTCATTATAACCCATATGTGAGTTTTGAGCCTATTGTTCCTTTGATTTTGAGAGTTTTTAGTTAGGTCATCTTTTATTTCTTTTGTCAATAATAATTCGTTGCATGATCTCAATTTTGTTTGCTTTGGTTACTACTTGGATTGCTTTCAAAATTAAGAATTAAATACTAAAACTTGTATTAATTTCGTTCAAAGCATCATATTGAATTGCATGACATGTTTGACATGATAAAGGCACCTAGTTTCCACCATTGCCAAATAAGCTCGATCCATAATATATTTCCTATAGGTTAACCCCATTGAGCCTATTATTAAGCCTTTTGTTTCATTACCCTCATTTTCTATCCCTAACCTAATAAAAAGATTGGAGCATAATTTGATTTGCAAAGACTTTATTGTGGTTCAAGGTATGTTGAAAAGCAAGTGTGGGGGAAGACCCTTGTGGTAAACAGTTCAAGAAGAAAGAGTTGCAAAAAAAAAAAAATGAAATTTTTTTTTCCAAAAGTGATACAAGTCCTTATCTGTATCCATTCAGTATTACAGTACCATACAGATAGTTCAATTCTTTTCAGTAGATACAAAATAATTGCTGAAGCTCTTCATTATCAATGGGCCACCTCGTCATTTTTTCACTTATGTCTTGAACCATATGATTTTTTGCTAATGTCTCTAATCTTACTGCATGCTTTCACCATTTCTTCAAGCCCTTTGAAAATTTCATATATGTTCTTTCTCTTCCCTTGACCTCTGGCCCCATTACAACCTGAATTAAGACCTTTTGATTTAATGTGTCTTGCAATGTCACGATGTGGAGATTCGAATGAGGTATGAGCATATGGTGTCCCTAGTTCTTGCATTCAAGTAGTAGCATTCCTTCCATGAGATCATATATCTAAAAAAAAAAAAAAGTCAGAAAATGCTATTCTTTCTTGTTATATAATATGTGAGCTATTTGTTTCTCTTTTACATCAATCCTCTCACATATAACTAGAATAGGAAGAGTGATTTTACTAAACTATCAGTGAAAAAGAAAATAGTGCATCCAGTGAGATTTTTGGGTTAATTCTTCTTGGCACGCGCTTGAGTTTCACAGTCACTTGGATTGATTTAATTATAAATTTTTATATCATTTCTATGAATGTGTATTAATTTTCGAATGATGTGGATTTAATCTTGTGTTTACAAAAAATATTAACATGTCATGATCCGTTGAAAATCTTTGAGACAAATGTTGAAAAGTATAGATTGAGTCATTTGAATCTTTTTTTTTTTGTTTCTTGGATTTGCTCGAGGACTAGCTAAAGATAAGTGTGGGGGAATTTGATAGGGGCATAATTAGGCTATTTTTAGTACCATATTTCTATATATATTTTTAGCTATTACTTGTTAATTATGGTACTAATTGTTATTTTCATGTTTGTGTAGGTTTTCAATTACAATATTTTAAAATAAAAGCAAATTGGCAATTTAGAAATACTAATTTCACAAGGAAATCACACAAGCAAGGAAATCACACAAACAAGGAAACCACATAAAGAAGAAAGCAAGAATAAAAGGGGGACGATACCTGGCTTTGAGAGATCATCCATCCATGACTTCCATCGCCCACCCATCCATAGCCTCCATCCACGGCGTCCACAACAAGCCCTAACCCTCGTTACAGCCGCAATTCCTTCCTGTTTCGCTCCCATCACAGCCACACAGACACCGTCTTCATCTCCTTCTCACTTGATCTCTCTCTCTCTCTGAGTCGATCGCCTCCACCATCATCGATAAACCCTTGTTTCAGTCCTTCTCTATCTCGTTGTCCCTGATTATCGCCACCCATCGCCACCTCACCAAACCCTAGCCACCGTCACAGTCCCTCTTCCTTCCCGACCTATTCGTCCCTTCTCGTTCTCAGCCAAAGCCTTCATCGCCATCCCCCTCACATCCTCTTCTCATTGGAAGAGAGACTGAAGAAGCAGAGATCGCGAAAGAAGGGAGATCAAATAAGCAAAGATCGGGAGGAAGGGATATCTTCCTTTACGCTATTCGCACCCCAGCTTCTACTCAGTACCACCACGGATCAGGCTATAGTGTTTTGTTTCATCTCTTAACTCTTTTACTTATTTTAGTTTGATTATTGATTATGGATTACTGTTTGAACATAATTAATATGTCTAGCCAAACTCCTCTTAGTTAGGGGTGGATTCGAAGCCCCGAACATGTGTTTTATAAATTAATTGAATTTAATCTTCCTTGCTATTACTGATTGTGTTTTGCTTAACTGCTTTATAGAGAACTTTTCTTTGTATGTTTGTTAAGGTGGCCAACTTAGTAAGCATGCTAGGATCTGGGGCTAGAGTATAGGTGAGTTTCACCTAATTGTTATAATCTTGTATTCACAAGTAGTAAATACCAAGGAACGTTGGTAATGTTAAGTAAAAACCTAGGCAAGAACAAGATGTTGATCATACTTGTAATTGCCTAGTCAGTGTTCATATTTTCCACAAAACTTAATGATCTTAGATTGTTATTTAACTTGTTATTCCTGTTTAGATAGCATGTTAAGAATAGTTTGAAAGCGACGCTTAGTTTAATTCAACGAACTTGGAAAAATAATAAGATTAATGCAGTGCGGTCACGGTTAGTCTTGAGCATTATATCTCACGAGTTAGCAAGTGATTATTGAAGATTGATTTATAAGCATATGTTTGGTGTGTGGAGATAAACCCTTAGCTAATTTCTCACATTTGCCATCCCTTTAGTTTTATTATCGTTACAGTAATTTTCGTAGTTATATCCATAGTTTAATTTAGAAAATCCAATCCCCTTTTATTTAATTAATTAGGTTGTTAGTTGTCGTTTAGTTATTATTAGTGTTAATTGACAAGCCCTCTAATCCCCGGTCTAGAACGATCCCTACTTATTCTATACTACAATCACAAAGCAGGGTATTAAGTTGTGTGCTACTAAAATAGCGCATCAAGAGTCAATGAATTGAGAAACTGTGAAGCGGGATTTTTTTAAAATTATGTTGTTTCTCATGTGCCAGATAATCTATATAACAGCTGTGAACTGGGAAATCATTTCATCTTTAATAATAGGATGTGCCCTTGTTGTCTCCCACATATAGATAATGATGTTTGTGATTGTGTATGAAGGGACTGCGGTCGTTGTCCAGTTAATAGGGAGTAGGGAGAGTTTTCAAAGTCGAGCGATGACAGGACAAAGAAAGAAGAGATGTAGAGAGTCTTCCTGATGGTTGTGGCAAAAAATGCACCAGTTGTCAATCAACATATTAATTCGCTGCAAGTTTGACATCGTAGGTAGCAAATTTTGTGAGACTCTCCACAGAGTAAAAATGGCACAGGTTGGGGCTTTCAGTCGCCAGAGTTCCTGATAGAGTTTGGATGTCAATCCGGGTAATACGGGGTTGGATGACGAGGGGAGTAAAGATTCCCCGAAAAAGGCCTTTGTTGTGCTTTTGACAGAGAATAATCATCATTTATCAAAGTTCCACATAATATTGTTAGGATCATTTGACAATCTGATTGTAATGTCCAGGATGTCCATGGCCATTGACTAAGGGAATTAGGAGAGAATGAGATTTGTTCCATTGATGGATTTGATCATGACCATGAGTCCACAAATCAAAGATCTGTGTTGGGAGGGGATCAAGACCGATTGTCATGAGTGCACGACACTCATCTAAGATGAAACCTGGTTTGACCCAACAATCTTTCCACAAGTCAATGGTATTGCCAGATTGGATCTACCAAAGAAGATACCTTTTCATTTTTTTACCACAGTTAGGTTCCCTTTCCAAGCTAAGGAAGTTGTGGATGGAGAGTGCAAGATTTGGAAAAGACTTTTGTCATACCAGTAAAGGCTTTTGAGTTGTAATGTGCGGGGATGGCATGGATATGGCATTCCAGATTTTTTTTGCCATTAAGGCAAGATTTTTTATACAAGCTGTTGGAATATTTAGCCCCCTACATGTTGGGGAAGGGTGATCCGGTCCCAGGGGCAAAGGTGTTTAGCCTTACTATCACTTGTCTCTTGCCACCAAAAATTTCTAGCGATGGTGTCTAGTTTGGTGGATATCAAGCAAGGCAGGAGAAAAGTTTGCATTGTGTAGACCGAGATGGCGTTCATGACTGTTTTGATCATAACAGTACGGCCTGCCTAGGAGAGAACTTTGGCTTTCCAGGAAGACAATTTAGAATTGATTTTGTCAATCAAGAATTGAAAATCTGAAGCTTTCTTATTGGAGAACAAGAGGGGTGATCCTAGGTATTTATCTTTGGGAATTTACAGTTTGGATCCGAGGATTCTATTGATCGTCTTTGTGTGTCTTGGATGAACATTTGAGTTGTAGAAGACAAAGGATTTGTCATAGTTAACCGCTTGCCCAGAGGCAATGCAGTAAGATGCAAGAATATCTTTAACAGTATGGGCTTCAGACAGGGAAGCACGACAAAAAAACATGACGTCATTTGCATATAAGAGATGGTTGATTGAAGGTGATCTTTTGCGGATGCAAATATCTCTTATCTCATTGTTTGCCTCAGCTTGCGCAAGTTTCCTAGAAATGGCTTCTGCTACGAGAATGAAGAGGTAAGGGGAATAAGGGTCCCCTTATCTGAGACCACAGGAAAGAGCATTGCTTTTTAGGGGGCTACCATTAAAAAGAACATCAAAGGAGGAAGTGGAGACACATTGAGAGATTATTTAGGTCCAGGTCTTGGAAAAACCGAGGTTCTTCATGATGTCAAAAGAAAGGCCCATTCGACTATATCATAGGCTTTGGCTATGTCAATTTTAATTGTCATCCATCCTTGTTTTTTCTTACGGCGGTGTTACATTTTAAAGAAAGTTTCATGCACTATTTACATTGTCCGAGATAGATCGGCCTTTAAGGAAAGCTCCCTGGTTAGGGGAGATGATGTTATTCAGAAAAGGTTTAAATCTGTTAGCCAAGAGTTGAAGCCCTTGTTCTTAGCCTTCGCTACAATTTTTGAGGTCGTACCAAACATCATTAGCTATGGTGTTAGGCAACTCACATAAGGATAAACTTAAAGCCTAGCTTTGTAAGAGCGCTCGCTCGGCTTGACTCTTTGGTTTTTCTTCTTCTTCTTTTCTTTAAAATTTTCTTATATATCGTGCATATTAAACTTAGCTATGGTGAATTGGATAAATTAGAGGTAAATTCTACTTTGTCTTTACATGAAAAATAGATTAAACCCTCTATACATATAAGATTATAACAAATTTCATTTGAAAAAAGTACTAATTTGATTATGAAATAATAACATGCTGGCTAGCATTTGGACCTTACAATTTTTCATCTCTAATGCGATGTTAATTACGTCCACCTTTTACTTTTTACACAAATGTCAAACAAGCCAAATATTCAATATCCATGTTAAGAATTATAAACTCATTACAAAACAAATATCATACTCATTCTTATTCTATGCTTACTAGAAATATAGAAAATGTTACTATACTTGTGTAACGGATTTCTTAAGAAAGTCGATTATTGATGTTGTCTTGTCTCAATTGGTTTTATTCGAGGATTATATTGCACCCTTAAGGGCACAACGCTGAAGCACATTTAGGTTCTCCTTTTGAATTATTATTGAGTTTATGATCTAGAAGGTTTTAATTCTTATTCTAAGTTCCAATACTTCTTTCAAGAGAATTGGGTTTTGTTTCCTTTCAGCCAAAAATAAGAACATTACAAAATAAAAATAAAAAATTGACCAATTTAAATTTAAGGGGCATATCAACCACGGTTTTTTTTTTTTTTTTGATAGTTAGATAGCTATATTTAGTATTAATATAATAATATGGACAACAAATAGAAAACGCACTTCTTTCCGCAGAGTTCAAAAGAGAGAGGTGTTAATAGAAGGAGTCATTCATGAGCCAGAGACTTCAATTACAACAGCTCTATTAACAATACTACTACCAAATTCAACAGCTCCCACAATAAGATCTTGGATTGCTGAAGCCCATTCATTTTGTTGTCTGTCTGCAATCCTTTCTAGGAGGAAGACCGAATTTGAAGCTAGGAATTGAACTTGGTAGCCAAATTATTTTCCAGAATTTGAAGATGATGCCCACTTGAGAACTTCCAGAACTGCTACAAGTACAGCAGCTACCCTGTCAGTTTGTTGCAAATCAATAGAGAATAGATATTGAAAATGTAGTTCTTGGTTATCATCAGTGATAGCATTTGCAGCAATAGCAAGGAATAAAATGATACAATATTTGTATTCCATTTCTATGCAGATCCAAGTGTCCGGTACGACTTGTACTAGTTGGTTTTGGAAGGAATATGATATCATTCCATGTGACAGAGTTTTGTCCAGATTTACTTTCTTCTTCCAACAGAGTTACTGACTTAAGCATCGGAGTGCCTTCGGCCACCAAAAAGGTGGTCTTTGGCAGTCCAACAGTGGTTTTGCAGGTCAAACTTACAGGAGGATGATATTTGGACGCATCAGTTTGGCGCCATACATAGGGAACAACAAGTTTCCTTGTTTCCTAAAAATAAGATTCAGTGACAAAGCGGACATAACCTGAAGATCAATGGAGTACTTCACAAATCTTCGGTTTGATAATGACAGATACGACATACTACCCAATATTGATCCAAAGACAACCATCGAGACATTATACCTACCCACAGAAAACTCCAGCAAGTAACAGTTCAGACGTCTCTAACGTCATGGGGAATCCCCTCGGATCCCCGAATGGAGATGTTTATGGCTCAGATGGACAGCGTGATCGAAATGATAGATAAGATCATCTTAAACTTACAAAACAATAGCTTTCAAGAAGAAATCATCCAGCTTAAGAAACGTCAGGCTAACAACAGCTCCAAATGCAATCAGGGAACACCCAAATATGAAAGATCGTTCTCGGCTTTGATAGCAAGTCGAAGCGAGATCCTCGAGGTGATGGCGAGGAGAATATGTCAAATGGCCGCCAAAGATGAGAGGAAATCCAGAGAAGCAGAACAAGGGTAGACACTCTTCCACAATGACTACGACCACGATACTGAAGATTGAACGCCACATCAGACAGGGACGACTCAAATAGTTCGCCAAACTCAAGAATGAAGCAGTCGCTTCAAAGGTGCAAGCGAAGGAAACAATCTACGTCTTGCATGGCAAGGGGCGGAGAACATGAGCAATCCAATCGATCTAGAAAACGCATAGTCAGGGACTTACTCACAAAAATCAGATTCCTGGAACCATTCGCACAGCGCCCAAAGACAATGCAAATTACTCTAACCTTGTCAAACAAGGATGCTGATGGAGTTAATTTCTCACACAACGATGCTTTAGTGATTTCGGTCATGATAGCAAAATGAAAAATCAAAAGAGAATTTATTAACACCAGCAGCTCAACAAACCTATTATACCTAACAACTTTCAGAAGGATGCAGTTCACGATTGAGATGCTCACACCAAGAGATCAGTCTATGGTAGGATTCAGTGGGGAACAATGTAACTCACTAGGAATGATCCGATTACAAGTCGAAACGGGAGAACCAGGGAAGCAACGAGTGCTAATGACAGATTTTTTCGTCGTAGACCCTCCCGCTGCATACAACATGCTACTCGAGAGACCATGGATACAGAAAATGGGTGCAGTATCCTTCTCAATGCACCAATGCGTGAAGTACCACACCGATAACGGCATTGGAAGAATAAAAGGGACCAACCAGCAACCCGAGAATGTCATTTTGTTGCTATAAAGACTTCTCACAAATAGCAATTACCACAACGACTGAAAGAGTCGTCGCAACGATTTGATGGAACAAATTTGGATTTTCCAAACGACAACATGGCTCCAACCGGTCCATGAGATCGACCCAACACCGAGCAACCAGAAAAAAGGGTCGAGGTTTATTTAGACAATGAAGCTAAAATGGCAGTTCGAATCGGCACAAGAATCCAACCTAAACTCGCAATGAAGCTGATCCAACTGCTAAAAAATAACCAAGATGTTTTCGTGTGGACAATGAAAGATATTGTGGGAATAGATCCATCCATCATTTCCTCCAAATTACAAGTGAATCCAGACAAGAAGCCAGTTAGACAAAAAAAAATATCGGTGGCCCCAGAGCGTAATCAGGCGATAAATGAAGAATTACACTGACTGGTCAGCGGATGAATGATAAGGGAATCTCGCTATACGAATTGGCTGGCAAACATAGTGCTAGTAATGAAGAAGAACCGGAAATGGAGGGTGTGCATGAATTACACCAACTTAAATAAAGCATGTCCCAAATATAGATTCCCACTCCCGCGAATAGACCAAATAGCGGACGCAACTGTTAGGCACGAGATGTTGAGCTTCATGGATGCGTACTTCGGGTATAACCAAATACAAATGTACCCCCTCCCAACCAAGAAAGAGGGACATACTATTATCGAGTAATGTCGTTCGGGTTGAAGAACGCAGGAGCAACATATCAACTGCTAGTAAACATAATGTTCAGAGATCAGATCGGCATAACAATAGAGATTTACATTGATGATATGCTCGTCAAAAGCTCGCACAAAACAGACCATGTTGTGGACCTCGAACAGTCTTTCGCACAGCTTTGAAAGTATAAGATGAAGTTAAACCCAAATAAATGCACCTTTGGAGTGGAATCAGGGAAGTTTCTCAGGTACATTGTCAACCAGCGAGAAATTGAAGCCGATCCAAGGTAGATAAAAGTGCTCCTCAACATGTAGTCGCCGACAAACATCAAAGGTGTTCAAAGTCTTAACGGGAGGATAGCAGCTCTAAATAGATTTATTTTCAGGTCATCAGACAAGTGTCTGCCTTTCTTCAATATCTTGAAGGGGAGCAAAACATTTGAATGGAATGACGAATGCAAAAGAGCCTTTCAAAACCTTAAGACATACATGGGAAGTACGAAGGTTCTAACAAAGCTAGACACGGGAGAAACATTGTATCTATACCTGTCCGTGTCTAATCATGCAGTGAGTTCAACACTAATACGATAAGAAAAGAGGGTATAGAAACCAATGTACTACATCAGCAAGACACTCGTAGATGCAGATATCAACTATCCGGCCCTAGAGAAACTTGCGCTTGCTGTGATCGTGTCATCAAGGAAATTGCAACCATACTTCCAAGCACACACGATCACAATCATGACTGAACAACCGCTTCGATCAGTATTACACAAGCCAAACTTATCGAGAAGAATGGTAAAATGGGCAATAGAACTCAGACAGTTTGACATTACTTATGCCCCCAGAATTGCTATCAAAGCTCAAGCATTAGCAGATTTCATCGCCGAGTTCACAAGAAGCAACAACCAACCCGAGGACAAGGAAAACAAAACAGAGCAGTCTGAACCGATCCTTGAAGGATGGATCCTCCGTTGTGATGGGGCATCTAACGAATCAGGAAGCGGGGCCGAAATAGTCTTATACAATTTGAAAGGCATCACATTAGAAAAAGGCGATAAAATTTAGTTTTGAAGCCTCCAATATTGAAGCCGAGTACGAAACTGTGATAGCAAGGCTACAATTAGCAAAACACTTGGGAATAAGAGACATTAACGTCTTTACGGATTCTAGGCTGATGGTAAATCAACTAAGCAGCAAGTTCCAAGTGAAAGACGCTCAAATGAAAGCCTTCCACCAGAAAATCACATAACTAATAGAAGGCTTCTAAAATGCCACTATTCGACAATGTGCACGAGAAAAAAACAAAAGAGCAGACAAGCTAGCTAAAAAAGCCTCAACGACAAAGGATAATGACAATCCACTTGTCATGACGCAAGGTAGCTCCATATTGGAAAATCAACCAGAAGAAGCATGCGCCATAAACCAAGGTGTTAATTGGATGACTCCAATCCTAGTGTACATTTTAAATGGAGAACTCCCAACAAACAAGATGGAAGCCAGGAAATTATGGAATCGAGTAGCCAGATATACAATGATAAATGACAAATTGTACAGGTGGTCTGCCACGAACCCGTTGTTGAGATTCCTTACACCAGGAGATGCCAAATATGTCCTAGATGAAATACACCATGGCACATGTAGGAACCACCTGGAGGGAAGAACATTGGCCCATAAAAGCTCTAACATTAGGGTATTACTAGCCAACGATGCAGGCGGATGCTTAGAAGCAAGTTCGCAGATGCGACAAGTGTCAAAGGTTTGCCCCATACTCTCACATGCCGGGACAAAATCTGACTCCAATGAGCAGCCCGTGGTCGTTCACACAATGGGGAATGGACATTGTAGGACCACTCCCAGCGTCCGACAAAAAGAAATTTCTCTTCATAGCAGTAGATTACTTCACCAAATGGTTGAAATAGAACCCCTTACAAAAATAGGGGAAGTACAAATCGAGAAATTTCTTTGGAGAGACATCATTTGCAGATTTGGAATCCCAAGAGTAATCGTTACGGACAATGGAAAGCAATTCGAAGGCAAAAGGGCCGGGGAGTTATGCAAAAGCATGAATATCCAGTAGCACTTCTCCACACCAGCTCACCCACAAGCAAACGGGCAGGCCGAAGTCACTAACAGAACAACTTTAAAGACAATAAAAAGAAGACCCGAGGTAGCGAAAGGACTATGGAAGTCAGAGTTACCCGGTGTCATTTGGGCATACAAGACAACAAAACGAACTCCAACAGGAGACACACCTTTCGCACTTGCTTACGGGTCAGAAACGATGATACTCGTGGAGGTCGGGATGGCAACATTTCGAATCGAAGAATTTCGCGCTGAGGACAATGTCGATGCATTAAGAGTCGGGCTAGATCTCCTCGAAGAAAAACAATAAACAACCTCGATTGAAACAACATACCAACAACACATGGTAGGGTACTATAACAAAAAGGTACGAATCTGAAACTTCAAGGTCGGAGACTGGGTATTACGAAAGGTTCAACTAAACAAAAGAGCTCGGCACTGGCAAGCTTAACCTAAGCTGGGAAGGACCCTATCGAGTGACAAAAATCAACAGACCAGGAACATATTGGTTGGAAGACAAAGAGGGTGAAATGATACATCAACCATGGAATGTAGAACACTTGAAAAGATATTATGAATAAAGTATTTCCCTCTCAATTTCGAAACAAACAAATACGATCAGAACAAAAAGTCAGATAAAAAACATACTCGAGAGAACACTCAGCATGGCTAGAGTATCGAGCAAACAAATATGTTGGATGAACGAGTCAGACATAAAAACTTTTGGCTTTATCAACCACGAAGTAATAAAGTGCCAGGACATTAGAGTCAGACTTTTACGTCGACTGTAATTTACGACATCGTAATCCGAATGAGAAACAAGATTTCGTAAACTAAAGCTTCTGTACGACTAGAATGTTGAGTATCGAAGCCACCAAAATTCGGACAACAGAAGTTAAAAATCTCCCATAAATGTAACAAATAAAGGCTAAACAAGCTAGACATATTGGACACAAAAATGTGGAATAACAAACTTCCATTTATCTTCTTAAAAAGGAGATTACAAAAAAATGACAACTAAGAGGAATCACTATCATGAACAACATCTTCAGGAAGCATAGCGTCAGCGGGCTCCTCAACATCTGGATCACCCATATAATCCGAAACAACTTCCTCGACATCATCAAACTCCTACTCAGCAAGGCTGCGATAGGGAGACATGTTCAAACCCTGTGCTTTTAGAAAATTTAGAAAATCATGGTGACCCTCGATCACTCTCTTAAAATTCGCAACCTCCACCGCCTTCAACTTCTCCCTAACAGTCGATAGCTCGGCTTGAGTAGACGTTAACTCCTTGTCAACATCGGCAAGTTTGGCAGCGACCGCCGACTCGATCTCAACAAACTCGAAATTCAGCTCAATAATACAGGCGGTAGCATCCTTCAGTTTGTCAGAACACTCATTGGCGGAACGAAAGAGAACTAAGATGTGTCCCGAAAGCTTTCGCTCGACATGAACGACCTGATCACGAGATGCCTTGTTGTCTGACCCCATAACGGCCGCATAAGTAAGATGCGCCATCCCTTCCATAAGATGTTGGAGGCCATCGTCAATGTGACAACGTGGTTGATGCACGGGCATAGGAGTTTTATTAGCCAACCGCTTGTGACAACCGCCAATAAGGTTGCGAGCACTATCCTGAACATCAGCCTCAGAGGGCCAAAAGGGCTCGCCAAGAACAGGAGGAGTAAGGTGAGAACCGAAAGGAACAGGGCAAGAAACAGAAGGAAAAGGGCGAGAAACAGAAAGAGCAACACAAGCTCCCGAAGTACCAGCAACAACAGAAGAAGTGCAAGCTTGTGATCTCGAAAATGAGCAGCAACTTGATCCTCTACTGACGGGTCGTAATCAAAATCATTCAAAGTTTTAGTACCCTTTGGATTAGTCGACAGCCAAACACCCATCTTGAGCATTTTATTTCAATGATGAGCGAATCATCAGTCGACAAGCCGGCATAATCCGGCAAGGCAAAGCAACAAGCTTTTTTTCTTGATCATCCAGAGAGCGGGAAACCTGTCTCTTACTTACCTCGAGGACTCGATTTACCTTTTTGCCCTCAAGAGCAGAAGAATCATCACCAGAACCATGACCCCCCTTATGAAGAGAGGCAAGAGAGAAGAGGTCCTGGCGGAGTCGAGAATAGTAGAAACAAGTTTTTTCCTCTTTGAGACACGACTAGAACTAACAGCTGATATCTTGGAGGAGCTAAGAGGCCTAAGAACTTTCATTTTTTTAATAATAGGAACAACGTTCCTAGGACATCGAACAGAAGCAGAAACAAGAACAGGGACTCCTACGTTGCCAACGCGCGCAACGGTAACCTAAGAAGCAATGCCTACCCTACTAGACAAAAATAGACCACCACGGACGACGGCGTCCGAAGAGAAGAAATCTTCTACCAATACTCAGGGAAGATCACAAAACCGACGATGGAAATATGTTCTTCCAAAGACAACAACAACTCAACCTTCTTAGGTTCCCGGAACGATCGCAGAATCTGATGCAGGAGGGTTTCTAGAGTTCCTAATTTGCTCTCAAAATTATTTACTAAATAATTTATTCGTAATCTTTCAATTTAATTATGAGTCTTTTTAGTTTCCTTTTAGGATTAGGCTTTACTTTTTATTTTAGGAATAGACTGCTTGTTATTTTAGTATTTAATTCTACTTTTTTCTTTTAGGAATAGGCAATTTCCTTTTAGGATTAGGCTTTGTTTTTTCTTTTAAAATAGACTGCTTGTTATTTTAGTATTTGATTCTATTTTTTCTTGTAGGAATAGTTTGCTTATTATTCAAGTTATTTGAGTACTATAAATAGAGTTTTTCCTCAATATTGTAAGAGACTTTTGATTTTGATAATTTGAATTGAACATTAGAGTTATTTATCTGTGTGTTGGGTAATCTTCTTGTGTTCTTCCCTGTGAATTGTCTGTTAGAACTAGTCTGCAGGATAATCGCTATTCTGCCCGGCGTCAGTTGGTATCAGAGCTTTAGCATTTTTTTGGGGTGAGATTTCATCAGTTTCTGAACGAGGAAGCCCCTCACCGTGATCGTAGTGTTCAGGACGTGATGATTGAGGATTTACCGAGGCAAGTTGCAGAGCTAACCCAGCGTCTAACGACACGAGATTTTGGTAATTGTGATATGGAATATCATGATTCTGATTTCAGTTTCGAAAACTCGTATCACAATCGTGCTCGATTCTGGGAGCGTCGTGGTCAGGAGGATTGCCATAGAAATCTCGATTTCAAAGTGGATCTACCCAAGTTTTCTGGTACGTTACAAGCCGAAGGATTCGTGGATTGGTTGAATGAAGTAGAACGTATTTTTTAGTATAAGGAAGTTCCAAATCATGTCAAAGTGAAATTGGTTGCCATCAAACTCAAAGGCAGAGCATCTGCCTGGTGGGAGCGGTTGAAGCGATCATGCAACAGGCAGGGCCAGGCCAAGATCACTGATTGGAAAAATATGAAGATGAAGATGAAGGGTCACTTCCTTCCTTTCGGCTACACTCAAACTTTGTTTCAACGACTTCATTCGTTGAGGAAAGGCATGAGATCAGTTGATGATTACACGGAGGAGTTCTATCAATTGGTAGCCCGTAATGACTTATCTGAGCCGAAAAAGCAGATGGTGGCACGGTACTTGGGGGGGGGGGGCATTATGACAGCCCCTGCAAGATCTCCTCAGCCTTTTCTCACTGTGGACAGTTTCTGAAACCTACCAGCGTGCACTTGCTATGGAAAAATAGCAGAACAGGAGGTTTATGATCAGAAGTGATCAAAGCAGTCGGCCAGTTCGCCCTCAAGAATCTCGTCCCACCCAACAGCCACCGCAGAGTAATTCTACTATTAGATGTTTTAGATGTGGTGAACAGAGACATAGAGCGACTGAGTGCAGGAAGTCTGCTATTCAGAAGGGCAACAATCTCCTGATTGAGGAAGACGTGGTAGACGAAACTGAAGAGCTTGGAGAGCCTGTGTATCGCGATGATGAAAATGGAGATGTGTTGTATGGAGATGGCCATGAGACTCTGATCGTTCGGGAGAGTCTACTAACTCCAAAGGTGATTCAGGGGACGATTGGTTGAGAACCAATATTTTCCACACGACCTGCATAGTTACAGATATAGTCTGCAAGATGATCATTCTTAGTGGCAGTTGTGAGAACGTGTGTCTGAAGAGGTTGTCTAGAAATTGCAGTTGAAGACAGATCGTCATCCCAAGCCGTACAAATTGTCGTGGCTGAATAAAAGCAGTGAGGTAATAGTAGATAGGCGATGCCTAGTGTCTTTTTCGATCAGCGGGAATTATTTTGATAATGCTTGGTGTGATGTTGTGTCTATGGATGCTTGCCATGTATTGTTTGGCAACCCTTGGCAGTATGATCGCAGTGTTATTCATGATGGGCGGAAAAATACATATTTCCTTAGCATCAAAGGGATGAAGATTGTGTTGGCACCTCGTCGGGAAAGGAACACTCCTACCCCGGTAGCCAATAATACTAACCTGCTTTCTATGTCCAGGTTTTTGGGTGAGATTGAGCGTGGAGACCTAGTCTATGCTCTGCTGCCTTATGGGAATAATGTTGCAGACGTGAATCCAGATTTACCAGTAGAGGTGCAACTGCAGTTAGCAGAACTTTTTGACCTGATGATTCCGATGAAGCTGTTGTGAACTCGAGGACAAGTTCTTTCCAACCCGGGGTGACTGATGCAGGAGGGTTTCTAAGGTTAACAACAAAAAAACAAGAAGATGCAGAAAGAATAAGAGCATACACAAACCCCCTCCTTTTTATAGGAATGGGCAACGAATGGACCGCTCTTGGAAAACGTGCAGAGTGTGACAACTGGACAAAATTCCAGAAATCGCGCCAAAATGGACAGGCGGAGAGAAAGCAGCAATGATAGATGGCGAGGGCACTAGCCAAGTCGTAATGTTGTGATTAAAAAACGAAACCGCCACATAGTTAGTGGATACTTGAACAGACCCACTAACTAAGGGGGAGTAGCTGATGATACATCAAAATGGATCGATTATCACGACCGTATACGTGGCATAAAGCCCCATCACGAGAATACAGTGCCCGATCCATTGGGCCAACTCATAAAGCCCAAAAGGATTGAGGACAATCATAGAAGGCCGGAATAGGCCCACCTCCAAGGAGGCGTAGGCGGGATCCGAGTCCAGGCCCAGATGAATCAAAGCCCAGATCCAAGCCCGTCACACGTTCTCTCATTAAAAAGAAAAACGTTGCACCAAAAAAGAGCTGTGGAGGGACCTACGCCTCTACGAACGCATCTCCATTAAGGAGGAGACTGTTACAGAAGCATTTCCTTCTGTTACGCCTCACATGCTTAAATCACGCAGAGTTAACTACGATCTATGACCATTATAAAAGGTAAATGGAACTTTCGACAAATGTATGCAACTTTAACTTAGTTTTGTCAAGATTTACTTCCTTCTTCCATTAGAGTTACTGACTTAAGCATCAAAGTGTCTTCGGCCACCAAAAAGTGGTCTTTGGCAGTCTAACAATGGTTTTGGAGGTCAAACTTACAAGAGGACGATTTTTGGACGCATCAATAATCATTTCAATCTTTATATATATATATTTTTTAGCATTTAGGTTCTGTCAAAGATATCTGTCTCAGTGAATCATATTGGTTTGTTCATGGACCTTTCTGACTGTTGGAGCTCCTTCACAGGATGTGCTTGAAGTTGTTGCTTCCCAGATTTGGCTCGGTGGCAGGAGTCCTTTGAAATTGTTTATTTGTTGGTATGATCCATATGAAACGAGTTGATCTATATGGCATGTTCTTTTTAGAACCTGTTAGAATTCAACTGTCAGAACTTGAACATGTTAACTAGCTATAATATGAACATGATTATATTTAAGCATTTTGTTTTGCAGTCTTTAGTTTGTGCTTTGCATCATTTCTCTGGTTATCATGCTGCTTTCGCTTGCGTTACCGCTATTATGCTAGTAGCTGGTTCTGGTAACGCATATTATGCTAGTAGCTGGTTCTGGCAAGGCTTGCGTTACCGCTGTTATGCTAGGAGCTGGTTCTGGCAAAGGCTATTGGCTCCCTACATGATGGCCATTGGATTTCTCACAATTTCAAAGATTTTTAATGTTTCAATTTCCAGTAGCCAAACTGTAGAAACTAACATCACTTTAGCTGAGTTCAGATTTTAGTCCCATGCAGCACCATGGTTTGTTTTTTCTTTGTAGTTAAAAGCAATAAAGACAATAGGGGGAAGGGGAAAGTATTTCACAGCATTTTCTGAAGTTCCAACGGATTTGAGTAAGTCATAAAATAGATTTGCAATGTGACATTTACTTTGTAAAAGTTGATTAACGTTGTGTACAAGTGTCCACACAGTGGACATATATGACCTCACATTAGACTATTAACATCAATTCACCCAACTGAAAATTTTTGATAACATTCTTAAACAAATTGGAAGGGAAGGCCAAAACATACACATCGCTGACAACAACAAATGCTTCTCAGTATAACCGACTGAGACCAGCTTCATATGTGACTGACAGATCTCAACGGCCCCCCATATGTAAAGTCTCAACTTCAGAAACTTCACATCTGAGCGGGTTTACATTTATTTATCTTGGCCATGCCTCCTAGAACCCGCTGTGTCTACTGATCTTGATTCATGCTTCATTTTCCTTGATGTGTGTTTTGGCTTGGATGCCCGACCAGTTCTGGATGGGCGTTTCTCTGTATGTTCTTGGATGCTGCCAACCTTTTCATCAGAGGGGAGCTCTGGAGGTGCATCTGGCCATGGTGTGCGCTTTGCAGAGACAGTAATCTCCAAAGGAGGGTCAATGACCCATCTGCATGCATGAAAAACAGCTCATATTAACAGCTTGCAGTAACATATTCTATATTTAAGAAACGTCTATGTTTCTTCTCAATGGGTAGATGGCTATGTTAAGTCGCCATTTTACAGACGCATAACAAAAAACTGATTGAAAAAAAAAACATTTTGAACTGGAACTGTATATTTAAGTCGATTAAATTCCTAAATGCCACTTATATCTGAAACTCTGAATTCAACTAAATCATGTACAAAGAAATGCACCAGTTGATGAGCAATAAAGGGCTCACTCATTGATGCATCTCAAGTTCACCAGACAATTTTACTTTAGATACATCTGCCAGTTGTGCCCCTTTGACCAATTTTTCAAGTTGATTAGGTTAATAACTTAATAGTCGACTTCGATTTAGTATGATATTATTGTTCCAATAGTTTAATAATTCCTATACAAGAGCATTTTGAATAATAAAAACCATTATGGCCAAAACTTAAAAAGCCCATAGGAATTTGAGAGATCCAACCCAAGGTGCCAGACTTCAGAAGGCTAGGTGGACTATGATCACTGATGTGGTGGATCCCCCTCTCAAGGGATGTGCTTATGAGCATGGATAAATCCATCAGTAATGGATCTTCTATAGAAAGCTGTATATTCTAATTATAGATTATAGAAACATATATATATTTAGGATATTCTAATTTCATACTTAGGGAACCTAGAATATTTTCTGTAAGATTGTTTCTATATTCTGTAAAATTGTTTCTTGTAAGACAAGAAACCCTATTGTATATATATCCCTATTGTGGGATGAATCAAAGACACAAAAATTGAAGTATTTCTTTCTACATGGTATCAGAGAGGTTCAATCCTTTGAACTTGTTTTTGCATATTTTTTCTTTCTGATTGGAGATGCAGCTAATGATGATAAAATTTATGGAGGCATCAAAGAGGCCAACGAATCCCAAATAGCACCACCCGTTACGCCACAGGGACCCTGCCACGGCACCATCGGAGGCACTGTTTAGGCCAACCACCAGTAGATCGACGTTGCTCACACAAGTCAATCACCACCTCTGTTCATCCTTCTCGCGCACTTTCCACACCCCTTTAAAGAACCCAACCTCGCAAGGAAGAACAAGACCTCCATCACTCTGGTCCCCGAACTCCTCCTCTGATTTCTTCACCAGAGACACGAAGATCGGCAGGTTGAGGAACCTTGTAGGGCTCACGAACCTCCTTCGCTGCGAACCCACGTACACAGCGAAAAACCCAAACGAAATCCGCCCCTTAAAATAGGTTTTGAAGTAAAAAAAAAACAAAAAACAAAAAAAAGTTTCTTATGCTATTCACAACCCATCCATTAGTCGATCACACCATGCAATCTTCTTTTGCTCATGTAGCACAATCAGGTATGAATGATAAAGTTATTTCGAATAGTACATGGATAATTGATTCAGGTGCATCTGATCATATGACAAATGACCCTAACCTTGTGGTAAATCTTAGAGTTTCCTCTCAAAATGTTGTCTCTACTGCGGATGGTACTCCAACTCTGGTTAGCGGCGAAGGTTCCATTGTGTTATCTGATACTCTAACTCTTGAATACGTCTTAATTGTTCCATCACTAGCTTATAACCTCTTGTCTGTCTGTCAAATTATTCGAACACTTGCATGTATTGTGACGTTCTATCCATCTTTCTGTATGTTTCAGGACATTCTGACTCGGCAGATTCTTGGTTATGGTGTTAGAAGGGGGAAACTGTACTACTTGGATCTGACAGAGACAGGAGAGAAACGCAAAAATCTTTTGGGGCAAGCTAATCAGGTCATTAGGATCGATAAGGCGAAGGAGGTAGTATGGTTATGGCATCGTCGTTTAGGACATCTGTCTTTTCGTTATCTTAAGAAGTTGCAGCCTCATTTGTTTTCGGTTGTTAGTGATTCAGAATTTCATTGTGACATTTGTGAACTGGCCAAAAACCACCGTATTCCATATTCGCCAAGTATTCATAGATGTATTGTTCCCTTTATGAAAATTCACTCCGATGTTTGGGGTCCTGCAAAAATTCCTTCTTTTTATGGAGCTCATTATTATGTATCTTTTATTGATGATTGCACTCGGATGACCTGGGTGTCATTACTGAAAAGAAAGAGTGAGGTATTTGGAAGGTTTACTGATTTTTACAAAATGGTGGCGACAATGGTGGAGAGTTTGTCAATGGCCTTATGTCTGAATTTTGCCGGTCAAATGGAATTCGTCATCAAACCTCAAATACTGATACTCCTCAACAGAATGGTTTAGCAGAACGAAAGAATAGGCAGTTGTTGGAAGTTGTTCGTGCTTCCCTGTTTTGCATGAATATACCTCGATCCTATTGGGGTGAAGCAGTGAAATCTGCAGTATATATTATCAACCGTACTCCCTCACGAGTAATTGAGTTCAAGAATCCTCATCAGAAGCTTCATACACTTTTGTCCATCCCATCTATGCCTAATTTGGAGCAACGAGTGTTTGGGTGCGTAGCCTATGTCCACATACCAAAACCACACCGGAGCAAGCTTGATCCTCGTGCGACGAAATGTATTTTTGTGGGTTATGTAGAGCTCCAAAAGGGGTACAGGTGTTATGACCCGCTCACTGACAGAATGCATATATCTCTTGATGTCTCATTCTATTAATCTGAGCCATATTACTCAGGGGGAGTCTTCCAGTCTTCCCTTCAGGGGGGAGCGATAGTGAAGGGAATCCTCGTTCTATTGATGTCTTTGAAGAATTGGAACACTTTGAGAAACAATTTGAAGTTCCTATAACAGCAGAAACTGTTCCCGCAGCAGCAAATGACTTGTCTCGAGAGATAGACACTTCCAATGAGCAGACAATTGACCACTTAGTTCCTAGCGATCAATTCCCTCATGATACAGAAGAGAATGATCAAAATGTATCTGAAACTCACACACGACATTTCCCCTTCTACATCAGCAACTGAAGATCTCGCCCAGAATGATCCACCTCAGGTATCTTTACCCTCTAATGAGTCTTCTGTGTTAGAAAGTGTTGAACCTAGAAAATCACAAAGGGTTACTAATGGAGTTCCTAAAAAGCAATATGAACCAGAAATCAAAGCCCAAGCTAAATACCCTATAACTAACTTTATGTCTAACCATATGATTTCTGAGTCACATGCACTTGTTATTAATCAATTATCTACTGTATCTATTTCTAGTAACGTGCAGGACGCATTGAAGAATCCAAAATGGACAACAGCAATGAATGAAGAATTGGAAGTTCTTCAGAATAATGTCACTTGGGAAGTAGTAGACAAGCCTATTGGAAAGAAGACTGTAGGATGTCGTTGGGTGTTTAATGTGAAGCTTAATGCAGATGGAACTATTGATAGATACAAAGCAAGATTAGTTGCCAAGGGATATACACAGCGCCATGGAATTGATTATGAGGGGACTTTCGCACCAGTGGCGAAGATTAATACCATCCGAATTTTAATTTCACTTGCAGCAAATAAAGATTGGCCCTTGCACCAACTTGATATGAAGAATGCATTTCTCAATGGAAATTTGGAGGAAGAAGTGTACATGGATATGCCTCCAGGCGTGGAGAATAACCCAAGAGACGCTGGTAAAGTGTGTAAATTGAAGAAGTTTTTGTATGGCCTGAAACAGTCTCCAAGAGCTTGGTTCGGAAGATTTTCGAAGTCCATGAGAGCTTTTGGGTACAAACAAAGCAACTCTGACCATACATTGTTTATCAAACACAAGAATGGTAAGATTACAGCTCCAATTGTGTATGTTGATGACATGATCGCTACAGGAGATGATCCGAAAAAAATAAATGATTTGCAAAAGTATCTGTCGAAGGAATTTGAAATGAAGGATCTCGGGCAACTGAAGTATTTTCTGAGTATTGAAGTTGCAAGGTCGAAGAAAGGGATTTCACTTTCACAAAGGAAGTATGTTCTTGATTTGCTCGCTGAAACAGGAATGTTGGACTGCAAACCAATAGAGACACCCATTGAGATGAATCATGGACTTGCTATTCTTCCTGATCAAGTCCCTACTAATAAAGGGAGGTATCAACGTCTTGTAGAAAGGTTAATTTATCTTTCTCATACTAGACCTGATATTGCTTATGCTGTGAGTGTTGTTAGTCAGTTTATGCATTGTCCTAGTGAAGAGCATATGAATGCAGTCTTTCGTATCTTGAAAAATCTGAAGATGGCGCCTGGTAAGGGATTATTGTTTGGAAAAAATGAATTGGAAGTTGTTGGATACACAGATGCGGATTGGGCTGGTGATAAAACTGATAGACGCTCTACATCAGGGTACTTCACTTTTGTTGGTGGGAACCTTGTAACTTGGCGTAGTAAAAATCAGAAAGTTGTTGCTGGAAAAAGTGCAGAAGCTGAATTTCGAGGTATGGCACATGGAGTTTGTGAAATGTTGTGGATCCGTAATGTCCTGAAAGAAATGGGTTTCAAGCTACAAAGGACTATGGAGTTACATTGTGATAATACCGCTGCCATTCAGATTGCACATAATCCAGTTCAGCATGATCGAACAAAGCATGTGGAGGTTGACCGCCATTTTATTAAAGAGAATCTTGATAAGAAAGTTATTCGCTTTCCATTTGTAACCTCAGATGAGCAATTAGCTGATGTTCTTACTAAAGGGGTATCTCAGAAAGTGTTTGACAGCTCAGATGACAAGTTGGGCATGATAGACATCTATGCACCAACTTGAGGGGGAGTATAGAAAGCTGTATATTCTAATTATAGATTATAGAAACATATATATATTTAGGATATTTTAATTTCATATTTAGGGAACCTAGAATATTTTCTGTAAGATTGTTTCTATATTCTGTAAGATTGTTTATTGAAAGACAAAAAACCCTATTGTATATATACCCCTATTGTGGGATGAATCAAAGACACAAAAATTGAAGTATTTCTTTCTACATCTTCCAATACAATGGATCAGGAGTAGCTGGAGTACTCGTCCGCAAGGATAATAACACCAGGGTAGAAAAGGTTGTTGCCTGGAATTAGTAAACTCAAATAACAAAGTTTGTAACAGATTAAACAACACGAAGATGGTTACGACCTTAGATAGACAATCTGATTTGATTATCTATAGAAACCAACATTTGATTTGGAAACAAAATCTATGATAGGATGATGGATCACTTAAAGTACAAGTTTGGTAGTTAAAGAGAATGTCTTCTTACAATTACCAAGGTCTTGTATGGGAGTAACCACTTAAAGAAAACTTAGGGGGTGTTTGTTTTCAAACATAAATCTCTTACTATTAAAAATTATGGTTGTTAATCTCTGAATGATATGTTTGTTCAAATTTTTGGGGCTCTGACTTCCATCAGACATAAGTAAATCTATGAACAATCTCTATGCAATGATTTTCACGAGTTAAAGGTTTGAATTAGAGCCTGAACAAAAACATCATCTCCTCTTATTAAGACATTTACCTCTCACTAGAGGTTTCCTCTTGTAGACGTCTAACTCAAACAAACCCCCCCTAGATTTGGATCTTAGGATGTGTTTGGTTGCATAGAATCTTATTCCATGGGAATACATGAGGGACCACTTGATTTTGTGATCAACGAGAGAATGAAAGTACCATGAACATGAGAATCACATGCTTTGGGAGAAGTATGGAGTGGGATTCTCATATTCATGGAACTTTCATTCCCACCATCAGAGGCGGATTTACTAAGGGGAGGGGGGAGGTGCCCCCCTAAACTTTCAAAATATTTTAGTATGTGTTTAGGCTTACAAAAAAAAATCAATTATGCAACGTATAATACAATATGACAATTGTTCATTCAATTATTTCTATATGTCTCTATTGGTGTAGTGGTTTAAAAATTATCACGCCTATTTTTTTTTCAATGCAATTTTATTAGTAATTGCAAACAAAAAAATTATTTAGTTTAATAAAAACTTATTTCAGTCCTCTTGGAGCGTATGATTTCTTTATGACTATTGACAATTAATATTTCTGTCATTATGACTTGCCCATACTTTTTTGTTTTCAATGCAATTTTATATGTAATTGCAAATATTAAATAAATGAATTGTTTGTTCACGTGGTATAAAACCTCCAAAAAAATATTTGAAATTAATATCTAAAATAATAACTATAGAATTCAATGAAAATATATACCATTAGCAAACTCATACAAAATTGAGCCTTGTATAAATCATTTTTTCTATGAAATTGTATTAGGATCTTATTATGTTCACAAATTTTAGATTTTTTTTAGCTTCAACTAGATACTTATCCTAATGATTTTGTGATTTTAGTTATATATTAGAGTTATTACGTTCGTTTGCCCCTTGCTAAGGTCATCGATATTGTGACCTTATTTTGGCTTAAAATTGGACTACACTGGATTCAATTTGGTATATTCAATGTATTTTTTATAGTTGTATTTTTTTTATTCGTTACTAACTCGAGTAGGAAAATTTATTTTTAGCCCCACCATTGATAACTACTATTATCAATTAATAATTGTTTGCAATTTCGCCCCCCCCCCCCCCCCCCCCCCCGGCTAAAATCCTGGGTCCGCCACTGCCCACCATTGAACATAAAATCAAGTTGTGGATGATGAGTGTTACCTCAATTTAGTTTAAATAGGTGGTCCCCACATGGATTCACATGGAATAATATTTCATGCAACCAAACACATCCTTAAATTCTATTGAAATTTGAAATATAAGAGTTTTTTTTTGTCTTTTTTTGAAGGATGGGCTGGGTTTTTAATGGATCCAAAACCATGCAAACCTCTTTGGCATGGTTCGAACCCTAGATACCAGAAGTCTTATCAGCTGAGTTAACACTCAATAGCAGGTTTTAGGCGTTTTCTTTGGCAAAACTCCATTGTTAGTTTCCCTCTAGGTAACTCATGGTTATACCTCTTAAATCTCCTTCAATTTCATTTCTTCTACGATGATTGTGGTTATGGTTCAGAATTAGGGAAGAGAGAACAAAAAAAGGAGAGTAGAGGGAGAAGTGTAAATAAAAAGAAGATAAGAAGGAAGATTTGTCATGGAGTCCCTGTGAAAGGAAGGGAAGATGTGCAAGGAAAAATGTAAACATATATTTATATCTTGATTTTGCTTTTTACAAATTTAGATTGCTAATTATTAGGTGCTTGTATGCAGTTCGTGTCCAAAGTTTTCTAAAGTTTGTGTTGTATCGTCGCATTTGGCATGATCATGTACGTATTCGAATATCATAGCCAGAACGAACCAAACATGGAATAAAATTAGACCAAATAAAGGTGTCATACAATCTGATAACAAGAGATTTATCAGGAAAAAAAAATCCCCCAAACCAGAGCAACAACAGGAATAACACTGCCCAAAATATGTGTTTGTTATTTGACTATTTTGGCTTTATCCGTTGAGGTGCCACCTGTTTTTGTCGTTCTTCGAGGGACGTGGACAGATTAAATGCTAAATAATGAAACCACTTAATGGATTTTATCTGAAAGACCAAGTCCTTACATTGCAAATGGCATAGTAGCATACATGTCCATTTGAAGCATTTAAGGTTCTACAATCATAATGCAGTTAATTTACCTACACAGTGGATAAAGAACTTATTGTCAGAATAGGTGTAGCCTTTTGCACTCAAGGTGCAGTGTCTACAATCATACATGGCACAAGTTTTTATTTTTATTTTATTTTTATTTTATTTTTATTTTTTTATTTTTTTATGAATGTGGGATTTCATCCCAAATGGAATAATCTTATTGAGTTATTGGTTTAATATGTCCACCGAGTACTTCGTTTTTCCAGGATATTTACAAATATAACCCACACATCATACTACAATCACATGATATACCCAAAAATGAAATCGTAAAGCATATTTAGGCATTATAAGCAGCATAGCATCTGTGCAATGAGAATATAATATGCAGTTGTTAGAGAAAAAAAACAAAATGAAACAGATCTTGAAAACGGACATTTTAAGTTAAAAGTAAAAGTTTGGTCTAGCAATAGTATATAAATCACACGAGGCGTAACAATAACGAATAGTATTAAAGTTAGAACTAACCCAGGAGGGAATTTGCTATCTGCACGGGCCTCAACACGTAGCCACCACAACATAACCTTGCGTCCGCATTTACCAAGAGGCTCAACAACGGAAGTGTCCTTCAAAAGTGACAATGGACTCTCAAGAACATCTCCATTTTCAGCAATCGTATCCAAATCCCTAACCCATTCTGGCTTATCCTCAGCGTCCTTCCAAACCAACCTGGAATTCAACACAAATCCAGCCCACTCCAGCTTTCTAGGCAACACCACTGCCTTGTCACCAATGTTAGTGGCACTCTTCTCTGTATATGGCAACAAGTTAAACGTGTGCCAACCCACCAATTTTCCAGATGAATTACAAGCTGGACCTTGAATTGGCATCAACAAATTCTCCTCATCCTCTTGCTTATTTGACAAAGCCGAGAAATCCTCGGAATTCCCCGAATGTGCAAGAATTCCAACCGAAACGGCTCCGATCCATTTCACCAAGTGTACCTCATCAAATAATTCCATACTATGCATGTTACTATCATCACAAAACATCACAACTCCATCCAGTCTCTCCTCCCTCACAACTCTGCCCACACCAAACACAACAAACATTCCCACTAAATCAAATTCAGTTTTAAATTTCTAACCACGACAAATGCATAACAAACAACTGAAAATAAATTGGAGGAATTCACTCACCGCAAAGCTCGAAGGCGCATTCGAGCTTCCATGAGATGGCGTTCATCCCAAGTGATGGGCATCCGGTCATCGAAACCAATGTGAATAGTCCTGAGCTTAGATTTCTCAAGAATTGCAGCGGTCTCATTGGAAACACCTCCAGCTTCCACCACAATCCACAAGAGATCATAAGGCACGAGCATCAACGAATGCATTAAACCAGTGAGGTGAAGAGTTTGAAAAGTTCTGACATACGTGGGAGTGACAACAATTAGTGTTTTCTTCTCGTTCTTGATCCCGTACTGAGCTCTCTGCTCTCTCTGAACCCGCTCAATTATCCTGTGCGCCTTCATCACCTCGATCGGGTTCGGATGCGGCCACGGTCGGATCAAGATCCCGTGCCTCCCTACCACAACTCTGCTGCTCGATCGATTCAATTGCAAATTCGCATCGAGTGTAGCGGGAGGTGAGGGCGGTTGAATTGGTAGGGTTTGGGAATCGACAGAGATGGCAGTGGAGATGGATTTGAGAAGCGGAGAAGAAAAGACAGTGTAGTGCTCGGTGGTGGTGGTGGAAGAGGAAAAGAGGAGGAAGAGGAAAATGCGGGAGAAGCGGAAACCTAGAACGAGGCTGATTAAGCAGCAAATAGAGTGAAAGATTAGCCAAAATAGCGAAGCGGGAGACTTGGCAGCTGCTGATGCTCCTCCTCCTCCATCGTCTAGGCCTCTGAAGCTGTTGCTTCTTTGTTTCTGCTGCAATACTGAGTGCTTCATCTCTTCTTCTTCTTCTCTCTGCGTTTCGTTTGCGCTCTGTGTGTTTGCAGAAATTCTTAATGGCCTGGGAGAGAGACTAAGAGAGAAGGTTTGGTTGAGATGATTTCACAACTCATAACTGAGAGAGAGGAAGAGTGAGAGAGGGAGAAGATTCGGGTCGGTGTTTTCGGGCCCAGGTTGGTGGTTCGGACAGCGAATTCGACTCTTCGATTCCAAGCATTTATGCTCTCCTCGTGTTTTAAGTTGAGAAATTTCGTCTTACTATTTTGACCTTGGGTTTGGGTGGCGGAGAGGGATAAGGTGAGGGGTAGTATGGGGAAATGGAGTGATTAGTGGTTGTTAAGTGGCTATTAGGTGAGCTGGACTGCTGTGCTTTACCTTGTTTGAGAGCGATTTTAAGGTAAACTCTGGTCCTCATGGGAACTAATACAGACACGTGGCGGGTTTAGGTGAGGAGATTAGGAACTTTACTACAAGGTAGGGATG
Source organism: Berberis vulgaris (assembly GCA_963556465.1). Taxonomy (NCBI): domain Eukaryota; kingdom Viridiplantae; phylum Streptophyta; class Magnoliopsida; order Ranunculales; family Berberidaceae; genus Berberis; species Berberis vulgaris. The sequence goes on along the minus strand of OY747136.1, from coordinate 13,645,844 downwards.
ACAACGGGGCGGATTTGAGCAAAAACATCCCCGATCAGTCAGAAAAAATGGATCACCAAATCTGCCCCACCAATCCGTTTATAAAGTTAATTAAAAACCAAAACCGCCCCGCGCAGATTGGCGGATATCTGCCCCGCCCCGCCAATCCGTTTACGATTTGCTGTTTTGTTATTGGATTGTCGGGTCCCCGCCCCGATCATAGCATCAAACTCATATCAACCATGTTTTCAAAACTTGCTAACCAATATCATTATCCATAATAGATTGTATTAGGCGAAAGCTCACAAAAACATCCAAGAAGCACAAGGATTCTTATTGGTAAAAGATACAAAAATTATAACAAAAAATAAAAAATAAAATTCGAATTAAAGAATCAAGATACAAAATTATAACAAAAAATTACAAAAAAAAAACCGATCTAAATAATCTGGATCTCAGATCTCAGATCTCAGAGATCTCATATCAGAGATCTCGATCTTTCTTACAGTAGGGGAGAAAAAGGAGAGGAAGGCGGGGAAGGGAGAGGAGAGCTTCGAGTGTCGAGTGTGAGTCTGTCGCTGTGGGAGGCTTCGACTTCGACCACCAGACCACCCTTCGACCACCTTCGAGGCTTCGATCGACCACGACACTCGACCACAGAGAGGCTTCGATCGACCACCAGTGAGGCTTCGAGCCTTCAAGCACACAGAGAGCCTTAGCTTTGTGAGAGGCAAATTGCGAAATGAGATTGTGAGACAGTGAATGAGAATGTGATAGGGGTTTATTTCCTATTTATAGTCCAAAGGCATTATAGTAATTTAATCGGTTAAACGGATATCCGTGGGGCGGATATGGCCAAATTCGTATCCGCCCCGAATAATAAACGGATACAGTTTGGATATCCGTATCCGCCCCAACCTCCATCCACCCTTAACCAAATCTGCCTCAAATGGGGCGAGTGGGGCAGATATCCGTGAAAATCCGCCCCACTGCCATCCCTACTACAAGGAGAAAGAAGTGCGCTTTGTCAAGCGATGAGAGGTTAATTAACTAATCGAAAATGTTAGAAAACTATGTTTTTGCAATCAGGTTTGTAATCATGGTGACGTGGCGTGATCTTGAAAAAATGATGAAATCTCCAAAATGTTTATGTGTATCTCGAGGTTGTAAAAAACTTTTTCTAATGATGCAACATCATCTTGATTATAAAACCTGATTGCAAAACCTGATTCCCTAGCCTTACTCTTAATTAATTTCAGTTGTTTTTCTTTTATGATTAAGTTGTACTAATTTATAACAAGGTTCCGGCCATGACACAAATTTAGACGCAGATTTGTTCATATATATATATATATATATATATATATATATATATATATGTTTTTTTCTTAAGTGGATATTTTATGAGAACACATTTTCGCTGAACAAAATACATGCATTAAAGTTCAACTCATTGGGGGACTTGTAGAAGAAAGTTGTTCTAAATTCAAATTGAAATAATTATTAATATTTTATTTCTTTGTCCATCAAAAAATAATTATTTCATTACGATTGTCTAACGTTTCAAAAGGTTTTACATATTTATTATCCATTAATGCATTCAAAATTTTCAAGTAAAAATTCACCTTTTTGAATACTTGGCTGGCTCGTAACTGAGCGTGTGCTGGAACTTTTTCCATCAAAATATATTGATAAGGGATGTTCAAAATGGCAATTGGTTTAAAGTTGGTGACTGTGAGACAAATTTATCTTTCTACGCATTACATGTTTAAATTTAAATTACATCTCTTTATTGTTTAAAAAAATAATCTACTTAAGAAATTCATAATTAATTACTCAAATAGAATTGAAAAAATCTCGTTTTCTGAACTTAGCTATTACTCGTTAATGTAACGTAAAACATCAATAAAAAATTTAGTTATTAATTAGTCGCACACACCAATCTTTAATTTGACATTGTGCTATAAAAGAGTTGATATATAATATATATATCACATTAATCAATGGAGCTAGAACGGGAAAGAAACTTATTTTGTGAAAGGAAATAAGTTGACTTCAGTAAAGACTTTCAAGATCACATGATTAGTGATGCATCCAAACATAGTTTTTCTGTGAGTTTGACCTGCAAAACAATTGTTAGACTGTTAAGAACCACTTTTTTTATACTTAAGTCAGCAACTTTATTGGAAGAATGAAGTAAATCTTGACAAAAGTCAGTTAAAGTTGTGTACCTATGCTGAATGTTCCCTTTACCTTTTCTAATGGTCGCGGTTAACTCTCTGCATGACTTAAGCATGTGAGGCGCAACGGAGGAGACGTTTCATGTAACAGTCTCCTTCTTAATGAAGATGCGTCTGTGAATGCGTAACTCCCTTCACGACTCTTTTTTGGTGCAATGTTCATCTTCTTTATGAGAGAACTCGTGTCAGGCCTGGATTCAGGCTCTAATTTGTTCAGGTCTGGATTCGGACCCCGATTATATCCTTTTGTTGGCGAGCCTTATTTGGCCTCTGTAATTGATTTTATTCTTCTTGGGCTTTATAAGCTGACCCAATAGGTTGGACGTTGTATTCTCGTGATGGGTCTCTATGTTATGTGTACGGTCGTGATGGTCGGTCTATTTTGATGTATCATCAGCTACTCCTTCCTTAGTTAGTGGACATGTTCACGTATCCTCTAATTGTGTGATGGTTGGTATTTCAATTGCACTTTTGCGCTGAACTTAATGTTGTTAATAACTTTAGGTCGGTTGATCGTCTTGATTATTTCGTTGTCTGTTCGTTTTCACGCGTATTTTTCTGGGAATTTAGTGCGCCATTATGTCCCGTATGTCGCTCCGTGAGCAGTCTCTTCGTTGTTCGGTTGTATAAAGGGTGTTGTGATGACTTCGCTTCCTCCTTTACGCCATCTTTGCTATTAGTGTTATTTCTTATTTTCTATTGTATTTTTCCATCTTTTCTTGTCTATTCGCGATGTTTGCTGGTGACCTACTGGATGGTGAACAACTTGCTACCTATGAAGCTCATTTCCCCCCAAAGAATGCTTCTTGGGCTACCTTGGATAGTGTTCGTTCCAACTATGCTTTACCTTTCGACCTTGATATCGTTTTTATCGTGAAAATGACAGTCCTTGTCATACGAGGAAGGGATATATTGCGCTTTACACTCGTATGTTTTGTGTCGGTCTTTGGTTTCCAGTTTCGAAGCTATTATGGTTTTATCAAGATTTTTTTGGTATTTCTCCTGCTGAGATGGGCCCAAACGGTTGGAGGGTTATGGTTTCCACGTATGCCAAGGTCATCTTTTCTTGTATTCCTTTAACTGCTGAAATTTTGCATTCTTTGGTGGGCTTTAGCGTGAAACTTAATCGCACATGTTTCCTTCATTCCCACGTGTTTTGGCAACCTTAATGATGACACCCCGCGGGATTGATTTTATGCGTCTGTTGACTCTGGCTACTTCAAGTTATGGGGTCAGCAGATAATAAGGTCTTTCTGAGTTTCATCAAGCAGTAGAATCTGCAATTGACCGCCGAAGAGCAGGTTATCAGTGAGCATTTCCTGCAGCTTTTCGTAGTTCCTTTAGACACCTATCTTACTGATGATATGGTGAGGCAAAACAATTTATACAGCATGAATGAAAACGAGCGGGCTCTGCTAACCGAGAGGCAAATCGCTAGTGTTCTAAAAATCGGTCTAGGCGGCCGCCTAGGCGCTAAAAGGTGGAAAACCGCCCAGATTAATGCCTGGGCGGGCGGTCTGGGCAGTCTGGGCGGTCTGGGCGGGTCTAGGCGGGTCTGGGCGGGGTCTAGGCGGGCTAGGCGGTCTAGGCGGACTCTAGGCAGTCTGGTAGATTTTTTTTTATTTTTTTTATTTTTTTTTTAATTTTTTTAATTTTTTTAATTTTTTTAATTTTTTAATAAGGTTGATTGTGTTCTTATTTTATTTTTCTTTCCTATTTTTTAGAAATAAACTATTTAATTGTTTTTTTAGAAAATCTCGGGAATGGGCTTTGATGATGATGATGATGATCATATGTCTAAATGTAGCGAAAGATGATTACTTAATGGAATTCTCAAAGGATCTGCCGGTACCAATTTTACTAATGTAGATTTTATCAAACATAACTGAGGTTATTCATGCAATTTGAAGAAAAATAAAAGATTACACAAATTCAAATTTATATAAATTACCCATCATGACCAACTTCAGTCATTTGAGTTTTAATAAATTTTGTTCACGATTGTTAATTTTTCATGTTTTTAAATTTTGCATATGTATATTGACATTAAATTGGATGTAATTGATAAGGTATTATGCTTAACTTTTGTAAGTTATTAAAGTTATAATACAAAACATAAGACCGCCTAGGCGCCCGCCTAGGCCCCTGGGCGCTAGGCACCTGCTCGCCGCCCGCCCAGCGCCTAGCGATTTTTAGAACACTGCAAATCGCTGAGATTATTGCCCGCGCTGTCATTGTTGAAGGTGATAACGTTGTCGTTGATCGGAAAAGTGAACTCGTGTGTTACAGATCTCAATGCTTCTGTTAGCAGTGCCATTGGTCCGTCTTCCAGAAAGAGAAAGGTATTGAGGCTTGTTAGTTCGTCGAAGCTGTTGTTTCTCAATTCTGACCGTGTTCCAAAGAAGAAACGGCTCGTTGACTCTGTTTGTCATACTTCTCTTTACTCGTGTTCTGTTGATAGAGAACCTTCGAGGGAAGACCGTTGCTCTTTGCAAGAGGCGGAAGAGATGAAGTTGGCATTGGAGAGGAGTGAGAAAGATATCATTCGCCCGCTGGACAATGGCGAGAAGAGGCTTCTCTATTCTTATGACAGCTAAATAATCACATAATTATAACATTTTTTACCTCTTATTATATTTTTGTTAATTCTTGTTTTATTTTATTTTATTTTAAATTAATTATTAAATTTTTGTGTTTTTGTAGAATTCGGAGCAATAACGAAGAAATCAAATAAAATTGCAATGAATAAATCACAGACAGTGACTTCAGACGAAGTGGAGGTGAGAATAGCCTAAGCTCATAACCTAAACTCAAAACCAAACCCAAAATCAAATTCGTAAACCCAAACCCAAAGCATATTCTCTTAATTATCCAAGATTCTGGTTTGATTTAAGCCTTAAATCACTCATTGAACCCTCCCCTTAACTTGTCCAAGTTCATTTTCTCAAACCCAAAGCATATTCTCTTAATTATCCAAGATTCTAGTTTGATTTAAGCTTTAAATCACTAATTGAACCCTCCCCTTAACTTGTCCAAGTTCATTTTCTTAATTCTCTATAAATACAATATAAATGAATAAGAAAGAGGAAGAAGAGAAGGGAAAGAAAAAAATACAGAATACCAAACCCTATTCTTCACAATTTGTGATTCTCATCACTATCCCAACCAAGCAAAATCACCACCCACAGCCTATTCATCTCTGTTTTCTCTCATTCACTCCACCGAAACAGGGGCGTGACAACCCTGTTTCACTTCATCTTCAACCACCGTCACCGGCTGCACCACGCATCACCACAGAGACTTAAATCAAGTTGACGCTACTGGCACCTAGTGGACCTTGCTGAGAGCACCTCAAATGAGAAAGATCAGAACTATTTGCACCCACTGGGATCTGCTGAGCCACACTGGACCTGTTCCTGTTTGCACCCTGCCGAATGCTCTGTAACACCACAGTGAATTAAGTCTTAAACTCTAGAATTAATTTCATTTTACTTTATTATTCCATGATTAATATTAATTAATTCGCGATTTATAATATTTTACTTTCACCTAATATTCATGCATCTTAAGTTGTTAGAAAAATATTATGTTATAAATCAAGCATGTTTTAATTAAATAATTAAACTTGTGATTAATTGTGCCCTAAAAAGACAATTAATGCTAGGAGTTTATAGATTGCTAAATTCATTTATTTGAAATTGGAATAATAAGAAAAGTTGAATATAATTTTAGGAGCTTGAAAAATATTTTGCAAATTGTGGTTTCCCTCCAACTCTTTCCTCTTATTTATTGTTATTTTTATTACTTTTGTTTAACTCGGATTTTTAAACACTGTAACCCCCATTTTCTCCAAATTAGTTTAATTAAATTATTAAATTCAATTTAATCCACCTTTTGTTGTTGGTTTAACTGGCCTAAACAAACAGGCTAATTTGACCCACTCATAATAACCGCAAGTGCACGATTTCTAACTGGTAGACAACGGCAAGTACGGGTCGATCCCACGAGGAAGGTGGATTAAATTGAATTTAATAATTTGTCTAAACTAATTTGGAGAAAATGGGGGTTACAATGTTTAAAAATCCGAGTTAAACAAAAGTATTTAAAATAACAATAAATAAAAGAAAAGAGTTGGAGGGAAACCACAATTTGCAAAATATTTTTCAAGCTCCTAAAATTATATTCAATTTTTCTTATTATTTCAATTTCAAATAAATGACTCTAGCAATGTATAAACTCCTAGCATTAATTGTCAATTTAGGGCACAATTAATCACAAGTTTAATTATTCAATTAAAACATGCTTGATTTATAACATAATATTTTTCTAACAACTTAAGATGCATGACATATTAGGTGAAAGTAAATTATTATAAATTGCGAATCAATTAATATTAATCGTGGAGTAACAAAGTAAAATGAAATTAATTCTAGAGTTTGAGATTTAATTAACTGTGGTGTTACAGAGCATTCAGCAGGGTGCAAACAGGAACAGGTCCAATGTGGCTCAGCAGATCCCAGTGGGTGCAAATAGTTCTGATCTTTCTTAGCCGATGTGCTCTCAGCAAGGTCCACTGGGTGCCAGTAGCGTCAACTTGATTTAAGTCTCTGTGGTGGTGCGTGGTGCAGCTGGTGACGATGGTTGAAGATGAAGTGAAACGAGGTTGTCACGCCCTTGTTTCGGTGGAGTGAAGGAGAGAAAACAGAGATGAATAGGCTGTGGGTGGTGATTTTGCTTGGTTGCGATGGTGATGAGAATCACAAATTGTGAAGAAGAGGTTTTGGTATTCTGTATTTTTTTCTTTCCCTTCTCTTCTTCCTATTTCTTATTCATTTCTATTGTATTTATAGAGAATTAAGAAAATGAACTTGGACAAGTTAAGGGGAGGGTTCAATGAGTGATTTAAGGCTTAAATCAAACTAAAATCTTGGATAATTGAGAGAATATGCTTTGGGTTTGAGAAAATGAACTTGGACAAGTTAAGGGGAGGGTTCAATGAGTGATTTAAGGCTTAAATCAAACTAGAATCTTAGATAATTAAGAGAATATGCTTTGGGTTTGATTGGGTTTGGCATTTAGTTTGGGTTTACGGATTTGGTTTTGGGTTTGGTTTTGAGTTTAGGTTATGGGCTTAGGCTATTCTCACCTCCACTTCCTCTGAAGTCACCGTCTGTGATTTATTCATTGCATTTTTCTTTAATTTCTTCGTTATTGCTCCGAATTCTACGAAAACACAAAAATTTAATAATTAATTTAAAACAAAATAAAACAAGGATTAAAAAAAATATGATAAGAGGTAAAAAATATTATAATTATTTGATTATCAAATACCCCCAAACCTATATTTTGCTCGTCCTTGAGCAAAACAACGAAGAAAATCGAAAAGAAAATCCTAACTCATTTTCGCAGGCATCGTCGATTGCACTTACCTTTGAAAACGTGCAACAAGGCTTTGAACCCCTAGATTACCTCTAGGGGACAAGTTATAGTCTCGTGAGGGTTTTCAGAAAATGTTACTCACAAACATTACTGACTCAACAAAACTTGGTCAAACAGTGTTTATTTTAAAATTTCAAGATATGCAAGAAACCAACAGTGTCATTTTCGTGTATCAACAAATCTCCAAATAATTTAATATTCTCCAAAAGTTAGAAAAAATTCATAATCATCCTCAACTCAATGTGTGTGTTTGAAAAGCACTATCAACACAACTTTTCATTTCAAAGTAAAATAATGACTAAATCTCATGTAGAAAGTTTGTTTTGACTTCAAACCTCTTATGTCATTCACAATAAAGCACTCAGAGATTTGGTATTTCACTCAGTTTATATGTGAGGAAAGAGTAAATAATGGAAAACAATCATCTCACATATAGTATTATGAATAACCAACTTTTCAAGAATGGAATGAACATGATCTCATTGACAGGAATATCAATTACTTTTGGGAATGTTGAATTAAACACCATAGGTCTTGGTTATTAAATCTCCACATCTACGAAACCAACCTTTACCTAAGATCAACTAGGACTTTGTTGGGTTGTAACGAGGCTTGGGTAATGGTTAAAAAGGAATGTCAAAGGATTCTAACAACAATTTCTAGGAATGTATACACCCATTCACGAACAATTAGGGCTGTCAAGAATAAACCAATGTTGCGCACCATCAATTTTTTCTTCATTCTCACATCTTTATCCTCATTGAGGTATCTTTTTTTTTTCACATAGAGGATTTATGAAATATCTCATATTTTGCTCTTTAATGCCCTTTTTACACTAAGTATATTCATCCATACACATTCCCAGAAAAGTTGGGTTAAGGTTAATGGGTTAACAAATAAAAGTTATTCTAAAGGCTACAAAAAGGTTAATGTTATGGGTAAGTAAAAGGCTAGTTAATGGTCTAAAGAAAGAAAAGGAAAAAAAATGCCTAGATCATTTCCTAAATTCGGGTCAGTATTATGACATTTCAATTGAATAAGCCAAGAAGTTCTAGACTTCTAGTGTAATAATTCAATTTTGATGTCATTTCCAAAGCGATTGATCAGAAAAATGAGAATAATGAGATCATCAACGAGATAATACGGTCTCAAAAAAAATCAGAGTTTATGTATAACCCTCGAAAAAATAGAAAGGTTCAAAACTTTAAGGGTTAAGTCTCCACCATTATTCTAAGGTTTTCTAGTATATACTTCACTCATCAACTTCAAGTTATGCTAACATGGCTCATGGTGCAAAGAAAATCGAGTTGAAAAATCTTATGAACTATATCTAACTTAAAGATCATATTAAACTTTCAGTCTTTATCAATATACCAATATGTCAAGTTGGCTTGCATTTTCTTGAGCATAAAACATTTAAAATCCATTTTCATAATCGCAAAAGACCAAGTTTTCTTGACAGAAAAGCACAATTTTTTTTTTAAATAAGAAAAGAAAACACTACAAAAAATTCACCGACTCATGAACCCTACCCCAAACATTGTCCTCAATGTTTAACATAATAATTCTGACAAATGAATGAAATAAGTACATGAGAGGAGGTTAGAAGTTAGAACAGTATTACCGCGGTGAAGATTTTACCAATTTCCACAAGTAATCCACCGATGAGAGCTCAGAGACAAAAGAATTGTGGATTAGTTAATAGAAATAGATAAAATACACACTCAACATACACTCTTACAACAAAAGGTGGGCTGCCTCCCAGTAGCGCTTGGTTTAACGTCATCAACTCGACAAAACCCAAAAGATCCTCAATTCTGATACACAGGGTCCTCTAATAGAATCACATCAACCTCGACTTCTAATCGAGGTAACTCTAAGAATGGCTTAAGTCGTTGACCATTTACCTTAAATACATGGCCATCCTTAGGGTTAACGATTTCCACAGCTCCATGAACACTGCTTTCACAATATAAGGTCCAGACCACGGAGATCTCAACTTTTCAGGAAAAAGTCGTAACCGAGAGTTGAACAACAAAACTTTTTGAGACGGTTCAAAGAACTTACGAAGAATGGATTTAACATGAAATATCTTCGTTCGTTCTTTGTAGATTTTGGCATTGTGGTACGCATCATTTCGGATCTCTTCCAACTCATTAAGTTGAAGCTTACGATGCGATCCAACGTCTTGATGGCCCAATATGCACGATGTTCAAATTCCACAGGCAAATGACATGCTTTTCCAAAAACAAGCCTATATGGAGACATTCCAATCAGGGTCTTAAATGTTGTTCTATAAGCCCAGAGAGCATCACTCAGACGTTGAGACCAATCTTTACGATCTGGTCTGACTGTCTTCTCTAGAATGTTTTTAATCTCCCGATTGGAAATCTCAACTTGCCCACTTGTATGTGGATGATAGGGGGTGCCAACTTTATGAGTGATGGAGTATTTTTTTACTAATAGCTCGAACGGTCTATTGCAAAAATGAGAACCACCGTCACTTATAATGGAACGCGGAATACCAAAATGAGAAAAGATATTATCTTTCAAGAATTTTACCACAACCCTGTGGTCATTCGTTTGACATGGTATCGCTTCTACCCATTTGGACACATAATCCACAACAACAAGGATGAAAAGATTGCCAAACGAAGGCGGGAATGGTCCCATGAAATCAATAACCCAAACATCAAAAATTTCAACCACAAGAATATTAGTAAGGGGCATCATGTTGAGACGAGAAATGGAACCCATTCGTTGGCATCGATCACAAGTGGTGCAAAAGGCATGAGTATCTCAAAAAAGGGTAGGCCAATAAAAACCACTCTGCAAAACTTTTGCAGCTGTCTTTCTAGAGCTAAAATGACCACCACAAGCTTGCTCATGACAAAATGAGATGATGTTGTGAAATTCACTCTCAAGAACACATCTCCTGATAACCTGATCAGGACAATACTTGAACAAGTATGGATCATCCCAGAAGAAATGTCTAACTTAAACAAGAAATTTGGATCTATCTTGTTTAGACCACTTAAAAGGAAGTTGACCTGTAACAAGATAGTTCACGATATCTGCATACCAAGGTAATTGGGAGAGAGCAAATAATTGCTCATCAGGAAATGACTCATTCAATGGTAAATATTCGCTAGATGACTCTACCAGAAGTCTAGATAAATGGTCAGCTACAACGTTTTTCGAACCTTTCTTGTCCCGAATTTCAATATCAAACTCTTGTAGCAATAGGACCCATCGAATTAAGCGAGGTTTAGCATCTTTTTTAGAGAAAATATACTTTAACCCCGCATGATCAGTAAAAGTAATTACTTTGGATCCTATAAGGTAAGACCGAAATTTGTCTAGAGCAAAGACTACAACTAATAACTCTTTCTCAGTGGTGGAGTAATTAAGTTGTGCGTATTGTAGAGTTCTACTAGCGTAATAAATGACATGTGGCTTTTTGTCCAATCGTTGTCCTAGGACAGCTCCGAGTGCAAAGTCGGAAACATGACACATAAGCTCAAAGGGAAAGTTCTAATTAGGAGATTGGATGATTGGAGCTGAAGTCAATAATTGTTTAAGCTTCTCAAAAGCTTTCAAACAATCTTCATCAAAAACAAAAACAACGTCTTTAGCAAGTAAATTGCATAAAGGACGGGCGATTTTGCTAAAGTCTTTGATGAATGTCCGATAAAATCTAGCATGGCCTAGAAAAGATCTAATTTCCTTAACCGTCTTTGGAGGCGGAAGACTCGAAATTAAATCAATTTTGGCTTTGTCGACTTCAATTCCCTTGTGTGAAATTACATGTCCAAGAACAATGCCCTATCGTACCATAAAATGACATTTCTCCCAATTTAAGACAAGATTTTTCTCCACACATCTATTTAACACTAAAGTTAAATGATGTAGACATTCATCAAATGAATCACCAAATACTGAGAAATCATCCTTAAACACCTCGAGGAACCTCTCAACCATATCGGAAAAAACACTAAGCATGCACCGTTGAAAAGTAGCGGGTGCGTTACTCAATCCAAAGGGCATTCTCCGATATGCGAAAGTACCAAAGGGACAAATGAATGTGGTCTTCTCTTGATCCTCGGGTGCAATGGGGATTTGGTTATAACCGGAATACCCATCAAGAAAATAATAGTAATCATGTCCGGCTAACCTTTCAAGCATCTGATCAATGAAAGGAAGAGGAAAGTGATCCTTCCTTGTGACCAGTTTCAACTTACTGTAATCAATACATACTCGCCACCCCGTGGTCATGCGGGTTGGTACTAATTCATTCTTGTCATTCTTGATTACCGTTACTCCTGACTTCTTTGGGACAACTTGAGCAGGACTGACCACAAGGACTATCCAAAATTGGGTAGATTATATCCACATCCAACAATTTGAGCACTTCGGCTCGGACAACTTCCTTTAGATTAGGATTAAGTCTACGTTGCATTTAACACGATACTTTGGCATTATCTTCGATATGAATGCGATGCATGTAAACGATTGGACTTATTCCTTTAATATCCGCGATAGTCCACCCAAGTGTTGTTTTATGTTCTTTTAAAACATCTAACAATTTTCCTTCATGTTCTTCAGCCAATGCAGATGAAATAATAACAGGTAAGGTATTGTAAACACCTAAAAATGCATACTTGAGGTTGTCAGGTAATACTTTTAGGTCGAGCTTGGGTGATTTTTCAACGGAAGGGACTTGTTTTGACTCACTGAGTGGAAGAGGTTCCACCCTAGGCTTCCATTTATAACTGGTTTCCATTATAGGGGTAGAGTCAAGCAAAGCATTGACTTCCCTGATGGAATCATTAATATCGAAGTCTAAATTAAAATGAGTCAAACAAGCCTCTAAAGGATCATTAAACTGAGGAAATGAATGTTACGCCAAACTATCAATCATGTTAACCTCAAAGGAATCCTCAGACTCGGGAGGTTGTTGACTTACATTGAATACGTTGAGTTCGACGGTCATGTTACCAAATGATAATTTCATGATTCCATTTCGGTAGTTAATGATAGCATTGGATGTGGCAAAAAATGGACGACCCAAAATAACTGGAATGTGGCTAGAGGGATTGTGAACAGGTTGTGTGTCAAAGACTATGAAGTCCACAGGGAAATAAAATTTTTCAACCTTAATGATCACATCCTCTATCACACCGCCGGGGACTCGGACAGATCTGTCTGCCAATTGCAGTGTCACTTGAGTTGGTTTCAACTCACCAAGACCCAATTGCACATATACTGAATATGGCAATAGATTAACACTTGCCCCTAAATCTAACAGTGTTTTCCCAATCATATGATCACCAATCACACATGAAATAGTCGAGCAACCATGATCTCTGTACTTAGGTGGGGTTTTGTGTTGAAGGATGGAGCTGACTTGCTCAGTTTGGAAGGCTCTTTTGTGCACATTCAGTTTTCGCTTTTGTGTACACAAATCCTTCAAAAACTTGGCATAAGAGGGAACTTGCTTAATGGCCTCGAGTAATGGAATATTGATTTGAACTTGTTTAAAAATTTCCATTATATCGTTGGCATTTGTTCCTTTCTTCGCCGAAACTAACCGCGGTGGAAATGGTGCTCTAGGCATATAGGATGCCTTGGTGGGATCAGAGTCAAGATGATGATCCTCTTGAGAAGATGAGGCTTTATCAGCCTCCTTCTCAGATGGAGGTGTGACTTGCTTTGGCGTGGATTGGGATTCAGGATCAATCAAATTGGGCATTCTAATTTGGTTGTCAACTTGTTTTCCACTCCTAAGGGTGATGATAGATTTGACATCTTCATTGCATGGCTGAGATGCACTGCCTATTTCAAATTGGCCCTTAGGATTTTGAATGGGTTGACCAGGGAATCTTCCTCCTTCTCTTTCAGGAAAGGATTTTGTTATTTGACTCACAGTCATCTCAAGCTTTTGGATGGCTTGAGATTGTTGTTGAGAAGTAGCTCTTAGTTCGGTGATAGCCTGAGAGTTCTGTTCGAGCATGGTTCATGTTCTCTGCATAAATTGGTTCATTGAATCCTGTAAACTCTGAGTGTTAGAGGGAGGTACATCTTGATTGAATTGAGGCCTATTAGCAGGAATTGGAGCTCGAGGAGCTTGAGGGATAACAACTGGGCCTCCTTGATGTTGACCATGGGCCCATGAGAGATTAGGGTGTTTGGCTAAACCTGGATTGTAAAAATTTGAGTGTGGATTATAACCAGATTGTCTAAAGGTATTGAATGCATTGACTTGCTCAACAAAATAAGCAGGGTACTCATTTTTCAAGTGACAGTCTGATGTGGAATGACTAGAACTTGAACATGCAGCACAAACCTCGGATGGAACATTGGTTTGGACTGATGGCTGAGACTTTTCCAAATATGCATCAACCTCCTATGCCATCGTCATTACAACTGCTTCCAACTTTGAAGAAGGAGGAAGATGAGGAGTAGATGAGGTATCCCTTACTTCATACAAACCACCCTTTCGCCTATCCGAGTCTTTTCTTGAATAATCCCATTGTTGAGAATTTTCAGAAATAGCTTCAAAGAATTCCCAAATCTCATTAGCACTCATCTTCATAAGTGACCCACCACTAGTGGCGTCAATCATTCGATGGTTTTGAGGGGTTAACGCGTCCTGAAAGTATTGAACCAAGCGCCACTTTTCAAAGTCGTGATGGGGACACCTAGCAATGAGTTCATTGAATCTTTCCCAACATTCATAGAAATGCTCACCCTCTTGGTGTTGAAAATTAGATATATCTCTTCAGATGACATTTGTTTTATGAATAGGAAAATATTTTGTCAAAACTTTTCCTAATAGCACATCCCAAGTGTCGATGGTTCCAGTTTCTAAGGAGTTTAACCATGACTTCGCCCTATCTTTTAAAGAAAAGGGGAACAACCTAAGATGAATTGAATCATCAGAAAAATTGGGATATTTCAGAGTAGCACAAACGTCAAGAAACTCTTTGACATGAAGATAGAGATTCTCTTTTTCTAGACTATAAAAGAAAGGCAAAAGGTGGATAATTGATGGTTTTAGCTCAAAGCTACTTGCAGTGGTCTCATGTAAGACAATGCAAGATGAGGTGTTATTGGAACGTGGAGAGAAATAATCCTTAAATGCTCTCTCCCCGGCCATTTCAGTGGTCTCACTCGACAAGGAGAACGATTCTAGAAGGTCAATGGGGACTTCAGACAACTCTAAAGGATCCTCTCGAATTAGTCTACCTCTCGAATCTCGTTCCCAAATACGCATAAACAAGTCTACACCAAGTGAGGTTTGAAATGTTTACTAACCTTAAAAAATCACGCACAGACTCAAACACAATCAGCAACCAATTGATGCACAAGAAAAAATGCATCCCTAAACAATCAGTGTTTTTGAGATTAATTATCTTTTTATCTTCAGGGGACAAATTATTTCTTATGTAATCTTTATATCAGAGCAATGGGTGCTACAAGATGATCCTAAGAGTGTATACTTTACACCACAAAGTTCAAAATCAGTAGGTTGGAGTTTTGTTTCAAAGAAACTGGATTATCGCACAAGAGAATGAGGTCACAATGGTCCAATTAAGTACTTTCTTATGCTACCGCTCTGTAAGCCAATAGATGTGAGAACGATGTGATGTTAAATGTACACTTGAGGCTTGTGTTCCTAACCCAAAACTGTTAGTTACACCAATTCTTCTTGTAGATCGTAGCTTACTTATGACTCGGCGTACCGGGTAAATTACCCTTGTGGCAGTGGCCTCTCGAAGTTCATTGAATGATTAAACTCATCGTCACTTTTAGATTTGGTCAACACAAAAATTATTGGATTCACCTTGGTCTTGGTTGTCCTATGAACACTGTACCTAAAAGATGGCTCTATCTAACTTGCTAACTGATTTTAATTATGTTTGGCTATTGGTTGCACACAGTTGGAGTGATGAGGTGGGGATATCAAGTCCCACTAGTTTCTATTTAGAAGCTGGGTCTGCTTATTATGAATTACTAAAGTTTAGCATCCACAATTACAGAAATTAAACAACCAATCACATAATTTCAAACAATTACACAAAGCACCCGGGTCGCTAATACATTACGTGTGATAGAAGTACTTACATTGTGCGTATTCCGTTATGCACAATTAAAAAAAATGTCCAACATCTTTTTATCCGTTTCAATCAGCACACAAGCATATGCAATCAAATTACTGGTCTTGGTCTTAGAAGCTGGATTTCTAAATCATAAAAAAAAATTATTGGGCAACAATTAAAATTGTTTCCCTATAATTTCTTTTAACTTGGAAAATTTTGGGTTTTGTTTTAGGTGATTAAAAATGGAAAACAATAGAGTTTACAAAAATTATTACACCACACACTCGTAAAATGAGGTGAAAATAAAATTAAAACTCCCCTTACAAAATAAAAAAAAATTTAAAATTAAAATTTGCTTGATGTTTGCAGGATCGTCCAATTTCCTCGAGAAGCGTGTATTCTGCAAAATCAAACAAATAACACGAAATGAGTGTAAAAATAACTTAACAAAATAAAAATAAAATTTTGTTTCTTTTTTTTCTGAAATTTTTTTAAATTAGTGAAAATAAATCTTAAATTCAATTACACTGCTACCTTTCCCTGCAACGGCGCCTAAAACTTGTTGTGGGTTTAACTGGCCTAAACAAACAGGCTAATTTGACTCACTTGTAATAACCGCAAGTGCACGGTGTCTAACTGGTAAACAACGGCAAGTACAGGTCGATCCTACGAGAAAGGTGGATTAAATTGAATTTAATAATTTACCTAAACTAATTTGGAGAAAATGGGGGTTACAGTGTTTAAAAATCTGAGTTAACAAAAGTAATTAAAATAACAATAAATAAAAGAAAAGAGTTGGAGGGAAACCACAATTTGCAAAAAAAATTTCAAGCTCCTAAAATTATATTCAATTTTTCTTATTACTCCAATTTCAAATAAATGACTCTAGCAATGTATAAACTCTTAGCATTAATTGTATTTTTAGGGCACAATTAATCACAAGTTTAATTATTCAATTAAAACATGCTTGATTTATAACATAATATTTTTCTAACAACTTAAGATGCATGACATATTAGGTGAAAGTAAATTATTATAAATCGTGAATCAATTAATATTAATCATGGAATAATAAAGTAAAATGAAATTAATTCTAGAGTTTGAAACTTAATTCACTGTGGTGTTACAGAGCATTCAGCAGGGTGCAAACAAAAACAGGTCCAGTGTGGCTCAACAGATCCCAGTGGGTGCAAATAGTTCTGATCTTTCTTAGCCGAGGTGCTCTCAGCAAGGTCCACTGGGTGTCAGTAGCGTCAACTTGATTTAAGTCTCTGTGGTGGTGCATGGTGCGTGTTGCAGCCGGTGATGGTAGTTGAAGATGAAGTGAAACAGGGTTGTCACGCCCTTGTTTCGGTGGAGTGAAGGAGAGAAAACAGAGATGAATAGGCTGTGGGTGATGATTTTGCTTGGTTGGGATGGTGATGAGAATCACAAATTGTGAAGAAGAGGTTTTGGTATTCTGTATTTTTTTCTTTCCCTTCTCTTCTTCCCTTTTCTTATTCATTTCTATTATATTTATAGAGAATTAAGAAAATGAACTTGGACAAGTTAAGGGGAGGGTTCAATGAGTGATTTAAGGCTTAAATCAAACTAGAATATTGGATAATTAAGAGAATATGCTTTGGGTTTGAGAATATGAACTTGGACAAGTTAAGGGGAGGGTTCAATGAGTGATTTAAGGCTTAAATCAAACTAGAATCTTGGATAATTAAGATAATATGCTTTGGGTTTGATTGGGTTTGGCATTGGGTTTGGGTTTACGGATTTGGTTTTGGGTTTGGTTTTGAGTTTAGGTTATGGGCTTAGGCTATTCTCACCTCTACTTCCTCTGAAGTCACCGTCTGTGATTTATTCATTGCATTTTTCTTTGATTTCTTCGTTATTGCTCCGAATTCTACAAAAACACAAAAAAATAATAATTAATTTAAATAAAATAAAACAATGATTAACAAAAATATAATAAGAGGAAAAAAATGTTATAATTATGTGATTATCAGCGGCCTTGATGCTGCTAAGTGTTTTAACGAGGATCCTCGGATCTTAGACGACAAGATGTTCCAGCTGGTTGTTGTCCAGTCTAAGAAGCTTGGCAGTTGTGATCAAGTTCTCAAGACGTAGTCTCTTCATTCTTCTTCTCCTCCTGTTGATGATGGGGTGGAGGTCTCGCCTTCTTCTGCCTACTTGGGCTCTTCTGCTCTTGTTGGGCCCGTTGCTTATTCCGTTCTTGTTGCACAACGAGAGGGTAAGGATGGTTCACACGTCGTTCCTTCTTCTTTCCCGGTTATGGGTAGTGGTTCTTCCATACAACCAGATCCTCGCGTCCTTCATTCATGGATCAGTTGGAAGGAACATACTCTTGAAGAGATTCAGGTCAAATCAGACGAAAAGTTTTGCTGGTTTTCCTGGCTTGGCGTGCAGCACGGTGTGCGCAAGCTGATTAATGAATGGCACAGATGGTCGGTGGAGAGGCATTTGATGCTCATACTGGATCTAAGCTTTCATCTTGAAGATGGTGTTAGGCTTGTAATGGACGGGATGACCCATCATGCCTATGCAGGGGCAGTGTTCTAAAAATCGCTAGGCGCTGGGTGGGCGGCGAGCAGGTGCCTAGCGCCCAGGGGCCTAGGTGGTCTTAGGTTTTGTATTATAACTTTAATAATTTACAAAAGTTAAGCATAATACCTTATCAATTACATCCAATTTAATGCCAATATACATATGCAAAATTTAAAAACATGAAAAAATTAACAATCATGAACAAAATTTATTAAAACTCAAATGACTGAAGTTGGTCATGACTTTATATAAAATTGAATTTGTGGACAAATATCCAAACCTAATCTTTTATTTTTCTTCAAATTGCATGAATAACCTCAGTCATGTTTGATAAAATCTACATTATTAAAATTGGTACCGGCAGATCCTTTGAGAATTCCATTAAGTAATCATCATTTGCTACATTTAGACATATACTGAATAAAAAATAATTAAATAGTTTATTTCTAAAAAAGATGAAAGAAAAATAAAATAAGAACACAATCAGCCTTATTAAAAAAAAATCGCCCAGAGCCCACCTAGACCCTCCCAGAACCGCCCAGACAGCCCGCCCATCCATTAATCTGGGCGGTTTTCCACCTTCTAACGCCTAGGCCGATTTTTAGAACATTGTGCAGGGGCGATGGGTTCAGGTCATCAGGTCAATCACAATCTTGTGATTTCTCTGGAGAAGAATCTTTCTGTGCTGGTATTGGTATTTCCCCATGTTGTTTATCAGTATGACATGTTAAAATAGCGATGTTCTAAAAGGATTAAAGCGGCTGGGGTTGCTCAAATTTCGTTGGCCAAAGTGGAGGGTGCACGGGATCGATCTATGGATGCGATTGAGTCCTTGAGAGTTGAATTAGACATTATTCATGCACGTGTGCATGATGTGGAGAAAGAGTTGTCCCCGAGAAGGCACTTCATGATGAGGTCGCGCGTGCCATGATAGAGCACTCTAAAAATCGCGACATCGGCAAAAAAAGGGTGGAGCAATTACTGGTTTCTCTTGACAAGGTCAAGGGTAATTCCTCCGCAATGCTCACTATTGCTGAGGGCCAACTTATCGTGAACAGAAGTGAGTTTGTTTATGTTAAGGATAGCCTTCGTGTTATGGAGGTGGCAGATTGGCAGTGCCTTGTCGATGGTTGGACTGAGCTTCTGGATTATATTAAGGGTCTCGGTGTTGACTTATCTCAATATCATCATCTGGTCTATCGGACCTTCGAGGATGAAGAGGGTGTTGAAGACCCTCTGGGTGATCCAATGGTTGAAGAGCCGCTACCTTTTCCTCTTGAAGAATGAGTCTCTGTCAATGATTCGACTATTTGTCTTCCTGCAAATGGTATTGTTGAGGATGTTATAAATGTTTCCCCATAATCTTCTATTGTTACCTTCGACTATAATAAAATAGAGTTTGAAAGAAGGATGAGTTTTCTCCTTTGTTTTTCTTTTTGTTGACTTCATTTGTCCATTGTTGTCATAATGATTTGTATTCAAGCTCTGATTTTTATAGCTATATCCTTAGCAGTCATTTGCTGATTTGAATTTTCCTATGCTTCAGTATGTATGTTTGAACCTTGTATTTGTCGTCTAGGAGCTTTTGTGAAAAGTTGTTTTGTCTGTTTGTCTTCTACATTGTTGATATAGCGTGTTAGTTAATCCAAGGTTCTCCTGGGCTATCCTGACTTGTTCCTTCGTTGTGTGCTCTGTTTGTCTGATCGAAAACGAAATATGCCTCATTCGAGCTGGTTTGTTGATTCGGTTGTCTCGAAGTTGCTTCTACTTCGCTGAATCATTCGTTCAACCTTTACTTTGTTAACTTGACATTTCAATCGGTTCAAAGTTGTTTTATACTTGATCCGTTCATATTCTACTTCGTTGACTCGACATTTCAAACTTGAAGTTGTTTTACTTGGTTGACTCGTTCGTCCAAATTTTATTTCGTTAACTCGACGTTTCAGTTGACTCAAAGTTTTTATGTTAAGTTGACTCATTCGTTCACTTTGGCTTCAGTGGTTCGATGTTCTAGTTAACCCAAAGTCGTTTTACTTAGTTGACTCGTTCATCCAACTTTTATTTTGTTAACTCGACATTTCAGCCGACTCGAAGTTTTTATGTTACGTTGACTCATTCGTCCACTTTGGATTCGTTGGTACTACGCTCTAGTCGACCCAAAGTAGTTTTACTTAGTTGAATCGTTAGTCCAACTTTTACTTCGTTATCTCGACATTTCAGTCGACTCGAAGTTTTTATTTAGTTGACTCGTTCGTCCACTTTGGCTTCATTGGTTCGACGTTGTAGTCGACTCGAAGTCGTTTTACGTAGTTGACTTGTTCGTCCAATTTTTACTTCGCTAACTCGACGTTTCAGACAATTCAAAGTTTTTATGTTAAGTTGACTCATTCGTCCACTTTGGATTCATTGGTTCGACGCTCTAGTCGACCCGAAGTCATTTTACTTAGTTGACTCGTTCATCCAATTTTTACTTCGTTATCTCAACGTTTCAATCGACTTGAAGTTTTTATTTACTTGACTCGTTCGTCCACTTTGGCTTCATTGGTTCAATGTTCTAGCCGACCCTAAGTTGTTTTACTTAATTGACTCGTTCATCCAACTTTTACTTTGTTAACTTGACGTTTCAATCGACTCGAAGTTTTTATGTTAAGTTGACTCATTCGTCCACTTTTGCTTCGTAGGTTTGATGTTCTAGTCGACCCGAAATCGTTTTCTTAGTTGACTCGTTCATCCAACTTTTATTTCGTTAACACGACATTTTAGTCGATTGAAAGTTTTTATTTAGTTGACTCGTTTGTCCACTTTGGCTTCATTGGTTCGTCGCTCTAGTCAACCCGAAGTCATTTTACTTAGTTGAATCATTCGTCCAACTTTTACTTCGTTAACTCGACGTTTCAGTCGACTCGAAGCTTTTATGTTAAGTTGACTCATTCATCCACTTTGGCTTCGTTGGTTCAACGCTCTAGTCGACCCAAAGTCGTTTTACTTAGTTGGCTCATTCGTCCAACTTTTACTTCGTTAGTTGATTAGACCAGAAGTTTATTCCTTTTGGCTTTATACACTAATTCCTTTTGGCTTTATAAGCTGATTATTTTTTCATAGCTTTTGAAGCTGTTTGCTTTTGTGGGATAATGATTCAAAAATTGAAACTTTATTGATTCTCCTATTGACCATTTCTAGCGGTCGTTTTTCTAGAGCGGTTATTTACATTGTGGAGCGAGTTTTTCTTTTATCATTGCATGGTTGATGTTTATCCTTGCATTGGTGGTTCATGCCTTTGCTGCTCCTTCTTGTTTAATTTATGACCTCCTTTGATTGGCCCGTTATTGCTCCTCGTTTAGCATCGCTTGTTGATGCTTAATAGAATTTGTCGTTGCTAATTCCTTTGTAAGTAACTTTGATTGGATTTGTAACCGTTGGTAGAGTCCCCGAGTCAGTCAGTGCAGTCGTCCTCAAGGCGTTGATCTTTTCGTTTCGATATAAGTCTGCTCGAGTGGGAGATGCTTATTTGCTGGGGTAGATGTAGTGTAGAGTGTATATCAGTTCCCTGGATCGTTCTTTTGATCATGTGTCGATATCTGTTTTTTCTTTTCTTTTGAATTGCTTGTATGGATTCCGATGAATTCATCGAGTCGTCCTCTTTGGGCCCAATGCT
The DNA here is from genome assembly GCA_963556465.1 of Berberis vulgaris. Taxonomy (NCBI): domain Eukaryota; kingdom Viridiplantae; phylum Streptophyta; class Magnoliopsida; order Ranunculales; family Berberidaceae; genus Berberis; species Berberis vulgaris. The sequence continues at coordinate 13,623,873 of OY747136.1, read as the reverse complement.
CGATTTCTTCTTTCAACTTGTAGCAGTTCTTGGTATCATGTCCGTGATCCTTGTGAAAAAAACGTACCTGCTTTTGTCTTGTCCTTCTGGGTCTCCTCATCCTGGGTGGCCAGTTGACATTCTTCCAAGTCTCCATGTGTTTCAAGATGTTGGTCCGGTTTGTCTTTAGGGTTGTGTATGGTTTGTACTCTTTTTTTATTACACTGGTTATCATGACTGGGCCGTGCCGATTGCGACTTCCTGGATTCCCGCTGGTTGGACTTGGTTCTTTCGTCGTTTCGATGTTTTTTTGAATGACTAATGTCTTCCAGTAGTCCATCATCTCGCCTTCTTTCTTCTTTCATTTCCTGTTTCCTCGAATGGTTCTCCCTTTCCTCCTCATTCTTTCTCCTCGCAACTTTCATCTCTTCAAGGGAGATGTGTTTCTGTGCTATTTTCAGCAGGACCACCATGCCTTTTGGAGGCTCCAAGTTAAGGGCATTAAAGAAAGTGTTTCTCTTCGGTCCGACAACGAAAGTTGCAATAGCTGTGTCATTGCTACATCCATCAATCATTGTCAATTCGTTGATGAAGCGAGTGACATATTCCCATATTGTTTCTTCGGGCTTCTGTCGGATGTGCAGGAGGGGGTGGGGTCATTTCCTCATCTGCTGGTTTCCAATGAATCTGGTGATAAAAGCGGTGGCTGAAGCCTGGAAGGAGTCTATCGACCTTGATGGTAGGCTATTAAACCAATTCATCATTGTGGAAGTGAGGCTGGTCGGGAATGTTATGCATAGGATCGACTACCAGGTTTCCTTTAGGGCCATTATATGGTGGAAATGTCTTAGGTGATCTGTTGGGTCAATGGTACCATTGTACATTTTGAATTTTGGCGGAGTGAACATTTTTTGCATTGCCTTTTTCATGAGTGCGTTGGAGAATGGCGGCTTGGCTAACTCGTACAGTATGTTGAGGTCCGTGACTCCAATTCCGAATGGGATTTCAACAAGCCTTCTGCCGCAGTGTGGGGTCTTGTCTTGGGGGAGCTCGCTGCTTTCAAAGTTTCTCTGTTGGGGTTCTGCTAGGGCTTCGTCGCTTCCTTGAGTTCGGTCGCCGAAATTTTGTTAGGGCTGTGCCTGATCAGGGTCAGCTGGTTGATTGCCCTCCTGGGTGATTTTTTCCAGCATCTTTGTCATGTAGTTCATTTTAGCCATGAGCGGGTCCGCCTGAGGGTCCTTGGCAGTGCCACCAAATGTTTGGGTTGTCTGGACCACTGTGTGCTGCGGATTCGCATTTTCGGGTGCTACTGGTCCGATGAACCGAGCTGCTTCTTCTTCGTGAGCTGTTAGTGATGCATTGTTGTCAGTAGGAGAGTTGTCGTGATCATCATTGGGCTGAGGATCTATGGAATGCGTCATTTGCTCTAACGGCTTGTTGGTCTTCTATCGGGTTATGGTGAGCTTTGTCACTGTGGATTTTGTTTTTAAAAAGGAAACTCGTCGCTCCCCACGGACGACGCCAAACTAATGCTTCCAAAAATCGTCATCCTGTGAGTTTGACTTACAAAATAATTGTTAGACTGCCAATGACCACCTTTTAGGTGGGCGAAGGCACTCCGATGTTTAAGTCAACAATTCTGTTGAAATAAGGAAGTAAATCTGGAAAAAAAAAAAAAAACTCAATTAAAGTTGCATGCCTGTGTCGAATGTTCCCTTATGGCACAACGAAAAAAGATGTTTCCTGTAACAGTCTCATTCTTAATTGAGATGCGTCTGTGGAGGCGTAACTTCTTCCACTACTATTTTTTGGTGCAACGTTTTTCTTCTTTATTAAATAAATTTTGTCGGGCTTGGATTCGGGCTCTGATTCGCTTGGGCCTCGTTTATGTCTTTTTGTTGGCGGGCCTTTGTAATTGGCTTTATTCTTCTTGGGCTTTATGAGCTGGCCCAATAGGTTGGACGTTGTATTCTCGTGATGGGTCTCTATGCCACGTGTATGACCGTGATGATCGGTATATTTTGATGTATCATCGATTAGCGTGAACAAGGAATAAGATTCTAGTTTGAAAAGATATCACGGAAAATATGAATCTAAAGTTTCAATAACTGTCTCTAACATGGTAAAGAGAGTGTTGACATGCGTGGTTAAAAGGGTCGGGCAGTCTGAGTTCGACTATCATCTATTCTCACGACTCTTCTATTATTTTTTCTTATTTAACAATGCATTTGATCTAACTTGAAGGTGTGAGGCTTGCCATTGTCCCTCGTAGAAGTATCGTCTCGATAAAAACTCAAAGCAAGAAGATACCATGTCTATGTCGTCTCCTTTTTCACATATTAAGGAATTGATAATCCTCGCATAAACCTATTCTCAAGCTTAATTTATAATAACAACTCAAAATGTTTTATTAGCTTAAATGAGGTTTTGTGTTAACTATGACGCTTGCGTGAAATCATGGTTGAATTGATTAAGGTGTTTATTTGAACCATGCATAACTGGCAAAGTGACGAATTTCTTAGTGTTGTAGTGGACTTTATTTTATTTTTTTGCATCTTGGTTAATGAGAGAGAGAGTAGCATAGCATGAAATAAAGACACATGTCTTTTGGAAAAAGAAATAGCCTGCTAAAGACTTCGAACGATATCCTACAATCTTTATTGAAATCCATTAGAGTAAACAATGAGGAAGAATAATCTTGCTTCGAATGATATCCTACAATTATGTCGTTGTTTGCTCAATTGTTATTTTTTTGATAAGAACCATAGACATTCATTGGACATAAGGAATAGTACATATTTTGCGTCCAGCTTCACGAGCTAAGTTATGGGCCTCTAAATTGAGTTCCCTATTAATATATTTACATTGTCATCCATAAAGTAAACTAAGTAAGCTTCTAATATTATAAATGATCGGTCTCCATGTCCAATCCATAGCAAAGATGAAGACGGATCGCCCAGGACAACAAGCAAAAGACTAGTTGAATCTCTTAGCAAAAAACCTTCCTTCCACCATTGAGCATGAATCAACTATAGGGCCGCATAGGCTTCTGCCATGGTACTATCATAGACTGCTCCAAAAATAGGGCATGCGAGCGTGGTAAGAATACTTCCTCGCATATCCATGGCCACCACACCTATTGCTCCCTGCTTGGATGAATAAAAAAAACATGCATCAAATGTGACAATAACCGCATGAGAGTGAGAGGATGCATATTGTAATGAAGGTGATGTTTGGCCGATGTTCAAGCGGTGGTTTGACACGATCCACAGTTGCTCTTGTAAGGTACTGAATCTGGCCATGTCCTCCACCTCTATGTGAGTAAACTGGCTACATTAATGGAGGCTGGGAGATCGGTCTATCGTGCTTGAAGGCTTGTCAAATGGAGCTCTATCAAAAATTTGGGGTACTGATCTGAGATTTTTTTTTAATATCAGAGTCCTTAGGAAACCAAAGACTAACCCAAGAGTCAGCAAGCATAACAGTAAAGAGTTGGATGTATGTTTTGCCATTTTGGAAGACTACCAAGTTACAGATGCGCCAAATGGTGAGAAGAGTTGTCGTGAACTGAGAAAGAATTTCATCCTTTTCCAAAGGACGGAGCTTAGCCGTTTTCCAGACTAAAGATACAAAGTCTGCAATACAGGAAAAACTAGCTGCTACTTGTTGCCAATCAAAGGGGAGTAAGGAACATCTCCAAAACCTAAGAGATACTGGGCATCTAATTAAAGAAAAGGTGAACCCCGTACTCAGTATCAAATTTACAGAAAGGGCAGACATTGTCCAGAGGAATGTGGATCCGAGCCAGATTAGACAAAGTGGGGAGCAAGTCTTGGGAGAGTTTCCAAAGGAAAATGAGAGCATTGGGTGGAGCCTTGATTTTCCAGAGAGAGCGGAGAATGGGACTGATAGGAGCATAATTAGGCTATTTTTAGTACCATATATTCTATATGTATTTTTGCCTATTACTTGGTAATTATGGTACTAATTGCTATTTTCGTGTTTATGTAGGTTTCCAATTACAAGATTCCAAAATAGAAGCTAAGTGAAGCAAATTAGCAATTTATAAATACTGATTGTAAAAGGAAACCACGCAAGGAAGGAAACCGAGAAGAAAACAATTATAAAAGGGACAATACCTTCACTGAAGCAAACACGCTTGCGACCACAACCTCCTCTTCTTCACAGCAGCAAGCACCCATCCTCGCGACATCAGCTACACCACCACCAACATCCATCTATTACTGTTCATCGCAATTACACAACCCCAAACCTAATCGAGACCCTTCGTCCTCCACAACCATCATCGTCAGTAGCCCAACACCGCCCCTCAATCTCTTTGTTTCTCTCCATTAGAATCTCTCATCACAATCTAGCCAACACAACAGTCCATCATCGTCATCCAATCTCTGTCACTGATCGCAACTACACCTTAGAACCCTATATTGATCATTCAACCCCTGCTTCATCTTCCTTCCCTTTCACCACTAATTGAGCGCTCAATCAATGCTGCCCAAATCGCCATCGTTCTTCCACTTCACTGACCCTTCTCCCTCACTGATCACCACGATCGCACTAGTCAGCGTTCCCTCCATCTCTCTCCCAGCCTGATTTCATTTTCGCACAGAACAGATAGAGATCGTGAAGAGAAGAGAATTTCAATTCTCTTTTTACCACTATTCGCACCCCAGGACCCTCTCGCACCACTATGGATCAGGCGGCGACAATGTTTTATTTTCTTCACCCTATCTTTTTCTTATTTTTAGCTTGATTATTGATTATGGATTACTGTTTGAACATAATTAATATGTCTAACTAAACTCCTCTTAGCTAGGGTGGATTCGAAGCTCCGAACATGTGTTTTATAAATTAATTGAATTTAATCTTCCTTGCTATTAGTGATTGTGTTTTGCTTAACTGCTTTATAAAGAACTTTTCTTTGTATGTTTGTTAATATGGCCAACTTAATAAGCATGCTAGGATCTGGGGCTAGAGTATAAGAGAGTTTCACCTAATCGTTACAATCTTGAACTCATAAGTAGTAAATACCAAGGAACGTTGGTAAGGTTAAGTAAAAACGTAGGTAAGAACAAGGTGCTGATCATACTTGTAATTGCCTAGTCAATGTTCATATTTTTCACAAAACTTAATGATCTTAAATTGTTATCTAACTTGTGATTCCTGATTAGATAACATGATAAGAATAGTTGGAAAGCGACGCTAAGTTTAATTCAACGAACTTGGGAAAATAATAAGATTAATGCAGTGTTGATCACGATTAATCTTGAGCATTGTCACTCACAAGTGAGCAAGTGATTATTGAAGATTGATTTATGAGCATATGTTTGGTGTGTGGAGATAAACCCTTAGCTATTTTCTCATCTTTGCCATCCATTTAGTTATATTATATTTACAGTAATTTTCGTAGTTATTTTCATAGTTTAACTTAGAAAATTCAATCCCCCAATATTTATTTAATTAGGTTGTTAGTTGTCTTTTAGTTATTCTTAGTGCTAGTTGGAAAACCCTCTAATCCCAGGTCCAGAACGATCCCTACTTAATCTAAACTACAATCACAAAACATGGTATTAAGTTGTGTGCTACTAAAGTAGCGCATCAGGGACCATGTAATACTTTAGTCTTAGAGGTTGAAGTTTCAAACTGAGTCGAGGAGAAAGCTTTGGTGGCATTTTTGACAGAGAAAATACCCTTCTTACATGTAGTCCAAATGAGTTTATCAGGAGAAGAGGACGTCCTGATGACTATATTTTGGATATCCCGAGTGACTGGTGATGGGAGAAAGGAGTTGAGGAGTGTAGTGTTCCAAGAGACCGAGTTGTTTGCATGAACTATCCAAAAGTCTGTAATGGATTGTGGTAGAAGGGGGTCAGGGTGGTTAGGTGCCAGATCTACTAATCCAATTCTTGGTTTGATCCAGAAATCATTCCAGAGATCCACCTGTTATCCTGAGAGAATTTGCCAGCAACAAAATTTCTTAAGAATGGGGATTGTTTTAAAATGGCCTCACCAAGCAAAAGAAGCCAGCACAGGGGCCTTGTTTGTCTGCTCAATTGTTAAAAGGGGAAGACTTGCACAAGTAAAAGGGAGTTGTGCAAGTCATGCCTTGATTCATTTACTAGTTTTTTTTAATGGGTGATGAGTTTTGTCTAATTTGAGAGGCTACGGTTTTTCTTGAGGTAAAAGGTATTGTTCCTTGTAAAGGGTTTGTGCAAGTATACTTGAAAAGGGGATGAATGAGATACATGTGTGTGACACATTCTTCTCGCAGCTTGATAAACGTTAAATGTTTGTGGTCTTACCATTAAGCTAGCACCCACTGACTTCATACTGTTATATTCAGTGAAATTTTGTGCTTAGTAAAATTGTTTTTGAATTACATATTGTCTTGTTTAATAATAGGAGATGACAACCAACTTATAAGTGTCAAGATTCTTCTAAGTAGCACAAATTTTTGTTTGTTCGTGTTACTCGAAATTTGATTTAGGGCTTACTATTGGTTGTTGTACAATAACAATCAAGATCAAGGGTAAAAAAATTGATTTAGGGCAAATAACCATAAAATTTTGGGTGATCCCATTACTATGTGGCAACAACCAGTTTGCCACCAACAAAGTGACTCTCCTCTTACTATTCTTCCTTCTATGGTAGCACGGATTTATGTAAAATGTTTGTTATTATTATTATTATTATTATTATTATTATTATTATTATTATTATATATTACATTAACATTGTTAGATTTTTATTTTTATTTTTATTTTATCCCTTAGCCCTTCTCACCCCAAATGTCGTCAGCTGAGTTCAACCCTGTAGTTTAGTGATACCATCCGTCACTACTCAACCATTGAGTCATCACATCTTTGGCATTTTGTTAGATTGATATTTGTATCTGACATGCTTATGCTTATCCAATTTGAAAAATAAGGGTGTGTTTGGTAGCATGGAATCATGAGAGACTACTTATATTCATGGAGAGACCACTTGTATGTATATCTATATATATACACTAGACAACATATGCAGTAGCATGGACATAAGAAAATAACTATAAAAAAAATCTTAGAGCATCTCCAATAAGTAGTAGATGGTTATTGTCTATTTTTACACCATGCATAGACTATGCATAGTCTAAAGTCATGTAGAAGGCGTCCCAGGAGATGGTTATGATAGGGGTTTATGGTCTATTTCTACATTATGTATAGACTATACATTAAAATTCTCCTTATGTATACAACGATAGTCTAAATACAAAATTATCTTTATAGGTAAAACTAAAGTCAAGTCTAAATCGTATTACATTTTAGTTGTAAATTTTATTTTAGGGGGAGATAGTAATCTGGGGCGGACACACGTGGGGACGCCCCCTAGCTGCAGCTACTTAAAAAAAAATTTATATGTATATTTATAATTTATGTACTAATTCCTTATTTTTGGGCTAATTTTAGCCAAAGAAATCATGAATTAACATCTCTGACATTGGATTTTGAAAAAGCAGCATAAGTGGAAAACAATCTCTCTAAGAGCATCTCCAACACATAATTTATTTAATATCATGAAAAGCAAAAATATTTATTTAATATCTGAAAAACAAAAATGTTTATAAACAACAATATCCAACCCTTCAAAACACAAATTATCTCTCTTATTTTCTTAAATTTTAATTATTTATTTTAATTTCTTGAGAGCAAGGAATGTGATTTCCAAAATATATCAAAATTTCACAAAATATTTCCTATTTTGAATTCACTGAAATATATTTCGAAATTTGAAATATTTATGTATTTTCATGAAAATCCGTATATTTTAATCTTTTATAATGTTATTTTAGTATAAAAAGTTTGTTATTTGAGTGATTCATAAGTAATATATAGTCTACATGACACTATATGTCGTGTGAGACTTAATTCCCCTGGAAAAAAATAAATATATCTCTGTATATTTTAATTTGCTATAATATTATTTTAGTATCAAAAGTTTGTTGTGTGAGTGATTCTTTTGTAATATATATTTTGTATGACACGTGTGAGACAATTTATTTAGTATTTAAGAATTTAAAATGCATCACTTATATTGTTAAATTCAAAATTACAATCAAAATTGTTACATTTTTTTTTTGCACAAACGAAATATTTCTTAAAATCAATGGATGAAATTAACTCGAAAAATGAAATCACAATTCTTGGTAAGGAGGAGGAATTATCTCGATGTGATGTGTTTTAGTCCACTTTTGGGCATTAGGAAAGAGTTATCTGCAGTTGGTTAGAAATCTGAGGAAGCGTTTGGAAAAGTCTGAGTTTGAAGTGGATGGACCACTTCGAATTACATGTCATGGGCCTGAATTCCCGTGAACGCATAACAAGTAATGAACATGGTGCAGAGGTGTGCCAAAGGGAGATCTCCCTCCAAGTGATGAGTTCGCTAACTTTACAAAGACATGGGGATATCCTAGTATGGAAATAATCCTTGTCCTAGATGGATCTGGGAGGCGGGGGGGGGGGGGGGGGGGGGGGGGGGGGGGGCTCTTGCGCACAAAGCACAGGAGGAGGTCATGTGCACATTTTTCAACCGTCGGATCTGATCTGACAGCTCAGATTGATGGATTTCAAAAGAGATTTAATCTCTGTCAAAACAAACAATTTTTGAAATCCATCGATATGAGAGATGTGCACAGGACCTCTTCCTATGCTTTGTGCGCAGGAGCCGATGGAGGTACAATTATTTGATATTATTATTTATCTTATTTTATTTTTTTAATTATTTATTATCATTTGTTTTGTAGATGACTTGTCGTTTCATGGCATAAATGTTAGACAGGTTACTACTGGTTGTGTAGTTTATTTTCGTCAAAGTCAAGTCAAATGGATCAGGAAGAGATGGGCAACCCGAAGTTCGAGATTGTCATCTCATGGTTGACCGTGACTGTAAAGAAAACTACCGTCACCTTTAAAGGCCCAAATGGAGGTCACAAGAACCCTACCGACACCTTTGTTGTTTTTTCTGAGAATGTGATCGAGTTCAAAGTCAAGATGGTCGATGCTGATGACCAGATAGACAATGAAAGTGAAAACAGTGAGAAATAAGAGGAAAGGGAAGAAAAGGAAGATGCGAAGATGATTGAATAACAGCTTGTGGTGTGAGTTCTTTGTATCTATGGTTTTATCTAAAGTTTAGGTTGTTGGTATGTTTGTTTATTTCTTTAGGTCCCTTGGTGGTTCTTTCTCGAAGCAGTTGAAGAAGAAGTTTGTTATCTCTCTAAGCAGATAGTTGAAAAAAAGTTTGAAGAAGAAGATTAGGTTTTGTCAATTAGAAGCTTAAACTTTATGTTAAGTTTACTACAAGCCATTAATATATTGTCTTTTTTCATTTTCTTGTCTTTGGCTTAATCTCTGTGTTATTAATTTATTCTCTTCACCTTACCAAACATCACAAAATCAAGGATTGTGATTTTGTCTTTCGAAGTAATTTCGATCTTTTGATTTTAAGAAATATTTTGTTCTATGTAGAAAAACGTAAATTTTTTGAGAATATGTCAAACATATATGAATATGCGAAAAAGTACAAGTAAATTAACATAATAAACACATTAAATATATTAAAGGAAGTCTAAATACACAAGTATCCCTATAAATATAATTTTCTTCATATATTTTTTGAATTTTAAATGAAAATATTGAAATCTGCAAAAAATTACAAACTATTTTAGCAAAAAAAATGTAATTTGCTTCATAACTTTTTGGGTTTTGCAGAAAATAAAAGGCAAAATAACTCGTCGAAATAATGTTTTTTTTTCAATTTCGATACTTTAAATTTTGAGATTTAAAAAAAGGAAACATTTCGTGAAATCATAGATAGTCCTTGCACACAATCAATATATCAATCAGTAATTATATGCAAGGAATGAGTTTTTGCGACAAAAAAATTTGATTTTTTTGGATTACGAAAAGAGAAATGGCGAAAGGCAAATTTAGGGTTTTTCGTATTTTTAGCCTTTTTGTAAATTTTGATTTTTCAGCAAAACCACCAATAGCCGATAAGCGCAGATGGTAGATTTGAATTGTTTACCTCCGTTCGTCCCTTCCTTGCCTAGTGGCTTCATTGAAAAAGCTTTCACCTCCCCCGATTGACTTCATCGGAGCCCTCAAATAGGAGGAAGGCCAGAGTCTTCAAGGCCATTGTGAGACCCTAAGTGGGCGGACCTGAGGTGAGGGTGAGGGAGTGCGACCCAACAGGCCCAATAGGCCAAGAAGGGTTGGACGAGCTACAAGGGAAATCATAGTCCCATATCGCCTGGGTGCGGGAGGGGGATGTGCTTTAAGTGTGCGAGGTCGCTCTACATGACAACACGCGTTTTAAAGCCGTGCGGGCCGGTTGGTAGCCCAAAGCGGACAATATGGTGTCATGTGGGAGCGAGTCGTTACAGTTGGTATCAGAGCCTGACCCAGCCGGAAGTATGCCACGTGGTGGGCCCTCTGGCAACGTGGACGTTATGGGTGCCTGTGTGCCCAACGAGGACGTTTGGCCTTAAGGGGGGTGGATTGTGAGACCCTAAGTGGGCGGACCTGAGGTGAGGGTGAGGGAGTGCGGCCCAACAGGCCAAGAAGGGTTGGACGAGCTACAAGGGGAATCATAGTCCCATATCGCCTGGGTGCGGGAGGGGGATGTGCTTTAAGTGTGCGAGGTCGCTCTACATGACAACACGCATTTTAAAGCCGTGCGGGCCGGTTGGTAGCCCAAAGCGGACAATATGGTGTCATGTGGGAGCGGGTCGTTACAGCCATGTCGGTAGGACGAGATGCTATATTATCTTCTCTTCGAGATCTCTGAGATGTTATTCTTATTGGATCTGATTGCTTTTAAAGGAGTGTGTGAAGGTTGGAGGTCGAAAAAAGTTCAAATCATGGACATATTGGTATCTATGATATTTCTTTCATTCAGATTGTGAAGAAGGTGATACGGAGAGTTGATCCAGTATGGAGGTAATAGTGATGCAGATTTATCTTCTGGGTGGATAACTATTGACTTGGGATGCTTGTCCAGTGAACATTTTAAACTTAATTTTCTGTAAAATTCATTTTGAAGAGCAGTGTAAATCTTTATTGTTTTGCAAATTTTGGAGTTAGATATGAACAAAGAGGAGTTGTATAGCCAAAACCCTTCGATTTCTCATCAAAGGTTCAAATATTTATTTCATCATAATCAAGTCGAGAGCCAATCGATTTAAACCAAAGAAGAAATTAGGTGAAAGAGATGAGAGGAACAACTGATTGTTTGTTATTATGGTTCTCCTTCAAATTCGACCAACTGGTTTTTCTTCGACTCAGCCCTTACTACTACATTTTCTTCAACTCAATCTTATATTACTTTTTGTTTGATTTGATTTTTAGTATGGTTGTTTCAATTTGATTGCATGTTAGGGTATTTGTTGTTCAGAGGTTGAGAAGTTTATGTAATTGATTAACATTAGGGTTTCTTTTTGTTTATTATTTTTTAATTTTTAAAAGCTTTCTTGCTATTTTTTTTTTATGGAATAGACATCATTTCTTTTGTGCAAATATGAAATCTTATATTTATGAAAGCTTGTATGTGAACAATCATCATGCCACTGAAGCATAGAGATATAGTTGAGACCTTGGAGAAACACTTGATGGGGAAAAAATTATTTGCAATTATATTTGGTATTAAGCATGAATGGTGGTTGCGCATCAAGGTTAAAACATCATTTGGTTGGCGGATACAGTAATGTTAAAAAATGTCTAGATTATTCATGAAAAGTGTGCAGATTGATAACACAAATATTGAAGGGGAACTGATGATACATCAAACCGATTGAACGCCCAATTCAGCGAGGCTCAAACTGCAGCAAGTCCATCATTGGTAGAATCCAGACAGTCGAGTCCGAGTTGCAACGAGCCAGTAAGCCCACACGTCACGCAGTCAAGCCCAATACTCGTAAGACCTCTAAGGCAGTATCTGAGAGATCTACCCAAGATAGGCAAGCCAGCAACACATTGGATCCGACTAGGAAATATATATTAGAGTATAAGTCGGGCAAGAAAACTTCCTTTTATGGACAACACTCAGAAAGGGAAATCTCTCCCGCAGATCTAGGAGCACAAGTCGTGTAAGGAAACTATCCCACATGGACAACTCTCAATCAAGAAAGGATATCCTCAATCACTTTCCCCAAACTATGTCACCAAGGGCCTAGCCGAACAAGGACTCCTTCACTATAAAATGGAGTTAAGGCCGATGAACTAGAGGTATACGATATAACTCAGTTTACAGTTTTAAGCCTCTCCTAAGCCTTACTAACTTAAACATCAGAGTGCCATCGGCCACCACACGGTGGTCCTTGGCTCAAGTTTGCTACCTGTGCAGGTCTAGGTAAGTAGCAAGGAAGGAGAGCAGAAATCGACTACATTAGGAACATTACAAATAAGTTACAAAAAAAGATGCACTTGAGAAGTTCAGAAAATCGCTTATGGTGAGGCCTAAAAGTCACAATTCATTTAGTTTGGAAAAGAGGATGTTGTCCGCCATGCTCGACATCAACATCAGGCAACGGAATGGGAAAGGGAAATACAAAAGATAATGAGTAGCAACGGGTCAAGTCTATTTGGGCAATCCTTCAATAATGAGGTTGGCAGTTCTTTTGGAGGTTCGCATAGTTTGTTTAGTAGTTTAAAGAATACAAAAGTGAAACATGGTGTTGATTCTTATTGGTATCATCTTGAGTCTACAGCCAAAGCTCTATAAATTAATACACATGGGACCATGAAAATTTATTAATTAACCAAAATAGTATTTATTCGATAAACTAATAATTTGTTAATTCATGCCATGCTCGTTTATGTTGAGGCTTGAAAGTCATAAATCATCTAGTTCTGAAAAAAATGATGTTGTCGGCCATGCTCGACATCAACATCGGGCAACAGAATGGGAAAAGGAAATACAACAGAGAATGGGTAGCAACGGGTCAAGCCTACTTGGGCAATCGTTCAGTAATGAGGTTGTCAATTCTTTTGGAGGTTCACACACTTTGTTTAGTAGTTTAAAGAATACAAAGGTGAAACATGGTGTTGATTCTTATTGGTATCATCTTGAGTCTACTGTTAAAGCTCTATAAATTATACACATGGGACCATGAATATTTATTAATTAACCAAATTATTATATAATCGATAATATAATAATTTTATTAATTCATACATTATTAATAAAAATTAGTTTATCAATGTATTCTTTATTTTTTTTTTCAAAACCTTGAACTTAATATATGTATTATGTATTGCGATTATACGAATATTACCGAATTACGAATTATCATTGTTGTATGTATCTGTTTAACCAATGCAAGTTCATGAATGTAATTAGTCTTATTAAATAGAAGTCCCTGGATCTATCTATTTTTTCGACAAATTAAAATCACATTCATTGTATACTTAATTAATATGTTTAATCAAAACAAGTTCACGAATGTATTAATTAGTCTTATTAAATAAAAATAATGGATTTATCTGAATTTGCAATAAACTAAAATTACATTCGATGTATACATCTTAAAATTCATGGAAATAACAAAGAAAATGAAGTTAAAGACGATAGTTTTATACTGGAGCTTGTCTTGCGCAACAATCAAATTGCATAATTCCTCTTGCAAACGATAACACTACACTGGAGCTTCTTAATGTGCTAAGAAAAGTTAGAGATGGGGTCTAAGAAGAAATCAATTTCAAGAAGAAACAAATAAAGTTGAAGTCGTATTTTACAACTGCCTCCTAATTGAGTCATGTATATATATATATATATATTTTATCTATAAGGAGATCATAAATTTATATATCAAGTGGGACCTGTGTTTTTTTTTTTTATGTATTATCTTATAAATTTAGCGAATTATTAATTTATCACATTGGTCCAAAGTCGAGAGTGGCTAAAATTATTATTTAATCGAGGTTATATTGTAGTAAAAAAATATATCACATGGTTCTGGAAAAATGCTAAAAGTAATATATAAAATGCAATTAGCAATTTCTTTTACTTCAATGGAATTCCACCACGTGGCAGAATATATTATCATACAATGGTAGAGACAATTAAAACAGCTGATAGACATGCACAACCACCTTTTGCATGTAAGTTGAGACACAAATTACTTGATGAGGAGATAGCGGAGATTGAAAAGTGGATTGGACACCTGAAGCTTAAGTAGTCAAAGTATGCAGTCATAATTAAGTGTGGTTGTTGAACAGATCCAATGAGGTTGAGTATTATTAACGTCATGATATATTATGACAAGGTGACCATACTTAGAAAGTCGGTAGATGATTGAAATAAGAAGAAATATTGCAGTTATCTTTATGGATTGATGAAGGCAATGGCTGATTATGAGTGGTGATACACCAAAACGGTTTCTCTTCTACACTGTACACGTGTCATGATGATCTCAAGAAATAATAGGCGCAAGTGTCAACCCGACACTGATCCGGCCCAAGCGATTCCAAGCCCGCACAATGTAGTCTGCCAGGCGGACCCAAAATCATTACATCCTGCTAAGCCCACGCGTCTCACAACTATCCTCAATACCCGTAAGCCCTGCTAAGGCAAGTATCTCGATAATCAACTTGGAACAGTCAAGACAACAACACTTTGCTTTCAACTAGGAAGCAAATACCAAATTATATGTCACACATGAAGACCTCTATCTATGGACTACTCTCGGATTGGGAACTATCTCCCGCATATCTAGGAGCACAGAGCTAACAGGGAAACTCCCTTTCACAACACAATTCCTAATTAGAAAAGGATCTCCACGAAGATCTTCTTCCCTAAACTATGCCATTGATGGCTTAGTTGAACCAGGACTCCAACACTATAAATAAGACATGAGGTTGGTAAGCTAAGGTACACTACAAGTTCTATGTTTACAACATTTTGCCTTTCTCAGATCCATGTCTGACTTTAGCATCGGAGAGCCAAAGGCCATCTTTTTTCAAAATACAAAAAGATGTGACCACCAGATCACGCAACAATGGAGAACAAGGGGACACATCAAATGCTCAGACTGGTGTTATACCACAGCTTTCAGCGGTGTCAGTGACACACGGGCAGTAGGCTCACACTCCTGAGCCAGCAACAACAATGACAAACCCCGGGATAGATTTGTTGTCGTCTCAAATATAGCAAATCGCAAAAGCAGTGGACAGCAGAACCCTCCACTTGCCAATGGATATCAGGAGTAGCACGGGTCCCCATCTCTGGAAGACAATAGAGAGCAAACACACGAGAGTCAAGCTCCTACTGGTTCTCATTGGACTAGAGGAGGCATCACAACTAATGCGGAACTGACTTTCATGGCAGATAGGCTCGCCCGGCAGAACCCCTCTGCAGAGGGGCACACGACCTAGACGTGCTATATATCATCTATGTTCCACCGTTCGTGGACCGTATCATGAACAAGACTCTTCCAAAGAATCTCATGCCTCCAAAGCTTGACTTCTATGATGGGACTATCGACCCATTCTGCCACTTGCGTCATTACTAGCATGTAATGGCACTCAAAGAAGGATCCGAGTCAGTAATGTGCAGAACATTCCCTACCAGCCTAAAGAAGTCAGCACTAACATGGTTCCATAGCCTTCTGCCAAAGTCGATTGATTCATTCAAGACGTTGGCTAAGGAATTTCTGACGTGCTTTGTCGGAAGTTAGCGTTTTCGGAAAGACCCACACAACATATTCTCTCTGAAATATAAATCTAATGAGACATTAAGAGAGTATGTCATGCGCTTCAACGACGATCTGACGCTCCTTGATGGTTGTAGCAACGACACAGCCGTGATGACTTTTACCACGGGCCTAAGAGAGGGGAAGTTTTATGATTTCTTCGCCTTGGAACCCCTTTGGATATGGCGGAACTTCTGAAGGGCTCCCAGAGGTACATCATCTTGGAAGAGATGAGAACAGCGAAAAAGGAAACAAAAGTTGAGAAGTAGCCATCCATTCCTAGGGATAAAAAAAGGGAAGAATGTGAGAGGACGAAGAAAGGAGCTAGTGAAAGCGTAACGACAACATTTCAGACCCTGACCGAGCTAGGTCAGAGAAAGCTTCCAACTACATTGGATCCAAATCTATGACCCCCTCAATTCTAGCTTATCGGACGTCTTGAATTCCATGAAAAACTAGGAAGATCTAAAGTGGCCCCCAAAGCAGTGCGAAAACCCCTCCAAACGTGATAGCAACAAGTACTGCTCGTACCATAAGGAGGGTGGTCATGACACCAACGACTGTAAGAGTCTAAGATATGAAATCAAATACTGGATTCGCAAGGGCTAACGAAAGGAATTCGTGGGTGCAGAGAAGCGACTGGACCGACCCAGGGATAGGGGAGAGACAGTCAAAGAGATTGAGAAGGAGACTCCGAGCATAATCTAGGTGATTGATAGAGTAGGATCAGATGAAGATCAGTTGAACAGATCTCGCAAACAGACTCTACTGAAGATGCAGACACATCTTACAGACAAGGAAATACATGTATACTACTCGAGGGTGCAAAGCCCCATCCCCACCTTAACCTTTACAGACAAGGCCCTCAAAGGCGTTCGCGCACAGCATAATGACGTTTTCATCATTTCGGTCTCTATTGCAAGGTGGGAAGTAAAGAGGGCCCTGGTGGATACGGGAAGCTCCCTCAATGTCTTGTTCTACAACGCATTCCGCAGTATGGACCTCAAGGAGGAAAACCTGCTATCATCATATTACCCGTTGATCGGATTCATTGGAGATAAATGTTTCTCGATCGGGAAGATAAGGTTACCAGTGGTGGCAAGAGAGCCACAACTAAGAAAAGTCATGTTCTTGGACTTCATGGTGGTAGACGCACAGTCTACCTACAACCTTACCCTAGAAAGACCATGGCTCTACTAGATGGAAGCAGTAGTATTCGCCATTCACCAGTGCATTAATTACACCGCTAACCACTTAGAAGGAACAATACGTGGGGACCAACCAATGGCACAAGGCTGCAATTATGCTATACTCAAGCAGATAGAATGTTCTCAGATCCAACTGGATCCCATAGGGAAATTTGAACTGAAGCCAGACCCAACAATCCGCCCTTCAACCCAGCAAAGCAGAAAGGTCAATGCAGACGAGAGTACAACCTCCTGACAATTAGTCGGCGCGAAAATAAACTCCCACGCAAGGTTTACTTTTCAGTAACCTCAACGACATCAGTAAAGCGTGGCAGTTCGCTGAAGGTACGAACGATCCAGGAAGGGCCATGCGAATTCACTTCAGGGCCGGATTGACAACAGTTAGTCTATTCAGTTGTTAATTTTCCTTTTCGTAGTCAATGTAGAGTTTTAGTTCTTATAAACTTATGTGATTTGTACTCGTTTAAGAAATAAAATAGAATTACGCCAACACACTCTATTGATTATTGGAAAGATGTAACAACGATCACCCTGAGACGAATAGAAAAGACTACAAACTACAAGCATTTGAATCTGACGCAACATGCAGTAAAGACTTGCTTAAACAGTCTGACTCGAGAAGAAGACAACAAAGGTACCGAAAGTAGACTCCACAACCTCTCCGTAGAACATTTTTTGTGAGCAAGAATATGATGAAATAGCACATCCAATTCAATGCCTCTATGGACACATCCCTCAAATATGATCTGAGGTGGTCCAAAATCAGCAACCTGAGGCCCCACGAAATGCCAGCCGAAGCTACAGCCAACTCACACGCTCGATCTGCCCAACCAGATGAACTTGACACAAGTATCAAGTTGAAACACATCGAGTGCACTCTCTCGTTGAAGGGATAAGAGGGGCATCTAGGAGCCAATGGCCCACTCCGACACGCCATGTCCAACTCCACCCCAACCCGCGATCCCGAATTCCAACGCAGTGCGACATGACAGGGCTAATCGTGGGTGGGGGAGGCTACCTCTCCAAGGTTGGTTGCTGGTATTATCTTTGAAACTAGGTGATTCATAAATGATAACAACAAGTTGGGTGCTCACCCAGAGCAAGTGACCACGCATAACAACAAGTCTTATCACGACTCATCGACGCAAATATCTGAACATTAGAAGACTCCAGAATTGGAGATCTCCCTTCAGCTTTTGGAAAACTCAAAGCATGTTCTTCGAGTAAGAGCATTTGAGGAGGTGTGTTTTGTGAAAGATAATTCCTACAACAATGAAGAGACACCATTATATAGACATAGAGGTTCACCAAACAACCGCTTCAACATTAACTATCAGCATTGAGTATTGTATGGGAAATAAGGAGACGACGATTCCCAAGGAAACTGCACAGGGCCACGATCGTCTAATTAATGATGTTGCACACAACCCCATTAATTGGGAAAAATAACCGATACTCAATTGTCTCGCGATATACGCCATACACGTGTTACCATGCAATCTACGCTGTACACGTAGCGTCTTGATCCTATGACAAATCCTAGCTCTTCTTCTACGGGTCCATGGGCTCAGCCCACTATTCAAACGATATCCTACCACGTGCTTGACACGAGCATTAGAAACCCTAGTCACTTTTGACATACAGATCACACCTGCATATCACCAGATGATTTAAGGTACCCATGTTTGTTCAAAACTCGTTCGCACGATGCACTCCGCTCGCGGATATAGACTCGCACGCCCGTAACAGGCGGAGCCCCGACATAACCGGGCAAGCTTAGTCAGTTTTGATTGACGATGACGGCTTCTAGTTCATCCCGACGCCTAGTCCGCCCAGCGCGAATGCTGATGGTTTAGGAAGTGGAAGTTTGATCAACGTTATTACACCTGGTGACGACGATCGCCAAACCCGGTCAGGTAAGCCTAGCCAGTGACGATTGACACGACGACAACTTCTGATCAAAGCCAAGACCTGTAGCCCCCACTGTGCGGGTGTAGATGGTTTGGAAGGTGGGAGCCTAATCAGTTTCGACTGATGTCAACGGTTCGCCACGAGATCACTACTCTTCTACAGACCATGATCGCCGAATTACAAACGCTAGACTTGTAGCTCACACCGCACAGGTGTAGATGGTTTGGAAGGTGGGAGCCTAGTCAGTCCCAAACTGATTCTGACGGCTTGCCATGGGATCATTGCTCTTTAACAGACCATGGTCACCGAAAACCCCCAAATTTGCAGCTCGGTAAGCAAAGGTGTAGATGATTTGGAAGGTGGGAGCCTAGTCAGTCCCGAACTGATTCCAACGACTTGCCACGGGACCATTGTTTTTGTACAAACCATGGACGCCGAATCCCCTCATCCCAAACTTGTAGTCTGCTCCGCACGGGTGTAGATGGTTTGGAAGGTGGGAGCCTAGTCAGTCCCGAACTGATATCAGCGGCTCACCACGGGATCATCGCTCTTCAACAGACTATAATCGCCGAATTCTCACATCCCAAACCTGTAATTCGCTCCGCACAGGTGTAGATGGTTCAAAATGTGGGAGCTCAGTCAGCCCCGATTGATGTCAACGGCTCGCCATGCAACCACCACTCCCTTTCAATACAGCGGTCGCCAAGGTAAAACACAATTCAGGCAGCGTCTACACGCTCGCACAGGCTAACATTCTATTATCAGCAACAACCACTCACGCCGACCTAAAAAACCAACACGCGGACGAACGCTACATGGAGTGTTAGCCCGAGCTTACAGAACCTGACTCGGGACAAACGCTCTAGCTATAAGACAATGCATGTGCTTGGCTACCACAATTCACTCATGCCAGCAACCGAAACCGACAATCAGATACGCAAATTAAGTCCCCAATGGCTCACCTTACGGATGAGCTACAACCTGGGAAGCGTAGCCCACTGCTAACTCATCTAAATAACACCAACTATTGGGTGTAATTAATCAATAGTGACTCTGAGACCTTACAAAAGAACATGTCAGAATCAATCGCGACATAAATGGTCAAACTCTCAACAGCAGACATACCACTTGGCTTCCTGCTGGTCCAACCAGACCTGTGTCAAAGTAAAATGACAAGACATAATGGAAAACACGAGATCGGGAGACCGAACACAATAAAGGCATAAAGTGTACTCAAAATAGACGTGTTTCCATTAATAGTTGAAACAAAAAGTACAAGTGCACAAAGTCTACTCCTCATCAAGAGGAGGTACAAAAATAGGAGAACTAAACTTAACAGAGGAAGGAGCAAGAGTCGCGTTCGCACGCGCCTCAGCGTGAGCATCATCTGGATCGCCCTCTTCTTCTAATGATGCATAGACCACTACTAAGTCTGTGTATGACATCTTCTTATAATACGCAAGGTCCCATTCTGGATGTTCTTCCTTCATCAGCGCCAGCAGCTCTAATCTCCCATGCACGACCTATCGAAATTCACACTTGCCTTGTGCCTTGAGAAACTCTTCCTCACGCGCCTTCGCTTCAACAAGTTCATGTTCCAACGGCTCTAGCTTGCCATACAGCGCATCAACCTCAGACTGCTCTATAGCTAGACTACTCTTAATAGCACTGAGTTCATGTTGCTCTAGTTGAAGTTGTTCTTCAACCTTCCTCACTACTCGAGCATTGAATTCCACGTCGGTTTCTAACTGCTGCCATTGGGCAGCCTAGTCAATCTCCTTCATAGCTCTCTCCTTAGCAAAAGACCGCAACTCAGAACGTGTCTTAGCCGCAGCTTACCGCGCAACCTCTAGATCATGGTGGATGCCGCCTCTGCCAAATCAGACTCAAGGGCCTCTAAACGAACCCTCTAAGTCTTAGCAACAATGGCTGACTGTTCTAGCCTCCTCTCCTCAACCAACTTCCTCAGTAGCTCAATTTCAAAAAGCGCACCAGAATACAACTTCTGCATATTCGAGAAGACACACTCTATGGTATACACCCTCTCATGAGCCGCTTCAACCTCCGTCCCAGCAACGGCCACTGGCTCAAATGAAACATCCCCAGCATAAGGTGCTTCAAACCCTTATCCATATGCCCTTCCAACGTATCTTCCTCGGGCTTCGGATCATGGTCCATTAGCCAGCTGTAGCGCATACTTATATGCTTCCTTGAAGCATAGTCCACGTCAACTTCCTGGTGCCAAGCCTGGTTAATCATCTTCACTACGTCCGAAGCAAACAAACTTATCCACGCATCCGGATGGAGCTCTCTTGGACGCAGAATTACGCCAGTACCACCCTTCGTAGTTGCCACTACCCCCAGGCCCTTCTCCGCGGCATTCCCTTTGTCGCCAGCATCCAACCCTTTATGGTGTTATGGCTTAGTGGAACCCGAAGAAAGAGATAAAAGAGAATTGTCCTACAAACCCGAAGAAAGAAAATTGTCTTACAAACCCTCCATCACCCTGATATGCGGCTTGGAACGAGATGGGGAACAATGAGAACTACAAGAAGGATGGCCCACTTCATTGCGGCCACTGTCGGATGATCTAACAGTGGAACGATTGGACTATGGGACCTTAGGAAAATCCTTATCAAAAACCTCCAATGGAACGGTCCTGGAGTGGTCAGCACCACTAATCGTCGCCACAACAGCCAACATCATCTTCTCGCTCAAAACTTCAGCTTGCTCGGTACTTAGATTCGATGCATCTTCAACCCTTGCTAATCGCAAATGGTCCATCTCCCAGCTGGGTACTTTAGCCTCCGCCCTAATAGGCTGACTAGGTTCATACTCCTCCCTCACTTGAGTAGACCATTTGGGAGGCGGCTTAATCCTAGTACGGGACCTCTTCGAACTTATTAAGAAGGCGATTGTCTCAGAAAGCCCCTTTTCGTTAGACGAAGTATGAGCCTTAACTTTGGAAGCCTTACTCTTTTTGGAAGGGGTTCCACCTTCAGACTTAACCTTCGGCGTTCAGTAAAGAGTGGGGGCCACGAGCTAGTTGGTCTACAAACCACTGCGACTGAAGTTAGCAGGACATATGACTTCATCCACACTCATCTTTGACAAGTCACGGAATGTTTTCATAGTGTCTTGCTCTTATGGGAAAAAGGGAGTAGTAGGGAACCTCCTTGCAAATAAACATATGCAATGATCAGCATACAATCAGCGCAACGAAATCAAAAGGCGAAGCTATACTTACAAAGTGGCCTAAACTCCCGCTCAACTGGACGACCCCTGAACTTGAAGTACTTCGAGTCCAAATGAGCCAATAAGCAATATTTCTGCCAGAACTTGAAGTCATTTGGCAACTTTCCAAAATAGGCCAGTGATCTCATCTAACCAAAGGCGTGGTCATTCGACTGAGGAGAAGTCAACAACTGGATCACCCACGGAGTCACGCGAACACCAGCATCCTCCGCTCTGATCAAAATAAGAATGATGATCCTATACCCATTAGGCATCAACTGGGCCAGATGGATTCCGATGAAATCCAAGAAGCCCCGAATCTTGTCAAGAACAGGAAAACGAACTCCAGTCTGAAGTATTCAACAGTGCAAAAAAATGAACCCTTCTAGAAGAAACATCGGCATCTGATCATCTTTCAGAGCCTACAATGGCAGGTCCTCAGGGATCCCAAACGTCTTTTGAATTTGACCAAGGCTTGACTTAGAAATCAACTTTTCTTCAAAAAAACTCGAGGCTCCTGGCCAAAGTTTCATCATCAAAATGGTTTTGGTGAGCCATGACAAAGGTAAACAAACTTTCAATCAAAAGATGAACAGAGCAAAATCTCTAAAAACAAGGAAATGGAAGAGTCAATCTCCATAGAAAGGAGGATCTAAGTAGGGATTGGTTTCTCGCCTCTTCATAACTGAACCAACGCACACTTAATTAATGAAGGGCGCGACTCAAGCAACGATTCAGACTCGATCATCATGAATGGCGTATCTTTTCAAGAAGTGACTTAGTGAACCGATGTGATGGCCCACTAACCCAGAGGGAGTAGCTGATGATACACCAAAACAATATCTCTTCTACACCGTACACGTGTCATTATGATCTGGAGAAATAATAGGCCCAAGTGTCAGCCCAACACTGGTCCGACCTAAGCAGTTCCAAGCCCGCACAATGCAGTCCGTCAGGCGGACCCAAAATTCTTATAGCATGCTTAGCCCACATGTCTCACAGTTATCCTCAATACCCGTAAGCCTTGCTAAGACAAGTATCTCGAGGATCAGCTTTAGATAGGCAAGACAGCAACACTTTGCTTCCAACTAGGAAACAAATACTAGAGTATATGTCACACATGGAGACCTCTATCTATGGACTACTCTCAGAATAGGAACTATCTCCCGAGTATCTAGGAGCACAAGGCTAACATGGAAACTCCCCTTTACAGCACAACTCCTAGTTAGAGAAAAATCTCCACGAAAATCTTCTTCCCTAAACTACGCCATCGTGTCTCACGTGCGTTCCTTGTGCAGGTAAGAAAGTTTGCAGTCAAGGTCAAAGCATGGAGCGAAAATTGACTGCATCAATGTGTATAAGAAAATGTTGTGCAGATTGTAACTGATAATTGAAAAGTTTTTTTTAAAAGCAGAAGTGAAATTGATGAATAAGCTAGAATATAATTTGTATTTGACTCCATGTGCATGCCATAGTATTGACTTGATGTTAAAGGAGTTTGGCGACCTAACACCAGTTAAGAGTTTTGTGGAAAAGACAGTGTTCTAAAAATCGCTAGGCGCTGGGCGGGCGGCGAGCAAGTGCCTAGCGCCCAGGGGCCTAGGCGGGTGCCTAGGCGGGCGCCTAGGCGGTTTTAGGTTTTGTATTATTACTTTAATAATTTACAAAAGTTAAGCATAATACCTTATCAATTACATCCAATTTAATGCCAATATACATATGCAAAATTTAAAAACATGAAAAATTAACAACCGTGAACAAAATTTATTAAAACTCAAATGACTGAAGTTGGTCATGATGGGTACTTTATATAAATTTGAATTTGTGTACTCTTTTTATTTTTCTTCAAATTGCATGAATAAACCTCAGTTATGTTTGATAAAATCTACATTAGTAAAATTGGTACCGGCAGATCCTTTGAGAATTTCATTAAGTAATCATCATTTGCTACATTTAGACATATACTGAATAAAAAACAATTAAATAGTTTATTTCTAAAAAATAGGAAAGAAAATAAAATAAGAACACAATCAGCCTTATTAAAAAATAACAAAATAAAAAAATAAAAAAATAAAAATAAAAATCGCCCAGACCGCCTAGACCCCGCCTAGAGTCTGCCTAGACCCCTCCTAGACCCTGCCTAGATCTCGCCTAGACCCGCCCAGACTGCCCAGAACCGCCCAGACTGCCCAAAACCGCCCAGACTGCCCGCCCAGCCATTAATCTGGGCGGTTTTCCACCTTCTAGCGCCTAGGCCGATTTTTAGAACACTGGGAAAAAATGAAGAAAATCATTAATTACATTTACAAACCACCATAGAATCCTAACAATGATGATCAGGACTTCTTGTGGGGGTGACGTCATTAGACTAGGTCTTACTCAATTTGTCACCCATTATGTTGTATTAGAGAGCTTGTCCGAAAGGAATGATGAACTTACAAAATATTTGCAAGTGATGAATGGAAAGCGTATAATCAACGTAATACTTCTAATGCAAGATTTGTTGAGAGGTTAGTAGGAAATCTATGATTTTCAAATTCCGTACATGAAATTGTGGTGATCCTTAGGTCCATTGTTAGTCTTGTGAATGGTGGATGGTGACACGAAACTTGCTATGGGTTATGTATTCAATGACAAAGACGAAAGAGTTTGTAAAAAATAGTATTTGACAACATGGTTCATTCCTTCAAATCATTTTAGTAAGATAAAAGAAAATGATACACCCACTCCATCTAGCTAGTACGTAAATAACATTTTTTTATTGATAAGGTATTAGAATTATTTATCTTCATTATTAAAATTATTTATCTTCGTGCTTATGTCATATATTATTTATATCATAGACATCTCATTAACTAAACCCAAATTTTCAACAAGTTGATATTTTGAAAATGATGAGATACATAAAAGGCGGTTGAAGTTGTAGTAATGAGATTAATTTCACGTACCGCTAATACAACATTGATTTTGAAAGATGTCAGGTAATGAATATCAATTCGTATATTCATAAATGTGTTGTATTATAATATTAATTTATACAAATATTACCTTTTATGGTCTTACCTACAAACTACAGTTGAAATCTTTTAATGAAGCTATGAGATCATTTTCACACCAGCAGCTAGAGCAGGGAGGCATAATACACAACTAGATTAACTTTCTCTTGTTGAAGTTCATATATTTTTGTATATTATGTTAACCTATTTCACAATAATAAAATTGTATAAATTAATATTTGTAGCTAAATGATGACATTTGTATAGGAGATCGTCCTCCAACTTGAGAACTATTGCAGTGAGGATTCTTTCTTAGACTTCATCGTCGTCTAGTTGTGAAAGAAATTAAAGCACTTTTGGCCTTATTTCATAATAAAACAAGGAATAGGCTAGGCCATGCGCATCTGATGAAGTTTGTATTTGTTTAATACAACATGAGGTTACTTTTGAAATACACGGGTGAAGATGGTTCTACAGTTGAAAGTAGAAAACTAATTGACATTGATTTGAATGAGATATTTCAGGATATTGAGAATGAAAATAACCAATTTACTCATGGGTAAAAGAGCTTGGTGAACCACTACTAGATACACCACAGGGTGGGCCAGATTCTTGCATTGTTTGTAGGATTAGGGAAACTGAGGGAATGTAGGGTATGAACATTGGTAGTGAACACTTATTTCCTACTCAAGATGAAATGATGTATTCCATATATAAGGAATGATGGTGTTAGAACGGATGATAATGAGAGTAGTGGCATTAGTGATGATGATGGGGTGATGGTAATGTCGGTCATTATAGAGGGAATGATAGTGTTGAAGCAATCACAGACATAGGTGATGTAATGGAACCGTTGGCATTCACATGAGAGGAATCACAATATAGAAACAAATTTGAGAGGAAAAATGTAGAACATGGTTCACATTCTAAGAGAGCGAGAAACCATGTATATTTGTCGATAGTCAATGAGAATGAGATTGACCAAACCATTTCACATGGTTGTGTAGACAATGGAGTGATTTCTTTTCATTCACCTTTGACAATATGAGTCTTTCTGGATCGGCTGGATATGGTTCATCTTCTAAGAATAGTCAAAGTTAATGTAGATGACGGTCCTTTCCAACAACAAAGAATTTATGATTCATCGTCGATTGAGGATAGTCACAGTCAACGGGGTGGGATGATGGCTTATCATGGGCAAAGTACAGAGAAACTTTTGAGCCTGATCTAGCTACTTATCCTCAATATCCCATTATGGGCCATTTGGTAGGATTTGATCGTGAGGGATAGTTCAACCATGTGAATACACTTATAACTGTTATAGTTTTAATATATCACGTGATCAATATTGTCATCAAGCGGCTTTCAATCGTGTTATGTTTGAATCGCCTAAGAGCTCATTTTAGTATTGAAAGTTTATTATGTAATAGTGTTGATGAAATTGGAGTGAGACTATTGTGAGATTTTTGATATAATATTATATGTAAGAAGTTGAGTTATTATTAACCTGAAATTTGTAGTTGTGTGTGCAAAATTTGTGATTTGTTTTTACTATATTGTTAATTATATCATGAATTTAAGTGATAATTGGTATTTAGGATTCATTTAATGTGTTTACTAGGTTTAATTACTTGCATCTTATTTTTTTCACATATTTCATGTACCCTCGAAAATTATTATATATGCATGTATCCTCGACAGATTTTCTTTACATACCGAAATTTTTCTTAAAATCAAATGACCGAAATCAAAATCCTTGCTTGAGAGTTGCGACGTTTGATCTCGTCTTTTTTACGTGGAGCAACTACCACTTGTTAAGTTCAACTTTAATTTGTTTATATAATATAATTTTTTTTAATAAATTTCAATAATGTATGTTGGGTTATTGTATTTCATGAATTATTTATTTATTAATTTTTATCTGTAATAATGAATAGCTATTTTGTTAATTCGACAATTAGAGGTTTTTTTTAATTGTGTAATACTTTGAAAGTATGTTGTGAGACTAACTGATCTTAATTGCCCCCCCCCCCCCCCCCCCCCTCCCCCCCCCCAAAAAAAAAGGTGAAACTATTGATTTGTAGCTGAATAAGGAATTTGTTTAATTTATAATATGTTTTAGTTAGAAACATGTTGTACATATTATTTATGATCTTTTGACTTCACACTAATATAGCCCTCCCTAATGTAAATTTCTGGGTAAATTCTTTTCCATTAAGCGGTCAGCCTATCGCAAATTCTTTTCCATTCCAATTTGGTTAAAGCATCTTCAAGAGTAAAAAGTAAATTTGATACCCCATTTTAGCCAAAAGCTAAATTTAGGTATCCCATATTTCTTTATCACTCCAACTGCATTTCTTACTTTAACTTTTTCATCATTATTTAAATATTTCTTTCAATTTTTAATCAATTTAATTTCAGTTATACTATTATTAATTTCAACTTAATATAATTACACTATTATAAATTCCAATTATACTATTATATTATTATTAAAAAAAGTGTTGTAAAAATTGGTCTATGCGGCCGCCTAGGGGGGCCTAGGCTCTAGGTAGCTGGGAGCTGCCCAGTGGGCATGACGGGCTAGGGGGCCACTTGGGCAGATTTTTTTTTAAAAAATTATTTTTTATTTTTTATTTCCAATTCTAAAAAAAAAAATTAAGACTATTTTTTTATACACATTTTGCATATGTATCTTGACATTGAATTGGAAGTAATTTACATGTTATTATGCTTGACTTTAATAAATTATAAATTTAAATAAATAAATAACTGCTTAGGCCCCTGCCTAGTCCTTTGGGCGCTAATCCCTTGCTCGTCGCCCGCCAATCATCACCTAGCCTTTTTAGAACACTGATTAAAAATCTATCATTATTAATTTCAACTTAAATTTATACTATTAAAAATCTCAATTATACTATTATTTATATATATTTTTTAATTATACCATTACTAATTTCAATTTAATTTTAATTTGACAAATTAAAAGTGATGTGTTTAAAAATCGTCTTCCTGTGAGTTTGATCTACAAAACAATTGTTAGACTACCAAGGACCACCGTTTTGGTGGTCGAAGGCACTCCGATGCTTAAGTCAGTAACTCTGTTGGAAGAATGATGTAAATCTGGACAAAACTCAGTTAAAATTGCATACCTGATGCAGTCATTTTCCACTCCCTGTTTGACCTTGACCTGCAAACCTGCTGACCTGCACAAGGAACGCACGTGAGCCACGAACCACCATTGTGGTGGCCCATGACACTCTGATGCTGAAGTCGGACAGGGATCTAAGAAAGGTGTAATGCTATAAACAGAAAATGTGTAGCGTACCTTAGCTTAACAACCCCGTGTCTTATTTATAGTACAGAAGTCCACGCTCAACCAGGTCATTGATGGCGTAGTTTAGGGAAGAAGATTTGCGTGGAGATCCTTATCCAATTAGGAGTCGTGTTGTGGAGAAAATTTTTCATGTTAACCATGTGCTCCTAGATACGCGGAAGATAGTTCTCGTTCCGAGAGTATTCTATAGGTGGAAGTCTCCATATATGACACGTACTCTCAAATATGCTTCATAGTTGGAAGCAAAGAGCCACTGTAATTGCCCATCTGAAGCTGATCTTCGAGATACTTGCCTTAACAGGGCTTACGGGTATTGAAGATAGTTGTGAGATGCGTGGGCCTAGCAGGCTTTAAGAACTCGGGTCCGTTTAGTGGACTGCATTAGGCGAGCTTAGAATTGCATGGGCCGGATCAGTGTTGGGCTAACGCTAGGGCCTATATTTTTCTCGAGATCATCATGACACATGTATGACACAGATTTGGAACTGTTTTGGTGTATCATCAACTACTCCCTCCGAGTGAGTGGGGCGTTTAGTCGGTTCACTGCCTATTTAAAAAATAATTGTATCGTTGTGTCTCGAGCGGTGCATAGCATTTATGAGTACACGACTGCTCAATGAGAGAATGTATGATTTGTCTTCTCTATAAATATTTGCTGCTTCAAGGAAGATTTCTTCAATTCTTATCTGTGTAATTTCTTCAAGCAATCGTGTTGTTGTAATGTTCGATTTGTCTCTCTTATCAATGGCAGACAATGTTGAACTTTCTTCTAAGGATTTGTTGTCCTTCACTTGCCTCAAGCTCTTCGAGGATAGTCTGGTTGATGAAACTAAATTAATCAGGCTTCGAAGTCTGTACCGTATTCTCGGGGATCTAAAAATCGTTACCGCATTTGGAGATTTGGCTCCAACTACACCCCCTCAGAGGTATATAAGTTTGCACTGGGGCATGTTCGAGTTAGGGCTCTGATTCCCAGTGCCGGATGACATTTGGTGTTTCTTTCTCACTCTTCGCATGCCTCCCGCTCAAATGGTTTGGAGCGGGTTCAAAGTTATGATTGCGATTATCCTGAGGGAGCATGATGGCGACCTTCGTTTAATTCCGGCGATAATCCATCATATGACCACCGCTCGGTTGGATGCTAGGGGCCTTTGCATACTGAATTGCCCTGCTTGTTTGCGTTTAGTAGCGGATGACACTGAGCCTTGGCAGAGGTATTGGTTCCTGGCTTCGATGAACTCTTCGTACTTCAAGCTTGGGAATCGTAGAATCCCAAGATACTTCTTGTTCGACCTTCGTAAGTTTCTTAGTTGCTGGCTTATTTTTTCGATCCCAGATGTGATGCTAGTTTGATGTCATTTTTCTTTTTTCAGGGAAGTTCACAATTTCGACTCTAACTGAGGAGGAGAAACAGATAGAAAGGGAGTTCATCAACCTCCCATTGACGTCCGTTGAGGAGGTCATAATGCTAGGCAATGTTGTGCATAGCGGGTTGCTACGGCGTTCTCATGATATTCTCACTGCACTGAGTTTGCCGGCTAAAGTGGTTATCAATCGTCGTTCGAGGAAGAGACGTCTGGTTATGCCTAGCCTGACCAAGGTAGCAGAATTGGAGGCGAGTATGACTTGTGTTGTTGTTTCGAGAAGGAATATGCCTCTGATCGT
This sequence comes from Berberis vulgaris, assembly GCA_963556465.1. Lineage (NCBI taxonomy): Eukaryota > Viridiplantae > Streptophyta > Magnoliopsida > Ranunculales > Berberidaceae > Berberis > Berberis vulgaris. The sequence goes on along the minus strand of OY747136.1, from coordinate 13,593,798 downwards.
GCGACCTCCGCCCTTGGGCCGTTGCGTTCTGCTCAGGCGGCAATTTCAGAGGGTCGACGTCTTTCTGCTTGATGTTGTTATTCCCCCTGTTGACTTAGAGGGAGAGAACATTGGTCCTCACATTAACGTTTCACGTCATCATGAGTCCGAGGATGACGTTCGTGCCCTTGAGTCACATAATCATGTTACACTGCATCTCGAAGCTTGCGAGCGAGTCCTTGCATTGGAGAAGGCCATCGCAGACCTGCGGATGTTGTATTCGAAGACTCTCTACTGAGTGGATTCCTTGACTAGTTAGCTGCAAAATGTCGGTACTGCCATGAACTTGGGGGTCGTGAAGGCCGCAGTTTCTGCCTCTGAAGTGGAGTATGTTGGCATAAGATCTCAACTGAGGTTGGCCAAATCGGATTTGGCGTTAACCCGTGATGAACTGGGACGGACTCAGGCTGAGTTGGATCGCCTAGATGCGGCTGTGGACAAGTGGTCATCCGATCTGCAGGCCCAAGATGCTGAAAGAAGGCAGGCGAAGACAGAATGGGTCATCGAACGACGGCAGCTGGAGTCCAAGGTGGACGAGAGGCTTCGCTGCAATCGCGAGGCAGAGCACTTACTGTCGGATAAGCGTTCGCACTATGTTGCCTTGGTGGGTGTGGTGGATTTTGACATGTCGGGACGAAAGTCATTGATCTCATCAGAGGTTATTCGGGGCAGATTAAAGCTTTTGGAACTTATCAGAGAAGAGCATACCGGTGTCGACCTTGACTTCGCCCGTTATAGGAAGGTTGCTTTCGGAACGAATGCTTTTTGTCAGTCGAGTTGTATCGAAACTGACAATTTTTTCCTGTTATTGTTCATCATTTTGGTCCGTATATTGTTCTCTTGGCCGGTCATCGTTGTCGCACGGCGGACTAGGTGTTGAGCACCTGAAGCTGTCGTCATTAGTTGTGGACTGATTGAGCTTACCTGGTAAATTCGATGATCATTGTCCGTTGGAGAGCAATGATCCCTTGGTGAGTCATCGTCATCAAGCGGACGAGTGCTGACTAGACTCCTACTTCCTCGGCTGTCGTGGTCCACACACATCGGGCTAGGCGTCAGGCACCAGAAGTCGTCGTCATCAGTTGCGATCTGACTAAATTTACCTGGTAAGTTCGACGATCATTTTCTACAGGAGAACAATGATCCCTTGGCGAGTCGTCGTCATCAGGCATGTGAGCGCTGACTAGACTCCCACTTCCTCGACCGTCGTGGTCTGCACGCAACAGACTAGGCGTTAGGTAGAAGAAGTTGTTGTCATCAGTTGCAAACTGACTAAGCTTACTTGGTAAGTTCGGTGATCATTGTTTGTTGGATAGCAATGATCCATTGGCGAGTCATCATCATCAGGCGTGTGAGCGCTGACTAGACTCCCACTTCCACGACCGTCGTTGCCTGCACGCAGCGGACTAGGCTTTGGGCACTAGAAGTCGTCGTCATCAATCGCAAACTGACTAGGCTTACCTAGTAAGTTCAGCGATCATTGTTTGTTGGAGAGCAATGATCCCTTGGCGAGTCTTCATCATCAGGCATGTGAGCACTGACTAGACTCCCATTTCCTCGGCCGTCGTTGCCCGCGTGCAACGATTAGGCTTTGGGCACCAAAAATCATCGTCATCAGTCGCGTACTGACTAGGCTTTCATGATAAGTTCGACGATCATTGTATGTTGGAAAGCAATGATCCCTTCGAGAGTCATCATCATCAGGCGTGTGAGCACTGATTAGACTCCCACTTCCTCGGCCTTCATGATCCGCACGCATCGATCTAGGTATTGGGCACTAGAAGTTGTTGTCATCAGTCACGAATTGACTAGGCTTACCTGATAAGTTCGACGATCATTGTCTGTTGGAGAGTAATGATCCCTTGGTGAGTCATCATCATCAGGCGTGTGAGCGCTGACTAAACTCCCACTTTCTTGGCCGTTGTGGTTCGCGCGCAGCGGACTGGGCGTTGGGCCCCTGAAGCTGTCGTCATCAGTCGCGAACTAACTAGGCTTACATGGTAAGTTCGGCGAACAATATTTGTTGGAGAGCAATGATCCCTTGGAAAGTCGTCGTCATCAGGCGTGTGATCGCTGACTAGACTCCCACTTCCTCGATCGTCGTTGCCCGTGCGCAGGGGACTAGGCTTTGGGGCTAACATTCGAGTCTGGTCGCAGTGGGGATGATCAAGGGTCATAATAGACAATAGTGAAAGTTCTAGTAAAAGCAAATATTTTTATTGATAATATTTTTTGAGATGTTCTACATTCCATGATCGTTTTAGCCCGTCGTCGTCTACGTCTTCCAGCCAATACGTCCCCGGATTGTTGACACTAGTTACTGTGTAGGGTCCTTCCCAGTTCGAGTTTAGCTTTCCCGCGCCAGCTTCTTTGGTGTTTTGTTGGGTCTTTTTGAGTACCTAATCTCCCACCTTGAATTCATGTGACTTGACCTTTTATTGTAGTATTGCACCATTCGTTGCTGGTAGGCGGCTATATTGGCATAGGCTAGATCCCATTTTTCATCGAGGAGGTCTAGCCCAATGCGCAAAGCTTCTTCACTACCTTCTGGTCTAAACTCTTCCGTTCAGAAGGTTGGCACCTCGAGTTCTATCAAAACCATAGCTTCTGACTCGTATGCCAAGGTGAAAGGTGTCTCTCCGGTAGAAATTCTTTTAGTTGTTCGATATGCCCAGGGTATTCTTGGTAGCTCTGCTCTGGAACCCATTTTCCTTTGGCCACATCAAGTTTCCTTTTGATCGCCTCCAAGATTGTTAGGTTGGTAACCTCTGCTTAGTCGTTGGCTTGGGGTGCCCTGGTAAGGAGAAGTGGTAATTAATATTCAAACTTTTGCCAAATGTTTTAACCTTGATACCTTCTAGGGCTGAAAACCTAACCGACTTAAGTCGGTTTATAAAATTTTCAAACTGAAACCGAACCGACCATTAACAAAACCGATCCAAAACCGAACCGATTCTAATTTATGCAAACCGTAACCGAACCGAACCGACTAAAATCGAACCAAAACCGAAATAAAACCGAACCAACTGACTATTTTAAACATATTGTAATATTTATATATAAAATATATATTATTTATTATATATATTGGGTCGGTTCGGTTTGGTCGGTTAAAATCACATAGAAACCGAACCGACCACTTCGGTTTTGAATTTTTTAAACTGAAACTGATCCGAACCGAATTTAAACCGAACTATATGAATTTAAACTGAGTTCGATTTCGATCGGTTTAATCGGTTTGATCGGTTTTTTGTTAAGCCCTAATACCTTCAAACTGAGTTCCGTTGTCGCTGACCAATACTCTGGGGATGCCAAATCTACAGATGATGGTGGACCATATGAATTTTTCTATCTGGACCTTCCCTATTTTGGATAGGGGCTCGTCTTTGACCCACTTGGTGAAGTAGTCGACAGCCACAAGAAGGAATCTTTTACCAGCTGATGCTGGGAGTGGTTCGACGATGTCCATTACCCATTGTGCGAATGGCCATGGACTAGTCATCGATGTCAGCGGCTGAGCAGGCATATTTGTGTATGGCGCGAACCTTTGACACTTGTCACACTTGCGGACAATATCTTTGGCTTCTCGCTGCATGGTCGACCAATAATATCCTAGAGTTAAAGCTTTGTGGGCAAGGGTTCTCCCGCTCGAATGATTTCCGCATATACCATTATGGATCATTCCCAAAACCTTATTTGCCTATGAAGGTGACAGACATCGAAGCAGGGGCCTTGTCAAAAATATCTTGTATAACTTGTTTAGGAAAGTGTACCTTGCTGCTATGTTTTTAAGTCTTTTGGTTTCAAACTTCTCGGTCGGTAAAGTTCTGGTTGTGATGTATTCAAGTATCAGAGTCATCCAATTTGGTTGGGCATCTGCAGTGTAAACAACTCTAGGCTCTTTTTCGTCGAGGCTTGATTGTTCTTGGTATTCAATGAGGCCACTTAAGACTTCATCAGAGGTTGAGGCCTCTCTGGCTACCACGTTAGCTCGTTTGTCGTCGTCTCGAGGGCACTCTATGAGCTCGCATCTCTTGAACCCACCCATTACGCCAAGTATTTTGTTGTGGTAGGCTATCATGCAAGGGTCTTTGCTGTTGAAATCTCAGTTGACATGGTTGACTACCAGTCTTGAGTCGTTGTATGTCGTTAGGAAATCTATTCTGATCCCCAAGGCTAGCTTTAGACCAGACAGGAGGGCTTCGTATTCATCCTTGTTGTCTGAAATGGGGAAGCCAAATCTAATGGCTTTTTCGAGGGTGAAGCCGCTAGGAGATCAGAGTGTGATCCAGGCTCTGCTTGTTTTCCCCGTCGATGATTCGTCGCAGCGCAAGACATGGGTGCTTGAGTCCAAGGTTTGGTGAACTCGACGATCAAGCCTGCCAGCGCTTTTGCTTTAATGGCAATTCTTGGAACATAGCTTATATCAAACTATCCGAGCTCTACCGACCATTTACCATTCTGCCGGATAACTCTGGTTTATGCAATATCGAGCGAAGCATATGCTTGGTCAGAACCGTTATAAAGTGGGCCTGAAAATAGGGCATCAATTTTCTAGAGGATAAGACCAGTGCCAGTGCTAACTTTTCTAAGTCTGGGTAGTGTGCCTATGCTTCCACAAAGGTTTTGCTGGTGTAATGCATTGGTCTTTGGGTCCCCCAGTCGTCTCGTACGAGGTTGAGCTGACGGCATGCTTGGAAACAAACAAGTACAAGTAGAGTGTTTTCTCGGTCGCTGGTTTTGAGAGTAGCTTCGAACTCCCCATGTACGCTTTCAGGCTTGTTCATACTTCTCATTCCATGAGAACCTTTTGCTTCCCCTCGGTATTTTAAAGAAATGAAGGCACTTGTCAGATAATTTAGATATAAACCTGTTGAGTGTTGCTTCCCTCCCAATCAAGCTCTGAACGTCTTTGATGCTGGCGGGAGCTTTCATGTTGAAAAGGGCTTGAATCTGCTTTGGGTCGGCCTAGATCCCTCTCTTGTTTACTATATAGGCTAAGAATTTTTCAAACTCAACTCCGAACATACACTTCTGTGGGTTGAACTTCATCTGGTATTTCCTTAGCTGGTTGAACGATTCAGTGAGGTCTCTTATGTAGTCGGGGCTGCGGAGGCTCTTGACTAGCATATCGTCAATGTAGACTTTCATGTTCCTCCCGATCCGTTCTTTAAACATCTGATTCACCAGTCGTTGATAGGTAACACCTGCATTTTTCAAGCCGAACGTCATCACCCTATGACAGTATATCCCTTTTTCAGTTATGAATGATGTCTTTTCTTGATCCGGTGGGTGCATCAATATTTGATTGTAGCCTTAGTAGGCGTCCATAAAGCTTAGTAAGGTATGTCCGGACGTGGCATCCACGATTTAATCAATGCGGGGTTGGGGGAAGTTGTCCTTCAGGCAGGCTTTGTCTAGGTCCATGTAGTCTACACACACCATCCAGTTCTCGTTTTTTTTACAAGAACGGTCTGCGCCAGCCAGTCTAGGTATCGGGCTTCCTTAATCATGTTCACATTGAGTAAACATTGCACCTCCTTGTTTATGATTTTGTTTCTCTCAGGCGCCACGAGCCTCTTCTTCTGCCATATGGATTTCCTCGTGGGGTCCATCTCTAGATGATGTGTCACGCCCCGACCCGCCACGGGAATCGCAGCGTGCCGATGCGTGAACTAACCTATAACACAGGCGGATCGTAACCAACCACAACATCATAATATAACACATTCTTGATACGAGAATGAAACGGAAATAAAACTACGATAAAAATTTGAACAAAATAAGTATATTTGATTCGCCCCGCCAGAGTCATAGCGACAAAACCAATATACAGGCATCTAGTATAACAATATAGTACACTTGATAACACAAATGAAGCAAAACATACCCGTATAGGGTGGACACGACCAAACAGCACAAAACGCGCCTACCACGGAAAACGGGGCCTAAGCGCCACGATCAGCAGGAACGCCAACACTGCTTGCATTCCAATAGAAGCACACCCCTTGCGGGCTGAGCAAAGTACAAAGCTAGCTGGTGCGAGCGAACTAAATACAAATAACAGAATAATAAACAAGGAAAATTCATGCCACACAACAATGAATAAGCAACAAGTTCTGAAGTCTAAATCACACCGTGTCTCTAAGGGTAATGTTTCTAAGTTCAAGCAACAACACAAACATTTCAGATTCCACAATAACTACAAGTTTACGATATATGCCGATCATTACACGTGATTCAAACATGGTAAATATCAAGCGATGGAAATAAAGACAATCTCATAATTCTTCCTAGTCTCCTAGGTATAGCAATCAAGTCGAAACCAAAAATCCTGTAAAATTCTGTATAAGTGTCTCATATCGTAGGTATCCGCATACCCTACGAATGTGTCTCACCCAGACACATCCCACAACGTGCATCAGTACCACTTCGAGCTTGTTTGTATCTTAATGGGGTGCCATCTGCCAGGATACAAACTCAAACATCCCGAACGACTGGCCTAACACGGCCAACCTAACACAATCAAACTCAAGCGCGCTGGGAGGGAAAGCGAGTAATCTCCAAAGCACGTCCTCCGGGACCCGTCCTACTGCACTCTATAGTGGCAAGTGTGTGCGGGAGCTCACCGCACCTTAGCAAGCTTGCCACATGCAATAGCGTCCTCAATGTCTGGTGCGAGTCATCTCAAGAACCATCCAACTCACAATGCGAGCAAGCTCCTAAGCATCGGCACAACGGGCATTATATGGGGGATAAAGACACTTATACTAATATCCACATTCACAAATGACGAGTATGTACATAGTCAACAGTAACAGACATGCAATCATAATCAATTCGGCAATTTTTATAGAACCACGACTATGCCAGGGTCCCAACATGACCCAATTCACCACGATAAATTTATTCGAGTCAATTATCATACATGCTCAAGACTCGGCAATCCATGGTAAAACATGACATACTATGCAAACTCGAAAACGAAGCATACAAGTCCAATGTCATTACACCAAAGCCTAATCATACCCAAAATTCATTCACTATTCGATTTCATTCAAGTATATCATGCTTTCAGGAAACCCAATACATAATTCATTCACCAATAACCAACACAATTATCGAAATATCTGAAAACCCCGAATTTCGAATTGGGATTCAATTATACACAATCGACGGTATAATGTAAAAATTAAATTCAGGATTTCAAATAATTATTTATCAAAATAAATATTATAATTCCACTCACCTGAGCGGAATGGATTTTCAAAACCCAATTCCTACTGGTCGAAGCTCCTAACTCGCAAAACCACGAATGCGGGACCACATAAATTTTAAAACTGCAAGGCGGACTCGAAAATGAGTAAACTAGCCGAAAACTGAAAAAATAAATAAATTACAAGCGGCACGTGATTGAAAGAAAAACTTACAGGCAATAAAAATTCGGCAAACACCCCGCCAAAACCCAAAGTCTAGCGAAAACGCGCCGAAACCCTCCCTACTCCGGTCCGATCGCCTCCAAACTGCACAACATGCCGGAAATGGGTCTAAGGACACTCGGAGTCACGAATGTGAGGCTCACCCACGCACCCAAAGCCCGGATTCATGCCAAAGGACTCTCAAAACGGACATGCACCCTGATTTTTTGAAAAATCTGGCCAACACCGAAACCACCCTTGCATGTGGGGTCTAAGGGCTCCAAATGACGCCACCAAGGCCCCTCAACAGCTGATCGGAACTAAGGAAACCAATTAAACAAATCCAACACCACCCAAATGTGAAAACTGATTTTTTTGTTTTTTGCGAAAAACCAACAGAGAAACGAAGAGAGGAAGAAATATGAGGAGGAGGTGAGATTGGGGGACGAAAATCAACAAAACTACCGAAAATCTACTGGAGAAGGAGACGAAGAGCTCGTCGCGTCACTGGAAAGAAAAAAAAAGGGGGGGTTGTGTTTAAAGGGTGGGTGGCTATGTGCCCCCACCACATTAACTGAGTACACCCCGCCCAATTTTTTTTTTTAAACACAGATATTACATGATGGGTGGTTATTGTCGGGTCGATTCTTGTCATGTCTCGTATGGTCCAGGCAAAGATGTCCTGATTCTTTTGTAACAGCTTCGTGAGTTGCTCCGCTAAGTCTTTGCTCAAGCGAGAACCTATCTGGATAGCCTTGCTATTGACAGGGCTGTCGAGGTAGACAGTGACAGTTTCTTTTTCCGATTGGCCGGCATTGGACATACCATGAGGGCTTACTGGAGCCTTGTCGTCTGGGATTGGTCGTTCTTCCCCTGCCATTTGAGTGGGATAGAGAGTCATCATAGTCATGAGGCCAGCCGGCGACTGAGAATCGCCTGGTGGCAGTGCCGTCATGTACTGGCATTCCTAGCTACTGCTTGGTTGCCTCTTAATGTTCCGACCGCTTGGTTTGTCAGATACTTGATGCATTGGTGTAGAGTGGACGCTGTCATTCCCATTTGGTGTATCCAGAGTCTCCCCAGGACCGCATTATATGCCGAAGGTGAGTCGATCACTATGAATTCTTGAAATAGGGTATTTTGGGTTGGCTTCTCCCTTGTTACTACCGTCGGTCATATCTTTCCCACAGAGAAATGCTTTTTGCTGCTGAAATCGGACGGTTATCGGGGGTCAATGATTTCTCCTCTTGTTGCATGTTGTGGAACGTGCGGAGAAACATGACGTTCAATAAGCTCCCCGTGTCCACCAAGGATCTCCTTACTTCTCAGCTTGCTAGAGAAATCGTTACTACTAGGGCATCATTGTGCAGGAGTTGTATACCGTGGAGGTCTTCTTTTGTAAATGCTAGAGGCACAAAACGGTCATGCTTCTGAGCATGCGACGCTAATTGTTCGCCGCGTATTGTTTGGGTCCTCATACCTCAGAGGGCCTTTTTCTTGGACCTATTACATAGTTTGGACTCAGAATGGGCTCCGTGTAGCACGTGTATCCTGTCGACTAATTTATTTTCAGGCCCGACTTTGGTCTTAGTTGCCCGCTCATCTTCTAGGGCGATGTAGCTCTGCACTTCCCTTGCCAAGTTTGCCATATTGGCTAGTGAGTCCAGAGTTAGAGAGTTATAGAACTTACCCTTTCCCAGACCGTTGATGAAATTTGAGACGATCGTTGTGTCAGTACACACGTTGATGGTGGTTAGATCACTGCTGAAGCGAGTTAGGTACGCCTTCAATGTCTCGTCAGTATTTGTTTCATCGATCTAAGTGTCTTCATTGTCAACAAAACTTGACATATAAAAAATGATATTAGATTCAATTCGTTGTCCATTGGTGCTGCTGTTATTTCGGGAGCGTTAGCTTGATGCCTGCGTGTTATTTGTGTTGTCGATAGCGGTGAAGTAGTGCCAGGCTGAGCGTCCGACATTTCCCTTTTGTTCTCCGTTGTTGTATGATCGGGTGGTCACCATTTCTTAGCATTTTGAAGAGAGATGACGCTAATGAAAGGTAAATAACTTTATCATCCCCACGGACGGCGCCAAACTGATGCAGTCATTTTACGCTCCCTGCTTTGACCTTGACCTGCAAATCTGCTGCCCTGCATAAGGAATGCACGTGAGCCACGAAAAACCATTGTGGTGGCCGATTGCACTCCGATGCTAAAGTCAGACAAGGATCTGAGGAAAGTGTAATTTTGTAAACAAGGAATTTGTAGCGTACCTTAGCTTACCAACCTCATTTCTTATTTATAGTGCAAGAGTCCTGGTTCAACCAGACCATCGATGGCGTAGTTTAGGGAATAAGATCTGCATGAAGATCCTTCTCTTATTAAGAGTCGTGCTATGGAGGGAAGTTTCCTTGTTAGCCATGTGCTCCTAGATACGTGGAAGATAGTTCTCGTTCCGAGACTATTCTATAGGTGGAAGTCTCCATATGTGATATGTACACTCGAATATGCTTCCTAATTGGAAGCAAATAGTCGTTGTAATTGCTCGTCCCAAGCTGATCCTCGAAATACTTTCCTTAACAGAGCTTACGGGTAATAAAGAGAGTTGTGAGATGCGTGGGCCTAACAGACTCTAAGAATTTTGGTCTGTTTGGCGGACTGCATTAGGTGGGCTTAAAATCGCATGGGCCAGATCGGTGTTGGGCTGACGCTAGGGCCTATCTTTTCCTCGAGATCATCATGACACGTGTACGACAAAGATTTGAGACTGTTTTGGTGTATCATCAATACTTTGTCGAATGTTCCCTTTACCTTTTATAATGGTCGTGGTTAATTCTCTGCCTGACTTAAGCATGTGAGGCGCAATGAAATGAGATGTTTCTTGTAGCAGTCTCCTCCTTTATGAAGGTGTGTTTGAAGAGGCGTAAGTCTTTCCACAACTCTTTTTTGTGCAACGTTCCTCTCCTTTATGAGAGAACTCGTGTTGGGCCTGGATCCTGACTTTGATTCGTTTGGCCTGGATTTAGGCTCTGTTTGTTTTTTCTCATTGGCGGGCCTCTGCAGTTGGCTTTATTCTTCCTGAGCTTTATGAGCTGGCCCAATAGATTGGGCATTGTATTCTTGTGATGGATATTTATGTCACGTGTACGGCCGTGATGATTGGTCTATTTGATGTATCATCAGCTACACCCCCTTAGTTAGTGGGTATGCTGACGTGGCCACTAACTTCGTGATGGTTCACCTTTCAATTTCATCATTACCTTGTATTTAATATTGTCAGTAACTTTTTGCGAGTTTGTGTCTCGGTTCTTTGCTTGCCGGTTCGTTTTTTGCGCACATTTTTTGGATTCGTATAGTGACCTTGTCTCGCACGCTGTCCCATGAGTCGTTCCTTCATTGCTTGGCTCTATAAAAGGAGATGTGATGACTTCATTTTCCTTCTTCACGTTATTCTTTGAATTTAGGGTTTGTTCATCCCCTTGTCTTCTTCGTTTTCGTTCCTTATCACGATGTCTGTTGGTGATAAGCTAAGTGGTAAGTCGCTAACTCTGTGTGAGGCTCATTATTCTCCCAACAGAGCTTCTCAGTCGATGCTGGACAGTCTTCGTTCCGATTATAATCTTTCGCCCGACCTCGAGATTATTCTGCCTGGACAAGATGATAGCCCTTGTAATCCGAAGGCTGTGTACATCGTACTGTATTCGTGCATGTTTTCTTCTGGTCTCCGGTTTCTAGTTTCGGAGTTGTTCTGGGAGTATCTGAACTTCCTGGGTATTCCTCCTGCCCAGATGGGTCCCAATGGTTGGAAGGTGATAGTGTCTTCTTACGCGATGGCTATTCTATCTGGCATTCCTCTTAATGTGAAAGTTTTGCATTCAGTAGTTGGTATGTTGGTGCACAAGGATATCTACTTTCTTCATTCTCCAGAGTCTTTCGAGAAACTTAGCGATGACATTCGTGATTGGTAATGGTTTTGGTTTTATGCTTCCATGAATTCAGGCTACTTCCAATTGTGAGGTCATTCGATTTTTCGATCATTCCATTTTCCCAATAAATGGAAAAATCTATACTTGACTGCTGAGGAGCAGAAGATCAGTTATCGGTTCTTGAAGCTTCATCATTTTCTTGTGAAGGCATTTCTTTCCGAGGGCATCCTGGAGCGTAATGGTTTGTACACTATGAGCGAAATGGAGCGAGATTTACTCACTGATTCCAGTGCGAAAGCCTTGGCTGCTCGTGCTAGCGTCAGTGATGCTAGCATTGATTGGGAAGTGAGCTCGAATCGGCGTGTTACGAATCTCAATGCTTCTATTGATATCGTAGCTCCTACTTCAAGAAAAATAAAGTTTGCATAGTCTACGAGTCTGTCAAGGCGATTGCCGGTAGACCCTGGTCGGGTTTCGAGGAAGAAACGACTTTCTTATTGTGGTTCTACTCTTATTTTGTCCCGTCTGAGTCATGTTCAGGATGTTATGGGGATTGTGTCTCGCCCGAGTTCGTCTCTTGACGATGCTGCAAAAGGAGATCGTGATTTTTTCGAGGAGGCTGAGGAACTGAGGTTCGCGTTGAAAAATAGCTAAAAGGAAACTACTCGTCCGCGGGATGACAACAAGAGGAAGCTTCTTTCTTCTTATGGTGTCTCAAATGCTGCTGAGATGTCTAACGATGATCTCCGGGTCATTAATAAAAAGATGTTTCAGCTAGCGGTGGAGCAGTATAAAGACATTGGTGGTGCTTGGAGTTTCAAGGATCGTCTTCCTTATCCTTCTATTGATTTCAGCGAAGCAGCCGGATTCCTAGTTTCCTCTCCTGTTCAAGTGGCTTTGTTGGAGAGGAGATTGTCGGCGTTATTGCTGGTGTTCTCTCATGTTCTTTTTCAATTTAATGTGTTGAGAATGCAATGCGCGGGCTTGGAGAATATTGCAGGGGCTGCTCGAAAGTCTTTGACAGAGGCGAAGGACATGCGGGATAAGCCCACTGCTGAGTTTGACTATTTGAAAACCAAGTTACATGAGGTTTGCACTCGTCTACGTGATGTGGAAAGAGTTATCCGTTGAGAAAGCTTATTCTGATGGAACTTCTCGTGTTGAATTGGAGCAATCCATTATATGTGATGTCGTTGAGAGGTGGGTGGAAAAGATAACTGCTGCGCATAATGATGTCAAGGCAGATGCTTCCGGTATGCTCTCTACCACTGAAGGGCGGCTTGCTCCAACAAAAAATGAACTCGGTACTGCTAAGGATAAGCTTTGTATAGTCAAAATCAAAGATTGGAAGTGAGTTGTTGACGGGCGGGTTGAGCTACTTGATTATATCGAAGGGCTCGACGAAGATTTGTCTAAGTATCGTCACCTGGTCGGTAAAGCTTTTGAGAATGACGATGTCGAGGAATCTGTTTCAGCAGCAAAGGAGCCATCGCTTCTTCTACAATTGAGCGCCCCAAAACCATTAAAACTCTCCTATCCTTAAAAGAGTTATTTTCCTGTTCTAGTGAGTACTGATCCTGTCATTGCTTTTGTTTATTCTCCCACTTCTTTATCACCTTCTCCAGATGTAACAAAGTAGTATTATCAACAATTTTTTTTTGTTTTTCTTCTTCTTAGTTTTGTTGTAGCTATCGTGGCTTTTATAACTGTTTTCGTACTTAGGCTCATAGCTCGTCTAATGGTGGGTCACTGTTGTCCTTCCTGATTTGTTTTAAAGAGTTGTTTTTGCCTGTACTTTTTTTAATAGCATCGACTTGTTCCCTTAGTTCTGACATTGTGTCTATCAGTTCAAAGTCATTTTGTTAACCTATTTATTGAGCATTTACTTCATTAACTCGACATCTTGGTCGACTCGAAGATTTTGTGTTTAGTTGACTCGAGTGTCAAACCTTTACTTTGTTAGATCGACATCTCGACTCGGGTGTCCAACCTTTACTTCATTAGTTCGACATCTCGGTCGATTGTAAGTTTTCTGTGTTTACTCGACTCGGATGTCCAACCTTTACTTCGTTAGTTCGATATTTCGGTCGATTCGACTCTGGTGTCCAACCTTTACTTCGTTAGTTTGACATCTCGGTCGATTTGAAGTTTTTTGTGTTTAATTGACTTGGTTGTCCAACCTTTACTTCGTTAGTTCGACATCTCGGTTGATTCGAAGTTTTTTTGTGTTTAATCGACTTGAGTATCCAACCTTTACTTCTGGGTTGATCAGACCAGAAGTTGTGTGTGTCCGACTTTTATCGTTTGATTGCTTTGTACGGCTAATTTATTGTCGTATCTATTTTGCTATCCACGTGAAAATTTGGAGTTTCTGAATTTGTAATCTTATTGATGTTTCCTTGATGTTTTCATCATCCTTAGCTGTTAAGGCATTTACGCTGGTTCAAGGTATGATTTGTTTCATCTTCCTTTTGCTCATTATCAACCTTCGTATTGGAGGCTGGTGTGTTTTGTCGCTTTGTTCTTAATTGCTTCGTCCTCGTATGTCGTTAGTGGTTTTGGTCGAGCTTGCAACCGCTAATGAGATTTTTTGACTCGTACGAATTGGTTGATGCAAACTTCTCCATGTTTTGTGCATTCGTGAAGTGTTTCGTCAGTACCCTTGTTCCGATATAGATCGGTTCGAGTGAGGAGTTCGCCTAGTTGCATCGTGTGCTTGCTTCCTCCAACTATGTAGTATGTGGCGTATATCAACTCTCTGGGTTGTTCTTTTGATCCCGCAACATTGTTTGTTTTCTCCTTCCATGTGATCTGTTTGTCTGGCATTCCGATGAATTCATCGAGTAGTCCTTTCTGGGCCTAGTGCTCAATTTCGTATTTTAAGTTGTAGCATTCTTCGGTATCATGCCCATGATCCTTATGGAATGAACAGTACTTGTTTTTGTCTCTCCCTTCCGGATCCCTTCTCATCCGAAACGGTCACTTGATGTTATCCCACTTCGCTATTTGTTTCAGTATAGTCACTCGACTTTTCTACAGGGTTATATATGGCTTGTATGTGGTCTTCATTACACTCATTACCCGTTCATGTTGAGTTCGCGTTGGTTGTAGCCTCCCAAATTCTTATCATCGCGAATCGCTTCTTCCACCACTTCGATGCTTCTTGATGGGTTGTCGCCTTCTTGTTGTCCGTCGTCCTGCCTTCTTTCTTGGTCATTATTTTCCTAGCTGTCTTCATTTCTTCTAGGGAGATATGTTTTTGTGCTATTTTTAGCAGTTTTGCCATGCCCTTTGGAATCTCCAGGTTAAGAGCGTCAAAGAAAGGGCCTCTCTTCAATCCGGCCATGAAAGTTGCAGCAGTTGTGTCATACTATCATTGCTACATCTGTCAATCACAGTAAATTCATTGGTAAAATGAGTAACATATTCTCGTATTGTTCGTTCGGGTTTCTGTCTGATGTGCAGAGGAGGTAGTATGGCCATTTTCCTCATCCGCTAACTTTCGATGAATCTGGTGATGAAAGTGGTGGCCAAAGCTTGAAAGGAATCTATTGACCTCAATGGTAGGCTATTGAACCAATTCATCGCTGTAGACGTGAGGATAATTGGGAATGTTCAGGATAAGATCGATTTCGTGGTCTTCTTCAGGGCCATCATGTGGTGGAAGTGCCTCAAACGATCAGTTGGGTCAAAAGTGCCATCAAATACTTCGAATTTTGGCGGAGTGAACTTTTTCGGCATTGTCGTTTTCATGAGGGCGACGGAGAACGACGGTTTCGCCAAATCGCATAGTATGTTAGGATCCGTGACCCCTATTCTGAACGGGATTTTGTAAGCACCCCTTCACACACAGAGGATTATTCCCTCGAGGGAGCTCGTTGTTTTTATGTTTCCTTGATGGGGTTCTGCTGGGATTTCATCATTCCCTAGAGTTCGATTGGTGGAATTTTGTTGTGGCAGTGTCTGAGTGGGATGATTGTGCTCCTGTGTGATCTTCTCCAGCATCTTTGTTACGTGATCCATCTGGGTTATGAGTAAATCCACCAGGGGCTCCGTAGCAGCGTCGTCGAATAATTGGGTTGTCTGGACTACTGTGTGCTACGGATCTGCATTCTCGGACGCGATTGGTCCGGTGATTTGGGCGGCTTCTTCTCCTCGAGCTATCAGTGATGCATTGGTGGGGGATGTGGTCTGATCTACAGATTGCATTACTTTTTTCGATGACTTGTCGTCGATCTTTTGTTAGGTTGTGGTGAACTTTGTCACTGTGGGTTCTGTTGTTTAGAAAAGGAAACTCGTCCTTTCCCACGGACGACGTCAAACTGATGCTTCCAAAAAATTGTCCTCCTATGAGTTTGACATGCAAAACAATTGTTAAACTGCCAAGGACCACCTTTTTGTGGTTGAAGGAACTTCGATGCTTAAGTCAGTAACTCTGTTGGAAAAAGGATGTAAATCTGGACAAAAGCCAGTTAAAATTGCATACCTTTATCGAATGTTCCTTTTACCTTTGATAATGGTCGTGGTTAATCTCTGTGTGACTTAAGCATGTAAGGTGCTGCGAAAAGAGATGTTTATCGTAACAGTCTCTTCCTTTATGAAGGTGTGCTCAGGGAGGCGTAACTCCCTCCACGGATCTTTTTGGTGCAACGTTCCTCTCCTTTATGAGATAACTCGTGTTGGGTCTGAATCCAAAATCTAATTCATTTGGGCCTGAATTTAGGACATGTTTGTTTTTCCTTATTGGCGGGCCTCGTACGGGCCTCTGCAGTTGGCTTTATTTTTTCTGAGCTTTATGAGCTGGCCCAATAAATTGGGCGTTGTATTCTTATGATGAATCTTTATGCCACGTGTATGGCCGTGATGATCGATCTATTTTGATGTATCATCAAAAAGAGTTGAGAGTTTTTTTTAATATTTTTTAGGGTTTGGGGGATGGTATGGATGCCCCCAAATATAGGAGAAATGAGAGGCCAAGTTAAAATATTAGTATGGATAGGGATTCCATTCCCACATAAGACCCCTAAATTACGGGATCCCTTGGATATGCTCTTACTGGTTAGGGAGAGTCACCTTGACTTTGGCTACTGGTTAGGACTGCAAAGAGCTTGTCGCATCTCTAAATGTCAGAATGTTTCACTTGTTGGGCTTTGTCACAATTGATACCCAGGACTACTAGGTTTAAGCAAGTAACACTAATCTACAGTCTAGAATAGATGAAGAAGGACAAGAGAGAAGAAAAATCTAACATACAGAAATAGTAAAATACACAGATAAATGTAAACAAAACATATGATAAACATTTTAAATATTACTCTTTAATCTGTTCAATAGATCGATACAGTTTCCTGGTTTACACTTGGAGTTTAACTGTAAGATCTAAAAGATCAGATCTAAGAATAGGTTTTGAAAAAGAAAAGAAGATAAAAGAAAATATGCTTTTATAAAATAAAAGATAAAAGACTTACATGAAGACAGGAAGGATTACAGTAGAGGAACTGGAAGGAAGGGAAAACTTCTAAGGTTTACATCAGGAGAGGGGTTCTAAATTCATCTGTCTGTCTCTGCAGACTTACATTCTTATTTATAGATAATACACAAGAGAAGGGATAAGACTTCTCGAAGGCTTGAGTGGAGGATGAGGTGGATCCTTATCCTTTGCTTGTCTTGATGCGAATAATTGAAAGTGGAGGTATTGTTGGAGATGCTTCAATTGTACACTTTTGACTTGAATGGACATTGTTGGACCACAGGCTTGCTTTTGAAAGAAAGAAGATGTTGTCGGATATCTGGCCGAAAGCTATCTTGGCTGCTAGCGGAGCTGGCAAATGCTTGTAATAATGGAGAAACACCATTATGATTGTGGGGTCAGACTTATGCAAATGGCGGAAAGATGCCAAAGCAATCATCTTCATCATTGGGCCCACCGGAGTCTGTTGCATCGTAGTCTTCATCAGAATCTTCTGATGCAATTTGGACAGGGTTTCCATGAGCTGGGCTTTTGTAGGCTTGCTTCGTAACTGCTTCTTAATATGTTGTCTAAGAAGCTTTGCTTGAGAAGTAATCTTGTCAGGATTGGCTACAGGTTGAACTGGAGACAAATTTCCTGAAAAGAACTTGATGACACCATCTTTTGTTGCATGACTATGGTCAAAGGTTGGCCACCACTTGATCTTGAAACGTCGACAGAACCATAAAGGAGGTTGAGCCGATTGATTGATACTTGTAAGGGCTGAAACGGAGAAATCCCAGCAGCTAATCCAAGTAAGATTGAACTTGATAAGAAACCATAAAAACAAAACCTGTTGAGGGACAGGAAATGGAGGATTGAACTTAGTCTTGAAAACTTGCCATTCTTCATTCACAGGTGGTGGAAGGATACCATCTTGAGCTCCAAAGAGATTCCACCATGAGTGTTGGAACCATAGAGGGATTGAAGCTTGCTTGAACTTTTTGCAGAAAAAGAAAAACCAAGAATGAGAGAAATTCTGAGAGGGAATGATGAATGCTCTAGACCAGGCTTGCTTGTAGTCTAAATAATTGAAGGATTGTGGAAGATAGTTAACAGAGAACTTCTTGTGGTAAAGCGGATGCTGCTTCCAGTCTGTTTCTGATATAATCTTCAAAATCTGACACTTGGAATGAGAAATCTTTTCTGGATTAGATTTCCCACGATTGTGAGTGATCACCACTGAGTCGGTGTCCACTAGAATGAATTCATAAAATTGCTGAGTCTTGAGATTGTCTGGCTCTTCAAACAGTACCTTGGGAGTGAAAACATGTCATGCGATTGCCTGCGGATCCTTGATAAGAGAATACAAACTTGGTTCGAGCATAAACAGAGGCTCGAGACTTGATTTGGTAACATAAGAGCTTTGAGGAGGAGCTTGAGACTTCGGGAATGAAGTCATTGTAGAACTTGATTCAGCTTCTTAGAGGGGCTGATAAGGATTGGTTAATGAAAAGGCATAAGAAAGAGGAAGCCTTTGCTGTGTAGCAGAAGGCTGCATAGCATATTAGGCTTTTGATTGGGGTTTTGCAGAGGGAACCTGCGAAGAGGATGAGCTCTGCGAACTCATTTTTGGATAAATTCTCTAGTGAGGAAGAGTTGTCTTCACCTTTTATGTACTCAATATCAAAATCGAATACAGATAAAAGACCTTGCCACCTGGCGAAAATCTGTTTTGACACGAGATTTAAAGCATCTTTTGTTAAAATCTCTTTTGCAGATTTGCAATCAACACGTAAAAGAAAATTTTGATTTGTAAGATCATCTTGAAATTTCATGATGCACAAAACAATTGATAAAACTTCTTTTTTAATTGTTGAGTAATTGATTTGAACAGAGTTCCAAATACCAGAATGGTACCGGACTAATTAGATTGTGGTAGAACCAGGAAGACGTTGTTTAAGAATACCATCGTACCCTTGGTTAGACACATCTGTTTCTACAATCTTGAAAGCCTTGGGATCTGAGATTTCTAAACAAGGAAGACTCTTGACTTGGGCTTTGACTTGACGAACGACTTGGGTATGGACTGTAGTCCATGGGCCTGGATTCTTCTTAAGCCTTACAAACAATGGTTTAAGTAAAACACGAAGGCCTTTGTAAAAATTAGCAACATAATTTAAAGATCCTAAAAATCTTTGTAATTAAGTTTTGTCCCGAATTTCATAAAGAAACTTGTCTGCAAAATCAATTGCTCTTGAAATGGGAGTGAGAGTTCCATGAAAAATCTTATGACCTAAAAATCTAACATTTGTTTGGAACAGATTGATTTTGGTAGGTGATGAAACCAAACCATTATCTTTGATGCATTTTTCAAATTGATACAAGTGTTTCCAATGGGCTGCAATAGACTCAGAGAAAAGTATATCATCGATATACACAATTGTGAATGAGGAAAAAGGTGAAAGGATCTCATTCATGATGTTTTGAAACTCAATGGGAGCATTCTTAAGACCAAAGGGCATTACATTCCACTCGTAAAGTCCAAAGGGAACATTGAAAGCAGTCTTGTATCTATCAGAAGGATGAATCTGAATTTGCCAAAATCCAGATTTCAGATCAAATTTAGAGAATACACAAGCTGAGTGTAATCTCTTAAGAAGATCTCTCTTGTTGGGGATTGGATATCTAATCCACTGAAGGACCTGATTGAGAGGTTTGTAGTTGATGACTAAGCGAGAACTTCCGCGTTCAAGTTATGCAGCTTTTCTAACATAGAAAGCAAAACAACTCCAAGGAGACTTAGAATGACGGATGAGATTCTTATTCAACAACTGTTGAATTTCTTGTTTACAATATTCCATAAGTTCATCATTCATTTGAATGGGCCTAACTTTAGTTGGAATCTTGCTTTCATGGAAGGAGGGCTCATAAGGGAGACAAACAACATGTCTCTTACGATGCCAGAAAACATTGGGAAGATCAGCGCATAACTCTTTTTTGAAATGTTCATGATACTGAACAATTTGAGTCTGGAGTTTAGGGTCTTGAGCTTGATTGTCAATGCGTTTATACGCAATTTCAGTTTTTAAAGATTGTAAATGTTGTTGTTTTTTAGAAATGAAATTAAGGAAACAAACATCATTTTTTATGTGATTTATTTCAATAATTTCTGGCTTGAATAAAAACCCAAATTCCACATCTGTTCCTAAAATATGGGTTTTCAATCCATCTTTAGAAACTTAAAAGGGGGTTATGGCTGCAAAAAAAGGTGTTCCAAGAATCACTTTTTGAACCATATTTTTGACAAGTAAAAAATCTTGTTTAATGCAAACTTAGTTTTTACAAATGTGAGCATTAGGGAGCTTGTAATTAATTTGTAATTGTGAATTATCAGTGGTATAAATCTTTTGAGTGGTGATTTGAAAATACTTAGCCGAAATTAATCCTTCAGCTATGCAATTTAAGTATGCACCAGAATCAATAAGCGCTATTGTTGGGATAATTAACTCTTTGTTAATTACCAGATCAATAGAAACATACCATTTTTGATGTTTCACTCTATTAATAAGATTAAGAAAAAATGGTGGTTCTTCTGTCTGAGGTGGAGGTTCAGAAGAAGCTTATTGAGAAATGACAGACGTCTGCATGTTTTGCATACGTAAGTCAAAGAGAGATTGATTTTGTTTAAGTATAACAATTTCTTTTTTGATATTGTTAACTTCATATTGAAGGTCAGTTAAACTGGCCTTATTGGATGATTGAGAAGATTTTTTAAATCTATCAATGATTTCTGGAGATTCTTTTGTTTTTGTTATTGAAGACTTAATCTGTTTTAAATCTATCAATGATTTCTTTGTGGTTTTAAATCTATCAATGATCTCTTCACAACATTCATGAAACTGTTTTCCTAAATCTGTTCTTTGAGAATCAGTTGTTTGAGCATAAAACGTTTGGCGTTTCTGCTAGTTGTGTTCTTGCATAAATTCTTGTTTTATGTGTTCTTTGATTAATTCATTGATAGATTTAAAAGAATTTCCAGAAATCATCAATCCTTTCTATAACCACAAAGAAATCATTGATAGATTTAAAAGATCTTCTCAATCATCCAATACGGCCAGTTTAACTAACCTTCAATATGAAGTTAACAATATCAAAAAAGAAATTGTTATACTTGAACAAAATCAATCTCTCTTTGACTTACGTATGCAAAGCATGCAGACGTCTGTCATTTCTCAAGAAGCTTCTTCTTCTGAACCTCCACCTCAGACAGAAGAACCACCCCTTTTTCTTAATCTTATTAATAGAGTGAAACATCAAAAATGGTATGTTTCTATTGATCTGGTAATTAACAAAGAGTTAATTATCCCAACAATAGCGCTTATTGATTCTGGAGCAGACTTGAATTGCATAGCTGAAGGATTAATTCCGGCTAAGTATTTTCAAATCACCACTCAAAAGCTTTATACCACTGATAATTCACAATTACAAATTAATTACAAGCTCCCTAATGCTCACATTTGTAAAAACAAAGTTTGCATTAAACAAGATTTTTTACTTGTCAAAAATATGGTTCAAAAAGTGATTCTTGGAACACTTTTTTTTGCAGCCAAACCCCCTTTTTAGTTTCTAAAGATGGATTGAAAACCCATATTTTAAGAACAGATGTGGAATTTGGGTTTTTATTCAAGCCAAAAATTATTGAAATAAATCACATAAAAAATGATGCTTGTTTCCTTAATTTCATTTCTCAAAAACAACACTTACAATCTTTAAAAACTGAAATTGCGTATAAACGCATTGACAATCAAGCTCAAGACCCTAAACTCTAGACTCAAATTGTTCAATATCATGAACATTTGAAAAAAGAGTTATGCGCTGATCTTCCCAATGCTTTCTAGCATCGTAAGAAACATGTTGTTCGTCTCCCTTATGAGCCCTCCTTCCATGAAAGCAAGATTCCAACTAAAGCTAGGCCCATACAAATGAATGTTGAACTTATGGAATATTGTAAACAAGAAATTCAACAGTTGTTGAATAAGAATCTCATCCGTCATTCTAAGTCTCCTTGGAGCTGTTCTGCTTTCTATGTTAGAAAAATTGCAGAACTTGAACGCGGAAGTCCTTGCTTAGTCATCAACTACAAACCTCTCAATCAGGTCCTTCAGTGGATTAGATATCCAATCCCCAATAAGAGAGATCTTCTTAAGAAATTACACTCAGCTTGTGTATTCTCTAAATTTGATCTGAAATCTGGATTTTGGCAAATTCAGATTCATCCTTCCGATAGATACAAGACTGCTTTCAATGTTCCCTTTGGACTTTACGAGTGGAATGTAATGCCCTTTGGTCTCAAGAATGCTCCCAGTGAGTTTCAAAACATCATGAATGAGATCCTTTCACCTTTCTCCTCATTCACAATTGTGTATATCGATGATATACTTGTTTTCTCTGAGTCTATTGCAGCCCATTGGAAACACTTGTATCAATATGAAAAATGCATCAAAGACAATGGTTTGGTTTTATTACCTACCAAAATCAATTTGTTCCAAACAAATGTTAGATTTTTAGGTCATAAGATTTTTCATGAAACTCTCACTCCCATTTCAAGAGCAATTGATTTTGCAGACAAGTTTCCTGATGAAATTCGAGACAAAACCCAATTACAAAGATTTTTAGGATCTTTAAATTATGTTGCTGATTTTTACAAAGGCCTCCGTGTTTTACTTAAACCATTGTTTGCAAGGCTTAAGAAGAATCCAGGCCCATGGACTACAGTCCATACCCAAGTCGTTCGTCAAGTCAAAGCCCAAGTCAAGAGTCTTCCTTGTTTAGGAATCTCAGATCCCAAGGCTTTCAAGATTGTAGAAACAGATGCGTCTAACCAAGGGTACGGTGGTATTCTTAAACAACGTCTTCCTGGTTCAACCACAATCTAATTAGTCCGGTACCATTCTGGTATTTGGAACTCTGTTCAAATCAATTACTCAACAATTAAAAAAGAAGTTTTATCAATTGTTTTGTGCATCATGAAATTTCAAGATGATCTTACAAATCAAAATTTTCTTTTACGTGTTGATTGCAAATCTACAAAAGAGATTTTAACAAAAGATGTTTTAAATCTCGTGTCAAAACAAATTTTCGCCAGGTGGCAAGGTCTTTTATCTGCATTCAATTTTGATATTGAGTACATAAAAGGCGAAGACAACTCTCTAGCTGACTTCCTTACTAGAGAATTTATCCAAAAATGAGTTCGCAGAGCTCATCCTCTTCGCAGGTTCCCTCTGCAAAACCCCAATCAAAAGCCCAATATGCTATGCAGCCTTCTGCTACACAGCATAGGCCTCCTCTTTCTTATGCCTTTTCATTAACCAATCCTTATCAGCCTCTCCAAGAAGATGAATCAAGTTCTACAATGACTTCATTCCCGAAGTCTCAAGCTCCTCCTCAAAGCTCTTATGTTACCAAATCAAGTCTCGAGCCTCTGTTTATGCTCGAACCAATTGTCAGTTTATAGTTTTATAGGCCATTTCCAAAGCCCAAGGGGGCCCAGCCACATTTCTTACTTGGACTGGGCTTAGATTTGGACTTGAAGTCAATGAAATGGGCTTTGATCAATAAAGTTAAAAATAAGTTGATGGGGGTTGCTACGTAACACCGCCATCACCCTACAAAGTAACACCACCAATTTAAAACCCCTCCCAAACCCAAATGTCCCTCCTCCATCCTTCTCGCGCCTTTCACCTCACTTGCTTGTGCCATCATCTTTCTCCACCTTTGAAATCATTCTCACCTATGTCTTCCTCTTCCTTATACCTTCATCCTCCTCTACATGTTTCCTCCTCCTTTTCCACAGCAGCAACAACATCAATCACAACCACACAACACCAACAACAACAACAACCAGCGCAACATCGACAACAACAACTTGGGCATTGACAACAACCTACAACAACTCATCTTGACTGCTCTCTATCTGCTACAATCAACTAATCTCGCAGCCACGGTCTTTGAAAAAAAAAGGTCTCACCGATTTGGGCTAGTCTTTTTTCGCAAGCCATGAAGCAATCTCATAACTTCGAGTTGCTTTGTTCTGTGAGAAAAAGAAAAGGAAGAAGAAGAAGTAGTAGAGAGGAGGAGGGAAATAAAATAGCCATCAGAGCCTGAGATGAACGAGGACACCGTAGATCGACACTCCAATGAATCATTTTCCAAAGCTTTGATCTGATGAAAAATTTTGGGTTGTTTGGGGGGGGGGGGGGGGGGGGGGGGGGGGTTTACGAAATCCACATGGTTTTTTATGGATTTTAAAGGATTGGATTTTGATGAATTCTAAGGATTCTTATGTATTTTTATGGATTATTATGAATTTTTTATTAGTCATAAGAAACGATGAAAAAACACTGCCTACTGAAATCATTGTTTGTGACATGTTCTGTTGAAATCAGTTCCTTGCCCAATTTATCTAATTTTCAATAGATCTCTACGACCTTTGGATGAGATTCATCTCTAGAGAGAAAAATATGGACTTTTACATCAACTTCTACCCAATTATATCCAAACTCTTTTTTATACCTTTACTAGACATTATTGCCCTGACATTAACAACATCTTCCCACATCCCTTTGATAGCATAAATATTGGATAGCAATATACAAGTCAATTCCATTTGGGGTTTAAGCTTGAAGAGCTACTTTGCAGCCCATTCTCCCATTTCCCTGCTTGCAACTCATCCAACTCTGTCCCAATTTTGATTACAAGATAATGAATTTCCTTGTAATTTTTTTTCTTTATAATAGGAATATAAGCAATCTGATGGATATGGAGCAAAAAATGATATGAAATTTTCTTGAAAAGCTTTAGTATTCTTCTCATACTTCATAATTGCAGTAATGCTTAGGATGCTAGAGTATGGAAATTCTTTATCATCGAAACCAAAAACCTGAGAAGCTAATTGAAGACAATGACATTTACAGTAAGAATCAACTAAAGTATTGTAAATGGAAAGTATTGATCCATCACCTAATTTAACAATTTGGGCATGAATCTGAATGACAATATTCTTCTTAGTGGTATTTACTTTATAAACGAAATCAATGTGTTGATAAAAACAATAGTTTTGTTAGACATTTCATCAAAAAAATGGCGTGATTTAAGTACACCATAGCAAAAGAACACAGACAAAAGATAAAGAGGGCATAAAAAATCAAAAATCTGAAAGCCTCGTTGAAATGTTAAATGTTATGTATTCAGCAATAGTAGTTGTATGCCTGTATGGATGTTAATGAGTCTGATTATGACGGGGATGCATGGTGGAAATAGTGGGTGCACTAGCTGTTTAGATATTCAACTGTAGTATTTGTTCATCTTTTCGCTTTTAATCGAAAGATTATATGTATATAGAAAGAAACGTTTACTCGTTCCCTTCCTAGTCTTCTTCCTTGCTTGTGTACCTTTTGCTTGCAATCAATTCAAAGCTATTGGGCACTGACATTGGGTTTGATAGGAGGGGGTAGATTCGTAAAAAAAAATGATGATGGGTTCAATTTAGATTGAGACGGGGGAGTTTGTTGATCTTCGTCATAAAGAACAAGAATCCTAGAAGAAGAAAGAAATAGGGGAAATGAGAGAGATATGGGAGAAGGAGATAGAGAATACAAATTCGTTGAAATATGAAGGGGGAATGTTGGATTTGAAATGACTCTTGGTATTTATATTTTCACTCACAAATCTTTCAAAATCCACAACTTTAACAAATCCAACAAAATTCATTATTATTTTAATACCCCCTGATTTTTGTGGACTTTTGAAAAACATGAATTGAATACCCCTTAATTTTGGTGGATTTTAAAACAATCATTTTAACCATTTTAGTAGGTGTACAAAATTTTAAAAAAGAGTTAAGATGGTGGTGTCAGTGAGTGAAAATGGTGGTGTTACAAAACAACACACATTAACTAGTTTGTCAATACGCTATCCTTCTTACAAAATGAATCACCACCTTAAATTTCTTAAATTTTAAAGTGTTATTTAGACTTAGTTTGCAATTAGAACGACAAGGTTTACCAATTACTATTTGACCTAGGGTTGAACAAAAAAAGGGACTAAACCAATTAAATCGATCGAACCGATCGGTTCGATTTAGGTTCGATTCAGTTTCAATTTTAGAAAATTAAAAATGGATATGGCTGGTTCGATTTTTGGTATTTATGTGACTTAACTGAATCGACCGAATATATATAATAAATAATAATATGTTTAATTTAGTCAGTCGGTTCGGTTTACGATTTATATAAATTAAAATCGGTTCAATTTTGGTTTGAAAATTTTGAAACCGACAAAAGTTGGCTTGGTTCTTGGTTTGGATGAAAACCTAAACCATCGATTCGACTTTCAACCCTAATTTGACCTATAATTCCAAACAAAAGAAACCGTGAAGTCAACCATGTCGATCGAAAAAGACACACTTCCACACCCAAATACGACAAAGTGCACGTGCAACATTTTAAAATATCACAGTCATATTTAAAATACAAAAATCGATTAACCCCATCACCTAACCATCCAAGTTGGCCATAACTTAATAAGCCATTTGATCAAAATCCAAATTACACAAACTCTAGTTGTATCCAATAAAAAACTAAACATGTTATTAATGCAACAATATTCAAAGAAATAGTAAACGGGGCAGAGATGGTTAGTGGATCAAGAGCTCATTAGTGCACTTATGACTTAAAATCCTAGGTAATCAGATGGAACAACAAATAGTTTTTTTTTTATTTTTTATAAAGGATGGAACACCAAATAGTTAGCTCCACCAACCCCTCCATAGTCCATGTTAGCCAATTTTTTCAGATCTACTTAATGTTCTCGAATGCAAATCTAATCCATTGACTCTCTAAAAGTCCAAATTTTAGAATATGTAAGATGATGACGATGAAGAAGAAAACCTGCCTTCCATGTTCAATGTTTTAGCTAAGCTAATGATGATGATCACTGTTTTTTTATTATTTGATTATGATGACTTTTTGTTTGTTTAATTTGGTCAACAATCGACACACACGTAGTTTCTTAACCAATACCATAATGAAAAATGTGTATTTTAATGTTCACACAATGTAATTTGATTATCACGTCGTGATCCATTATATGAACAACCATTGTAATTCGAGACTTTTAGGTTTATAACCGAAAATGTCATTTTTGTATATGAACGGTAAGATTTGAGCTTTATTTAATATAATGTTTTAAAATTTTGATAAATAGTCCAGGTGTGACTTTGGACTAGTAAATATATCTCATTGGATGCACCTCAATATCATCAAGTGTAGCCATGTTTAGGTAAAAAATTTGATCATTTCTTCAAATATGTAGGACAGATACATGGTTGCTAGGAAATCGCCAATCCCTATATTGTCAAAGAAAGTGAACATTTTTGTTGGAAAACAAATTCTTTTAATGAACATAAGAACATGCCATGGATGTGGATGAAGTTCAGATAAAAGTTGTAGCAATAGTACAAACGTTTAAACGAAGCAAATGTGTTTGGAATTTGGATTGGTATCTGTAAGATCAGTTTGCACTGGTTCAGAACTACATAATTATGTAGAAGAAGGTTCACTATCCTCCCTTATGTGGCACAAGAAAAATAATAAAGCCAAGCCTCTTAAACCCTAATTTACTTTCAAACACAAACATAAAAAATGTTGCTTAATGGAGTCAACTCAATTCAATTCAATTGTATGCGTGTACTGATCTTCCGTGGGAAACTAGAAACGTGATTTTCAAAGAAAATATAGTTATGATTGATTTCAATACCAAAATCCTAATATTGAGGACTTTGGGATACCTATATATGCTCCACGATGCATCAGTAACTTTTAAGTCTATAGATTTCTTGACTTGCACATGTATTGTAGACCACAAGTATAATGTCGCTAAGGGCATCTACAATACGCATTTCTTTCGGTTGCTTATGAAGCTTGTACCAAAGATAAATTCAATATGCATTTTTTTTTTCCTATCTATGGTTGCTCAATGATGGTGCCATTTATCGTGGAACGCCCCATCATAGATTTATGGGTTTGTCTAAATAGCGAGGGAAGGGGCGAGGAAACCAGGGAGGGAGGGGTGAAGCCCTTCACCTCCTCGAAATGTGTAAAATTGCATTGAGATATGTGTTTCATGCATCTCGAGGGGGATGAGTGGCTTCACCCCCTCCCTCAATGATTCCCTCGCCATTTAGAATTTCCATAGATCTATTTTTTTTTTCCTGACATAGCACTGTTGTAAGAATACCAAACTTCTCTGTCCTTTATCAACAATCACATGATTGTTTATCTTTTGATATCTAAGATTGTAGTCGGGAATAACTATTTCTTCTTATTATTCTATTACTTTTATTTTATTTATTTGAATTTCAGAGATTTTTTCAAACTTGGAAGATTAAAATCTATCATTGGTTTACCAAAGTTTCACGTGGATCAAAAAATTATAAACAACAATTTAGTAATCCATTTTATAATAATTATCTTTAAAAAAAATAACTTATGGATGATGTTCTAACCAACCACGAGTAAGTCTAGTAAGTCAGATTTAGGAGTCACTTTTGAGTCGGGTTTTAATTTTTTTACACTTATATACATTATCTTTAAAATATAACCACAAAACCGTCAATAAAAAGAGGTAGAAGTGTCAAAAAATTTCAACTTAACTCAAAAGTGGCTCACAAACCTGGCTTTTTAGAATTGTTGAACTAACTACATACACAAATAGAGCTATCAGTCATTTTTTTGTCAGAATTAGACTCTTTTACACTTTTACCGATTCTTTTTAAAAAATAAATAAAATAACTACAAACATCATTTTCAAAAGGGTAAAAATATAAAATAGCTCTTGACAAAAAAATTTGGCTCCGACAGCCTAAATTTTTTAAAACCAATTGAATAATCGATATGAAATAAGAACACATCCAATCCAACCCATCACCAGCCAAAAAGTCTTACCACTGAACAGTGCCTCTGATGACAAAGTCAACATTCTTGTCTTCTCTTCACTGTTCCAGCTCATCCGATTTTACCGAGTCATCGACATGAATGACCTGTTATTCTCTCTCATCACCACCGGCTTCAGCCAGTAACAACACTTCCACTGATGTGGTCAAACCCCCTTGACTTTTTCTATATCCCCATTTTAAAATCGTAACGTACTACAGCAAACAAATGCACATACACGTGGCGGATTTTGATTCGTCCGAATGTTGACGGCAGATTGGAGATGCGACAGCTCAGTGTACCAATGCCTTGCATAGGGAGGGCATCAGTTTGACTCGAATCTCTCTCTCCTTTTTACTTTTCCCTATTTACATATTCTCCTCCTTGAATTTTATGTTTTTTGTAGATGTCACCCTTTCTATATTGTCGACACATTTAATGGCCTTTTTACTCTCTCGATAGTCAGAATGAGAAACTTGGGAGTTAGAACTCGAACCAAATTCAGATATTCTTCCTAAAGTCATCATCATTCTTGTTCTTTAGTCAAATGTGTTGAGGGCCATTTTTACCTAGTAACCGTGGGAGGACTTGGTGATACATCAAATTACACTCATAATTGCGGTTGTACATGTGATAGAGAACATTCATCACGACGATATGACATTCAATTTATTGGATTAACTTATAAAATTCAAAAAGAATAAAGTCAATCACAAAGTTTCAGACAAGGCTCAATAATAAGAAGATATAAAAAAAATCTCGAATCCAGACTCGAACGAATCAAAACCCAAATTCAGACTCGACATGAGTTATCTCATAAAGAAGAAGCACGTTGCACAAAAAAAGAGTCGTGAAAGGAGTTACGCCTCTATGGATGCATCTCCATCAAAGATGAGACTGTTACGAGAAACATTTCATTTCGTTGCATCTCACATGCTTAAGTCACGTAGAGAATTAATAGCGATTATTATAAAAGGTAAATGAAACATTCGACACAGATATGCAACTTTAATTGAGTTTTGTTCAAATTTACTTCATTTTTCAAACAAAGTTATTGACTTATGCATCAGAGTGTCTTTGCCCACCAAAAAGGTAGTCGTTGACAGTTTAACATCTGTTTCGCAGGTCAAACTAACAGAAGGACAATTTTTTGTCGCATCAAAATTATAAATTATTCCATGTTCTTCCGGGCGAAGAAAATAATTTGGAACGTCTACACTTAAGTGTAAAAGAGATTTGGGTTCTATAACTTCAAAAGCTTTTATGGGTTAATTCATTTAGACTTAAATCTAATAAAGAGATTTGTAAAGAAAAAAGTTTTATTTCCGTAAATGTAACTAGAAAAAAAATTACATTGAAAGATATACAAGCTTTAATTAGCAAAACCTTTTCTTAGGTAAACTTTCATGCAAGTTACTCTAAAACTATCACTTCATTCTAGACTCAAATTCATAAACATTGATTATCTTACATGATTTGGTAAATGTAAGAATTTGTCCAATGGGAATGAAAATGAAATGACAATTACCACGACTGGCCGGTACAGAATTAGATTATGCATTCAATTAGTCAAAACACGGGCATTGCAAAGAATCAACACAACACACGACCATATGAAATAGTCAAGGTATTGTAATCATTTTATTGTGACATGGTTAACCCGATACTAAATTGTGACATAGGATCTAAATCTACTCATTCATTTGAAGACTATGGCACTGATTGTGATATGAAAACAAGAAACGATTGTGATCAACCAAAAATCCGCTAATTCCATGTCGTGTACACAAGTCATTTTGAAATAAACTTCTACACACACCTATTATATACTGGACACACAAATTGCGGAATAATAAAGTGAAGGCCTAGAACTGATCGGTTGAAAAGCGCTCCTAGTGTTTGACAAAATGTCAGGGTCTCATTCCCAATTTCAAAAAGAAAAAGGACTATCTCCAAACAAACTTACACTTCGAGGACCATTAAACAATTACTTTCATTTTCTTCTGTATTAAGATCTCAGCAGGCTCCCTGTTTCTTCCCTACCTTATAAAACCAACCTCTTCACCTCTCTTTCTTCTATCCATCCATCCTTCAATTCTTCCAGTCTCACTAATGGCGGTTGAGTTGATGATGAGTCACAGAGGCGGTGACGCTTTTGCGACGAAGATGGATGAGAATTCAGTCGAAGAAGCTGCTTCAGCTGGACTAGAAAGCGTCGAGAAACTTGTGAGATTGCTTTCTCAAAGACAACACCAACAGCAGCAGTTATCAACGATGGAAATCGACAACATGGATTACAAATCGGTGACCGATTTAGCTGTCAACAAGTTCAAAAAGGTTATTTCTTTACTGGGTCGAACCCGAACAGGGCACGCTCGATTCCGTCGCGGCCCTTCCTCTTCATCTTCGTCTTCCTCTCCTTCCCCTGTTTCGATCTCCCATGTTTTTCCCCAACAGACCCCAGAGTTGATTAAGCCATTGAAGGAAGAAATTCGATCTTCTGAACAAAGGGTATATTGTCCAACACCGATCCAGCGACTTCCACCACTTCCCCACCACCACCCCTTTGAGTCATCTTCATCAAAGACGATAACTTTCACTTCATCTCCGCCGATCTCTGCCACCAACTCCCTGATCTCCTCTTTAACAGGCGAAACTGACATTAAACAACCTTCTTCCGGCCGACCCCCTCTGTCTTCTTCGTCTTTAAAGAGAAAGTGCATCTCTATGGACGACGGGGTCGCTAAATGTGGTGGATCGTCCGGTAGATGCCATTGTTCAAAGCGAAAGTGAGTTCTTGAATTGACTTTATTTTAAAGTTTGTTCTTTTTATTCAATGGGTCTCTATTTATGGAACGATTTACTGAGTTTACTGTGTTGGATTTGCAGGAAATCGAAAGTAAAGAGAGAGGTCAGAGTTCCAGCGATAAGCTTGAAGATGGCAGACATCCCACCAGATGATTTTTCTTGGAGAAAATATGGCCAGAAACCCATCAAAGGCTCTCCACATCCAAGGTATTACTGGATCTTCCTCTGTTTCACTCTGTTTGACTCAGTAAACTCAGTCCGATCCAATCCGTTGACCTTTATTTGTTGTTTCCATTAATACCCAGTAGATTAGTATTTTATGTTTGACACACTAGATCCTCCATTGATTCACTGAGTCACAAGGGTCGTAAGTTAAGTTAACTCAGTAATGCAGTTTAAGATTTCAGTTTTGTATTAATGTTTTATTATTGATATTGCAGAGGGTATTACAAGTGCAGTAGCATGAGAGGATGTCCAGCAAGAAAACATGTTGAAAGAGCTCGAGATGATCCCGCAATGTTGATTGTAACATACGAGGGCGAGCACAATCATTTGCTCTCGATCACTGACACTGCGAGTCTAATCCTCGAGTCCTCCTAGTTTCGATTCAACTCAATGTTGTTGTGGTTTCAATGGTGAAAGTAATCAAGAAAGAAGAAGAATGATCCAAGAAAAAAGGGTCAAAGCCTCCCTCCTCAAGAAACAAAAGTTCATACAACAAAAGAATCAACTTTTGTGTTCAATTCAATTCAATTAGTCTCCCTAGAGAATCAAAATGTGTATTCAACTTAAAGGAAGAATTGAAGGATGATGACATGTGGGGTTCTCTCATTGCTTTTGCTTTATTTTTGGTTATTGTGAAGGAGAATACTTCAGTTTTTCAAAAAAAAAATTTATATATATATATATATATAAATTATATTCCATCAATGGAGAGAAGAAGAACAACTTTTTTTCTTTTGTATATTAAAGTTTGGTTTTTGGATGGATAGTCAATGGTGGTGGGGTGGGGAGTGTATGAGAAGGTTGACTATTGGGGTGCAAATAACGTGACGGCTAATTTAACACAACTTGGAAAGGACTCCAGCAACCAACTTGATTGAATGAATTTGGACTTAGGCGTTGGTTGTGTTGAGGTCAGCAAAATTAATGTTGGATACGGGAGCAGGGGAACGGTTATTATTAGAAAAGTCAAACAATGCGGTGGAGATAATGATGTTATTGGTTTATTATTATTTAGAGTTTGGACCTTTGTGGGTGAAGGGTCAAATGGGGTTCAGTGATCGAGAAGTTTGGTCAACGTCACTACCTAACATTTATTTATTGCAATTAAATAAGTGGCTTTGGTTGGAGGGACTGTAGTTGTGGACTTGGATGTCAATGTGGGCAATTATGGGCCGTTGTTTGGTCAAGCACGGAAGGTTTGAGATGATGATTAGTAGGGGAAAAAATCTAATTGTCGAAAATCTAATTGTCGAGGAAAGCAGCGAGGGACCCACAGGGGGAGGGGGAGCCGTCTATCCCTCCGAGATGCGCATTTGACTTTTAAACGCACACATCCCGAGGGTTGAAAATGCGCATCTCGAGGGAATGGACGGTTCCCCCTCCCCTGTGGGGTCCCTCGCTGCTTTCCTCGACAATTAGACGGGTTCTTAGTAGGGTGTCATGTTTTCATCGAAAATGTTAGGAAACTATGTTTTTGTAATCATGGTAACGTAGCGTGATCTTGAAAAAATGATAAAATTTTCAAAGTGTTTATGTGTATCTTGAGATTGTAAAAAATCTCTTCTAACGATGCCATATTATTCTGGTTATAAAACATGATTACAAAACTTGATTTCCTAGCCTCATTCTGTTTTCATTTGTGATCATTGTTCAATTGTACAGGGGACTTTAGGAATGGTGTTCCCTCTTGATATTGATATGTAGAACCTTCGGCTATCACCCATTTTTTTTAGGGCTGGGCTCTTTTATCCATTCTCTTTAAAATACAACTACAAACATCATTTATAGAAGGGGTAAAAGTGTAAAAAAGTTCAACCCTGACAAAAAAAATGGTTGGCCTTGGCTGACTAGAATTTTTGGTAGAACCTTAGAACATCTTCAATAGCAAATATGAAAAATGATGGAATGACTCTCATGAGTCCAAATTTCGGTTTCCTTTAAGTATGACCTACAAAGCAAATGTTAGATTGTCCACCTTTTTTGTGGCAAAAGACACTCTGATGCTTAAGTCAATAACTCAGTTGGAGATGGAGATAAATCTGAACAAAACTCAGTTAAAGTTGCATACATTTGTCAAATGTTCCATTTACCTTATATATTGGTGGTTATTAATTTCCTGCGCGACTTAAGCATGTGAGACGCAATGAGAGGAGACGTTCTTCGTAACAGTGTCCCTCTTTATGAAGATACGTTCTTGGAGGTGTAACTCCCTCCAAGACTTTTTTTATAACTTTATCATGTCTGAATTTGGACCTTTAACTATGGTTTCGCCATTTTTGGACGTTTATGACCGGATTTGCCATTTTTTGGATTTATAAATTGACCTGGTTTTGGGATACTTGATCCTCGTGACGGATGATTTCAACAACGTGTGCGGCTGTGATATAAATCCTTTACTTTGTAGGACACGAGTCAAATAAGGGTTTCAATATACCATAAAAGTGTTAGACAAATGAGAAAGAGGTGGTGAAAGAAATCAGAGGAGTTGAATAGTTTTTTTTTTTTTTTTTCCGAAAATTGTTTTGAATTTTAAAAAATCTTTTGAGAAATTTGTCTGATTTCTAAGTTTTTCATCTAAACACATTGGAGAACAATGTTGCAACTTTATAAAAGTTTAAAGCATAAAATAGTATGGATAAACTCCGACAACCGATCGAATCCACTTATTGAAAATTTAAAAGCACAAGTCCTCGAAGCAAGGCACGTTTTGATTTTGAGGCGACAATGACACATGCAAGACTGCCAACAAAATTGCTAATGAGCACAGTAGGATTGTATACGATTTGATCCAAAAATCCAATATCAATTGTTGAAGAGAGGAAAAGTGAGAAGTTAACTACAGAAACACAAGGCCTGAGTTTTTGAGTTACAATTTCCAATGAACTCAAACTCTTTCTCAACTGTCTCTTCCTCCTCGGCTCTTTCTTCCCCTTTTTACTTATTTATTTCAAGTACATTTTCATGCAAGCTCCCACTTTTAATACCTTCTTTCTCTTCTCCAAAGAGTGATCACAGATTCTTCATTGATTCTTTGTGTTTTTTGCAGGTCTCAGGCGAAGTGCACTTCCTCCTCTCAACCTTTATCATTTCTCCACCTTAATTAGCCGTCGACCACTCTCCACCTTAATTAGTCGTCAACCTCCCATCAATAGAACATCAAATCGTTACATCTCATTAAATTGAGTAATCACTAACACTCTCCACCCACTATTAGCAATCTCATTAACCAAATCTCTGTATACCAAATCCCTACTTCTCTGCATACCAAATCCATTTTAATCATACACGCACCTATCTCCCTCAACCTCTGGCTTTTTTTTATACTTATTTCAAGAATATCACTGTTGTCGATCACTCCTCATGGATACCTTCGCCCAAAACAACTCCCCCATACCAATTCACCTTCCCACCTAGACCATGCATCACATTCCCTCCACACGCCCTCCCATCTAATTCAGTCCCCTTCAACTCTTCCACTTCCATATCCCCTCCAACTTTAGCGCCCACCTTTTCTACCCCTCCAATACATCATAATCCCCAACATGCCATTATTACCCATTCTGAAAATTTTATATGCACCCTAGAAATGCAATTGGCAAAAAATTTGACTCTCCCAACGCTAGCTTTTTGAAGCTTGTACTGACCTCGATAGTGATATTAGGGAACTTCGTGCGATGGCCAAGTATTTCCATCGTCTGAAACTTCGAAAAGAAGTTTTTCGCACACAGAATGACAAGCCAGTGGGAATCTTCTCATCCCTTCCACGTTGAACAACTTAATAGAGGGCACGATTCAACCAATAATTACTTAGTCCATTGCTGCGAGACGAGGTTCGACGAGAGCCTAGCCGTGTGGTTGCTTTGCTTCTGAAAACAGTTGCCCCTATCATCGAGAGGGTGTTAGGCTATCAATGTATAACTGGGAGGGCGGCGGGGGCAACCCTGATTTCATGTAGATGTAGTAATAGCAAGTGGATTTTTTTTAGTCTTATCAGCTACCTGAGCTCTTGACTTGCGCTTCTCCACTCAGGAGCCGAGTCATTTTTACTTCTGTAGTCGCGCCCGGTCAACATGAAGGGCATGGTGCTTCAAACAAGAATGGCATAGAAAGCGGTAAGTAGGGCATCAAGATGGTAAGTTAATAACATGTACGATAGTTAGGTTGGATGAAACTAGGAGAGGGGGGAAGTCTGACTTTCACTCGAGTGATGTCTTGAACAACACGAGGCTCTTTTTGTGTTCTGTGTATAAGCGTTCACTGTGGCGATGCGCAACACTTGACGTAGTCAGATAGGTCTTTCGAGCCTAATAGTCCCACACCTGAGTAGCTTTTGTGACCCACGCCTTAGTCTTCCAACAGTTAGCCAGTACGGGCCAGAAAAAAAAATCGATAAGGGCTCGTTTAGGTGATTGGTAGACATTTTAGTTGGCACTCTAGTTGTTTAAATCCCTTTCCTTCTCCTTCTTGTACTTGTAAGATGAAAAATAGATATACCAGCAACCAACTTTAAAAAGTGAGTGCTCGGTGACTCTTCAATAGCTTTTTTGCCAACTCTTTAGGTTTTTTCCACAGAGCATACACGTTGACGCTTACTTAGATTTGTTCTTTCTGACTCGGTTGCTTTTGCATGTAATGGGAGGAGCCTGGGTTAGTTTTTCTTTCTGCATTTGCAAAGGTTGTTAATTATGACATCTTTGCTACCTGAGTCATACCAAAAATTTAGGTACACTAGGCGAAGTTGACCATACCTTTTTCTTAGGCACTGACTGAATCTTTCCCATATGCACTTTGATTCAAAAAGTGATTTTTTTAGGGGAAGAACCTCCAGCACCTACTATTTGCTCGCGGCCTATGCTTCTAGTGTATCTAATATGGTGATTAAACCTCTACCTCCTCATCCGCTATGGTCAGGCCAGTACGATTGGGTGACTCAACCAACTCCCACCTCTATCTTTGATATTTTTTTCCTTTGTTTCTTAACAAGCAGTTGATGAGTCGGTCTTCGAACTAGCCTTGGAAATGGACTCGACATAATCTTAATTGGGTTTTTCAATCCTCGTATATAGACTAGAGCAAGAGTTCGTAATTCGCCTTTCGATACCACTATGCTTCAATTGGCATTCTCTTTTATTTTGTATCATCTGTTTGTTGATGAATCGATTGATGAATTCTTATCCATTGGATGGTTATCTCAATGATGAAAAACTTGTTGCTCGTTTTGACTTCTGTTACAGAGTGGGGTTCCTTGGGTCGAGGTGACTTTATGGTGTACTAGTAGCATTCATCAATGTGGTATAGACCCAACGAACAAGGCTATTAAGAATGTAGATACGTGTGATGAAATAAGCTTAGTGATGCCCTAAAAAGTATAGGACTATGGCTATAATCCACTAAAAAGTGATTCCAACTAATGATAGAAATAAGTAAATAGAAAATTAAGTAGGGTTACACATTGCCCGTACCTAACTAAAGGCCCCGGGCAAGCAAAAAATGAGGGCATCGTTTTTTCACATGAGGTGGATACCCGATATATACTTTTTTCGAGCATATTCTCCTCCAATAGCCAAAGTGGAATGGTAAGATGGGCCAAACAAATTGAAGATGCCTTTGGTAGTAACAATCATCAATACAACATTGAGAGTGATACCTACCCGACCTCGCACTCTAAACATTGAACACAGTATTCCACAGCTTCGCCAAATTCATCTTACCTTTCATCCAGAAGCACAATCACAAACACAACCTGAAAAGTGAGCTTCAGACAGAAAACCATAGTTATGGCCTAAGATTGGAATCTAAAGAATAGGGACTTGATCTGTAATAGGCGTTGCTGAAGCTTGAGCTACAACTGTCATTTCTAAAAATTTGGGGGGATTGAAAAACATCTACCACTCATTCTACGAAAACTTCATTCATTGGCTTCAGATTATGTAGTCAGAATCCATTGGTGAAATGATTCGGCTCCTTTATGTATAAATAAAGTAGTTATAAACTAGTTTTTGGGGGGCTAGAGCTTTCGGGCTAGAAAGTTTACTGCCTTCGGGCGTTCTGTAAAGTTTCATTTTTTCTTGGATTCATTCTCTTTTATGTCTATAGCCTTGGTTTGTCTATATAGTTTTGTCATTGAAAATCCAACCCTATCAGAATATAAAAATGAAATACCACTTTTGTTTACATGCGTGCCTAAAACAAGTAAAAAAATATTATCCAAATATAGCAAAGTCATTATAGCTATCCGTATTTTATACAACCCGAGTAACCAAATTGGAACGTAACATATTAATTTGGATCTATTTGGGTTGGATATGGTTATCTAGTTTGTATTTGGATCCGGATATGTAATAGAATTTCTAGATCCGGCCGGATACTTGCATAACAATTCGGTTACGGTTTTCTATGTATCCGGACTAGGTTCGTCCTATTTTCTCCATCATCGTGTTTAGTTGATTCACTTGAAAGATAATGAAAAGGCAAGATTAAGTATCAATTAGTTCAATTCTACTTGAGTGAGAAAAGCATTTGAAAAGCTCCAAGTTTCGGGTTTAAAGCATGCAAGTTGTATGATTGAAAAAAACAAGAAATAATCACCACAAAACAACTTAACAAAGCATGCAGGAATTAAAATATAAGTGCAGGGAGAAAAAAAAAACCTCAAGACAACGCAACAATATAACGAGGTTCACTATTGGAGTTTGATTAGCTTTTATTGGTCGGTTCCTCGGTGGAAGGGAAAATGCGTGCCACACGTTTTTCCTATTGTATTATCCGCGAACTAGAGTACAAATATCACTTTAACTAGACTTCCTTTCTTGAACTTCATTTCACGACATTGCAAGGCCAAATCACAACTCATAATAGAGTTTGAAAACCTTTAGAAGGATGAATAAAAGTTATAACAGTCTTAAGCTCAGATTTTTTTTCTCGTGAAACTCTTTGTTGGATAGTGAGGCAATGCACTTTTTACAATCACTTTCTCACTCAACGGAAGATGGGATGAAATAGTTGAAGGCTTAACAACTTTCCTTTCGAGGTCTATCAGTACAATTCTTTCTTCAATCTTATTTTTCCCTTGGTCTCCAACATTACAATTCTTAATTAAGCATCCTTAAATTCTTCATAGTTATATTATTTTTTAATAGTGTCTAAATATATCATGCAACGAATATAACGATTAACATCATTTTTATAAGAGTACATCATTGTGCACACACATTGGCGAATGTCATTTTCTTAATTGCATGTTTAATATTTTGTTTCGTGTTAATTCAACCAATAAAATAAGTTTAAACAAGTGATAACTAAACTTATATATATATATATATATATATATATAAAATAATGTGTAAGAGTATCGTCGTAATTCTCTCGATGGTTTTCTATTAAAGAATTCTATAGAAAATCCCAGAGAAAATAACGTGTATGACCTTGCTAGTGTCCACTAGATAGACCAACTAAATAGGGCATGTCTAGGATTCAATCTATTAAGCAAACAAGTAAGAATACAACTCAGACATATCGAAAAACAACTCAGAAGATGAACTCGTTTTATAAAGAAAATAATTGGAGAATTGTATTATTGTTTTTTTATTCCTTGACTGAATGCATAATCTAACTTCTACCTAACCTTGTGGAAACATGAAACTTAAAACTTCATATACAAAATATAGTTTTAATTCTGACTTTCCTATTCTGACTTTACTTCTTTAACTATTTTGACTTTCCTATTCTTGTACTTTCCTTCTTGTAGAGGTGAATCAATCTTGTACTTGGGCCTGGCTATGTTGAGTGCAAGCCCTACATATTCTAACACACCCCCACAAGCTGGACATGTAGACGCAGATGAAATGTGCAGCTTGGAGGAAACTTTAAAGTCCAATTTGGTGAAGAAATCATGACTGTCGAGTGAAGCTGCTAATGGTTCAACTTGAGTCAGCATAATTGTCGAATTCTTGATAATTCTAGATGCTTCTAGATAAAATTTTGGTATGAAGAAATCATGAATGTCGAATGAACGGCTAATGGTTCGATTCGAGTGGTTAGCATGACTATCCAATTCTGGTATAAAGAAATCATGACTGTCGAGTGAACGACTAATGGTTCGATTCGAGTGGTCAACATGACTTTCCAATTCTGGTATGAAGAAATCATAATTGTCAAGTGAACGAGTAATGGTTTGATTCGAGTGGTCAGCATGACTTCCCCTCAGCAAGAAGGCTGAAAAAAAATTCTCAACACAAATGTTGGTATTGCTCAGCATTGGTACTGGATTGCTTAACATGGGTGCTGGTATTGCTCAACATTGGTGGTGGTATCACTCAGCATTAGTGTTGGTAGTGTTTTTTTTTTGCTATTGTGTGATCTCTCCTTGGACTTGTTGCTCGGTGTCAAGGTGGAGGATCTGGCTGCGTGAAGTTGTTGTTGTTTGAACTTGAGCTAACTGATTGGGTTTTGTTTGAGGGATTTCATGATTGAAACAGGGAAGGCGTGGTTGAGAATTGTTTGTGATTTGGCTGAACTTGTTGTTATTGAGGATGTTCTTACTGTCCTCCCTATCCCGCTTCTTGCGTTTACGGTCAAAGTGTGTAGTCGTCGGAGGCAGGGAAGAGCTTGAATCCCGGAGTCTTAGGTCACCAAAGAAAGTTGCTTTGATACCATGTAAATAAAATAATTGAAGAATTGTTTTATTGTTGTTTTTTATTTTTTAATTGAATACAAGCTTATATAATCTAACTTCTACCTAACCTTGTAGAAACATGACACTTAAAACTTCATATACAAAATAAAGTCTTATTTTGATAGAAAATATTATGAGAATTGTATTGTAGTTTCTTGACTGAATACAAGCTTATATAAACTAACTTCTACCTAACCTTGTGGAAACATGAAAGTTAAAACTTCATATACAAAATATGGTCTTATTCTGACTTTCCTATTTTAACTTTCCTATTCTGACTTTACTTATTTAACTATTCTGATTTTCCTATTCTTGTATTTTCCTTCTTGTAGAGGTGAATCAATCTTGAACTTGGACTTGGCTATGTTGAGTGCAAGCCCTACTTATTCTAATACGTTCGGTCAAGATGATTTGGGTTCAACTAATTAGACATAGAGGTCTTGCACACAAGATTGTCCAAACACAACAAAATCTCAATACTTTATTTCTATTTAAACTCATATATTTTTTTTTTTTTTGGCTATTTAACGACTTTAGATAGTCAAGTAATGTTAAGGTATAGCTTGTGGGTTAGTAAACACCATCCCTCAATATCAAATAACGAGTTTTTTTTTTATATAATCGTTTGCATTCGTTTTAAAAGAAATACAAATATGAAATTTGCGAAGACTTTAGTGTGTTTAAGACTTCATACATATACCTCAACATCATATTTAGTGTATCCAAGTAGTGTTCTTGATCTTGATATGTTACTGAGATCTTGATGGAAGATTATTAAAGCAAGCTTGGGAGTTGGTGGGAGTTGGTTGCAAGCAGAGAGCTCGCTAAATGTAAAGTCAGATAAGATTTGGGTGGGTAACTGTTATGAATGAACAATTGATTATGTTAGTGGAACTTTTCTCACTCAAAACATCCCATTTACAAATTGATTCAAATATCTTAAATCTAAAGTTTGTAATTCCACGAGATAAAAAAATAATTTCTGGTATACATTAAGTTCTTACACAAATTTAGCTCTAATGCTGACTCTACCTATTTTCTATGTTAATCACTCCACTAGCTCTCAAAACCACAAAACTTGGTTCACATCCTATCGTGTGATTGAAGGTGCCATTTGTCGCAACCTTCGAACCACGTGACTTCTTCATAAGAAACACTGTAAAAACCTATTAATATTTTTCGTCGCTTTTAAACCCTAATGTAAAAGTAAGTATAATTTTTTATTTTTTAAAATAATTTTCATCACAGAACTAAGCATATCATGAGTACATTCGAGCATTTATGATCATATAAAAGATATAGAGGTTTGATACATTTTGAAACGCGTAAAAGTTAGGAAATTATTTACAACATTCAAAATATCCTTTTGTCGATATAAACTACTTATTGCACTCTAAAAGAAGCGAATTCGTAAAACTAATATTTGTAAGTAGGATTGTGTCACGTTCATTTTGACCAGGGTTATGTACGCTTTAGTTATATTGTTTTTTTTATAAAAATTAACAATTGTTCATTTTTTTGTTTGATAATGACAATTGTACTAAACTAAACTATAATCATGATCTACAAATTAAACCATATCATAACCAAACTGAAATAAAACGAGAAATAACTTTTCTTCTCCATTTTACTCAGTAAATTTTATTTTAATTATTAATATTTTTTGTTAAAATTGGAATATATAACTACACTATCCCTTATGAACAGTGAAAAGTGTCTTCAACCTGATTTTCCATTTCGGTTTTACCCTTCCAACTCTATAATATTTATAATAAAAAGTAAAAGGTGGGTAAAAAGTGACAAAGGTGTTTATGTCATTCAAATGAAAAATACTATTACATCTTTTTATCGTTTCACCCTCCCAAATTGAAATTATTTACAATTAAAACCAACCCCAATAAACATTATTAATAGACCTTATATATAATTTAATTCAAGTCCTCCAATAAAACGGTCCTTACATCTGACTTTTGGATTCCCATTTTACCCTCCACATTTCATTATTTTACAATCAAAACCACCTCTCTCAAACATTCGTTAATTATACCTGATACACCAAACCGTCCAGTAATACACATCGCACAATTGTCATGATGATCTCGCTAACAGAGCAAAGTGGGCCTAATGCGCGC
Organism: Berberis vulgaris; assembly: GCA_963556465.1. Lineage (NCBI taxonomy): Eukaryota > Viridiplantae > Streptophyta > Magnoliopsida > Ranunculales > Berberidaceae > Berberis > Berberis vulgaris. The sequence goes on along the minus strand of OY747136.1, from coordinate 13,551,133 downwards.
CTAATCTGGCAAAGACCAGACAACGCGAAGGGTCTAAGAGGTTGGACCAAAACAACAACGCCCTATTAAGCCTATACGTCACATGGTCAAGCACAATACCCGTAAGACCTAATAAGGCAAGTATTTTGGGGGACAAATACCGGAGTATAAGTCTTGCATGGGAACTCTTCTACATGGACAACACTCCACAAGGGAAGAATCCCCCACAGATCTAGAAGCACAAGTCATGTAAGAAAACTCTCATAAATGGACGACTCCTAGCAAGGAAAAGATCTCCAACAAAATATCTTTACCTAAACTACGCCACCAAAAGCCTAGCCGAACAAGGACTCTTGCATGATAAATAAACCACAGGGTTGAGGAGCAAATGTACGCTACAAAATCCAATTTACAGTGTTACACCTTTCTCAAGCTTTGTCTGGCTTAAGCATCGGAGTGTCATCGGCCACCACAATGGTGGTATTTAGCTCACATGTGTTCCCTGTGCAAGTCAAGGTCAAGGAGAACATGATTTGACTCCATCAGATTGGCGCTGTCCGTGGAGAACGACAAAGTTCCTCAGAAAACAATGATTATACATTTCCTTACAGACCAGAAAGATGGTAACTACGATATCTAGGAATAATGGAGAAATTGTTGAGCCCTCGAACGCTCAAACTGGCGGAGCACTGCCAGTTTCAGTGACACCGACCCCGGACCCCCGCGCCAACAACAGTCGCAATGAACCCTAAGGTGGATCGACTGTCAGCTCAAGTGCCAAATCACAAGAGCGGTACAGATACGCACTCAGCGGAACCCTCCACCCGTGGAAGGAGATAGGGAACTGCAAAGATCCCCGTCCCTATAGTCATTATGCCCCCACTAGTTCTCAATGAACCAAGGGAGGATGAGCAACTAATGAAGACCTGGTGTCTAAGGCCGATAAACCCACCTCGCAGAAACCCCTCCGGCTTGAGGCCACCAATCCGGACGTGCTGTACAACCTCACCGTCACCCTGTTCATGGATCACATATTGAACGATCCATTTCCGAAGAAGTTTAGCTCGCCAAAGCTTGAGTTTTATGATGGGACAACAGACCCGCCCGATCACTTACGCCAGTACCAGCATGTGATGATGCTCAAAGAATGATCTGCCAGCCTGAAGAAAGTAGCATGACCTGGTTCCACAATCTCCCTCTAAAGTCTATTGACTCATTTCGGACGTTGGCCAAAGTGTTTTTTCGCCCGCTTTGTCGACAACCAACGGATCAGATACGACATCCCAAGCATGAAATGTTTCTACCCCATGTCCATACGCTTTCCTAGCGGTATCACTTTCTGGCTTCAGAGCATAATTCGCTAGCCAATCATTCCATCTACTAATATGCCTCCTGGAGGCATAGGAAATGTCAACTTCCTGATGGCAGACTTTATTGCTCATCTTTACAACATTCGGGGTGAATAGACTGATTTGTGTATCTGGGTGGAGGTCCATTGAGACCGTAATCACTCCAGCATCGCCCTTCGTTGTCTTCACCGCATTAGGGGCCTCCTCCACTGCTTTCCCTCTACTCACAACAATCGACTCTCTCTCACAAACTGATTTGGAAACAATTGACGGGGAATAAAGAAGGGACTTATTTCTCGAACCCATCGTCACCTCAATCCAAGGTCGAGATCAGGATAGAGGACAATATGGGCGGCTTGGAGGGGACCTTTCGCCACAAGGACGACGGTCAGAGGACTCTTCATTAGGCCGAGGAGACTCGCGGTCCAAGGAGGGGTTATACTGGAAATATTTTAATGAAAAAGATGAATCTGACTCGCATCGGATGAAGCTGCCATACCTACCTGCAGAAACAATTTGTTCATTACCTTTGCCTGCTCAGTGCTCAACTTCGTCGCATCTTCAAGCCCACCATTTTCATATGTGCCTTCTCTAAGTCAGGAAAGGAAACGAGGGCCTTCACCCGAGCATCCTGCCGCTCGAGCATAATAGCTTCCGCCCCAGCGGACGAATCAATATCTTGCCCCACAACTTTGCTCCTTCTCTGAAGGGGTCGATCGCTCAGGAGTAGGCTTAGGCGTGGTGCGAAGCTTCTTTGAAAGCACAGAAGAAGAAAGTGCTTCAATCAACTCCGCCCTCCTTGATGGGCTAGGAATCTTAATCTTCGAGAGCTTCCTCTTATTCGAATAAGGGTTGCCTTCAGATTTCGATTTCGGGACTCTAAAAAGAGTGTGAGCCTCATGCCAGTAAGCTCACAGTTTGCTGCGCTTGATATTATAGGGCTGGATGACATCTTCCACCCAAATCAGAGGCATGTCATAGAATTTATCCATAACCCTTTTTTCCTCAGATGAAAGGGGCGTAGTTGAAAAGTTCCCTACAGAAAGTACGAATAACAATTCAATATGCAATTAATACAAGCAGGATCGAGAACTGAATAAAACTCACTCAGTTGTTTGAACTCCCGCTTGATCAGACAACCATCAAGCTCGAAATATTTCGAGTATGCAGAAGCCATGAAGCAATGCTTCTGCCAGAACTTGCAATCATCGGGTAGCTTACTAAAACAAGCCGGCGACTTCAACGCGCACACATCATGCTCATTTATTTGATGATAAGTGATCAATTGGATCACCCTCGGAGACACTTAGAGACCAGCATCATTCGGTTTGATTAAAATGACGATCAACGTCCTATACCCGTTTGGCACCAACTGAGCAGGCAAAATTTCGAGGTACGCCAGGAAGCTTCAAATTTCCTTGATAACAGGAAAACAAATGCCCGATTAAAGCATACATCTGTGTAAGTAGATAAATCCTTCCGAATGAGACAATAGCGTCTAACTAGTGCCCAATGTGAAGAAAACCAGATCATCATGGATTTCGCAATTCTTGCAAAGGCCCTCCAGATTCGGCTCGGAGATCGACCTCTCCTCGAAAAACTTGCATCCTTTAGTGAACAGTTCATCGGGGAGCTGATTTCGGCCTGCCATTGTAAAAATGTACAGATTTTCGATTACGGAAACTGAACAAAGCCAAAAGCGAAACAACAAAGCAAATTCTCTGGAATCGAAGGAGTAATAAAACTAAACTCTGCAGAGAAGGGGATTTATATAGAAGCAAAGATTCCCGCCTTTTTAAGCAGTCACATACCCAATTAATGGTGCACGCCGCTCGAGGAGGTGTTTCGGACTCAATCATCATGACCACCTGGTTCCTTCATGACATGACTTAGTGGACTGACGAGCTGGTCCACTAACTCAGGGGGTAGATACACCAAACCGTCCAGTAATACGCATCGTACACGTGTCATGATGATCTCGTCAATAGAGCAAAGTGGGCCTAATTATGCACTCAATCTGGCAAAGACCAAACAACACGAAGCCCACTGAGGCAGGGTCCAGGAGGTCAGACCCAAACAACAGTGGCCTATTAAGCCCATACGTCACATGGTCAAACCCAATACCCGTAAAACCTAATAAGAAAAGTATCTGGGAGATCGACCTAAGACAGGCAGACCAGCAATGCGCTGATTTATATTAGGAAACAAATATTGGAGTATAAGTCGTGCATGTGAACTCTCCTGCATGGACAACACTCTATATGGTAAGAATCCCCCACAAATCTAGGAGTACAAGTCGTGTAGGAAATTTCTCCTACATGGACAACTCCTAACAAGGAAAGAACTTCCAGCAAGATATCTTTTTCTAAACTACATCATTAAAGGTCTGGCTGAACAAGGACTCTTGCATGATAAATAAGCCACAGGGTTGATGAACAAATTTACAACATTACATCTTTTTCAAGCCCTGTCTGGCTTAAGCATCAGAGTGTCATCGACCGCTGCAGCGGTGGTCTTTGGCTTATGTGTGTTCCCTGTGCAGATCAAAGTCAAGGAGAATAAGATTTGACTCCATCAATACCTAAGTGCTAATATAATTTATTTGAAACCTCTTATTTATCTATAAATTATACTAAGGCTATGTATCGGTGCACGTAGAGGACACCCGAGTGTAAATAATGTTAATTTAGATCCTACTAAGGGCTAAAACAAAAATTCTAGCCAGCCTTGTTTGCTGGTTCTTGGCATTGTTTGAGTTTTTTTTTACACATCTATCCCTTATATAGATAATGTTTGTGGTTGTGTTTTAAAGAGGAGAGACAAAAAGTGTAAAAGGACAAAAACAAGTCCAAGAAAATGCCACCAAAAAAGGCCGGCTAGAATTACTCGGACTAAAAATAAAACCCAACGGGCCTGCTAAACCACTTCTTCCGGTTCAACTAAACACACACACACAGAACCTGAGGCGGCGCTGGGTCTTCTTCTTCTCTACCCATCGTCGTCGTCTGCTCATGAGACTCTCCGTCTCCTTTTCACTCTTTTCTCGAAAACCTAACACCCCCTCTTTCTTCTCCACCCCCAACAAATCACTCATGACAACTCCCACTCTTACCTCCACCCCCACAACACACTCCACCACCCCAATCGAAGAAGGAGAAGAACTCGACGAACGCCTCTGTGCTGACTTTAACCAATGCTCACTCACCGAACCAGAGCAACCCTACTCCCCCAATCCCTCTAATTGGCCATCCCATTTGCTTGGTTCTTCCCCACACGGGCTAGGAGAAGACCTGCGGATTGAACGGGCATGGGCCTATTGGAGGAAACTGGGGGAGCCCAAGTTGATTGTTGCTCCCATGGTTGATAACTCGGAACTCCCCTTTCGAATGCTCTGTCGAAAGTATGGGGCACAGGCTGCTTACACACCAATGCTGCATTCTAGGATTTTTACTGAGACACCCAAGTATCGGGCTTCGGAGTTCACTACTTGCAAGGTAATTTACTGACCCTTTATGTGTTCGTGTTTGGAATTCTGTATTCATAACATGTTTTTCTCGAGTACTTGTGACTTTTAGTATTATAGTTTGAAGTAAAGACGTAAAGATGCATTTTTGTGCTATTTGTTCTCATAATCATTCCATAGAAATAGCAAACATACCTATTTGGATGTTGGATTTAGGTTTAGCCTTGTCCAACTCTAAGTGACTTTAAAGCATTATCAAGTTTGAGTATGATTAACCTAACTCCAAACCTTGAGGGTTTTTAGTCTTCATGCCTCAAAGGATTAATAAATGTTTAATTAACAACAGTGATAAATAATTCTTGAATTATATGATCACACATTTTACACAAATATACATGATGATTATTGACCGTTATGGGAAAAAATGGTGATTTTTGTTCTAAGTTCTTTCACATCTTAGCAAACCACAGGCGCATCTCAAACTCAATTAAGATTATTCACTGTGATAGGGACATCTTTACACTGTGATAGGGACATCTTACTAATTAGAAGCCATAGCAAAGTGCAGTATTGTATGAATCGGTTAAAATTGCGAGCGATTTGACTCGAATTGGCATACAAACGTTTTGAATCGCCCAATAAATCGGATTTCACCCAAATCAGAGTGAATCGTCACTGATTTAGGATTGAAATCGTTAAATCGCGATTGATGTACACTTGTTCGATTTGAGATGCTTCGTACAGAAGAAAAAAAAACCTACAGAAAAAAGAACAATAGGAGGATACAAAGACATACCACCTTAGATCCGCCTCGGCAAACTCCTTCTCGAGCTATTTCCGCCTCAAATTGGTTCAGTAGGTTGTTGAATAAGGTGCAGATTGTTGGAGAAGGAGACAGTTGAGTTCACTTCAGACCCAGACACAAGTGCGAGATTCTTGTTCACTTCGATCTTGAGAGTTGTTCTTCCCTTCAAACCCCTAGCTTCTTCACTTTGATCTTGAACTCTTTGAGGATGAGACTTGAGAGAACTCTCTGACTCGTGTTTGATACGTTTGTTTTTTTTGTGTATTTTACTCTTTAATGAAATTGAAGATGATATTTATTACTTATTAGTATTAAACCTCTAAAGAAATAGATTATTATTATTTAACCCCTAAATTCCAGTGTGTGTTTTTCTTCTTTTAAGGTGAAATGATCCAAATTCAACTTTCCAAAACTAACTTTTCTCTTGGAAAGAAAATGGGTTGTAAACCTAACTTTTCCATGAAAGATCTCCTCCTTCAATGTCATTCAATGTCTACCATCAAACAAGTGATTCCGTGTTAACTTTATCTCTAGTCTTCTACTTTATAAATTAAGGGTATAAATACCCATTTAGTTCTTTGAAGCTTCTCTAAGTGTTTCCACCAAACAAAGCAAGCTTTGCTTCAACCAAAGATAAAAAAGTTTCAGTCTCATTGTCTTTTGATCTTTTCCACTCGATTACTTTTCTATTATCACTATGCTAGATATAGCTTAGGAACATTGCATCCCTGTGAATGGTAACAAACAACATGTTAAGTGTAACTATGAGATGTTGAGGGGTTTTTCGAATAAAAATTTATCTTGGAAGAACAAACAATGATACTTCACCATGCATACGCAATTTGGATAAAAATGATTTGTTATTCAAGAATATTTGTACTAATAAAGTGGTTGCAAAAAAGGGAAATGGATGCTCCGATGTATGGGGATGATGGAAATGTAGGTGGAAGCAAAGTTGATTATGGAAGTCTTAACTTTTTGGCAAATGAAGTCTACTTTACTCTACTATATTATGTTTGTTTTCCTAGAACTTTCAAAAGACTTAATAAAAGTAATAGTTTGCCCAATTAACAATCCATGAGAACTTGAATTATATTCATTCATCTTTATCCTAACAATTTCTCTTCTTAATCACAATGGTAGTTTTAATGGCCATCTCATTCGCAGTTTTAACTACCTTCAATGTGTTTTGGTACTCACAAGTCACACCATTGGTTACCCACTTTTTCACTTGGTCAAGCTGAATCCACTTTCAGTTCCAGGTAATTCTGAAACCTGTAAAGACTGAAGAGGATGTAAGTAAAAAGTTAATCAACTTTGGTCTTCTAGCATATATATTATAATTAATAAATCTTACGATTTACAATTAATAAATTTTGTCACCTTCATAATCAACTTTACTTCCACCTACATTTCCATCATCCCCATACATGGGAACATTCATTTCCCTCCTTTTAGTAACCTCTGCAACCACTTTATTAATATGCATATTCTTGAATAACAAATAATTTTCATCCAAATAGCTTATGCATGTGAAGTATCCTTGTTTGTTCTTCCAAGATGATTTTTCATTCGAAAAAACCCATCCCCACATCTCTTTTCCACAATAGTTATACTTAACATGTTGTTTGTTACCATTCACAAGGACATAACGTTCCCAAGGTACATCTGACATAGTAATAATAGTAAAGTAATCGAGTAGAAAAGATCAAAAGACAAGGAGAGTGAAACTTTTTTACCTTTGGTTGAAGCAAAGCTTGCTTTGTTTGATGAAAACACTTAGATAAGCCCCAAAGAACTAAATGAGTATTAATACCCTTAATTTATGAAGTAGAAGACTTGAGATGAAATTAAGAAGGAATCACTTGTTTGGTGGTAGACATTGAAGAAGGAGATCTTTCAGTTTACAACCCATTTAGAAAAGTTAGGTTTACATATTGGGATCATTTCACCTTAAAAGAAGAAAAACAAACTGTGGACTTTAGGGGTTTAATAATAATAATATATTTCTTTAGGGGTTTAGTACTAATAAGTAATAAATACCATCTTCACTTTCATTAAAAAAATAAAATACACACAAAAAACCAAACGTATCAAGAGAACATCCTCAACGAGTTCAAGATTAAAGTGAAGAAGCTCTAGGAGTTTGAAGGGAAGAACAACTCTCAAGATCGAAGTGAACAAGAATCTCGCACCTGTGTCTGGTCTGAAGTGAACAACTCAACCTGCTGAACCAACTGAATTTGAGGCGGAAACAACTCGAAAATGAGCTTGCCGAGGCGGATCTCAGGTGGTATGTCTTTGTATCCTCCTATTGTTATTCTTTTTTTTTTTTTTCTTGTTGGCTTTCTTTCTTCATCTCAAATCGAACATTGTATATCAATCGCGATTTAATGATTTCAACCCCGAATCAATGAGGATTCACTACGATTTGGGTGAAATCCGATTTGTTGGGCGATTCAAAACATTTGTATATTGAGTCAAGTCAAATCGGTGATTTGATTCTTTATTTTAACCGATTCATACAACACTGATAGTTACAATGATGTAGACAATTTCCCATCGCATGCAAAATGAAATTCTGGTTAACTTGGCTCACTAGATGAGTCATCCATATCTCAACAGGCCTAAGCTATAATCCTATTCAACTTTGGAGAATAATATTTTGAGAGAAATACAAAACTTTTTTTTAAAGAGAAACAACACTATTAGATAGAAGAAAACAATGCCTCAAAGGTTCCAAAGAGAAAAACAACACATCAAAACAAGAACTCTCATGAATGGTTCCTTAGGCGCGCATAAAGTGGTGCCACACTAAGCTAGCAATTCGTTGTACAAAATTTAAATGGTGTGGCGTCTCCACCCCATTTGTACACAAAACACCGAGCTTGTACTCCATACCTCTTCTAAGAAGAGCACTTCGAGCAATTTCTTGGTTGCATAGAAGTTCCCAATGATGAAATTGGGAGACATACCTTTCCTTCAGACCACACTCCCTCGCCCCATGAGATGGGGTGGCATCCAGTGTTGTTAAAATCGTACTAATTGTACTATGAAATCGGATTGTACCTCAAATGATTCAGATCACAACATTCAATAGAAAATCATCCAAATAACGATTTGATAAGTCAAATTGTATCATCAATTTTTTTAGTCGCACGATTGAGTTATTTATGCGGCGATTAATCGTCGATTAATCGGTGATTTAGTGTATATCGGGGGTAGATCGATCCGAACTAGGTATTTAGTGGTTGGGTTTAGCGGTTACCAATTAATCGGTGAGAAATCAGTGAGTCGCCAATAAATCGGTGAGTAGATGATTAATCGGTGATAAATCGAGATTGTTCTGTTGGGTGGTGGTGGTTATTGCTCTATAATGTGATGTTTTGGACGTAATTATATAATTTGCTCTATAATATGCTTTTTGTTGCTTTATAATACTTGTCTTATTAATATTTATTGTCAAGATATGTTATTTATAATAATTTACATTAGTGAGTATAAAAACGTATACTTTGAAAAAATAGACCGATTAAATCCGATTAATCTGTTTAATCTTAATTGGTCCTGGACCGCGAATGGTACCCTATCCGCACTTACTACATAGTCGCACAACTCAAATCTGCAAGAAATCACTGTTTTTTGTTGAAAAACTCGTGCTTTAGCTTTTTAAGAGTAGCAGGTTGACGAGGAAGAAGAAGAAATGAGGACGGAGAAGAAGATAGAGGGGAAAGAGAAGACATAGGAGTGTACCTTCTCCTTCTTCTTCATTGTGGCATGTTTATTCTTCTTCTCCATTGTAGGTTCAGCTACAATTGGATTTGATCACATGAAACCCGAATAGATTTAGGGTTTTTGTTTTAGGGCTAAAAAGTAAAATGGGTATTATTTGGACTTTTGAAAAATTTGGCCCAAATTCATTAGGGCTTTCAAGTTGGGTCCTAGTTTAAATATTTATTGGTCTTTAGTTGGGCTTAATGAAAAGGTTTGCTTTAGATCAAATTTTAAATTTTTTGAAAAGAAAAACTTAGTATTATTTGAAACTTAAATAAAAATGACTACATATCAACAAAAAAGGAGCTAGTTAGGTTATCGAAAAACCAAATATTGACACTTATAACATGTAAAAAACAATTTATGTTAAATTTTGAATTCCAACTTGAATCGTATGATTCACGATTTGAATCTCGATTCAAAATTTTGAAAAGCTCTTACTAGTTTCAATTCGATTTACGATTGACAGCCTTGGTGGCATCTACCAGACATCTTTGAAAATGGTTGTATTCCTCTTTAACCTTGTACAATTCAAGTCACTAATGTACATTAAATTTTGAACTTGTTGATTTTGATTTTTTTTTTTAGGTTGATATTGTTATCATGTATATGATTGTCGCCAATTATAAAAAATGCTTTGATATTTGTAAATTGTAACTCCACTAAAAGTTGAAGAGTTTGTTTTGAGAAAGTGAGTTGTGATGACACATTGAATCTTAGAATACATAACCGTGTGTACATGTACGACTAAGTGAGTGGGAAGTTACACAAACTTGAAAGTTTTAAACATGTGCTTTGCTAACCGTCTAGTAGTTATATCAAACTCCCCTTTTGTGGTCATCCAACTTCCCTTTCACGTGGTAAGTAACTCTATTTTATCTCGTATTGGACATGGAAATTTTTTTCAAATGTGGATGAATGATTAATTTTGAGAAGGTGACAACCATACGGAGAGAAATTAGGAGAATATCTTGTGTAGAGATTCTCTCATGAAGTTCACCTGATCGCTTAGGGTTTCCATTGCCATTGGAACCCCCATCTCTCGATGTTTCGATACTCTGTTTTTGTGTTTTCTCTGTGTGTGAAGTCTTTTTGAATCTGGTTTTGGTGGAAGAAGAGAAGAAGATAGAGGTTGTTGTTTTGTTTGTGAGGGAGGACAATGTTTTTGTTTTATTTTTGGTATTATTCGTTTATTATTATTATTATTATTATTATTATTATTATTATTATTATTTATTATTAAGGTTTTTTTAAGTTTGGCCCTTATTTGTTTATGCTTAATTGAGTCTAGTACTCCCTTAAAAAGTTAATTGAGTTTAACCCCTATACTAACGTTTACTGCCTCAGTCAACATTAGTCAAATATGTTGACTTTCCATGATGGTTTCAATATCAATAAAATTAAAAAATACCCTTTACTTAGATTGTACATGCAAGGCACATGCTAGTTCTAAATTAACAACAAAGTTCATCCAACGGCTAACCTTCATCTCCTTCACTCTCATCAAACCAACCCAAAATTTGTACTACGCACTTTAGCAAACATTCTTCTATGTACAAAACAAAATCTCGGAATTAGAAGGAATGGGTTGGGTATTAAGTTCACTCATCACTCCCACTCATTACTACCCATCTCATCAAGTTTCATCAACTTCAAAAACACACCTCTAAAGCTACCATTTCTCTCTTCTTACTCTTCTCCCTCTCGTACTCCTTTTTCCTTACCAAGATGTTATATGAGGAAGTTAGTTTTTTGAGATTGGCTTCTTGAAATTAGATCAGCATATTGTAGATTGAATTGAGTGATTTCTAGAACGATCACGACCTCTCATTTCGCAAGAGCTGTATCATTTCTACACTTCTCAAGACTTTCAATATTATTTCCCCACTAAGTTGGATAGGAGAAATAAGCCATCTCATACAATATGTTTTGAAGAGAAAGGAGAATTTCAATTAAGCAAAAACAAATTTGGAGATGTATAATTAGGAGCTTCAGATTAGAGCTCCTACCATTACTTGTATCGTCCGATTTCTTCCAAGAGATGTATTATGATGTTATGCCTTGTAGTTTATGAGAGAAATGCAATTGCATTCTTGGGTTTGTTTTTATTTTTACTTGATGATAGATCATAGATGTGTTGAAAATGAAAGAAAATGGAGAATGAATGAATTGAATGTTCATACACACATGTTATTTTTCATAAGCAAACAGACCAATATATGTTTATTAAGCAATTCTTGTCGAGTATGTTGGAGGAATGCTTTGTTGATTCATAGACTTGCTGTCCTCTCTTTTGTATTTTATCTTTTATTTATTTATTTATTTTTTATTACTAGTATTTTTGGTTCATGTTGCATCTGGTGGCACATGCAGGAGGATCGTCCATTATTTGCTCAATTTTGTGCAAATGATCCAGATACCTTACTTGAAGCAGCACAGCTGGTGGCACCACACTGCGATTATGTAGACATCAACTTGGGGTAATTCATCTGGCTTTCAACTATTTTTTATATTTAGCAAAAAAATGAGTTGAGAACGGATTTTTGTTGGATAAACTGACCGATCTTGAATTTCTTACTGCATGTTAAGTAGTTATAAAATCACGATACAATTGAAAACATTCTCTAGGAAGTGGTAATTTTGCTAATGCTAGTTGGAACAAACATTTAAGACTGTACATCATTCAAACAGTCTGCCATGTCCTTACAGTTGGATGTCTGCATGAACAGATTTGTCATGATTAGTAGCAAAACACTAAGATAAGTTGTAATGATTAGTAGCAAAACACTAAGATAAGGTATGGCGTGTTTTGGAAACTTATGTGTTCATAACAAGAGTACTGACTCAATTTGTAAAGAAAAGCAAAGAGGTGCTACCAGTAAACAATTTTTAGATGACACCGAAATAGCTATCTTTCCTATGCTTTGAGTCATAAGAGTTCTTTTCTATGCTTTGAGTCATAAGAGTTGTTTATTCTGGCGTATTTCAAAATTTATCTATAATCTTAAACGTTGAAAAACCTTGGTTAGAGTAAATCTTTTCAGGGTTGATACCTATGTTACAATGACACGGATATGGGTATCTGTATCCGACACGGATACGAAATGTCAGGCACGTGGGCCAGAAAAGTATAATACGGGATACACTAGGGGACACACTTGCATATTTTAGTATTATTCACTTTTCAACAATAATTTGATTGTTACTCATATTCATTCATTTGTAGGTCAATATTGCTACTTGCGAACTATAACTTGCCATAATATGCATTAAATTGTCATAATATGCATGTAACATTAGTATAAAATTGAAACTTTTCAAAGATATGTGAAAAAAGTTGATGATCGAAACATGGAGTGTCCGATAGGAGTATTGTGAGTATCTGACACAATACGTATTGTTGTTGTACCGATACCTGACTGATGTAGTCGAATCATGTTCTCCTTGACCTTGACTTGCACATGGAACACACATGAGCCAATGACCACCGTTGTGGTGACCGATGATACTCCGATGCTTAAATCAGACAAGGCTTGAAAAAGGCGTAATGCTGTAAATTGGGTTATGTAGTGTATCTTTGTTCATCAACCCTGTCCTATTTATAATGCAAGTCTTTGTTCTAGGCCTTTGGTGGCGTAGTTCAGGGAAAAATATATCGCTGGAGATCATTTCCTTGCTAGGAGTCGTCCATGTAGGAGAGTTTTCCTAATAGTCCAACACGGAGGTCTGATTCTGGAGTCGAATTGCCACAGATTGACCAGACTGAATTTGGACCAAATTTAATGAACAACAGCGGAAATAGAGCGGATACCTTGGATTTGTTAATAATATCACTGTAGGTGTGCTTCGCATTCCATGGGCGCTCAAGGCCTTCGCCATTTGTGTCTTTGCGAGTACTAGGCCATTATCCGTCTTTTGGGCCGAATCTGGTGGGGCACTCGCTTGGGCCCACTAGTTGTCTAGGCCCTGTTGGAGAGATCATTGTGCCACATGTACAACGTAGATTGTGAGACGGTTTAGTATTAGTTACTCCTAGTTGATGGGGCTGTGTGCAGTGCAATTAATTAAATGAATGTGAATTCATGCAGTTGCAATTAGAATCGTTGCCTCTTTATTTTCCATACGGCATTTAATGCTGACGTAATTGTTGGGTGATTTCGTTTCGTGAACCGTCGCCTCTATATATAGGCTGGTCTTCACCATTTCAAGCATTGTCATGAATGTTGTAGAAAATGTCCTTCAAATGCATCTTTCCAGAAAATATGCTTTGGGTTCTCCAAAGGCTAAAGGAAAATCTTCGTTGTTGGAGTCTTCGGATGTTCTGACATTTGCAGCGATGAGTCTTGACAAGACCCGCTATTATGTGATGCCACCTGGTTCGGGTGAGCATCCAATTGGTTCCATGAGACCTTGTAATTTTTTCTTACATTACGAAGAAGAGTTATGGACTCCCCCTCAGGAGTCAAGTTTGTCTTCCATCTTCTGGTGCTCCCAGGGCGTCACTCGTCATCTAGTTTGGAAAATAACACTCGTAACCAACTTTGGGTGACTACTCCTACTGTATCTACTGGGCTTCACACGCAATGCCATAGCTGGAAGGTAGATTGGCAGAGCGGAGCTTAGTTGGATGTGGCCTGTGGTCCTAGGGTGCAACTCTGCATTAGAGACATCCCCATCGGCGAAATTTCAAATCATCCTTGCGAGATAGATTGGCGGAGCAAAAAATCAAGCGCGTACCTGCAGCCTGTAGCCTACTTTGGGTACTTTTGTTTTCACTTCCTCTTCTGAAGGCAGATTGACGAAGCGAATTCTTGACGTGCATTTCAGCGGATCCATACTCATGTCGGACTTAGATACTTGTAGTGTGTAAACTTTTGTACTAGTTAGTCAGGCAAGCTTTGTAACAACTTTCTTAATAATCAATAAAGTCTGTTTTCTATAATTCGCATTTTATTCCTTGAATTAATTGTGTCATATAGGCTTGTGTGAATAAATCTTCTAGACTGAAAACAAAAGAAATCAAAACAATAAGATAGTTTAAACAATAACATAGTTTGACTCTGAGTACGGACTAAGCTAATATGGCCTTGAAGGAGATGCGCATGGTTCTGGGCTTCTGATGTTTCTCTAATTCTAGTGAAGTCACTGAAAAATGAACTTTGACCGGGCGGGCCATTCCTCGTTGGTTGCCAGAGTAGGCACCCGTTTGTTGAAGTGTTGTTACTTAGCTTTGTACTGGATTGGAGTGACAAATGGATGGTATTTCCATTGTTGGATTCTGACTCGTCGTATAGTTGAGCCTCGGTTATCGGATCTGTCTTTGTCCGTATTAGCTTGCTTTTGTTTGGAAGTGGCTTTCACGCTCTGATTCATACGAGGGAGTGTAGGTTCGTTTTTCAGACAAGTCTCATCTTGGCTTGTGCAATCCGCATGAACTCCCCATTTTCCGCGTTTCTTTTCCGCTGAGGTGGCACTAGCCAACCAGTCTGGTTGGCGAACATTGGGTTTTCCCCTTGGACTGGCTAGAGTTTTTTTGTCCGTGCAGGGTGATTCTTCCCTCTTATTTGGGTTCGGTCTCTGATATGTCTGTCTCGTGGGCCCAAGTTGTATTTGCTAAGAACCCAGCTGCTTCAGCGCTCTACGCAGTCTCTTGTTGAAGGTTGGTCTCCACGAATTGCTCTTTCCACCTGATTGGCAATGTACTTGATGCACTAGTAAATAGTGGAAACTATCGCCTCCATCTGATGGAGCCAGGGCCTCCCCAAGATGATGTTGTAGGTTGATGGGGCATTAACCACTATAAACTCCTGAAAAATGACTTTTTGTAGTTGTGGCTATCCTGTTACTACTGTTAATCTGATCTTCCCAATAGGGAAACACTTCTCTCCGTTAAACCCAATCATTGGGTGACTGACGGGTGTTAGGTTATCCTCATTGAGTTGCATATTGTGGAATGCGTTGAGAAACAAGGCGTTTAGAAAGGTTCTTGTGTCTACCAAGGCCCTTTTCACCTCCCCTTCGCTATGAAAATCGAGATGACCAGGGCGTCATTTTGAGGAGAATGGACGAGTTGGAGGTCTTTGTCTGTGAATACGTGCATATTGCACTTGTCGGTCCTCACAGGTGGGTTGCGTCCGCATCGAGGAGCGTCCTGTTGGATTGTTCGCGTTCCAAACCGACTCCATGAAGGACACATATGATGTCAAGAGCTTCTTTCTCTCTCTTTGACAACGTCTTCCATTTCCTTTGCCCGATCTTGCCTTTTGTCTGGGCTCAAGAATTCTTTGAGCTTCTTCTTCTTGATCCAGTACTCAATCTCGCTCCTGAGACTTTTGCAGTTTTAATGTCGTGGTCGCCTTCCTTGTGAAAGGAGCAATATTTGCTGTTATTCTGCCGAGAAGGATCTCCTTGCTGTTTGGCGAGCCACTTCATAAGGAAGGGTGATATCACTGTTTTCTTAGGAACTTTGTCGTTCCCCACAGACGACGTCAAACTGATGTAGTCGAATTATGTTCTCATTGACCTTGACTTGCACATGGAACACACGTGAGCCAAAGACCACCGTTGTGGCGGTCGATGACACTTCGATACTTAAGTCAGACAAGGCTTGAAAAATGCGTAATGCTATAAATTGGGTTTTGTAACGTATCTGTTCATCAACCTTGTGTCCTATTTATAATGCAAGAGTCATTGTTCGGCTAGGCCTTTAGTGGCGTAGTTTAGGGGAAAATATCTTGATGGAGATCATTTCCTTGCTAGGAGTCATCCATATAGGAGAGTTTTCCTACACGACTTGCGCTCCTAGATTTGCGGGAGATTCTTCCCTTGTTGAGTGTTGTCCATGCAAGGGAGTTTCTATGCATGACTTATACCCCGATATTTGTTTCCTAGTCAGAATCAATGTATTGTTAGTCTGCCCGTCCTAGGTCGATCCCCCAGATACTTGCTTTATTAAGTCTTACGAGTATTGGGCTTAACTATGTGACGTATGGGCTTAATAGGGCGCTGCAATTTGGGTCCAACTTCATGGACTCTGCCAAGATGGACTTAGTGTTGTCTGGGCTTTTGTCAAATTGGGCGGACAATTAAGTCCGCTTTGCTCAATTGACGAGATTATCGTGACATGTGTACGGTGCGGATTGACGGATGGTTTGGTGTATCATCACTGACCATTAGTTGAATGACTCAAATGGTACTTACTTAAAAAAAGGGGAATTTCGTCTAGAGTGTGATTCAAGGCAGTGGACTCTAAATTGAGTGGCGAAGTTTTCTAATACAGACTGTAGAAAGATCAAAAGGCAAGCGAGAATGACTTCTCTAATTTCTTATTGCTTAGAGCCTTAGAGGTTTAGGTGTGATGGTATGCTAGCAGAATGTTTTATTATTTAATTCTAGAGGACTGCCCTGCCAAATTCTCCTGAATTAGGATGCAGGCATGAGACTTCACATTAACAATTCTCTTCACCATTTGGTAGCTGCAACTCCGTCTATTTCCTAGTTTAACACTGATTTCAGGTTCTAACTGTAAACCAGATGAGAGGATTGCATTATAGGTTTCCATGAAAAACCCAACTATCGTCCAATCTTTTCTACAATTGGAGAATTAAGGAAGAATCCAATCTGAACCTTAAACAAAAGAAGATTAGAAGAAAGACATTTTGAGATTAGAACAAAAGGAATGCTATGCTATGTTGTCAAGGATCACCGAGGTTCCGCGCCTTGCCCCAGCCTAAAGCACCGCATGACCATGCGTTAGTCAAGGTGGGGTTACCACACTAAAATCTATACCCTTTGAAAAAGGCTCCTTCGCAGTCCCTGACAGCATAGGGGCTATAGCAGCTATTCGTTGAAGACAGAATCTGAAAGCAGATCCAAGCCCTGATTACAGTTAATTCTTCCTGGAGTTTTGCTCTTTCTGCTTGAATTAGTTTAGAATAGGTGGAGGGTAAAGGGAAAGTGAGAAATAACACTTTGTCCCATCATGACTTGTCGTATCTATCTTGGAACTGTTCATAATTTAATCACTCCTATCCCTTGAAGGTGCAGGGTTTCAGTTGGAATGGCCGTATATCATTGGAGAGGAGTCCCCATATTTATGGGTCTCTATTGCTATTTAGCACCTTTGAGTAGACCTGCTTAGGCAGGGTGCTACAGAAACTGTTCTGTTTTTGAGTTGGTTATCCGTGCCAACAGTCAATGGCTGCTTCATGACAATGGATATTTATTAACGGTCTCCTTGATTTCAAATAAAATTTGCCAAAAGTGGGAAGGGAGAGTATGAGAATAAAAAACATGAACTATCCTCTTGATTTGTTAGAAAATGTGAAAAATGTTCTAATGTGTTGGGGTACCTAAGACCCTAACCTCAAGAAAGAGAAACCCCCTCGCTTCCTCTTCGATTTCTTCTTTCATTTTGAATTTCCCATGGCAAAATTTTCTCTAAATCGAACACACTAAACTTCTTTCTGATCCACGTCTTTGCTTACACCATAAATAAAATAAGAACCTCAATACAGGTCAATTTTAGTGTATCCAGTGAAATATCTTTGTTGTGCTTTTAGAGCTCGTTCCATGTTTACCTATCTGGATTATTTCCAGTGTGGCCCTTTGGATACGAACACTTAGGTTGCAGGGTGCAAATACTGAGCCATCATTGTTGACTCAATGTTCGGAATGTCCAGTGATCTGTAGGCAACAAAATGTTCATTTCCCATCCCATTGATGAATATGTTGTGAATAGGGATGGTAGTGGGGCAAATTTTCACGGATATCCGCCCCACTCGCCCCGTTTGAGGCGGATTTAGTAAAGAGTCTCTGGATTTTGGGGCGGATACGGATTTTTGATCTGTATCCGTTTATTAATCGGGGCGGATACGGATTTGGCAATATCCGCCCCACGAATATCCGTTTAACCGGTAAGTTTACAAAATTGCCCTTCAACTATATAAAGGGATTAACCCTTTCACAATTTCACTCACACACAGTCACTCTCTTGCCCTCCCCTCACACACACAGTCGCTCTCTTCCCCTTCCCTCTCACAGAGATATCACCCTCACACCGCCTCCTTCCTTCACAGTCACAGAGATGAGAGATATCACCCTCACAGATATACCCTCTCACAAATCTCCCTCCCTCACACTGCCTCTCTATCACAGAGTCACAGATCTCCCTCCCTCACACCGCCTCTCCCTTTGCCCTCCTTTCTCACAGAGATAATGAAAGATCTCCCTCCCTCACACCAGGGGTTTCGCCTCTTACAGAGAGAATGAGAGTCGAAGCCTCTCACAAGTCAGTTTCGCCTCTCACGAGTCACGGCCAAGATTAGATTCTCAGTCGAAATCGAAGGTTCCCACCTTCCTCTCCCCATCAGAGATCAGATTTGAGATCAAATCTCGATCTCTGTGATCAGATCTCGATCTCTGTCATCAGATCTGAGATCTCAAATATCTGTGATATCGGATCTCTGTGATAAAATCTCATTTGATCTCTGAGATCGAATTTTTTAGATTGAAGTTTTTTTATGTAATTTGTTGTAATTTTTTTTAGACCAGAGATCTAAACTTTAGATCAAATTTTTTTTTTTGTAATTTGTTGTAATTTTATTAGATCTCAGATCCGAGATGTAAACTTTAGATCAATTTTTTTTTTTTGTAATTTGTTGTAATTTTTTTACATCAGAGATCTGATCTTTTAGATCGATTTTTTTTTTTGTAATTTGTTGTATGGTTTTTTGTATGTATAAATGATCGTTTACCTATATTTTACTGTGTATGTATGAATGAAGAAAAAATTTTAACGGATATTTTGGGCGGGGCGGAAGCGGTTTTTTAATAAACTTATAAACGGATTGGCAGGGCGGATTTGGGGATCCGTTGTTCCCGACGGATCGGGGATGGATTTGCTCAAATCCGCCCCGTTGCCATCCCTAGTTGTGAAAGCTAGTGAAGAAAGATTCATTTACATCATAACTTGATATCTAGTATCTTATGCAAAAAAACTGAGAGTGAGAGAGATAATAGTGTTGGTGTGGAGTGCTGCTGTTATTTATTGATGGATGGCGCATGCAAACACTTTTATGATCTCTTGTGCATCAACTATTTGATTGTCAGAGTAGGAACTTGATATGATTGAATTTTGTTTTATGCACCGACTTTCAGATGTGTATTTTATACCTGCTGGTCTGAATCTGCTGTTGGCTATTTTTATTGAGCAGGTGTCCACAACGTATAGCACGACGAGGGAACTATGGAGCTTTCCTGATGGACAACCTCCCCCTCATCAAAGCATTGGTTGAAAAGCTGGCAATGAATCTTAGCATCCCTGTATCGTGCAAAATTAGAATATTCCCTAAATTGGAAGATACCCTTGCATATGCTAAAATGTTGGAGAATGCTGGTTGTTCTCTCTTAGCAGTTCATGGTCGAACTAGAGATGAAAAAGATGGGAAGAAAATCCGAGCTGATTGGGATGCTATTAAGGCTGTGAAAAATGCACTCAGAATTCCCGTATTGGCTAATGGCAACATACGTCACATGGATGATGTTTCCATCTGTTTGAAAGAAACTGGTGTTGACGGTTTAATGTCAGCTGAGACTCTTCTTGAGAATCCAGCTCTCTTTGCAGGATACCGGACTGCTGAATGGTTAGAAGGCGATGAAAATTGTTATGAAGATGGTAGATTAGACCAAGCAGACCTACTTGTGGAGTATCTGAAACTCTGTGAGAAATACCCTGTGCCTTGGAGGATGATCCGTGCTCATGTGCACAGGCTGTTGGGAGAATGGTTCAGAATACATCCACATATAAGGGAGGATCTCAATAAACAATCCAAGCTCACCTTTGAGTTTCTTTATGGTATGGTGAACAGACTCAAGGGGTTAGGCGGGAGTACTCCACTCTATGTGAAAGGCAGAAGTCAAGCAGGAGTATCAGTCAATGGAGTTGCCAATCTTGTCATGCATGAAAGTTTGACGTGCAGTTATATGGGCTAAAGTAAGAGAATTTTATGGATGTAGAATTAACTCTTCAGAGAAAACTTTGGCTTTGATTTTAAAAACACATCTAAACAATGCTTGTGGGTTTGTTTAGAGCACAAACAAGCATCTGGGTCTCTGGCGATTGCTTCATTACCCAGTAAGATCCATCACACGGAACTCTGATCTTGCTCTAACTCAATTGACTTTGATGTACATTTTATTTATGTACCAAATGTAAGGCCATTGATTGTAACACTATAGGTATTAATTTACTTGGGTGATTACAGACGAATGATCTGTGCCACAATTTTTACATGGAAGAAATTATAATACCTTGATACTGTGAGACTTTCCAATTTACTCAATCCATTATTGATTTATTTACTTATTTTCTAATCAGTACTTAAGATACTGTCAAATATCTGTTTTTTTTTTTTTTTTAATCTTTATATTGAATTGATTTTAGTACCTTTTCCGTAGGGCGAGGCATTTCAAACCGAAAGACCGAACTGGAAATCTGACTGATCGAGCCGGTTTGGGCTGGTCTTTTTAATATTATTTAAACTTTTGGTCCTAAAAACCTTTCCGGTTTGGGCTGACTTTTTTTTTTATTATTGTTTAACTTTCGGTCCTAAAAACCGGACCGGACCAAGAATATTGGTTCGGTCCTTGGTTCCTATTACCATAATCGAGCCAAATTATGACTTATTTTTTAACTCCAAAACCCAAGCCCAAATTTCGGACCACCTCTCTCTCTCAAAACCTAATCTCTTATTCCTCCTCCTTTCTCTCCCCCAATCGACTGCACTTGATCTGATCTCTCTTTCTCTATGAAAATCTAATCATTTGGCTCAACACTGATCCCACTTCCTCGAGGATGTTGAGTTGCAATCACTCTTCTGCTTTCTTGTCGAGAAAGGGAGCTTGTTTAAGAAAGTGAAGTTATTAATTTGATCTAACAATGATCCACTTCCCTAAAGAATTAGGGTTTTCTTCTGATGTTCGATCAACTACGAATCCTCAATGAGGGTTTCCAAGTGTTCTCCAATCGAGGGATTGTGAACGTAGGCTTCTGTAGAGGAGCTAGGATTTCTTCTTCTTTATTTGATCTAATGGGTTTGGTTGAATTAGATTTCGGAGGAAAAGTGAAAGAGCTTCATCGCTAAGAGAGAATGAATTCAAGTTTCAGAGATTTTGTGAAAGACGAGAGAGATGATGATGATGACTTCGTGTTGGGTTTCTACTAATTCAGACACAAAAATGACAATCAACAGAGGATGGAAGCTTAGGGTTTGGAGGAGAAGTTGAAGGGAGATGGAGAGGGGAGAGACGAGAAAAAAAATACACGGCTGCTGAAATTGGATCGAGACCAGCCTGACCTGAACTATCGGTTGACCAGAACCCCGGTTAACCGGCCTCACCCTGTTTGATTTTCGGTCCCTGAAAATAAAAAATTTTAACGCCAGATCCAGTTTTCAGTTTTGGCTTTTTAGACCGGTTAACAGAACTGGCCTAACCCTACTTCCCCCATGTCTAGGTTTGAATCTTGAGTATTTGATGAGATGTTGTACACTATAGTAGGGGTGGGCATCCCATCATGCGATCCCGATCCCGTCCCGATTTTTTCGGGTCTTTTTGGGATTGATCAAACCAATCCCGATCTCGTCCCGTCCCGATCTAGAGTGGGATGTGATCGGGATGAAGATTTTCAATCATGCCCATCCCGTTCCTTCCCGAACTTATTTAATGTTAATTTTAATATTTATTAACTCAAAATTTGGTGTGTCAAATTAAGTGTGGTACATGAAGTTTTGAAGAGTTGTGTGAACTTAACATCACAAATAACTGTATTATAGTTTAAAACAATAACACTTTCATAGATAACTTCTTAATATGCATAATGATAGAAAATACTATAATATTTTTGAATTGATGATGTAAAATTGTAAATAGGAACATAAATAGAAACTTACAAAAATAAGACCTAGCATATTGTGGAACAAATAAGTAGATCTAATGAGAAGGATGATAATATAGTAATTATAAGAATATACGTTTAAATATGCACATAATAATAACTTAGTAATTGCACAAAAATTCAACTATGCTCATCCCGTCCCGAATACGTTTGGGATGGGACGAAGTCGAGATGAGGTATATTTCGTCCCGAAAATAAAACAACGGAATGAGATTGGGATGAGTCCATTCAGTCCCGTCTCGTGCCCACCCTACACTATAGGAACCTGGATTCTGATTTAGATAGTGAAGTGACAAGTGACTAAAATACACATTATCTAGGACCACCCTGATGTTCTAAAAAAAAAAATCAAGATAGAATCCAAAATATATAAATAGAGTTGATGCCATGGTTATAATTTCGTAAACCTAGAATAAACAAATACATAGATAATCATATGCTCAATCAAAGAAAATTTTGGCATATCCCCATTGGAGACGAGTTGGCTATTGGAAAGCATATACTAGGCTGGAATTGTATAGTATTAGAGTCTGTAATTGCCTCTCAATTATTTGTGGCCCTTGCTGGTTTGTACCGTGTTCGGAGGGATTTTGAACACAAACCTAGTTAATCCTATAGGAGGACGTATTATCACTTTATTCAGATATGACGTCGAGAAGATATTGTTTACTTGTACGTAAGATTTGACAAGAATAGTAGAGTTTCTGTCATAGACTGTGAGTGAATATATCATTGGCCGGTTGTACATGAGATTGAATACAACTGGTATCCGTAGGTTTCTGCCATAGAATATGGACCCTGACCCTGACCCTGACCCTGACCCTGACCCTGAATCGAGGAAATAACTCAAATCTTTTTCATCCGAGAAGACCATCGTAATCTCACCGTCAACCCCAAGTCAATAAGTCACGGAAAGCCACACATTAAAATCCACAGGGATAAAGTAAAGAAAAGGAAAGAACAGTCCCGCTTCCACTGAAAATGAAATCACACCCTCAATTATACCGAAGTAAAAAGGCCACCCAAATACAAACAAACACAAACATCTCTTTCTCCCTTCCCTTGTGCGTTTCTCTACTTTTTTGCTATTTAGAGCTCCCATCAATCATATCCTCTCCTTCCATGCACTATTATACTCTCCCACTTGATCAAATGGGATTCTACATTTTACTTACCATTCTCTCATCTTTGCTCCTCTTCAACACCAACCCTATCACTTCTCTTAATGTCTCAATTGGTGGTGGAGGCGTGGGTATTGGTATTGGTATTGGTGGTGGTAGTGGTGGAGGTGGAGGTGGAGGTGGAGGCGGTGGCAATGGCAGCAGTCCTGTAGACTGTCCACCGCCTCCGCCGCCTCCTGTAGAATGTCCGCCACCTCCTCCTCCCCCACTCATCTTTGAGGACATGCGACTTGCACAAGTTTACCCAGTGATCCAACAATTCAGAAGCCAGATCACATGTGATCCGCTGCATATTACTGACACATGGATGGGGGCAGATATCTGCAACAAGTACAAAGGCTTTTACTGCGAAGCCCCACCAGATAATGCGTCGGCAAAGGCTCTCGCTTCTGTCGACTTCAATGGCTACCAATTAGGTTCCTCAGGTGTTGACGAGTTCATTAATCAACTCCCTGATATTGCCTTTTTCCATGCCAATTCTAACAACTTCACTCGTACAGTGCCCGAGAAAATTGCAAAACTTCGGTATTTCTATGAGCTAGATTTGAGTAACAACAAATTTACCGGTCCTTTCCCTACCTCTCTTTTTGCTGCTACCAACATTACCTTTCTTGATCTTCGTTACAATGCTTTTTACGGATCTGTCCCTCCCCAGGTCTTTTCTCTCAATCTTGAGGTTCTCTTCATCAACAACAATAAATTTGTCGGACAATTGCCAGATAATTTGGGACAGACACGTGTCCTCTACCTCACTCTCGCGAACAACAAGTTTACAGGTCAAATTCCTCGTAGCCTTGGAAAGGCTCAGAGGCTGAGAGAGGTGTTGTTGCTCGGCAACCAGTTGTGTGGTTGCCTTCCGTATGAAATCGGGTATCTGAAAAATTTGACATACTTTGATGCGGGGAATAATCAGTTGACGGGTCCTATTCCATGCTCGTTTGGATGTTTGGATAAAGTTCAGCAGATTAACTTAGCTGGGAATTTGTTTTACGGAACGGTCCCTGAAGTGGTTTGTGCTTTGGGGAATCTGGGGAATTTGTCCTTGTCCAATAATTATTTTACGCAGGTGGGACCAATTTGTAAAAATTTGATAAGAACGGGGGTCCTTGATGTGAGCAAGAATTGCATTCAAGGTCTTCCGGGACAAAGATCATCTGCTGAATGTTCCATGTTCTTTTCACAGCCTAGGAATTGTCCCAACATGGAGTCATTCAATTTCGTTCCTTGTAAGCTTCCAGAGTCACTGATAACTGCTGCTGCTGCTCCGGTGTGGATGATGACAAGGAAGCAGCCTTATTCTCCAATAGCACCTTCGCCTTCCTACGCTGCACTTAATAAACATCGTGTTTGAGCTTTTTCACGGTGACAGTTCTTCAATACATCAAGCAACAAAAATGTATCTATACACACATCTCTCACCTACTTCGACGACGTATTGGGAGGTGTATGTTCCTATACATTTTTGTTAAACATTATGTTTGATTTATTGAAGGATTTTTTTTTATTTTTTATTTTAAATATGACGAGTAGTTAATTGTATGATAATACCTGCTCAATCAGCTTTTATTTGTCCAATAAAGTCCACCTGTTTGAAATATTGATAGCATTGAAAATAAATGTAATCATGCTTAAATGACGTCTCGATGTACCATTGTCTTTTTATGTTGTTGTTATTATGCAGTCATGTAAATTATATAATCTATCTAAATCGAACTCTTGTTTGAGTTTAACTATTTTATTTATTTATTATTATTTTTTTTGTTAAAGTTGTTTGAGTTGAACTTGTGTTTCAGGAATTGCAGGGGCCAGGTTCTAGTTTTCATCTTCTTTGATGTTTTTATCAATCCCTGCATCAACGTTTCACATTTTCACTAATATCCTTGAGAATGTACACATATATATATATATATATATATATATATATATATATATATATAGACTTAGATGCCTAAAATAACCAATATATTGCAGCTGCTTATTTTTGGCTCAAAGATTTATTGTTTGAAACTATGTTTGAAAGATTTAGAGTAATTGTTTTTATGCATTTTCATTAATTTAATGGAAAATATTTATACAAGAAGTCCAACAGTAACTTTCCTAATTTCTCATAATACCTAGCAATAGTTTAGAAAATATTAAACTTCTTGAGGAAGTAGTTTCCTATAACAAAGCAAGTACCCATATATAACTATCCTAGAATAAAGGAAAGAATAAACCTCATAAATAATCTCCTAACACCCCCTTCAAGTTGGAGCATGCAAGTCTAAAATGCCCAACTTCTCAAGGAGAAAATCAAATTGCTTCTTCCCCAAAGCCTTGGTAAAAATATCCGCCAATTGGTCCGTCACACATAAGACAGAGCAATAAGACCTTCCTGGATAGCATCTCGCACGAAATGACAATCAACCTCAATGTGCTTCGTGCGTTCATGAAATACCGGATTCTGCGCTATATGCAACGTGGACTGACTATCACAAAAAAGAGGAATCGCCTTAGGATGATGGATTCCCAAACTCAAAAGTAGACCCTTCAACCATTTTAATTCACAAGTAACAGAAGCCATAGAGCGATATTCGGCCTCTGTCGAAGAACGAGCCACAGTATGCTGCTTCTTAGTTTTTCATGAAATTGGCGAATGCCCAAAAAACACAAACCACCCAGTGAGAGACCGCCGAGTAAGGGGACAGGCTGCCCAATCCGAGTCACACCAACCTGTCAAAGATAACTCACTGTCTGAGCGTAATAGAATGCCCTGACCCGGGGATTTCTTTAAATAGCGAACAACCTGTAATGCAACATCCTAATGTTCTTGTCGCGCCTCCTGTATGAATTGTGACAAGACATGAACCGAGTATGCCAAGTCAGGACGAGTAACCGCCAAATAGATAAGACGCCCAAGCAAACGCCTATAGGGCTCGGGATCCATAAGAAAAGGCCCATTGGCTCGCGCCAGCTGATGATTCTGTTCAATCGGGAATGAAGCCGGCTTCGAGCCCAATAGTCATGCCTCTGAAATAATATCAAGGGCATATTTCCTTTGACATAAAAACAACCCTGAGGAGCTTCTAGTCACCTCAATGCTAAGAAAATATTTAAGCACACCAAGATCCTTCATATAAAAACATTGACTCAAATAGGCTTTAAAAGCTGTCACCGCAGCGGAATCATTACCAGAGATTATCAAATCATCAACATATACTAGGACGTTGATCTGTACAGACCCTTTAGAGTAAGTAAAGAGGGAATAATCGAAGTAGGATTGAAGAAAACCGTACCCATTTAAAGCTGTCACAAGTTTTGCAAACCAACATCGAGGTGTCTGTTTCAAACCATACAGCGATTTACGCAAACGACAAACCAAATCAGAATCAGTAGAGCTAAAACCTGGCGAAAGTTTCATATACACCTCCTCATCTAAATCGCCGTGAAGGAAGGCATTATGAACATCCATCTGATGCAAATCCCAATGCTTGGATGCTGCAATGGCCAGAAAGCTCTAACTGTCACCATTTTCGTGACTGGGGCAAATGTCTCATTATAATCAATTCCTTCAACTTGATGATTATCGAAAACAACTAATCTGGCTTTTAACCTCTCAATGCTACCATCTGAGTTGTACTTAATTTTGTACACCCATTTACTTCCGAGAGCTTTCTTTCCAGGAGGTAATTTTTCCATAGTCCAAGTGCCATTATCTTCCAAAGCATGAATCTCCTTTTGCATAGCAGTACACCATCTTATATTTTTTGCAGCCTCCTTAAAAGATTGTAGCTCAACACCTGTAGTTATAGCTGCAAGAAAATTTCAGTGTTTCATAGCAAATTGATCACAACTAACATAATGTGCTATAGGAAAAGGCGTACCTAAGGGAGTGTGATATGGCGGAGCAGATGGAGCTAGAGATGGACTGTCTTTGATGACCGTATGTGTCACGAAGTCTCTCAACTTTACTAATGGGAACTTCTCCCAAAACCCCCGGCCCAAATTGTTTCTCCCCGTTCCGTCGGGAGCACCATCTACCCCCCCCCCCCAACAGCCGAGGATGAAGCGGCCACTGGTGGCCCATCCCGAGCATTTTCACTTGGCACGAACGCGGTAGACTGTGGCTCAGCATTACTAGGCGTGACACTAGTCGTGGGAGAGACCGTTTGAGGGCCGACGATGACATCCTCGTGCATCATCTGATGATCCCTCATACCTTCAATGAGCTCTTCCTAGGCTCCCTCATTATAAGTCACATCACTGTTAAGGGGAGGAGTATGATTTGTGACTTCAACATTCAAATAAGGGAAGACATTTTCATAGAACTTCACATCCCTCGACACAAAGAACTCCTTTTTTCTGAAGATCAAATAAACGCCATCCCTTCTTACCGAACGGATAACCGACAAAAACACATTTACGACTTCGACTGGCAAACTTGTCACCTTTAGCGCGTTGATTATGGGCATAAGCTAAGCAACCAACAACTTGCAAGTCACTAAAAGAAGGTGTACAACCAAATAACATTTCATATGGAGTTTTTTTAGGAGAATACTAGAGGGAGTCCGATTTATTAGGTGAGCAGCGGCCAAAACGCATTCTCCCCAAAAATAGATTAGCAACCCCCCTTGAAACCTCAATGCACGAGCGACATTGAGAATATGTTTATGTTTTCTTTCCACTTTTCCATTTTGTTGAGGGTTACCCGCACAAGAGGTTTGAAATAAAATTCCATTAGCCACAAAGAAATCTTTCTTGCAGTTAAACTCTGTTCCATTGTCACTACGTACAATTTTCAACTTTTGAGAGAATTGACGGTCAATCATGGCAATAAAGGACATAAACATCTTGAAAACTTCTATTTTAGCAATCAATAAATAAACCCACACAGCACGTGAATAATCGTCCACCAAAGTTAAAAAATAACAAGCACCACACGAAGAAACTTCATCATACGGACCCCATAAATCACAATGTAGTAACTCAAAAATCCGAGTTGATTTATTGGCACTTAAAGGAAAACGATCTCTAGAATGTTTATCACGATGACAAACTTCACATGCTTTATTCAAACCCTAAAATTATTAAAAAACAGGAAGCAACTTCACTACTGTCTCAGAAAGATGACCCAAACGACTATGCCATAGCTCCAAGGACTTCGAATTATCAACCGAAACCGCTTGCACCTGTAATCCATGTCGTAGATAGTAAAGTCCATCTCGTCTCTCACCCGTGCCAATCACCTCCCTCGAATGCAGGTCCTGTATAGCACACAAGTTAGAATTAAATTAGACAAAGCAATTTAGATCATCGTTTAGTTGTGAAACCGAAATTAAATTGCAGTTTAACTTAGGAACAAAAAGAACATGTTGGAGGATTATTTTGTCCATGAGTTTCACGATACCCTCCTTAGTAGCAACCACCGTTTGACCATCCGGAAGGCCCACGGGACATGGCGAAACTACTGTAGTATCCACTAAACAAGATTCATCACCAGTAACATGATGAGAACATCCAGTCAATTATCCAAGAATCCATTTCCAACTTACCATGCAACCTGTTAAAAGGAGTGTGAGGAGTACCAAATGCGGCTGTTAACGCCGCCCACTATTCTGCAGTAAAATCGGGAAGAGGTAGCGCAGCAAGAGCGGGGTTTGACTTCCCAAGAGATGCGCTGTGAGTAATGTCTGGGTTGGTGGCATTAGCACACACTTCGTTACGTCCACGTCCAGTCGTGAGCTTAGTTGAAGCAGTGTTTGGCTTGCCCTTCAAATTTCTGTCATATTTCTCCAAGTACCAATCTGGAGTACCATGAAGATCAAAGCAGGTAGCTATGTCATGGCCTGATTTGTGACAGTGAGAACATATCAAGGCAACTCTCTCCGCTCTATCAAGACACGGTTTTGGTTTATTCTCCATACGCACCGCGAAACCTACCATATCGGGTTTCTCTTCAGTGATGCGTGTGATCCCCCGAACCCGCTCATCTTGAGCAATTTGTTGGGATGCCCGATTCGTCGAAGGTAAAGGGTCTTGCGACAAAATAGTCGAGCGTAGTTGGGCATAATATTCAGAACATAAGCCAAGAAAGAATTGGTGCAGCCTATCATCTGCACGCCGTTTCTCGTGTTGTTTACCAACCTGACAAGTACATTTACCACATTTGCAAGAAATCAAAGGCTCATGTTTATCTAGTTCATCCCATAAAACATTCAATTTAATGAAATAGACAGCAACAGGCATAGTTTTATTTTGCTCACAGCGATTAATATCTCCCTTAAGTTGGTGAATACGCGGACCATTTGATAGGGGCATAATTATGCTATTTTTAGTACCATATTTCTATATGTATTATTAGCTATTATTTGTTAATTATGGTACTAATTGCTATTTTCATGTTTGTGTAGGTTTCCAATTACAATACTTTAAAATAGAAGCAAATTGTCAAATTAGGAATACTAATTGCACAAGGACTTCACACAAGCAAGGAAACCACACCAACAAGAAAACCACAGAAAGAAGAAAACAAGAATAAAAAGGGGACATACCTGGCTTGGAGAAAAGAACCACCCATCGAGCAATAGCATTGATCCATCGCCAAAACCTAACCCACCATCGATCCACGACTTCCATCATCCATCCACGCTCACAAACCCTAGCCGCCGTCCTCACCCATCATCAACCATCTTCACCGCCCTCATCTACAGCCGCAGACCACCACGTAGGACCCTGTTCATCCCCTCCTCCTTACAACCACAGTCGCCTCATCCCTCTCTCGCCTGACTCCCTCATCGCCGTCACCATCAGAACATTCTCACACCGAAACCCTCGTCTCAATCCTTTCTATCTGCCCCTGATTGTCGCCACCTATCGCCACCTCGCCAAACCCTAGCCACCGTCTCAGTCCCTCGTCCTTCCCTCTTCGTCCCTTCTTCCCATTCTCAGCCTCGTCATCCCCTTCTCATCAGAGCTTATCGCGAAGAGGGAGGAGTAGAAAGACTGGTGAAGCGATCGCGAAGGAGCAATTCGCGTGAGGAAGGAAGGAAGGAAGATATTTCGCGCTATTCACACCCCAGTTCAATCAATACCACCACGGATCAGTGTTTTGTTTTCATCTCTAAACATCTCTTTCTCTTAATTTTAGTTTGATTATTGATTATGGATTACTGTTTGAACATAATTAATATGTCTAGCTAAACTCATCTTAGTTAGGGGTGGATTCGAAGCCCCGAACATGTGCTTTATAAATTAATTGAATTTAATCTTCCTTGCTATTAGTGATTGTGTTTTGCTTAACTGCTTTATAGAGAACTTTTCCTTTTATGTTTGTTAAGGTGGCCAACTTAGTAAGCATGCTAGGATTTGGGGCTAGAGTATAGGAGAGTTTCACCTAATTGTTATGATTCTGTACTCACAAGTAGTAAATACCAAGGAACGTTGGTAAGGTTAAGTAAAAACCTAGGCAAGAACAAGATGCTGATCATACTTGTAATTGCCTAGTCAGTGTTCATATTTTCCACAAAACTTAATGATCTTAGATTGCTATTTAACTTGCGATTCCTGTTTAGATAGCATGATAAGAATAGTTTGAAAGCGACGCTTAGTTTAATTCAACGAACTTGGGAAAATAATAAGATTAATGCAGTGCGGTCACGGTTAGTCTTGAGCATTGTCTCTCACGAGTTAGCAAGTGATTATTGAAGATTAATCTATAAGCATATGTTTGGTGTGTGGAGATAAAACCCTTAGCTAATTTCTCATCTTTGTCATCTCATTAGTTTATTATCTTTACATTAATTTTCGTAGTTATTTTCATAATTTAATTTAGAAAATTCAATCCCCTTTTATTTAATTAATTAGGTTGTTATTTGTCTTTTAATTATTATTAGTGTAATTAACAAGCCCTCTAATCCCCGGTCTAGAACGATCCCTACTTATTCTATACTACAAATCACAAAGCAGGGTATTAAGTTGTGTGCTACTAAAATAGCGCATCACCATTCACAATCGAGAATCGTTCATGCAAGTCATCCCATAAGCGTTTGGCATTATCATAATTTGATAGCATAGAACGTACCTCGGGGTCAATTGTATTCGTGAGCCATGACACAAGCATGCAGTGGATCGTGACCCAATCATCTTTCGTACAAGGTGAGACGAAATCTGTGATCGTCCCGTCAAGAAAGCTGAATTTGAGCCTAGAGGAAAAGGCTACTCGAATGGCATGAGACCAATCATCAAAATTGTCAAGCTTGAGGCGAATTGGGGTAATGAAGTCGCCTGGTCGATCTTGCGACCCTAATTAGAAAGGCGAACTAGGATCAATTTTTACCGGTGGTGGAGGAGTAGCGCCGCCGGCCATGGTTTAGGGAAAAAAATTTGAAGAAACAATTTTGGTTATGATACCATGAAAGATTTAGGGTAATTATTTTTCTGTATTCTCATTAACTCAATGAAAAATATTTATACAAGAAGTCTAACAGTAGCTTCCCTAATTTCTCATAATACCTAGCAATAGTTTAGGAAATATTAAACTTCTTGAGGAAGTAGTTTCCTATAACAAAACAAGTACCCATATATAGCTATCCTAGAATGAAGGAAAGAATAAAGGAATAAACCTCCTAAATAATCTCCTAACAATGTTACACAACAAATTAAATTAAACCAAAACACTATTGGTAGATCTAGTTATCGATAATCTATAATTTTAGGTTGTTGCATGGGAAAATTTATTTTTCGGGGAATAAAGTTTTTACCTCTTCACAACGATGGTTTATTGCATAATGCTAAATGCGTGATGTAACATTTGTCAAAAAGAGTCGATTCAACTGCAAGCTGGATGCATTTGGAATATTGCATAATGCCATTTGTCAAAAAGATTCAATTCAACTGCAAGCTGGATGCATTTGGAATATTGCATAATGCCAAATGCGTGATGTAACATTTGTCAAAAAGCTTGATGCATTTTGAAGAAAGAGATAGGTCGATGAACTATGTAAACTTGTCTTACTCATACTTTAAACACTTCATTTGTCACTAAACAATGTTTGGCTAACATTAATGTGATTGATACTTTTAATAGTTTTGAAGTGATAAAATAAGAGTTTAACAAAAAAAAAAGGACTGAAACCATTTACTATAGTTTGAGATTTTTGTGTACTTCACAGACCAAGTTGCTAAGCTTTTCGTTGGTTTAAGGCCATGTCAAAAGATATTTTAAATATGAGCGTTTATTGAATCTAACACAATATTCTTGATGTTTACACACACCCAGACCATCCCTAAAAAGTTTAGCTCAATTTATATATTTCATATACAGCAAAAAGTACACCTTTATGCATAGCTTCAGGAATGGTTGTTAAATTGAGTTTAAAATTTAAGGCCCTTATTCCAGGGTTGATCTGCACAATATTCCTCAAAATTTTAACTCACATGAAATAGTGAAAATCATAGTCATGCAATTGTGTTTTTCATTTTTACGTGTTTCTTAAGGGTCATTTGTAGTATCAAACTGCAACTTAAACACGTACATCATTCCTCTCCTCTCCCTAGACTGCATGTTTCTTATAAATTTTAGCTCAAACAGAGGCAACATGATGTCATTGAAAAAACCATAGTCTATTTAATAAGAGAGAAAAATACAAATAAATATTTAAGTGGTTGAAAAAATAAAAATAAGAATAAGAGGTTAGAGCTCTTAATCAAAATAGGCGGCACCATTTGTATTTAATATTTGTCCAAAACATCCATTGCATACTACAACCCCAATGCCCGGGGCATCTAACACAATGCCAAAATGGTTTCACGTGGGATTGAATTATTGCAGTCATGTAGAGCCTACATAGGAACCTTTGGATATCGACGAGGGACAAGTTCGAACAATGACCGACCAGATTTGATAGTGTTATATTGAGTTTCAGTCATCCAAACGACGCCACATAAAATTCAGATAAGCTAGCATACATACGAAGCAAATATCAGTACGTATCAGTCTGACATCTCCATACCATGTAAACTACTCACTGAGATACGGGCACACGAGAGAAATTTTCATCGATTATGGATCGTGGTTGAACAATACTTAAACTGGTCTGCAGGTTCATAGAATGTCAAATACATGCAATATACATTCAGGGAAATTTCGTTCAGGAAAACATTTGAAAAGGCATTGAGAACTAATTCGCGGCTAAAAACTGAATTTAAGAAGACGGTTTTTCATAGACCAATTTGCTATAAATCACCTCAATGAACTTTTAGGAAAGCTACTTGCTTCTACAACCAGAGCCAAAAATGCCAGACATACAGAACAGAATTTGCTGATAACCAACTTAAATATTAGCAAAGGCAGTGATTTTTTTAGACCACCACTTTTGCTAAAGGAGACCAGCACCCCTTTTTTTTGGAATGTGCTTCACCACCAATATAAACTCCTTTTTTTACCATTGTTCCGCTTTCTCTCCACCTTCTCTTCTCTCTTCACATCATCACCACTCCTCCACCTCTGGCCGCACCACCAAGCCATGCAACTGTTGGCCGCACCACTCCTGCCACCACCTTTTGCTCTTCCTCTTCTCCTTTGTTTTTCTTCTTCTTTGTTCTTCTAATTCTTCTCTTCTTCTCCATCGCCAGTGGCACCATCCTGCACCGCCTGAAGTAGTGGTGGATTTTTTTTTTATTATTATTTATTATTAGTAGTGCCCTTCAGTAGATGATGGTATTTTTTTTTTTTATTATTGGTAGTGCCCTTCAGTAGATGATGGTATGCTTCGTAAAGTAGAGGGTGGTGATGTGCTTAAAAAAGTCGCTGCCATTGGCAAAAGGAAGTAACATCAAACGCATGTGGCAAAATATAGCAAAAAAAGAAAAGAAAATGAGGATTACTTGAAAAGTAATTTTCCAAGGAACTGCTTTCCAAAAAAAAAAAAAAATTTCCAAGGAACTGTCAAGGTATACTTTTTTGTTATAAAGGAGAACAAGAGCTTTCACAGAGTACTGATTTTTCTTGGATCACATCCTCAGTGCATAACGAGATCCATTAAAGAAGAAAGCCAAAATCTGAGTCACAATCATCCACTGGATTACTAGCGTACTAAATATATATAAATGGACCCTTTGTTTTATAGTTCTATTTATTTTTCGCTTTTCAAGACATAAATCCACCATTAAATTCAACAATGTACATAAATCCACCATTAAATTCAACAATGCAGGATAATTGTACACTCAAAATCAGCAATCCGATTATAATGTCGACATGGGGTAGTGGAGCCTCAACACAAGCATAAAAGTCCACCAATTACGCATATATAAAAGGTGATGTGCTGGCCATCTTGGCAGTGATACTCCCTGATAAGCCATACTCATTGGAGTCCTACAAACTAGAACCTCACGATATCAAGCTAAACCTTATCGACTTCGAAGATTGGCCAATGAAAGGTGGGCATTAAGGGTACTTGCAAAAAGAGGACACAGCTTTCATATTGCAAAGTTGGTGGTGACCTTGCTGACCAAATGTTCTCCATAGACAGCCCTTTCGTACTTATCAACTTCGCCTGTCTTTTGCTTGCAGAATTCGAAGGGCTTTACAACAGCGTCAAAGTTTGGCTGATCATGCAAATACAAGCATGCATGCTTGAGTTAAGACTTTAGATGGAGAGTACAGAAGGAGACTTGAGGAAGAGAAGTACCTCGTAGAAATATGCAACAGACACTCGATATTTTGGAGAGTTGTTGATCACACGATGCAAAGTTGATTCGTACAACCCATTGGACCAAATCTGTATCTCAAGGTTCAAGTAGATGAATTAATCAGGCAAATAGAAAGATGCAAAACTAATCCAACTACTATGATATTTGGATATATACCTTCAGCATGTCACCTATGTTGCAGACGAATGTGCCAGGAATTGGTACTGCCCATATCCATTCGCCTGATCGGTTTCTAACCTTCAACATTTACCACATCGAGTTAGAATTTATTTATTATCTAATAAAATACAAAAGTTTAGTTATTTACAGGCAAATTTATCGTTCCATTCTGAAAGCTATGCTCATAGTTTAGATTACTCTTCAATTTGCTATTCACTTCTGATAGCATGGGAATTATAAAGGGCGAGGCCACAAAAGAAAAGTAAGGGCTTCAAAATGGTGCAACAACAACAATAATGGTGAGTGCTGCTCTGACATTAAAGTCTACTAGGGGGTCGACGCGCTCTATGTGTACGTATATTCAATATTGATCTTATTTAAAAATTAATAAGTATAAATTAAAATTTAGGGCGTTTACGCTAAAAATTTTAAGTTGGCTAGCAAAATATTATACTAAATTGGAGACGTTAGTAAAAAAAAATTACATGCGCCAATTACGATAGTCTACATTAATATGGTATAAGTATTATAAAAAAATCATTTATCGAAAAGACACAAATACCCTTTGATAATGTTCATCTAGTATTGATTTTGCTTGTAAATATATTAAGAAGTTGAGGGTAGTTGTGGAAAACCAAACAACTAGTGAAATAGTAAAGAATGTACTAGTGGTTTTGTTTAAAAATACACAAACACCCTTCTTTTACTGTTCATATACGTTGATTTTGCTCATAAACGTTAAGATACGTGGAGAGCATGTGCATAACTCAAATATTAGAAAATGATAAAAAAAAAAAAATGCAATAGTATTTTGATTGGAAAGACAAACATGCCCCTTTTATTGTTCATATATTATTGGTTTGTGCCCGTCATAGTTAGAAATGTGGAGGGCAATGGCATCATTCAAGGAGGAGATTTTTTATTTGTAAAGTCAATAATGACAACTTCTGAAATTCCTAATTAATCCGTTGGTATTTTGCTCATATACTATGATTTCTCCTGCGAATACTAATATTTGTGGAGGTTGATTTTGGGAATCCCAAATATTGTAAAGTTGTAATAGGGTTTTATTGAAAAACCCAAATTCCATTTGTACCCCCAAACAAAACAACAAAGAAAACAGGAAAATCACGTAAAGGATGGAAATACCGAGGAGCGTTTTAGGCAATTCAAAAGTAAAGATATAATAGTGTTTTACTAAAGACACAAATTCCATTTGTACCCCCAAACAAAACAAAAAGAAAAAATGAAAAATATGTAAATAATGGAAAGGCTGAGGGCGGTTGGAGCAATTCAAAAGTTAGCAATGACACGCGTTTCACTGTTCTAGCAGTGAATATTTGTTATAGTGTAGTAGATGTTGTTTAGCAATGGCCGCATCCCACACATTAGAGGCATAACACATTCCATTATGGTTCTAAAGTCAAAGTCGTGACATGGACACTATGTGTGGTTTGAGAAGATAAGTATTATCTAGGCCTTGAGCATGTCTCGTGTCATGGAGTATCCTATAAGGTGAACCCGACAAATGCCAGCATTCAATGGATGACAGGATACGAGACTATAAATTATGGGATTGAGCGTGTTTCTCTAAGATTTCAATTGTCAAGGTAGTTGTATCTAGATACCATGCCATATGGTCACTACGAATATCCTAGGGTATATCATTCCATGAAATAGGATATATAGCATGCAAAATTGACAAGAACTAAACCTGTAACAGGCTTGTAGTGCTAGCCTGCACCATCTACAGAATTACACTTTCATTGCTCACAATGACAATAAATATGTGGGATATTACACAGTGCTGCAATGAAATACATCTATTAGAAATCTCTTGGGCACTACATGATGCTGTAATAATTACCAAGAACTTGGTTACCACAACAATGCCAAAATTTATTCCAGGCTTTACAATGTCCCCCAAAGGGTCACCAAATATCTTGATTAATTTCTAGGATAATTAATTAAAAACAGGCATATCACACATTTGGAGATAAATGGACTGTCACACTCTAATAAGGTAAAATAGGTCATAGAACATACCTGAAGTGCTGAAATATCATCATCTTGATTCACCAATGTCAAAAGACCTGTGATGCAGCAAAACCACGAGATATCAATCTGAAAATATCAACATGAGCTAAACTATAATTTTCAATGAGCACATGCATGCATACAAGTTCTAGATTGCTTGTATTATTCATCATCAATGAAGTATATATTATTCTGAGAAATGATCAGCCGTAGGTCAAGGAGAAACCTTACCATAGTCTGTATGAGCTCCACTGGGTTTGTTTAGACAGAAGACATGAAAAATCATCACTCACATAAGACCCAGCAAAACCTAAAAAGGAAAAAAGTCTATGCACGTTTATGAGCACCAAAACAAGCATTGCAGAATTACCATCCAACGTCATTTTCTGGCATGCCCGAGGAGTTGGAATCAGAAACACCTGGATAGCCTATTAGACGGATTACCCAAAAGGGATTACCAGCTCTTTCACCTTCAAATTCATACGGCGATCCACCCAGTGCTACAGCGATTCCTCGCATAATTTTTCTT
Organism: Berberis vulgaris; assembly: GCA_963556465.1. Taxonomy (NCBI): domain Eukaryota; kingdom Viridiplantae; phylum Streptophyta; class Magnoliopsida; order Ranunculales; family Berberidaceae; genus Berberis; species Berberis vulgaris. The sequence continues at coordinate 13,513,211 of OY747136.1, read as the reverse complement.
GAGAGATCTGGATGAAATTTAGATCATTCCAACAGTAGAATAGGTTTCAAACAGCATGAAACTTTGAATCCAGTAATCTGTATAACAAAGAAAGAAATCATGCCTGTAAGAAGGCTGATATATTCTTCCATCATTGCATTGAAGATTGGTGGATTTTCAGGCCTGCAAATTGAGATTGACATATGCTAGTGAATGATGTTAATGTCGTTATAAAGTTGCTTTTATTTAAAAATTAAAATTACTATATAAGGTGTCACAATAAATCATGCATCAGGAACTAAAGCAAAGTGTATATACATGGACACAAGTAAACCTAAATAATCTCATTGGTAGCAAGTATAACGCAAGATATTCTGGTCCTCTTAAGCAATTGAAACTTTTATATCATCACCATCTGGCTTCAACTTGAAAGGGAAACAAAAAATGTACACATGGGACTTCCATAAACTGATCCCCCCCACAAAAATAAATAAATAAATAAACGTTTGCAATTTTTTTTGACAAAAAGAGTAGATACCATATATTAGATCCTTCAAGAGCTTCCCCAAGGGATTCATACTCCCCAGGTTTTATTTCTCTGTAACCCTGCATAAACAGGTATAAATGTGTAATATGAGAAGAACAGCTTAAAAACTTGTAGTGAAAGCTCCTTACACAGATAAGTATTAACCACCGCTAAGACATAGTCATCTGATGAAGCTAAGTAACGAGGAAAATATTTCTAAGAACTTGTGTTTGACACCTTTACTCAGGTACCCGTAGAACTCATGTACAAAACAAAATTTATCATTTACGAACTTTTTTTTTTTTTTTTTTTTTTTTTTTTTTTCTGTTTCTTTAGGAGGGAAGGGGTGTGTACTATCTCAATGGTAGACATGGTCACTTGGACCATGCTATGATGGTATAGAGTTGAAGGGTGTCGTACTATCTTCCAGATTTGTTCAAAGTTAAGAAAGGTCTAACTAGCATGCTACATAAATGATGAGAGTCGGAAAGCTTTGTCCATTCGATACTTGGGACCAACTTTTGGGATATTGAACTACTTCAAAAGGATGCATTGAGCTCAACAGGCAGAGGAAATAGATTCATAACCATGCAGCCACTTGACATTCATCAACATTCATGTGGAACTTTGCAAACAAATCACCTAAAAGAAAATGTGAAAGGCAATTGACCATAACATACATCAATAGCTTCATGCATATCAGGTGTCCCAATCGTCACATTCTCTCCGATTCTCTGGTATCCTCTGCATTCAAAAGCCCAAATACAGGAGCTGTTACTGAAACTGATGACACATTCCACATTACTGTAAATATAAGATGTATCACACCTGTATCCAGTTTTTGCAGTCATTTTTATCTTGACTTTTTCCTCATAAGAAAGATGAAAAAATTTGCGTGTCACATCTTTAACCTCCTTCAGAAGGGAATCAGAAATACCATGGCCTTTCTGTTAACATCATAAGCTTCAATAATTTTAAAAGATGCCAAAAGATATACTCAATACATTTGCAAAATTATTCTGACAAACAGAACCGACCCGGGTAGAATGGTCATGGAATCATCATTTACATCAATAAACATTCTATTTAGAATAAAAAAGAGTAGGTGACACTTCCATCTTATTAATGTTAACATGTCCATTGTCTACCCCACGTGAGACTAACAAATAAGATTCACTAACAATGTGGCAAATCCACCAACAACATTCTCCTACACCTTTTTTTCATGGTGTCTAGAGGAAAAAAAATCACCACTAAGGAGTACCCTGACCTTAAAAATTTCCCCCTTAAACAAATGTAGGACTTCTAGAACTAACTATACCTCCATAACATCTCCAACTTAATCTCATTTCGGAGAGCTTAAACTATCTTCTCATTGAGTATACCATGTACATAACCATTACATGATAATTAACATATTTAAATTGTATTAAAGTCCACTTTGATAAGGAATTAAAAGAAGATAAGTTTTCATTCACTTAACTGACTTTCTAAAATCAGCTTTGAGATCATGATTTTTCATGTCTAGCCTCAATAATGATGACTAGGGAATAACTTGAGAGATACCACTTATAACTTAAGCTCTCCTGAATGGATCTTCGAAACATCTCTTGTTCTTGTCCAGCCACAAACCCAATAGTTGACATAAGGACCACCTTCCAAAGCATTTACCTCTAGTAGAAGGGTATCTAGGATACGATGTTGAGATAATACAAAACCATATGCAAACAGTTTCAAGACTGAATCAAACTTTAGAATATGTTTTACTAAAAAAAGGTATTGAAAAGGGAGAGAAAAAAGGAAAATTGAACAAGGTCCTTTAGCGAGAGAGGGAATTGGCTTTGGGATAGAACCCCAATTGAAACCACAAGGCACATTTGGAAAGAGAGGAATGCAGGGACTCACTTTTCATTTGTAATGACATTAAGATGATTGTGTGCCTGTGGGGTAGAAATTGTGGTGTGTTTAGAGGCATTCCATTGCACAGGAGCTGTCTTTTCGTTAGCTAGACGGTCCTCTGTATCTTATTTCCTCTTTTGTAATTTCGAGCTCCTTACTCGTTTTTATCCAATGAAACTTGTTGTGCTGTATTGAAAAAAAAATTACTATCTTTTCAAGTTTTTCATGGAAATATCCGTTGTCACCCCCAACATTATTTTCACAATTTTGAGAGATTACATGAAGTTGAAGGTTATCTTTAACCTCAACTTTTTAAAACTATTTTTCATCGAAATTTTTTCCATAAAACCAAACATCAAATAAACCTTCAATTGTGCTATGTTTGGTTAAGGGAAAAAAACACTTCATGAAAAAATAAATTATAAAAATAGAGGGGGTGAGGAGAGATAGGATAGAACTTGTGATCTCCAACCACATGTTTTCTCTCAAAATCATGGAAACGACTTTCTAGACAGGCCAAAGAATATTTCACTATGAAAAATTAAATAAATATAGTTATCTTCAACATCATAGAGATTTCCTGTTTTATTAGGCTTTGTCATGGGCAAGGCTTACCCCCACACAACCACCACCCACCCAAGTAGTTTGATTTTTTTTTATTTTTATTTTTTAATTTCAATAAAAGTTTTCCTACGTGAAGTTGGTTAAAAATAAATTTGAAGGCCGAACATCGTTTTTGCAGATTCTAGTTAAAAGCCTTTTGGGAAGTCATTGGCCATTGGCTAAAAAGTTATGTAATACATGAATTATGTAATACATAAGTTTCCATATCCAAAACACTACCAAATACAAGCATGTAATACATAAATTTCCATATCCAATCTGACTCAAATTCGAATCACATTGATCTGTTTCGAAACCATTCTGATTTCACTTCTCAAGTAAAATGACATCAAATGAGATGATTAGACATGCAATTTTGGAATTTATTGCTATAATACTTGGTAAAAAGTGTTCATAAAAAAACACTATTAAAAAGAAAAGTGTAAATAGCATCAGATCCTGATTTCCAGATAGCCCTGGTATATCCATAGCCTACTTATATTTCGATATTCCAAACCTAATACCCAACCAGTATCCTTTTCACTTTTTCTTTCTTTACAAGATCACCAGTCACAAATCATAGTGTAAAGAATTCCATGAGTTTAACTTATGTGAAGGCGTAGTTTTGAGATGTGCATGATCAGCTAATTGAATGGAATAAACCGATACCCCATAGGTTCGGATCGCATAATTAATTAGTCAGTCTAGACCACCCTGCAAAAATGGTGTATGAGCAAACTTCCCACCCACTTCTTAATATTTCCTATAAGCTTCTCCCCTTTTAGTGCCATCTCACTCATCCTGTTTTACAAGCCTAGCCTACATCTCTATTCTCCTTGTTTTCACTCACTCTCTACTCTCTTTTGGATACACCCCTCTTCTCAATTCCAGTGCTCCTTGTGATATTTGACCATTAAGAAACACTATCAAATCTGATTAACAAACCCTCACTAGCTCATACTGACAATAAACTATTATGCTGAAATAGTAAAACTAGAAACAAGTTTAGTAAATTGAATTGGATTACCACATAGAAGAATCCAGCTTCCTTGCAAGCTTGATCAAGTTGTCTAACAACTTCACTAAACCCTTTGTCTCCAGCCATACCAGGATCATTGCATTTAGCCAAGAGAGGACCAATATCTGAATCAAAACAACAACCAAAAAATAGCACAAGTATCAAAAATTTTAAGACCAAAAGCTGCAATCAATTGATGGTAATGAATAATGGGGTTTTGAGTTGTTGGATCAATAAAGATAAAAGGGGAAGAGATGGGCTACCTATTATAGGAATGGATTTGAAGTCAGAACCCATCTTCACTTTCACTAGATTTGCCTTTGCTTCGACCAAATTGAGCAAATGTAGAAATGATGGCCGAATTGTTGATGTTTCAGATACCAGAAATTCTAGGGGGCCTAGGAACCATGCCTGGTTTCTCTTCCGGGGGTTGAAACTACAAATTTGCCCCCTTTCTTTAAACACATTTTCAAACAAGGAATTTATACAGGGGGCAAAATTGTATTTTCGCCCCCATAGGAAAACCATTCATGGTTCCCAGGCCCATAGAAGATATAGATACTTAAGGGAGTGGAGGATCTTGTACACTGGGAGTTGGACTGCAACTTTATGAGAAAAATCTCAGCCATCTGTTCTGTTTGGAGATGAGACACGCAGGATAATTGATTGTTAGCTTTGTTAGCGAGGATTGTCTAAAAATATAAGGTTTTCAATACCTAAATCCAAGATACGTAAGAAATGACCTTTTTTATTTTTTAACATTAAACTGGGTTTTTCTTGGATTCGTCGAAGAATAGCAAAATTCGAGCCTTGGACTTATAATACCATCTGTTATAAGTCTTACCAACTGAGTTGTCATTCTCTCTGATAATTCTCTCTGAGGTTCTACTTTAGAGTACTTTACTTCATCTTTTTCTCTACAACCATGAGAAAACTTAATAATATACAACATATCATGTTTGATTTGGCTGCAATCAAGGTATTATGTATCTTTTATTTTGGTTTCAATAGTATAGAATCAGAAATTTACCAAAGTAGTCTTTCTCTCGATTTCATTCGTTTTCTTCTTTATATCATTTTTTTTCATAAACATTACGATATTTTTTATCACATTCTAGAACACTCATATTTTCCCTCTATTCTTTTATTTTTTTGTTTTGTCACGGAGCCTAACAAATCATCTATCCCATCTTCTTTTGAGATGAATTCTCTTAAACAATCAATCTCATATAACGCTCTTGCATCCAACACGTCGAAGGAATTCACTTTTGCAAAAGAGGAGAACGAGATTTCAAATGCTTGGCTGTTACCGTTCCGGGGAAGTTCTTGTCACCTACTAGAATGAAAAAAATGAGAATATACATGAAGCACTCATTAAGCAATGGGCTCCATCCGAAGAAGTTAGTACTACATGGTTCGTACATATGCTCTCCGCTTCAAATTTTGACAACAAACAAGACAAGGATAGAGAGAGTTCTTAATAACAATCCATGGGAAATAAACTATTTTATCATGTCAACTTACGCTTGGAAGTTGGAAACACTTTTGGCAGAGTACAAATTTTTATCAAGTACCAGTGTGGATTCAATTCCCATGAGTTTCCCTTGATTTACTGTGAAAGATATTCAGGGCTTGGAAAGCCACAATTTGGAAAGTTCTGGACATGGACTTTACCAAAAGGTTTGATAACAACGAAGTTTTCTACAGTGGATGAATTTTGTTTAACACCGTAATGGAGGTAACATTAATGATAAGGAGTTCGTTTCAGATAGGTATACACATTGAGATCCTTGTTCGCTATGAAGTCTTCCTGATGATCTACTTCTATTGTGGGAGCCTGAAACATGGAGTCAACCACTGTGAGAAATGGAGAAGAGCTGCTAACAACACAATATAGTCAACCACTATGAGCCCAATGGACATCACCCACCAAAACATTTTATGGCCCGTAAATTTGAAAGACAATATGGATATAGGAACTAGCCACAATGAGCCCAATTGTCCTACTATTAACCCAATATCAAACGTGACATGCTAATCTCTAAAAAGAGAAACTTGGAGATGACATTTGGTTATCTTCATTTCCCAATGAAAAACAAAAAAGATGAGGATCAGAGGTATTTTGAGACATTCAAGAAGAGGAGGAAGCACATAAAAACAACATATCCAATCCAAGCAACGAAAAATAATTGTGTTGAAAAGCCTAAATTGGTGAGTGATGGTAGTGAGTTTAGAAAATAAAAATATGAGATTTCTCATAACACACTGCATATTGGAACCCCCCGATGCATACAAGTTTGAAGTATTCAATAATGGGATCAATGGTACATCAAGCAAAAGAACTACAACTAGTGCATTTCGGATGAACATGAGAAACATATAAGAATTGATCTCTGATAGACAGGCAAGAAATAAGGAGACACAACTAAAGATAGTAAGTGAAGTCAACAGTCTGGAGGACGGGCTAGGCAACAAATTTCATCCCATACTTTCGATTCTGCAAGTAAATTCTGAGGAGTTGTTGTTGGGGAATGAGAGCGTTAATGATTTTTTCTCTTCTTCAACCCCACCAGCTGAGATATATACTTATCTTCCAAAATTTATTTCATTTACTACTCTTGCATCAATTATGCTCTTTCTATCACACCATTGTTTCCACTATATCACTTATACTCCACATAATATTATTATTACTCATATACTTTTCTTTTCCTTTATACTACTTTGATGAGGTTTTGGTAGTGGTTCCTCTAAAAAGGCACCACAAGGAAATGACTTGTTCTTGGAATTGTAGGGGGTTTGGTTCCTCCTCTACAACTCATTCTATAAGGACTATCATTAAGGAGTACAATCCTGATGTGATCTTAATGGAAACCAAAGCATCAGAACGACATGTTAACTTTGTAAATAATAGTATTAGTTTTGCTCATAGTAATGCAGTTGAATCAATGGGTAACTCTAGGGGCTTAGCTTTACTGAGGAAAAATGATGTTAACATTAGCATTATTGCTTCGCCTCAAGATTTCATCCATGCTTCTTTTATATACTATCATGCTTCTATTCCTAGGTCTGTGTCTTTTGTGTACTGAAATTCTAACCCTATGCTTCAGAATGGTTTTGGGACTCTCTGGAGTGTCTGGGCTCTTGTATCTTGTCTTTTTGGCTGATCATGGGAGATTTTAATGTTATACTCTATTCTAATGAGAAACTAGGCGGCAGACACATCAATAAGAAACAATCCTCTAAACTTCAAAACCTTATTGATATTTTTGGCCGCATTAACCTTCCTTCCAAATGAATCAAGTTCACTTGAACCAATAAAAGTTAAGGAAATGACTATGTGATGCGAGTTTTATTAACCTAAATTAATAAGCTAATAAAATCCCACTTGTGATAACCGCAAGTGCACGGTGTCTAACTGGTAGACAACGGCAAGTACGGGTCGATCCCACGAGGAAAGTGGATGCAATTGAATTTAATAATTTAATTAAACTAATTTGGAGGAAAATGGGGTTACAATATTTTTAAAACTAAACTAAAAATAAATTAAAAATAAGAAAAATAAAATAAAAGAAAAAGATGGAAAAAAATGAATTTTTGTGGGCTTGGACTCACCAATGAGTTAGCAAAAATATTTAAATCTTAATTACTGAAAATTTAAACGAGAAGCTTTAGGGCATAATACGGGGTCACCAATGAGAATCCCTTGCTCACACCGAATATGTGATCGTTAAAATCCAATTCAAATTATATCATGTTTCTATCAAACATTAACAAATTATTTCAAGCAAATACGCTCTTACCAAGTATTAAGTGTCTTTTTAGGGCACACTTAATCAAAGTTTAAGCTTAATATTTTTAGCACATGCTTTGAATATTGATAAAGGGTAATTCTAACTACCAAACATATCAAGTTTAATTTCTCGAACATGAAAGGTGAAAGCAATTTATCAAAAATTCATAAATAAATTGTAATTAACAATTAAGCACACAATTCAGTAAAATAAATCAAAATGAATTATGCAACCCCTTTGGTTTGTCGCAAACTCGATAAAAGTTAAGGAAATGACCATGTTAGAGAAAGACTTGACAAGGTTTTGTCTTGCATTGAATGGAACAAGTTGTTTCCTACAACAAACCAATCATTTGTTTTTTCTCATTGTTCAGACCATAGAACTATCATTCTCGATCATTACAACAACCTCCGTAAGGGCACATGTTTTTCAGATTTCTTGAGATGTGGTCCAGAGATCCGACGTGCCAAAACCTGATTGAAGACATGTGGAATAGTATCTCTTAACCATCTCCTCAATCAGCTCCTCCTTTTAGGCTTTTTAAACTTCATGAGCTTTGGCATAATCTTTCTGTATGGAACACATAACATTTTCCATCTCATGAAAATGTGAGAAGCCGAATTGACCGCTTACTTTCAGTTCCTATCACTGAACATGACACCCCCCCCCAACTGGTTAATCTCAATAATTTTCATGAATAACTCATGATCCGGGAGAAATCTTATTGGAAACAACATTCTAGAAACAATTATGTTTCTCTTGGTGACAAATAACAACTTCTTCCATAACTCCACCATTCTAAAGGGTAATAATAATTTCATTTCCAAACTCAAAAACATGGAGGGCCAGTAGGTCTCTGATAGAGAAGATGTGACGACCCTCATCGATCATATATTAATTCCAAGACATCTTCACCTCTTCAGAACCAGACTCAAACTCTAAAATTCTTCAACTTTTTCAACGTTGCATCAGTAGTGAGGAGAATTGTACTCTGACTTCTATACTGGGGGGAAGAAGATTTGGACTACTCTTAAGTCGTTTGAGAACCTTAAAGCGCCCGGTCCGGATGGTTTTCAAGCGATTTTTTTCAAAAAAAATATTGGAACATAGTCAAGATGACATCATTAATATTGTCCAACACTTTTTAAAAACAAGCATGTCCCTGCAGCTTGGAATTTCACATACATTGCTTTTATCCCTAAGTGCCCCAATCCAACTTAAATTTCACAATTCAAACCCATAAGTCTCTACAACATTTGCTACAAAATCTTCTCTAAAATCTTAGCAGCTGACTAAGTCCTTTTCCCTAAATTCATATCACCCTTTCAAGGGGTTTTCATTCCAAGTCGCCTGATTGGGGATAATACGGGGGCAGTGTTCTAAAAATCGCTAGGCGCTGGGCGGGCGGCGAGCAGGTGCCTAGCGCCCAGGGGCCTAGGCGGGCGCCTAGGCGGTCTTAGGTTTTGTATTATTACTTTAATAATTTACAAAAGTTAAGCATAATACCTTATCAATTACATCCAATATACATATGCAAAATTTAAAAACATGAAAAATTAACAATCGTGAACAAAATTTATTAAAACTCAAATGATTGAAGTTGGTCATGATGGGTACTTTATATAAATTTGAATTTGTGTACTCTTTTATTTTTCTTCAAATTGCATGAATAACCTCAGTTATGTTTGATAAAATCTACATTAGTAAAATTGGTACCGGCAGATCCTTTGATAATTCCATTAAGTAATCATCATTTGCTACATTTAGACATATACTGAATAAAAACAATTAAATAGTTTATTTCTAAAAAATAGGAAAGAAAAATAAAATAAGAACACAATCAGCCTTATTAAAAAATAAAATAAAATAAAATAAATAAAATAAATAAAATAAAATAAAATAAAATAAAATAAAATAAAAATCGCCCAGACCTGCCCAGAACCGCCCAGACTGCCTGCCCAACCATTAATCTGGGCGGTTTTCCACCTTCTAGGGCCTAGGCCGATTTTTAGAACACTGTACGGGGGTGTTTCCGAAAGTGACGCACAGTTAAAAAATATAGATGGAGAAAACATGGTTGGATCATTATCAAAATGAATATAGCCAAGGCTTATGATATGGTTGAATGAGGCTTTCTTGCAGATGTCTTTTCTACCCTGGGTTTCTCCAGTGAATGATGCAGTCTCTTATACTGATGCCTTTCTATAGTGGCTTAAATGTTTTTATTAATGGAAAACCTGATTTTTTCATCAAACCCAGTAGAGATATTAGATGAGGGGACCATCTTTCTCATTTCTTGTTCATTGTTATTGTCGAGACACTTTTCAGAATGATGGTGAAACCCAGGCCAATGGGGAGATTAATGAGAAATCAACCACCTCATGTTTGCATATGACCTCATCATTTTTTGCAAAATTTCTCTTGACAGTGCCACCAAGTGAAGGGAATTCTTAAGGATTATTGTGTTGTGTCTGGTCAATTGATTAACTTTAACAATTCATCTGTCATGTTTACCCCCAATGTCCAGCATAGACACCAAAACATGATCCTGGAGGTCTTGGGTATGAGAGTTGTAAATAAAAAAGAAAAATATTTGGGTTTCCCCCTAATTCTCTCAAGAAGCAAAACCCAAGACTTTACTTACTTGATTGATAGGGTCAAAAAAATATCTCGCTGGCTGAAAAATGAAAATCTTGTCTCAGGCTGGTTGAATGACCCTCATTAAATTGGTGTATTCTTCTATCCCCATTTATCCTATGCAATTTTTCCTACTCCCAACATCTATTTTGAAGAAGTTGGATTCGTTAAAAAGTTCATTTTGGTGGAGGGGGTGATACTTAAAACAGTAAAACCCATTTCTTGTTAAATGAGATTTAGCGTCTACCCCTAAAAAATGGGTGGGGTTAATATTCAACTTTCAAAACCTAAAAATCTTGTTAAGCACCCCAAAAAGGGTTTCTCGTGGACGGCTGATGATGGGGAGTCTTTCAATATATGAGAAGACTCTTGGTTATCTGATTTTATCCATCTGAGAGATTATGTCTCTCAAACTATTTTATCTTTGTTTGAATTCGTGAAAGACCTAATTATTTTAGAAGATGGAGAACATAAAGAATTAGACCAACCTACTATAAAAATATTTTTCCCCAACAGATAGCTATGGCCATCCTCGACACTTCCATTAGACACTCGGAGGAGTATGATGTGTTTATTTGAAAGCATGAAACCAAATGAATTTTCACTGTGAAATCAGCTTATAGATTTTTTAGGAGTGAGTCGATGGTTTTGACTAATGCCTTTTCATCCAGAGGCGATGATAGAAGATTGCTACAAGGTATTTGGAAATTCAAGATTCCTCATCGAGTTCAACTTTTTATTTGGAAAATTTACAAAGGACTACTTCATCTGGGAAAAGTCCTTAAACAACATCATGTAACAGTGAGCAATGAATACCCATTTTTCAACAAAAAAGATACATCATGGCATATTCTTTTTCAATGTCATCGACTGAATCTACTCCTTCTCTTGATGATGACGATCAAACTACTCTAAATATGCTTTGAACGGAAAAAAAACAGATGACTGGTTCCTAAACAACCAATCTTTTATATGGGTAGCCCCAGGTACGCTTGGGACTGGACTGAATCCTTAGTTAGAGATAGGGGCGATTACTACACGAGCTCGTCACGGAACGAGCCTTGTCTACGAAGAGCAGAGCGACCTCATCTTGCTTGCTTCTGGCAAACATACCTATTAGATGGGATTTATCTCATGAGAATGATTTTATGGAGTTCTTATGCTACATGCACAACAGTGGGTATAAAAGAAAACAAATAATGGTTAGAGAAACTACAGTCCTCGATGATATTTGGCAGGCTAGAAACAATTTGGTTTGTGAACATAAACAATTTAGAGTACAAATGATAGCAAGACTAGCAAATATCTCGGTAAATTTCTGGCAGGTTTCAAACAATATGGAACAACAACAATCTAATATTAGTGAGATCAACACTGACATACCTCAAGAAGACACAAATGCAAATAATTACGTTATTTCAAAGGTTTTTGAGTAGATACAAATATTGGTAGGTTATGATTTTATTATGTTAGTCATTGATGATGTTTTCCACAAAAATAAGTGTTTTGCTTTCTATGCGACTGATGTAGATGGTAAAATAATAGGGATTAATAAAGGATGGTGTAGAAAATACATGACAACAAGTTTTAGAGTTGAATTGGAAAGGTCAGATTAGCAAGTGAATGAGTGATGGCAAAATGGTACAAAAAAGTTGTAGTGATAACTGATAGCAAAAACATTGTGAAAGCGATCGATGCTATAAACTAGGGGTGGGCACGGGACGGGATGGGACGAGATATACCCATCCATATCCCATCCCATTCATACGGGATCGGGACGGGACAGGATGGGAAAAATCTCATCCCAACCTCGTCCCATCCCAAACGGGTTTGGGACGGGACGGGATGGGATCAGCGTGCTGCCTGTACTGCTGCGAAGATTATCATCATATAAGAACGTGAAAAATAACTTTCTTATAATTAGATATAGATGTGGCATGCAAATATAAAGGTAGCCACTAAATCCCCTAACAATGTAGTCGAGTGGGCTGACTTTTAGAAAATACATGATAAATGGAACCCACTAAGAGTATTGTGTCGCTGTGATGGCCTCCCAACTGATTTTACAATTTCATTACTGTGGGAAACAAAATTCATGGTTCATTGACAAAATGACATTTCATCTTTTGTTAGGGAAGAAATATAGACCTATTGGCGATGCTCTAACATATTCATAATGGTTTACCATCAATACATATATCGTAATTAAAAACAATTATTTTTACAGCCAGGGGCATCTCAAATTCTTGGCTCCGCCCCTGAATTCCCTTATGAATATGTATTACTCATTTAATTGTTATTTTTCATCTTCACCTGGGTATTATCAATATTTGGATGTTAAATAATTGGAGCCACTTTTATTGGGAATCCAAGCAACAGTCTGCTATCTTTCTCTTGCTTAATGAATATTTATTTCTTGAAGTAACATTTCTGTTACCACTGCAAACACCATGAGTTTATGTCAGTCATCTGTAAGTTTATATATATACATGCTCCACTATTGATTGGTTGTGATATTAGATCAATGGACAATGTGACAGTTGAATTGTTTAGCAACAAGGAGGTTATTGATGTTAACCAAGGTAAAGTGATATAATTTGTAGGTTATTGAATGATCTAACAAAGTGTCCGTTGTAATTTCCTTTTGAGGTCTATTTATGCAATGCAAGTTTGATTTTAACAGATTCACTTGGAGTACATGGCAAGAAGGTTAAGAAGGATGGAGATTTAGAGGTGAAATTCTCCCAACATTTTGTTGTATAAATCAAAATCAATCTATTATTAACAACTCTAAGCATGAAGGGATGACTGCAAGCTAAGGAGAGTTTATAGTACAAGTGGCTCAATTGGTCTTAAAACATGCAGGTCTGGGCTGACCCTCTTAGTGGTGGGAGAGTTGCTTCAGTATTATGGAACAGAGGGTCTTCACAGGCATCCATTGCTGCTTCCTGGACAAACATTGGCCTAAAGTCAACTGTTGCTGATGTTTGAGACTTGTGGGCTGTATGATCCGTAAAACATGCTCATCATATTAATAGCAAATTTCACCGGAGTTTATAGTACAAGCATAATGAATTTTTGTGGAACTTATAAATATCGTGATTTGCATAATGAATGAATTTTTAAGTGAAAGGTTTGTTTTTTTTTAGCATGGATAGAATGATGGGTATTGGTTATGTGGATTGAAGCTTGAGCATTTGTGTGTGACAGTTGCTGCTTTGGAGGGTTTTGTTGGACTCAACTTGGAAATTGGGCAGGTTTGGTGTTGAACTTCTCATTTTGATTAATGAGTGTTTGGTAAAATTTTGTATTTATTTGGAAGTTTTTGTCCTTTAAACAGGATGCTACCCCATCCAAATTTGCAGATAAAGTTTTTCAACTTTGAAAACCAGTCCAGAAGGCAATGAGTTGAAAGGACTGGATTATCAGGTTAAAGCTATTAAGGCTGGTTGAGCTTTTACTTGGGAATACTGAAACAAGTAAGACTGATATAATGTAGCTATTTTTTCCTTTGTTTTGAGAATTTATTGTGAATATGTAGATGTTTACTTCTTTATTCAGCTGAATCTTGTTTTGGAGAAACACATGAGGGTACGGGTTGCACTGGTAGGATAGGCCATTTACTGACCCTTTTGTGATGTTCATAATTTGTGCTATAATATAATATAATTTGTTCTGGCCCTTTTTCATTAGAGTAGTTGGGTTTCATTGTTGTTGTTGTTGTTGTTGTGATATTTTCTGTTGCTGCTGTTGCTCTTGTAGGCTGTGATGAGGTATCTCTCACTACATTGGCAGCTTCGGAGTGAAGGGTTAAATTTCATTACATTTCTTGGCAAGACAGCTTGTTGCTGCAGCCATGGGTGGGAAAATTTTCCTCTCCTCTGGGGTACGAGGGTACACTCTGAGCCTCTTTTCTTTGCTTTGCTTTATTTTGGTTTGGGTACATGCAGGCAGTTTGGAAGGTCTGTGTCAAAAGGGTTGTTGGGGTTTCTTTTGTACTTCAACCCCTTTGCATAGACAACCATTATCTGTCCCATGGTGGTGTTGGGCGTCCTTTCCTATGTCTGAAAAAGGAGATTCTGAGCCTAGTTGATAGCCGTCCCTTCTCTCCACTCACACACATATACATACTTTCTCTCTGGAGGAGGATGAAAGTGAAACTTGTGGGTGAAAATAGTAACTCCTATTCTCTCATTAGTTTAAGTATGAGACTTTGGAAAGATCAGTCAGATGGGTGGTTGTTTGCCAATCCTATCTGCACTGATTTCAGAGTCAATGATTCAATACATTTCATAAAAAATAAACAACTCTTATGTTTGGATGATGATGTTGTTCTTGTAGGCTGTGCTGAGAAATGTGAGGTTCTATTTTGATTTTTTGATTTTGTGGGTTTTGTATTGATTAAAAAACAAAGATCGCTTCACAACACAATGTAAGTGGGCTGATTGCTCTGACATACATAAGAGTTTTCTGAAGCACATTATCTCACATATTTCATACTTCTACACCTGAGTACCAGTATCTAATTATGAAAGCATGAAGCTTACACAAGTGAATTGTCCATATAGAAGTTCAAGTAATTAATAACAAATTTCACATAAAAAAATAATCTGACGTGTTTCGCTACCTTAACTGTCAGCATTTGTTCAATTTTCTGAAAATGACAAAATCTCTACACTATCTGATTTCATTGACTGCAGTCACTGCAAACGTGTTTACGCTACTTAATTAGTGAAACTACTTAGTTATTTGCATTTGAACCAAATGATCAGTTTAGGTTATTTGATCCAGGGGAGCCCAGGCAAACCCCTTGCTGATTGACGTGCCAGGGATTTTGGCTTGCTGGATGTTGGTCTTCAGGAAGGAAATCTACAGCAATTCAGGATGCCTGGGTGCTATGGTGCACTCTGTTTATGGAGATGCAGGGCACTTTGTTTAGTGCGGTCTGGCCAGGTGTTGGGGGCAAGCTTGGAGCAGTTGATTGCTCAGAACTGAATAGCCCTAGTCGAGGCTGAAACTTGGCGGGGATTGCAAGCAATGGACGTGATATGCACGGGCTGGAAAGTGGCTGGATGTAGTGCGGTTTGGAACAAAACATGGCATTGCTTTTGAGCAGGCAGGTGTGCTGCTGCTGGGTGCAAGGCGAGGGCGCAATGTTGCTTCTCTTTCCTGATATACAAACTGTTGTGAGTACTCTATTAGGAAGAGTTATTGTTAGATGTTCTGTTAGAATAGCTGTCAATATTGTTAGTGCTATAAATAAGTAGTCTATCTGACTTCTAATATTCACTGTCTTATTTGTAATTCTACTTCATACTTATTTTATCCATTTTTGTTTGGTTTTTATACGGGTAAAGTCGTAATGTACCCCCGTTTTGATTGTAAATCAATTTTTTTGATAAGTAATAAAGGTCTGGCATCCCATAGCTGCCCCTCCCCACTGGAGGTTTAACTAAAAAAAAAAAAAAAGGTGTGGGTCTGTGATTTTGCTGCAGCAGCAACAAAAATTTTAATTTTTTTTTCGATTATATTATTTTGCAACGGTTTCAAACCCTCGCAACAAATCAGATTTTTTTTTTTTTGAATTTTGTTTTGACTGGCCACGGCTTAAAACTGTGGTAATTCATGCTTGCCACGGCTTAAAACCGTGGTAATTCATTCTTGCCACGGCTTAAAGCCATGGCCATCATTTTCCAGGGCTTAAAACCGTGGCCAGTACTTGCCACGGCTTAAAACCGTGGCTAAAATTATTGCAACGGCTTAAAACTGTGGCCATAACTTGCCACGGCTTAAAACCGTGGCTAAAATTATTGCAACGGCTTAAAACCGTGACTAAAATTATTGCAACGGCTTAAAACCGTGGCCATAACTTGCCACGGCTTAAAACCGTGGCCAGTACTTGCCACGGCTTAAAACCGTTGCTAAAATTATTGCAACGGCTTAGAACCGTGGCTAAATCATCAACCGTCCTCAAACATAAAACCGTTGTTAATATGTTTTGCCACGGTTTATAGCCGTCAATGGTGATTTGGCGACGCCTCTACTGCCCACGGCTCTAAGCCGTGACAATTGGTTACCCCCACGGTTCCAAAACCGTTGCTGATAGGTATTTTTGGTGTAGTGATATGAATAAAAATAAATAAATAAAATATTAATAATAAATATTAATAATAAATATTAAAAAATTAGCTCGAGACGGGATTGGCGGGATTGAAAATCTTCATCCCATCCCATCCCATTCTAGATCGGGACAGGACGGGATCGGGATGAAATTATTCAATCCCATTAAGACCCGAAAAAATCGGGACGGGACGGGATGGGATCAGGACGGGACGGGATCAGGATTGCGGAATGGGATGCCCACCCCTAGTATAAACAAACATTTATCATGGCAGCAGAAGGTTACCTGGCAGTATCGGTTGGAACACAAACTAGTTTACTTTGAATGTTTCAGAGCAATTTACATTAGAAGGAACATGAACTCCACAGCTCATCGGCTGGCTGCATCAGTCTATGCTAATAATAGTAGTGGTAATAGTAATGATGATGGTTTTGAGATGCGATGCACTTTGAATCTAAATGGGTTTTTCCTCTTAATAATGCAATTTCGATTTTCTTGATTAAAAAAAAAAAAAACTGAGCTAACAATTGTTTGCTAGTAAGGCAATACCTTAAAAATGAAGAATATTTTCAACAAATGCTACGAATATGAAATGCTCATAAAAAAGGTAGAAATGATGTCCAAATTGTTGATGTTCATAATACTTTATAGAAGTCGAGGAACTCATATTCTAGCAGTTGAGCTGCAACTTAATGAGAAAATTCTTGGCTGTTTTTTTTGGATATTAGATATACAAGATGAAATTTTTTTTGTTTATTTTTATGCTTTTTAATAGGGTGTACAAACTTTCTATAAATGGCTGATCTTCAACCTATCACCACCATACTTGTCTTCAATCTGTCACCAAAAACTGCAAAAAACCAGTGTCTTTCATTGGAGAAGCATGTTCACCACCTCTTCAATTTCAAAAATTCTACAATGTTTGGTCTTGCATGTCTGGATGGTGCCAGGCACGTGCACCGCATGGTACCAGGCTTGTGGCTGGTCTTGAAAAAAAACATTCTCGATCTGATTTGAACCTAAAAAAAGGGAAGAGGAAGAGAAATGGGATCTGAGGGAGAGGAAGAGGAACCTGCGGGATCTCGTTCTGATTTTAACCTAAAAAGGGGGAAGAAGAAGATAAAGGGGATCCGAGGGAGATGAATAGGAAGAGGAAGAGGAACCTACAATTCTGAGAAAAAAAGGGGGATCTCGATCTGATTTGAACGTAAAAAAGGGGAAGAGGAAGAGAAATGGGATCTAAGGGAGAGGAATAGGAAGAGGAGGGTTCGCTCGAGAAAACCTATTTGAACCTAAAAAAGGGGATCTGAGGAAGAGGAAGATCAGGGTTCGCTCAATTGAAGGAGAAGCTTAGATAAAGGGATTGAAGAGGAAGACCAGGGTTCGCTCGAAAAGGAGAACTGGAGGAGAAGCTCGAGAACTAAAGGAGAAGCTCAAGTACTGGTGAAGGTCGACAACTGAATCTCGAAAAGGGGTAAGTGATGTTCACCTCCAACTGATGTTTTCCTTCTCATTCTCCTTCTGCTTCTGCTTCTGCTTTCATTTTCGGATTGTATGGCTATGAACTTCATTACTATTTTGTGTGAATTTGTGAGGCGTTCTGCAAATGTGATGTGAGAATTTGTGTTAGTGAAAATTTGGTTTTCTTCTTCTTCTTGTGATGTGAGAATTTGTGTTAGTAAGAATTTGGTTTTTACACATGAAGTTATTGCTGATTATAGCATTGTTCATGTCTCTGTATCTATGTAGAACTTGTCAAGATTAAGGTTTACTGTATTTTCTTAAACTGATTTTGGAGGGTGTTTCTATTTCATGGGGTTCTACTACCTAATATTAGAAGGTCGATATATTGGTCTTTCGAAACATTTTCTATCATTCTTTCTTTATTTGCTGTGGTCTCCATTTCTTATGAAGTTTTTGATAAAAGTATAACCACAAGCAGCACCACCACATTTACCTGCATTGCAAAAAAACAAAAAAATGATGCATCATGATCCTGTAACATATGTATGGAGCATAAACTCCTCAGCCTCTTCTCCTTTATTCTTTATGGATCAGTTTATATGAAATTATTCAATCTGATGTTATTTTTTGTCAACGCAGGAATGACATACAAAACATACGTTGTTTATCGTGGGCGTGTTCCTGGAGTATATGTGACTTGGCCAGGTTGCACATTACAAATAAATGGATACAAGGGTTCTGTCTACAAGGGTTTTAAATCAGTTGAAGAAGCCTATGAAGATTACGACATGTGGAAGAGATCAGAAGATGACAGATTAGAGCACGAGGCGAGAATAGAACAAGAGGCGAGAAGAGAGCACCAGTAAAGAAGAAACGACACTAAAGATGTAGTGGACCAACCAAATAATGCTCCTGAGGGTCATGGCGATCAAACTCATTATCAAAGAGATGAAACCCAAGTCAACGATCCTTGGGCTTTTTCAAGGGACATAATCAACTGTATGTTAGGGGTAGTTTTATTGATTCTTGTACTTATATTTTTTAAGATTTTGGATGGTATGTGAGATGTAATTTTGTTTTATAATGTACTTGTGAAGAAAATTTGAGTAAATGATTACTGGGTTTGAGTTGAAATTGTCTATAAATTTTCGATCTTGTTCATTCAAAATGAAGTTTTGGTTGATTGATTAGATTTGTTTGGCTTATGTAGTTATTAAAAAATGAAGCTTTTTTGTTGAACTGCTAGTAGTTGTTTAGTTTGAAGTTGACGTAGGAACTAATTGGATTGGATATTTCTTGAATCAATCAAGTTCCCAATCTGTTTTATTTTGACGTTTAGGTTGATGAGTTGAAACATGTAGATCTAGTGTTTATATTGGTTAGGTTGATGGAATTCTATCTGAGCATTTGATTGTGGTAATAGGTGTGTACAAAATCCCATCTTATGCAAAGCCTATCAATTGCAACTTTTGAAACCCATTACTGGCATGCGGCTATGCTTTTCCTTTGTCAACATCATAAATAGAAACATGTCAAGATGATCTTCATATTCTATTTCAATATGTGTTCCTTTCTGTAGGAAGCTTCATTCATTTGCCATATCCGATAGAGTAGGGAAGGTGCTTGCCAAATGGTGCTCCAACTACTCATTCGGCGTGGATAAGATGGAGCATACAAGAGGCTGTTTCCACAAGAGGCCATGAGATCTCCTTACATTGCTTCTACGGGAGTTTATGCATTTAAAACAGATGTTCTACTAAAGCTCCTGAGGTGGAGGTATCCTACATGCAATGACTTCGGTTCTGAAATCATCCCGGCGGCTGTGGCTGATCACAATGTCCAGGTAAATAATAAATTTTAAACTTAATGTGTTTCACTTATTATCATCTCTCTCTTTCTTGGGTGATGACACACTAGATTCCCATTCTTCGCAGACCTATTTGTTCAATGGCTACTAGGAGGATATCGGAATAATCAAGTCTTTCTTCGATGCTAACTTGGCCCTCACAGAACATGTTGGTTTTCTTTGTTATGATGGATAATAAGCTTATATTCAGTTTAGGAATAAAAAGGCAAATGATGCATTGCATAGATCTGGTTTTCCTTCTGCTAACTAGAGATTTCCTTCGTGCAACCTCCTAAGTTTGAATTTAACCAAGTTGCTCACAAAGTATCTTTGGAGATGCGCGCAAACAAACTGCTATTGCAACCAACTGCTACAAAAACTGCTATTGCTCTCTCCACAATCTTAAAAACTGCTGGAATATCTACAAAACTGCTATTGCAACCAAACAAAGAACTAATAGCTACAAAAACTGCTGGAATATAGCACCAAAAAAAGAACCATGTCAGTCTGTCAATTGATTTACTGCTGGAATATACCACCAAAAAAACAATTTGCAAATCATATAGCACTCCCATTACAAATTGGATTCAACCAAAAAACAGACAACATACAGATAGAGTTTTGAAGTCTACACCCAATCAAAACACATCTGAGCATTCCCATTACAAATGTACTCAAAACCCAATCAGTGGGTGCTATCACATATAAAAGTTCTGAAGTCTACACCCTACCATTCATAGCATTCTGGCAGTCTACCAAACACAACCATTCATAACATTCTGTGATTTTCTCTGTCACTTATTTGAATAAGTTCCTTCAGGGTTGGCTTCTGACAGATAGAGTTCAGATGCAACACCATCATCTCTACAAACATGTAAACAAAACATGGGATGCGTTGATATATGGCACAACAATAATAGTGTCCAAATTTGAAAGCTATCCATAGCAGTCCCCTTCTGGAATCCTCCTAATTCAAAAGGTTTAAAATAAGAACTGACATAATTTGAGATCCTTACCAGGGCATAAATAATGAGCTATATATAATCTCTCAACTCCATGTCGTTGCTAGAAGTTGGTCACTACAAAAATAAATGATAAAGGCTTACATTCTTTATGTGGTCATTAAAATGATCTTAAGACAGTAAATTACATACTTGTGTTATAAGTGAGTAAACCTGACCAAATTCATCAATTGTAACACTAGTTTGTGAATAGTATGACCTCATACTTTCATCATTCAAAACGACAAGCACGTTAATCATAGTGGGGCAAATCATAAGTGAACAATCAATGTACTAAAGGCAAACTTGCGTGTTAAGATTTAATTGACCATATGGCTCAACATTGTTTGAAAGAGGTCATATATTGTGAACCTTCAAATCCAACTTGGGTAGAACCCTATAAATGACATGTCAAATTAAAAGTAAATATTCTTGAATTGAAAAAATATATATATTCATTAAAGTAAAACAAACAAGTAAAATTACCAAATTATTCTCAATGGCATGTTCTTTGTCAATACTTCTCATTTTCTCCCTCTCTTTCTGCGTTTCTTTCTTTTTCTTGCTATTTTTACAAATTTTTTCCATGGTGGATTGTATCCTCGAAGTAGAACGTCGTCCTTTGCAACGGACGACCAATGGACTATGAATTTGATCAGTAATTTTAGCGTCAACTTCCAAAAACCCCTTTAACTCAACATTAACAACACCATCACATTTTGATCTCTTTAGTTTACCAATCTTCATTTTTATCCAATGTTTAACATTATTTGTCTCTTTTTGATCCTCAGAAGCTATGTCAGCCATTTCATAAAATAGACTGCACATTTCATCAAACCGTTCATTTTCAGGCTTCATTGCCCAATCTGAATATACAATTTTAACCTTCTTATGACACCTCTTAACATCTTTCATCCACCTTCGAAGAATAAATTTTTCTGGTAAAACATTAATCATCTTATGAGACAATACTGATAAAATATGTTTGCATAAGATCCCCCTAAACTCAAACAATTGACAATTGTACTTACTATTGAAGTCATCATCATTAAAATAAACTTTAAAATTGATTGATCTGTATGCGTTTCCTATCAACCTGTCTTCTGAAACATAATAAACTTGAAAGCCATACTCCTCCATGACATGATGATTAACTGCACAACATAACCTTCTTGCAATCTCTGTTTGAAACTCCTTAAATTTATTTGTGGTGTAGGCAGCTTGCAATTTTTTCTCAAATGCATAAGGAGTAATGCAAGGAAGCCAACGGTTAAATGATCTAAAGTCCTCATCAACTTCTTTTGAACTTTACTTCGTAGTGCATTCTCATATTGTTCTACGAATTGCTTTAGAGTGGTCTTTGAATTTACATAACCATAAAAAAAAAACATTCATACTTTCACTCATTTGTGTTGAAGATATCCCTGCCCAAAAAGTATTCCTCTAAAATGTTGGTACCCAACGAATTTTTTCATCATATAATCCACTCAACCAATCATTATTTTGAAGGTTAAATTTCTTAATGAACCCACGCCAATATTCATCAAACTTTTCATGAGATAGAGAATCATAAACTGCTATTTGCATTGCAAACTTTATAGCCTCGTATTGATTACAACCCGACAGTTTTTCAGGCAACTTTTTCATGATATGCCATAAGCACCATCTATGTCGTGTGTTGGGAAACACAATTTTGATGTCTCTCTTCATTGCTCTGTCTTGATTAGTGATTATAGCATCTGGAGCACAATTATTCATACACACGAGCCAAGATTTGAAAAGCCAAACAAACTCTTCTACTGTCTCACTACAAATCAATCAACATTCAAAAAGTATTGACTGACCGTGATGATTCACCCCAAATAAATGAGCAAATGACATTTCGTATTTATTAGTTAAGTACGTAGTGTCAAAAGTAATGGCATCACCAAACTCCTTATAAGCTGCTCTACTCTATGCGTTGTCATCCAAATCCATCAAATAGAAAAAAATCAACATTGTTAGCTTGCATCTTTTGAAAGTAGTTATGAAGTGTCGTTGCATCTCCCTCACCAAGTCTCAACCGCCTTATTTTATGCAGATAGTTGTAACAATTTTTTTGGGAAAATGTCATATTATCATTCCCACCAGCTTCAACCACACACGAAGAAAAACTCTTATTTGGTCTAACGCCCGCCCTATCATTATATTCAAGCCTCTTATTCACATACTGGCTCATAACTCTATTTTTGTGATAATATCTCGAATTTTCAGGGCTCAAATCATGATTGTGATCATCAGTTACTGTTGTCACTCTCAATGTTCCATTAGGGCGTATAAGAGCTCTAATCTTAGCCTTACTACCACATCTACCACAGAGACGTAATTTTATAATATTTTCTGTTTTACTTTTTGAATTTCCAGCCCGACCACATGCAAGAATAAGATATTTAGGATTTCCCTTATCATTTTTTTTAGTTGCCCTTACTCTCACTGAAAATCCTTTTTTATTACCATAATCATAATAATATGACTGATGCTCATCAATATTGTTAAATTCCATCCCTATATAAGGCTGAGAGAGAGGAAGACAAAGGGGATACGAAGGAAAAGGGATATGTTTTCAAAAAAAAATTTTGGGCTTTTGATGCCTCCCCGTGAAGTGGCACTTGCACCTGGCACCGTGTATCACTCCTTCAATTTTGACTGGTAGGGTGTTGAGAATGGAGATACTCACTCACTCCCTCCCCTTACTGGCTCCCACCCTCACAAAACTCCATCGTACATTTCTAGTTAGCTGGACCCACTTAAACAACAGACTTACCCCCCACCCCAAGTCCACGTGTCACCTCCTCCAATACTCAACGTCCAATCTCAACGGATTCAGCTCATCAGTCACGATATTCCATATTCAACAACCCCCCATCATTCTTACTTTTTCTGCTCCTCAATCTTCTCTCTCGGCCTCTCCACGTGACTCTCCGTTCCATATTTACAACTCTGCCACTCCCTCTCCCTCTTCCTCCTCAGTATCTTCTCTTCTTCTCTTCTCATTCACTCACTCACTACCCCAACGAAACAATGCTGAACATCATCTTCTCATCACTGGTCTTCCTCCTCATTTCGCTGTCTCACATCCCATCCGCCTCCGCTGCACACACCCTCCCTCTACCGTCCGATGCACTCGCTCTTCTAACCTTCAAAGCCTCCGCGGATCCCCACAACCATCTACGCTTCTATCCCCGCCGCATCAGCCACTGCAATTGGCAAGGGGTGAAATGCGTCAAGGACAAAGTCGTCCGCTTCGTCCTCGAAGGGGCCCGACTCGGCGGCACCTTCCCAGCCAACTCACTGAGTCAGCTCGATCAGCTCCGCGTGTTGAGTTTGCAGAACGACTCGCTCTCAGGTCCGATCCCGGACCTCTCCTCTCTCGTCAACCTCAAGTCTCTGTTTCTCGATCACAACTCCTTCACCGGCTCTTTCCCGCCTTCAATTCTCGATCTTCATCGATTACGTGTTCTCGATCTCTCGTTCAACGATCTCTCCGGTCCGATCCCCACCGAGTTGATCCTGTTGGATCGAGTCTACTCACTGAGTCTGCAGTGGAACCGATTCAATGGCTCTGTTCCGCCATTGAACCAGACTTCACTGACAGTCTTTAACGTGTCGAATAACCATCTTACAGGTGCAGTGCCAGTGACTGAAGTTCTGTCTCGGTTCGACGTCTCGGCATTCTCTTCGAATCCGGGGCTATGCGGAGAAATTGTTCATGAAGAATGCCATTCGAAGGTCCCCTTCTTTCGGTCTTCACCAATGGCGCCACCGCCTTCGATGGTGGAGGAGAACCAGAGCCAGAGCCAGAGCCAGCAGTTACAGGGTAATCTTCTTCCTCCACCAACAATGGCAGCAGTGAAACACAAGAAATACCATTTGGTGATTGGGTTGTCTATAGTAGTATTTCTTGTGATTGGATCATTTTTGTTTGCTCTATTAGTGATGAAGAAGAAGAAAAGAAAGCAAAAGGACACAACCCCATTGGCAATGGCATCAGATACAGGCGGTTCGGCCGCTGCAGCGGCAGCTGTAATGAGGATTGAAGAAGAAAATGAGTTGGAAGTAAAGGTGAAGAAGATGCAACTTGCCAAGAGTGGGACTTTGGTTTTCTGTGCAGGGGAGGCACAGGTTTATAGCTTGGATCAATTGATGAGAGCTTCAGCGGAAATGCTCGGAAGGGGTTCGATTGGGACGACTTATAAGGCAGTTTTGGACAACCAGTTGATTTTGAGTGTCAAGAGACTTGATGCATTGAAGACTGCAAAGACTAGTAGGGATACTTTTGAGAGGCATTTGGGATTTGTGGGGAGTCTTCGACACCCGAATCTGGTTCCGCTTCGAGCTTATTTTCAGGCTAAAGAAGAACGTCTCATCATTTACGATTATCAGCCCAATGGAAGTCTCTTCTCCCTCATTCATGGTACGTTATTTCTTTCTTGCTTCCTCTGTTTTTTGACACACTGAGTTTGATTGGATGAGTTGACTCGCTCTGTGGTTATTGCTTTATTGTTGAATGACTGACTGATCACGGGGAGGAAACACAGACACAGTAGACTCGTGGTTGATTGACGCCATTGACGGCGTCTGGGCACGAGAAGCTAATTATTTAAAGTTGTTTGTTGGGAAAACAGTGAATATTGATTGAATAATTAAATGTAGATGAATCTATGTGGTCTTATGTAAGCTGTACAATCTGGGGTCATAAAAGTTGGAACTCATATGAAAGTTGGCAAGCAAATAAAGAATGATGAGGAATACCATGCAGTCCTTTCCTGGTAATTCTTTTTTAAAGAAGACTCAAATTTCATGTTAACATGCTTGCGAATAAGGCCATGTCGAAACAATGAGAATGTGTCCAAGCTGCACGACTAAACTTATGGAAAGATTAGTTTTCTAAGTAATAGTGTAATACCAATTCTGAATCTTTATAAACGATTTTAGTATTAAATTACTTTTCGTAGTATAGTGTAATGCCAATTTTGAATGTTTGTAGACAATATTTAGTAAAGTGGTTCGAGAACATTATTGACCATAAATGGGGGGGGGGGGGGGGGGGGGGGTAGAGAAGGATTAGGGAAGAATATATTAGGGTTGTCTACGGCGAAGATCTTTATATATTTACTTGAAAAAACAAAGTTCTTTGCTTAATATTGACTTGTTAGCCTTCACTCCCCCAACCCACCAAACTACTTGGTAGTTGGTTGTATATCTCATGGGCCAATGGTGTCAAAGGTAGTTTATCCAACATCATCAATCATTAAGGGTGTGTTTAATTGAAAGAACCGAACTTCATGGGAAACCATGAAAAAGTTGAGCAGAGGAAAAAAAATAGTTGAGCAGACGATGTTGTTATGACTGTTTGTTGGGCTTTCCACAATGAAATGTTCTTTGCCCTCTAAGAAAGTTTTTATTTTTATCCATGATTTTGAGAAACCATGTCGTTGAATATCAGCTTAAACCTTGAGCTCTATCTTCTATCTCCCTCTTTCTCTTGTCTCTCCATTTTATTTTAGCCAAACACAATCTAAGTTTAGAGGATTCAGATTCTTAATGCGTTCCAAGCAATACGGTTATTTTATCTCCAATTTAGACTTGCACATTCTGCAGATGGAAAACTCTCCTCACTCATGTTTCGTAGAAAGTCGTCCAGTTGTGAAAACTATAGAACTAAGCATCTTTATCGTAACAGTGCATTTACTTTTCTCACCTAACAACTCACATTGTACTCAGGTTCAAAATCAACAAGAGCAAAGCCTCTACACTGGACATCGTGCTTGAAAATAGCAGAGGACGTTGCACAAGGCCTTGCTTACATCCACCAGGCTTCTAGACTTGTCCATGGGAACCTCAAGTCATCCAACATCCTCCTTGGTGCCGAATTTGAAGCTTGTTTGACAGACTACTGCCTTGCCGTCTTTTCTGATTCCTCCCATGATGAGACCGACTCTGCAGGGTACTGGGCTCCTGAGACACGCAGGTCCAGTACACGAGTCACAGCTAAATCTGATGTCTACTCATTTGGTATCCTCTTGATGGAGCTTCTCACAGGCAAACCCCCATCACAACATCCCTTCCTTGCGCCAGCTGATCTTTCGAGCTGGGTAAGGTCAGTGAGAGAAGTAGAAACTGGTGAAGAGAACAGGTTAGCAATGCTTCTTGAGGTAGCCATTACATGTAGCTTGGTATCACCAGAGCAGCGACCGACAATGTGGCAGGTTCTGAAGATGATTCAGGAGATCAAGGAGACAATAATTATGGAGGATAATGAATACATGTCATCCATGGGATTTTCTTAGTCACCTTATTACTGCTTATGGGGCTATATAGCCTCCCACATGATTCACGACATAAACAAAGGTAATCAAGGATACAATGCACCTTTTCTTCCAGGCTTTCTTGTGAGTTTGAAGTCTGAGAGAAAAGTCTATCACACGATAAAAAAAAAATATGTCTGCTGTGTATAAGCAATGAGCAGTGTTCAATTAACTGCTAACCCGGAGTACGTTTTACCGATATAGAATAACTGGATTTCACTCCTCGACTTGGAGGATCACGATGGTTACCATGGACAACTGTTGATGATTCTTGTCATTCTAGGGCCTCTGCTTCACTCATACTCTGAAGTACGATCATGAGAAAAATTAGCTGGTTCATGGACTCGTTGAATCAACTCCTTTTTGGGATTAGTGAGCAACTGAGAGTATATCATGTATTAGTAGGAATTTATATTCGTCTTTCCTCTCCATTTGATTGTGGTTAGCACCTAGGTGATTTTTTTATCTACCTAAAACTGGTTATGAATATTAAGACCAGATATCCCTCAGGTCAAATTCTCCACAATAGGTGGAACTTGGAAGGAGTCCTCACACAATATGACTCGATGTTAGTGTGAAAAGCTTCACCCAAGTTTTCTTGAAGATGAAATATAAGAACTCATTTTTTTTATTTTTTATTTTAAAATTTTTCCTTCATATTGGAAGATTGAGTATTAAAGTGAGCTAGCTTATTAAGGCATCATCCATCAAATTCTGATCAGGCTGCCCCATTGGATTTACTCCAGGCGCTGCAAAGAGTTATAAGAGGTTGAAAACAAAATGTTCTCTTTGAAATCTTGCTCGAAGAAGAGGGTGAAACTGATAACGATTTACAACCCAAGGTTCACAACTGCCGGCGTGGAATTGGTAATGTAGACCTCCCAATGCCAATTCAGCTCCCACCCCTTAAATTGATTAAGTAGCCCCTAAGATAGCAAGGAAGGCGATAATCTACATTCTATTTCAATGATTTTCATGAATGGAGTACACATACAAAGAAAGAATTAAGAAATAAACAACTTTGCAATTTACATAAACGGAATTAGCAACTCACTGAGTGGGGGGTGAGAGTGACTGTAATATCTGCGTTTTTTCAAAAAAAAAATAAAAAATAAAAAAAAAAATATTTCGGGCAGGGGTTTACTCAGTCAATGTGGTGGGGGCACATAGCCACCCACTCTTTAGGAGACAAAACTCCCCCCTTTCTTCCTTCTTTTTTTCTTTCGTACCAGAGTGCGAGGTTCTCTTCGACTCTTCGTCTCCAGCGAGTTTCGTCGGTAGTTTTGGTGATTTCTTCCCTCAAATCTCACCTCCTCCTCATTTCTTCCTATCTTCATTCCCTCTTCGTTCTCGGTTGGTTTTTTGCAAAAAAAAAAAAAAAAAAAAAAAAAAAAAAAAAAAATTAGTTTTCACATTTGGGTTTGGTGTTGGCTTGTTTGATCAGTTTCTGTAGCTCTGATCAGCTGTGGAGGGGCCTTGGTCGCGTCATTGGGAACCCTTAGAACCGACATGCAAGGTTGATTTTGGGGTTGGCCGGATTTTTGAAAAAATCAGGGTGCATGTTCGTTTAGAGGATTCTTCGGCATGAATCCGGGCTTTGGGTGCATGGGTGAGCTTCACATTCGTGACTCCGAGTGTCCTTAGACCTATTTCCGGCCTTTTGTGCAGTTTGGAGGCGATCAGACCGGAGTAGGGAGGGTTTCGGCGCGTTTTCGCCAAACTTTGGGTTTCGGCGGGGTGTTTGCCTAATTTTTATTGCCTGTAAGTTTTTCTTTCAGTCACGCGCCGCTTGTAACTTATTTATTTTTTCAGTTTTCAGCTAGTTTGCTCACCTTCGAGTCCGCCTTGCAGTTTAAAAAAATTTCGTGGTCCCGCATTCGTGGTTTTGCGTGTAAGCTTCGACCGGTAGGAATTGGGTTCTGAAAACCCATTCCGCCCAGGCGAGTGGAATTATAATATTTATTTTGAGAAATAATTATTTGAAATCCTGAATTTAATTTTTACATTATACCGTCGATTGTGTATAATTGAATCCAAATCCGAAATTCGGGGTTTTCAGATATTTCGATGATTGTGTTGGTTATTTGTGAATGAATTATGTATTGGGTTTCCTGAAAGCATGATATACTTGAATGAAATCGAATAGTGAATGAATTTTGGGTGTGATTAGGCTTTGGTGTAATGACATTGGTATTGTATGCTTCGTTTTCGAGTTTGCATAGTATGTCATATTTTACCGTAGATTGCCGAGTCTTGAGCATGTATGATAATTGACTCGAATAAATTTATCGTGGTGAATTGGGTCATGTTGAGACCCTGGCATAGTCATGGTTTTATAAAAAATTGCCGAATTGATTATGATTGCACGTCTGTTACCTTTGGTTATGTACAGACTCGTCATTTGTGCATGTGGATATTAGTATAAGTGTCTTTACCCCGCTATAATGCATGTTGTGCCGATGCTTAGGAGTTTGCTCGCATCGTGAGTTGGATGGTGCTTGAGATGACTCGCACCAGACCTTGTGGACGCTATTGCATGTGGCAAGCTTGCTGAGGTGCGGTGAGCTCCCGCACGCACTTGCCACTATAAAGTGCAGTAGAACGGGTCCCGAAGGACGTGCTTTGGAGATTACTCGCTTTCCCTCCCAGCGCGGTAGAGTTTGATTGTGTTAGGTTGGCCGTGTTAGGCCAGTCGTTCGGGATGTTTGAGTTTGTATCCTGATAGATGACACCCCATTAGGATACAAACAAGCCCGAAGTGGTACTGGTGCACGTTGTGGGATGTGTCTGGGTGAGACACATTTCTTAAGGTATGCGGATACCTACGATATGAGACACTTATACAGAATTTTACAGGATTTTTGGTTTCGACTTGATTACTATACCTAGGAGACTAGGAAGAACCATGAGATCGTCTTTATTTTCATTACTTGATATTTACCATGTTTGAATCACGTGTAATGATCGGCATATATCGTAAAAACTTGTAGTTATTGTTGAATATGAAATGCTTGTGTTGTTGCTTGAATTTAGAAATATTATCCTTAGAGACGATGTGATTTAGACTTTAGAACTTGTTACTTATCATTTATTGTCTAACATGAATTTTCCTTGTATAGTATTCTGTTATTTGTATTTAGTTCGCTCGCACCAGCTAGCTTTGTGCTTTGTTGAACCCGCAAGGGTTGTGATCTTTTGGAGTGCAGGCAGTGTTGGCGTTCCTGCTGATCGTGGCGCTTAGGCCCCAGTTTTCGTTGTAGGCGCATTTTGTGTTGTTTGGTTGTGTCCACCATGTACGGGTATGTTTTGCTTCCCCTGTGTTATCAGATGTACTATATTGTTATACTAGATGCTTGTATATTGGTTTTGTCGCTATGACTCTGACGGGGCGAATCAAATATACTTATTTTGTTCAAATTTTTATTGTAGTTTTTATTTCTGTTTCATTATCGTATAAAGAATGTGTTATATTATGATGTTGTGGCTGATTACGGTTCGCCTGTGTTACGGGTTAGTTCACGCATCAGCACACTGCAATTCCCGTGGCGGGTCGGGGCGTGACAGTGACAGAGGAGGTACAAGTAGTGCAGCAGATCAGCTGAGAAGCATAAGGTGAAAAATGGAGTCATTGACACCGTTGGTTGAGTTGCTCTGCCTCAGGCGAGCCGAGCTAGGGAGCACATCCTGGCAGAACAAGCGGAAGGCTCTTTCCCACCGTGTGGTCCTTTG
Source organism: Berberis vulgaris (assembly GCA_963556465.1). NCBI lineage: Eukaryota > Viridiplantae > Streptophyta > Magnoliopsida > Ranunculales > Berberidaceae > Berberis > Berberis vulgaris. The sequence continues at coordinate 13,482,247 of OY747136.1, read as the reverse complement.
TACTGGCAGCGCCTCCTCTTCATTCACTGGTGGCAGTTGTTCGAGGAGAATCCTTCGCAACCGATAGCCTAAAAGGGAGGAAGCAGTGGAGATAGTGTGGCAAGTCCTCTGAACCTGCCTAGTGAATGGGAGATAGAGGAGGAAAGGCAATAGCAGGGGTGTCAAATGGAACAAGTATAAGAATCTAAACTTCAACACAATCAAATGGATTGCCATCTCATGCAAATCTCCTCTCTCAATGTGAATTCAAGTATTTGTCAACTCAGAGAGAAAGATAGAGAGCCAGGGAAGGGGAAGTGTGTTTAGTAGGGACTAAATATATCCATCATTCTGTCTCTTGTAATTAGTTGGATGAATCCTAAGTTTGGAACATTGGTGGGGTTTTCCTTTTATGTATACCACTTGAGGATGATGAAGAGCCAATTTTGGTTGCCCTGACCCCATCACAAACAAATCCTACAACTCATATAACATTTAAAAATGAAAATTGATGATACACCAAAACGGTCACATCCTTAAGCCATACATGTATCGTGATGATCTCGAGGAATTATGGGTTTCAGTATCAGCCCACCACTGATCCGACCTAAGCGATTTCAAGCTCGCCCAATACAGTCCGCCAGACAAATCAAAACTCTTACAACTTACTAGGCCCATACGTCTCATAACTATCCTTAATACCCGTACGCCCTATTAAGACAAATATCTCGAGGATCAGCTTCGAACAGGCAACTACAACAACTCTCTGCTTCCAACTAGGAAGTAAATACTAGAGTGCATATTATACAGGGAAACTTCCTCTTACGGAATACCCTCTGATAGAGAAGTATCTCCCGCGTATTTAGGAACACAGGGCTAACCTGAAACTTTCCTCGTACAACATGACTCCTAATTAGATAATGATCTTCATGAAAATCTCATTATGAAACTACGTTATCGATGGCCTGGTCGAACTAGGAATCCCGCACTATAAATAAGACACGAGGTTGGTAAGCTAATGTACGTTACAAATTTCTTGTTTACAACATTACACATTCCTCAGATCCTTGTCTGACTTTAGCATCGAAGTGTCATCGGCCACCACAACGGTGGTCCGTGGCTCACGTGCGTTTCTTGTGCAAGTCAGCAAGACTAGGTCAAAGCAGGGAGTGAAAAACGACTGTATCAGTTTGGTGTCGTCTGAGGGGACGACAAAGTTCCTAGCCTTTCACTAACATCGTCTCCCTTCGAAACACAGAGAGATGGTTAGTAGATCATGCAATAAGAGAAAACAAAAGGTAGCGTCAAGCGTTCAGCTTGACGTTGCTTCACCACCTATGATAACGCGGGAAACACATGAGCATCAAGTTGGCTCTCCCGGAACAGTGACAACACCAATGGACCCCGAGTCAGATCCATGGTCGTTTTTCATACGCCAGGCCTTGTCAATGATGAAGATGCTCAATTCAATAAAACAAAGGTCTGATGAGACACTAAAGGAATATCTGAACCGCTTTAACAGTGAGTTAACCACCATCAACGTGTGCAACGACGCAACAACCGTCTCAGCCTTCATTAACAGCCCGAAAAAAAAAAAAATTCTACAATTTTCTGACACTGGACCCTCCGGCGAGCATAACATACCTGACAACGAAAGTGCAAAGCTTCATCACCCTAGGAGAAGAACGAGCAGCCCGAAGCAAAATCGAACTCAGGGAGCAACCAGTCAATAGGATATGCGTGCTTCATGGATCCCATTCTGAGTCAGAACTGTCCAACAGGTCCAAGAAAAGGGCTCTCCGAGGTATGAGAATCCAAGCAATACGCGGCGGGCAGTTGGTACCGCATGATCAAAAGCAAGACCCCTCCGTGCTGCTAGTATTTATGAAAAAAAAAAAGACCTCTAGGGCATACAACTCCCGTACAATGACGTTCTGGTAGTAACAATTTTCCTGGCAAGCTAGGAAGTAAGGAGGTCCTTAGTAGACACAAGGAGCTCGATGAACGTCCTATTTCTTTGTACGTTTCGCAACATGCAACTAAATGAGATAACATTGACCACTGATAATCGTCTGATGATCGACTTCAGTGGCGAAAGATACAGCTAACGACAACAACAGGAAAAGAGTCAGCTCAGAAAATCATGTTTCAAGAGTTCATAGTAATCGACGCGACTTTAACGTATAATGCATACCCGGGATACACCAAATGGGAGCGGCGGTCTCCACTACATACCAGTGCATCAAGTATCCAACGAACCAAGCGGTTGGTATGTTGAGAGGCAATCAGATAGTTTTCAGGGAATACCAGTACATGACGACACTGCCACCTGTCGATCCTCAACCAGCGGCTAAAAAGACCTTCTATTCTACTCGAAATGTAGGAGGAGAACAACCGACCCCAGACAATGAGGCCCCAGTCAGCCCTCGGGGCAGGCCCAATGCCGAACAACCGGAGGAAGAGACCGTTATGATCTATCTTGACAACCTTCTCAACAGCAAAACTATCTAGATCGGTTCCCACTTGAGCGAAGAATTGGTAAAGCAACTCACAGAGTTGCTACAACATAACAAGAACATCTTCGCCTGGACCATGCAGAACATGGTGGGGATCGAACCATCGATAATCACCCATCGCCTAGAAGTGGACCCCTCAAGGAAAATCGTTAGGCAGAAGAAAATGCCCGTAGTGCCCGAAAGGAACGCGATCATAAACAAAGAGGTACAACATTTACTCAACGCGTGCATGATTAAGGAAGCACGATACCCCGACTGGCTGGTGAACACCATTCTTGTAAAAAAGAAGAACGGGAAATGGAGATTATGTGTGGACTACATGGACCTGAACAAAGTCTACCTAAAGGACAACTTCCCACTCCCCTGCATCGATCTGATCGTGGATGCCACTTCTAGGCACAACTTACTTAGCTTTATGGACGCCTATTTAGACTACAATCAAATAATGATGCGCCCCCAGATCAAGAGAAAACTTCATTCATGACGAAAATGGGGATATACTGCGATAAGGTGATGTCATTCGACTTAAAGAGCACAGGCGCTACATACCAGAACAGATCGACAGAAACATGGAGGTCTACATAGACAACATGCTAGTCAAACACCTCCGCAACCCGGACCACATGCATGATCTCGCTGAAGCGTTCAAACAACTGAAGAAATACCAAATGAACCTCAACCCACAAAAGTGCATGTTCGGAGCCAAGCCTGGAAAATTCCTAGGTTACATAGTGAACAAAAGGGGAATCGAAGTCGACCCGAAACATATTCAAGCCCTTCTCGACATGAAAGCCTTAGCCAACATCAGAGACGTTAAGAGTCTGACTGGGAGGGTAGCAACACTCAACAGATTTATATCGAAGTCATCCAACAAATGTCTTCCTTTCTTTAAGATACTAAGAGGGAGCAAAATATTCTCTTGGAACGAAGAGTGTGAACAAGCCTTTCGAAGCTTGAAAGTGTACATGGGGAGTCTAGAGCTACTCTCCAAACCCGTGACAAGGGAAACACTCTACTTGTATTTGTCTGTTTTCAGGCACGCTGTCAGTTCAGCCCTCATGCGAGATGACCGAGGGACTCAAAGACCAATGTATTACACCTGCAAAACCTTCATAGAAGTGGAAGTACACTATTCGGACCTAGAAAAGTTGGCTTTGGCACTAGTCGTAACCTCCAGAAAACTAAGGCCTTATTTTCAGGCCTACTCTATAACGGTCCTGACCAAGCATCCACTTCGCTCGGTATTACATATACCCAAGCTATCAAGTAGGATGGTGAAATGGTCAGTGGATCTCAGACAGTTTGACATAAACTTCACTCCAAGGACCGCCATTAAAGCCCAGGCACTGGCAGATTTCATTCCTGAGTTCACCAACGAAAAAGAGCTGAAGGCAGACCACCATCCCTCGAATTCGAATGTCCAAGCGTGGATCTTGCGCTGCGACGGGTCTTCGATTGGGAAGGCGAGCAAAGTTGAGATCATGTTCCACTCCCCCAACGGTTTCACCCTCGAAAAGGTAGTCAGATATGGCTTCCCTGCTTCAAACAACGAGGCCTAATACAAAGCCCTCATGTCCGGCCTAAAGCTAGCACTAGGGATCAGTATAGATCTCCTAACGGCATACAACGACTCAAGACTGGTGGTCAACCAGGTCAAGAGGGATTTCAAAAGCAAATACCCTCGCATGATAGCCTACCGCGACAAGGTACTTGGCAAAATGGGCAGGTTCAAGAACTGCAAACTTATACAGTGCCCCCGCAACAACAACAAAAGGCTTGATGTGTTAGCCAGAGAAGCCTCAGCCTCCGACAAAATCTCTAGTGACCTCATTGAATACCAAGAGCAATCAAGCCTTGACGAAGAAGAATATAGAGATGTCTACGCTGCGGAAACACAACCAAATTAGATGACTCTGATATTGGAATACATAGCAATCGGACCCCTATCGGCTAAGAAGGTCAAAGCAAGAAAACTAAAAAACAGAGCAGCAAGGTACACTCTCATAAACGACAAGTTATACAGGAGATTAGTGACGGAGCTCCTGCTCCGATGTTTATCTTCTCTAGAGGCAAGCCAAGTCCTTGGAAAAATCCACAGCGGTATATGCGAAAATCATTCGGGCAGGAGAACCCTCGCCCATAAAGCCTTAACTATGAGATACTATTGGCCGACCATGCAGCGACACACCAAAGATATTGTCCGCAAGTACGACAAATGTCAGAGTTTCACGCCGTACAAAAATATGTCGGCTCAACCACTAACTCCGATGACTATTCCGTTGCCATTTGCACAATGAGGAATGAACATCGTCAGACCGCTCTTGGCATCAGCCGACAAAAAGTTTCTTCTTGCGGTCGTCGACTACTTCACCAAGTGGGTCGAAGCTGAGCCCCTATCCAAAATCAGGCAGGTCCAAATAGAAAAATTTATATGGCCAACATCGTCTGTAGATTTGGCATCCCCAGAGTATTGGTCAGCGACAACGAAACTCAGTTCGAAGGTAGCAAGGTAAAAATTTATGCAAAAGTTTGAGTATTGATCACCACTTCTCGCCAGGACACCCCCAAGCCAACGACCAAGCGAGGGTTACCAACCGGACAATCCTAGAGGCCATCAAGAGAAAGCTTGACGCAACCAAAAGAAAATGGGTTCTAGAGCTACCAGGAATACTCTGGGCATATAAGACAACCAAAAGAGTCCCCACCAGAAAGACACCTTTCAGCCTAACGTACGGTTCAGAAGCTATGATTCCGATAGAACTCGAGGTGCCAACCTTCCGAACGAAGAAGTTCAGACCAGACGATAACGACGAAGCCTTACGCGTGGGGCTAGACCTCCTCGATGAAAAGTGGGATCTAGCCTCCGCCAAAATAGCCGCCTACCAACAATGAATGACACTATTACAACAAGAAGGTCAAGTCATGCAAATTCAAGGTGGAAGATTGGATACTCAGGAAAACCCAACAGAACGCCAAAGAAGCCGGCGTGGAAAAACTAAACCCAAACTGAGAAGGACCATATAGAGTTGACAATGTCAACAGGCCGGGATTGTATTGGCTGAAAGATACAGACGGTGACGGCTTAAACGACTATGGAATGTAGAACATCTCAAAAAATATTATCGTTAAAATATTTGCTTTTACCAAAAATTTCACTGCTGTCCGTTACAACCCTCCTCCAACCCGGATTGGCCAGACTCGAATATCTGCCCAACGCCTAGTCCGCTATGCGCAGACCACAATGGCCGAGGAAGTGGGAGTCTAGTTAGCGCTGATCCGCTGATGACGACGACTTGCCAATGGATCATTGCTCTCCAACAGACAATGATCGCCAAACTTACCAAGTAAGCTTAGTCAGTTTGCGACTGATGACAATGGCTTCTGGTGCCCAACGCCTAGTCCGCTATGCGCAGACCACGATGGCCAAGGAAGTGGGAGTCTAGTCAGTTTGGCTAGCTGACGACGACGAGTCGCCAAGGGATCATTGCTCTCCAACAGACAATGATCGTTGAACTTACCAGGTAAGCGTAGTCAGTTTCCGACTGATGACGATGGATTTTGGTGCCCAACGCCTAATCGCTATGCCCGAACCACGGCGGCTGAGGAAGTGGGAGTCTAGTCAGCTTGGCCCGCTGACGACAACGACTAGCCAAGGGATCATTGCTCTCCAACAAACAATGATCGCCGAACTTACCAGGTAAGCTTAGTCAGTTCGCGACTGATGACGATGGCTTATGGTGCCCAACGCCTAGTCCGCTATGCACGGACCACGACGGCCGAGGAAGTGGGAGTCTATTCAACACTGGCCCACTGATGACGACGACTCGCCAAGGGATCATTGCTCTCCAACAGACAATGATCGCCGAACTTACCAGGTAAGCTTAGTCAGTCCACGACTGATGACAATGACTTCTGGTGCCCAATGCCTATTTCGCTATGCGCGAACCACGACGGCCGAAAAAGTGGGAGTCTAGTCAGCACTGGCCTGCTGAAGATGATGACTTGCCAAGGGATCATTGCTCTCCAACAAACAATGATCGTCGAACTTACCAGGTAAGCTTAGTCATTTCGCGACTGAGGACAATGACTTCTGGTGCCCAACGCTTAGTCCGCTATGCGCGAATCACGATGATCGAGGGAGTAGAAGTCTAGTCAGCGATTGTCCGCTAACGACAGCGACTCACCAAGAAGTCTGTATATCCCGACAGACAATGATCAAGAGAGCCTGGTCAGCCCTCTGCTAATGATAATGATTTATGTTGATCAACACTTAATTTGTCACAAGGTCAACAATAGCGACCTAACGCAACAATATATTTTGAGTGACAAAGACAAGCGCTCCGTCCAGTATTATAAATTCTATGATCTACGAAGCATCTAAAGTAAACTCAACAATATTGGGCAAAACATACTTTTATTAAAAAAAAAATTGTCTCTCCAGGAAAGCACAATACAAGTATTTTAAGGAGAAGCGTTTTCCTTAGCAGCTAGCCCTGCGGAACCAGAGCTCTCCCCTCGATTAATCAGTTCGAAAGCAGCCCTCCTGTAATGGGCAAAATCAAGATCAAGATGCTCTCATCTGATTAGCTCCAGAAGCTCCAGCCTGCCCCGAATGACCTTGAACAAGATCATTGGCCTCTTGCCCAACACATCAAAATCCACCGCACCCACCAAGTCTGCATAGAGCAAACGCTCCTCCGCCAGCAATTGCTCCATCTCACGAACGCGGCAAAACCCCTCATCAACTGCATACTTCAGCTGTTGTCGTTCGACGACCCATTTCTTCTCCACCCGCCTCCTCTCGGCCTCATGGGCCTCCAGATCGGAAAACCATCTGTCCACGGTTACATCCAGGCGCTCCAGTTCAGCCCTAATCTACCTCAGTCGCCAAATCAGACTTGGCCGCCCTCAGTTGAGATCTCATACCAGTAAATTCCGCTTCGATGACAGAGACTGCGGCCCCCACGACCCCGAGGTTTGCGACAGTACCAAAACTCTGCACCTAACCATTCAGGGAATCCACCCGAAAGAGAACATCCAAATATGGCATTTTCAGGTTCGCGAAGGCCTTCTCCAAAGCCAAAACTCGCCCGCGAGCTTTGGGGTGCAGCGAAACAATACTGTACTGCTCAAGGGAACGAGTGACCCTCTCGGGACCACGGTGATGCGAACCATTAGCACGCGTTCCAACATCTTCCCCCTCTCAGTCAACAAGGGAAGTAAAAGCATTAGGAGGGAAGCTGCGACCCCCTGAGGGAACTACTTGTGTAGACCGCGATGTCCCAAGGGGAGAAGCCGCTCGGTCAGAAAGTTGCCTCCTCTTTGGAACAACAACGGGAAACACATTAACCTCCAATTTAGCAAGCCTGGACAGGCAGGGCAGGGCCAAATTTTCTTCCTCGAACGACAATTGACAACCCCCTCGACTAGTGAACCTGACGCGGGGCGGACATCATGAGAACACTGCAGCAACCCACTACGCACGACATTGCTTGACATTATGACCTCCTCAACGGACATCAAAGGGAGTTTGAGGAACTCCCTCTCTATCTGTCTTTCTTCCTCGCTAAGAGACATAATAACAAACTTCCCTAAAACAAAGGAATAATGTCAGAACTAGCGCCGCAGCAGGGATACACAAAAATATATATGAAATACGTTGGCAACTAAGAAACTCACCAAGATCAAACTGAAAAAATCAGGACACTCTACAACTCCCAAGCTTGAAGTACGCAGAATCCACCAAAGCTAATAACCAATACTTCTCCCAAGGTTCAGCGCCGCTTGCCACCAAGCGCATACAAGAAGGGCAATTCAATATGCAGAGACCCCTGGGGTCCAATCGAGTAGTGGTCATGTGATGAATCACCGGCGGTGTCAAACGGAAACCAACGTCATGATCCCTCAGAAGAATCGCAAACAGAATCATGAACCCGCTCGGATTCATTTGAGCGGGAGGCATACACAAATTAAGAAAAAAAAACGCTAGACACATCTGACATTGAAAATCGGAGTCCAGACTCGAACATGCCTCGGTGCAAACTTATGTATCCCTGAGAGGGTGTAGTCGAAGCCAAATCTCCAAAAGCTGGAACGATTTCCAAATCTCTCGAAATACAGTACAAGTTACGAAGCCTGGTCAACTTGGTTTCGTCAACCAAACTACCCTCGAAGAACTTGATGCAAGTAAAGGATAACAGATCCATGGGAGTAAGTTCAACATTATCAGCCATTGGTAGAAAGAACGGATCAAACTTCTTAGCGATATTATTGCTTGAAAGGACAACGCAGATAAGAATGATAAAATCTTCATTGAAGCAACAAATACTTATAGGGAAGGCAAATCCCACTTTCCCTCCTTGAGCAATCACATACCCATTAATGTCAGACACCGCTTGAAACAAACGTTTCATTCATCACGACGGTACAATTGTTTTTTCAAAGAGTCAGCCTAATGGCTTTACTGTCCTTTAACACAAGAATGCCAGACTTGATCTCTCCGTTGTGTTGATTTTGATCTAACATTTGTTTCTCAAAAGAATGCCTTCACTGTCCTTTACGCCTTTAACACAAGAATGCCAGAGAGAAAACCCTAATGGCTGAAGTCCAGGAGGTGTCATCTGGGAGGAAAACTCGTGCCAAACACCTGCTGGACTAGTCATGAAATTTAGTTCACAGTTGAGAGTATGATCTCCATTGTGTTTCAATATCCTGAAGCTCTAGTTCAAGTTGCAAAGGCGTCACAGGAAAGACGTAGATCACAACTGAGACGAATTTGTAATGACAAACATCTTAAATCATATGTTCTTCAACAACATTTGAGGAATACAATAATACAGAAAACAATTTCATTTTTTCTTCACTTTTTTTTTTTTTTTGGGTAAAGAAAATGATACAGATCTCAATTTTTTGACCAAGTCAACAGTGTAATCTACACAACATAAACAAATTTTGCCACACAAAGTGATATGTATATATTCAACTATTACAAAAGGACCATTCCTGCACAAAGGCTTTGACACACTAGAAGAATCCCTTCTTTCATTGTAATTTTGTTAAAAAATATTGAAAAAATATATAAACTCTAAAACGAAAACTGTACTACCCTGCCAGCCGCCTTCCACCACCGATACAACCCTTCTAATCTCTCTAGCCTTTGTCCAACGACTACCATTGGTGATCACAACCGCAACATCGAAATAGCTTTACAGAGATGCTCCAGATGCAGAACCCACAGCCAAAAACAAGATTACAAAGAAAACTAATCCAACTGCACTTCGACCAATCCAAGCCAAGACCCAGAAAACACTGATCTCTGACCACCAATTTATAGCAGATACCTGCAATTTATAAACTTAACAAGTTATTCAAGTATGCCAAATGGAAGTGAAAGTTGCCAAATTTAGCAACCATGATTCGATGAGCTGAGAGGCAAACAAGAGAACAATATGATGAATGTTACAAGTGTACATAAGAATTACATGCAATATATTCTTCTCTCCTCCGTGCCATACTTCGGGTATCCCATGCCGGTCAAAGCTGAATCTGCAGGAAACATGGTAATCACGACACTTCACATCGTGCCTGCCAAAGCCTGTGACCAGGACCTTGCCTCACCATGGTCTCATCACTATGTCTGATCCATTCAGATAGTCTCCACGGCTTTTGCCACTTCCACTTGAATTGTAAGAGCCACTGGTGATGACTCCTCTTCCACCTCCATAGCTTCCCAGCTTGTCCTACAACTGCTAGCTTCTTTCCCATGGATAACTGCCCAATTGGCACCATCTGTGGCCAGAAGGAAATTTATTTTATTCACATAATAATAGAGTAGGCAGATCATAAGCAGCAAAAAGTACTGAGTATAAGACTACCTTCCGCGACTGATCCATAAATGCTGCTGATCCTCTGACTGAGCCATTAACAACACCAGCTGTATATTTGAGCTGTTTTTGTGCAGGCACTGATATTGGAGACAAAGGCCCACTCGTATCGTCAGCAAAGTGTTTCAGTGAACTGTGCGAATTTCCCTGTTCAATTGATTCCGAAGTATTAGGACTATAGCTGAAGAAAAATCCTAAAAACTATTTGGTTGCTAAGCACTTTTTTTTTACTAATTCTTTCAATCTACGGCACCAACAGCTAAAAAGTGACTTTGTTGAAGGTTCATACATAACCACATAATATAACATCAAGATATTTTTTTTTCGAATAATGTATACTGTTCACGATATTTATACATATTCCTTTTTGTTTTTTTTTTTTGGGGGGGGGGGGATGGATGGATAAAATCAATATACTCAAATCGTAACTATAATGAATTTCAAGACATGAAATACCCGTTCTTGTACCTTTACAGGTCCAAGGTGGTTCGTTCCAACCTTCAAGTACATTGTTGGCAACGGAGTGATTTAAAGGAAATACCAATTGAAATATACAAAGACATTCTCACCGAAGCTGATGAAGCCAAGGCAATGGCAACTGCTTGCTCCCTCAATTTTTGCTGCTTTTCGATTTCTTTTCGCCGAGCTTCACTCTGTCGCAGTAGACCAACAAGCTCATTGATCTGCTCTTGCATGTCCTTCATCTCAACCTCCTTCTCCCATGCCTGACATCTATGACAACAAACAAACTAATTAGTTATATGATTCTTGTTCATGGATAAGTCATGCTCCTCCTGGTCCTCCAAATTATTATTACCATTTTTTTAAAGGAAGGAAAAAGGAGATTGATTAATTGATTTCGTTACAAATTAAGGGCTTGTTTGGTTGCCCAGTTTCCATGGGAATTGGAATCCAATTCCTGCCACATCTCAATTTTTCAGCGTTTGGTTTAGTATTTTCTACACTGAATTGGTTTCTGTAAGTGACCCCCTTTTCCCATCTATAACGTGAATCTGACTTAAAGCCCCATTTCATGGAAACTCTTAAGAGATAATCCCTTCAATCTCCATAATTGAGACGCAAGATGCAACAGCAAACCAGCAATAGAAACAGGTGTCTTCTCCTCTTCTCTCCCTCTCCTTCACCTTGTTTGTAACTGTCTTTGCAAAAATCTCCTTCACTTCGAATATCCCTTTTCATCTAATCAATCCTCAACTTGCTCTCCATTTAAGAGATTACAAGGTTTGAGTATTGCCAGGATTGGATTTGGGGGGTGGGTCTTTCAGCTTGGTAGTTAGCTACACAGCTATTTGTATTTGGTTAAGACCAATAGAGGAGTAGAACTGTAGAAGGGAAGAGATATAAGTGCCTGATTACTGAAGTTGTTGAAATGCCTGTGTAATTAATCTAGGAGTCTAGACATATAATTTTGCCATTTTTTCTGTTTATCCCTGTCCTCCGTTTCAACTAATTATAAATGTATTCTCTGCTCCTTCACCTTCCACTCATCAAAAGGAATTCTTTGTCCAGTCTTCCCAAATTCATCAAATATTCTCTCAATATTTAATATTTGATTTAAAAAAATAAATTTGTGGAGAAATTTATACAAATGAATAAAAAAAGCCTATTTTTTCAATTGAACAAGAAATGGAGGGCATTTGGAGAGCTTTTCTGCTGAAAATCTGAAATATAAGGACAACCAAACGTTACAGTACACATTTTCCGTGAAGTCATATTCTGTGGAATCGGATTTCACAGTATTGATTGTTTTTTTTCTGTGCTACCAAACATACCCCTAAGTAAAACTTAAGACTGGAGGCAAGCAAATGGAGTTCTAAACTTATGGTGCTTCTTCCTTTTAGGCAGACGCACAGTAAACAAACACTGCTTACACAGTATTTCTTTTATCTCTACTTCAGAAGTCATTCATCAAGCAAAATGCCCTTAATCTCCTGCAAAATAGGTTTTCCGTTATCCCAAGGAGACTAAGTGACAGTTATAAGCTTTTATTGATGTGTAAAGTTTGTTCCTAAACCCCACAACGCTACCTTTCACGTTTCCCCCTTAGCTTTTACTAGGTTCTAGTTAAATTTGACATCAACAATTTTTCTTATTGTAGGCCGAGTGAATAAATGAGAACTTAAACGATGTGATTTTGATTAAGAGTGTGCAAAAAACCGAAGAAACCGACCGAACCAAACCGATTTTATCGGTTATTTGCTTTTTCGGTTCAGTAGTAAATTTTTGCAAAATCGACCCTCTCAGTTCGGTAGCGATTAATCAAGTTTTCAACCCGTTAAAAACGAACCGAAACCGAGTATACCAAAATTTTCAAAATCTGGACATGTTTGAACTTTTAAGTGCTATATATTATTCATCATGGAAAGATGGTTTAGGCTCCTGACATGACCATTGTTGGGTGAATTAAAAAAGTGGAAATGCAATAATGTAACAATCTTTTTTTTTTTTAAAGGCAAGCATGCAGCAGGTGGGTATAAAACCCAACAGTGGGTATAGAACCCGAGACATGGGGGTTAAAATACCACAGCCTTAACCATCCAACCAGGCTACCGTTGGCTAACAATCTTCTTATTGGTTGCCTTGATCAAAACACAAAGATTGGAGTATTTCTATTTGTCCAATGGCCAACATCTAACCTTGTGCATCTAGAGTATGTGATAATCGTATGGCTTTTCTCTAGCAAATAAACGTACACAATTACCCAACATCAAGGTTGGCAGTGTCTTTTGGTTTTGAGATGATGTGGATATCTTGACCAGGCATGTTTAAACTTTTTGTTCTTTAATTCTTTAAGGATGCATTTAAAGTTGGGGTGTTTTAGAGCAAGAACATCTCAAATTCAGGTCTTCTCAAAATATATACATGCTTCTGTTGGTTCTTTCTATACCACAAGGATCTGCTACAGCCCCAAATTTTCAACTTTAATCTCATATCTCCAAACATTCCTTTACATGGTTAGGTTTTTTATGTTCAAGTATGAGTTAATCAGTCTGATACTAAGATCTTCCAACCTCATCATCATGTTCTTCATTGTTTAGGCTAGTTTTCTGGTTTCTTGTAATTTTTATGCATGAATTGTTGTTGTGAGAAACTGAAAAGAAAACCGATAACTGACAACCAAAATCGAACCGAGAGTATCGGTTTCAGTGGTTGGATGGTTCGGTTTCGGTTTGTGAAATATCAAAACCGATGATTGCAGTTTGATTGTCGGTTTGAGGTCAGAACCGAACCGAAACGAACCGTGCACGCATGGTTAGAATGGTAAAGAGTTGTGAAACTTATGAAACTAGATGGTATCGTGTTAAAATCATTTTAGCTGCTGCTACATTCAAGTCATAAAGTAGTACCTTGCCTCGCCAGCAGCATTTAACATGTACTGAAGCAAGTTTTTTGCATCAGCCATTGTGCGCAACTGGTTCCAACGGCCACGGCCAGTAAAGGCACGTTCCCTCTCTTCTGCCTCAGAAAGTTGTGATGCCATTGCTACTAGTGAATTTGAAGAAATGCTCAGCATGTTTTCAAGTGATGCAATTCTTGCCATTCTTGCATTTGGTGACATGGATGCTACCCTGAACACATAAGAACAAAAGGAAATCAATTGTAAATATTAAGTGTCACGTTCTCTTTAAGGAACTAAGCATGTCTCTGTCCTATAATTTATACCTGGAGTATCCATTCTTGCCTCTATTGGGGCTAGTACCGTTTGGACCATGCTCATTCACACCTCTTAGTATGGCTAACTCTTCAGCAAGTGCAGCTCGCCTGGACAAAAAAACATATGATTACAAACTCGAAACACATAAAAAGCATTCATAATAAATAAATAAAATAACAACAAAGTTTCAGATTCTAGCTACATACACTTGGCTTTGTTTCTCGTATTCAAAACGAACTTCATGCACATGCACCATGACTTCAAGCTCATGATCAAGCCATCGTTGCAAGGATTTCTCATTACTCTAAAGACAGAGCTTAATCAGAAAACAAAAAACTTTCTAGGAAAAATAAGTAGCAGATAAGACAGAACCTGAAAATTTTCCGAGTTGTATACATTAAGTACCTGCCCACTTGATATGTTTCCATTTCCACTGCCATTAGCAGTTACTGAAAACATGGAGCAAATACTTTTGGATATCAGAATATAAGAAGAAATAACAGAGACCAAATGCCAAAATTTAAAAAAAAAAAAAAAAAAAAAAATTAATAATGAAAAAAGGGAAAGAGGAAAAAGAAGGAACGGGTATAACAAAAAAAGTAAAAGAAGTCGCTTGCCTGAGATATCTCGTGCTGAGGATTTGCGAGCTTCAAGCAACTCTTTTAGTCTCTTGGTGGCCATGGCAGCCTCTTCTGTCTTCCTCTGGAGAACCTGCAAGAGGAAATCATCCTCACAAGATAAGCTGCTAGCTATCCATTGCATAAACTATGACACACATATTCTATATAGATGACCTAACACTGAGGCAAATATACTGTTTTAGCAGGATATGTTTGTTTGATGTAGCACTCTAAAAAAAGTAGAGAGGATATTATGGACCAACCAGATCCAACCATAAAGGTCCTCACCATTTTCTGCCGTTGATTTAGAGCTTGCAATTTATGGCGTTCATACTCATTTCTCCTACCTTCTTTCCGTAACTGTTTCAAGGCATGCATAATCAGAAAACAATCATGATATAGAGGTCTAAGAATGTGAAAACACAACATACAAGTTGAACTAATCAGAATTATGCAATTTGAATATTCAAGGATGCTGATCTAGAATGAAGTATAAGTTCATAGTAATGCTAATGCAAAGATAGTTATGGGAGCAAGAACATATTCAATGATACATTTTCTTAACGAGTGGATCAAATAAGGATTGGAACAGCATGTTAAATCCTTATGATCTATACTGGTATCATGTACATGATCATTTATTTACTCATATGCTTCGTATGATTTCTTTGGTTTACTAAGTGATTTTCTTTTGAACTCAAATTAATCAATAGCTAAACAAAGAGAACCTTCCCTAGTATCATCGTAACTAGTGCTAAGAGAGTTGTAACACATCTTGGAATTGCAATGAATCTGAATGTTGAATAAAGATAAATAAGCGAATAAAACTTGAGCTAAGTTTATATTGGAATAAAGACTCAACAATGTCAACAGAATTGTCTTAGCATTTTATTGAAATATAGGAATAGTTTGTATTTTGGAAATATCAGCTGAGTGTGCCACATGCACACATTCGTGTTGTTTCACAGAAAGATATACATGTTCACTTATAATATAGGCCACAGAAATTCCATGTACATGATGACATAAAAGATGAACACATTTGCAAGCGCAAGGATTCAAATTTCTAGCACAATCTTCAGTGGGAGACCAATCCAGGAAAATCTTGGGCTTACAATAAAACAATCTTAAATCATACGACTGATATATTTTCTGAGTAATTATTGTATTACCTGCAACAGCTCTTTTTCACGAGTGGCCTTCCATTGTCGAAATTGTTCCGCCTCTTGTTTTATCCTATGTTGGAGTTGGACCTGCAATATCATAAGCATCATCAGCAAATAACCTTCACTAGACATGATGGTACTTCATGAAAGTGTAAAGATGGTTGAAGACCGAATTCATGGTCAACCTTTTGCGCTTTAATAGCTTGTATCTCATCTTGCAACCGCTTTGTCGCTTCATCACTTCTTTGTTTTTGCTTTAAAATCTGAACCTGGCTTTCTTGTTTCTTCTTCAGATCCAATATCTGAAATACATAAAGTTTCAGAGATATGAAATATGAAGCAGATTAAGATACAATCTTAAAGATCTCAGCATAACTAAATGGTCACCTGTGCCTCAAGTGCCTTCAATTTCTGAGTATGACTATCTTGCATTTTCTGTGTTTGTCCATCAGAACTAGCAGCAAGGCTTTCAACTTCAGCCAATAGGTGGTCCCTCTCTTGCTGTAGTCACATTCAAATGTAAAGGTCGACTTCAATTTTTAAAAGAAGATAAAACATGAAGAATGTGGTATGCACTAAAACATTCAAATAAAACCTGCACAGTTCTCTTTTCATCCTCGAGTTCCATGATTTTCTTTCCAAAATGCTGCTTAAGGGTCATCGTGTCAGAACCTTCAAACAGTTTCATCTCTGTCTGCATAGATAAAGTAAGTTAAATATAGACTGAAAGAAAATTAGATACGATAAGTCCATCTAACACATCTCACAATATAGTTCTAGTCAAAACTCTGCTAAGAACAAACTACTAAAATATGATAATAGTGAAATCAAAATTAGTTTACAGCAAAGGGATCCTTTTTTCTATTAATATTACAAAGTCATGCTTATCAGTGACCAAGCTTTGTACAAACGTTCCTTACTATAAAAAATCAAAGCACAGTGTCAAAAAGCATTACATGAAACTTTTTTGCCATACCTCCTTTTGCTCTAAACGCTTGTTTAACTCATTCAATTCTTTGTCCATTGTATTCTGCAGAAGTGTGTGTTCCCACTCTTTTGCAACTTCTTCATCAATATCCTTGGTATTGTCACCTGCTTAGGTTTTCAAAGAATTATTTCATGCAAAAGTGAAAAATAAGACTTGCTATTTGAATAAACTTTTAATGTAACTGAACCTATAAATAGACAAGGGTAAACTGACAGAAACATTAGTGGTCACTGACCCATCCTGAATTAAAACAGAGGCATACCTGCTGTGATTTCACTCATATGATAATCAGGTGAATCCATATTCTGCAAGCCCCTCTTTAGCCCATCACTTTTCGAAAAACAACTGCCATCTTCCTGAGATATGAAGCCAAAGTTGCTTAAGAATCTACCATGTACTATAGAATATGCCAAGAGGAAGATAATGAAAGAGTGGTCATACTTGAGAATCTGCCTCACTTTGCTCTACTACTGCACATCTGCTACGGAACTCATGAAGTTCCCTACAAAGATTTGCATTTGTAGCTTCCAGCCAAGCAATCCTTTCCTTGAGAACCTACAAAAGAGGTTCACTTCTCAGTACCTCAAGACACATATATAATAGACATTTTCTTAAAAAAAAGGTCTGCATTTCTCAGTACGGAAATTAGAAAGATGAAGAAGTGATAAGTTGAATTGACAGAAAGAGATTACTTAGAACTCAGATACCTGCACTTCATCAGACGAAGCGACTCCACCACGGGCACAAAGTAATTCTGATTGCAAGTATTCTAGTTGTTGACGCATCCTTTGCATCTCATTGGACATTGGATCTCTATTAACCTGTAAAAAGTAATGCATTCACTGTTCAGTCACCCTCGTGCATGCAACCATATGACTTATTGAATTTTTTCCTTCTATGTAAAGCAGTATAAAGAAAAAAGACTTTAATACTTACAATAGGCTTATTCTGAATGTTACGAGCACGATTAGCGTATTTGAGAGTGTTTAAAGTTTCCTCGGCGTTAATATCAGCAGGACTGATGCAGGCTGGAAAAAAGGAATAAACGTGGAAGATGTTAGAAAACAACATAAAAATTCAAACTTCAATAGGAAAGGATTGTGCAGCAGATGCATCAATTTTTACATTTTCAAATCAAAACTGGGGACTGTAGAAAACATGGTCTCAATTCTCAAC
Organism: Berberis vulgaris; assembly: GCA_963556465.1. Lineage (NCBI taxonomy): Eukaryota > Viridiplantae > Streptophyta > Magnoliopsida > Ranunculales > Berberidaceae > Berberis > Berberis vulgaris. The sequence continues at coordinate 13,464,243 of OY747136.1, read as the reverse complement.
CAAACAGATTAAGGATAAGGATCTTATTATAAATACTGTTTATTTTTATTATTTTTTTTCAATTTTGAGTCTGGTGTATATTTTGCTCAACTTAGAGACATACATTTCCGTGTACATCTTGCTTAATAAAATGCAAAAGATCACACCTGTCCCTCAACTTAAAGTCAATAAATCACATATGACCTCCAAAAAGAGAGGGAGAGAGTGAAGTTATGAATTAAAGTTTTCTAATGTCAACAGTCCTGGAATAGAACTTCTTTCACACTTTTTACAGGTACAACCTCTAGTTTCGTATCAAGCAAGACGTAATAATTAAAAGCAACTGAAACATTATGAAAATTAGAACAAAAGAGGGATAAAGCATTATGCCAGAGAAAATCAGAGCACAAGCATGAAACATAACAATCATTGCTAGTTACACTAACCAATCATTTGGCATCTAGCCCATACCATGATCATAATCCCATAAAGAAGTAACTGTAAGAAATTATGTGAACATACCAAATTCAAATTATCTGGGGTATTCTTGAAAAAAGCACAATATGGAGTCTTATTAGTCATGTAGTCCAATTCTTACCACCCAATGATTCATAAGAAAAACGAAAAACAAAATGGAAGAGTAAAAATAGGTGCATGGGATTACCAATCATGACAGTTCTGCTGTTTCCACCAAGCGAATCCTGCCAAAAGTTTACAATGAGACAGAAATTACAAGGAGAAGAAAGACATTCTTAGCAATTGAAACATTTCCAATAGTTATAAACTTCATCCTTTTCTTGGTAAGCAAGACACTCATATTGGTCTTTGAGGCACAATGTTCAAGAATTCAGACTGAGCAAAGTTAAAAATAGAAACTCAAGAGTTCCTTTTATGCTACTATTTGGTAAGAAAGTTACATAAAAGTAAATCAAACCTGTAAGAGTCGAGTAAGTTTACTGTCCCGATAAGGAACATGTACACCTTCCTTCCTCTTTTTCTCATCCCCTAGTGCACTTATAACATTACCAAGAGCAAGTAGACCCTTGTTAATATGAACTCCTGGTTAGAAAAGGAAGGAGTCTCTATGAGATTGTTGTTATACTTAAATCTCACCTCTGCATGCATTTAGTAATATAAAATCAAATTACCTTCCTTGAAGCGAAGTCCGTCGGATCCCGTCCGCTTAGCTCGTTCTGATCCCGCGAGATCTACCAGATGGAGTTTTGCACATAGATATTCTTCATTCATGTCCAAATTTATACCATTAGTTGCAGGGACAGCTGGACCAAGTTTCCGCATCTGCTCTAAGGTAATTGTGAATATGGCATGGGAACGACTATCGAAAGAAGTAGAAAACAGGGAAAATGCAACTGAAGTCAGAAGTAATTTTAATAGTTTGCAGTGTGAACAATAAGCTTTAATTAGACGAGATGGAAAAGGCCATACTGTTTGCTGTTTGTGGTAATAGTAATATATTTTTACACTTGAGAGTAATAAATTTTGTATTTGTGTTTCAAATCCACGTATTACTTTGCACTAAAACTTTAACTTGCTACTTCTAGAAATCAAGAATCTTTTCTTTTAATGTCATAATTTGTGCATAGGAGTTATCTCAGATTTGTTGATTCAATTACTCAATTAGAATTAGGAGACGAGGTTAAAGGGTTTATGATGTTAACCTGGACTGGTTGTTCATGTTTGTGCTCCCTGTTGCCCTGCTCAACGATCCTTGCTCCAGATATGCAGCCATTTCTTTTAAGGTGCTAACACCAACTTCAGTAGATCCTGCCAGTGTAATAACTCCATTTGATGTCTCCCGAATTTGTATGGGAGGTTTCCCAGGGACACTTACTTTCCCAGTGTGTCCATTTGCAGTCTCTGATTTACCCATAGATGCAGGATCTAGCAAGTCATGTACTTCTTCTTTGAGAATCTTCACAGTGAAACCTCAAGTTAAATACTAACAAAGAAAGCAGTACAGGAATATAAAGTGCTAGGTCATTTCTTGCTATTGGATATAAGAAGCTTTCAAAGGTGGCCAGAATCTGAATGTACCATTATGCGTGCTGAAGTTATCTGATGTGAAAGGCTAGAAATCATCAACAAAACTGTTTTTGAAGGTCTGACAACGGATAGATAAAGCTTATGGGCACAGTGGACTGAAATGATGTTTGATATGGAGACCAATAAATGAGACATGAAGAACCTCATCTCATCTAGCCTTTAAATCTTTGATTATTTTTTCTATTGTTTTATCAAAACTGGAAACGTAGACTACACAAGTACAGAAAGAATGTCTGTCTAAGGACTCAATTGCAAATACATTCTTACTTTCTCTTCTATTGCCCAATTGAGATCCAAATCCAAAAGAGTATGAAGGTAACAGACACTTTTTACTAATATGACTAAATGAACCGAACAACTAATAAATGAAATATAGATTACACGTAATGAAATTTGACATAGGTAGAATCGTCTCCCATTTATTTATAATCTAGGATCTTAAACATGCATGAGTTGCTTCAAGAAAACAAATAGTTCTAGTAATTACTTTAAAAGTGAAAGATTTCGACTTTTCAACTAACCTCAATGAAGGAAACATGTAACTGGAATTCAGCTTCGTGCCTCTGAGTTTCAATCTTGTTGAATATCGCATCCATGACTTGGGGAATAATACCTTTCTGGTAACCATCTCTATAACCAGTTCCCATTGTATATGTCTTCCCAGAACCGGTCTGAAGAACAGCGCATGTTAATAAACAACATTGGTGATGGGATCCAAGTATGAAAATTGTTTATTAGAACTCAACCAGAAATTTGTAAAACTTTTACCTGACCATAAGCAAGAACAGTGGCATTATATCCGTGGAACAAACCATCAACAAGTGGAACAACACATTCTTCAAACATCGAAGTTGATGGAGAACCGCTGCTTCCATATACATGATCAAAAGTGAAAGAATGTGCACCAATTTGTACCTGCATAATAGCCACAACAGAACCAAGACATAGAAGAGCAATTTGTATTTGTTAAAAAACATTTCCAACATAAATATTAAAATGAATGTAAGGACATTTCTTGATAGACTTGAATGGAGGATGAGGAATCATTCAACCATTTAATGTATTGATGATAGTATTTGTCATTGTGAATTGACCATTTTTTTTTCAAAAAGTAATGCTTCTCGTATTTTGATTTTCACAAGTTTCTTAATTTCGAAAGTTGCAAGTTGTACACAAAAACTCTTAATTTCAACTTATTTTTTCCTAACCATGACTTCATACAAATGAAAATTCATGAAATTCTTTTCACAGGAAAAAACACATCTTAATTACTAGCTAGGCCAAAAGGTGTTACCTATTCTCTTTTCGCATTTGGAAATATTTGCAAACTATAATTAGAGTTTTATTAATGAGAAGGTTCAGTGCATAGCTTTTAATTACACGGCAACTGAGATGACAAAAGTATCTGTAGAAGTGATGCATGTAACCTTTCAGTGTCTTTGATAATCAAACCAGTCTTCCCAGATGTTGAAAAAACTAGTTTTCTCAACCAAATGACTAGATCAACAAGTCAATTTCTTGAAAAATATGTAAAATTGGGAAATATAATAAATATTGCAAACTAGTAAATCATTCGATATTAACAATACCCACTCAAAAAATCACCAAAGTTTTGATCAATCAAATAATACGAAAATCTATCAAATAATTCTCACAATTCAATGCCAGAAAGGATATCGGAGGCTATTGGATTTACTGAAGAAGCAATCAAAAAGGAATTTTTGACCGTTCAGCTAAAAAAAAAAAATCCATTTTGACCTCAAAAACAAATATTTGTGCAAAATTTCTTAAAACCCATTTCTTGTCTAATCCCAAAGACGACAACCAATAAAAGAAATGTTCTAAAACAAAATGAACCTCATTAAACCCTTGGGCCAGGAAAAACAAATGAACCTCATTAAACCTCTAAAATAGATAAATTTTTTCTTCAAATCAAGACCCTTTTCAGATTTGGGTAAAAAGCACTGAAACTAATCAATGGGAAAGTTGAAGTATTAAAAGCACCCATTCTCTCATCAGATCCAGATCTCTGATCAGCTTATACACATATCCATTGTGGACTAAAGCAATGTGGGATCAGTAACACAGTACCTGTGGCTTCCCAGAAATTACAGTGACACAATCTTTACACCCTTGTAGTCGTTCATCGCCTATGAGTGGTCTTATATGCACAGCTACTTTTACACAACAATCCTCTGCTGCCTCCATTGCTGGCATTTGAACAGATTGCAAAACAGAGTATAACAAAGGAAACTAAAGAGTGGGATTGGAGAGGAGAAGAGAAGAAATTTAAGTGAGGCTAGTAGGGGAGCGATGTTTGGAGTTTAGAAACTCAGATTGTTAAACTGTGAGCAACAACAACCACTATCATTTTCCCTTCATCTTCACTACACAAAAACAGAGAGAGTATGGTGTGTGGTGAATGGTGATGTGGTGGTGAATGGGTGATGGTGTGCCAGAATGGGTGGTGGTGGTACAAACTTTTGTATCACTCTTTCCTCTAATGCCCCTTCCCCTCCCCTTTATGTTCTAGCTCAAATTGTAGTAATAAAAATATATAAATTCTCCTTTTTTTTTTTTTTTTTTTTTTTTTTTGGTTTAGGAAAAATAACATTTTTTTCTTCTTCTATTCAATTATTCAATTATTTCAGCAATATAATGTTCATGATGTTAATGTATATGCATTAATACGCAACGGCATTGGGTTGGGCATCTATCGATGGATATGTTCAATGTCTGTTTATGAGAGAGGACTCCAAGCCTAAATATTGGCAATATGTGTAATCAATATGATTCTAATTGGGTAATTAGGGGGACTTAAAAAGGTATATTGTATTTTTGTGTTAAAGAAACTCCAATTAGAAGTACATGCACATTTACATATCACATTATTTTATGACCTATACAAAGATTAGGAATAATGTTTAGTAGTTAAGAGATTAAGGGCTTTCTTAAATTATATTTGTCTTATTTAGAGGTACTAAAGAAAATTCGAGACGCAAGACTAGCTAGGATTAATTTTCGGGTATAAATGCATTGTCTGCATAAGGAGTAAGGAATATGCGGCAAAAACCTGAATCCAATCTATAAATTGTTGGGTTTGTTAATGTCACGATATATATATATCTACATCAAACAAATGAATAATTAAATATTCAACTAATACAATAATGTTTTACAGCTTGTATCTTTGGTGAATGCACTTAATTAATTAGTTAGTCAACAATAATAATAATAATAATGAGTAAAACTTTGGCCGAAAGATGTAAATTGTTTCTTTCTAGAGTAAGGAGGGAATAAAAAGATTGGAGGAAAAAGAAGATACAAAGAATAGTATAGAGAACTAAGCATGTGATTTGGAATCAACAGGACATGGTTTCTAAAATTGAAGAGACATTTTCATGACCACCAGAATATAATGCATCGTGGTGATGATGAGGAGGATTGGATTGGTAGCTAGTGCTGGGTACTGTGCCTTGAAAGTACTCTTTTATCTTTTCTTTCTCAATTTTTTATTTCATTACAAAATAAAATATAAAAAAAAATAATGCATCAAATTTGCCTAGTTGGGCACAAAAAAAAATGGTTGTTTTTGTACAATACCCAAAGATTATTGGAGATCTTCATGTTCAAGATCAATAAAGGGGTTGAAGACATCAAAATATTCTGAGAGATTAACAAGATAAATAGGTATTTTATTAAAAACTGGATAAAATTAATGGGTGCGCACGAGTTTTAAGTAGCATTTATTAGAGTGGTAACTATGATTAGTTTTGAAATAGGTTTTGCTATCTATACATCGAAACACTCTAGGTGCCTATGTTCACTAGATAGTCGAAACTTAAGCTTGGTTTGGATCGTCTGCAAAATTAGGTTAGTCGCTTTGTGAGGAATTGAAGCGTGACACTAGATCAACCTTTTTATGATTTAATGTTATTGTATGAAGCAACCGAAATGCCTGAAATATAAGATTAGTTGAGTATTTTCACTCCGCACAAAGAGTAGAAAAATTGAGTTCTTTGAATGCATCTTACCATTTATGTCAATAGTGTGAAAGAGTTTCATTTTTTTTTAGAGTATGTTTGGTTATTGATTTTTTTTGTTATGCAAATTTTCGTTGTTTAGTTGTTTATTTATTGATAGGAAATCGATTATTTATAAGACTATTTTCTCACTACACATGAGAATCTAAGTTTGAGAGGAAGACTTCGAAATGAAATTCACAAAAATAATTTCAATTTTTATATTTATTTTCCGTACAACCAAATGGATCCTTAATAAAGTTTTAGGAGTCTTAGATCATTTGCACTTAATACTGATTTGGGAGGCTAAATCAATAAATAAATTTTAAAAAAAAACATATAACAATTTAGTAAATAAATTGTAAAATGATGGTGGATTTGGTGGAAGTGAAGAGAGATGAGAGGAGGGTAGGGAGCCAAAGGCTCCAACATTTTGGACAGTGATAAGAGGGAGCCCCAAACCCACAAGTGGAGGGGGCCCCATCCAATAAAACCACACCCAACAAGCAGGTGGTGGCCCCCTACCTCACATGCACTATTGTTTCTCAGCCCCTTTTCTCTCTTGTGCTTGGACCCTTCTCATTCACACACTGTTCCTCCTCAGGCTTGCTTCGTTTTTCTTTATTTGGGTGTATATGAGCATCACAATACTTGAAACAAAATGGGACATCACTTTTGTATTTCTTGGAAAAGAAAGTTAGATGCAACAAGTCTTTGGGTGAATGGTAATTACAATGGCATTCGCATTCATCTCAGTTAAACGAGTCGTGTTAGGGTTTATCACTCTAATCTGACACAGAAGGTAATTATGTCAATGTTTCGGCCTTTTATAACGGGTAAAACATGTCAATTTTTCAAGTTTGTTCACATTAGTTTATGTTAAAAAATTGATAATGTCTTATCAGATTAAACTGACCCGTGTATTGACAATTTATATTTTGATTTTGAGTGAGGTTAGGGAATCAGGTTTTGTAACTACTGAGATGATATGGTATCATCAGAGGAAATTTTTATAACCTCGAGATATACATAAACACTTTGAAAATTTCAGCATTCTTTAAAGATCACGCTACGTCACCCTGATTGAAAAAACTTGTTTTCCTAACATTTTCGTTTGATTTTTAACACGATAATTAAAACAATTCGTCTTCATGTTTCATGTTTGTCATTTTATTTACTAGTGTTCCAACACAAACTTAACCCGACCATTTGCTAGAATTAGTCAAATGATAAAATTCAAAAAAAAAAAATAAAAAAAATGCAATTTAATGTTCATCGAACCATTAAATGAAGGGTCTATAGTTAGGTGGGGGTACCTCTAAGGTAGGCTAAACATCAAGACACATACCTTAACTTGCCATTCCCAGTAAGATCTTGGTAAGGTATCAATTAGGAAGTAGTGGTTAGATGTCAATTTAAGTTACTCTTAAGTAATAAAAACAAGCAAAACATGGAGTTAGAGAAGCACACAAAGCCAGGGCTAGAAAAATGTCAATTATGGTTGATTGTTCTACTTGTCTAATCTTGCAAAATTAACAAATTCTATTGCATCAATCAATTTTATTGCTTGAAAGCTTTTTTTTTTTTTTTTTTAAATGGGAAATAAGTTCCCCTTTAAGTAGAGTAGAAGATAGTGGGTCTACATTAAAAATTTAATGATCTCATTTATGAAAGGAATTAGTAGTTAACTTTTGGGAATGTGATGTTGTTTTACAGCCTTTAAGATAGGTGAAGAACTTTAACACATCAATTATGAACCCTTACTTGCATTTGAAAAATGTGCACTATAAAAAAGTTTTTTTTTTTTTTAATAAATTTTAAGAACAATTTTTGCGGGTATCAATCGTAATAACTTGTTACCGAATTAGCAAATATCTGACACATGTCTTACCAACTGTAGATAAAACAATAACAATAATAAAGATTACTTAAGTAAGCTAGCTCTCATTGACTAGATGGTTCCTTCGATTAGCTGGCATTAGGTCACATTGACTAGGAGTGTGTGTTTTGCCTCTCAACGGAGTTGGAGATTTTAACCAAGTAAAATGTGGCACTATTAGCTAATTCCTCTCAGCGCGCGGAGTGGTTATAGCATAGAATTTCTCGTATAATGTGTGTGAAAAGAGAGAAATATGAGAATTTTTGAATGACTCAACTGATCGGAGCAATCTATCTTTATTGAAATTAGGGAGTTGTTGTGAAGGATAGGATCAGTTTGTAATCTTTTTAAAGACATGTTGTTTTGACACTTTCATGATGTCTTGACATTCCTTAATATAATAATGATTTACTTTGCATCTTGTTTCCTTTATTTCTTCACTAAAACTCTTTTTGCTTGGAAAAAAAAGTATTATTATTTTTTCCAAAGCTTAGAATTTTGGATTAGCAGGAAAAACAAGCACCCTGAGTACATTCTGAAAATCATGTTCGTAAAAAATCAAGTGATATATGGACAATTCCAATGAATCCTATATCGTCATTTCTAAATGTTTTACTCTAAATAGTGGTCCAAAATTCAGCCTTTCGAGTGGTCCAAATTTGGCGACGACAAAATAGACATCCTAAATTATCAAGACTCTTGGTATAGTACTATGGTCCCCGAATGCATCTAAGTCACCCATGCATGATTTTATTGATGATAATGACGACAATCATAAATCAATGGTTGGAGTAAATTTGTAAGATGATATACAAAAAGGTCAAGCATGTTGTATAGTACAAATAATAGAGAAAAATACCAAAAATTTTGTCATAAACTTTAAAACATCCAACAAATACAAGGACCCACAGTGTGGTATAATGCAAGCCAAGGAAAAATTGCCCCCACACTTGAGACTACTGCTAATAATATAGCACAAATGTTCGGCTTTTTGTTCCAAAACTCACTCAACTTTAGTGAGAAAGAAGGAAAAGATGGAACATGAGATCTGATCTCTCTAAATTTCTCTTTCAACACCTAACACTCTCTCTGTCTCTCTTCTCCTTGGATTCTTTGTGGGAAAATCGACCGTTAGAGCTTTGGATGTAATCCAAGTAACCTACAAGTCTTCCCCACATTTGTTTATTTAACTTTTAACAGACCATCTGTCAATTTTTTGTGTGAACATATAAGGTGTTGGTGTCACAGATGATTCTTAACTAATCTTTGTATTGTACTAAGATCGTAGGTTTAGGTATGTTAAAATACCATTGTTGTGCGAATCATGGTCATCAAAAGTTTTGGACGGATTAAGGCTTTGAAAACAAAAAAAAATTGATACGGGGTTTCGGGTTAGAGTTGTAGATCCCCAAGACCGAGGAATAGAGTTTCCCATTTGATATGATCTTAGGAGTAGAGAAAATGATTGAACACAAGAAAATTGTATCGGTTGATGGTAACCTTTCATTAGAAATGTGCTTGAGCAAGAAAATTTAATTGACTAAGAAGTAATCTTAATAAGAAGATACTTAACCGAAAAGTAAGGACCTTTTGCTTGAAATAAAATCATCATATGTTTGTAAAACTTCAATCTTGAAGTTTTTCATATGTTAATAGGAGAAAGTTTTCTTTGGATATATGCCTTGAGGAGGCTATAGACTAGTGTTTAGGGATGACAATGGGACGGGTATGGGTTTTGTCATTTGGAGAAATTTTAAGAGACCCAATCCAATAAGGTTGGTATCTAGGGATACCGATCATAACATAGAAGTCGATTCCATACCATATTAAGATTAAAAGTTCACTCCACCCATTTTATTGACCCTGTCGGCATGATACATGCTAGATTTGTTTTCACTAAAATCTTAAGATACGATGAAAATTTGACATACCACCGAATTAATTACGAAAGACATACCAAAACCAAAATCAGTTGCATTAAAGAAACAAAGCATAAGGCAACCTATTGCTTTGGTTATGCTCCTATGATTAACTATTATCTTCATCAACATTTTTAAGAAAATTTAAAACACAATGACAAATATTAGGGATGGCGAGAGCTGGAACTCTTATTGTTTTTGCTAATCTATAGGTAAGTAAAAAATCCTGTCAAATGTGATTTGGTTAATTAAAAGTTTGTAGTTAATTAGATATGTAAGGAAGATGGAAAAACATCCCATCTTGCTCTCTCATGATCTATATCTTTGAAATAGCAAAGTGTATACAATCATTGTATTTCTTGCATGATGAAGCTAGTCCTTTCAGAGACTCTCTTTTAGTTTTAGTGGATTATAATCTGTGATTTATTTGGATGCATATGAGTTGATATCCCCTTTAACAATGATATATCACTTGGTATGGTCCATTTCAAGCTGTTAATATACAAAGCCATATAGAAAAGGGCAGCCTACTTTATTTTTAATTTCATATAAAAATAGGAAAAGATGAAGAAAATAAAATGAAAATGCTACCTTATATATGGAGTTTTAAAATGGTTTAGTAATGAGATCCACAAAAAGTTAGCCAATTCTAATGACCTCGCCTTAAACATTGAAACAAGGTGAAAATAAAAGGTTTTGTAATTTATCAACTAATATATCAAGCTACAAAAATCAAAATGAGCACATTTAGGTGGCATTTGTCTCTCTTTCTTTTTTTTTTCTTAGAACTTTGGGTTCTGAATAAGAAGTGATCATCTTCAACTGAGTGTTTGGTTTTTTACTTCTGATCAGAATTAAAAGTTCTTAATAGGTTCTAAATTTAGAATAACTTAATAAGCACCAAGGAGGTGCTTAGCACTTAGTGCTAATCAATGAGCGCGGAAAGAAAACAAATACTCCCTTAGTTTGGAGATTAAAGGTTCTCAATTCTGATTGAAGTGATAGATGAAATACAAGGAAAATGCAACGATTAGTCAACATCCATGTTGTTCTTGATTGAGCCATGTCTCATCATTTTGTTTTGCACAATGACACAAGGAGAAAAAAAATACAAGAAGCAAAAACTCCTCCGGAAGACAATACGATCATGCATTACATTATTTTCAAGATTGTCGAGTATCATAACAATCATAAGTTTTACTATTCCCCAAGATAATTCACTAGATGCAAATTCTTTCGCTATCAAGGCTCTACAGGGTAGGTATATTATCCAATTTAGGTTGGCTGTTAGTACAAATGAAAAGTCTTTGCCCATCAGAAGTAGGCTAGATCTGTGAACATGGAGAACTTTTTGACCATTTTAAGTATTTAAAACCGCCAACAAGCTGTTATGGACGGTATGTTTTTTGGTCATCCATCTGAGATTCTGTACAGTTGGAATGATCTTTCCATTCTTTCATTCTTCGCTACATCCCTCATTTTTATTTATTTTTATTATTTTCTCCAGATTTAAGGAAGAAGAAGAAGCAATTATATAGGCACAACTAGTTTTTCCAAGTTTAAGGAAGAAGAAGAGAGATTTTATAGGTGCAACCTACCCGCGATTAAAGCAAAAAGTTTAGATAATCAATATTTGTAATCAATTCACGATATAATTACAATTGCCAATGATGGATTCCAAAACTCAGATTTATACAAAATCTATGCCAGTCAACAATACCAATAGATGATTTTCCGCTCCATATCCTTCTTTTAATCATGAAAAATGTCCCCTCTTACATATATTTTTTTCAGGGTACCATAGCACTACAATACGACCTTGCACTATTTGATAATGAAGGAATCAAGAGTTGACATATATCCATAGGCAATTATTATAGTTAATCAACAAAACATTTCTCATCAAATCATAAAGTACACAAGTCACATGTTTAGGAGAAAAACCAAATCAAACAACATGCTTGCCTTCTTCTTCTTCTTTTCCTTTAGGGTTTGATGGAGGTGTTTACTTGTACTTTGTTTATTCCCACCACCAACTTTTCTCCTCCTTGTGCTTCTTTTTTCTTTCTACCCCCATGTGGCCTTTCCTCTCTTACCTCCTTTGCTTCATCACATGAGCACCCCCACCTCCTTTACATTCTCTATCAATTATTCACAACCAATGTACCACCACCAATCTTTCTATGTCATTGCTCACTCCATCATCCCCATTAATAATTGTTTTATTTAGTTCAATCTTATTGGTGGTATAGTAAGACCCCTTTGTTTGATTAATGTTATTTAGTGAAGAAATCATGGCAAGGGAGGGTTTGATGGAGGTGGTGATATGATTTCCCTGGTGGTATTATTGGGGTTATGGTCCTCTCTGCCATTCATCTCTACCTTACTTTTGAAGTCCACCATAGACTGTCTTGGATAAGAATTGCAATGGTTCAAAGCTTTTTTCTTGAACAATAGAACTTCATCAAGTCATCAGTTTTCTGAGACAAAAGCATGTGCATCCCTTGTGAGTAGGGTATAAATTGGTTGAACACACCCAATCCAATAGCTGGATCTAGAGATTTCTCACTTCTCTTTTTGGCAATCTCAAGTGATCCCAATGTATAATTCACATATGGGACCAATGCCTTTCATGTTAAATTCACATCTGAAATTTCAATTCTTATTGATTTGGTAAAGTTTGGACAATAATCTTCGAAGATTTTCCGTTTATTAGCTTCCTAAGCGTGTGGGACCATTACAAGAAATTTATCTTTTATCAACAAAATTATTGCTACGAAAATTCATTTCCTTGTTAATATTGTAGCATTGTCAACGAATAAAAAATTTCCATTACAAGAAATTTATCTTTTATCAACAAAATTATTGCTACGAAAATTCATTTCCTTGTTAATATTGTAGCATTGTCAACGAATAAAAAATTTCAGGGTGTCACCTCATTGGAATCATGTCAAGGTGTCACATACTCACGCAATCAAAATTTGTGGTTGTATGATGAAACAAAGCGAGTAGGGTTGTAAATTGATCGAAATTGTTAAAAAATAAAATAAAATAAAATTAGGCTTAAAATTATCAAATCAGATTGGAATTTGAATCGATTTGCTATCTAATTTTTGCAACTTCATAATTCAAATCCAATCCATTTACAAACCTAAAAGGCAGTCATGTGTTGATTGTAAACAAGGCGTCTACAAGGGTCTAGAGAAAATAAAACTTTTAGGAACTTCAAACAAACCCAGGATACGAGAGTTAAGCTTCATTGGTGATTGTAAACTTTCTCGAATACATGATTGTTGACTCATAAGTTCTTGTAGTGGATCCAGAGTACCACATCCGTTTAGATCAAAACCCTAAGCCACTGATCAACCCATTGAAACCAAACGTAAACTAAAGCATGATCAGTGTTTGGACAACCCAAATATCTAATAAAACCATATTAATTATGTCTTACTAGTTGATTATAAATTAGCATTGCTTCCTCATAACCGTGCATAAACTCTACACTAAATAACAATGACAAATCGTATTATTATAACACGATTGGATGTTTGAATTCCAAAATAATAATTTGTTAAAGAAAATCGTAATATGTGGGCTAATGTAGGACATAAGTGTAGTTTATGATGGTTAGTCAAGCAGGGACAATTGAGACGCCTCTGCTTTATATTTCTTTAATTTCTCATTAAACATCATTTCAGTCCGTTTAATCATGATTAAGATGCACTAACAACACATTAGAGAGGAGAATTAAAGTGGTCTTGGCTCAAAGTTCTGCAAATCACTTCAGTTGGGTGGATAAGCTTACCTCCATATTCTGCTTGTTGGCCAAATCAACAGCAGCAGGACACCCTACCAATGTCCTCTAATTCAAACATCTATCTCTAGTGTTTTTTTTGTTTCTTTCTAATTTTGTTTGATTAATTCGGTAATCCATCGGTTTAGTGAGGGGAATATATGGTTTAGAGTGGTCTAATCAATGCCTAACTGATTTAACTTTACTATGAGTTAGCATTCGATTAGCTTACATAAAACTAGTCAGATTTGAAATATTTAATTAAACCAGTTTTCAAGCTCATCAAAACTCGAAAAATGTAGTACTTTGAGTTACCTAATAAACACAATTTGAATCAATTGAAAATGTTTTGAAATGAAAAAATTATGGTCATTTTACTAAAGTCGCTTAAATCTGTCAAGTAAACAAAACAGAGTAGTGTCCTTAACTTTCGGCCAACTTATGTGATTGACGGAGAATGATTCTCAAGCTCATCAAAACAAAAATTTGCCTAATGAACACAATTTGAATCACTTGAAAATGTCTGAAATTAGCAAGTTATGGTGATCTTTTTACTAAAGTCACGCAAATTTGTTTAGAAAACAAACAATGTACAATGCGAATGGGAGTCTCAAATTTGCCTAGCCCTGTGCGAATGTGAGTCTTCCACATGCATTGTCCCATGCGAATGCGTGAAAACGCAAACTTTGTCTAGATTTTATTTTCTTCTAATTTCGACTTTTGAAGTTTCTTTAAACCTTGCAGTGAAGAATGTTGATGTCATTGTTTATTGTTCCACATTTTGGAGTTCGGTTTGGAGTTCAATTTAGTGTTTCATTTAGTATTCGAGAGATCGCACGCGAACCCTTTGGGACAATGAAAACTTATTGAGTGAATGTGAGAGACATGGACGAGTGCGGGTGGGAAGACGAAGACTGTAGGAGAATTAGTGGAATGGGAGGGAAGAAGTTGTTCAAAATTTGGGGAAAAACAATTGAAAAAGTGGGGGAGTGATTGACATGGAAGAAGATGATTTAGGAGAGAATGGAGTGTACGAGAGAGTCACGGTGGTGGGAAGGAAGATCATACAAGCTTTGGGGGAGAGAGTGGAGTGGATGAGAGATTCAGCTGATTGGAGAGAAGAGATAATAATATTTGGGAGGGCACGAGCTGTTTATATTGGTGGTGTGGAAGATAAAGGGGGTAGTGTGGGATATTAAAAAAAACTTAGATGGTTTTGTGGGATAATATTTTTGGTGGTGTCAAAACTGTAATCACAAAAAGGGCATTCATGAGACAAGTATACTATTATAATTTATATGTATAATAATTAAAGTATATTACCTTCACCTTCTCTTTGCTTGGGCTTAGCTCCCTTTCTAGAGTTTGATTGTCCTCACTACCCTAGCCTAATAAAGCATGTTATTTCTGGAGGATCAAAAAAGTGTTTACTTTAATCTTTTTAGCATTTGGCGAACCGAATAAGAAGATGGGCGAAGGAAGAGTTGAGAGAGACCAACGGAGGAGGTAGATATGATAAGGAGAAGTGATGATGGAACGTTGATGTGCAACAAACCATTACGAAAAAGGAAATATGCTTTAAGGAGTGGCAAAGAGATAGATATCTAGAGTCTAATGAGCTCTATGAGCAAGCTAAGAGGTTGAGTAGTAAAGAAGTATGGGAAGCTAAAAAGATAACATATGATGATCTTTATAATAAGCTAGGTAGGTACAAAGGAATGGGGGAATGATATCTTCAAGATAGCTAAAGCGAGAAACGAAAAACTAGGGATTTGAGTATGTTAAGTGTGTCAAGCATGAGGATGGAAGAATTTTAATGCAATATAAAACTATTTTAGATAGATGCATGGATTACTTTTGGAACCTACTCAATGGAACACATGAAGGAGAGTTAAACTTGGAGGAGTATGCTTCACAGTAAGAAAAACATCGTGTGTTCCATCGCAAAGTTAATGCCAAAGAAGTAGGAAAACTTTGAAAAGAATAAAGACAGAAAAGACGATTGAATCGGATGATATACCAATTGAAGCGTGAAAATGTCTAGGAAAAGTTGAAATTCAATGGCTAATTATGTTTTACTAGTTGACTATAAGTTAGCATTGCTTCCTCATAACCCTGCATAAACTCTAAACTCTACACTAAACAACAACGACAAATCGTATTATTACACAATACCTTGGACACGATTGGATGTTTGAATTCCAAAATAATAATTTGTTAAAGAAAATCGTAATATGTGTGCTAAGTAGGACCTAAGGGTGTGTTTGGTTGCATGGAATCCTATGCCATGGAATCCATGAGGTGGACCCATATATTTTAGATTAATTTGAGGTATAACTCTACATCCACCATTTGATTTTGTTATCAATTGTGGGAATGAAAGTCCCATGAACATGAGAATCACATGCCTTGGGGAACCAAGGTGTGGGATTCTCATGTTCATGGGACTTTCATTCCCACTATTGATCACAAAATCAAATGGTGGTGTAGCTTGGAGGAAACTTTGAAGTCCAATTTGGTGAAGAAATCATGACTGTCGAGTGAAGCTGCTAATGGTTCGACTCGAGACATCTTGATTGTCGAATTTTGGATGATTCCTGTATGAAGAAATCATGACTCAATTCGAGTCAACACAGATTAGATTTTGGATGATTCCTATATGAAAAAATCGTGACTCATCGAGTCTTGGTATTGCTCAATTCGAGTCAACACAAATTTGGGTAGTGAACCCTGTATGAAAAAATCATGACTCAATTTGAGTCTTGGTATTGCTCAATTCGAGTCAACACAAATTTTGGTAGTGACCAAAGATGGTGGGTGTGAATAGCGGAGTGAAAGAGATTTAAATGTATTTCTTTTCCCTCCATTTCTTCTTCTTCGTCTGTTTATTCTTCGTTTCTTTCCTGCTGTGCAATCTGATGTGTGACCGAACATGTGACAGGGAGAGAAAGAGGACCAGTGAAAGATCGCGTGATCTACATCTGTCTGGGTGTTGCTGTCGTGTGCGCCAGAGAGAGAGACGTTGTTGTTGTTCTTTGTTGAGTTGAAAACTTTTTTTTTCGGGCTGTGGTGGCACTGACTTAGTATTGAGTGCAAATAGTAGATCTCTCCAAGCTCTTTAATTCTCGCAAGCAATTATTGGATCTGCTTTAATTCACACAAGCAAATAGTGGATCTTTCATTCCTTCCTCTTCTTCTTCAATTCACGCAAGCAAGAAAAACAATTCTCCACACGCGATTCAAGCAGTACGAGTACCGAGCCAACTTGAGCTTGGTTCTCACCAATGACTCTCGTCCTCGCGACACTCACGAACTCACCGGCGAGCCTGAGACTTTTGGGGGCAAAATAACCCCAAGAACTTCGGGGACAAAACCTACAAGGGTAGATCACCAAGCTTAACAAGTCGAAAAGGAAAAAGGAACGGGAAACCATGAGTGTTGCGGAGGCGGCGATGACCAAGCGGGACACCAAGAGGCGGAGATTTGCGGATGAGATCTCTGTTGGGAGACTCTGAAGATCTCTGTTGAGCAAGATCGAGATGAATACGTCTTCGTTGATGATGGATCTGATGATGATCGGTGATGATCAGTGTTGATGATGATTGATGATGACGAGATCTGATTTATTGATGATTAATCAGTGGTTCCGACGATATTGATCAGCGATTGATCTTTGTTGTTGATGATGATGATGATGATGATGATGATGTTCGATTGATGATGGTCTGATGATGATCTTCTGAGATTGATGATGTCCTGAGATGTTCTGAGATTGATGGTGTTCCTATTGTATGCATGGTCTGTCGAAGGTGATGATTTGGCCTCAGAACTCGTTTCCTAGGGTGGTTTTAATGGCGAGACAGCAACCCACTTCGAACTCATCGCCAGTGCTCGCGTCCTTGGCCATGTCGTGTTTTGTTCTTCTACTTCTCTTATCTGTCTCTGCAACAACAACAACAAGAAAGACTCTTCTCTTCCTCTTCTTCTGTGCTGCAATCCAAAAATAGTTGAATGAAATTTTGCAGGGAGTTGTGCTAAGATTGATGTGTTTGTTTACGGAAGCGGTTTTGTTGTTGTAGCGTGTGATGGCGAGAGAGTCTCACCACTGCTGGTAGTGGTGACGTTGATTGGTGATGATGAGTTTGTTTGATTGCAGTTTTGATGGTGCAAGCAATTACTTTGTTCTGATTGCAGTGTTGTGTGTGCGGAAGCTAAGCAAGGCGATGACTTGTGATTTTCCTTCCCCATCCTCTTGTGTCTACGATCAAAGTGTGTAGTCGTCGGAGGCGGGGAAGAGCTTGAGTCCCCGTAGGTGTTTTAGGTCACCAAAGAACCTTGCACTCTGATACTATGTAAAAAATTGTATTGTAATAATATTGTTATGTTATATCATTGAATAAAATACAAGTTTATAAAGCTAACTCTGACATAACCTTGTGGAGATAGGAAACCTAAAGATTTCTATTCTATTCTGACTTTCCTAACATATCATATTCTGTAACACTTTCCTATTCTGTAACATAGGTAGACTTCTATTCTTTAACATAGGTAGACTTCTATTCTTTAACAGGTGGATGTGAAGTGATATATCAATTTAGCCTAAAATTTAGGGATACCCTCATGAATTTCCATGACATAGGATTCCATGCAACCAAACACACCCTAAGTGTAGTTTATGATGGTTAGTCAAGCAGGGACAAGTGAGCGGCCTCTACTTTACATTTCTTTAATTTGTCATTAAACATAATTTCAGTCTGTTTAATCATATGATTAAGAGGCACTAACAATAAATTAGAGAGGAAAATTAAAGTGGTCTTGGCTCAAAGTCTGCAAATCACTTCAGTTGGGTGGATAAGCTTACCTCCATATTCTGCTTGTTGGCCAAATCAACAGCAGCAGGACACCCTACCAATGTCCTCTAATTCAATGTACATCTATCTCTAGTGTTTTTTTTTGTTAATTTTTGTTTCTTTCTAATTTTGTTTGATTAATTCGGTAATCGATCGGTTTAGTGGGGGGAGATTTGGTTTAGAGTAGTTTAATCACTACCAAACTGATTTAACTTTACTATGAGTTAGCATTGGATTAGCTTACATAAAACTAGTCAGATTTGGAATATTTCTTTAAATCAAGCTACCGAAATTATCTAAGTTTTAGAAAATCACAATCCCTGGTTTTGTTAGGTTAAATCTCATATTTGCATAGGAATTCTATATTTACATACAACATGGCTATTTTCATCTAACAACATGTCCCTTTATCATTCTTTATTAGACATCATTCACTTAGATTTATTCTTTGCATCCTGTTTTTTATTCACCATCTTTTATATATATATATACAATGAAAGCATGAGGTGGTAAGCATTCATGACATGACTTCCTAAATTATGCCACCTCAAAGTATGAGGTGGATATTTACTATTTTTTAGAGGTGTCTATAATATTCTCCTTCGATGTTCACTGCATGTTGTATTTTCTTTGAAGTCTTGTTGAATGCATGAAATGCTACCTTATGAAAACCTTGTAAGAAAAACCTAGTGGGACAAAACCTCGACAAAGGGAAAATAGTACAGCGTGCAAATTGTCCAAAGTCTTTGAAAAATCTGGTGTCTTTTATGGAATGATCCCCCGGTAATCACAACAAATAGATGAAATTTTAAATTGTCTTGGACTATTACCATGCAACGATTTTCGAAACTGGTATTCAAACTCACGTCTCTTCTTGAGTACATGAGTATATCATTTATGCAATGAAGATTGTATTACCACCATTGTTGTCTCGTTGCTGCCTCGTTAAAACTTTGATAGGAAAACCAAATATGATAAAACCATGTCAAATGAAAAAGAGTAAAGTCACCACTTTTGCACACTTTAGAATGCTTTATGCGCATAATGCTGCCTCAATAAAACTTTGACAAAAAAATTCAGTAGGATAAAACCATGTCGAAGAAAAAAGAGTACAACCACCACTTTTACATACTTCATAATGCTCTATGCACTAATGTTATCTCGTTAAAACATTGAAAGGAAAACTCAATAGGAAAAACTTTGTCAAATGAAAAAGAGTACAATGCACATAAATCAATTATAACATATTTCGACATGATTTCGAAACATACTTCTGGATTCTTCGTAGCAGACTTCTCGATGAACACTTGGGGGTATACTTTTGGATACTCCCCCTGATAATGACTTCCCCTCAAGATAGTAGACCTTTGAATTGCTTAGATGATTAAGTTGGCGCTAAACTAATTTCATTAATTTGTAATTGTAAATTGATAGCTCCAATATGTAACTCACCTACTAGGCTACCACTAGTTATTACTAAAACAAGACTATGGTAATTGCTAACCATATCAGTTAAGGAATAAAAATGCTTGAACCATAGATGATGTATTTTCCAGACAATATCTCCCAATACAAAAAGTCAATAAATAGATACCATAGATGATGACTACAGTTTGTAACGTTTATTCTGCTATGTATTTTCCATCTTCTTTATTCCAGATGCTTAAACCGTACATGTAACTAACTGAGCATAAAATAGTTTTTTTTTGCAGAACAGGAATTGAAGCAGTAGACAACTTCTTGAACTGCTTGAAACAGCAGACAACTGTTTGATCTGCTCGGGAGTTGTTCAATCAAGCAGCAGACAACTGCTTGAACCTTTTTTTTTTTGGGAAAGCGAGTTGGGTTTTAAGGATCCCAAAATCACTATATAAATGAAACAAAAGCAAAAACAACAAGAAAAACAGAAACAAACTCTCACAAGAAAGAGAAGTCTAGTGAGAGTGAATATGATTACTAGGCTTATAAAAATCTTCAACTAGCATCGGTCAAAGAAGAAACCTCTTGTTTTTTTATTTTTATTTTTTTATTTTTTTTTATCCTTGTCTCCTTTGTCAAGGAGGAAAGGATTCAACATTTGTACTTTTGGTTTGCTTTCTTAGCCCTAGAGGATCTTCGAGGGCAGAGACTAAAATCTTTAGTGCAAGATTTTGAAAACAAATCGCTTGCAACCTCTTCACTAGAAGGATCTTGTTCATGTTCCTCGTTACTACTACTCTGCTCATCTGTTGTGGTGTTCTCTTTGTCCTGAGTCGGTGTGTGTTCACTTGCCTCCACATTAGCACTACGCTCGAGCATTGGATTGATAAGAATCAATGGTTGTGAACTCTGCGTTATGGCATCACTCTGGTCATCATTTATGTTATGCTCTGCCACATTAGCACTACTCGAATGATGTTTTGAGTTGCAACCTTCTATTTATTAGCTAATGATCTATTCTTGACCTTGACCTGGACTTGCACAAAGAACACACGGGAGCCAAGGACCACCATTGTGGTGGCCGATGACACTCTAATGCTAAAGTCAGACAAAACTTGAGAAAAGTTTAAAGCTGTGAATTGGGTTATATAGCGTACATTTTCTCATCAACTTTGTGTCTTATTTATAATGTGAGAGTCCTTGTTCGGCTAGGTCTTTGGTGGCGTAGTTTAGGGAAAAAAAATATTGTTGGATGCATGAGAGTTTTCCTACATGACTTGTGCTCCTAGATCTGCGGTAAATGTTTTCCTTTTGGAGTGTGGTCCAAGCAGGTAAGTTTCCATGCACGACTTATATTCTGGTATATGTTTTCTAGTCGAAAACAATGTATTGCTGGCTTGTCCATCTTAGGTGATCTCCTAGATACTTGCCTTATGAGGCCTTACAAGTATTGAGCTTTACCATGTGACCTGTGGGCTTAGTAGGGCGCTATAACTTGGATCCAACCTTCTGGATTCTGTCGAATTGGGCTTAATGATGTTTGAAATTTACTAGATTTGGTGGACGATCAGACCCACTTTGCTCTGTTGACGAGATTATCGTGACATGCGTACGACACAAATTAAATGACGGTTTGATGTATCATCAGCTAATGAAAAAAAGTAGGGCTGAACAAAAAATCAATCAAACCGATTAAATCGACCGAACCGATTGGTTCTGTTTAAATTCGGTTCGGATCGATTTCGGTTTAAAAAAATTCAAAACCGAAGTGGTCGGTTCGGTTTTCGATTTCTATGTGATTTTAACCGACTAAACCGAACCGACCGAATATATATAATAACTAATATATTTTATATATAAATAATACAATATGTTTAAAATAGTCGGTCGGTTCGGTTTTATTTCGGTTTTTGTTCGATTTTAGTCGATTCGGTTCTGTTATTGTTACGGTTTGCATAAATTAGAATCGGTTCGGTTTCGGATCGGTTTTGTTAATGGTCGGTTCGGTTTCGGTTTGAAATTTTTAAAACCGACCTAAATCGGTTCGGTTTAGTTGAAAAACTGATCCGTCGGTTCGATTTTCAGCCCTAAAAAAGTGACGAATAATGCCCAAGGGATCATAGTGTGTATCAGAGTGTTTCAGAACTTTTGATGTTGTGAAAATCTGGTCTTGATTCCCATATAGTCCAAAACCAGAGTTGAGAATAGGAAATTAAAGGGTTTTGTATCTAATTTACAAAGACATTAGACCAAGAAGTGGAGAAAATCGAGCCACAGAAAATTGAGCCATGGAAGAATGGCTGGTCTTGGACTATTTCCATTGAAAGAAGAAGAAAAAATGGAGAGTTTACCTGATCTTGATGTCGACATCAACAACAGCCAGCAGATCGGATGACCAGTAATTTGAATTTGAATTGAAATGCTATCTAATTTTTGCAACTTCATAATTAAAATCCAATCCATTTACAAACCTAATAGCGAGTCA
The DNA here is from genome assembly GCA_963556465.1 of Berberis vulgaris. Lineage (NCBI taxonomy): Eukaryota > Viridiplantae > Streptophyta > Magnoliopsida > Ranunculales > Berberidaceae > Berberis > Berberis vulgaris. Next base: position 13,441,833 of record OY747136.1, on the reverse strand, counting down.
TGTGTTGATTGTAAGCAAGGCGTCTACATGAGTCTAGCGAAAATAAAACTTTTAGGAACTTCAATCAAACCTAAGATATGAGAATTGGGCTTCATTGGTGATTGTGAACTTTCTCGAAATACATGATTGTTGGCTCGTAAGTTCTTGTAGTGGATCCACAGGACCACATCCGTTTAGATCAAAACCCTAACCCAGTTATCAACCAATCAAAACCAAACATAGATTAAAGCATGATCCGTGTTTGGACAACCCAAAACCATATTAATTATGTCTTACTAGTTGACTATAAATTAGCATTGCTTCCTCATAACCATGCATAAACTCTAAACTGTACACTAAATAACAATGACAATTCTTATTATTATACAAGACCTTGGACACGATTGGATGTTTGAATTCCAAATAATAATTTGTTGAAGAAAATTGTAATATGTGGGCTAATGTAGGACCTAAGTGTAGTTTACGATGGTTAGTCAGTCAAGCAGGGACAACTGAAGCCTCTGCTTTACATTTATTTAATTTGTCATTAAACATCATTTCAGTCCGTTTAATCATTGATTAAGATGCAGAGGAGAATTAAAGTTGTCTTGGTTCAAAGGTCTGCAAATCACTTCAGTTGGGTGCATAAGCTTTTATCTTCATATTCTGCTTGTTGGGCAAATCAACAACAGCAGGACACCCTACCAATGTCCTCTAATTCAAACATCCATCTCTAAGTGTTTTTTTGTTAATTTTTATTCCTTTCTAATTTTGTTTGATTAATTCGGTGATCGATCGGTTTAGTGGGGGAAGATTTGGTTTAGAGTGGTCTAATCACTACCGATCTGATTTAACTTTACTATGAGTTAGCATTCCCTTAGCTTACATAAAACTAGTCAGATTTGGAATATTTCTTATAATCAAGGAACCAAAATTATCTATGTTTTAGAAAATTACAATCCCTGGTTTTGTTAGGTTAAACATATGAGATTGAGAGCCGCGTGCTGACCAAAAATATATATATAGGTCTTGGCCACCTTGCTTACTGTGGGCCTCTTTATAGCATGGACTTTACCCAGCCCAAGTGAGCAGTTTATTGAAAACTAAGGTCACGGCCATAAAATTCGATTGGGCCTCTTCTTTCTGAACTTTTGAATGGCCCAGCCCATAGTAGGAAGGATTATTCACCATGCGGCACTTTCTCTTTCTAGAGCTCAACTCTCTAACCCAATAAAGTATGTTATTTCTAGAGGATTAAAAAATGATTATTTTGATTTATTAAGATTATCAACTAAATTTTTTGATCTCAATCCCAATAAAGTATGTTATTTCTAGAGGATTAAAAAATGATTATTTTGATTTATTAAGATTATCAACTAAATTTTTTGATCTCTGTCTTCATTGAAGACATAATTTATAGACTTGTAAGCCCAAAATTATGCTCATATGTAAGATTGAGTTGAGCTGACCTTATAAGGAAAATGAGGAGGCATTCTCGAAAAACAAAAAGTTTTGACACATTTAGATACCTAAGGATACCAACAGGTGAATTCCCTTTATATAGTAGATGTGTGAGATAATATATATTTATGCTATTATTATTTATTTATTAAAATCATGTTATCTTGAAGGTTTCATCACCTCCCACGCCAATATAACCACAATCTACTCAACAACCATAACTTGTACTTCTATGCAACATGAAATTCACTAAACACTGGTAATAAGTTTTGCATCGGCAACCTCCTAAGCTGAGGACCCTTGGCATTACTTGGACAAATAATCATTTCTTCTTGAAGAGAACCTGAGAAATCATCCATTCTTCTCCATTGTTATATCCAAACATTTCCATTGCAGTCAAGCAAAATCCCCTCCAATAGCTAATCAACTTCGCAACACCTTCACTACCCAAAGATGGCTTCAGCCCATCTTTTATTGCATCAACATTTGCATCTATTCTCTTCAAAAACTCTTCACTGTAACAAATTATTGAACTCATTCATTAGCATATTTATAATTTGATGAATTGCGATAGAGTCGTATATACAGATACTTTTGTGTTTATTCCACCTACTAGGTACGTGATGAATTCTTCCCCGAGAGAATCCAATGGCTTAGAATAGAAACATCAGCCTGCCATGTCAGAATTACAGTATTATAATTACATTATCAGCTGGTATGAATGACAAATTCAATTATTGCATATCATCCAATTGAACTTTATCTAAGTAGGAACTAGGAAGTCACCTGGAAATAGAGTAGGAAAGAAGCCGATGGCATGGTTAAAGTTCCCGTAGGGAAAACAAAGTTTGAGTACCAGTCATCTTCGTCGAGAGGCTGTACAAAAGAAACCTCATAATGAATCATCCTGTTCATAGTAGATATGTAGCATTGTAGCATAGCATATTAGCAAAAACCGTCGGACTAAAAAAACCAATAAATTAAGTTTCTATTTTGATTATATATTCATTTATTTTTTTATATAGGGGAGGAGGAGAAATTAGGGTTTACCTCAAAGTGATCAGGAAAAGTCTTGTGGCATAAATATTCGATGAAAAGCAGCCCATCTTTTGCCATCCATTTCGATATCTTATTTAGAAATAAGGCGTAATTCTTCATGTGCTGCACCAAATTATTCCTAGAATTATTTTTAAGTCTCAAGGGTCAAACTAGAAGTTAGGCCATTTTAGCCCAAATAGATTTTTAAAATATGAGTGGTTTTTTTTAGTTTGACGTTCATTAATTTATGTCTAATTGAGTTTAATACTTATTTTAAAAACTAATTCAGTCTAACACTCAAATTGTAAAAGTCAACGTAGTCGACTTTCATTGACTATTTAAGTTTCTAAAAATCCAAAAATATCCTTCAATTAGAAAGCACATGCCAAGTAAACATCTCTGGTATTCATCTAAGGGTCAGGCTATATTGATAGATATTTAAGATATGTAATTGTCATGGTTAAAAAAAATATATATATATATATATCTCCAGAAACAAAACAAGTGAAATTAGCTTCTCCTTGTATGGTTGCATAAACCATATAAATACAGAGAAAACTTGGGTTATCCTTCCTGCATTGGGAAAGGGGTGTGTGTAAGGGGTTATTCTTCCATGCCATCCATGATCACATGATAATGATTCTTAGATGAATTTCATATCTCAAAGATTTTTTATTTTTTATTTTTTTTTATTATTTTGTGAAGGAGAAATGGAGTGAAAGTGTGAAACATTCCCCCTAATTTCACTTGTTTTGTTTGTGCAGTCTGAGGAAGAAGTGTAGGAGATAGTTTTTTTTTTTTTTTTTTTTTTTTTTTATTTTTTTTAAAGCCATGAGCATTTGTATATTTCAAAGATCTACCAATATAATTTAACCCTTAGATGAATACCAAAGATGGTTACTTAGCATGTGTCTTACATGTGCCTTCTAAGTTAAGAACATTTTTGGATTATAAGAAAACTTAAATAGTCAATGAAAGTCAACTACGTTACTTTTACTAACTGAATCAGTTTTTAAAATGAATACTAAACTCAATTAATCATAAAATACTGAGTGTCAAGCTAAAAACAAAACCCTAAAAATAATCAATTGGTGTTTCTAATGGCTTAACTCAGTTGATTCACACCTCAATAACTCCGATGACCAAAACGACATCAAAAGTGTCATCCATATTGTGTGCCTCTATGTCTGCCAGTATGATCTTCACATTTGACAAATTGTATAATCTGTACAACAAAATAAATAAATAAAAATTGTTGAATGTTAAGATTAAGCAAAAGAAATTGTAGATGATGAAAGTTCCCCCAAATGAATAGTGGAGGATCAATAAAATTGTCTTCAACCTGATTTTTTTTTCAAGTTTGCCTTCCCAAGTCAATGATATTTACAAAAAAATTTAAAAGTTGGTAAAAAGATGAAAGAGGTGTTTATGTCATTTAAATGAAAATCACTATTAAATATTTTTACTATTTTACCTTTCCATACTTAAACTATTTACAATCAAACATTCATTAATTATACCTAAGTTTCTAAGATAATTTATTTGAAGTTTTCATTTATCCTTAAATTATAAAAAGACCCTTAGATCTAATTTTTGAAAATTTCATTTTGCCCTTCACATTTTATATTTTTACAATCAAATTTAGCCACTTTCAAACACTAATTACTTATACGTATGCGCTTCTAACATAAATTATTTGAAGCTCTTTATTTATTTATAAACTATAAATAGACTCTTAAAATTATATATAATTATTTTGTTTAAAAATTCAATAATAATTTTTGCTTATTATTAAATTATTATAATAAAATATTAAATATTAAATAATGCTTACTTGAGTCAAGTAGAAGTACTTACTTGCATTGATTTTCAATGTACTGTTTCTGTGATATGGAATTGGTAATACCGGTAACACAACAATTTTTGTACTTTCGAGCAATATGTAGACCTACGGATCCCAAGCCGCAACCCAAATCCAGAACACTCATTCCATCTCTAATTTGAGCCCTTTCAAAGTACAAGTCCAACATCGCTGTCTCAGCCTGCTCCAGCGTTGTTGATTCATCTTCGAACAAGCAAGAACTGCACAAATCAATATATACAAGACACCAATTAATCTTGAATTTGTTGAATCTCAATCAGAGAAAATTAATTATACATAGCATGCTGTATAATTACCTTAGTTTTTTAGCAGGACCAAGGACGATCTCTAAAAAAGGCAAGGGTGTTTCGTACACTTCAGACGCTAGAGTTTTTACTTCATTTGCTATTTTCATTCCTTCCAGGGCTGTATTAAGTAGTTTACTTTGGTTAGTTAAATTCATAATATAGGTAAATAGCACATTAAGAGTGGAGATGTGTATGTTACCATGGGCAAAGTCGACGAGATGGGCAAGTTGTTGTTGATGGGTAGGTTTATAACCCCATTCAAGTCGCTTTGCAAGTTCAGTCCTCATGATCTGCTTGATTTCATCATATGTAACCAAATCATCCTCTAATTTTTTGAACAACTCTGCTCTTTTCAATTCACGCTCATTAGCTTTATCCATGAACGTACTTGATGAGTTTATGAGCAAACTAAACTCCTTGTGTTTGTGAATCCAACCTAGTCCAGTCCAGTCCAGAGGTCATCCACTCTTCCCAATCCATCTATATTAGGTTTAGTGGGTGACGTCACGTGGGGAAATTTTGCAGACGAGGGACTATAGCTGTCGACTAAACATGTGGTGAGGAGGCAAAGCTGAGAACACTGTATATTTCTTTTTGTTGGCGCTGACGATGGTGGAACACGTGGAATGGGATCTTGGTCACTGTATGAAAATGTCTTATGTGGATTTGTCAATGACTTCTGTACGGTCGGATGAGAAAGACAATGCGAGTCTTAATGCTCAGGCTGTGGCGCGTGTGAATGTTATCCTTACTTCGTCTTCTATTAGGCTTAGCTCTTGTGTTTCTGTATCTTCTCCTGATAGAGAGTAATTTTGGTGTGATTGTACCCCTTTTTGCTTTGTCATTAATGAAAACAGTTTTATCAGTTCTGTGTTTGTTGTCTCTATTGCATGTTTTTCATTTTACCTTGTCGTCTTGCTTTGGCCTAGGCTGGTCGAATCAATAGGACGTTGACTGGTCTGTCAGCGATAGAGAGCTTGACTTCTTTGTATTGTGAACTACTAGGGGTCATTACTGCATAATCATGTCCGATAGTGGGCATGTTACGAACAATCTAGCTGGAAGTTGACTTGCTCGAGTTGTGTCTTCTCTCCAAGGTAAGCTGCTTGGGTCTCACCTTGAAAGTCTGATTGATCGGCTGCAGCTGTTGCTATGAGTGAGTTGCAATGGCTGAGTTTATGCGTTAGAATGTTCATGTCGGGTCAAACGCCGTAAGCTCGGGTTGGAATCCTAAGTAGCTCTTATTTGGTCATTCGTCGTACGATCTCTATATCGGCGTGAATGGCATTCGCTAGTATTATGATGTCAATCCGTTTGAGCGTAATGATGTTGACTCGGCTAGATTCCCATTTGACAACCATGTTGAAAAGTAGTGGTCTCGTGGCAAGTCATCGGAATCAGTTCAGGACTGACTAGGCTCACACCTTCTGAATCGTTTATGACCATGTAAAGTGTGCTACGGATTCGGGGAGTAAAAGTTTGGTGACCTGATTGAAGAACAGTGGTCCCATGGAAAACCGTCAAAATCAGCTCAGGACTGACTAGGATCCCACCTTTCAAACCATCACATCCTTCCCGCGCGATGGGGATTATGAATTCGAGAGGAGTTTTGCGACCAAACTGAAAAGCAGTGGTCCCGTGGCAAACCATCGGAATCGGTTAAAGACTAACTAGGCTCCCAACCTCCAAATTATTTACACCTGTGTGCATCCGGCTATAAATTTGGAAGGGTTTGACAGCTACGCTGAAAAACAGTGGTCCCGTGGCAAATCGTCGAAATTAAGTTGTGACTAACTGGGTTCCCACATTCTAGACTATATACACTTTCGCAATGTGGGCTACAAGTCCAAGTTTGGTGATTTGGCGGCCACCCTGAAAAGCAGTGGTCCCGTGGCTAGCCATCAGAATCAGTTCAGGATTGAATATGCTCCCACCTTCTAGACTATCTACACCTCGCAGTGGGGGCTACAAGTCCAGGTTTTGATCAGAAGCTTTCGTTGCTAGTCGGCACTAGCTAGGCTTACTTAATTAGATTCGGCAATCATTGACTGCGAAGGGGACAATGATCCCTGGTAAGTCGTCGTCACCGGGCATGATAGCGCTGATTAGACTCCCATTTTTCTAAACCGTCGATGCTCGTGCTAAGCGGACTAGGTGTCGGATTGAACCAGAAGCCATTGCCACCAGCTAGGCTTACCTGATTAGGTTTGACGATCATTGACAGCGAATGGGGCAATGACCCCTGACAAGTCATCGTCACCAGACGTGATAGCGCTGATTAGACTCCCACTTCCTAAACCGTCGATGCCCGCGCTAAGCGGACTAGTTGTCGGGTTGAACCAGAAATTGTCATCAGTTTTTATGCTCGTGCTAAGCATGTGACATAATACTATTTGAGTAATAAACCAAGCCCATGGGCCCACAGAGGAAGAGCTAGGGCACGGTACGCTTTGCGTGTGGCATAAATCACGTGATAACACGTATACAGCGCAGGCTGCGTGACGTTTGAGTAATTGTTACTCCCCCTCAATTGATGGGGATGTGTGCAACACCATCAATTTGAATGACGTGGTCTGGCAGTTTCCTAGGGAACCCTCGTCTCCTCGTTTCACATACTGTATTCAATGTCCGACAGTTAATGCTGGAGTGTCCGCTTGGTGAACCATTATGTTTACATAATGGTAATTTTCCAATCATTGTAGGCACTTCTCTTTTGTAATGTTCTTGTCTGAAGAGAACGCTTTGGGTTTTTCAAAGGCTGAAGAAAATGATTTCGGTTTTCTGAAGGTGGGTCTCAGTTTAAGGAGTCTCCGAAATGTTCTGACATTTGCACTGGTCAGGCACATAGATAGTTGTTGTTATGCGCGGTCACCTGCTATGAGTGAGCACGTAGTTGATCTACTGAGGTCTCCTAATTTGTTCTCACGTCGCGGAGAAGTAGTACGGATTTCGCCCAAGGGAGATGCCTTGGTCTTACACTATATCACATTTGTCTTCATGTGCTCGAATCCCGTTGCTAACCAATGACTAATTGAAGTGTTAGTCGCTGTGCGATGTCTCCGGGTGTGGTATCTCTCAGTCACACATGCTATCGCATATGAAAAAAAGTGGCCTATCTTGATAGCATTGTGAGACCGTAACTGTGTCGCTATTTGTGGCCATCCTCATCTGCCATCTTCTAATCTATTTGAGGAGGTTAGAAGGGGGTGAAATGTCTCTTGAGGAAATCGACTGCCCGTTATGAGGTCTACAATGTTGTAGTACGAGACTTTTTTGAGGTGATTTGACAGAGCAATCTAATTACTTAGTCTTTCAATCTCTTCTGCCATTTCGTCTTTATCTTGGAAAGAGAAACAAATAACTTACGATTGCTCTTTAAGTCTACAATCTCTTTTGCCATTCTTTATCTTTGTTGTCACTGACAGATTGCTCGCATCGGCGGGTTTGCAAGTTTTCGTCGGATATTGTCCAAAGCAGAACTGTCTAAGCTAGTCTTTTACTTTAGTTCGCGTTGTATCCAGACGCTTATAGTGCCCAGTCTTTGTATCCGCCTCAGGGCGTTAGTAATATGTTGTCTTTTGTATCTGCCACAAGGTGCTTGTTGTTACATTTTTCCAATAATCAATAGAGTTTGTTTTTACCGTAATTCTTCATTTATTTCTTAAATGATTGAAAATCACATAAGTCTTTTAAGAACTAAAACTCAATATTACCTATGGAAAGAGAAACAAATAACTTAAAGTAAACTAACTGTTGACGGAGATAAATTGATTTGGCCTTGAAGTGAATTCAGGTTGCTCTTGCGGATTATTCGGTGGATTGTCGAGGCGTTACATAGGTTACTAAAGAGTAAACCATGCAGAGGGGCATATCTCCGTGCCGATGGAATGTCAGGGGGATGTGTTCCCGCTTGCCATGGCCTTTTCGACTCGCTAGAAGAAAAAGCTTATTGCTCCTGTACCGCTCGAAAAAGATGTCTCTACCGTCTTTTGGCCTTGCACTAGGTCAGGCTGCTCTGCATGATGTAGCTGAATCTGGGAGCACTCAATATGTTTAAGCGCGACATAGTGGCAGCCTTGTGTCGTAGGTTGGTTTCCACGTATTGTTCATTCGGAGTGGTTAGCAGTATACTTAACACACTGGTGAAGGGTGGAGACCACTGCTTCCATCTGGTGGAGCCAAGGTCTTCCCATGATGAGATTGTAAGATGATGGTGCGTCTACCACCATGAAGTCCAGAAATAGAACTTTCTTGAGCTGTGGTTCTCCTGCTACCGTTCCCAACCTTATCTTTCCAATGGGGAAGCACTTCTCCCCGCTGAATCCGATCAGCGGGTATTCTGAAGACGTCAGGTTTTACTCCTTGAGGTCCATGCTGCAGAATGCGTTGTAAAACTGAACGTTAAGTGAACTTCCTGTGTCAACCATAACTCTCTTTACTTCCCACATTGCTATGGAGACCGAGATGACTAAGGCATCGTTATGTGGAGCTTGGACTCCTTCGAGGTCCTTGTTCGTAAAAGTCAAGGTTGGAATGAGGCTCTAAACCCTTGAGTGGCAGATGTTCATGTCCTTATCCGCGGATTGTGTCTGCATATCCAGTAGTGTCCGCTTGCTAAACCTGTATGACTAACTTTCATTTAGTTCGACTCCATGAAGGACGTATATTATCCCTGGAGTCTCATTCTCTATTTCCTTAACTGACTCCTCCCTGTCCTTTGTCTATTTTAGTTGGATTCTCAGACTTCAGGAACTCTTTTAGTTTGCCCCTGCAAACCCAGTACTCAACTTCGTACTGCAGACTCTTGTAGTCATTGGTGTCGTGGTCGCATTCCCTATGGTACATGCAATATTTGCCGCTATCGAGCTTGGCGAGGTCTCCGCATGTTTTTGGGGGCCACTTAAGTTCTTCCCAATTTTCATTGATTTTAATACGTCCGACATGTTAGCATTTAGGGGTGTCACCATTATGAATCCAACGTAATTGGACGATTTTTTAGCCTAAACCGACCAAGGTCTGGCTTGTTATCACAACGCTTCCTTTTGTTTTATTCCTCATCCTCGCGTCTCTTTCCCTCCTTATTGTCCCTAAAAGCGAAAAGATTATTCTCGCATTTGATTTTCCTCTTTACGGTCCTAGACTCTTCCAAGGTGATGTGTCTTTGGACGCTCTTGAAGAGCTCTGCCATGTCCAGAAGGGGCTTCTGAGTGAGGTGCTCGTAGAGCTTTCCCTCTTTGAGGCCTGCAGTAAAGGTCGTCATAGTGTATCATCGATGAGGTTCAGTTCCTTGTTGTAGCACATGACATATTCTCGAAGTGTCTTGTCGGACCTCTGCTTCAGGGAAAGTATGTAGTGCGAGCCTTTTCGGAAACGTTGGTTTTCGACGAAATGCGTTAGGAATTCTTTTACCTGCGTTTGGAAGGAGTCGATGAACTTCGGTGGGAGGTTGTGGAACCACGTCAGTGCTAGCTCTTCAGACTAGTGGAAAAGTTCTGCACACGACGGATTCAGATCATTCTTTTAGGGTCATTACGTGCTGGTAATGGCGCAGGTGGTCGAAGGGATCAGTGGTTCCGTCGTAGAAGTCGAGCTTTGAAAAAGTGAACATTCCCGAAAAGGGTCTCATTCATGATCCGATCTACAAATGGTGGGACAGAGAGGCGGTATAGTACGTCTGGGTCGTGCGCCCCCTTTGCCGAGGGGGTTCCCAGGGCCAAGCCTCTCTGTCCTGGCGTTGAACTCAGTGTCACCTGTGTAGCCTCCTTTAATCCAATAAGAACTTGCAGGCGCTTGGCTTTCCTGCGCTTGCTCCCTATCATCTTCTAGAGGTGGAAGTCTGTGCTACTCATGATCTCCATTAGTGAGTGGTGGATTCTGTTGTGTGAGAACCTCCACCACTTTGGCGATCCGCTGTATTTGATAGACTAGCGTATTGATTCTAGGATCTGTCGTTGTTGCCGTCGACGTGGAAGCGTGAGTCGTCTGCGTGTTCAAGATAACAACTGCTGAAGGAGGTGGTAAAGGGACAACAAGAGCGTTCGACATGAACCCTAGTTCTTCGATGTTACGTGACATGGTGGTCACCATGTCTCTGTGTTTTGAAAGAAAACAACGCTTAGTGTAGAGTTACGAACTATGTCGTCCCCACGGACGGCGCCAAACTGATGTAGTCATTTTTCGCTCCCTGCTTTGACATGGTTCCTGTTGACCTGCACAAGTAGCACATGGGAGCCACATACCACCATTGTGGTGGCTAATGGTATTCCGATGCTAAAGTCAGACAATGATTTGAGGAAGATGTAATGATGTAACAGGGAATTTTTAGCATACCTTAGCTTACTAACCTCATGTTTTATTTATAGTGCAATGAGTCTTGATTCTACCAAGCCATCGTAGGCGTAGTTTAGGAAGTAGATCTTCGTGGAGATCCTTCTCTAATTAGGAGTTGTGCTGTAGGAGGGAAGTTCTCACTCATCGCTGTGCTCCTAGATACGCGGAAGATAGTTCCCAATATCAGAGCAATCCGTATAAGGAAGATTTCCTGTGTGGAATGTACTCTGCCATTTGCTTCCTCGTTGGAAGCAGATAGCAGCTGTAGTTGCCCATCCGAAGCTGATCCTTGAGATACTTGCCTTTATAGGGCTTACGGGTATTGAGAATACACTACACCAAAAATACCCATTAGCAACGGTTTTAAACCGTGGGGGTAACCCATTGTCACGGCTTAGAGCCGTGGGCTGTAGAGGCGTCGCTAAATCCCCAGTAACGGCTAAAAACCGTGGCAAAAATATTAGCAACGGTTTTATCTCGAGGACGGTTGATGATTTAGCCACGGTTATAAACCGTTGCAACAATCTTAGCCACGGTTCTAAGCCGTGGCCAGGAGTAGCAACGGCTTAAAACCGTTGCAAGTTATGGCCACGGTTTTAAACCGTTGCAATAGCTTTAGCAACGGTTTTAAGCCGTGGCCAGTACTAGCCACGGTTATAAGCCGTGGCAAGGTAGCCACGGTTTTTAGCCGTTGCAATAATTAGCCACGGTTTTAAGCCGTGGCAAATTTTTTTTTTTTTTAAATTTTAATTTTTAAATTTTAATTTTTTTTTTGGTCACGGTGTTAAGCCAATGCAGTTCTACTGACAGTGATGCAATACAGGCAATGAAGAGAAATTACAGACTGAAGAACTTGTAATTGTAATTCTGAATTGATGACAGTAAATGGAATGGATTGTATTCAATAAGAAAGCTAATTCGAGATAGCTAATCTCCTGTAGAGCAAATGCTCAAGTGTACAATTTTCTTACAAATCAAATGAATCCCTTTTTCTCTCTTATGCTTTCTTATTTATAGTACTACATTTATTGACAACTAATCTAACAGAAATCCTTCCTAAACAACATTACATGTAACAACATAGCACTTTGCAACATATAGCAACCTGCTCCCTTTAGTAACAACACTTGTGTTAGCAGCCTGCATTCCATTCATGCACAAAAGAGATGAGGGTGATAATATGAGAGGACAATATTTCCATGTTTGATATCTCACACCAGTAATAAGAATTGTTTTCGTACAAGATGCTTAATTACTCTAAGTATAGGAAGCATTCAGGATACGATCACATAGAAGATAGTTGATATGCAATTTTATGCAATTTAAAATGTTTCTCAACAGAATTTCAATAAACTGAACTCAATTTCAGTGTTCACTCAAAGCACTAGAACATAGCAATAAAATTTCAAATTGGGGTGCTCCTAATGTACGTTAGGCGCATGCCTTGCGCCTAGGCACAAATAGGGTATCACTCCCTCACTGCACCTTTGCACCTTAACCACACTAATACAAGATACAATGAATAATCCAATGATCCAATAAAAAAAGTTCATGATTGTTTTCCAACTGAATCAACCACTATCCTAACAGAATAATGTCATAGTTTAATACAAGTCTACAAGAAAAAATGATCTTTTTTGCTACATTTGGCATAATCCAACCAACCATTGTATCAATAAGAAGTCATTCCAAACATGTAGGCGAAAAAGGCTGCATTGCAGGGAGGGCAAGCATATACAATGACATGTCATCCAAGTGTGCAAGGCAGTTGTCCACGTAAAGTTGCACAAATTAAACATTATGAAATTCAAATATATATTAAATTAGAAATGAATTCTAGCTAGCTAGAATGAGTTTGGATTATAGAGAGGAGAGAGAGATATACCTTGGCTTTGATTGCTCATCCCCACTTGAAGACCTTGATCAGCCATAAGAGCTCCTCCACTAAAGAAAACACCCTGAATTGAAGAGCAAAAAACCAAACATTGTGTTAAGGCTTTTATTTTTTTTTTTCAAAAAACTAAAAATTTTAAAAAGAAGCAAGGTTTTGTGACTCACTTGAGCCCTAGCTCTTTGAAGCTCTTGTTCAAGCTGAGTGAGCTTGATCCGACTTGACTCAAGCTGCTGCACATATGCCTGTGACAAAGACAAGAAAAGCAACAAAGACTTGATCAATAAATGCAGATCAGAGAGAGAACTAGAGAGTTGTACAACATCAAACAATTATTGGTTCATCATTGGATAATGATCATCTATCTATAGAGAGGAGAGAGAGATATACCTTGGCTTTGATTGCTCATCCCCAATTAAAAGTTCCAACACTAACAGTCTCATAAATGAGTGAGTGATCACGATGGAGAGAATCAAACCTTGGGGTCTGGTGTCTTGGGTCCTTCATGTTCAGAGCTTGAAGTTGGCCCCTTTCTGTTTCCTTCTCTCTGCTCCCCCAACAACCCCATCAAATTTAAATATATTAGAAAGTGATAACATGAAAAATGCAATTTTGTTGTAGAAAAAAAGGTGTGTGTAGTTAGTGTATATACGACCTTGACAACTCTGGATTGTTCTTGATGAGGTCCACATGCAGCCTCATTTATAGTGTTATTCGCCAACTCCATAGATGGTTCTGAGGTCCTCTTTGAACCACTGCTTGCTGGAGAGCTAACCAAACCAACCGTTGGCGTCGCACTAGTTCCCTACTCAAAAAATAAGAGAACCCCATCAGCTTAGAGAATTTTAGAAGAAGAAGAAGAAGAATTATCAACACAACCCCATTTTATATAAAATTCATACCTTGTGATTGTTCGGTGGCTCGACATGCATTGGCTGAGAAGGGAAGATGTTCCAAGTAGCTGGCCGGATACCTGAGTTCTCTGCATACATCATAACATCCATTAACAACTATCAAGCTAGCTAGTTAGCCTCTTCAACTGTCTGTTTAACCCAAACTTAATATTTGTAAGCAGCAATAAGTTTTCCATGTAAACACTGAAATATATCAACCCTGCACCCATCATATATAAACACTGAAATCAGAATATTTGGAGACCCCCTGCACCCATCATTTTGTAAGCAGCAATAAGTTTTCCATGTAAAACCATATCTGAATTTGGATTAGTATGTAAAACCATAAAAAGCTTCAATGCAATTGGGCAGGTATGTACCAAAATGTTCCTGCATACCTGGCTGCAGAAATGGGTCTACATCACAAAAGTTGGTGATTGCAGAATAAATTAGCAATGGATGTTAAAGAATCAAAGATCGGTGATTCACACTTCCCTGTTCTTTGATCATAATTCCTAATGCTTCCAGCTCTAAGGTACAAAAACTCCTCGGGTGTTTTGTAGATCTTTCTGTAGTGCGGGTAGTCTCCAAGCATATAGTCAGATGGATTAAATACTGGGAACTCTGTCCTGGATGCTTTATTTATCTGCAATCAAATTGTCTAACTGAAATTATGAAGTGTTGTTTACTGGTTAAATTAGAATGAGATACCATAATGGGTAGAACTCGAAAACATTAGTCCAACTTGAATAGAGTGCTATCTCACAAAGAGGTCTCCAACAACATAAAAATGTCAAGGCAAAGTTACAAAATAAAAGGTTTCGGCCTGCTCAACAATGACAATTAATTCCAACACATTGAAGCATTAAAATGAGATAGATGGAAGTCATAAAAACAGATGTGAAACCTTGTAAAAGTAGTTATGAAGGTATTTACAACAATGAGGGTAATTTAGGTCTGTATTTCTTAAAACTGATATTTGTGAATTCAATCAAACATTCAGTTTTTGCATCAATTTGTCGATGTAGCCAGAAAGTTTTTAACTTCAAGATAAGTTATGTATCCGAAGACCAAGTTAAATTCTATCTAACGTGTGAAAATATAGACATGCTCATTTTCAACCCCTTTCAAGTTAAATATTCGGTGTTCTCTCACATCGGGAAAATCAGGGGAAATTAGTTCATTCGTCATAAAAATGATTTTCTCTACCAAAAACAGACTTAAGCAATAATAACAAGAAAAGAAAGCAAACAAAAAAGCATACCCTGATTCTGTACTTGTACACGACATACCCTCCAATTGCAGTAGCAATCAACCCGAGGAAAATGACCCACACAAAGTTCCAACTGAACTCACTTTGGTACTCTTTACCTGCATTTTGCCATAGCAGAATATCAATAACAAATTAATAATAATGGTTGAAGTTGTTCGTCAATGGAAGACTTAAACTCGGCAAAATTGATGATAATCAGGAACAGTCATGGCAGAAATGAACTGAGATACTCACTTATGCATGTGTCATGTTCTCGCATGTACAACTGATTACCACCGCAGCTGCATTCATAGCTTCCCTCGAAAACACACTCTCCGCATGCCAATCTCTGATCAGCTGAGCATGCAGCATCATCTCCCAGCTGAGCAACAAAACAAAACCAAAGAAACCCAATTAACATATTAATTCAACCAACCACAAGTAGCACAAAGTGCAAGGGCAACATGTTAGAGAATGGTTATGACATGCAGCTGCTCGTCTTCATCTGTTCATGGTTATGCTCAAACATAACAAAAGAAAACTAGCTTATATGATCTCTATTTAAACATAACAAAAGAAAAGATGTTTACACTATAAGTACAAAAAAATAAAATAAAGAACAGATTCAAACTAGCTTATATGATCTCTATTTAAACATAATTTTTTAGCTTATATGAAATTTTTTTAGAATTTGATAAAATCACAAATAAAAAACAAAAAAACACCATTTGAAGTGTTTTGATCTATGAAATCACAACCAATAAAGAGCGAGAGAAGAATCTTAACATACCTTGGTGGCTAGAGCTAGTATCTAAGCTTCTAAGGGGAGTAGTATTAGAAGTTGAAGTATGTGAATTTGTAGTCTGAGACAGTTTAGGTTTCTTGACAGCTGAAAAAGACCCAGAAGAACCAGCAGCAACAGTGGTGGTAGTACATAACTGACGTTCATGACGCCGAGCTGCAGGGACCCACGTGCTTTTCACGTGAGTAGCACAATCAAACCCACGGCTCTTGCAGCAAGTCCTACATCTCCTATGAGTACAATCCTTCTTTGCTTGGTTCCCGCAATCTTGGCATGTCATCGCTGCTGTTTGCACCACCACTCCTCCTCTAGTACCACCACCACCACCAATCTTGGACTTGATATTCAGGAACCCTATTATCACAGCCCATTCACAAAGTATTAACTGTTATGATGCTTAGAATATAATTTTGAGTGATCCCTACTTTGCAACTTACAGATATTGGAGTCTAGCCAAAGTGGAGATATCATATCCAACTGACGTTAGTTGATTGAAACTCAAGTTCCTGCAATATTTAGCAGATGTTGTCATTCCTGCAATGATAGTTTAGTTACTAATAAACAGTGTAGCAATAGACTATAACATGAATGAGATAGGAAATATTACAATTTCTCCAGTTCCTGCAAGCTACCCAAGTTTTGTATTTGCCCCGTAAGTGACGTGTTGTGTAAATCCCTGAATTATATTCCAGCAAATCTTATTAGGAAAATAGGTCCTTACTGCATCCTAACTCTGTCATTACAAACCATAGCCAAGAGACCACCAAACGCCTCAAAGAAAACTCCAAACACTCATCAAAACAAAGCTCGAAACCAGAGCATTCTCTGTTTTTTGTTGCAGCAAAAAACAGGGTATACATCTCTGTTTCATATACTGAAAAAGCATCCCAAATCCACCCTATAATATTCTTCTTCCTATAATAATCTGGTGCTTTGCAAATGAAAATTAATCATACCCTTGTAACAACTAAAAGTTCTTCTTATAATATTCTTCTTCCTATACTCACCTTCTGTAATTCCACAATGTTACTACAAGAAAATTGTAATTTAGCGGCGGTTATGTAGCATCGTTTCATTAAAAACGCCGCTAAATATGTTATTCAACGACGATTGTTCAACCGTCGTAGATTAGTATTATTTAACGGCGGTTCTAGGAAATGGCGACGGTTGTAACCGTCGTAATAAACTTTATTCAATGAACCGTCGTGGATCAATAATCTTTCAGAATGGTTCGAGTAAATGACGACGGTGGTAACCGTCTTTATTAAAAAAAAAAAAAAAAATTTAGGACCTTAACACCCTATCCCTAATTTAGGACCATAACAAATTTAGGATCTTGACGAGAGCATATCTTTCTCGCTGCTTCTCCATCTTCAACCCTAATCTCCCCATACTTACATCTCTTTCTGATTTTCTCAACATGTATCTCCATCAATGAGAAACCTCTCTTTGCTGAGCACCGCAACCCCTCCCCTCTCATCGCCGACTATCGTCGACCTCTCATCATGTAACGCCTGATCTGTTGCTCCTCCAACTTCAACATCCAAGGATTTGAGAGCTCAATTTCATCCTCTCTCCCGATTGACGAACAATCATCACCAACAATCACTCAACATGTTTTTGAAATTTTTCCACTTGAGGTAAGGTTTTTGGGTTAGGTTAATTTAGAAGAGAATTGGGAATTTTGGTTTTATTTTTATTTTTATTTTTTCAGGCTGCTTAAAGTTCACATCCAACCCCACCTCTTCCTCTTGCTAATCAGGTACCACCCATCATCTTTGAATTTATTTAGGTTTTTTGTTTTTTTTTCTTGCTGAATTTTGAAATTTGGGAATTACTCTGCAGGCTGTTCACCCATTTCTTAAATCACTATTTTGATTTTCATTGACGTAATTTGTTTTCTTTTTTTTTGGGTTCTTTGTAGGAGGATTTGATGTGAATTGGTTGCCGTTGAAGATGGGGTTGGTGTGTGCTCTCCAAACAAACTCTTTCATCTTTCCGGATGGATTTCTCGATTCATAGAAGTGGAGGGAGTAGAGACTTTGAACCTCTAATTTATGTTTTTCTTTGAGGGGTCTAAAAGTTTTTGAATTGATTGGTTAAGTTGAAAAGGGTTCAATGTTCAATGGGTTCTTTATAATTTTGCCTTATTAGTTCATTTTATTAGCTTGATTATTGTTATTGATTAATGGATTTTGAAAATGTCTTAGGAGACTCATTGACTACTCACGAGTTGTGAGTTTTGTGTATGAATTATGCCCAACTGAGTTATGAGTTTTTGATAAATTTGGTAAAGGGTTCTAATGGAATTTTGTTTAAACTTCTGTGGATTTGTTCAGTTGTTTGAATTGATTAGTTAATATTATTTTTCATTGTGTCTCCAAGTGGGGTCATGATTTTCGACGTACTATAGGTAAAATTTAAATGTAGCTTATTATCCTTGCTTTTATTTTTTAATTTTTTTCAAATTTATTTATTTATTGAAGACATTATTGTATTTCTAAAATTTTACACGATTGCTAGTAAAATTTTGATTGGAAGTTTTGAGAAAGTATATAATTGTTAATCGTGCTATTTCTAAGAGCAGTTGTAGTTCTTTATTAAATGTTTTTCCTGTATTTGTTCTAGGCGTCTATCCATATTGAGAGAAAACTTCAGAGCATGCAATTTAAGATTCACTGAGTTTGATATTCCACTGATAGCATTGACTGCTACTGCTACCCTCCGTGTTCGAGATGACATTCTTAAATCACTCTACATGTCAAAAGAAACAAAGATTGTACTCACGTCGTTTTTCTGATCCAATCTTTGGTTTTTGGTAAGTCGTTTAATATTTTATTGGTATGGATTGGTATCTGGTGACATATCCATCTCAATTTCTGTAATTTTGTAGCTTAGTTCTATTTAAATTGGAAACCATCTTGTTTATATGTGACAAAGATGTTTAATCAGCTTTTTAATTGATTAATTAGTTACATGGTTCTATTATTAGTTTGGGACCACACTCTGAAGTTAATAGTCTTTGATATTGCAGTTAAGTTCACAATTTTCTTACTTTATAATTTTAGGTAAAACATAGTGCAACTTCTTCTACGTCGTCATATGAAAAAGGACTTCCGTGAATTGGTTGATGTTTACACTACAAAGAGAGTGATTGGTAAAAATGAGTCTCTTTTCTGCATGACTTGGAGGATGAATTTGACTCTTCCAACAATTCTGATTTAGATCAAATGTCTCCAAATGATCACGGCAACGTTGAAGATGAGAATTCCGAGGGAAATGATGGTAAAACAAGATCACTAAACAGGAATCATGGACCTGCTTCTAAGGAAAAGCAATTGTCAATTGAATATCTGGAAGATGAGCTAGATGTGTTCCAGAGTGTGTGATGATTTTGATGGTATATTCTTGAACCATTTTTGCATTGCTTTCCTTATTCTGTGCTCCCACTGTGAAGTGTGCATTGGCATATAGTTAATCATCTCATTTGATCATAGGTTGGGTCATTGAATTTAAGAAGAAGATTGAAAATAAAGTAGGAAAAAAGATCAAATGCCTGCATACATATAATGGCAGAGAGTACACATCGGATGAGTTTGCCAATTACCTAAGGAAATGTAAAACCAGGAGATCAAATGTTTGTGTTGTTTTGGTGTTATGTTTAATAGTGTGTATCCGTAAGTTGTATACAGTTATGCTAAGCAGTTTATCCTTTTCAAACAGAGTCTGGCTGCCTCCTACCGCGCTTGCCTTCGGATTTAACATTAGACAAAAATTCACAGGTTGCTTTTGTTTGCGACTTGAATGATAATATTGCAGCTCCCTGGGTTGATGCTCTTGCAGAGCTCCTTTCCATTGAAGAAATCCTGCAATAACGACTGAACCTTGGGAATTCTGGTATATCCACCAACAAGGACAACATCATGGACGGTGCTTTTATCCATCTTAGCATCGCTCAAACACTTCTCAACAGGCTCCATACACTTTCTGAACAAGTCCATGTTGAGCTCCTCAAATCTGGCATGGGTGATGGTGGTGTAGAAGTCAATACCTTCAAACAAAGAATCAATCTCAATTGTAGTCTGGGCAGTGGATGAGAGAGTCCTTTTTGCCCTCTCACAAGATGTCCTCAGCCTCCTAAGAGCTCTGGGGTTCCCAGTAATGTCTTTCTTGTGCTTCCTCTTAAACTCCTGCACAAAGTGGTTCACCATTCGGTTATCAAAATCCTCTCCACCAAGATGGTTATCGAAATCCTCTCCACCAAGATGGGTGTCCCCAGCTGTAGCCTTCACTTCAAAAATACCCTCTTCAATGGTCAAAAGAGAGACATCAAAAGTCCCACCACCCAAATCAAAGATGAGCACATTCTTCTCACCAACGCTTGTAGCCTTCTTGTCAAGACCATGGAAGAGATTTCTTCAGCAGCAAACTGCTTCTCTTCAGACTTGTATTGAACAGTGATCATCGGCTTGTCACCAAGGCCTGCAGAGACCTTGAATGGCCATAGCTTCATGCCAGCTTGTACAGATGCATCAGAGAATTTCCTACCAATCAAACGTTTCGCATCTAAAGAAAAAAAAAAAAAAAAAAACACGACAAGATTAGCATATCAATAAACCAATTAAAGACTTGATTCTCTAAGCATCAATTTTCAGCTTCTTCCTGCAATAGCAGTATGTCACTATGTTTCTTCTATCCTTCTTTGCATGAAATTTTGGAAAGAATAGTTCCAGTGCATATAGTTTTATTTGTGTTCTGTTAGTCTGAATTAATTATCATTGCGTCTTACGGCTACTTCCTGTTACTGCAGCTATCAAAATGTCAGCACTCCCTGCTGCAGCATCTTCTCAAAATGGTAAGACTGCTAATCACTTCTATGTTTTTATTTCCATGTTGGTTTCATGTTTTTTTTTTCCATGTTAGTTTGACACATTTGAAGTGAAGGAATAGTGCTGAAGTATTTTGCATGGACACTAGTACAAATTATTCAAGTCAGACTTGGGCTGTGGATTGTCAAGTTCGCAAAATTTTGAAAGTTAAGATTCTTGTTAAATACTGTATTTCCAAAAAGTTAGCAACTATAACAAACTAAACTAGCACTTGTATTATATAAATTTATAATATACATAAAACACGACAAATGCCAATTTCAGTCGAGGGAAAAAAAACTGAAGTGTGCAGTGAGTCTGGCTCAGGTAAACCATCCTTTCCTTTTGTGACATGGAACCGAGGACTGAAGATAATGAAACAACTCACAAGCTCTCCCTCGAATACCAATCTTGATAAACCAATACGGGAGTCCATGGTCCTGTTCAGCTCCATGGTCTGAAAGAGGGAAAGAGGGACCTGTCCTATCAGAAATGGTCTTACCAGGTCAGATATTTTGTACTTCGAGCTCAAATGCACTTATCGCCTACACATTTTTTTCATGTTATTTTTTCTACATTTAGTCTAATAGATGTTGCTTTGTATAGATTGGCCTGAAAGGAGAAGCTATGAATCTTGTCTCCCAATGAGGTGTCATCTACAGAATGGATGGATGTGTCATTAGTTGCACAGAAACAGCAACCTTTGACATGGTTTAAGGTAACAAAACCGGGAAACATAGACAACTAGCTATCTAGTGTAATTTTATATACTGAAAAAGTTAAGTTTTTAATTCTTGAATTTGCAGTCTCATTTTGATGCACCTTAGGGGAACGAGCCATTGGCTTTGGACATGGGGAGCATGGGAAAGGGTCAAGTGTAGTGTGGATCAATAGAGAGAGTATTGGAAGATATTGGACAGCTTATACTGATGGAGACTGCAATGAATGTAACTATGCTGGAACATACTGACCTCCAAAGTGTCAAGTGGGTTGTGGCAAGCCGACCCAATGATGGTAACAACTTTTTAAATAAAAAAGAGGAAAATGTATATTTCACTTGTGTCCAAGTCTTTCTGACATATGAAATAATGAAAACTTTCAGGTATCATGTGCCTCGAGCTTGGTTAAAGCCCACAAATAATCTCTTGGTAGTTTTTGAGGAAATTGGTGGGGATGCTTCCGGCATTTCACTTGTTAAAAGATCGGTTCATAGTGTCTGTGCTGATGTTGCTGAATGGATCCCAACTTTGAAGAATTGGCACATTGAAAGCTATGGTAAATCAGAGACACTTCATAGGCCTAAGGTTCACCTGCATTGTGCATCAGGACAGTCCATATCTGCCATCAAATTTGCAAGCTTTTGGACTCCATTGGGAACTTGTGGAAATTTGTAACAATTTTATTAGATGTAAGCATTGACAATTTGTAACAATTTTAATTTGTATTTTTCTTCTGGACCATGTATAATATTGATTTTGAAATGAAATTAAAGTTTTCCTTAATGTATGATAGATTATTTGCACCCAATGAAAAGAAAACACTACAGGTTGAAAAATGTGATTTTTATATGGTAAAAAAATTTGAATTATCAAAGGGAATTTAGCGGCGGTTGCAAATCGTCGCTAAAAGGCAAAAAGTTGGATTGTTCATCGAATTTTGCCGACGGTTATAAACCGTCGTTATATTGTATTTAGCGACGGTTATAACCGTCGCTACATTAAACCGTCGCTATATAGTATTTAGCGACAGTTATGCCAGCGGTTGCTTAAAACCGTCGCTGAATGACCTAGTGACGCCTTTATTAGCGGCGGTTGGCCAAACGTCGCTGTATTATTTAGCGACGGTCAGAACCGTCGCTAAATTCCTTTGGCCACCGTCGCTAAATTACTGTTTTCTTGTAGTATTCTTTTGCACCTAGTCACTAAAAGCTGCTCATATGTACATTTATATGGTACTTCTGAAGGTAACTCTTTCTCCTAGATGGTTGATTAATTTTAACCTTGTCACATAATATGACTTCTGCTGCATAATTCAACCTACTCTCTTTTTTATAGGCAGACAAGAAAATTTTATTTCACTAGGCAACAAAGGAAGGACAACAGTTACTACAACCAGATGAAATGGAAAGTTCCCTATTTTATCAGACATTCTAAGATATTACTTCATACATGAAACTCATGCATTGCAATTAGATGCTTAGAAGCAAAAACCAAACAAGAAAGTTTTGGTGTTCTTATTACTTGACTTATAATTTCTACCTTGAAGAAGTTTGCTCTGCAACAGCCATCTCTTGGAAGTTGTGACTGAAAGTGTCATTGATATGAGAAACAAGATTTCTTAAAGTTGGAAGCCATTTTTCCTGCAAAAACCAATAACATCAAAAGATTATTTTCCAAGTGAAGCAAAATTTATTATTTGAATAAATTAAGAACAGTAGGAACAACAATATGCATCATCTGTATTTTGTTTCACTGTCTCTATCAATTCATCATAGAGCTGCAGATGCCATAAGTGATGGTGACTGAAGTTTAACCCTTATTGTAGATTAAAACATCTTATGGAAGAATTTTGATATCATGAATGAAGAAATATAGATACTTGTCACATCAAAATATATCAATAACGAGAGAGAAAAGGACCCAATACGCTACTTTCAAAGAGAGATGCAGTGCTAATGAAGCAGCACACTGCAAACAGTTTTTGTTCCACTCATATAACAGGCATTGTGTAGGACATTACAATATGGTACTCATTATTAGTGTTGGTGGTAATTAGTTGTAGAGTGAAGATAATATAGATATTTTTGCTTGTCCAATGGGTGAAAGAAAGGCATTAACATGAATGTGATTTATGAACCAATAGAACATCTATAAATTCTCAGAACACTTTCTTTTTCTTTCTTTACATTTTCTGTTTATGAAGATCAGATGCAAATTCAAATAGCAGAATCATCTGTACACTGAAGCTTAAGCCTCAGCCTCGCATTCCTGTTCAGAAACGTCATCAGATTGTTAAATGAACCCCCGTCCACCAGAAAGGGTAAATATAGAAGAATAATAAGAAAAAAACGCGTAGATACTATCTGCAATGAAATGGGAGCGACACATGTGGGGTATGGTGGTAGAGATCTGACTTTTACCTTGTACAACATCTCCAATGCAAAATGGAGCTTTGAACTTAAGCCACTCCAGCAGAAGTCTAAATCTTGGATTGAGAAGTTTTGACCGATTATAATTCTCTCCAATTGTTTAGTCCAAGTTTATTCTATTTTAGACTAAAAGTTAAGTGGTAACCCTTTAAGTGCTGCCTAGAGAACAACTAAAATTAGTCCGATACTCCAATTTCAGGCCAAAGTTATCATTTTCTCTAGATTTTTCTTTTAACTTGTAACGTTAGTCTTCCATTGGATCTGTTTTTAGGATAAAAGAAGTCCAAATTTCAGAAACATACTAATCTTACCTTTCTAGATGCTCAAAGTTTTATATTTTACGACAGATATATTCCCTTTTTTGTGTAGTTAAAGAGTCAGTAATAAGTAATAATATTTCCATGTTTGATATCTCACACCATTCAAGCTTCCCTATATGATTATGATTGTAGTCCTCAAAATGGCAAACTCACTTTGAAAAGCTTGTCTATAAAATTTTCAAACTTCTTGTTACTTCACTCTCTGTCATATTTTGGGAATTGGTTGTATAAGAAAAGAAGTCAGAAAAGGAGAAAGGATAGATAGAGCTTACCACTTTTCTTGTATTCATCATTTCCAAACTTAACTCCTTGTAGCACAATTGCCTCTTTTAGCTCCCCAAAATCAAAAGCTGCAGATCCTTGTTGATGACTGATTTAAAAAATAACCAAAACCCATTAAAGATATGATCTCAATCAAGTGAATTAATCAAAGACATTAACACAAAATAGAGAAAAACTTCATTACATGAAATTGTTGGCAGGAGAGTTGGTGGTGAGTCCATGTAACATAGTAGCATATGGTGGTGGTATGTTGTGGTTATGACTTGAATCTGATAGATCAGTAGTCATTCCAACTCTATGACCTTCCATGCAATAATCACTTCTTCTAAACACAAAAAACCATCTACTCTACAAGAAACAAAGTTGAGTGAAAAGATATACACAATTACATGAATGAGTGAAGAAGAAAACACAAAACACAAAAACAACATCAATGTTTCCACCCCAAAGTGGGTTTTGTACCTTTAGTTTTTTGGTGGGAAACCTCAAAAGAGTATCACCCTCTTTTAATGAAAAGCCATAAAACCTCACTGATGACAGAGATAAGCAAAGAAGCAAAAGATCATATAGTATTAACTACATACAACATACCACAACAACACCACTTATGCAAACTTTTGATCTCTCTTTTAATGAAAAGACATAAAACCAGCAATAATCAGATGCAGCAGTAACATTATTCACATAAAACTACAGCATAAAATGCAATAATCCTCAATCTAATAGTAAGAAAAGGGATCAAACTATGCACCTTTTCTAACAGTAGCTTTTTCTGAGACCTAAGTCCACAAAGAACTGAAGAAAGCTCTTTCCCAAGGAGATGAAGGCGGGAGCTTATCTGATTTTTTTCTATCTCTTTATCGTTAACTTTCTCTTGGTCACAAGAGTTCAGGTCAGTCCCATTTCTAATTTCACTTGCAGCCTTAGCTACCATCTCATCGTCTGTAGCAACATATTTTATAATTTCATCAGTTGATACTCATAGTGATCATGAAAAACAGTAAAGTAAAACAAAAGATACGAAAGAACATAGACGCCATCCAAGACAGAAGCACCATATTGTTTTGTTCTGTCTCTTCTGGATAACTTCCAAGGTAGCGCCAACAATAGACCTTGAATAAGCTTCTTGGTAGCCCTGCGCCTCTTCTTCACAGCCTCTGCAACAATGTCCTGTAAACATCACAAGTTCAATCCAATTAGATATATTAAAGAGAAATAAAATGCCACATAAAAAATGACGTTCAACTTGAATAGGTGACAACTATAAGAGATAAGCACCTTCTTATGTTGCTTTCTGTACATGGCAGTCCATGTAAGCTTCGATGGCTTGAGTCGGTTGTGGAAGTACCTATTGCATTTTGAGTTTGCAAAGAGGAAAACCTACATTTATGAAATTGTTTAGAGTTTCATATTGTTATGATGCGAACATATTAGAAAACTACATCACTCTTGTATTGGGAAACAAATAGTTCATATGGTACCTGTGAATCGGATCGAATAAATCTTATACCCTTTCCAGGGTAAATCTTTTGACCACTAAAACGGCAGAGTTCAGTTTTGAAGAACATACAATAAAGAATCATTCAATTAAAAACTTTCTGAAAGCTGCAATCATAAATAAGAGATAAGTACCCCATATCTCACACACAATTTTATATGGTATGCTCATACAACAAAATATTTGACATTCCCGCGATACATAATGTACACACAGTTTCAAGTCCTACACATCAAGTGCATACATAATGTACTTGCAATAAAACAAGTCCTATGGTTGAGCCTACTAGTTTCCATGAGACAACGATCTCAGAAAACTAAGATATACATTCTCGAAACAGAACACATAAATCTCAGAAAACAAGTCATATACCCAATCAAAATGAACCCTAACATCCAATCAGATCTAACAAGCCAAAACCCATGAAAAATAACGAATACCCATTACGAACAATTATGATTTTTCAAACCCCACTTCAGTATAAAACGATTTCATTCAACTCTACATATCAAATCAGATCAGAAACTAGATGATAAATGTTAAAACCAACTATAAAACAGAAAACTAACACAATAAAAAGAGAACAGTGAGAGATAGAAGGAAAAACCCATATCAAGAATTGAAAATGAACTCACTTGAGAACCATTGTGGCTAATCTTCTCTTCTCCTCTACAGTACTGGATTGAAATCACTTGCTAATCTTCCATTAACTCTCTCTGAAGCTCTCTCAAGCTCCTCAATCTCTCCTCTGCGCCAAACCTCTCTCTGACTCTGATTTAGGTCAAAAATTTTTTCGCAATGACCGCGCAAACTGATTTAGGTCGAAATAGCAAATTCTTTTTCGCCAATTTTTCGCAATGACAGCGCCAAATTTTTTCCCCAATTTTTTTCGCCAAAGCGCGAAACCCATTTTCGCCAGAGCGCGAAATCCACTCTCCAAATCACTCACAAGAGCGCAGCACGTGCAAAACGGTTTTGTTTAGCAACGATTTTTGGCCGTTTCCAAATATAGCCACGGTTTTTGGCCGTGGCTAATGCACCCACGGTTTAGAGCCGTGGCCAAATTTTTTTTTAGCCACGATTTTAAACCGTTGGCCTTTATAGCCACGGTTTTTAGCAGTGGCAAATAAACCAACGACTTAGAGCCGTGGCCACCTACCCGTAGCTAAACATGCCTTTTGGTGTAGTGATAGTTGTGAGACGTGTGAGCATAGCGTGCTGTGAAAGTTTGGATCTGTCTAGCGGACTGAATTGAGCGTGCTTAGAACCGCTTGGGCCTATCTGGAGTTGGGCTGATGTTGGGGCTTGTATTTTCTCGAGATTATCATGACACGTGTGTGGCTCAGAGGAGTTACTGTTTTTATGTATCATCAATACTAATGAGATTCACATTTTTTTTTGTTTTTCAACCAACCACAAAATTATAGAAAACGAAGAACCAAGTAAGCTTTATTTCTTGAAATTAATTCATATTCCACAATACCAGAAATAGATAATCAGATACATTGCGCATTCAAACAGTGGGATAGATAATCATTTCTTCTTTAAGAGAATATGAGAGGTCATTCATTCTTCCCCATTGTTATATCCAATCTTTTCCATTCCAGTTAAGCACATACCCCTCCAGTAGCTAATCAACTTCACTCCCCAAAGATGGCTTTAACACAGATTTTATCGCATCAACATTTGCATCTGTTCTCTTCAACGACTCTTCACTGTAAAACATATATCACAAGTTATAAATCATGCATAAATAAATAAATAAATAAGCGCCCTGCTTATTTCCCGACTCTTCCCAATCCATTTATCTAGAGTAGTTCTAGGCGGCGAGGGAGGGGGGTTTGACCCCCATCCCCCTCGAGATTCACATGGATTCGTATCTCAAGGGGATGGAGGGTCCTCACTCGTTTCCTTGCCATTTAGAATCACCGATTTATCTATACTACATTAGGTTCAGAAATTCTTAATGGTCTGGGAACCAGTCTGGTTTTCCCTGTCTGAGGGGGCGAAAATATAAGTTTGCCCCCCTCTTTAAACACATTCTTTGATATGTCACGTGGGAAGATTTTGCAGACGAGGGACCGCAGCTGTCGACTAAACATGTGGTGAGGAGCAAAAGCTGAGGACACATCTATTTCTTTTCGAAAATTCTAGGGGTCGAGGGACGGAACGAGGGAGGGAGCGAGGGATGGGTGGTAACCACCCATCCCTCGCCCCTTTCCCTCGCTCCCTCCCTTGACCCCTAGCAAAGCTCATTTCTTTTTGCATATCTATTGTATCTATCTAATTTTGTCACCAAAAGATGAGGACACATCTATCTGCAGATTAGTCACCAAAATGAGGGACTAACACGTCAAAAGTGGGTTAACAAAGGTGGTTTTAGTTAAGTGACGGAACCAGAATTTTTATTGAGGGGTGGGGGGGAGGAGTGATGTCATAATTAATTAAATATAATATAAAAATTAGTTACTTTAACATGATTTTTTTTAAATACAACAAAAAGGGGAGTACAACAAAGACAGTTATTGAAGATGATTACTACTATATTCATTGAAGATTATTACTACTTCTAGAAACACAACACTAGAGAAGGGTTTGAATCGTATTATTACTACATGAAGAAAAAGAGGAAGTGATTGAGTTGCTTACGATTTTTTTTTGGAGATGACGAACACAGTGATTAATGAAGGCACCTGGTATTTAGAAGAAAAAGAATAAAGTGGTTTGGATCCTGCTGGATCTTGTGAAGATGAGCTCAAATAACTCAATAGTTATAGATCTTTGAAGATGATAAAATATGGGGGTTTCCCTCATCTTATCCAATCGATGGATTGTGAAGAAGAAACTGTGGATTTTGGTTTCTTTGAGAGAGTTGAGGGATTTAACCTCTATCTTTAGCTCTAAAAGTAAAGTTTGAATTTGATAAGTACATGATTTGAAGGATGAAGTCCTGGTTGAAGTGAAAAGTGAGAATAGAGGGACAAATAAAAAAACTAATTGGGGGACAAATAAATTATTAAAAAAAAAATCTCAAAAGTCAGTGGGGGCACTCACGTGAATCCGTGCCTGTTTTAGTGGAATATTTTATTGGTCGAGGGGCCCATGTGAGATGTTTGAGACAAAAGAATGCGCAGAGCTTTTTGCCTAGACAAGTCTAAGGAGCGAGGGAGGGACTCCCACCGCCCATCTTCTTTGCGATGAGCAATGGTACGCATCTCGAAGAGAGTGGGCAGTGGAAGGCCCTCGCACTCGCTCCCTCGTTCCCTAGAAATAAAAACAGGAGTCTTGTAAGAGAGGCAAGCCAACAGCGTCAGGTCAGGTCCATGCCAGGCCTACCCATCACCACCCATCATCCTACAATCAAGGGTAAAAAAGTGGAATGCTTTAATAAGTAAAAAGTGGGAAGAGATATTGAAAAAGGAGCAATACTAGGATGCCTGGTCCTGTGCCTGGCACATGCCAAGCACGTGCCATTTAATGAGGTGGGATCAAAAGGCCCAAAAAAAAATAATAATAAATTTCGAAAACAATTTCTCAAACCCGCGCGATTAGGGCTCCAAACTCCGCCTCCTCCACCCTGCTACCTCCGTCCAAGAGCACCACCACCCCCACCACCAACAACACCAACTTCTCCAGCAGCTCCCTTTAGAAGAACAAGAACATACTCATCACCATCAACACCAAGAAAGGTTATCTCCTATGCTTTCTTGATGTATTTTTCACCTTCTATCTATGTCATTTGTTTTTTGTTTGCTTTAATTGTTAGGGTTTTATAACATTTGTTGGTGTACTTGTTGGAGATTTTATCGTTTAAGGAATTGATTTTCTATAGCTTTCAATTTAGGTTTTCAAATTTTTTTTTTCATGTATCAAGTTTTTTCCGATTTATATCTGTGTGTTTATATGGTGATTTATGTCGGATTTTTCTTTCATCTTGAAATTGGAATCAATATGTTGTGTCTGAAATCTTGAGAAGTCCACAAAGAACCTGTTTCAGTCTTGCATTCTTGATTGCAAATGTGATGTGTGTTGTGTTGGGGAATATGTTCAATTTGTGACTGTATCTGATGCATGGTAGCTTGATACATGTCGAATTTTTATTTTGTAAAATTACACGCAAATAAGTTATTTGTGCTATGTTTTTTTTTTTTTTTTTTTTTTTTATTATTATATATATGTTAGATCAGTTCATAGAGATGCTAATTTTCCATCAAATTTGTGTTCAATTTGTCATATTTTCGGGGATGGATACATTAGAAAATAGCGAATGTATGGAAAATTTCGAATTTGTAGAGTTGATAAAAGAGCCTTTCATAGGGATGGAATTTAACAACATTGATGAATATCAGTCATATTATCATGATTATGGTAATAAAAAGGGATTTCCAGTGAGAGTATGGGCAACTGAAAAGGATGATGAGGGAAATCCTAGATATCTTATTCTTGTATGTGGTCGGGCTGGGAATTTAAAAAGTAAAGCAGAAAGTGTTATAAAATTACGTCCCTGTGATAGATGTGGTTGTAAGGCTAAGATTAGAGTTCTTATACGCCCTGATGGAACAATGAAAGTGACAACAGTAACTGATAATCACAATCATGATTTGAGCCCTGCAAAATCAAGATATTATAAGAAAAATTGAGTTATGAGCCAGTATGTGAAGAAAAGGCTTGAATATAATGATAGGGTGGGCATTAGGCCAAATAAGAATTTTTCTTCGTGTGTGGTTGAAGCTGGTAGGAATGATAATATGACATTTTCCCAAAAAGATTGTTACAACTATTTGCATAAAATAAGGCAATTGAGATTTGGTGAGGGGGATGTGACGGCACTTTAGAACTACTTTCAAAAGATGCAAGCTAACAATGTTGATTTTTACTATTTGATGGATTTGGATGACAAAGGGAGGTTAAGAAATGTCTTTTGGGCTGACGCATGGAGTAGAGCAGCTTACAAGGAGTTTGGTGATGTCATTACTTTTGACACTACGTACTTAACTAATAAGTGCGAAATGCCATTTGCTCATTTTGTTGGGGTGAATCATCACAGTCAGTCAATACTTCTTGGATGTGGATTGATCTGTAGTGAGACAGTACAAGAGTTTGTATGGCTTTTCAAATCTTGGCTTGTGTGTATGAATGATTGTGCTCCAGCTGCTATAATCATTGATCAGGACAGAGCAATAAAGAGAGCCATCGAAATTGTGTTTCCCAACACATGCCATAGATGGTGCCTATGGCATATTATGAAAAAGTTGCCTGAAAACTGTCAGGTTACAATCAATACGAGGCTATAAAGTTTGCAATGCAAAGAGCAATTTATGATTCTCTGTCTCATGAAGAGTTTGAAGAATATTGGCGTGGGTCATTGAGAAATTTAACCTTCAAAATAATGATTGGTGGAGTGGATTATATGATGAAAGAATTTGTTGGGTACCCACATTTCAGAGGAATACTTTTTGGGCAGGGATGTCTTCAACACAAAGGAGTGAAAGTATGAATGTTTTTTTTTATGGTTATGTAAATTCAAATACCATTCTAAAGCAATTCGTAGAACAATATGAGAATGCACTACGAAGTAAGGTTAAAAAAGAAGTTGATGAGGACTTTAGATCATTTAACCGTTGGCTTCCTTGCATTACTCCTTACGCATTTGAGAAAAAATTTCAAGCTGCCTACACCACAAATAAATTTAAGGAGTTTCAAACAGAGATTGCAGGAAAATTATGTTGTGCAGTTAATCATCATGTCATGGAGGAGTATGGCTTTCAGGTTTATTATGTTTCGGAAGACAGGTTGATAGGAAACGCATACAGATCAATCAATTTTAAAGTTTATTTTAATGATGATGACTTCAATATTAAGTGCAATTGTCAGTTATTTGAGTTTAGGGGGATCTTATGCAAACATATTTTATCGGTATTGTCTTATAAGAGGATTAATGTTTTACCAGAAAAATTTATTCTTCGAAGGTGGAGGAGAGATATTAAGAGGTGTCATAAGAAGGTAAAAATTGTATATTCGGATTGGGCAATGAAGCCTGAAAATGAACGGTTTGATGAGATGCGCAACCTCTTTTATAAAATGGCTAACATAGCTTCTAAGGATCAAAAGGAGACAAATGATGTTATACGTTGGATAAAAATGAAGATTGGTAAACTAAAGAGATCAAAAGGTGATGGTGATGGTGATGGTGATAGTGATAGTGATAGTGATGTTAACGTTGAGTCAGAGGGGTTGTTGGAACTTGGCGCTAAAACTAGTGGTGAAATTCATAGTCCATTGTTCGTCCGTTGCAAAGGATGACGTTCTACTTCAAGGATGCAATCCACCATGGAAAAAGTTTGTAAAAAAGCAAAAAAAGGAAAGAAACACAGAAAGAGAGGGAGAAAATGAGACGTATTGACAGAGAACATGCCATTGAGAATAAATTGGTTATTTTACTTGTTTGTTTTACTTTAATGAATATATATATATATATATATTTTTTCAATTCAAGAATATTTATTTTTTATTTGACATGTCATTTGTTGGGTTCTACCCAAGTTGGATTTGAAGGTTCACAATATATGACACCTCTTTCAAACCATGTTGAGTCATCTAGTCAATTAAATCTTAACACGCAGGTTTGTCTTTAGTACCTTGATAGTTCACTTATGATTTGCCCCACTATGATTGTTCACTATGATTAACGTGTTTGTCGTTTTGAAGGATGAAAGTATGGGGTCATACTATTCACAATCCAGTGCTACATTTGAAGGACTTGGTCAGGTTTACTCACTTATAATACATGTATGTAATTTATTGTCTTAAGATCATTTTAACGGCCACATAAAGAATGTAAATCTTTATGTAATATCATTTATTTTTCCAGCGCCCACCTTCTAGCAACGACACGAAGTTGACAGATTATAGCTCATTATTTACGCCCTGGTAAGGATCTCAAACTTTGTTAGTTTTTATTTTAAACCGTTTGAATTAGGAGGATGATGGTGTTGTAGAGATGTCAAACTTTGTTAGTTTTTAATGTTGTGCCATATATCAACGCATCCCATGTTTTGTTTACATGTTTGTGGAAATGATGGTGGTGCAACTGAACTCTATCTGTCAGAAGCCAACCCTGAAGGAATTTATTCAAACAAGCGACAAAATGCTATGAACGGTTGTGTTTGTAATGGGAGTGCTCAGATGTGTTTTGATTGGGTGTAGACTTCAAAACTCTATCTGTTTGTTGTATGACTTTTGGTTGAAT
This sequence comes from Berberis vulgaris, assembly GCA_963556465.1. NCBI lineage: Eukaryota > Viridiplantae > Streptophyta > Magnoliopsida > Ranunculales > Berberidaceae > Berberis > Berberis vulgaris. The sequence goes on along the minus strand of OY747136.1, from coordinate 13,408,653 downwards.
CCAAATTGTAATGGGAGTGCTATATTCCAGCAGTTTTTGTAATTGACAGACTACAGAACTATTTTATCAGGTTTTTTAATTGTAATGGGAGTGTTATATTCCAGCAATTTTTGTAATTGAATATCTAATGAGTAATGCTATCAGGTTTTTTAATGCAATGAGTAATGCTAGCAGGTTGCAGTTTTATCAGTTTTTATCAGTTTGCAGTTTTAAGGATGAGGACCTTTTGAGTAATGCTATCAGTTTTAAGGTTGCAGTTTGCAGTTTTAAGGTTGCAGTTTTATCACTCGACATGCTATCAGTTTGCAGTTTGCAGTTTTAAGGATGAGTAATGCTATCAGTTTTAAGGTTGCAGTTTTATTAGTTTTGCAGGTTGTAGTTTTTATCAGTTTGCAGTTTTTATCAGTTTTTTAAGGTTGCAGGTTGCAGCTTTGATCTTGAATGAAGTTTAAACTGCAGGATTCAAGACTAAAGTGTCTAATAATGCTGGGAGGAGTTGAATCAGAAAGTGTCTAATAATGTTGGTTTCCCCCCTTGCAGTTTCAGGGTGACATTTTGAGATCTATGGAGCCAAATAGATTCAGCACTTCATCAGCTGAAGTCTTTTGCAGGAAATACTGATTTAATTTAGTCTTCAATCACAAGTATGCTACTGAATGGATTTAGAGAAAATTAGATCATTCAACTCTTAACCATGAGAAGTAAAATTGATATGAGGTCGAAGTGAGATTTTAGAGCTGAACTTAAAGAAAGTGAGAGGTGTGTGGTGGTGTTGGGGGACTGGGTGAGGGCAGAAGCCTGCAAATAAGTTCCCAACTCCCTTTCTCAGCCAATGAACCTCCAGCTCATTTGGTTGAAGAAGATCCCTCCAAGAGCTTGCTTCCTTCTTTGGACCATTATCCATGGCAGGCTTCAGTGAACAATATCAACATAGGAGGGGTCTGATCACCCCCAACCAATGCTCCATGTTAGAAGAAACTAATTGCTATATGCTATCATTTTCATAGCACTGTTAGAAGAAGCCTGCAAACATGTTGTTGGAGCACCATTCGGCAAGCATCAATAGCAGAAAGGAACACATCCAGTTAGCACCATTCACATAAATTGCCTCTATGACACTCAATCAACCAAAACTTCATTTTGAATGAACAAGATCGAAAATTAAATTTATAGACAATTTCAACTCAAACCCATTAATCATTTACTCAAATTTTTTTCACAACTACATTATAAAACAAAATTACATCTCAAATACCATCCAAAATCTTAAAAAAGATAACTACAAGAATTAATAAAACTACCACTAACACACTGTTGATTAGGTCCCTTGTAAAAGCCCAAGGATCGTTGACTTGGGTTTCATCTCTTTGATAATGAGTTTGATCGCCACGACCCTCAGGAGCATTATTTGGTTGGTCCACTACATCTTCAGTGTCGTTTGTTCTTGACTGGTGCTCTCTTCTCGCCTCTTGTTCTTTTCTCGCTTCGTGTTCTAATCTGTCCTCTTCTAGTTTCCACAGTTCGTAATCTTCATAGGCTTCTTCAACTGATTTGAAACCCTTGTACATAGAACCCTTTTATCCGTTAATTTGTAATGCGCAATCTGGCCAAGTCAAATATACTCCAGGAACACGCCCACGATAAACAACATAAGCTTTGTATGCCATTCCTGTGTTGACAAAAAAATAACATCAGATTGAATAATTTCATATAAGCTGATCCATAAAAAATAATAGAGAAGAGACTGAGGAGTTTATGCTTGATACATATGCATCAATTTGTATGGCTGAGGAGTAATCAACTTGGAAATATCAGTCTCATCTCAAACAGCTAAAGACTAAGATCATAACTCAATTAGTTCAGGCCAAGATGCAGAGCTTTGGAGAGAAAGAGGAAACTTAAACCAAGAGCTCAAACAAATTATTTGAACAACAAACACAGGATCTGGACAACAACCTGTGAGGAATCAAGAACTCAACAAGAATGTTCAACATCAAAACAACACCCTAAAGCGCATTTTACTGAAGCACAATTCTGAGCTACTACATATCCGAATACCGTCATAGCTACAAAAAACCATCATTCGAGTACACATCAATGATGATACATAAATTGTTCTGTGAGACTGTTGTCAATTAATTACTTGTTTCACATTAAAATAGGCGAAAACAAGACAAGTAATTCTAGTTATGGGTCGATTAACTCAAGAAACAAAGAAAGACATTACCTCAGAAACAAAAAATACCAGACAAATTAAAAAATAAGATCGAGATACCTCCGCCTCAGATCGAGAAACCAAATTAAAAAAACCAGATCGACATTACCTCAGAAACAAAGAAAGACATTACCTCAGGTAGAAGAACCATACAAATAAAAAAAACCAGATCGACATACCTCCCGCCTGCTCTTCCTCTTCCCTTTTTTAAGGTTAAAATCAGATAGAGATACCTCTGCCTCCTCTTCCTCTTCCTCTCCCTCAGATCCGCCTCCTTTCTATGAGCTTTTCTTCAATTTTTTTTTTTTAGGTTTCTAAGGATCAGATCGAGAAAATGATGTGGTTTTTTCATTTTTCTATTTTCAAGACCAGCCACGTGCTTGGCACCATGCGGTGCACGTGCCAGGCACCATCCAGGCACAACACCAGGCATGAGTACCAGGCATCCTAGAATTTTCGTTGATAAAGTAATGGGGCTTCCACTCCATATTTGGAATGCACATGGAGAGCACGTGGTGATGGAGATGGGTTTAGCCAAGTTTTTGGTACGTGTTGTTAGGGCCATTTAGGTAAGGACTTTTGGCCATTGTTATGTTAGGCCCAATAATAATATGAAAAAGCCCTTTGTTTGCATTTGGGTTGTAGATAAGATGGGGGAGTTTTGGTCTTGGTAAGGGTAAATGGGCATATGGGTTTTCCCAAAAATAAGGGTGTTTATGGATGGGACTTATTTATGATATTAGCTCTAATCTTAGTTGAATTGCATCTTTTGACAAAAATCCTCCTATAGTTTGGTTTAGGTATTGAAGAAAGATATGAGAGAATTCAAGCTTTCATTTTAAAAACTCATGAATCAAGCCCTCACAGATCCACTCGACATGGGAAAGGTAACAAAAAGTACTTTGAGCGGTCTTCGCAACAAGAAAAAAGTTATATTAAGCCTTTGGAAGAGTCACTGACATGAGATTTACGTGAAGATTAAAGGAGTCACTCACATGAGATCTGCATGAATCGGGGAAGTCTTATCCCTTCGAGAGAGATTGTATTTTGAATTTTGTTTCCTTCTATTTTGTAATTTCTTTTCATTAATATAGAGGTTAAGGGGTCCTTTAAACCTTGCTTGCTTTCCCAAAGAAATGGTATTGAAGAAGATTATTGTGTGCCGTATAGAGATGCATTTATTCTATCATTTTGCTTTCTTTGGTTACATAATATTGTTTGAGTAATAGACCGAGCCCATGGGCCCGTAGAGGAAGAGCTAGGGCACGGTGCGCTTTGCGTACGACGTAAATCGTGCGGTAACACATATACGGGGCAGGCTGCGTGACGGTTGAGTAATTGTTACTCCTCATCAATTGATGGGGATGTGTTCAACACCATCGATTTGAATGACGTGATCTGGCAGTTTCCTAGGGAACCGTCGTCTCCTCGTTTCACATACCGTATTCAATGCTCCGCAGTTAATGTTGGAGTGCTCACTTGGTGAACCATTATGTCCATATAGTGGTATTTTTCTAATCGTTGTAGGCACTATCTTTCACAGAGCTTCTTTCCTGTAATGTTTTTGTCTGAAGAGAACGCTTTGCATTTTTCAAAGGCTGAAGAAAATACTTTGGGTTTTTCAAAGGCTGAAGGCAGGTTTCCGTCTATAGAGTCTCCGAAATGTTCTGACATTTACACTGGTTAGGCACAAAGATAGTTGTTGTTATGTGCGGTCACCTGCTATGGGTGATCATGTAGTTGATTATCTGAGGTCTCATAATTTTTTTTCATGTTGCGGAGTAGTACGAATTTCGCCCAATGGAGATGCCTTGGTCTTACACCGTATCGCATTTGTCTTCGTGTGCTCGAATCCCGCTGCGAACCAATGGCTGATTGAAGTGTTAGTCGGTGTGCGATGTCTCCGGGTCTGGTATCTCTTAGTCACATCTGCCAACGCATATGGGAAAAATGGTTTCTCTTGATAACATTGTGAGACCGTAACTGTGTCGCTGCTTGTGGCCATCCTCATCTGCCCTCTTCTAATTTATTTAAGGAAGTTAGAAGGGGGTGAGATGTCTCGTGAGGAAATCAGCAGCTCGTTGTGACGTCTAGAATGCTGTAGTATGAGCCTTTTTCAGGGTGATTTGACGGAGCAATCTGACTGCTCAATCTTTCAATCTCTTCTACGACTTCATTTTCATCTTGGGAAGGTGTTGAGCGTATCCCATTCTTTATCTTTGCCATCAATTGCAGATTGCTCGCATTGGAGGGTTTCCAAGTTTTCATCGGATGTTGTCCGTAGCAGAACCATCTAAGTGAGTTTTTTTTTTTTTACTTCAGTTCGCACTTTATTCAGACACTTATAGTGTTCAGTCTTTGTATCCGCCTCAGGACGTTCGTAATATGTAGCCTTTTGTATTTCCTCAAGGTGCTTGTTGTTACATCTTTCCAATAATCAATATAATTTGTTTTTCGTAATTATTAATTATTCTCTTATTTCTTAAATGATTGAAATTCACATAAGTCTTTTAAGAACTAAAACTCAATATTGACTATGGAAAGGGAAACAAATAACTTAAAGCAAAAACTAACTGTTGATGGAGAGAAATTGATCCTGGCCTTGAAGTGAATTCGGGTTGTTGTCGCGGATCATACGGAGGAATGTCGATGCGTTACATAGGTTATTGAAGAGTAAACCTTGCAGATGGGCAAATTTCTGCACCGACAGAATGTCGGGGGGATGTGTTCCCGCTTGACATGGCCTTTTTTACTCACTGGGCAGAAGAGCTTATTGCTCCTGTACCGCTTGAAAAATATGTCTTTACCGTCTTTTGGCCTTACACCGGGTCAGGCTGATCCATATGATGTAGTTGAATCAGGGAGCACTCTATATGTTTTAGCGTGGCGTAGTGGCAGCCACGTGCCGTAGATTGGTCTCCACATATTGTTCATTTGGAGAGATTAGCAATATACTTAACACACTGGTAAAGGGTGGAGACCACTGCTTCCATATGGTAGAGCCAAGGTCTTCCCAGGATGGGATTGTAAGATGATGGTGCGTCTACCACCATGAAGCCCAGAAATAAGACTTTCTTGAGCTGCGGCTCTCCTGCTACCGTAGCTAACCTTATCTTTCCGATAGGAAAATACTTCTCCCCGCTGAATCCAATCAGCGGGTGTTCTGAAGACATCAGGTTTTCCTCTTTGAGGTCCATGCTGCGGAACACGTTGTAAAACAAAACGTTAAGTGAACTTCCTGTGTCAACCATAGCTCTTTTTACTTTCCACCTTGCTATGGAGACCGGAATGACTAAGGCATCGATATGCGGCGTTCGTACTCTTTTGAGGTACTTGTCCGTAAAAATCAAGGTGAGAATGGGGCTCTGAACCCGTAAGTGGCAGATGTATCTGTCCTCATCCGCAAATTGTGTCTGCATATCCAGTAGTGTCCGCTGGTGGAACCTGTATGACTTACTTTCATTTGGTCCGACTCCATGAATGACATATATTATCTCTGGAGTCTCCTTAACTATTTCCTCCTAGTTTTCATTGATTTTAATACGTCTGATAGGTTAGCATTTGGGTGTGTCACTGCTCTGGATCCAACGTAGTTGGACGATTTCTCCGGCCTGAACCAACCAGGGTTCGACCTGTTGTCACCACGCTTCCTTTTGCTTTGTTCCTCATCCTCGTGTCTCTTTCTCTCCTTCTTGTGCATGGGAGCAGAGGGCTTATTGTCTCCTTTGGTTTCCTTCTTTACGATCCTAGACTCTTCCAGGGTGATTTGTTTCAGAACGCTCTTGAGGAGCTCCGCTATGTCCAGAGGGGGCTTCAGGTGAGGTCCTTGTAGAGCTTTCCCTCTTTGAGGGCCGCAGTAAAGGCCGTCACATCTATATCGTCACTGCACCCATCGATGAGGGCCAGTTTGTTGTTGAAACGCGTGACATACTCTCGAAGTGTCTCACCGGACCTCTGCTTCAGGGAGAGTATGTAGTGCGGGCCTTTTCGAAAACGTTGGCTTTCGAGGAAACGCGCCAAGAATTCATTTGCCTGCATTTGGAAGGAGTCGATGGACTTCGGTGGGAGGCTGTGGAACCACGTCAGTGCTGAGCTTTTCAGACTAGTGGGAAAAAATCCTACACATGACGGATTCAAATCCTTTTTTAAGGGCCGTTACGTGCTGGTAATGGTGCGGGTGATCGAAGGGATTGGTGGTTCCGTTGTAAAAGTCGAGCTTTGAAGGAGTGAACTTTCTCAAAAGGGCCTCATTTATGATCCGATTTGCAAATGGTGGGATGGAGAAGCGGTATAGTACGTCCAGGTTGTGCGCCCCTTTACGGAAAAGGTTCCCAGGGTCGAGCCTCTCTGTCCGAGCGTTGAACTCAGTGTTATTCGTGCAACTTCCTTTAGTCAAATAAGAATTGGCGGGCGCTTGGCTTTCCAGCGCTTGCTCCCTATCATCTTCTGGAAGCGGAGGTCCGTGCTACTCCTGATCTCCATTAGCGAGTGGTGGATTCTGTCGTGTGAGAGCCTCCACCGCCTTGGCGATTTGTTGTATTTGAGAGGTCCGCGTATCAATTCTGGGATCTGTCGTCGGCGCGAGAGCGTGAGTCGACTGCGTGTGCAAGATAAGAGCTGCTGAACAAGATAGTATAGGGACAACCAGAGCGTTCGATGTGTCCTCTGGTTCTCCGATGTTGCGTGACCTAGTGGTCACCATCTCTCTGTGTTTTGAAAGAAAACGACGCTTAGTGTAAAGTTACGAACTATGTCGTCCCCATGGACGACGCCAAATTAATGCAGTCATTTTTCTCTCCCTGCTTTGACCTGGTTCCTGGTGACTTGTTGACCTGCACAAGTAGCACACGTGAGCCACAGGCCACCGCTGTGGTAGCCAATGACACTCCGATGCTAAATTTAGACAAGGATTTGAAGAAGGTGTAATAATGTAGTAGGGAATTTGTAGCGTACCTTAGCTTACCAACCTTAGGTCTTATTTATAGTGCAATGAGTCTTGATTCTACCAGACCATCGTAGGCGTAGTTTAGGAATGAGATCTTCGTGGAGATACTTCTCTAATTAGGAGTCGTGCTGTAGGAGGGAAGTTTCCTGTTAGCGCTGTGCTCCTAGATACGCGGGAGATAGTTCTCAATGTGAGAGCAATCCGCTACCATTTACTTCCTAGTTGGAAGCAGAGAGCAACTGTAGTTTCCCTTTCGAAGCTGATCCTTGAGATACTTGCCTTTGTAGAGCTTACGGGTATTGAGTATAGTTGTGAGACATGTGGGCCTAGCATGTTGTGCGAGTTCGGGTCCGCCTAGCGGACTGAATTGAGCGAGCTTAGAACCGCTTGGGCCTATCTAAAATTAGACTGATGTTAAAGCCCATATATCTTTGAGATCATCATGACACATGTGTCATAGAGGAGCGACCGTTTTTATGTATCATCAATACTAATGAGATTCGCATTTTTTTTTTTTTTTTCAACCAACCACAAAAATTTAGAAGAGGAAGAACCAAGTAAGCTTTATTTCTTGAAATTAATTCATATTCCACAATACCTGAAATAGATAATCAGATACATTCATTCCACATTCAAACAGTCGGATAGATAATCATTTCTTCTTTAAGAGAATATGAGAGGTCATCCATTCTTCCCCATTGTTATATCCAAACTTTTCCATTCCAGTTAAGCACATACCCCTCTAGTATCTAATCAACTTCACTACACCTTCACTCCCCAAAGATGGCTTCAACACAGATTTTATAGCATCAACATTTCCATCTATTCTGATCTTCAACCACTCTTCACTGTAAAACATATATCACAAATTATAAATCATGCATAAATAAATAAATAAATAAGTAAGTAAATAAGCGCGCTACTTATTTCCCCTTACTTAGCACGAGAAAAATTCTTCCCGCTAAGTGCCCAATGGCTCACAGCAGTAACATCATCCTGTCATTTTACAATTACAATCATCTAATAAGGAATAATTCTACAGAGCCCGCTCTTGTAGCCCGCTCATGGTCCGGACCCTCCCAGGCACGTGTCATAGGGAGGGTGTCTCGCACGTGCTCGACCGAAGTTTCAAAAAAAAAAAAAAAATAGCGGGAAATGGAATTTGAATTTCCTTGCTGAAATTTAAGAGGGAGGGAGAAAAAATACCTCTCCCCAAACCCATCTCCACAGAGAAGATGAAGCTCTCCTTCTCCCCAAACTCGACAGAGAAGAGAAGAGAAGCCATGGCTTCCATTTCTGACTTCAACACCATCAACGGGTGAGATCTGGTTTCTAAAGCTGGAGGTTCGTCTTCTCTTATTGACCATCAACATCAACAGCAACAGCAACACCATCATTCTCGTTGGGTATGAAATGCTGATTTCTAACCTATTGGTGTTTGAAGAAATGCCTGTGAGAGAAATGCAGCTCCTAGTGAAGGAGGAAATGCTTAATGCAGCTGTTAGTCGTGCCAACTCCTTGGAGGAACAGCTTTCAGCAACCAAGAAGGTCAGTGCTCATAACTTGGGTTTCCCGTAACTGAGAAATGCATGTCATTATGATTTTTTTTTCTTAAGCCAAGAAGTTCAAGAACGATATCATTTCTGCACATCAATCTTTTTCAGGCTTTGGATGAAGCACTTTCAAGACAGGAGGAACTTCTAGCCTACATTGACAAGAAGATGTTCTTTGGCATGTAAATACAGAATCCTTTATACAGAATCTTTGTGTAATAACAAACTTCTTCTTTGGCACTGATGTATTGTACATCCTCTTTGTCCCTTTCCCCCCATGTAACTAAGACAGGAGGTTTTTTCTTTTGAGTTACAATCAAAACTTTGTGTTCTTTTCTTTCATCCAATTGAGCATTATAGAAAATTTGAATTAGTCTTCTGTCCATTTGTTTAATTTGGTAATTGTCTTGCTATTATATAGGTAAATAACAAACTATATCAAGTAGCAGTCCAAATTATATCAATTGATGATGATGATGATGATGGGTACAATGTCGATGGTGATGAACCCATTCCGATGTATGTAAAGCACACTGAAGCCATGCTGGATGAAATTGATCTGATGGTATGTTTGATTAATGCAATTATTACATAACTTAACATTCTCCAGTAAGTATGCAAACTTGTGTTTTTATGTTAGTTGAATGTGTTGTGATTTCGTGTGTAGGAGGAGATGGAAATGGAGGATGCAGTGGTAGAGCCCGTTTCGGTTCCAGCTCCCGATATAGATAATGCTGATTCGAAGAATCCACTTGCAGTTGTCGATTATATTGATGATATCTATGAGCACTACTGGAATACTGAGGTTGTCACTTACTTCATATAGGATTTTTACTTATAAATTCAAAGACTCTGTCCGATGTTCTAGGATTTTTACTTCATACTGAGGTTGTCACTTACTTCATCTAGGATTTTTACTTGCAGGAGGAACTTCTAGCATACATTGACAAGAAGAAGAAGTTCTTTGGCATGTAAATACAGAATCCTTTTACAGTGGTGAGAGAATAGGTCCAAGACTCTGTCCGATGTTCAGGATAAAAACATGACATTTTGTTGATGCTGCCGGTGGTGGTGATTGTCAGTTAGTCAAAACCATCAAAATGCACTCTGAGCAATGCGTTTTACATTTTGTTGCTTTGATTTTGTTGATGCTGCCGGTGGTGGTGGTTGTTTTACATGTATTACTGAAATTTGAACTGATTTCTAATGATAGGCCCCCTATTCGCTTTACGTATACTAGGAGGAAGCAAGTAGCAGGGAACTGATGAAATGCTAATGCTGAGTTGTTAATGCTGAGTGCTGAACTGATGAAATGCTAATGCTGAGTGCTGAGTGCTGAAATGAGTGCTGAAATGCTAATGCTGAGTGCTGAAACAGAGTGCTGAGATGCTGAAACAGAATTGCTGAAATACTAATGCTGAGATGCTGAAACAGAATGCTGAAATAAAAGATGTTGCTGAAACAGAATGCTATAAATAGAGGTGGAATAGAGGAATAGGGCATTCATTAAGATTGTAAAAAAATGTACAATTGAGCTTTGGCTCTTAGGAGAGTAGAGCCTCTCGAATAGCTCTTGAGGAGAATAGCAATCTCGAATTCTGCTAATACACTTTGTTTCATTTTTCTCTCAGTTCATACATTCTTTTGTAATTGATACATTTCCATCAATACTAATTCACTTCAATGTTGCACTATCACTTGTCTCTTCTTCATACATCATAGTAGAGTTTTGTGCTAAGATTGCAAAGTGCTTCAACTTCATACTCGATTCTGTCAGAGAAGCTTGAAACAATTTGTTCCAATTCTGTCAGAGAAGCTTAAGCCAATTTGTCCCAATCCTGCAATAAAAATCAAGAACAGGTCAGACTCTATCAATTTCTATATACAATGGTGATAATACATAATGTATTAGATGATAGTTGATACAAACCAACAATCACAATCAAGCCAACCTAAGTAGATGGAGACTGGGTTCAACTTATGGATATGGAGGGTTGGAACTTAGGACCACAATGAGCATTGAGGTCATATTACATTGCCTAAATACTATTTTGCTTCATCTAAAACTAATCTACCAGATTGGTGTCCGAGGACAATAATAATGACTGGTGAAGTCCCCCAATTGGAGATATATATCAAAGTTTTGCAAATACTCAGTAGTAGTGGGACACTTTTACCACTTCAAAAAAAGATGTAGCCAAGTTTATGTAGACTGGGTTTCTAGATATTGCAATGTACTCTGCAAATTAGTTAGTTCACTCGATACACATATAGATTAAGCATAGAGAAAAAACCAATAAGTCACTGGACTACATTATCAACTTACATTATCATCAAATCAGTTAAAGATAGTGCTTACATTATCATCAAAGTAACTTTGAAGTTAAAGACAGTGCTTAACTATGTTCAAGACAGACTGGACAATTGTAACAATGGCTTCAAAACCAAAACTAGCACACCAAGAGTAATGGTCCTTTAGTAGTACCGACTTTGCTCCCCGGGGCAACTTCTGTTGCACAGTTTCATTTTACCCCCCCTTTCAGTCCCCTCAATACTGATCTTCTAGTCATTTAAAAAGTTGCTACTGCTTCATCACATTATCTAAAAGGAAATGCGCTGGCTCAGATTTCGCAGCATAACCAAACTTAAAAGTGCTATACTTTTTATGAATAGCAGTGAGTCTTCCAGTTCCTGCCTGCTGATGGAAAGTAACCATCAACTTTGAGCATTCCCTATATATGTCATCAAAACATCATTCAGTAAATATTTCATAATGATCGTCATTCATGGTATGTTATGTTGAAAATTTCACAGGTATGTTTTTTCATTGATGGATGAAACTACATTCCTTTATTATGTATCATATATCTCAAAAAGATAACAATCTAAGAACTTTATAACGAACTGAAATAAACCTCAAATTTCGCACCATTCATAATATTAAGATACAATTCCAATAAAAACACTTCCAGTTCAGATCATTTCACGGAAAAGTGAATCAAAATTCATAACTAAAGGATTTTATACACTCATAGGATAAAACTGGAAAATGGATGACAATATGTCAACCACAGTCTCAATTCAATTTGTCAATGGGCACCTGGTAGCTATGGTGAGTTTGGGCTCATTTGCACATACCTTTATTTTTTAGGAAATGGTAGCATGTGCTATAATAAAGATGAGACATGAAAACAAATTAGGGCTTTTGTGTTTTTGTGTAACAAGTGAGGGTCTTGTGGAATACATGTGTGAATGTTTCATTGCAAATATTTTCATTATGCATTTCTATAAACATTAATGTGATCCAACACTTAACATATTATTACTAAAATCCAGGTTTTGTTGACATTATTCACATACCTCAATAAGCCAGTCAATTAGAATTCCCCTCATCTTCTCATTGATATCATACTGGTGTGACATGTAGTGGAGTGAGACATAGCTCAAATCCTGCATAAATAAAATTACTTTCAGTCATCTCCTTGAAGAAACTAGTCTACTCCCTGCATTATCTCAAAACTCTTATAAACTAACTAGTTTAGCAGGCAATTTTTATTGGGGATGTTCACTCCATGCGTAAGAGCATTATTTCTAGGAACATCAAATATTTCCATTACATCTAATTAGAAGACCCAGTCTGAACAGATTAAACAACTGGACGGAAGACTAACTTTGAATTTATAAGTAAAAATCCTCCTGTCTTGAAAGTGCTTCATCCAAAGCCTGAAAGAGAAATAATCAGTTGATGTGCAGAAATGATATCGTTCTTGAACTTCTTGGCTTAAGAAAAAAAAAATCATAATGACATGCATTTCTCAGTTACGGGAAACCCAAGTTATGAGCACTGACCTTCTTGGTTGCTGAAAGTTGTTCCTCCAAGGAGTTGGCACGACTAACAGCTGCATTAAGCATTTCCTCCTTCACTAGGAGCTGCATTTCTCTCACAGGCATTACTTCAAACACCAATAGGTTAGAAATCAACATTTCATACCCAACGAGAATGATGGTGTTGCTGTTGCTGTTGCTGTTGATGTTGATGTTGATGGTCAATAAGAGAAGACGAACCTCCAGCTTTAGAAACCAGATCTCACCCGTTGATGGTGTTGAAGTCAGAACACTACAAGAAAACAGTAATTTAGCGACGGTGGCCAAAGGTATTTAGCGGCGGTTCTGACCGTCGCTAAATAATACAGCGACGCTTGGCCAACCGCCGCTAATAAAGGCGTCACTAGGTCATTCAGCGACGGTTTTAAGCAACCGCTGGCATAACCGTCGCTAAATAGTATTTAGCGACGGTTTAATGTAGCGACGTTTATAACCGTCGCTAAATACAATATAACGACGCTTATAAACCGTCGCCAAAATCTGATGAAGAATCCAACTTTTTGCCTTTTAGCGACGATCTGCAACCGCCGCTAAATTCCCTTTGATAATTCAAATTTTTTTACCATATAAAAATCACATTTTTCAACCTGTAGTGTTTTCTTTTCATTGGGTGCAGATAATTTATCCAACACATGCACTACAACTTTTAGACTCAAATATAAACGACACTAAACTAAACTCATGTGATACCATCATCATACATTAAGGGGAACTTTAATTTCATTTCAAAATCAATATTATACATGGTCTAGAAGAAAAATACAAATTAAAATTGTTACAAATTGTCAATGCTTACATCTAACAACCAAAATCGAAGTTGTACAATGATTGTCTCAGGGGCGTTGTCTACAGGGCCTCACCGACCTTGAGTTCATCAGTAAGCTGCTGGCCAAGATTAAGCTATCTAAGTTTAGTCTTAAAATTGCTCATCAGAAAGGCCTGGAATGGAATGCCCTTGAAGTCTGACAGTTTACAAACAATTGTATGTCAAGTGGCAGCCAAAAAACTGTTAAAGCAAAAAACAAGAAATAAATAACTGATCTAAACAGAACACCAATTCCAAGAAACTCAAGGCATGGACATAATCAAATTTTCTTAGTCAATACCGTTCCTTGTCATCTCCTTCACTGATCAATGGAAAGAAAAGAAATTGCATAGTTGAAAACATTTCAAATGAAAAGGACAAACAAAAATGACTTACTTTGCCAAATTGGATCAATTGACAATTGAGGATGGGATAGCAAATCCTAGGACGGGATGGCAAATCTACCATTCCTTGTCATCTTCTCACATCGATCGTAGCTTGAGCAGGTATTTCGAAATATAGCTTCAAGGGTAAAAACGATTGAGAAAACTGTCAAACAATCTTATATTCTGAGCAACATTTGAATATTTGGATGCAACAGATATTAAGGTTTACATTGTACAACAATGGGCAGGAGAGGGAAAAACTAGAATGCTAGTAGTTACCTAGTTTTTATTGAGACATTCCACTGCCCATAGTGCTCCTGAGCAAAAGCTGGACGGCACAGTGGGTCATGAGTAAAGCCTGAAGCATTAGAGGTTAACATTACTAAGAAACTTTCAAATAGTCAGCCAGAAGAGGGAAAACCTCTAGTCATACATGTGAGGAACAACCTACCTGTAATTGCTTATTCAAATACACTCGACCTCAACTTCTATATCATTGGCCAAAGCTCATTTCTGAGTATCTGCAAAAAGGAATACCCTTGCCACTGTCAATCACTCCATGCAGCGCACAAGTAAAAACATATTTGACAAGTGTAACATATTAAAATACACTCGGTTGGAAAATGCGAAAAGTTTGACTTGCCTGCGGGGTTTGTTCTGTCGTTGGCCAAATTCATCACTTACAAGCTCTGTCCACGAATAGGCACAATTAGTTTAGAATAATATGAGAAGCATAAAATACACGGAACTTAACATTGAGTTTTGAAAGTTGTTACATAATGATCAGAAAGATCAAATACAAACCATTACCAAATTTTGGAGGCTTCAACCCATTGTTCAGTTTGTTTGTGCTGGTCTCCTTGCTGCAAGGAATTGTGACATGAGATACTTAAAAATTTGTACAAGTACCATTGCACACAGAACAACCACAAATGAAAAACAATAAGAAAGTGTACAAACACATAAACTATAGAAGCTCCAATTGCAAGAGTACGAGAATTTAGTTTGTTAAAATGGTGTAAATAGATAAATATATAAATAAATACTGAAAAATAATCACTCTGATGAAAGCACAACAATTGGCAAAAAAAGAAGATATTGAATATTCTGACATACCAATGATCAATTCTCAAAATAAAAGTTAAAAGTATTGCGGCCCCAACACAAACACAAAATTAACATGCATCCATTAATATTTATATCCTTTTTTATCAGATTTTATTTTATATATTTATATGTAACATAGCTTAAAAAACTAAAATAAAATTCTCTACACAATTAGATCTTAATTTTTGGATGGTTGACTTACCACAGGACGATTGCAACATACCATCATCATTTAATAACATGTTCCTACCATCATCATTTTACCGAGAAAGAATAATAGGTTGATATGCAACATACCGAAACATGAACAGAAGCGGACTTGCAGGGACCAGAAAAATCAGCATGAGCCAGAAGGACTTGCAAGGAATTTTTTATTTCTTGGTATATAAATACATACATATACAAACATAATATACATAAATGTCAGCAGTTCAGAAAAAGTTGTAGTGTGCTTTCACAGACAAGGACAATGATAATGGAATTTGGGTTTTTCATAAAAAATCCCAAGACTTTGGAAGACCTAAAACATATTATTGTTAGTACCCATTTTCCGTACTCATGTGCTCATATTATGTGCTCATCTCGGGGAGGATGGGTGGTTACACCCATCCCTCGCTCATTTCCCTCGACCTCTAGCAAAGCTCTTTTTTTTGTTTCAACCGCACTGGTTTTCAAATTTTGAGTTGCGCCCCACTGTTTTTGATAGATATATTTGATTTAAGGCCACACAATTTTTGGTGTACTACGTACAGAATTGTGGCTTCTTACAAATTTGAAAAATGGGCACGGAGAACTCCAACAGAACACCTGGAACTGAAAATCAGTCTTTTTCTATTGATGCCCAGTGTAACAGGGGAAAAGGAAATTTAACTCTAAACCTTTTTATGCATAACATCCAGTAATTTTTTTTCATTTTTTATTTCACTGTGCCCTGGAGAAACCGATATAAAGCTTCTTGTTTAATGAGTCTGAAGTTTATCTTGTTGGGTGGTCCTAAGGAGAATTGGTAAATTTTCATTTTTTTTGGTGTGGAGTAGATGGTAATTAAAAGCAGACCTATAATCAAAGATGGAAGAATAAGCTGTAGTGTTCAAGGCAGATAGTAGGAAGAAAGTGAAAACAACCTCCTTTAATTTGACATAAGATTTGAATACCTCTCTTGACCTACTGTGATTCAGAGAAGGAATCTTTCTTTCCCTTTTCTTTATCAATCTCTCTAAATCAGTGGTTATATTTTAATTGAACAAGTTAATGGGGTTTCACTTTTTCCTCATGAGCCATCATATAATATGTAGCGATGGGTCCCCAGTAGAGCACTTGAACTGTTTAGGATTTTGTAAGGTCACATAAACCTTATCATTAGAATGAGTGGTTAGAATCACTAATCAATCTAATTTGGCTCAAGGAGACACTGTTAGGTGTAAATCATATCAAGTAATTGCTTAGTTAGTAAATCATCTTCAAGTGTTACAGAGAGAAAACAACACCTTAGATATTGGCAAACCCTCTTCTGCACACAGGCAGATAACTGGAACACTACAGGCAGATAACTGGAACACATCAGCACAACCAAGTTGCTGGACTTAAAAGAGTAACCCAACATCGATCAGGCCCCACGATGGCTCAGCCATTGTCATGGAGCTTTTGTTGTGAAGTTTGGCCTTGAGATCCATGTAGCATGTAGTCCTGTGAAAAAAAATATATACAATGGCATAAGTAGAAATAACCTCTGAAAGAATTAACCAACTACTGCAACAGACGACTAAAAACAAACCTGAACCCATATGGGAGTAACCAGCTTGGGAATTTTGGTTCAAGAATCCAGGAAAACCACCTTGTGCACCTTGCATCACATAATCAACACCATACCCACCTTGAGAAGCATACAATTGGAAGATCATAACTTTTGAGCTTAACATCATTCCCGGGACTATTAGCATTTAAAAAATGTTTGCTACAAGATTTCTGTACTCATACCTGAGTGGAGAAATTTGCAACGTTATAGGCAACATGTGACCCCTGGCTCTTGAAGTCGTCGCCCAAGAAACTCTGCCAGATTAAGCATAATGTTGCTATAGGTTTTGTTTGAAAAACATATCACCCAGATGTTAATAAACATGATAGACAATTAAATTACCTGAGACATGCCACCAATAGAAAAACATTCGACAGAAGTGAATTATAAAAGAGCCACTAAAATATATAATCCTCGACAAAGTCGCAATAACTGGAACACCAACACAAAACAATTCAATAGAAAATCAAACCATTCAAACCAAATCCTATCAATCAAACTCATAATTCACAATAAAAAAACAAAAGCTAGATGATAGAGTTGGATTTTACACGTTAAAAGTGCCGGAAACAATATCATTAGCCAAAAGAATTTGTTTCACCCTTCACCAAATACTTCCACCACTCCATTTGATTATGCATAGTCAAAAGAATAAAAATAAACTTCCCGTCCTCTATAAAGGTGAAACAATGAAGACAAAAACAAATGATAAGTGTACTGCACAACTGAATAGGAACATAATTTTGTTGCTTTAATTTGTAACTTCAAATAACTTATATGTCTAGTGTAACTTCAAACATGCCCACTAACTTTTTGGTCATTAGTTCCATATGAATTTATAAAACACAAAGAAAGTCAGAGCAAGCATAGCTATGCTCCAGAAACAGTCATCCATTTTCACAGATTGAGAAACATCCCCTTGAATTTACAATGGATAAAATGGAATAAACATAGTGGAACAAAAACCAGATAAGTATGATGAGAGCGATCCACATGGTGCATAAGACATAGGAAAACAATTGAGCACTTACATCTATAATAGGAGGCTGCCCCTTCAGTCCAACCTTCTTTTAGATTTCACAAACAACGAACTTTGATTTAGTTCCATTAGGAACTGGGATAGATGAGACTACTCCCAATACACATATTGTAAAAGAAGCATTATGAACCACTATACATGAAGTTTGTCCTACTCGACAAGAGAGATGAGACACCCCTATTACAAAAAAACAATCTCACATTCATTTTCACTGCAAAGAACTTCAAAACATGACTACAGGTCATGAAATGAAGGTTTCACAAAAGAACATTTTATCCCTTTGCTTTGATGCATGTTCCAAACCTGTGGAAATTCCCCCATGCATTCCTCACCTTAACAACACTATCCAACAACACATACATTAACTAGGAGTATTCATTCCACCGAATCTACACACTGTTTTATTCCCCTCTGTTGCAATTACTACACCCATCCCTCGCCCCTTTCCCTCGCTCCCTCCCTTGACCCCTAGCAAAGCTCATTTCTTTTTGCATATCTATTGTATCTATCTAATTTTGTCACCAAAAGATGAGGACACATCTATCTGCAGATTAGTCACCAAAATGAGGGACTAACACGTCAAAAGTGGGTTAACAAAGGTGGTTTTAGTTAAGTGACGGAACCAGAATTTTTATTGAGGGGTGGGGGGGAGGAGTGATGTCATAATTAATTAAATATAATATAAAAATTAGTTACTTTAACATGATTTTTTTTAAATACAACAAAAAGGGGAGTACAACAAAGACAGTTATTGAAGATGATTACTACTATATTCATTGAAGATTATTACTACTTCTAGAAACACAACACTAGAGAAGGGTTTGAATCGTATTATTACTACATGAAGAAAAAGAGGAAGTGATTGAGTTGCTTACGATTTTTTTTTGGAGATGACGAACACAGTGATTAATGAAGGCACCTGGTATTTAGAAGAAAAAGAATAAAGTGGTTTGGATCCTGCTGGATCTTGTGAAGATGAGCTCAAATAACTCAATAGTTATAGATCTTTGAAGATGATAAAATATGGGGGTTTCCCTCATCTTATCCAATCGATGGATTGTGAAGAAGAAACTGTGGATTTTGGTTTCTTTGAGAGAGTTGAGGGATTTAACCTCTATCTTTAGCTCTAAAAGTAAAGTTTGAATTTGATAAGTACATGATTTGAAGGATGAAGTCCTGGTTGAAGTGAAAAGTGAGAATAGAGGGACAAATAAAAAAACTAATTGGGGGACAAATAAATTATTAAAAAAAAAATCTCAAAAGTCAGTGGGGGCACTCACGTGAATCCGTGCCTGTTTTAGTGGAATATTTTATTGGTCGAGGGGCCCATGTGAGATGTTTGAGACAAAAGAATGCGCAGAGCTTTTTGCCTAGACAAGTCTAAGGAGCGAGGGAGGGACTCCCACCGCCCATCTTCTTTGCGATGAGCAATGGTACGCATCTCGAAGAGAGTGGGCAGTGGAAGGCCCTCGCACTCGCTCCCTCGTTCCCTAGAAATAAAAACAGGAGTCTTGTAAGAGAGGCAAGCCAACAGCGTCAGGTCAGGTCCATGCCAGGCCTA
This sequence comes from Berberis vulgaris, assembly GCA_963556465.1. Lineage (NCBI taxonomy): Eukaryota > Viridiplantae > Streptophyta > Magnoliopsida > Ranunculales > Berberidaceae > Berberis > Berberis vulgaris. The sequence goes on along the minus strand of OY747136.1, from coordinate 13,389,362 downwards.
CCCATCACCACCCATCATCCTACAATCAAGGGTAAAAAAGTGGAATGCTTTAATAAGTAAAAAGTGGGAAGAGATATTGAAAAAGGAGCAATACTAGGATGCCTGGTCCTGTGCCTGGCACATGCCAAGCACGTGCCATTTAATGAGGTGGGATCAAAAGGCCCAAAAAAAAATAATAATAAATTTCGAAAACAATTTCTCAAACCCGCGCGATTAGGGCTCCAAACTCCGCCTCCTCCACCCTGCTACCTCCGTCCAAGAGCACCACCACCCCCACCACCAACAACACCAACTTCTCCAGCAGCTCCCTTTAGAAGAACAAGAACATACTCATCACCATCAACACCAAGAAAGGTTATCTCCTATGCTTTCTTGATGTATTTTTCACCTTCTATCTATGTCATTTGTTTTTTGTTTGCTTTAATTGTTAGGGTTTTATAACATTTGTTGGTGTACTTGTTGGAGATTTTATCGTTTAAGGAATTGATTTTCTATAGCTTTCAATTTAGGTTTTCAAATTTTTTTTTTCATGTATCAAGTTTTTTCCGATTTATATCTGTGTGTTTATATGGTGATTTATGTCGGATTTTTCTTTCATCTTGAAATTGGAATCAATATGTTGTGTCTGAAATCTTGAGAAGTCCACAAAGAACCTGTTTCAGTCTTGCATTCTTGATTGCAAATGTGATGTGTGTTGTGTTGGGGAATATGTTCAATTTGTGACTGTATCTGATGCATGGTAGCTTGATACATGTCGAATTTTTATTTTGTAAAATTACACGCAAATAAGTTATTTGTGCTATGTTTTTTTTTTTTTTTTTTTTTTTTATTATTATATATATGTTAGATCAGTTCATAGAGATGCTAATTTTCCATCAAATTTGTGTTCAATTTGTCATATTTTCGGGGATGGATACATTAGAAAATAGCGAATGTATGGAAAATTTCGAATTTGTAGAGTTGATAAAAGAGCCTTTCATAGGGATGGAATTTAACAACATTGATGAATATCAGTCATATTATCATGATTATGGTAATAAAAAGGGATTTCCAGTGAGAGTATGGGCAACTGAAAAGGATGATGAGGGAAATCCTAGATATCTTATTCTTGTATGTGGTCGGGCTGGGAATTTAAAAAGTAAAGCAGAAAGTGTTATAAAATTACGTCCCTGTGATAGATGTGGTTGTAAGGCTAAGATTAGAGTTCTTATACGCCCTGATGGAACAATGAAAGTGACAACAGTAACTGATAATCACAATCATGATTTGAGCCCTGCAAAATCAAGATATTATAAGAAAAATTGAGTTATGAGCCAGTATGTGAAGAAAAGGCTTGAATATAATGATAGGGTGGGCATTAGGCCAAATAAGAATTTTTCTTCGTGTGTGGTTGAAGCTGGTAGGAATGATAATATGACATTTTCCCAAAAAGATTGTTACAACTATTTGCATAAAATAAGGCAATTGAGATTTGGTGAGGGGGATGTGACGGCACTTTAGAACTACTTTCAAAAGATGCAAGCTAACAATGTTGATTTTTACTATTTGATGGATTTGGATGACAAAGGGAGGTTAAGAAATGTCTTTTGGGCTGACGCATGGAGTAGAGCAGCTTACAAGGAGTTTGGTGATGTCATTACTTTTGACACTACGTACTTAACTAATAAGTGCGAAATGCCATTTGCTCATTTTGTTGGGGTGAATCATCACAGTCAGTCAATACTTCTTGGATGTGGATTGATCTGTAGTGAGACAGTACAAGAGTTTGTATGGCTTTTCAAATCTTGGCTTGTGTGTATGAATGATTGTGCTCCAGCTGCTATAATCATTGATCAGGACAGAGCAATAAAGAGAGCCATCGAAATTGTGTTTCCCAACACATGCCATAGATGGTGCCTATGGCATATTATGAAAAAGTTGCCTGAAAACTGTCAGGTTACAATCAATACGAGGCTATAAAGTTTGCAATGCAAAGAGCAATTTATGATTCTCTGTCTCATGAAGAGTTTGAAGAATATTGGCGTGGGTCATTGAGAAATTTAACCTTCAAAATAATGATTGGTGGAGTGGATTATATGATGAAAGAATTTGTTGGGTACCCACATTTCAGAGGAATACTTTTTGGGCAGGGATGTCTTCAACACAAAGGAGTGAAAGTATGAATGTTTTTTTTTATGGTTATGTAAATTCAAATACCATTCTAAAGCAATTCGTAGAACAATATGAGAATGCACTACGAAGTAAGGTTAAAAAAGAAGTTGATGAGGACTTTAGATCATTTAACCGTTGGCTTCCTTGCATTACTCCTTACGCATTTGAGAAAAAATTTCAAGCTGCCTACACCACAAATAAATTTAAGGAGTTTCAAACAGAGATTGCAGGAAAATTATGTTGTGCAGTTAATCATCATGTCATGGAGGAGTATGGCTTTCAGGTTTATTATGTTTCGGAAGACAGGTTGATAGGAAACGCATACAGATCAATCAATTTTAAAGTTTATTTTAATGATGATGACTTCAATATTAAGTGCAATTGTCAGTTATTTGAGTTTAGGGGGATCTTATGCAAACATATTTTATCGGTATTGTCTTATAAGAGGATTAATGTTTTACCAGAAAAATTTATTCTTCGAAGGTGGAGGAGAGATATTAAGAGGTGTCATAAGAAGGTAAAAATTGTATATTCGGATTGGGCAATGAAGCCTGAAAATGAACGGTTTGATGAGATGCGCAACCTCTTTTATAAAATGGCTAACATAGCTTCTAAGGATCAAAAGGAGACAAATGATGTTATACGTTGGATAAAAATGAAGATTGGTAAACTAAAGAGATCAAAAGGTGATGGTGATGGTGATGGTGATAGTGATAGTGATAGTGATGTTAACGTTGAGTCAGAGGGGTTGTTGGAACTTGGCGCTAAAACTAGTGGTGAAATTCATAGTCCATTGTTCGTCCGTTGCAAAGGATGACGTTCTACTTCAAGGATGCAATCCACCATGGAAAAAGTTTGTAAAAAAGCAAAAAAAGGAAAGAAACACAGAAAGAGAGGGAGAAAATGAGACGTATTGACAGAGAACATGCCATTGAGAATAAATTGGTTATTTTACTTGTTTGTTTTACTTTAATGAATATATATATATATATATATTTTTTCAATTCAAGAATATTTATTTTTTATTTGACATGTCATTTGTTGGGTTCTACCCAAGTTGGATTTGAAGGTTCACAATATATGACACCTCTTTCAAACCATGTTGAGTCATCTAGTCAATTAAATCTTAACACGCAGGTTTGTCTTTAGTACCTTGATAGTTCACTTATGATTTGCCCCACTATGATTGTTCACTATGATTAACGTGTTTGTCGTTTTGAAGGATGAAAGTATGGGGTCATACTATTCACAATCCAGTGCTACATTTGAAGGACTTGGTCAGGTTTACTCACTTATAATACATGTATGTAATTTATTGTCTTAAGATCATTTTAACGGCCACATAAAGAATGTAAATCTTTATGTAATATCATTTATTTTTCCAGCGCCCACCTTCTAGCAACGACACGAAGTTGACAGATTATAGCTCATTATTTACGCCCTGGTAAGGATCTCAAACTTTGTTAGTTTTTATTTTAAACCGTTTGAATTAGGAGGATGATGGTGTTGTAGAGATGTCAAACTTTGTTAGTTTTTAATGTTGTGCCATATATCAACGCATCCCATGTTTTGTTTACATGTTTGTGGAAATGATGGTGGTGCAACTGAACTCTATCTGTCAGAAGCCAACCCTGAAGGAATTTATTCAAACAAGCGACAAAATGCTATGAACGGTTGTGTTTGTAATGGGAGTGCTCAGATGTGTTTTGATTGGGTGTAGACTTCAAAACTCTATCTGTTTGTTGTATGACTTTTGGTTGAATCCAAATTGTAATGGGAGTGCTATATTCCAGCAGTTTTTGTAATTGACAGACTACAGAACTATTTTATCAGGTTTTTTAATTGTAATGGGAGTGTTATATTCCAGCAATTTTTGTAATTGAATATCTAATGAGTAATGCTATCAGGTTTTTTAATGCAATGAGTAATGCTAGCAGGTTGCAGTTTTATCAGTTTTTATCAGTTTGCAGTTTTAAGGATGAGGACCTTTTGAGTAATGCTATCAGTTTTAAGGTTGCAGTTTGCAGTTTTAAGGTTGCAGTTTTATCACTCGACATGCTATCAGTTTGCAGTTTGCAGTTTTAAGGATGAGTAATGCTATCAGTTTTAAGGTTGCAGTTTTATTAGTTTTGCAGGTTGTAGTTTTTATCAGTTTGCAGTTTTTATCAGTTTTTTAAGGTTGCAGGTTGCAGCTTTGATCTTGAATGAAGTTTAAACTGCAGGATTCAAGACTAAAGTGTCTAATAATGCTGGGAGGAGTTGAATCAGAAAGTGTCTAATAATGTTGGTTTCCCCCCTTGCAGTTTCAGGGTGACATTTTGAGATCTATGGAGCCAAATAGATTCAGCACTTCATCAGCTGAAGTCTTTTGCAGGAAATACTGATTTAATTTAGTCTTCAATCACAAGTATGCTACTGAATGGATTTAGAGAAAATTAGATCATTCAACTCTTAACCATGAGAAGTAAAATTGATATGAGGTCGAAGTGAGATTTTAGAGCTGAACTTAAAGAAAGTGAGAGGTGTGTGGTGGTGTTGGGGGACTGGGTGAGGGCAGAAGCCTGCAAATAAGTTCCCAACTCCCTTTCTCAGCCAATGAACCTCCAGCTCATTTGGTTGAAGAAGATCCCTCCAAGAGCTTGCTTCCTTCTTTGGACCATTATCCATGGCAGGCTTCAGTGAACAATATCAACATAGGAGGGGTCTGATCACCCCCAACCAATGCTCCATGTTAGAAGAAACTAATTGCTATATGCTATCATTTTCATAGCACTGTTAGAAGAAGCCTGCAAACATGTTGTTGGAGCACCATTCGGCAAGCATCAATAGCAGAAAGGAACACATCCAGTTAGCACCATTCACATAAATTGCCTCTATGACACTCAATCAACCAAAACTTCATTTTGAATGAACAAGATCGAAAATTAAATTTATAGACAATTTCAACTCAAACCCATTAATCATTTACTCAAATTTTTTTCACAACTACATTATAAAACAAAATTACATCTCAAATACCATCCAAAATCTTAAAAAAGATAACTACAAGAATTAATAAAACTACCACTAACACACTGTTGATTAGGTCCCTTGTAAAAGCCCAAGGATCGTTGACTTGGGTTTCATCTCTTTGATAATGAGTTTGATCGCCACGACCCTCAGGAGCATTATTTGGTTGGTCCACTACATCTTCAGTGTCGTTTGTTCTTGACTGGTGCTCTCTTCTCGCCTCTTGTTCTTTTCTCGCTTCGTGTTCTAATCTGTCCTCTTCTAGCTTCCACAGTTCGTAATCTTCATAGGCTTCTTCAACTGATTTGAAACCCTTGTACATAGAACCCTTTTATCCGTTAATTTGTAATGCGCAATCTGGCCAAGTCAAATATACTCCAGGAACACGCCCACGATAAACAACATAAGCTTTGTATGCCATTCCTGTGTTGACAAAAAAATAACATCAGATTGAATAATTTCATATAAGCTGATCCATAAAAAATAATAGAGAAGAGACTGAGGAGTTTATGCTTGATACATATGCATCAATTTGTATGGCTGAGGAGTAATCAACTTGGAAATATCAGTCTCATCTCAAACAGCTAAAGACTAAGATCATAACTCAATTAGTTCAGGCCAAGATGCAGAGCTTTGGAGAGAAAGAGGAAACTTAAACCAAGAGCTCAAACAAATTATTTGAACAACAAACACAGGATCTGGACAACAACCTGTGAGGAATCAAGAACTCAACAAGAATGTTCAACATCAAAACAACACCCTAAAGCGCATTTTACTGAAGCACAATTCTGAGCTACTACATATCCGAATACCGTCATAGCTACAAAAAACCATCATTCGAGTACACATCAATGATGATACATAAATTGTTCTGTGAGACTGTTGTCAATTAATTACTTGTTTCACATTAAAATAGGCGAAAACAAGACAAGTAATTCTAGTTATGGGTCGATTAACTCAAGAAACAAAGAAAGACATTACCTCAGAAACAAAAAATACCAGACAAATTAAAAAATAAGATCGAGATACCTCCGCCTCAGATCGAGAAACCAAATTAAAAAAACCAGATCGACATTACCTCAGAAACAAAGAAAGACATTACCTCAGGTAGAAGAACCATACAAATAAAAAAAACCAGATCGACATACCTCCCGCCTGCTCTTCCTCTTCCCTTTTTTAAGGTTAAAATCAGATAGAGATACCTCTGCCTCCTCTTCCTCTTCCTCTCCCTCAGATCCGCCTCCTTTCTATGAGCTTTTCTTCAATTTTTTTTTTTTAGGTTTCTAAGGATCAGATCGAGAAAATGATGTGGTTTTTTCATTTTTCTATTTTCAAGACCAGCCACGTGCTTGGCACCATGCGGTGCACGTGCCAGGCACCATCCAGGCACAACACCAGGCATGAGTACCAGGCATCCTAGAATTTTCGTTGATAAAGTAATGGGGCTTCCACTCCATATTTGGAATGCACATGGAGAGCACGTGGTGATGGAGATGGGTTTAGCCAAGTTTTTGGTACGTGTTGTTAGGGCCATTTAGGTAAGGACTTTTGGCCATTGTTATGTTAGGCCCAATAATAATATGAAAAAGCCCTTTGTTTGCATTTGGGTTGTAGATAAGATGGGGGAGTTTTGGTCTTGGTAAGGGTAAATGGGCATATGGGTTTTCCCAAAAATAAGGGTGTTTATGGATGGGACTTATTTATGATATTAGCTCTAATCTTAGTTGAATTGCATCTTTTGACAAAAATCCTCCTATAGTTTGGTTTAGGTATTGAAGAAAGATATGAGAGAATTCAAGCTTTCATTTTAAAAACTCATGAATCAAGCCCTCACAGATCCACTCGACATGGGAAAGGTAACAAAAAGTACTTTGAGCGGTCTTCGCAACAAGAAAAAAGTTATATTAAGCCTTTGGAAGAGTCACTGACATGAGATTTACGTGAAGATTAAAGGAGTCACTCACATGAGATCTGCATGAATCGGGGAAGTCTTATCCCTTCGAGAGAGATTGTATTTTGAATTTTGTTTCCTTCTATTTTGTAATTTCTTTTCATTAATATAGAGGTTAAGGGGTCCTTTAAACCTTGCTTGCTTTCCCAAAGAAATGGTATTGAAGAAGATTATTGTGTGCCGTATAGAGATGCATTTATTCTATCATTTTGCTTTCTTTGGTTACATAATATTGTTTGAGTAATAGACCGAGCCCATGGGCCCGTAGAGGAAGAGCTAGGGCACGGTGCGCTTTGCGTACGACGTAAATCGTGCGGTAACACATATACGGGGCAGGCTGCGTGACGGTTGAGTAATTGTTACTCCTCATCAATTGATGGGGATGTGTTCAACACCATCGATTTGAATGACGTGATCTGGCAGTTTCCTAGGGAACCGTCGTCTCCTCGTTTCACATACCGTATTCAATGCTCCGCAGTTAATGTTGGAGTGCTCACTTGGTGAACCATTATGTCCATATAGTGGTATTTTTCTAATCGTTGTAGGCACTATCTTTCACAGAGCTTCTTTCCTGTAATGTTTTTGTCTGAAGAGAACGCTTTGCATTTTTCAAAGGCTGAAGAAAATACTTTGGGTTTTTCAAAGGCTGAAGGCAGGTTTCCGTCTATAGAGTCTCCGAAATGTTCTGACATTTACACTGGTTAGGCACAAAGATAGTTGTTGTTATGTGCGGTCACCTGCTATGGGTGATCATGTAGTTGATTATCTGAGGTCTCATAATTTTTTTTCATGTTGCGGAGTAGTACGAATTTCGCCCAATGGAGATGCCTTGGTCTTACACCGTATCGCATTTGTCTTCGTGTGCTCGAATCCCGCTGCGAACCAATGGCTGATTGAAGTGTTAGTCGGTGTGCGATGTCTCCGGGTCTGGTATCTCTTAGTCACATCTGCCAACGCATATGGGAAAAATGGTTTCTCTTGATAACATTGTGAGACCGTAACTGTGTCGCTGCTTGTGGCCATCCTCATCTGCCCTCTTCTAATTTATTTAAGGAAGTTAGAAGGGGGTGAGATGTCTCGTGAGGAAATCAGCAGCTCGTTGTGACGTCTAGAATGCTGTAGTATGAGCCTTTTTCAGGGTGATTTGACGGAGCAATCTGACTGCTCAATCTTTCAATCTCTTCTACGACTTCATTTTCATCTTGGGAAGGTGTTGAGCGTATCCCATTCTTTATCTTTGCCATCAATTGCAGATTGCTCGCATTGGAGGGTTTCCAAGTTTTCATCGGATGTTGTCCGTAGCAGAACCATCTAAGTGAGTTTTTTTTTTTTTACTTCAGTTCGCACTTTATTCAGACACTTATAGTGTTCAGTCTTTGTATCCGCCTCAGGACGTTCGTAATATGTAGCCTTTTGTATTTCCTCAAGGTGCTTGTTGTTACATCTTTCCAATAATCAATATAATTTGTTTTTCGTAATTATTAATTATTCTCTTATTTCTTAAATGATTGAAATTCACATAAGTCTTTTAAGAACTAAAACTCAATATTGACTATGGAAAGGGAAACAAATAACTTAAAGCAAAAACTAACTGTTGATGGAGAGAAATTGATCCTGGCCTTGAAGTGAATTCGGGTTGTTGTCGCGGATCATACGGAGGAATGTCGATGCGTTACATAGGTTATTGAAGAGTAAACCTTGCAGATGGGCAAATTTCTGCACCGACAGAATGTCGGGGGGATGTGTTCCCGCTTGACATGGCCTTTTTTACTCACTGGGCAGAAGAGCTTATTGCTCCTGTACCGCTTGAAAAATATGTCTTTACCGTCTTTTGGCCTTACACCGGGTCAGGCTGATCCATATGATGTAGTTGAATCAGGGAGCACTCTATATGTTTTAGCGTGGCGTAGTGGCAGCCACGTGCCGTAGATTGGTCTCCACATATTGTTCATTTGGAGAGATTAGCAATATACTTAACACACTGGTAAAGGGTGGAGACCACTGCTTCCATATGGTAGAGCCAAGGTCTTCCCAGGATGGGATTGTAAGATGATGGTGCGTCTACCACCATGAAGCCCAGAAATAAGACTTTCTTGAGCTGCGGCTCTCCTGCTACCGTAGCTAACCTTATCTTTCCGATAGGAAAATACTTCTCCCCGCTGAATCCAATCAGCGGGTGTTCTGAAGACATCAGGTTTTCCTCTTTGAGGTCCATGCTGCGGAACACGTTGTAAAACAAAACGTTAAGTGAACTTCCTGTGTCAACCATAGCTCTTTTTACTTTCCACCTTGCTATGGAGACCGGAATGACTAAGGCATCGATATGCGGCGTTCGTACTCTTTTGAGGTACTTGTCCGTAAAAATCAAGGTGAGAATGGGGCTCTGAACCCGTAAGTGGCAGATGTATCTGTCCTCATCCGCAAATTGTGTCTGCATATCCAGTAGTGTCCGCTGGTGGAACCTGTATGACTTACTTTCATTTGGTCCGACTCCATGAATGACATATATTATCTCTGGAGTCTCCTTAACTATTTCCTCCTAGTTTTCATTGATTTTAATACGTCTGATAGGTTAGCATTTGGGTGTGTCACTGCTCTGGATCCAACGTAGTTGGACGATTTCTCCGGCCTGAACCAACCAGGGTTCGACCTGTTGTCACCACGCTTCCTTTTGCTTTGTTCCTCATCCTCGTGTCTCTTTCTCTCCTTCTTGTGCATGGGAGCAGAGGGCTTATTGTCTCCTTTGGTTTCCTTCTTTACGATCCTAGACTCTTCCAGGGTGATTTGTTTCAGAACGCTCTTGAGGAGCTCCGCTATGTCCAGAGGGGGCTTCAGGTGAGGTCCTTGTAGAGCTTTCCCTCTTTGAGGGCCGCAGTAAAGGCCGTCACATCTATATCGTCACTGCACCCATCGATGAGGGCCAGTTTGTTGTTGAAACGCGTGACATACTCTCGAAGTGTCTCACCGGACCTCTGCTTCAGGGAGAGTATGTAGTGCGGGCCTTTTCGAAAACGTTGGCTTTCGAGGAAACGCGCCAAGAATTCATTTGCCTGCATTTGGAAGGAGTCGATGGACTTCGGTGGGAGGCTGTGGAACCACGTCAGTGCTGAGCTTTTCAGACTAGTGGGAAAAAATCCTACACATGACGGATTCAAATCCTTTTTTAAGGGCCGTTACGTGCTGGTAATGGTGCGGGTGATCGAAGGGATTGGTGGTTCCGTTGTAAAAGTCGAGCTTTGAAGGAGTGAACTTTCTCAAAAGGGCCTCATTTATGATCCGATTTGCAAATGGTGGGATGGAGAAGCGGTATAGTACGTCCAGGTTGTGCGCCCCTTTACGGAAAAGGTTCCCAGGGTCGAGCCTCTCTGTCCGAGCGTTGAACTCAGTGTTATTCGTGCAACTTCCTTTAGTCAAATAAGAATTGGCGGGCGCTTGGCTTTCCAGCGCTTGCTCCCTATCATCTTCTGGAAGCGGAGGTCCGTGCTACTCCTGATCTCCATTAGCGAGTGGTGGATTCTGTCGTGTGAGAGCCTCCACCGCCTTGGCGATTTGTTGTATTTGAGAGGTCCGCGTATCAATTCTGGGATCTGTCGTCGGCGCGAGAGCGTGAGTCGACTGCGTGTGCAAGATAAGAGCTGCTGAACAAGATAGTATAGGGACAACCAGAGCGTTCGATGTGTCCTCTGGTTCTCCGATGTTGCGTGACCTAGTGGTCACCATCTCTCTGTGTTTTGAAAGAAAACGACGCTTAGTGTAAAGTTACGAACTATGTCGTCCCCATGGACGACGCCAAATTAATGCAGTCATTTTTCTCTCCCTGCTTTGACCTGGTTCCTGGTGACTTGTTGACCTGCACAAGTAGCACACGTGAGCCACAGGCCACCGCTGTGGTAGCCAATGACACTCCGATGCTAAATTTAGACAAGGATTTGAAGAAGGTGTAATAATGTAGTAGGGAATTTGTAGCGTACCTTAGCTTACCAACCTTAGGTCTTATTTATAGTGCAATGAGTCTTGATTCTACCAGACCATCGTAGGCGTAGTTTAGGAATGAGATCTTCGTGGAGATACTTCTCTAATTAGGAGTCGTGCTGTAGGAGGGAAGTTTCCTGTTAGCGCTGTGCTCCTAGATACGCGGGAGATAGTTCTCAATGTGAGAGCAATCCGCTACCATTTACTTCCTAGTTGGAAGCAGAGAGCAACTGTAGTTTCCCTTTCGAAGCTGATCCTTGAGATACTTGCCTTTGTAGAGCTTACGGGTATTGAGTATAGTTGTGAGACATGTGGGCCTAGCATGTTGTGCGAGTTCGGGTCCGCCTAGCGGACTGAATTGAGCGAGCTTAGAACCGCTTGGGCCTATCTAAAATTAGACTGATGTTAAAGCCCATATATCTTTGAGATCATCATGACACATGTGTCATAGAGGAGCGACCGTTTTTATGTATCATCAATACTAATGAGATTCGCATTTTTTTTTTTTTTTTCAACCAACCACAAAAATTTAGAAGAGGAAGAACCAAGTAAGCTTTATTTCTTGAAATTAATTCATATTCCACAATACCTGAAATAGATAATCAGATACATTCATTCCACATTCAAACAGTCGGATAGATAATCATTTCTTCTTTAAGAGAATATGAGAGGTCATCCATTCTTCCCCATTGTTATATCCAAACTTTTCCATTCCAGTTAAGCACATACCCCTCTAGTATCTAATCAACTTCACTACACCTTCACTCCCCAAAGATGGCTTCAACACAGATTTTATAGCATCAACATTTCCATCTATTCTGATCTTCAACCACTCTTCACTGTAAAACATATATCACAAATTATAAATCATGCATAAATAAATAAATAAATAAGTAAGTAAATAAGCGCGCTACTTATTTCCCCTTACTTAGCACGAGAAAAATTCTTCCCGCTAAGTGCCCAATGGCTCACAGCAGTAACATCATCCTGTCATTTTACAATTACAATCATCTAATAAGGAATAATTCTACAGAGCCCGCTCTTGTAGCCCGCTCATGGTCCGGACCCTCCCAGGCACGTGTCATAGGGAGGGTGTCTCGCACGTGCTCGACCGAAGTTTCAAAAAAAAAAAAAAAATAGCGGGAAATGGAATTTGAATTTCCTTGCTGAAATTTAAGAGGGAGGGAGAAAAAATACCTCTCCCCAAACCCATCTCCACAGAGAAGATGAAGCTCTCCTTCTCCCCAAACTCGACAGAGAAGAGAAGAGAAGCCATGGCTTCCATTTCTGACTTCAACACCATCAACGGGTGAGATCTGGTTTCTAAAGCTGGAGGTTCGTCTTCTCTTATTGACCATCAACATCAACAGCAACAGCAACACCATCATTCTCGTTGGGTATGAAATGCTGATTTCTAACCTATTGGTGTTTGAAGAAATGCCTGTGAGAGAAATGCAGCTCCTAGTGAAGGAGGAAATGCTTAATGCAGCTGTTAGTCGTGCCAACTCCTTGGAGGAACAGCTTTCAGCAACCAAGAAGGTCAGTGCTCATAACTTGGGTTTCCCGTAACTGAGAAATGCATGTCATTATGATTTTTTTTTCTTAAGCCAAGAAGTTCAAGAACGATATCATTTCTGCACATCAATCTTTTTCAGGCTTTGGATGAAGCACTTTCAAGACAGGAGGAACTTCTAGCCTACATTGACAAGAAGATGTTCTTTGGCATGTAAATACAGAATCCTTTATACAGAATCTTTGTGTAATAACAAACTTCTTCTTTGGCACTGATGTATTGTACATCCTCTTTGTCCCTTTCCCCCCATGTAACTAAGACAGGAGGTTTTTTCTTTTGAGTTACAATCAAAACTTTGTGTTCTTTTCTTTCATCCAATTGAGCATTATAGAAAATTTGAATTAGTCTTCTGTCCATTTGTTTAATTTGGTAATTGTCTTGCTATTATATAGGTAAATAACAAACTATATCAAGTAGCAGTCCAAATTATATCAATTGATGATGATGATGATGATGGGTACAATGTCGATGGTGATGAACCCATTCCGATGTATGTAAAGCACACTGAAGCCATGCTGGATGAAATTGATCTGATGGTATGTTTGATTAATGCAATTATTACATAACTTAACATTCTCCAGTAAGTATGCAAACTTGTGTTTTTATGTTAGTTGAATGTGTTGTGATTTCGTGTGTAGGAGGAGATGGAAATGGAGGATGCAGTGGTAGAGCCCGTTTCGGTTCCAGCTCCCGATATAGATAATGCTGATTCGAAGAATCCACTTGCAGTTGTCGATTATATTGATGATATCTATGAGCACTACTGGAATACTGAGGTTGTCACTTACTTCATATAGGATTTTTACTTATAAATTCAAAGACTCTGTCCGATGTTCTAGGATTTTTACTTCATACTGAGGTTGTCACTTACTTCATCTAGGATTTTTACTTGCAGGAGGAACTTCTAGCATACATTGACAAGAAGAAGAAGTTCTTTGGCATGTAAATACAGAATCCTTTTACAGTGGTGAGAGAATAGGTCCAAGACTCTGTCCGATGTTCAGGATAAAAACATGACATTTTGTTGATGCTGCCGGTGGTGGTGATTGTCAGTTAGTCAAAACCATCAAAATGCACTCTGAGCAATGCGTTTTACATTTTGTTGCTTTGATTTTGTTGATGCTGCCGGTGGTGGTGGTTGTTTTACATGTATTACTGAAATTTGAACTGATTTCTAATGATAGGCCCCCTATTCGCTTTACGTATACTAGGAGGAAGCAAGTAGCAGGGAACTGATGAAATGCTAATGCTGAGTTGTTAATGCTGAGTGCTGAACTGATGAAATGCTAATGCTGAGTGCTGAGTGCTGAAATGAGTGCTGAAATGCTAATGCTGAGTGCTGAAACAGAGTGCTGAGATGCTGAAACAGAATTGCTGAAATACTAATGCTGAGATGCTGAAACAGAATGCTGAAATAAAAGATGTTGCTGAAACAGAATGCTATAAATAGAGGTGGAATAGAGGAATAGGGCATTCATTAAGATTGTAAAAAAATGTACAATTGAGCTTTGGCTCTTAGGAGAGTAGAGCCTCTCGAATAGCTCTTGAGGAGAATAGCAATCTCGAATTCTGCTAATACACTTTGTTTCATTTTTCTCTCAGTTCATACATTCTTTTGTAATTGATACATTTCCATCAATACTAATTCACTTCAATGTTGCACTATCACTTGTCTCTTCTTCATACATCATAGTAGAGTTTTGTGCTAAGATTGCAAAGTGCTTCAACTTCATACTCGATTCTGTCAGAGAAGCTTGAAACAATTTGTTCCAATTCTGTCAGAGAAGCTTAAGCCAATTTGTCCCAATCCTGCAATAAAAATCAAGAACAGGTCAGACTCTATCAATTTCTATATACAATGGTGATAATACATAATGTATTAGATGATAGTTGATACAAACCAACAATCACAATCAAGCCAACCTAAGTAGATGGAGACTGGGTTCAACTTATGGATATGGAGGGTTGGAACTTAGGACCACAATGAGCATTGAGGTCATATTACATTGCCTAAATACTATTTTGCTTCATCTAAAACTAATCTACCAGATTGGTGTCCGAGGACAATAATAATGACTGGTGAAGTCCCCCAATTGGAGATATATATCAAAGTTTTGCAAATACTCAGTAGTAGTGGGACACTTTTACCACTTCAAAAAAAGATGTAGCCAAGTTTATGTAGACTGGGTTTCTAGATATTGCAATGTACTCTGCAAATTAGTTAGTTCACTCGATACACATATAGATTAAGCATAGAGAAAAAACCAATAAGTCACTGGACTACATTATCAACTTACATTATCATCAAATCAGTTAAAGATAGTGCTTACATTATCATCAAAGTAACTTTGAAGTTAAAGACAGTGCTTAACTATGTTCAAGACAGACTGGACAATTGTAACAATGGCTTCAAAACCAAAACTAGCACACCAAGAGTAATGGTCCTTTAGTAGTACCGACTTTGCTCCCCGGGGCAACTTCTGTTGCACAGTTTCATTTTACCCCCCCTTTCAGTCCCCTCAATACTGATCTTCTAGTCATTTAAAAAGTTGCTACTGCTTCATCACATTATCTAAAAGGAAATGCGCTGGCTCAGATTTCGCAGCATAACCAAACTTAAAAGTGCTATACTTTTTATGAATAGCAGTGAGTCTTCCAGTTCCTGCCTGCTGATGGAAAGTAACCATCAACTTTGAGCATTCCCTATATATGTCATCAAAACATCATTCAGTAAATATTTCATAATGATCGTCATTCATGGTATGTTATGTTGAAAATTTCACAGGTATGTTTTTTCATTGATGGATGAAACTACATTCCTTTATTATGTATCATATATCTCAAAAAGATAACAATCTAAGAACTTTATAACGAACTGAAATAAACCTCAAATTTCGCACCATTCATAATATTAAGATACAATTCCAATAAAAACACTTCCAGTTCAGATCATTTCACGGAAAAGTGAATCAAAATTCATAACTAAAGGATTTTATACACTCATAGGATAAAACTGGAAAATGGATGACAATATGTCAACCACAGTCTCAATTCAATTTGTCAATGGGCACCTGGTAGCTATGGTGAGTTTGGGCTCATTTGCACATACCTTTATTTTTTAGGAAATGGTAGCATGTGCTATAATAAAGATGAGACATGAAAACAAATTAGGGCTTTTGTGTTTTTGTGTAACAAGTGAGGGTCTTGTGGAATACATGTGTGAATGTTTCATTGCAAATATTTTCATTATGCATTTCTATAAACATTAATGTGATCCAACACTTAACATATTATTACTAAAATCCAGGTTTTGTTGACATTATTCACATACCTCAATAAGCCAGTCAATTAGAATTCCCCTCATCTTCTCATTGATATCATACTGGTGTGACATGTAGTGGAGTGAGACATAGCTCAAATCCTGCATAAATAAAATTACTTTCAGTCATCTCCTTGAAGAAACTAGTCTACTCCCTGCATTATCTCAAAACTCTTATAAACTAACTAGTTTAGCAGGCAATTTTTATTGGGGATGTTCACTCCATGCGTAAGAGCATTATTTCTAGGAACATCAAATATTTCCATTACATCTAATTAGAAGACCCAGTCTGAACAGATTAAACAACTGGACGGAAGACTAACTTTGAATTTATAAGTAAAAATCCTCCTGTCTTGAAAGTGCTTCATCCAAAGCCTGAAAGAGAAATAATCAGTTGATGTGCAGAAATGATATCGTTCTTGAACTTCTTGGCTTAAGAAAAAAAAAATCATAATGACATGCATTTCTCAGTTACGGGAAACCCAAGTTATGAGCACTGACCTTCTTGGTTGCTGAAAGTTGTTCCTCCAAGGAGTTGGCACGACTAACAGCTGCATTAAGCATTTCCTCCTTCACTAGGAGCTGCATTTCTCTCACAGGCATTACTTCAAACACCAATAGGTTAGAAATCAACATTTCATACCCAACGAGAATGATGGTGTTGCTGTTGCTGTTGCTGTTGATGTTGATGTTGATGGTCAATAAGAGAAGACGAACCTCCAGCTTTAGAAACCAGATCTCACCCGTTGATGGTGTTGAAGTCAGAACACTACAAGAAAACAGTAATTTAGCGACGGTGGCCAAAGGTATTTAGCGGCGGTTCTGACCGTCGCTAAATAATACAGCGACGCTTGGCCAACCGCCGCTAATAAAGGCGTCACTAGGTCATTCAGCGACGGTTTTAAGCAACCGCTGGCATAACCGTCGCTAAATAGTATTTAGCGACGGTTTAATGTAGCGACGTTTATAACCGTCGCTAAATACAATATAACGACGCTTATAAACCGTCGCCAAAATCTGATGAAGAATCCAACTTTTTGCCTTTTAGCGACGATCTGCAACCGCCGCTAAATTCCCTTTGATAATTCAAATTTTTTTACCATATAAAAATCACATTTTTCAACCTGTAGTGTTTTCTTTTCATTGGGTGCAGATAATTTATCCAACACATGCACTACAACTTTTAGACTCAAATATAAACGACACTAAACTAAACTCATGTGATACCATCATCATACATTAAGGGGAACTTTAATTTCATTTCAAAATCAATATTATACATGGTCTAGAAGAAAAATACAAATTAAAATTGTTACAAATTGTCAATGCTTACATCTAACAACCAAAATCGAAGTTGTACAATGATTGTCTCAGGGGCGTTGTCTACAGGGCCTCACCGACCTTGAGTTCATCAGTAAGCTGCTGGCCAAGATTAAGCTATCTAAGTTTAGTCTTAAAATTGCTCATCAGAAAGGCCTGGAATGGAATGCCCTTGAAGTCTGACAGTTTACAAACAATTGTATGTCAAGTGGCAGCCAAAAAACTGTTAAAGCAAAAAACAAGAAATAAATAACTGATCTAAACAGAACACCAATTCCAAGAAACTCAAGGCATGGACATAATCAAATTTTCTTAGTCAATACCGTTCCTTGTCATCTCCTTCACTGATCAATGGAAAGAAAAGAAATTGCATAGTTGAAAACATTTCAAATGAAAAGGACAAACAAAAATGACTTACTTTGCCAAATTGGATCAATTGACAATTGAGGATGGGATAGCAAATCCTAGGACGGGATGGCAAATCTACCATTCCTTGTCATCTTCTCACATCGATCGTAGCTTGAGCAGGTATTTCGAAATATAGCTTCAAGGGTAAAAACGATTGAGAAAACTGTCAAACAATCTTATATTCTGAGCAACATTTGAATATTTGGATGCAACAGATATTAAGGTTTACATTGTACAACAATGGGCAGGAGAGGGAAAAACTAGAATGCTAGTAGTTACCTAGTTTTTATTGAGACATTCCACTGCCCATAGTGCTCCTGAGCAAAAGCTGGACGGCACAGTGGGTCATGAGTAAAGCCTGAAGCATTAGAGGTTAACATTACTAAGAAACTTTCAAATAGTCAGCCAGAAGAGGGAAAACCTCTAGTCATACATGTGAGGAACAACCTACCTGTAATTGCTTATTCAAATACACTCGACCTCAACTTCTATATCATTGGCCAAAGCTCATTTCTGAGTATCTGCAAAAAGGAATACCCTTGCCACTGTCAATCACTCCATGCAGCGCACAAGTAAAAACATATTTGACAAGTGTAACATATTAAAATACACTCGGTTGGAAAATGCGAAAAGTTTGACTTGCCTGCGGGGTTTGTTCTGTCGTTGGCCAAATTCATCACTTACAAGCTCTGTCCACGAATAGGCACAATTAGTTTAGAATAATATGAGAAGCATAAAATACACGGAACTTAACATTGAGTTTTGAAAGTTGTTACATAATGATCAGAAAGATCAAATACAAACCATTACCAAATTTTGGAGGCTTCAACCCATTGTTCAGTTTGTTTGTGCTGGTCTCCTTGCTGCAAGGAATTGTGACATGAGATACTTAAAAATTTGTACAAGTACCATTGCACACAGAACAACCACAAATGAAAAACAATAAGAAAGTGTACAAACACATAAACTATAGAAGCTCCAATTGCAAGAGTACGAGAATTTAGTTTGTTAAAATGGTGTAAATAGATAAATATATAAATAAATACTGAAAAATAATCACTCTGATGAAAGCACAACAATTGGCAAAAAAAGAAGATATTGAATATTCTGACATACCAATGATCAATTCTCAAAATAAAAGTTAAAAGTATTGCGGCCCCAACACAAACACAAAATTAACATGCATCCATTAATATTTATATCCTTTTTTATCAGATTTTATTTTATATATTTATATGTAACATAGCTTAAAAAACTAAAATAAAATTCTCTACACAATTAGATCTTAATTTTTGGATGGTTGACTTACCACAGGACGATTGCAACATACCATCATCATTTAATAACATGTTCCTACCATCATCATTTTACCGAGAAAGAATAATAGGTTGATATGCAACATACCGAAACATGAACAGAAGCGGACTTGCAGGGACCAGAAAAATCAGCATGAGCCAGAAGGACTTGCAAGGAATTTTTTATTTCTTGGTATATAAATACATACATATACAAACATAATATACATAAATGTCAGCAGTTCAGAAAAAGTTGTAGTGTGCTTTCACAGACAAGGACAATGATAATGGAATTTGGGTTTTTCATAAAAAATCCCAAGACTTTGGAAGACCTAAAACATATTATTGTTAGTACCCATTTTCCGTACTCATGTGCTCATATTATGTGCTCATCTCGGGGAGGATGGGTGGTTACACCCATCCCTCGCTCATTTCCCTCGACCTCTAGCAAAGCTCTTTTTTTTGTTTCAACCGCACTGGTTTTCAAATTTTGAGTTGCGCCCCACTGTTTTTGATAGATATATTTGATTTAAGGCCACACAATTTTTGGTGTACTACGTACAGAATTGTGGCTTCTTACAAATTTGAAAAATGGGCACGGAGAACTCCAACAGAACACCTGGAACTGAAAATCAGTCTTTTTCTATTGATGCCCAGTGTAACAGGGGAAAAGGAAATTTAACTCTAAACCTTTTTATGCATAACATCCAGTAATTTTTTTTCATTTTTTATTTCACTGTGCCCTGGAGAAACCGATATAAAGCTTCTTGTTTAATGAGTCTGAAGTTTATCTTGTTGGGTGGTCCTAAGGAGAATTGGTAAATTTTCATTTTTTTTGGTGTGGAGTAGATGGTAATTAAAAGCAGACCTATAATCAAAGATGGAAGAATAAGCTGTAGTGTTCAAGGCAGATAGTAGGAAGAAAGTGAAAACAACCTCCTTTAATTTGACATAAGATTTGAATACCTCTCTTGACCTACTGTGATTCAGAGAAGGAATCTTTCTTTCCCTTTTCTTTATCAATCTCTCTAAATCAGTGGTTATATTTTAATTGAACAAGTTAATGGGGTTTCACTTTTTCCTCATGAGCCATCATATAATATGTAGCGATGGGTCCCCAGTAGAGCACTTGAACTGTTTAGGATTTTGTAAGGTCACATAAACCTTATCATTAGAATGAGTGGTTAGAATCACTAATCAATCTAATTTGGCTCAAGGAGACACTGTTAGGTGTAAATCATATCAAGTAATTGCTTAGTTAGTAAATCATCTTCAAGTGTTACAGAGAGAAAACAACACCTTAGATATTGGCAAACCCTCTTCTGCACACAGGCAGATAACTGGAACACTACAGGCAGATAACTGGAACACATCAGCACAACCAAGTTGCTGGACTTAAAAGAGTAACCCAACATCGATCAGGCCCCACGATGGCTCAGCCATTGTCATGGAGCTTTTGTTGTGAAGTTTGGCCTTGAGATCCATGTAGCATGTAGTCCTGTGAAAAAAAATATATACAATGGCATAAGTAGAAATAACCTCTGAAAGAATTAACCAACTACTGCAACAGACGACTAAAAACAAACCTGAACCCATATGGGAGTAACCAGCTTGGGAATTTTGGTTCAAGAATCCAGGAAAACCACCTTGTGCACCTTGCATCACATAATCAACACCATACCCACCTTGAGAAGCATACAATTGGAAGATCATAACTTTTGAGCTTAACATCATTCCCGGGACTATTAGCATTTAAAAAATGTTTGCTACAAGATTTCTGTACTCATACCTGAGTGGAGAAATTTGCAACGTTATAGGCAACATGTGACCCCTGGCTCTTGAAGTCGTCGCCCAAGAAACTCTGCCAGATTAAGCATAATGTTGCTATAGGTTTTGTTTGAAAAACATATCACCCAGATGTTAATAAACATGATAGACAATTAAATTACCTGAGACATGCCACCAATAGAAAAACATTCGACAGAAGTGAATTATAAAAGAGCCACTAAAATATATAATCCTCGACAAAGTCGCAATAACTGGAACACCAACACAAAACAATTCAATAGAAAATCAAACCATTCAAACCAAATCCTATCAATCAAACTCATAATTCACAATAAAAAAACAAAAGCTAGATGATAGAGTTGGATTTTACACGTTAAAAGTGCCGGAAACAATATCATTAGCCAAAAGAATTTGTTTCACCCTTCACCAAATACTTCCACCACTCCATTTGATTATGCATAGTCAAAAGAATAAAAATAAACTTCCCGTCCTCTATAAAGGTGAAACAATGAAGACAAAAACAAATGATAAGTGTACTGCACAACTGAATAGGAACATAATTTTGTTGCTTTAATTTGTAACTTCAAATAACTTATATGTCTAGTGTAACTTCAAACATGCCCACTAACTTTTTGGTCATTAGTTCCATATGAATTTATAAAACACAAAGAAAGTCAGAGCAAGCATAGCTATGCTCCAGAAACAGTCATCCATTTTCACAGATTGAGAAACATCCCCTTGAATTTACAATGGATAAAATGGAATAAACATAGTGGAACAAAAACCAGATAAGTATGATGAGAGCGATCCACATGGTGCATAAGACATAGGAAAACAATTGAGCACTTACATCTATAATAGGAGGCTGCCCCTTCAGTCCAACCTTCTTTTAGATTTCACAAACAACGAACTTTGATTTAGTTCCATTAGGAACTGGGATAGATGAGACTACTCCCAATACACATATTGTAAAAGAAGCATTATGAACCACTATACATGAAGTTTGTCCTACTCGACAAGAGAGATGAGACACCCCTATTACAAAAAAACAATCTCACATTCATTTTCACTGCAAAGAACTTCAAAACATGACTACAGGTCATGAAATGAAGGTTTCACAAAAGAACATTTTATCCCTTTGCTTTGATGCATGTTCCAAACCTGTGGAAATTCCCCCATGCATTCCTCACCTTAACAACACTATCCAACAACACATACATTAACTAGGAGTATTCATTCCACCGAATCTACACACTGTTTTATTCCCCTCTGTTGCAATTACTATACCTTCTGGTTGAAGTAGCCAACTTATTCCAGCTTATCCACTTCTACTATCTCAATCAGATTAAAAAATCGAAACAAACACAAAAGGTCACAAAACTAAGGCAAAAGAAGAGAAATTTACCTGACACATTGCTATTCCCTTCTTCCTTCTCCTTCTGCTCATCCACAACCTTATTCGACGTCCTTCGCCTCTACCGGCTTAACGACCTCCACAACCTCCTTCATCTTCTTCTCAAGAGTCTTATTCACATCCGTCAAGCTTCTCTCCTCAGCCTTCTGCTTCCTGTCATCCGCTTCCACCTCCTTCCTAGCCTTCGCCACCACCGGCGATCTTCCTCTCGGCACTTTTTTCCTTGAGCACATCAGTCTTTCTCTCCAAGAAATCAACAAATATCTCCATCGCCTCTTACGGCGTCTTCTGATCAAAGATCGGTTTCAACACCGAGTCGAACGGGCCGCTCTCAACTTCTTGCTTGAAGAAGAACAAGCACGAATTGTTGGTGGTCTAGGTTTCTTCTTGCAGTCTTGAGAAGGATCGAATTGAGAGTAACTTGGACCTTCTGATCGTGAATTTGGGAATGGTAAAATGGTCATTGATGATTCTGGATGGAAGAGAGAGCATTTTCGGGGTTGATTTTGGATTTGCAGACAATCTGAAGTGAGTAGTTAGTTCATCAACAGATGTTTTGCTGGAAAAATCTGCTCAACCCAGTCCTTCGCCGAGATGGCTGATGAAGTTGAACATAAACCCTAGAATCACACAGAGCTTCTCTTCTCAAAACCCACAAAAGGGGTTAATTGGTCTGTGGTGTCATGGCGAGACGGTGGCAAGGAAGAAGCAAAGAGGTTGTCTGATAGTGAGATGGGAGGTTGAAATTGTGATAATATGGAAGAAGAGGGAGGCGAGATGGATGGTACTCATCGTGAGTGAAGGAGAGAGATTGTGAATAATAACACATAAGGAGAGGGGGTGAATGCCATCTCGCCATCGATTGGCTAAAATATTGGTTTTTTATTTATAACGACGGTTAAAGCCGTCCCAATTAATTATAACAGTCGTTACACAATATTATTCTACGACGGTTATTCAACCGTCGTTGAATACAGTATTTAACGACGTTTTTTTCAAACCGCTGCTAAACAACTGCCGCTAAATTATCAATTTCTTGTAGTGGAAATGGAAGCCATGGCTTCTCTTCTCCTTCTTCGGTCTTCTCTTCTCTTCTCTTCTCTGTCGAGTTTGGGGAGAGGGAGAGCTTCATCTTCTCTGTGGAGATGGGTTTGGGGAGAGGTATTCCTTCTCTCTTTGATTTTCTTTGTGTGTTTTGATCCCTCCCTCCCTCTTAAATTTCAGCAAGGAAATTCAAATTCCATTTCCCGCTTTTTTTTTTTTTTTTTTTTGAAACTTCGGTCGGGCACGTGCAAGACACCCTCCCTATGGCACGTGCCTGGGAGGGTCCGGACCATGAGCGGGCTACAAGAGCGGGCTCTGTAGAATTATTCTCTAATAAGTAGTTTCCAGATTTTGACTTTTTTTTTTTTTTTTCATTATGCTGAAGTAGTCACCTGGAAATAGAGAAGGAAAGAAGCCGATGGCATGGTGAAAGTACCAGAAGGGAAAAAACAATTAGTCTACCAGTCATCTCATGGATAGGCTGCAATGAAAAACATGGATGAAAATCGCACGCAGAGCCCATAAACTACATCATATGCCCTAGTTCATATTAAACTTACCTCATAGTGATAAGCAAAAGTCTTGTGGCACAAATATTCCACTAGGATAAATCCATCTTCTGATATCCATTTGGACATCTTGTTCATAAGCAGTTTGTAGTTCTTCATATGCTGCTTGCAACAAATTAATGGAAATTATTATATTTCAATTTTCAATGCACACAGCATTGCCATGTATGACCTGAGTTTCTGGGCAGGACTAAGCATGATCTCGAGAAAGGGCTATGGCGTCTCGTAGACTTCGGAATCAAGGGTGTCTACCTCATTAGCTATTTTCATTCCTCCCAGAGCTGCATTAGCATGTCTTCATCAGTGTTTATAAAATTTAACAATCTAAACTATAGAAACAGAGTATGTTACAATGAGCAAAGTCGACAAGATGAGCAAGTTGTTGTTGATATGTGGGTTTCGCAAAAAAAAAAAAAAATAAATAAAAGAAGTCGCTTCGCAAGTTCAGTCCTCATGATCTGCTTGATGTCATCATACGAAACCATATCATCCTCCAACCTTTTGAACAACTCTGCTCTTTTCAATTCAAGCTCATTAGCTTTCTCTATAACCATTAGGTATAACAAGTTTACAATAACTAGAGACTTCGAGTTTATAATATTGCTCAAGAGTGAGAATGCTCTACAAGAATTTGCGATTCTTCAGCGATGCTCACACCCATACATGTACCATAGGCTTACCAAACTATCTGACTCTTCTCAATAACAATAAAATATAAGAATAAGATAAAAGCAAATAAATAATTATAAACATGTTGAATTTTAAAGCATGTTTAACAAAACTAATAATCCCTGAGCTTAGCAACGGGAACATTATTTTTGTTCGGAGTATGGTTTTGTAAACCTAGTAGGCCTTCGCAACCGTACCTTATTAAGGGGATTGGGATTGGAGTACCTCGAGCTCCTAATTCATAGCTAGCAAGACACCCAAACTTAAAGAAAAATATTTTTAAATTCGCTTGAGCTCTATTTGAGCTGAAAATTTTCCGAAAAATTACACATTACCAATTAAAAAAACGTGTCAAACTGTAAACACCACAAATGAAGTGTTGACTGTGTCACATGGACCACATGCTTCATGAAAAGTGACAGATCGAAGAAGATATACGTTATGTAGTTGTTTGAAACTATAAATGATGTACTTCTATATTGTAAGAGCCCCTCCCCCACCCATTGTGTGAATTCAATGTTTGCAGAATCCTATGGAGGAAGGTCCAGAGGGACCTGAACCCCACAACACTCATTTAAGTATCTGGTTGATTATTTGGTGGAATATATTAGGGGTGGATACGAGATGGGATGGGACGAGATATATCCATCCCTATTTTATTTTGTTCATACAGGATTAGGATGAGACAGGATGGGAAAAACTTCATCTCGATCTCGTCCTATTTCAAACGGGTTCTAGACGGGACGGGATCAGCGTGCTGCCTGTAACTGCTGCGAAGATTATCATAATATAAGAGCGTGAAAAATAACTTTCTTATAATTAGATATAGAGCGTGAAAAAATAACTTTCTTAAACCTACAAGCAAATTGCAGGAATTTGGAAATAGTTATGGAGAACACCTAAGCAGTGAAATACTCACCAATATAGAGGCGACCCCATGGAAAACCCAAGATCTCGTAAACCAAATCAGCTTTTGAATATACGTTCTCTGACACTACAAGATAACTCCTATTGCCCGAGGGTGAGTAGCATATTACCTAGCAAGCTTTAGTCTTAAACCAAATTAATAATGGATAAAAAAGACATGTCTAAATATGTCTCTCAATATGCTTATAACATTGTATACGTAACGAGCACGTGATTGATTGCAAACCTCCCTCAAGTGCTAATCTAGTTGGGATGTTTGGGAGAGTTCAATTTGCTTTTGTTTTCATCTGTTTTCTCCTTGAAACTTTAGATAAACCCAGAAATGATAGCCTCAAGAGACACTCATATATAGTCTAAATCGATATTACATAATATATAAAACTTAAAATAAAATAAATGAAATTCAAATGCAATCTTGAACATCAAAAGATGAAGATCCCAAAAAGGATTCAAATGCAAACACCATGAGTTTCTGTCATCTTTAAGTTTATATGAATAAAAATAAATAAATAAAATATTAATAATAAATATTAAAAAATTAGCTCGGGACGGGACGAGATTGGCGGGATTGAAAATCTGCATCCCATCCCATCTCATTCTAGATCGGGACGGAACGGGATCGGGATGAAATTATTCAATCCTATTAAGACCCAGAAAAATCGGGTCGAGACGGGATCGGAATCGCGGGATGGGATGGGATGCCCACCCCTAGAATATATGGTTGTTTTGAGACCTAAAAAATTTATGAAAATGTCAATTAATGAGGGCGTCCTAAAGCACGAAGGATGATTTTGATCGTAAAATGTTATTTATTTTATCCAGGCTAGTCCGAGATTCAAATTCGTCAATTATCGGGTGCTGTTTTTTTTTTTTCTGCAAAATGAAATTCCAAGTTAATTACTAGGTTTTGATGTAATCATCACTTGGAGATATTTAATAATGATGCTTTGAGAAGATAACACTATACTTCAATGCTCATAGCATGTTCTTATCTAACAAAATAGATCAATCATTTCGAACATCATAAGTTAATTCAGAGCCATGTTCGACCCCCAATTTTTTTTTTTTTTTTTTTCGTTCTTCCAGTTTTTATGTTTAAGACACAGAAAGACAGCAATGACCTCAACTCCTCAAGTATGTGCTCTAGCATTTCTTCTTCCAACCAAAACCTACAAATGTGTTAGTGTAGCAAAGCAAAGATGAATATCAAGAGCAGCAAAAACAAGAGGAACATTTTAAAGGCTGGTTGGATCCAACCTCTGATGTACTCCTTATCCAGTTCAAATACTAAAAGCCAGAGAGCCACTCATATTTGCATTGAACTCTATTGTACCCATCTGGAATCGCAATGACAGAGTAGAATTTTTGTTGGAGGAGGCAAAGTGATTAATCATAGTTAATTAATAATAATATAATAATTAATTACATTAACAATAAAGTTTTAATTCGAACAATACTGTATAAAACACCAATTGCAAAAACAACTTCATCTAATCTATGGTGAAAAAAATAAACCAACAAACTACTTTTGTAGAAAGAAATACTTCAATTTGTGTGTTATTGATTTTTTTTTTTTTTAATTAAACCTCCAGTGGGGAGGGGCAACTATGGGATGCCAGACCTTTATTACTCATCATAAAAAAACGAATTACAATCAAAACGGGAGTACATTACGACTTTACCCGATTTAAAACCAAAAACATAAAAACCATGGATCAAAAATGCTACCACCAACAACAAAAACTGTCTACCTAGCCTTGTAAGCTAAATACCCAACAAGAAAGAGCACTACTCCGCTCAATGCACATCCCGACACCGAGCAATAGCAAATACAAGTTAAGGAAATGTACTTGCTTGGAATCCAAGACCTGCGGAAGCAGCGAAATGCCATCCAGATTGCATAAATCCGCAGATCATAACTGCCAGGACAAGTCAGGACAGCAGGTACTCTGCAGTGAAACAGAGCGCACTCTGTTTTACGACCAGCAGCAAGCTCGCAGTGCGTCCATCGCAGACAGCAGTTCGGTCCTCGCAGCAGCAGCAGTGCGTCCCTCGCAGACCAGCAGTTCGTCCCTCGCATCAGTGCGTCCCTCGCAGCAGCAGCAGAAATTCCGCAGCAGCAGCAGCAGTGCGTACCTGGATCATCTACTCATCCCCTTGGCGTATATACGCCGTATGCCATCGGTCAAGCATAACCAAACCCGCCACTCGCCTTGGAAGATCATGCGCACTGAAAGCGATAGTCCGATAATCTCGTTGCGCTCTATCTGCTAACGCATCCACCACCGCGTTGGCCTCTCTATAGATGTGTGTGCAAACCAAATTCATTAACACCGCTAGCCTCTTAATTTCTTTCAAAGTATTCTCCAAATGCCAAGGAATTTTAAAAGTGTCCTGAAACCAGCCACAGACAAGTGTCAAATCTGTCTGAACAAACACCTTTTGAAAACCCAAAGAGAGACAAAAGCGTAAGCCCTCAGCTAGAGCCAAAATTTTCGCTTTATTATTGGAGTCTGCACCAAAAAACATTTGCTTGACCCCAACACAAAGACCCCTAGAGTCTCTAATGATCACTCCTCCGGACACCGCATTCATATGCGAGGATCCATCCACATTTAAAGCAACAAAATCTTCCGGAGGGGGGTGCCAAAAGACAACTCGAACAAACTTTCTCAAAACTGGGAGCTCTTGTAACCCCAAAGACCGTAAAGGAGCCTTGTTACCGCTACCTTGTTTAGGACTTATAAATGTATTAGCCAATTGCAGATTACGCCGAATGTTCAAAATCACAAAGGCAGGATTTGGTGAAGCATTTTCATAGACACACTTACATCTCTGTCTCCAAATTTCCCATAAAATGAACATGGGAGTAAGAAGGAATAACATACATGTTTGAGAGTTCTGTTTGGCTCTCTTAAACCAAATTACGAGCACCGTAGATACTTCTGCTGGACGTCGTATATGCACTTCAAAAATCCGTTCAAAGTGACTCCACACCTGTTTCGCCAATTCTCCGTCCAGAAAGAGATGATTCAAAGATTCGATCTTTGGTGATTTGCAACAACGACATCTAGAGGCAAGATTCAAACCGCATCTATATAACTCCCCGTCCACTGGCACCCCTCTTCGGAGTAACTTTCAAACAAAAACTGAAATTCGGGAAGGAATAATGTCGTGCCAAATCTTCTTAAATATGACGTTAACCTTTACCTGTCTCCGTAACAATTCATAGGCCGACTGAAGGGTAAATAACCCATTTGGATTTTGTATCCATAAACACTCGTCATTACCATCGTCCTCAACCCATAGTCTATCAGCAAAAAGACTACGTGCCAAACTTCGAAGATCAGGATTAACTAATTCAAAATTTGTTGAAATTACCTTGCTAACTGAGGGCCAAGAATCTTGATTAACCAAAGCCGCGGACCTCCTGAAAGAAGCTACCGTGTTCCAGTTTTTCTCAAAGAAACTAATATTGCCCAAGCCAATACGCCAAAGCGAATTACGCAAAATAAAAGCCTTCCCATTCATGAGCTCCTTAAAAAAAGGTGATGACCCACCTTTCACAATCTGGTTATTCAACGCAACTCCATTCAACCAATATTTATTCCTCATAAATGTAGCCCATAAAGAGTCCGAAGTAATGAGTCTCCACAAAGCCTTGATGCGAAAAGCTTGCAGCACAACCCTCAAATCTCTAACTCCCAAACCCCCTTCCTCTCGAGGGAAACAAATATTATCCCATGACACCCATTTTTCTTCATTCTTCCTTCACAATCTCCCCAGAAGAAATCCGCCAATAAACTATGAATCCGTGATAAAACTGTCCTGGGTACGCACATGGAACTAAGAATGTAAATTGGAATCGAGCTGAGGACATGTCTAATCAATATTAATCTTCCTCCCGGAGTTAGCAATTTTGCCTTCCAACCATGGATACGAGCTTGAATTTTGGCAATCAAATCCTCAAAATATGAAATTTTTACTCGCCCTTGGAAAACTGGTCCGCCCAAATACTTCAAAGGAGAAACTTTAAATTGGAACCCAGTGCAACTTTTGACCCCCACAACAGTTTCCGCGACGGCCTTGTCGACCAAATTAAAAGAACTTTTCCCTTCATTTATTTTCTGTCCTGAAGTTTTACAGTAACGTGTCAAGAATTCCATGCAACCCATAATTGAGGATTTTCTTTCATTTAAAAAAATAAGGGTATCATCAGCATACAGAAGGTGTAAAATAGGACGGCAGGCCCTGGGTGTATAATAATACCCAATTTTGCCTTTGTCGAAGGCATCTGTCAAACCCCTACTCAACACTTCAGAGGCAATAATAAAAAGGAACGGAGAAAGAGGATCACCCTGCCTTAGACCTCTCGTGGACCTAAAAAAACCTTTGTAGGCTCCCTGAAGCAAAATCGAAAATCCACAAAAAGCTATACAGTTGGAGACGAGATGACAAAATCTACCATTAAAACCGAATTTTTTGAGCACCGCGAACAAAAAATTCCACTCCAGTCTATCATACGCTTTCTCCATATCAATTTTCAAAATCGCATTTCCTCCAAATGTCTTTCTGTTAATGTCCCTAAACAGTTTCTGCGCCAGCCCAATATTTTCACCAATGAACTTGCCTTTGACAAAAGCCCCCTGCTCCTAAGAAATCAACCCTGGCAAAAATTCTACCAGTCTATTACAGAGAATTTTACTGAAAATCTTGTAAATCACATTACACAGACTGATTGGACGAAAGTCAGAAAAAGAGTCTGGATTCTCAATTTTAGGAATCAAGGCCATGAAATTCGCCGTAAAAGAAGCCGGCATCGCCTCCCCTTCAAAAAATTGGATAGCGGCCTCCCAAATATCCTTACTCACAACCTCCCAACAAGACTGAAAGAAATCCGCAGTAAAACCATCCGGTCCTGGCGCACTATTTTTGGGAATGTCAAAGACAACAATTCTCACTTCTTCCAAAGAAGGGAAAATGACCAAAGTGTCACACTGAACGGGGCTCAGCACCTGTGGGATGCAGTTTAACAAATCCATATCCACCTGACAAGTACCCTGAGAAGACATCAAATTAGCAAAAAACTTATTAGCGTTGTCAAGAGTCTCACCAGGTTCCGAGACTATTCTACCGCACGGTAAAGAGATCTGATTAATGGCCCATCTCTTTTGTTTGGACTTGGTGGAAGCAAAAAAGTATTTGGTGCAAGAATCCCCCTCCTTAAACTCTTTTTCACCTGACTTTTGGATCCAGTAGAGCTCCTCCTGTTTTAGAGCTAATCTGTACTCCGCCTGACAACGATGTAGATTACTGCAAGCATTGACATCCCAGTTAGCATCAACATTTAGACCAGCAGTTCTTATAGTTGCAAAACCCGTCAAAAGAAGTGTTTCCCACTGTTGCATTTCATCCTCTAAAGCTCGAATTCTGCTGAACACATTACCAAAAATCGTCCTGTTCCACTGTATAAAAGCTCATCTGGTCAATTTAAGTTTGGCATCCACTCTGGGTCTCATGGAACCCATGTCGGTCGACCACTTGTCCTTAATCATATCAAGAAAACCGGGATGAGTCGTCCACATATTTAGAAAGCGAAAGGGGGCAAAACCTAATTTTGATTGTGTGGGCATAGAAGTCAATAGCGGAGAATGATCCGAAAAAGTTCTGCTAAGGTGTTCCACTGTAGAACTGCCCATCACTGTCAACCAGGTTGAGTTAACAAGTATCCTATCCAGTCTTGCCCAAATACGCTCAGTACCTCGCCTATTATTACACCAGGTGAGTCGAGGACCCGAAAATCCACAGTCAATTAGACCACTATTTTCAATACAGTCAGAGAAATGGGACATGCTCGCCAGGGACGGCTCCACTCCCCCCCACTTTTTCGCCCGAATGCAAGCATGTATTAAAATCACCGCCTACCATCCATGGAATATCATGATTTGCAGCAAAATTGACCATATTTAACCAGAGATCCTTTCGTTCATCCACAGAGCATTTAGCATATACAAAAGAAATTAGAAAAATTCTTGAAGCAGAGTCCGTTACCTTATAATGGATGATCTGATCCGACATATCCACTACTGACAGGGCAAGAGAGGTGTCCCAAAGAATCCATATCTTGTCGCCAAGAGAGTCATTCGAGACAAAGACACCAAGCTTGAGTTTGTTGCCAATCTCCATGTGTCTATTAGCATCAATCATGGGCTCCGCAATCATAAAAATTCTGACTTTATGCTCCACAACCATATTTTTTAACCTCCTCCGTGTGGACTGATTATCCACCCCACGAGCATTCCAAAAAAGAATATTGTCAATCATCTTAAACTCGGGTGGATGTCTCATCTGACTGAGCTCCCAATGCTAAATCTTTAATAGCTTGTGATTCCGGCCCTAACTCCGAATCCGACACAGCCGCATCACTATCATCTGTGGCACCGTCAAGAGAGTTAGAATTCATCTTTTTTTTTTCTGCTTGCACAAAGCATGGTTCGCCCTCATCAATTGAACATCTACATCTAACAAAACCCCCCCATCATGTTTATTCCCGGCTGTCACGGGAGCCGAAACTTTGCCAATTTCCACGGGGTTACTTTGTATAGCCTGTACATCCGTTACTGTCACCTTCGCTGTTCTCTGCCCTGATGCCTGTGACAATGCTGCCCGCATTGGTTGCAACGTACATGAACCAGATATAGGAGCGCCGAACTGGGGTGGTAACACGGCCTGTGCTGTGGTGCAATTCAGGACCGAATCCCCTGCTGTGGTGCAGTGCCTAACCGAGGCCCCTGCTGTGGTGCAATGCAGGACCGAATCCCCTGCTGTGGGGTAGTGCCTGATCGAGGCCCCTGCTGTGGCGATCACCGCGGACGCAGCTTGCGCTGATTGGGACAGAAAGGCGCGCCTAAATTGCTCCTCGGGTTCAATGGCAGCACTCTGATTTTGTGCTTCACTTTCCTGCTGGAGAATCAGCAACTCAGTGGCCTCACTGTCCTATTTTTGTGCCTCACGTTCCTGCTGAGTTCCTGCATGAGCATGATGAATTCCAGCAATTGCTTGCTGAATTCCTGCTGAGTTCCTGCTGAGAGCTTGTTGAGTTCCTGCTGAGTTCCTGCATGAGCGTGCTGAATTCCTGCAGTTGCTTGCTGAGATCCTGACCTAGCTGGCCCAACTTGGCCCTCGCCATTTATGTCAATTGACATACCATTCGTAGCTGCCGCATTATGAACTTGAGGGGAGCTGATTTTAGAAATTACATTTGTTTCATCGAGACGACCAATATTCTCCCCAACGGTGTGGCATCAATCTTTTGTAATGGTTGTTCTTGTGCCCCAAGGACATTGGCAATCTCCAAAGATGTATACCCCGCCTCCAGGAGGCAATCCTCCGTAGATTCCAATAGATGGAGCACCGAAGATTCCACATGTTTTTCCATGAATTGTTCACCACATGTTTCATCAGTAGTCGTAATTCCGATTGCTGGTGCTCCATCTTTGCGAAAATGGGTACCTTCTACCTGCATCTCCCGAATGTCATCCACCAAAATTTTACCCAAAATCTGGGCGAAAGAAGGCTTAGCCGGTCCCTCCACGATGCCCCCGTTACCAGGTCTCCCCGCCGTGGAGGGAGGGATGGTGGTTTGGGGCCCCGACATCACATCCAGAGAACGACTATGCAAATCATCCAGAGTAAAACAACAAAAACACAGCCGCTGTAACACCCGGATTGGATTGTATCGGTGAGAAAAATCTGACACAGTGTAACAGCGAAAACGATACTGTCAAAGACCGACACGAACCACCAAAACCCAAAACAAGTCTGTGTAGCAGCAAGTATGAATCGGCTGTATCGGGCCGATATGTCGGTATCGGCGGCGAAAAGCGTGAAGAAGCGCTATGTTTTGCTTACAGAAACTCCAGCCGCCACTGTATTCAACGGACAGGATAGCGTCCGAACTGCTTGGAACGGCCACGATTGAAAGATTTGGAAATTTTCGACTTTATGCCCAAAATGCCCCCCAAATCGCCTCAGAGCTAAAAAAATTGCAGTAGACTTGAACTACTACCAGAAATTTGTGTGTTATTGATTCATCCCACAACAGGGGTATATATACAATAGAGTTTTTTGTCTTACAAGAAACAATCTTACAAAATATCTTCTAGATTACCTAAAGTGACAAGAATATATTCTAGAATATATTACAGAATATATTCTAGAATGTCCTGAATATATTCTTACCTAACAATTTTACAGAATATATACAGCTTTCTATACTCCCCCTCAAGTTGGTGCATAGATGTCTATCATGCCCAATTTGTCAACTGGGTTGTCAAACACTTTCTGAGATACCCCTTTAGTAAGAACATCAACTAATTGCTCCTCTGAGGTTACAAATGGAAAGCGAATAACTTTCCTGTCAAGATTATCTTTAATAAAATGGCGGTCAACCTCCACGTGCTTTGTTCGAGAATGTTGATTTGGATTATGTGCAATCTGAATGGCAGCTGTATTATCACAATGTAAATCCATAGGCCTTTGTAGCTTGAAACACAATTCCTTCAGGACATTACGGATCAACAACATTTCACAAACTCCATGTGCCATACCTCGAAATTCAGTTTCTACACTTGATCTAGCAACAACTTTCTGTTTTTTACTACGCCAAGTTACAAGGTTCCCACCAACAAAAGTGAAGTACCCTGATGTAGAGCGTCTATCAGTTTTATCACCAGCCCAATCCGCATCTGTGTATCCAACAACTTCCAATTCATTTTTTTCAAACAATAATCCCTTATCAGGAGCCATCTTCAGATATTTCAAGATACGAAAGACTGCATTCATATGCTCTTCACTAGGAAAATGCATAAACTGACTAACAACACTCACAACATAACCAATGTCAGGTCTAGTATGAGAAAGATAAATTAACCTTCCTACAAGGCGTTGATACCTCCCTTTATCAGTAGGGACTTGATCAGGAAAATAGCAAGTCCATGATTCATCTCAATGAGTGTCTCTATTGGTTTGCAGTCCAACATCCCTGTTTCAGTGAGCAAATAAAAAACATACTTCCTTTGTGAAAGTGAAATCCCTTTCTTCGACCTTGTAACTTCAATACCCAAAAAATACTTCAGTTGCCCGAGATCCTTCATTTCAAATTCCTTCGACAGATACTTTTGCAAATAATTTCTTTCTTTCGGATCGTCTCCTGTAACGATCATGTCATCAACATACACAATTATAGTTGTAATCTTACCATTCTTGTGTTTGATAAACAAGGTATGGTCAGAGTTGCTTTGTTTGTACCCAAAAGCTCTAATGGACTTCGAAAATCTTCCAAACCAAGCTCTTGGATACTGCTTCAAGCCATACAAAGACTTCTTCAATTTACACACCTTACCAGCGTCTCTTGGGTTATTCTTCACGCCTGGAGGCATATCCATGTACACTTCTTCCTCCAAATTTCCATAGAGAAATGCATTCTTCACATCAAGCTGGTGCAAGGGCCAATCTTTATTTGCTGCAAGTGAAATTAAAATTCGGATAGTATTAATCTTCGCCACAATTGCGAAAGTCTCCTCATAATCAATTCCATGGCGCTGTGTATGTCCCTTGGCAACTAATTTTGCCTTGTAACTATCAATAGTTCCATCTGCATTAAGCTTCACATTAAATACCCAACGACATCCTACAGTCTTCTTTCCAACAGGCTTGTCTACTACCTTCCATGTGACATTCTTCTAAAGAGCTTCTAATTCTTCATTCATTGCTGTTGTCCATTTTGGATCCTTCAATGCGTCCTGCACGTTACTAGGAATAGATATAGTAGATAATTGATTAATAACAAGTGCATGTGACTCAGAAAGTCTATGATTAGACATAAAGTTAGCTATAGGGTATTTAGCTTGGGCTTTGATGTCTGGTTCATAATGCTTTTTAGGAACTCCCTTAGTAACCCTTTGTGATTTCCTAGGTTCAACACTTTCTAACACAGAAGACCCATTAAGGGTTAAAGGTACCTTAGGTGGATAATTCTGAGCGAGATCTTCAGTTGCTGATGTAAAAGGGGGAATTTCATGTGTGTGAGTTTCAGATACATTTTGAGCATTCGCTTCTGTCTCATGAGAGAATTGATCGCTAGGAACCAAGTGGTCAATTGTTTGTCCATTGGAAGTGTCTATCTCTCGAGACAAGTCATTTTCTGCTGTTGCGGGAACAGTTTCTGCTGCTACAGGAGCTTCAAATTGTTCCTCCAAGTGTTCCAATTCTTCAAAGACATCAATATTAGCAATAGAACGAGGACTCCCTTCACTATCGCTCTCCCCCTGAAGGGAAGACTGGGAAACTCCTCCTGAGTAATATGGTTCAGATTCATGGAATGAAACATCAAGAGATATATGCATTCTATCGGTGAGCGGGTCATAACATCTGTACCCTTTTTGGAGCTCTGTATAACCCACAAAAATACATTTCTTCGCAAGAGGATCAAGCTTGCTCCGTTGTGGTTTTGGTATGTGGACATAAGCTGTGCACCCAAACACTCGGGGCTCCAAATTAGGCATAGATGGGATGGACAAAAGTGTATGAAGCTTCTGATGAGGATTCTTGAACTCAATTACTCGTGAGGGAGTACGGTTGATAACATATGCTGCAGATTTCACTGTTTCACCCCAATAGGATCGAGGTACATTCATGCCAAACAGGGAAGCACGAACAACTTCCAACAACTGCCTGTTCTTTGGTTCTACTAAACCATTTTGTTGAGAAGTACCAAAATTGGAGGTTTGATGACGAATTCCATTTGACCGGCAAAACTCTAACATAAGGCCATTTACAAACTCTCCACCATTGTCAGATTGAAACATTATGATGGATTGTTGGTACTGTGTAGCCACCATTTTGTATAAATCAGTAAACATTCCAAATACATCTCTCTTACTTTTCAGTAATGACACCCAGGTCATTCGAATGCAATCATCAATAAAAGTTACATAATATCGAGCTCTAGAAAATGAAGAAATTTTTGTAGGACCCCAAACATCGGAGTGAATTTTCATAAAGGGAACATGACATCTATTAATACTTGGCGAATATGGAATATGGTGGCTCTTGGCCAGTTCACTAATGTCACAATGAAATTCTGAATCACTAACAACCGAAAACAAATGAGGCTGCAACTTCTTAAGATAACTAAAAGACAGATGTCCTAAACGACGATGCCATAACCAAACAACTTCCTTCGCATTATCGACCCTTATGACCTGATTAGCTTGCCCCAAAAGATTCTTGTGTTTCTTTCCAGTCTCTGTCAGATCCAAGTAGTACAATTTCCCCCTTCTAACACCATAACCAAGAATCTGCCGAGTCAAAATGTCCTGAAATACACAGAAAGATGGATAGAACTTCACAATACATGCAAGTGTTAGAGTAATTTGACAGACAGACAAGATGTTATAAGCTAGTGATGGAACAACTAAGACGGATTCAAGAGTTAGGGTATCAGATAATACAATAGAACCTTCTCTGCTAACCAGAGTTGGAGTACCATCAGCAGTAGAGACAACATTTTGAGGGGAAGCTCTAAGATTTTCCACAAGGTTCGGGTCATTTGTCATATGATCAGATGCACCTGAATCAATTATCCATGTACTATTCTAAATAACTTTATCATTCATACATGATTGTGCTACATTAGCAGAAGCACTGTCTAGATGTTCATTCCCAGCAGTAGCAATGGCAGCCTTGCTTATATTCTTTCGTGGCTTCTTGGTGAAGTCCCACCAATCAGGATAACCAATCACTTCATAACATCTCTCCTTGCTATGGCCTAATTCTCCACAAACATTACACTTCTTATTTGCATATGGATTTGATTTACCTGTAGGACGACGAGAAGGAGGACCGGAGAAGCCTGGAGGAGTAACTGCCCTGCTCTGAACAGCCAAAACAGAGGATTCAGTAGATACAAAACGCCCCATAGCCCGTTTCTCAGATTGCACCTTGCGGATGTAAGCATAGCTCTGTTCAAAAGAGAATTTAGGTTCCTTGCGCAGGATCTCTCCACGTACATGATCATACTCTAAGTCTAGTCCACTAAAAAACATATGAACACGCAATCGTGACATCATTGAAGTCTCATGGACTACACTTGCAACATTATTATTCTGAGAGGTCCCCCTTTGATCAATCTCCTGGAACATGGTCACCAATTCGTTGTAGTAGGTAGGAATAGGTCGACCATTCTGCTTTGCTTCAAAACACTTCTTGTTTAATTCAAAGATCCGAGTTTCGTCAGAGTCGTCATAAAAAAATTTCTCCACAGCTTCCCAAATATCTTTTGCAGTAGGAAGACGAATGTATCGGTTCATAAGAGAGGTCTCCATGGAATCAATAAGCCAACTTTTTACCTTTTCATTGTCTGTGGCCCAAACTTCATATCCTGGCGAATTCATATGGGGTTCAGCCTTTGCGCCAGTCAAATAACCAATCTTTCCTCGTGCTCCAATGCGCATCCGCATGAGGGGAGCCCATATGGTGTAGTTGGATTCATCCAATGGAATAGTTTTTGGAAACGCAAAATTGTCTTGTTGGGTGTAGTGGTGATGAATGACTTATGAGGAAGATTGAGTTTCTGGCATAATTGAATTTTCAGGATTTGACTGATTGTCATCAATTACAGATCCGGCCATGAGGAATTCTGGTTTGAGATTCAAGGATTTGGGGATGGTTTGATTTCACTGGTTGTAGTACGTAGCGGTTTTGTGGTGTTCTTCGAGATTCGGGATTCAAAAAAAGAGAAAAATATGCAAAACAAGTTCAAAGGATTGAACCTGCTCTGATACCATGTAGAAAGAAATACTTCAATTTGTGTGTTATTGATTCATCCCACAACAGGGGTACATATACAATAGGATTTCTTGTCTTACAAGAAACAATCTTACAGAATATCTTCTAGATTACCTAAAGTTACAAGAATATATTCTAGAATATTCTGAATATCCTGAATATATATTCTTACCTAACAATCTTACAGAATATATTCTAGAATATCCTGAATATATACATGTTTCTATATTTAGAATATATACAGCTTTCTATAACTTTTAGGGGCATAAAAGATAAATAATGGGGGACAAATCAAATTGGCATATAAAGTTAAGGGGCAAAACTTAATTTAAAATGTAAAATTAGATTTGGACAAAAAAAGGGTTATTTGCGATTTGCCACCTATCATAAATAGCTAATGAGATGTTATTTCATCATTAATCACTATTGCAGTCTCCTCCTATGACTAACAGTCAACGTGCATTGATTGTCAAAAGACTTACGTTGAAGAACATGTATCTTGAGGAAAAATTAATGGATCAAAATTTTCATGTATCTCCAAAAAATTCTATGAATAAAATACAAAACTAGACCTCGAGATACCAATTCATCTCGAGAAAATACAATTTTTTAAAAACCTTCTTCATCCTCAAAGTAGACAAGAGAGGTTGGGGTTGCTGGTGGCTGATGGCGATGGTGGAAAAAAAATAAATCAAGCAAAGAGGAAGGGAAAAAATGATAGTAGGAGGCGAGATGGTTGCCGGTGTCGCAGTAAATAGATAGAGGGTCTGATGGGACAAAAGAGAGGATAGGGGCGGAACAAGATCATCAGCGTTGCAGAGAATATAAAGAGAGAAAGAGATGGGGCGGGACAGAGTCGTCAGCATTGTTGGGGTGGACATATTATAAATTGATGCAATCGATTTTCGTTCCCTACTTGACCTTAACCTGCCGACCCACACAAGGAACGCACGCGAGCCACAGACCACCGTTGTAGTGACCGATGACACTCCGATGCTAAAGTCAGACAGGGATCTGAGGAAGACTTAAAGTTGTAAACATGGAATTTTTAGCGTACATTTGTTCACCAACCCCATGTCTTATTTATAGCACTGGAATCCAAGTTCAACCAAGCCATCGGTGACGTAGTTTAGGGAAAAAGATCTTCCAGGAGATCCTTATGTAAATAGAAATAATATTGTAAAGGGAAGTTCTCATATTGGACTTGTGCTCCTAGATACGCGGAAGATGGTTCCCAATTGGAGTATTGTCCATAGATGAACAATTCCATGTACGACATATACTCTGGTAATTGTTTCCTACTTGGAGACAAAGTACTGCTGGCTTGCCCGTCCGAAGCTAATCCCCAAGATATTTGTCTCAATAGGTCTTACGGGTATTGGGGATAGCTGTGAGACGCTTGGGCTTAGCATGACACAGTAATTTAGGTCCGTCTAGTGGACTGCACTTCG
Source organism: Berberis vulgaris (assembly GCA_963556465.1). Classification (NCBI taxonomy): domain Eukaryota; kingdom Viridiplantae; phylum Streptophyta; class Magnoliopsida; order Ranunculales; family Berberidaceae; genus Berberis; species Berberis vulgaris. The sequence continues at coordinate 13,349,653 of OY747136.1, read as the reverse complement.
TGGGCTTGATGCCACTTGAGTCGGATTAGTGCTAGACTAACACTTGGGCCCGTTGTTCCTATAGATCATCATGACACGTGTACGGTGTAGGAGAGATGATGATTTGGTGTATCATCAGCTGCTCCCCCGAGTTAGTGAGCTATCGTATCGGTCTACTAAGTCACTTTTCGAAAAGATACGCCACTCATGATGATTGAGTCTAAACCGTTACTTGAACGACACGCTCCATTAATTAAGCATGCGTCGATTCAGTGGAGAAAATGCGGGAAATCAATCCCTATTTAGATCTCCATTTTTGCAGAGATTGACTCTTCCATTTCTTCATTTTTAGAGACTCCGCTCTGTTTAGGGAAGGAGATCTTCCTGTAGATCATTCTCAAATTAGAAGTAGTCTTGTAAAGGGAAGTTCCCATGTTGGACCTGTGCTCCTAGATACGTGGGAGATAGTTTTCAATTAGAGTGTTATCCATAGATGGAAGTTTCCATGTATGACGTATACTGTGGTATTTACTTTTTAGTTGGAGACAAAGTACTGCTGGCTTGCCTGTCCGAAGCTGATCCCCGAGATACTTGCCTCAATAGGTCTTACGAGTATTAGTGATGGTCGTGAGATGCGTGGGCTTGATGCCACTTGGGCGGGATCACTGTTAGACTGACGCTTGGACCTGTTGTTCCTAGAGATCATTATGACACATGTACGGTGTAGGAGAGATGACGAATCGGTGTATTATTAGCTACTCCCCCGAGTTAGTGGGTCATCGTATCAGTTCATTAAGTCACTTTTCAAAAAGATACGCTGCTCATAATGATTGAGTCTGAACTGTTACTTGAGCAGCGCACTCCATTAATTAAGCGTGGGTTGATTCAGTGGAGAAAATGTGAAAAATCAATTACTATTTCGATATCCCTTTTTGCAGAGATTGACTAATCCATTTCTTCATTTTTAGAGACTCTGCTCTGTTCAGCTATTAATTGAAAGCTTCTCACTTTTTCCATGGCTCGCCAAAATCACCTTGAAGATGAACTTTTTGCCGAGGGCCTCCAATTCATTGAAGATATGTGGGGGTACCTCTAAGGTAGGCTAAACATCAAGACACATACCTTAACTTGCCATTCCCCGTAAGATCTTGGTAAGGGATCAATTAGGAAGTAGTGGTTAGCTGTCAATTTAAGTTACTCTTAAGTATTAAAAACAAGCAAAACATAGAGTCAGAGAAGCACGCAAAGCCAGGGCTAGAAAAATGCCAATTATGGTTGATTGTTCTACTTGTCTAATCTTGCAAAATTAACAAATTCTATTGCATCAATCAATTTTATTGCTTGAAAGCTTTTTTTTTTTTTGAAAATGAGAAATAATTTCCCCTTTAAGTAGGGTAGAAGATAGTGGGTCTACATTGAAAATTTAATGATCTCATTTATGAAAGGAATTTGTAGTTAACTTTTGGGAATGTGACGTTGTTTTACAGCCCTTAAGATAGGTGAAGAACTTTAACACATCAATTATGAACCCTTACTTGCATTTGAAAAATGTGCACTATAAAAAGGTTATTTATTTTTTAATAAATTTTAAGAACAATTTTTGAGGCTATCAATCGTAATGAGATTTGCTAGGGGTCAAGGGAGGGAGCGAGGGATGGATGGTAACCATCCATCCGCCTCAAGATGAGCGCATCAGATTTGAGATGTACAATAGCACTCATCTCGAGGCGGATGGAAAGCCACCCATCCCTCGCTCCCTCCCTCATTCCCTCCCTCGACCCCTAGAATTTTCGCAATCGTAATATGTTGTTATCGGGTTGGCAATATCAATTGACACAAGTCTTATCAACTACAGATAAAACAATAACAATAATAAAGATCAGAAATTCTAAATGGCGAGGAAACGAGCGAGGAAAACAACGAGGGGAGGGAGGTGGAGGGGGGGACCGTTCACCCCCTCGGGATGCGTGCGCAAAAAATGACGAAACGCATCCCGAGGGGGTGAACGGTCCCCCCCCCTCCACCTCCCTCGCCTCGCTGTTTTCCTCGCTCGTTTCCTCGCCATGTAGAATCACTCAATAAAGATTACTTAAGTAAGCCATCTCTCATTGACTGGATGGTTCCTCAGATTAGCTCGCATTAGGTCACATTGACTAGGAGTGTGTGTTTAGCCTTTTAATGGAGTTGGAGATTTTAACCAAGTAAAATGTGGTATTATTTGTTAATCCCTCTCGGCGCGTGAAGTGGTTATAATATAGGATTCCTCACGTGCTCATGTGATGTGTGTGGAAAGAGAGAAATATGAGGATTTTTGAAGGGCTCAACTGATCAGAGCAATCTATCTATATTGAAATTAGGGAGTTGTTGTGGAGGATAGACTTGGATTGTAATCTTTTTAAAGGCATGTTTTTTTACACTTCATGGTGTCTTGGCATTCCTTGATATATATATGAATGATTTCCCTTGTATCTTGTTTCCTTTCTTTCTTCAATAAAACTCTTCTTGCTTGGAAATAAAAGAATATTGTTATTTGTTCCAAAGCTTAGAATTTTGGGTTAGCAGGAAAAACAAGCACCCTTAGTACATTCTGAAAATCATATTCGTAAAAATCAAGTGATATATAGATAATTCCATTGAAATCCTATCACTACACCATATTGACATTTTTGTAACAACCCCCAAAACAGTATCACTTTTGAAGTGTAACAATTCACCTAACAACTTTACACATTTTCACAAACAAAATGATACAATAATAGTATCACCATGAAGAGTATGGTTATAAAAGTGATACTATTCATGGTGATCCAACTTATTGTATCAATTTTTTTGTGTTATTGTTTTTCAATTTTTTGACTAAATTTAATTTTGATTTGAAATTGTTTGGTGGATTGTAATATCTCAAAAGTGATACTGTTTTGAGAGTTGTTACAAAAGTGTCAACTTGGTGCAGTGTATATTGTCATAAACTTTAAAACATCCAACAAATACAAGGACCCACAATGTGGTATAATGCAAGCCAAAGAAAAATTGCCCCACACTAGAGACTACTGCTAATAATATAGCACAAATGTTCAGCTTTTTGTTCCAAAACTCACTCAACTTTAGTGAGAAAGAATGAAAAGATGGAACATGAGATCTGATCGCTCTAAATTTCTCTTTCAACACCTAACACTCTCTCTTCTCCTTGGGTTCTTTGTGGGAAAATCCACCGTTAGAGCTCTGGATGTAATCCAAGTAACCTACAAGCCTTCCCCACATTTGTTTATTTAACTTTTAACAGACCATCTATCAATTTTTTAGTGTGAACATATAAGGTGCTGGTGTCACAGATGATTCTCAACTAATCTTTGTGTAAACTTGTTTGTGTTTATGTAAAGATTGTACTAAGATAGAATGTAGGTTTAGGTATGTTAAAATACCATTGTTGTGCAAATCATGGTCATCAAAAAATTTGGAAGGATTAAGGCTTTGAAAAGAAAATAAAAATTGATAGGGCTTTCGGGTTAGAGTTTTAGATCCCAAGACCGAGGAATAGAGTTTCCCATTAGATATGATCTTAGGAGTAGAGAAAATGATTGAACACAAGAAAATTGTATCGGTTGATGGTAACCTCATTAGAAATGTGCTTGAGCAAGAAAATTTAATTGACTAAGAAGTAATCCGAATAAGAAGATACTTAACCAAAAAGTAAGGACCTTTTACTTGAAATAAAATCATCATATGTTTGTAAAACTTCAATCTTAAAGTTTTTCATATGCTAATAGGAGAAAGTGTTTAGGGATGACAATGGGACCTTGAGGAGGCTATAGACTAGTGTTTAGGGATGACAATGGGACTGGTATGGGTTTGTCATTTGGAGAAATTTTAAGAGACCCAATCCAATAGGGTTGATATCTAAGGATACCAATCATAACATAGAAGTCGATTCCATACCATATTAAGATTAAAAGTTCACTCTACCCATTTTATCGACCTTGGTGGTGTGATACGTGCTAGATTTGTTTTCACTAAAATCTTAAGATTAGATGACAATTTGACATACCATCGAATTAATTACGAAAGACATACGAAAACCAAAATCAGTTGCATTAAAGAAACAAAGCATAAGGCGACGTATTGCTTTGGTTATGCTCCTATGATTAACTATTATCTTCATCAACATTTTAAAAAAAAAAATTTAACACAATGACAAATATTAGGGATGGCGAGCGCTGGAACTATTATTGTTTTTGCTAAACTATAGGTAAGTAAAAAGTCCTGTCAAATGTGATTTGGTTAATTAAAAGTTTGTAGTTAATTAGATATGTAAGGAAGATGGAAAAACACCCCATCTTGCTTTCTCATGATCTATATCTTTGAAATAGCAAAGCGTATACAATCATTGTATTTCATGCATGATGAAGCTAGTCCCTTCAGAGACTATCTTTTAGTTTTAGTGGATTATAATCTGTGATTTATTTGGATGCATATGAGTTGATATCCCCTTTAACAATGACATATCACTTGGTATGGTCCATTTCAAGTTGTTAATATACAAAGCCATATAGAAAAGGGCAGCCTACTTTATTTTTAGAAAATCACAATCCCTGGTTTTGTTATGTTAAACATATGAGATTGAGAGCTGTCTGCTGACCAAAATATATATATACAAAAATATTTTGTGAAATGTTGTAATTTAAAAGAAGCATAACCAAATCTATGTCATCTTTCATCTAACTTCTAATCTCATCTTTGCATAGGAACTACAACAAGGTTATTTTCATCTAACAACATGTCCCTTTATCATTCTTTATTATTAGATATGATTGTTTCCGTATCATTTTTATTCACCATTTTGTGTATATATATATATACAAAAATTTTAGCTGGCCTGGGAAACCAGCCTGGTTTGCTGTCTGGTTTGCCCCTCCTCCTTAAACACACAGCTCCAAAAAGTGTTTAAGGAGGAGGGACAAAAATGTATTTTCGCCCCTCCCAGGCAGCAAACCAGGCCGTTTTCCCAGGCCAACTAGAATTTCTCATATATATATAATGAAAGCATGAGGCGGTAAGCATTTATGACATGACTTCCTAAATTATGCCACCTCAAAAGTATGGAGGTGGACATTCACTATTTTTAAAAGTGTCTACATTTTTCCTTTGAGTTTCAATGTATGTTGTATTTTCCTAGAAGTCTTGTTGAATGCGTCAAATGCTACTTCATGAAAAGTTTGTAGGAAAAACCTAGTGAGACAAAACCTCGACAAAGGAAAAATAGTACAGCGTGCAAATTGTCCAAAGTCTTTGAAAAATTTGATGTCTTTTATGGAATGATCCCCCGGTAATCACAACAAATAGATGAAATTTTAAATTGTCTTGGACTATTACCATGCAACGATTTCTGAAACTGGTATTCAAACTCACGTCTCTTCTTGAGTACATGAGTATATCATTTATGCAATGAAGATTGTATTACCACCATTGTCGTCTCGTTGCTGCCTCGTTAAAACTTTGATAGGAAAACCAAATATGATAAAACATGTCATAGGAAAAAGAGTAAAGTCACCACTTTTGCACACTTTAGTATGCTTTATGCGCATAATGCTGCCTCGTTAAAACTTAGACCGAAAAACCCAGTAAGATAAAACCAGGTCGAAGAAAAAAAAGTATAACAACCACTTTTGCATACTTCAGAATGCTCTGTGCACTAATGTTGCCTCGTTAAAACCTTGAAAGGAAAACTCAATGGGAACAATTTGTCAAAAGAAAAATAATACAATGCACATAAATAAAATATAACATATTTTGATATGATTTCGAAACATACTGCTGAATTCTTCGTAGCAGACTTCTGGATGAACACTTAGGGGTATACTTTTGGATACTCCCCCTGAAAAACAGTGGTCTCGTGGCAAGTCGTCGGAATTAGTTCAGGATTGACTAGGCTCACACCTTTCGAATCATTTATGACCAAGTAAAGTGGGCTAGGATTCGAGGAGTAAAAGTTTGGCGATTGGACTGAAGAGTAGTGTTCCCGTGGCAAGCCATCGGAATCGGCTCAGGACTGACAATGCTCCCACCTTTTGAACCATTTACACCCTCCTCGCGCGGCGGGGGCTACGAGAGAAGTTTGGTGACCAGGCTGAAAAGCAGTGGTCCCATGAAAAACCATCAGAATCAGTTCGAGACTGACTAGGCTCCCACTTTCCAAAGTATCTACACTTGTATGCATCTCGATACAAATTTAGGAGGGTTCGGCGGCCACACTGAAAAACAGTGATAATGTGGCGAACCGTCGGAATCAGGTCGTGGTTGACTGGGTTCCCACCTTCTAGACTATTTACACCTTCATAGCGTGGGTTACAAGTCCAGGTTTGGTGATTTGGTGGTCACCCTGAAAAGCAGTGTTCCCGTGGTGAGCCATCGGAATCAGTTCGAGACTGACTAGGCTCTCACCTTCTAGACTATCTACACCCTCGTAGTGAGGGCTACAAGTTCAGGTTGTGATCAGAAGCTTTTGTTGCTAGTCATCACCAGCTAGGTTTACCTAATTAGGTTCGTTGATCATTGACCGGGAAGGGGACAATGATCCCTGACGAGTTGTCATCACTAGGCATGATAGCGCTGATTAGAATCTCACTTCCTAAACTGTCGTTGTCTGCAATAAGCGAACTAGGTGTCGGGTTGAACCAAAAGTTGTTGTCATCAGTTTGGCTGACTAAGCTTGCCTTGTTTGAAAAAAGGTTCCACCTGCTAGGGGGCGTGTGAACCTAGTCCATCTACCTGGTGCATGGGGTGGACGAAGTTACCTTAAATCAGTTAGTGATCTGTAAGTACGATTTGTATGTCAGGGTTGACTAATATTTCTTGTGCTCGTGCTAAGCATGTGACAAAATACTGTTTGAGTAATAGACGGCACGCAAAGGAAGAGCTAGGACACGGTGCGCTGTGCATACGATGTAAATTGCGCGGTAACACGTATACGGCGCAGGTTGCGTGATGGTTGAGTAATGGTTACTCCCCCTTAATTGATGGGGATGTGTCCAACATCATCAATTTGAATGACGTGGTCTGGTAGTTTCCTTTGGAACCGTCGTCCATGAAAAGAACGGTTTGGGTTTTCTAACGGCCGAAGAAAATGCTTTGGGTCTTTCAAAGGTTGAAGACGGGTCTCCATCTATAGAGTCTCCGAAATGTTTTGACATTTGCACTAGTCAGGCACAAAGATAGTTGTTATTATGCGCGTTCACCTGCTATGGTTGAACACGTAGTTGATTCGCTGAGGTCTCGTAATTTCTTCTCATGTCGCGAAAAAGTAGTACGGATTTTTCCAAGGGATATGCATTGATAAGACACCGTATCGCATTGGTCTTCGTGTGCTCGAATCTCGCTGCGAACCAATGGCTGATTGAAGTGTTAGTTGGTGTGCAATGTCTTCGGGTGTGGTATCTCTCAGTCAGACCTGCTATCGCATATGAAAAAAGTGGCATTGTGAGACCGTAACTACGTCGCTACTTGTGGCCATCTTCATCGGCCCTCTTCTAATCTATTTGAGGAAGTTAGAAGGGGTGGGATGTCTCTTGAGGAAATCAGCAGCCCGTTGTGAGGTCTGCAATGCTGTAGTACGAGACTTTTTCGGGGTGATGTGACGGAGCAATCTGACTGCTTAGTCTTTCAATCTCTTCTGCCACTTTTTCTTTATCTTAGGAAGGTGTCGAGCGTATCCCATTATTTATCTTTGCCGTCACTGGCAGATTGCTCGCATCAGCGGGTTTGCAAGTTTTCGTCGGATGTTGTCCGTAGCAGAATTGTCTAAGCGAGTATTTTACTTTAGTTCGCGCTGTATTCAGACGCTTATAGTGCTTCAGAAACTCTTTCAGTTTGCCCCTACGGACCCAGTACTCAATTTCATACAGCAGACTCTTGCAGTCATTGGTGTCGTGATCGCCTTCCATATGGTACACGCAATACTTGTCGTTGTCGAGCTGGGCGGGGTCTCTGCATGTCTTTGGAGGCCACTTAAGTTCCTCCTAGTTTTTCATTGATTTTAATACGTCCGACAGGTTAGCATTTAGGGGTGTCTCCGTTATGGATCCAACGTAGTTAGACGATTTTTTCGGCCTGAATCGACCTGCTATCACCACGCTTCCTTTTGCTCCGTTCCTTATCCTCGTGTCTCTTTCGCTCTTCTTGTCCCTTTGTTTGATTAAGGTTATTTAGGGAGGGTTTGATGGAGGTGGTGATATGATTTCCCTGGTGGTATTATTGGTGTTATGGTCCTCTCTGCCATTCATGTCTACCTTACTTTTGAAGTCCACCATAGACTGTCTTGGATAAGAATTGCAATGGTTCAAAGCTTTTTTCTTGAACAATAGAACTTCATCAAGTCATCAGTTTTCTGAGACAAAAACATGAGCATCCCTTGTGAGTAGGGTATAAATTGGTTAAACACACCCAATCCAATAGCTGGATCTAGAGATTTCTCACTTCTCTTTTGGGCAATCTCAAGGCCCAATGTATTAAACCTCCAGTGGGGAGGGGCAGCTATGGGATACCAGACCTTTATTACTTATCAAAAAAAATGATTTACAATCAAGACGGGGTACATTATTACTTTACCCGTAAAAAAAACCAAACAAAATTATGGACCAAAAACTTGTCCAAGCTAAATGACCGCAATCCCAACCACAAGCTAGCTAAACAAGACTAGAAGACTAAAAGTCCACAAACAAACACTTAGAGCAAACCAAAACAGACACATTTGCATATCTGTGAAGGAGTTAGCAGCGTCGTACTCGTGCCCCTCCCTGCCCAATCTGCAGCCTTGCTTCTGCAGCATCAAACCGGCATCCGCACTTCCACCATCACACCACCCCCTGCCGAAACCAGCCAGCGAGGAGAGTCTGGCTGCGGCTCGCCTCGCAGTCGATCCGCCAGCAATTCGGGCTCTGCCTAGCGTCCCCTGCATTGCAGCATGGAGCACCAAGAACAAAGTGTGCATGCAGCCCGGTCCTGAGTCCTGAGCGTACACCAGGCCAGCCTCCAGCGAGACTGCCGCCCCCCAGCTGAAAGTACACCTGCATCTCCCAACTGTTCCAGCCCCGCTTTGCCCCGCAGTCTCAGCCAATGCCGTAAGGCTATCGCTACACGTCCCCGTGGCGGATGTACGCCGTATGCCATTGGTCCAGCATCAACAATCCTGCCACTCTCCTAGGAAGTTCATTCGCACCGAAAGAGATAGGCCTATGGTCTCGTTGTGCTCGATCCGCTAACGCATCCGCCACCGCGTTGGCCTCTCTATAGATATGAAGACAATCTACCGTCATTGTTGCCGCCAACAGCTGTATTTCCTTCAAAATATTCTCCAAGTGCCAAGGAATAGTCAAAGTGGCCTTAAACCATCCACGAACCAATTTCGAGTCCGTTTGAACTACCACCTTGTTGTAACCCAATGTGAGACAAAGGCGGAGGCCCTCAACTAGAGTCAAAATTTTCGCTTTATTGTTGGAGCCGACACCGAAAAATAATTGTTTGCCCACCACACAATGACCCCTAGAGTTTATAATGATCACACCGCCAGATGCCTTGTTCTTACGAGATGATCCATCTACATTAAGAGCCACAAAATCTGGCGGATGGGGTTGCCAAAAAACAATTCTGACTAACTTCCTTTTAACTGAGAGCACCTGTAACCCCAAAGCCCTTAATGGTGTCTTGTTACAGCTAACTTGTTTTGGAGTTATAAAATTGTTTGCCAAGCGCAGATGACGCCTAACGTTCAAGATGACAAAAACAGGATTTGGGGAAACATTTTCATATACACACTTGCATCTTTGTTTCCAAATTTCCCATAAAATAAACATAGGAGCAAGAAGGAATAATACACCTGTTTGAGAATTCCGTTTGACTCGCTTGAGCCAAATTACGAGAATCGTTGAGATTTCAGCTTGTTTCCTTATGTGCACATCAAATATCCGTTCAAAATGGCGCCACACCTGCAACACCAATTCCCCGTCCAAAAATAGATGATTCAAAGATTCGCTCTTTGGCGAGTTGCAACAGCGACATCTAGATGCTAGACTCAAACCGCATCTGTATAATTCCCCATCCACTGGCACCCCTCTACGGAGTAATTTCCAAACAAAAACTGATATTCTGGAGGGAAGAATGTCGTGCCAAATCGTAGTACTTAGAGCATTAACCTTCCCATGTCTCCGTAACATTTCATAGGCCGACTGAAGGGAAAAAATCTCATTCGGGTTAGGTACCCATACACACTTGTCCTCACCACAATCCTCACCACGTAATGTATCTGCAAAAAGACTCCGCGCCAAATTTCTTAGATCTGGATGGACCAATTCAAAATTTGTTAAAATCACCTCGCTAACTGAAGGCCAAAAACCTTGACTAACCAATGTTGCCGACCTCCTGAAAGAGACTACCGTGTTCCAATTTTTCTCAAAACAACTGATATTTCCCATGCCATACGCCAAAGTGAATTACTCAATATAAAAGATTTACCAAGCATGATCTCCTTAAAAAAAGGTGAAGACCCACCTTTGACAAGTTGACTATTTAACGCAACTCCATGCAACCAGTATTTGCTCCTCATAAAAATAGCCCATAAAGAGTCCGAATTAATTAATCTCCAAAGAGCCTTGACTCGAAAAGCCTTCAGCACGACCGTCAAGTCTCTAACTCCCAAACCTTATTCCTCCTAAGAGAAACAGATATTATCCCAAGACACCCATTTTTTCTTCAGTCTACCCTCACAATCCCCCCAAAAGAAGTCCGCCAACAAACTATTAATCCGTGGTAAAACTGTCCTAGATACACACATGGTACTAAGAATATAAACTGGAATCGAGCTAAGGACATGTTTAATCAAGATTAATCTACCTCCCGGAGATAACAATTTTGCCTTCCATCCCTGAATACGAGATTGAATTTTAGCAATCAAATCTTCAAAATATGAAATTTTAACTCTCCCTTGGAACACTGGCTCGCCCAAATATGTCAAAGGAGCATCTTTAAACTGGAAACCTGTGCAACTTTTTAACACCACAATTCTTTCCGTGACTGCCTTGTCGTCCAGAATAAAAGAACTTTTGCCCTCATTTATTTTTTGCCCCGAAGTCTTACAGTAACGTTTCAAGAAATCCATGCATCCCCTAATTGAGGATTTTTTTCCATTTAAAAAAATGAGTGTGTCATCTGCATAAAGAATGTGTGAAATAGGACTGCAGGCCCTGGGTGTATATAAATAACCAATTTTTCCTTTAGCGAAGGCATCTGTCAATCCCCTACTCAACACTTCAGACGCAATAATGAATAGAAACGGAGAAAGATGATCGCCTTGCCTTAAACCCCTAGTGGATCTGAAAAAACCTTTGTAGACTCCCTGAAGCAAAACTGAAAAGCCACAAGACGCGATACAGTTAAAGATGAGATGACAGAATCTACCGGTAAAGCCAAATTTTTTAAGCACCGCGAACAAAAAATTTCATTCCATTCTATCATACGCTTTTTTCATATCAATTTTCATCACCACATTTCCTCCAAAAACCTTCCTGTTAATGTCCCTAATCACTTCCTGTGCCAGGCCAATATTTTCAACAATGAACCTGCCTTTAACAAAAGCCCCCTGCTCCTGAGAAATCAGCACGGGCAAGAGATCTACCAGTCTATTGCAAAGGATTTTGCTGAAAATCTTATAGATCACATTACACACACTGATTGGGCGAAATTCAGAAAAAGAACCTGGATTCTCAGTTTTAGGAATCAAAGCCATGAAATTAGCAGAAAAAGAAGCCGACATCGCCTCCCCCTCAAAAAATTGTATAGTTGCCTCCCAAATATCCATACGCAAAACCTCCCAACAAGACTGAAAGAAATCAACAGTAAAACCATCCGGTCCTGGCACACTATTTTTGGGAATGTCGAAAACAACATTTCGCACTTCCTCCAAAGAAGGTCTTCGGTCCAAAATATCACATTGACTGGGACTCACCAGCTTCGGAAGACAATTTAACAAGTCCGTATCCATCGTACAAGTTCCTTGAGAAGACAACAGATGAGCAAAAAACCCATTGGCTTTGTCAAGGATCACACTAGGATCTGAAATAGTCCTACCGCACGGTAAAGTAATCTGATTGATGACTCGTCGCTTTTGTTTGGACTTGGTGGAAGCAAAAAATATTTGGTGCAGGCATCCCCCTCCTTAAACTCTTTTTCACCTGATTTTTGAATCCAGTAGAGCTCCTCCTGTTTGAGAGCTAATCTGTACTCTGCCTGACAACGATGTAAATTGCAACAAACATCAACAACTCAGTTTGCATCAACATTTAACCCATTACTGCTGTTATTATCAAAACCTGCCAAAAGGGTAGTTTCCCACTGTTGCATTTCATCCTCTAAATTGCGGAGTCTGCTAAACACGTTTCCAAAGACCGTCTTGTTCCACTGTATAAGAGCTCGGCGGGTCATTTTAAGTTTGGCATCCACTCTATCAATGGGTCTCATGGTACCCATGTCTTTCAACCACGTGTCCTTAACCAGATCAAAAAAACCAGGATGAGTCGTCCACATGTTTAGAAATCGAAAAGGTGCAAAACCGATTCTAGGTTGAGTTGGCATGGATGCCAGTAACGGAGAATGATCTGAAAATGTTCTGCTGAGATGTTCCACTTTAGGACTAGCCAAACTGTCAACCATATTGAATTAACAAAGATTCTATCAAGTCTGGCCCAAATGCGCTCACTGCCTCGCCTATTATTACACCAGGTGAGTCGAGGACCCGAAAATCCACAATCAATTAAGCCACTATTTTCAATACAATCCGAAAATTGTGTCATGCTTGCCAGAGACGGCGCAACACCACCGACTTTTTCACCCGAATGTAAATAAGTATTAAAATCGCCGCCGACCATCCATGGGATATCATTATTAGCAGCAAAATTGACCATATTGAACCAGAGATCCCTTCTTTCATCCACAGAGCATTTAGCATAAACAAAAGAAATTAAAAAAATGTGTGAAGCAGAGTCCGTTACCTGACAATGAATCATCTGATCCGACATATCCACCACCGAAAGAACAAGAGAGGTATCCCACAGAATCCAAATCTTGCCGCTAACTAAGTCATTTGAGGCAAATCCGCCAAGGTTGAGTTTGTTACCAATCTCAATGTGTCTGCTAGCATCAATCATAGGTTCCGCAATCATAAGAATTTTGACTTTATGTTCTACAACCATTTTTTTAACCTCCTTCTCGTGGCCTTATTACCAACCCCACGAGCATTCCAAAACATAAAATTTTCCATCATCTTAAACTCGGGAGGAAGACATACCCTTCTTAGTCTTACGAAGATTGCCCGAAGGTACCGCCAATTTGACTTTTTTCTTAATATCCGCATCGGACTGCGCCCCCAACGCTAAATCCTTGATAGCTTGTGGTCCCGGCTCTATCATCGAATCCGAATCGGCCTCATCACCATCTCCAGCGACCCTATCAAGAGTATTGATATTCATTTTCTTTTTCTTTTTCTTTTTCCGCAAATCACATCCCTCCTTCACCAACTTGAGAGCATCATCAAGCGTAATAGGTACATCCGTCAACTGTTCCTGTGCTGGAAGCAGCACAATACCAGCCCCTGAAACCTGTGTTGAAACAGACGTCTTGGTCTGCGTGGTAGGTTCTGCAGACACGAGCGAAACAGGCACTGACTGGGGCGAGACCACGTCCCCTGTTTTGGGACAAGGCCCTGGCTGGGAGGCCTCTGTTTGGGTGAATGGCGCTGTCTGGGACGAGGTAGCATCCCCTGTTTTGATACAGGGTGCAATTTGGGTCGAGGCAACGTCCCATGTGTGGACTATCAGAGATGAGACAGAGTCCCTTGTTGTAATGCAGGGTGTTGGCTGGGGAGAAGTCACGGCCCTGGTGTCGGTGCAGATCATGGTCTGAGGCGAGGCAGGGTCTGGCTGTGTTCGACGCAGTGGCTCCACTGTTGAAACAACAATTCCAATACCCTCGCCATTTGTATCTCTTGCCGCACTACGCGGCGCTGCCGCATGAATAGCCTTAGAATGACTGTTGGTATTTCTGCTGTCCCCTGAATCCACGACATCCTCCTGTAGTAACGGTTGTGCTTCGTGTCTTTTACTTTCTCAATTTCCGAAATTGTATACCCCGCCTCCAGGAGGCAATCCTCCGTTGATTCTGGCACTACCTCGGCACTGGCATGAGCCATTGTCTTACCTACTAGCTGCTTATCCGCTTGAGCATCCGCATCATCATCAATATTCTCTGTAAGTGACGCAAATTTGTTTGACAACACCACCTTTACCGGATCAATGGCCACTGGCCTCGTAACCCAAGCTTCCTCAAAAATCTTCGCACCCTTGTCAGTTTTCACACCACTCGGACCCACATCTGGGATGGCTAGCTTGTCTTTTTTGGTGACTGGTACATATTGTTGCTTGACAGTAGTTGGTCCGACTTTTGGCTTGACCGCATTCTCTGCTTTACCTAGATCAGAAATTCTCCCCCCGCCCTTAAGGCCTAGCTTTTTTTGACAAAACTCCTCCTGATGCCCTATCAAAGAACAAAAATCACAGTATTTGAAGCCTGGATATTCGATCTTCTGCCAGAAACCTCTATTATTAGCCCTGTCAATCCAAACTCTAGTTGGTAATTTTTTCGCCAAAGTCATTGATTACGCCCAAACAGTACACGAGGTCAATTGCAGTAAAGAATGGGGTGTCGATCCCACGAGGAAAAACGATCTACAAAACAAGGTTAAGGAAGACAAACTATGCGAAACTAAAGTTAAGAAATTCTAACAAATTTAAAATACGAAATTGAATTTAATTTAATGAAAATTAAGTTTGGAAAAATCACAAGGTTCCAAGAGTCCGTCCTAGACTTCACGCGCCAACTAGTATTGATTCGCTATGATGACTCAACTACGTGTTTCACATCCCAAACGACGTAATCGGAAAAATCATCTTTTATGCATTAATATACCCTAATGTAAATGAATTTTAGATTTCACTTTTTCTAAAAAAAACACAAAGGTTGGTCATATGTGATATCCTAAACTTACGATATATCCGGAGACAATATCGTAATAAATGACGATCACATATAACTAACCTACCGGAATCAATTGATTCTTCCACACATAAGAAAAGCGTGACTAAGCTTATATGGAGAAGAAAATATAACCACCGGAATAATAATCTACGAAGAAATCTATGAAATCCTTGTCACTGAAATAACATAAATTTCTATATTAAATAAAAGTGAGAATCATTAAACATCATTATTCATCGTGAAAACTTAAAGCGAATCAAATACTAATTTAGTGCGTTACATCTAGGAGTTCACCTCTTCACCTTGCATGGGGTTTTTAGTGACTCATGGTGGTGGTGGTCACAGCATCAGTGGAGGTGGAATCCATTACTTCCTGTATGCGCACAAATCCCGAGAAATCACAAATCTCGAGAAATCTCAGCAGCTGCATTGTGGTGGTACACAGCAATGGACTGAGGTGCAAATAGCCAACTATTTGAAAAACAGTTGATTCCAGCCAAAACTCTGCTTCGTCTTCTCTAGCGAACCGCGACCAGCGCCGCCGCTTCCACTCCGCTCCTCGCGAGCTCCTTCGTCCTCCGATCGTCTCCGGGACCTGCAAGAACAGAGAAAGATGGAAATAGTGAGAGATACAAACTCGAAGGAGAAAGAGAACGAGGGAGCGAAACAGGGTGGTGACTCTGTCGCGGTAGTGGTGGAGTGAGATTGAACAGGGAGAGAGACCGAAGGCGGAAAAGGGAGAGAATGGAGGATGGAGACAGGGCGGCGAAACAGGGAGGTGCTCCCTGTTTCTGCTGCTTGCGGTGGTGGCGTGCGAGCTTTGTTCGTGATGAAGGATGCTGGACGGTGGCGAGATGGTGCTGATGGTGGTTGGTTAGTGGTGAAAGACACAGGGCTCTATGTCTCTGCCCAGGTGGAGGTGGTGATGGCGGCTGGAAAAAAGAGGAGGAGCAGAAAACGTGGAAGAGCAGAGTCCCCAAAGAAAAAGGAAGAGAGAAACCTAAATAGGGTTCCCCTATTTTCTTGTTAGGCTGGGCTTAGGTTTCTAGCTTTCTGGGCTTGGGCTTGATTAAAGTAAGTGGACCTAGGCTTATTTGGGTTAGGTTTAGATATGTGAACCGCTATTGTGTACCACCGCTAGAATCAACAATTAATCATTTCCTCAAATTGTCTCCTTAATGCGATTTTATCGTTCACGCGCAAATTCCTACAAAAACATGAAAATGAAATAATTAGAATAAAAGATATTAATTGAAGCACTAACATATATAAATTAAGGGATATATTTTGTAATAATTACGTGTATATCAGTCATCTCCACGCAAACACGTGCAAAGCCCGAGCGCTAGAGGCATCTCGTATGATCATCCATCCGCAGAAATCCTCCAAAAGAATTCACAATTGCTTTTAAAATAGGGGGATGGAATAAATGCAAAGGTAAGTTGGGCAGCTCAACCCACAATGGCACCGAGATCGGGTCCTCCTTCAAACTGAAGCCATCATGCCAACGGAAAGCTTTGAACACATGTCAGGAAGGAATCTCGCGACAAGACTTTCTTTGCTTCCACCTCAGATTGAAGGCGGACTAACACATGTCGTTGATTTAGTAAGCCAAGCAAAAAATCGCCTAGAATTCCCCGAGTCCTGTGAATCGAATCTCGGATATCTTCCAAAGTTGGGCGGTAACTAGAGAATTTTAAAACTATCACATGTTTTTCCATGAACTTCTCTCCCCGCACTTCATCCGTTGGCGTAAGTCCGATTGCTGGTGCTCCCTCTTTACGGAAACGAGTTCCTTCTACCTGAGTCTCCGCAACTTCGTCCACCAAAATTTTACCCAAAATCTGTGCGAAGGAGGGCTTAGCTGATCCATTACCAAGTCCTCCCGCCTTGGGGGGAGGGATGGCGGCTGGGGCCTCCGACATCACATCCAGAGGACGACTTTGTACTCTGTTTTCAGCGTCAATAAAATCAACACTAATCAACACACAATAACTATTTTGTACGGCGGCTGTTCTGTAGCGGTTTTGTAACGGCGGTCGTAAAGTATCGGCTGCAATAACAGGTAGCAAGACAAGTAAAGGCGCAGTCTCATACCCTGGCAGATCCTTCTCAGCCAAACAGGATCAGCCCACCACACAGACAACAGCAACACCAACAACAGGGCTGTGGCAGCGATTTGTCGGGCTGTATCGTGTCGGCGTGGTGACGGCTAATACGAGTAGGTGTGTCAGAGTGCAGTGCCTCTAGGCGGTGCAAAAAGCCTGGCGACCTAGCTCTGCCGGCCAAAAGCGGCTAGGAAAACTAGGTTAATCCCGAGCCGCCACTACGGTCAATGGTTCAGATTCACTCCCACAATATTGGGATGGCTAGGATCGAAAGATCAGAAGTAAAATCTGATCCCAAAATGCCCCTCTAAATCGCCTCAGAGCCCCAAAGCTTTGCTCAAGCGTTAATCCAAATGTATAATTCACATATGGGACAAATGCCTTTCATGCTATGCACTTAAAACGAATAACGGAGCCATAACGGTCCAGGAGCGTTATAGGTTATAACGGAATATAACGTGGTATAACGGTATACAACGAAATATTTTATTAAATATATTTTTAATACCCCACAAAGTATTAATGTATTATAGAGGCAAAAAAATGTAAACCATGTTCATAACATTCAATTCAAAAACATCGAAACATTAATAAAAAATCTTCCCTTCGTATGAGAGTGAGATTGTAATAGAGAGTGCGATTGACTCTTTGTCTTCTTCCGTTCTCTCGTTCTCTGTCAATTGGCGAAGTCTGGTTCTCTATCTATTGGCCACGGCGAGCTGATCCTTCTTCGATCGAGAATGAAATGTAGGGGTGGGCACGGTTCGGTTCCAAATTTTGAGGAACCTAACTCGAACCGTTTAAAATTTTAACGGTTCTGATTCGGTTCGGTTCCTCTATTTTGAACGTTGGAACCGAACCTAACTCGAACCGTTTACAACGGTTCGATTCCAAACGGTTCCTTGAAACAAAGAATCTCATTTCAAAGTTGCAGAATCTATCTAAAACGATTCAGTTTTAGATTTATGTTTCAATACAAAAACACATAGTTGCAGCACCTATCTAGCTGATGATTTACTGGAGTTGAAGAGTTGGTTGTTTCAGCTGTACATCACACAAATGCTAGTACCTTGTTGAAAATGTATGAAAATGCAATTTCAGTAAGTAAACGTGCTGTCACTTTTTCAGACTGCAACTTTACACATGTATGAGCTAAATAGTGAGAATTATGTGTGGCACAAAGAAATAATAAGTTATATGCTAAACTAAACACAGTTTTACAATATTGTAATGATATAAGTTCAAGACTCATTCAAAGTGAAAGATCTAATGCAAAGCCCTACAGGCATTATTGCATCCCCTAACTAGATAAGTTGATGAGGGCCAAAACTGTTGCTGATGCAGTTCAAATGTTCCTCCTTCCCATTCAAAAATCAGAACGTACTAACAACATATCGTTGGTGTTTGGGGCACATCAACCCCATGTCCAGTAGGAAAGCAACCATGGTAAATGTGGCGACCTCTCTAGAAATCCACATTTTATAACTCCTTTTTAAGTGGGGAATTATAAGAGTTTAAGAAAGCTCAGTTCCCTAGGTGGTGGGATGAAATACACTAACTGGTGCGTATGGCATTGGTTCCACATCGAGTAGAAATCAGCTATGACAAAAATCAACAACTATGGTGCCTCCCCTGTAATGAGATCTACGACTTTTACTCGAAACCCCATACCTCCATGGGGGTGGCTACTGAAGACAGTATTTGGGGAGAGGGGGTAGAGTGGGGCATTACATTGACCTACTGTATAAATCCTGAGAGAGCAAATTACCGCAGCCATTTTAGTTCTTTCAGTCTAAGTATTTCATCTCACTCAAAGTAGTAGTGCCTCGCCAACAGACCATCTTATGCACAGCATCCACCACAACAATGAACAAGAATGATGTGGGTGGATCCCCTGTGACATTTCTTTGGAAGATTATGAGCAATTGGTCAGCATCCATAAAGGCACAATGCTCCAGAGCACCATAAAGCAAATTATGGAATACATCATATTCAACAAGATAAGAACCATTACAAAACACCAGTCTCTCATTTTTTTTTATCAATCACGCTGATGATTTTTATTATTTTTCCACTTGAAGGTATGACAACATTTTGGTAACATTTACCATCTGAAAGGGAAATTATGATGTTTTAATTGTACATATTACAAAGATATGTGCAAAGAACTCAATAATTAGAAAGCAAGGCACAAAGTCATCACACAAAAACAAAAACAAAGCTACCGATGTCACAGAAAGGGAGTTCAAAGGGAGGCACCTGTAATGCACAAAACACAACCTCCAAGAGCTGACCATGCCTTTCCAGTGTTCTTCTTAAAGAAGAAATATATATAAGCCGGATTAAATGCCCTAAGAACCGTGATGTCATGTGTAACTATGTTGTATATTCCGATCGATCCCAGACTAAAGAACCAAAGAGTAAGTGCAGGAGCAAATAAGAATCCCACTTTGCCTGTACCAAAACTTTGTATGCTAAACAGCGCTACGAGTATTACAATTGCGACAATTACAACAGCAGTTGTAAGCAGCTAATTCCGGATCAGTAAAACTCATAGTTGGTGAAGTTCATCAACAAAAGAAGTGAAATAACCATCATGTGTTTGAAGATTGCATCAGGAACGACAGGAACGACAGGAACTCAGGAAGATTTTGCTCGCGAGTCGCTGCTGTGCTGACTGCTGCCTGCTCGTGGTCGTGGTTGCTCGCGAGTCGCTACTGTGCTGCGGCTGCTGCCTGCTCTTCGCCTCTTCGTTGTGGAGAAATGAGATAAATCGAAATGAAAAAGGAGGAGAGGAGAGGACCTAGGGTTAGAATTAGAAACTAAAGTAATTAGGGTTGGGTATATATATTCGGTTCGAAACGGATCGGAACCGAACCGTTTGAAAAAAAAATTAGGCACCGGAACCGAACCGTTTAAGAACGGTTCCAGAACCGAACCGTTTGGAGTAAAACGGTCCGGTTCGGTTTGGATCCACGGTTTCTCGACCCGTTTTCCCACCCCTAATGAAATGGGTTATTTTGTTTTATATATTAGAACAAAATTTTTAAATGGCGTTATTGAAAAAAAAAGTTATCTCAATAACGACTTTATATCGGAATTGTGGTACAAAAACGTGATAATCTCATAACGTAACGACTCACCCCGTTAAGCATTATATCGGAGTTAAATCGGCGTTATAATGTTGTTTTAACTGCATAGCTTTCATGTTAAATTCATATCTAAAATTTCAATTACTTTTTGATTTGGTAAATGTTTGGACGATAATCATCGAAGATTTTCCGTTTATTAGCTTCCTAAGCGTGTGGGACATAACCTGACACAACCCATAGCCTCGAGATATAATCTGGCTCAAACATGGCCTCTTCTTGTGTAGACACCTCTTTCACCTCATTGAAATCATGTCAGGGTGTCACATACTCATGCAATCAAAATTTGTGGTTGTATAATGAAACAAAGCGAGCAGGGTTGTAAATTGATCGAAATTGTTAAAAAATAAAATAAAATTAGGCTTAAAATTATCAAATCAGATTGGAATTTAAATCGATTTGCTATCTAATTTTTGCAACTTCATAATTCAAATCTAATCCATTTACAAACCTAAAAGGCAGTCGTGTGTTGATTGTAAGCAACGCGTCTACATGGGTCTAGAGAAAATAAAACATTTAGGAATTTCAATCAAACCCAGGATACGAGAGTTAAGTTTCATTGGTGATTGTAAACTTTCTCGAATACATAATTGTCGACTCATTTGTTCTTGTAGTAGATCCAGAGGACCACATCCGTTTAGATCAAAACCCTAACCCACTGATCAAACCATCGAAAAAACAAACATAGACTAAAGCATGATCAGTGCTTGGACAACCCAAATATCTAATAAAACCATATTAATTATGTCCTACTAGTTGATTATAAATTAGCATTGCTTCCTCATAACCGTGCATAAACTCTGAACTCTACACTAAATAACAATGACAAATCGTATTATTATAACACGATTGGATGTTTGAATTCCAAAATAATAATTTGTTAAAGAAAATCGTAATATGTGGGCTAATGTAAGACATAAGTGTAGTTTATGATGGTTAGTCAAGCAGGGACAATTGAGACGCCTCTGCTTTATATTTCTTTAATTTCTCATTAAACATCATTTCAGTCCGTTTAATCATGATTAAGATGCACTAACAACACATTAGAGAGGAGAATTAAAGTGGTCTTGGCTCAAAGGTCTGCCAATCACTTCAGTTGGGTGGATAAGCTTACTTCCATATTCTGCTTGTTGGCCAAATCAACAACAGCAGAACACCCTACCAATGTCCTCTAATTCAAACATCTATCTCTAGTGTTTTTTTTTTTTTGTTAATTTTTGTTTTTTCTAATTTTGTTTGATTAATTCGGTAATCGATCGGTTTCGTGAGGGGAATATATGCTTTACAGTGGTCTAATCAAGGCCTAACTAATTTAACTTTACTATGAGTTAGCATTCGATTAGCTTAAATAAAACTAGTCAGATTTGGAATATTTAATTAAATCAGTTCTTAAGCTCGTCAAAACTCGAAAAATATAGTACTTTGAGTTATCTAATAAACATAATTTGAATCAATTGAAAATGCTTTGAAATGAGCAAGTTATGGTCATTTTACTAAAATCGCTCAAATCTGTCAAGTAAACGAAACAGAGTAGTGTCTTTAACTTTCGGCCAACTTATGTGATTGACAGAGAACGATTCTCAAGCTCATCAAAACAAAAAAAATGTAGTAATCTGAGTTATCTAATTAACACAATTTGAATCACTTGAAAATGTTTGAAATTAGCAAGTTATGGTCTTTTTACTAAAGTCACGCAAATTTGTTTAGAAAACAAACAGTGTACAATGCGAATGAGAGTCTCAAATTTGCCTAGCCCTGTGCGAATGTGAGTCTTCCACTCGCATTGTCCCATGCGAATGCATGAAAACGCAGACTCTGTCCAGATTTTATTTTCTTCTGATTTCGAGTTTTGAAGTTTCTTTAAACCTTGCAGTGAAGAATGTTGTTGTCATTGTTTTTTGTTCCACATTTTGGAGTTTGGTTTGGAGTTCAATTTAGTGTTTGAGAGATCACACACAATCGATCTTTAGAGAGATCGCACGCGAACCTTTTGGGACAATGAAAACCTGATGAGTGAATGGGAGAGACATGGACGAATGCGGGTGGGAAGAAGAAGACTGTAAGAAAATTAGTAGAATAGGAGGGAAGAAGATGTTCAAAATTTGGGAAAAAAAAAGTTGAAAGAGTGGAGGAGTGATTGACAAGGAAGAAGATGAGAGAGTCACGGTGATGGGAAGGAAGATCATACAAGCTTTGGGAGAGAGAGTGGAGTGGATGAGAGATTCAGCCGATTGGAGAGAATAGATAATCAAATTTGGGAGGCACAAACTCTTTATATTGGTGGTGTGGAACATAAAGTGGGTAGTATGGGAGATTTTAAAAAAAAACACCAAGTTGGTTGTGTGGGATAATATTTTTGGTGGCGTCAAAACCAGTGTTCGAAAAATCGGTCTAGGCGGCCGCCTAGGCGCTAGAAGGTGGAAAACCGCCCAGATTAATGCCTGGGCGGGCAGTCTGGGCGGTCTGGGCAGTCTGGGCGGTCTGGGCGGGTCTAGGCGGGTCTGGGCGGGTCTGGGCGGGGTCTAGGCGGCCTGGGCGGGCTAGGCGGTCTAGGCGGACTCTAGGCGGGGTCTAGGCGGTCTGGGAGATTTTTTTTATTTTTTTATTTTTTTATTTTTTTATTTTTTTATTTTTTAATAAGGTTGATTGTGTTCTTATTTTATTTTTCTTTCCTATTTTTTAGAAATAAACTATTTAATTGTTTTTTTAGAAAATCTCGGGAATGGGCTTTGATGATGATGATGATGATATGTCTAAATGTAGCGAAGGATGATTACTTAATGGAATTCTCAAAGGATCTGCCGGTACCAATTTTACTAATGTAGATTTTATCAAACATAACTGAGGTTATTCATGCAATTTGAAGAAAAATAAAAGATTACACAAATTCAAATTTATATAAAGTACCCATCATGACCAACTTCAGTCATTTGAGTTTTAATAAATTTTGTTCACGATTGTTAATTTTTCATGTTTTTAAATTTTGCATATGTATATTGACATTAAATTGGATGTAATTGATAAGGTATTATGCTTAACTTTTGTAAATTATTAAAGTTATAATACAAAACCTAAGACCGCCTAGGCACCCGCCTAGGCCCCTGGGTGCTAGGCACCTGCTCGCCGCCCGCCCAGCGCCTAGCGATTTTTAGAACACTGGTCAAAACTGTAATCACAATAAGGGCATTCATGAGACTGGAATACTATTATAATTTATATGTATAATAATTAAAGTATATGACCTTCACTTTCTATTTGCTTGGGCTTAGCCCCCTTTATAGAGTTTGATTGTCCTCAATACCCTAGCCTAATAAAGCATGTTATATTTGGAGGATAAAAAAATGTTTACTTTGATCTTTTTGAGCATTTGGCTAATCGAATAAGAAGATGGGCGAAGGAAGAGTTGAGAGACCAACGGATGAGGGAGATATGATAAGGAAAAGTGACGATTGAACGTTGATGTGCAATAAGTCATTACAAAAAAGAAAATATGCTTTAAGGAGTGGCAAAGTGATAAATTTCTAGAATCTAATGAGCTCTATGAGCAAGCTAAGAGGTATAGTAGTAAAGAATTAGGGGAAGCTAAAAAGATAACATATGATGATTTGTATAATAAGCTATGTAGGTACAAAGGGATGGGGGAATGATATCTTCAAGATAGCTAAAACGAGAAACAAAAAACTAGGAATTTGAGTATGTTAAGTGTGTCAAGCATGAGGATGAAAGAATTTTAATGTAGGATAAAACTATTTTAGATAGATGCATGGATTACTTTTGGAACCCACTCAATAGAACACATGTAAGAGAATTAAACTTGGAGATAGATGCAAGAATTTTAAAGTGATCAGGAAAAGTCTTATGGCATAAATGTTCGACGAAAAGCAGCCCATCTTTTGCCATCCATTTCGATATCTTATTTGGAAATAAGGTGTAGTTCTTCATGTGCTGCACCAAATTATTCCTAGAATTATTTTTAAGTCTCAAGGGTCAAACTAGAAGTTAGGCCTTTTAGCCCAAATATCTATTGAAAAAATATGGGTGGTTATTTTTTGTTTGACATTCATTAATGTATGTCTAATTGAGTTTAATACTCATTTTAAAAATTAATTCAGTCTGAAATGAGCTGAAACTTATTGAAATGGTGGGTGACACTTATTGCGAATTTCAACGCACACATGTCGAAATGAGCTGAAATTTTGATACATTATTTTTTATATTGGTATTTAATTTTTTTTTCAAATTTTCAACTCAAACAAAATAGTGGAAAGCCATAAATTTAAAAACATGTTTTATACAATGCAAAGCATGTACAAGGCATATGCAATTTTAGAGATTAGTAAACTGCGTTTACACGAGGGACTTGAAGTCCTATTTCTATTTAAGGTTAATTTGTTGACACTCTCCCCATTCAATAGTAGGGAAAGTATTTTATGTTTATTTCTAAATTTTCATCACTATCAATGTGAATCACCCACCATTCCTATTTTCTTTCGATCATCATGTAAAATATGTATTTAAACTACTCAATTATCACAAGCCTTTCATGACCGCACCATGAAAAATTCACAGATCCAGGGAAATAAAAATTGTGCGTAACAGTACCACAACTTGTATGTACATTGCGTTCTTAGACAAGTTCAAAATCCAAAATGTACCCTCTTTTTTCTTTTTTGACATACACCACAAGTTGCGTTTGGTAGAGAATTGATGAAAAGCCAACAACAGAATGTTGTCTATGTGCATATATATACGTCCATCTATCTACATATCTCCATAATGGCGTCAGCTAGATTTTCCTCCCAGATATGCTTGATCTTCATTGATTTCTACCAACAAACATGCATGCATGAACTTACAAACCTTTTGCCCTCTTTAGACCTAGGGATGGCAGTGGGGCAGATTTTTACGGATATCTGTTCCACTCGTCTCGTTTGGAGCGGATTTGGCAAAGGGTCCTTAGATCTTGGGGCGGATAAGGATTTCCAATTTGTATCCGTTTATTAATCGGGGCGGATACTTATTTAGCCATATCCGCCCCACGGATATCTGTTTAATTAGTGAAATTACAAAAATACTCTTATATTATATAAAGGAATAAACCTATCATTCAGATTCATTCTGCCCCCATCATCTCACATTCAGACATTCTCCCCCCTCGTCTCCAGTCTCCTTCTCGCAGTCTTTCCTTCTTCTCTCTCACAGCGAAGGCGGATACGACCGTCCCTTCTTCTTTCTCACAGCGAAGGCGAAGGCTGAAGCTCTCACTCGACACCCATCCCGACCGTCTCCCTCTCCCCTCCCTTCCCCGCCTTTCCCTAGCTAATCTGAGATCTCTGAGATCTGAGATTCTTTAGATCGATTTTTTTTTTGTATGATTTTTTGTAATTTTTGTATGGATTCTTTGTAATTTTGTATTTCTGATCTAATAATGAATGAATTATAATTTACTGTAGTTAGATGGAAGAGGAATAACTAAATTAGGAGCAGAGATCCAGCAATCCAGTAACAGAACCGCAAATCGTAAACGGATTGACGGGGTGGGGCAGATATTCGCCAATCCGCACGGGGCGGTTACGATTTTTAATTAAAATTGTAAACGGATTGGCAGGACGGATTTGGAGACTCGTTATTCCTGACGAATCGGGGATAAAATTTGCTCAAATCCACCCCAATTCACCCCGTTGTCATCCCTATTTAGACCTCACTGGTGAAAAGAAGATCACAATAATCAATAATACAATTGTGTATTATTAATCATGGATATTGGTGCTACCCACTCCCATTGGGAAGTGTAAGAATCAAATAACAGTTATCACATAATGTACGACAAGGCAAATAATAATAAACCGTCACCCTCATAAACAAATAAAGATGGAGGATATTGTGTTGAAGTTCTTAAATGTGATTTACAAGCAAATTAAACGTGCAAGATTATTAGTAAAGCACCGTGTCCTGCAAACATATACGAATCATTTGTTTTCTTTGTCATATATGTATATGGACACCACACTCCACCATATAAATAGTTGTATTTTAGATCGTGATCCTAGTTGTTTTTTTTTTTTTTGTTTCTTTTCCCCTAATCATCTTCATAAGATCTGATTAGGTCATGAACAGATTCTTCTGTTTGATACTTGTAAACAAGGATAGTGATTTCGTTTTTTGAGGTAAAATTTTTCATTATAACAACTAAATTAAGTTCTACAAGGAGCAATCACATTTGTTACTACATTTCTGCTATTGATGTCCATTGATTATCTTGAGGTTTAATTCCACTAAATGTAAGATACTTTGACTATGAAGTCATTTTGATTTGAGCAGCTAGCTAGTGTTTCCTTTTAAAATTCCCGTAAAATTTTGCAAGTCTCACTCTTTCTTTCAACTTTTACTTAGATAGTCTAACTTTATAAGGAAGCAAGTATTTTTAAAACTCTTATGCTTGTATGGAAGCTGTGAATCATGTAACTCGCATATTTCCTTCTTTTTCCTTTATCTCATCATGGTTTTCAAATATTGTGTATCCTTCGATTTTGTTAACTCTTCTTTTCTTACTCTGTTTTTGTTTTGTTTTCAGCAAACAATTACTCTTTGATTAGATTTTCATCGGTGTTTGATAGCATATTTTGTCATTAAATTATTAGTCATTATTGATAAAATAAAAAAAAAAAGTATGTATGTACATCTGTATATTATTATTATTATTTAAGAACTCTTTTTATAAAACCAATGAATAATAGTAGTGGGGAAGAATGAGTTAATTATAATTGTTTTTCAATTTTTATGTAGTTGATGTTTGCATTAATGCAATATCCAGGCCAACCAAGCAAACATTGGGTGTATGCATTATTTTTCATTAATTATTACCAAAAAGTTGTAAAGCAATGTACTTCAAATTAATGCATATGCAAATTAATGCAAATGCAAAATTTTGCAGAATGCAAAGTTTTACGGTGTACCAAGCGGAGCCTTAATCACTTCGGATTGTGGTTGGATTTCGGAAAGTTTGTTGCATTGAATTTCAAATTATAAAGTTAATTTTGCATGACACCATGGTCCTTATAACATTGGGCACATTTTAAAAATAGAGAAGGCACACCTTTTCTTAACTGACATCGTAGATCCAATAACACTTGTCTTTACCTTTTAGTTATGATACCATAAGGATGAGCAGTCGACTAGGGTTTGTTCGTAGACCCTACTCGTTTTTATGCCCCTTACTTTCATGTAGGTAAATCTCTCCATCTATAAAATGGCTTATTCAAGTTCGGTTGCTTTCATTTATGTAAGAGATAGTTTGCTCCTAGTCTTAGGCCTACGAAATCTTCGTGTAGGTCATTACATGAACGTTCATTCAACGTTTGAAGTTATTGATAAGTTAATCATATTGTACATCAAGACTTTTGTGCACAAGATTTACAGTCCACTATAAGGGTATATAGGAACATATTTCAATGATTAATTTGATGTCGACTGATGCCGTTGTTAATGTGCATATGGTAGGGCACAAATACTTGTACTCCATTGCTAAGCTCAAGATCATCCATTCATATTGAAGACTTAGGGTGTGTTTGGTTGCATTAAATTCTATGTCATGGAAATTCATGAGGGGACCCTTATATTTTAGGCTAATTAGATGTATAACTCTATATGCACTATTTGATTTTGTTATTAATGGTGGGAATAAAAGTCTCATAAACAGGAGAATCACATGCCTTGGGGGCCCAAGGAGTAGGATTCTCATATTCATGAGACTTTCATTCCCACCATTGATTACAAAAACAAATGTTGGATGTAAAGTGATATATCAATTTAACCTAAAATGTAGGGGTCCCCTCATGAATTTCCATGGCATAGAATTTTTTTTTTTTTTTTTTTGGAAATCAAGTGGGGTTATTTAGGATCCCCAAACCTAAAAAAGAACTGATTTATCAAATTACAATCGCCAATAGGTCATGCCTAGCTTATCTTCATGTACAATGTCTTTCAAGTCTTCTGCGAAGGAGCTAGGAGTTATTTCCAGAAATTTCGTGCTAGGAAGGAGGCTCGCCAGTCGGTCTGCTAGTCTATTAGTCTCTCTGTATTCATGACAGATCTGGTAGTCCTCAAGGTGCTCCAACATGGATTTGATCCTATTGATGATATGTCTGAGATCCCATGCTGAGTTCCTGTCTTTAGTATTCAACCACGGTGGTTGAGTCTATTGATAATTCTAACTTTCTGAGATGGTGTAAGTGAGTTAGTTTCAGACCAGCCTCGACTCCCTGAAGCTCATGTTTTAGGACAGAATGCCCTGAAGAGGAACCTGAGCACGCTGCTACTACACTACCAGTTCCATCCCTGATCACTGCACTGTAGCCCCCTCGATTACCTTGCATTGATCCATCTGAGTTCATCTTATGCCAATCATCTCTAGGCTTCTTCCAAGAGCATTGGATGGGCGTCTTGAGTTTAAACACTGTGTCCAGGTTCCAATTACCTAAGAACTGTCTATTGGATGCAGTGTCCTCGACAACTAGCTCCTCTGCTGTGAATCTCAATCTGATGTCAGTGTAGATGCGCTTTGTGAGCTCAATTCCTATGCAGAATTGTTGCTCATATAGTCTGTTATTACGCTCCATCCATAGTGGATAAACTGTGGCATTGAATTAACTCTTTTGACTAAGGATATACTGGATGCGCCTGTGAGATGTTCAGCACCACCGTAACTCAGCATCCCAATCAGTAACATGTCTATGGTAGTTGAGGTAGCGCCACATTCTAGTCCAGACAAATTTGGAGTACGTACACTCAAAGAACATATGTTTGGCTATCTCTGGTTTCTGATTGCATAAGGGACAGTCATCAGACTGAGCTATCCCCCATTTCTTTAGCTTGCTAAGTGTTTTTAATGCACCATGCATGAGTAACCACGTTACAAAGCTGTGCTTGGGGATGTTCCCTTTAAACCACACCAGTGCAGCCCATTCCACCATGTTGTTACGCTTCCTGATTGCTTCATATGTAGGTTTCATTTGGAACAGTCCTGTATTCCCTACTTTCCATAGCACCTCGTCCTGCTTGCTTGCATCTATTTCAATCTCAGCCAAATAATTAGTGATTCCCGGGATTGAGTTCCCAATACTTGGCGGAAGACTCCAAGCATTATCACTGATAATTGCAGAAACAGTCGCATTCATATGCAACGTGGAATCATACATCAGTTCTTGTGGGAATATGTCATGTAGAATACCACTTGGATGCCAGGGGTCCTTCCAAAAGAGGGTCATTTCACCATTACCTATAGAGTGCGAAAGCAAGCGAGAAGCCTTTCTCCTTCCTTCTAGGATCCTTCTCCAACACCAAGAGGCCTATTTAGGAGCATTCATAATCCAGAAGTCTTTGTTTTTTATCAAATATTGCCAGACCCATTTGACCCAGATTGATGCTCTTCGTGTGACAATACTCCATATATGCTTCATGCTGGCTGCCTCATTTGCAATACGGATGTCTCTGATGCCTAGACCTCCTTCCTTGTACGGGAAACAAATCTTCTCCCAGCTTACCATAGACTTTTTAGTCGCCACATCTCTTCCTGACCATAAAAAACTACGAAGTATAGCATTTATGCAATCAAGTGTTTGTTTGGGAAGTCCGAAAGAGGTCGTCCAGTAGATATGCATACTAGTGAGCACTGACTTGATTAGAACTAACCTCTCAGCATAGGTAAGAAACCTGTTTTTCCATGAGCTTACCTTTTTCATGATCTTTTCTATTAGTGGAGCACATTGATGGTGAGAGAGGTATGAAGAGATCATCGGGAGGCCTAGGTATCTTACTGGGAGTGTACCTATTTGAAACTGGAGCAGTCCAGTGATAGAAGTGGTCTCCTCGGTTGAAACTCCTAATACAAATAGGGAACTTTTGTCTCGGTTCACCTCTAGTCCGCTGCTTTCTTTGAAGACTGTCAGGGTATCATGAAGTGCCTTTGCTGATTGACTATCCCCATGGAAGAAAGCTATCAAGTCGTCCGCAAAGCATAGATGTGTAATTTCTGGGTCATGACATCTGTAGTGGAGCTTGTAGTGACCTTCTTGCACTTGTTTCCTTAGTAAAATGTGTAGGATCTCCATTACCATGACAAAGAGATAGGGTGACATAGGGCATCCTTGTCTAATACCCCTAGTGGCCTTTATGTAGCCTTTAGGCGAGCCATTTAAGCAAATAGAAAAACTAGGAGTAGTGATGCATTCCCTGATCCATGCTATGAACTGAGCTGGAAAATTGAATTTGTGGAGCATATGCAGAATAACATCCCAACGGACCATGTCATAAGCTTTCCGAATATCGATTTTGGCAGCACACCTTGGGGGTTCTCTGTCTCTATGATAGTTATGGACAAGCTCATGAGCGAGCATTATGTTGTCCTGAATGCACCTCCCTTGTATGAAAGCGGATTGAGAATCGCTAATCACCGTTTTGACAGCTTCCTTCATCCTAGTTGTTAAGATCTTGGTGATACATTTGTAGGCAATGTTGCAACATGCAATAGGTATGTAATCACTAAAAAGAGATGCATTAGTAATTTTAGGAATTAAAGTAACCTGAGTTGCATTTACCTCCCTCAATAGCTTAGACGTTCTGAAGAAATTGGACACTACTTTGACAAAGTCATTGCCAACTATGCGCCATGTGGACTTGAAGAAGCACGCTGAAAATCCATCGGGCCCTGGTGCTTTGTTTGGATCAATGGCTGCTAGAGTTTCTATGATCTCGTTGCGGCTAATTGGTTTAGTTAAGTCAATTCCCATTGCATCTGTGATTGTGTTTTCAACTTGTAGGTTGTCAAGGACACTTGGATCATAGGCTGAATCATGCGTTCCTGCAAAGATGTTCCCAAAATATTGGAGACATTCTTCTTCGATAGCATTAGGATCTTCCAATTTCTCTCCTTCACTATTGTAAATGCTCATTATCTTATTCTACACTCTCCTTTCTCTGACCATACTATGGAAATAAGCATTGTTTTGGTCCCCAACTAAGAACAGTTTGGACCTAGATTTCTATTTAAGCTCGGATTCCGCATGTCTAGTTGCTTGTGCATACTCCTTGACAGACTGACGCTCGTCAATCAGTAAAGAAGGACTTGGTTGGGAAGACTGTATTGCAACTTGGGCATGATGCATTCTATCCCTGGCTAGCTCCACTGCCGAGCGTGCTCTATTGAAACCGTTCTTGCGCCATTCAGTTAGTTTGAGCTTTTCATTTTTCAGCTTCTACACCAGTCTATACATAGGAGTGCCAATCACTCGCAGCTTCCATACTTATTCTACGGTTTTGTAGAAGTCATGCTCATGAACCCAGTAATTAAAAAATTTGAATTGAATTGGACTCCGGTTGCTGTGTTCATATAAGGAAAGAGTCTTGGGGGTATGATCAGATATTCCTGAGTTTAAAAACTCCGCTTCGGCTTCAGGAAGTTGTTGCAACCACCGATTATTGACAAGAACCCTGTCAATTTTAGAAGACACTCTACTCGAATCTGTCCGATTGTTGCACCATGTAAAGAAATTACCTCTATATCGACAGTCATATAGACACGCATGGGTGACACAAAGCAGGAAGTCTTGCAAGCCTCCTTGCTGGGTCTCAGCATGGCCCATTCGCTCCGCATCATGCAGTATTGCATTAAAATCACCAAGCAGAGCCCAAGGAATTGTAATAGAGTTAGAGAACGCTTGTATCTCCTGCCACAGATCATGTCTAGCAATGTAACAGTTACTGCCATATATGAATGAGAAAACACAATTAAAGCCATTGGACCACTGAGCATTCACCGTAATAGCCTGGGCCGAGGTTGACATGATATTAATGGTGACAACTGTTGGAACATTTGGCTCTTTTAAAACGAATTTTATAATTGAGTGGGCGGCTTAGTGGTTCCAGGAATCCCGCCGTGTTTTCATAATGGCTCAGCCATTACTGCTCCTAGTGGTCATTATTTATACTCTCTTATTGTTTGAGCTTATAAAAAAAAAAAAAAAAAAAAAAAAAAAAAAAAAAAAAAAAAAAAAAAAAAAAAAAAAAAAAAAAAAAAAAAAAAATGATGAAAACAGTTCATCTATATAGAGAGAATGAATGAAGAGCAGCAGTTTGGAGCAAAGCAGTTTTTGCTTACTTAAGTCTTCTTCTTCCAGTTCTTAAAAACGAAAAATAGAAACAGAGAGCAACGATGATAGCTCTAGTCTTCCAACCATTTCTAGCCAATGCTGCTTCTTCGAAAACGATCTTGCTGCTGCTTCAAACAGATCTTGCTGCTTCCTCAAAAACAGTTCATCAGTTTTTGAACATCAACAGTCTTGCTCTTTCCAGTTCATGCATCTTCCAGTGTTCTTCCTGTTCTTCGAGTTTTATCTCAGTCTTCAAAATCAGAAACCAGAGTTTGCAAATCAGTTCTTCTTTCTTCTGAAACAGTTTTGCAAACAGAATTCGGAATGGAGTTTTTTGCTTCAACGAAATACAGAGTGAGCTGCTTTAGAAATGAAGAACAGTTCTTCGAAACAGTTCTTGAGCTTATTCGAATTTTTCAAAAGCAGTTGCAACTTCGAAATCAGAAACAGTGCTTTGATTTTGCAATGAAAAACAGAGTTTTGAACAACAACGTGAAACAGAGTGTTTTTGCAAAACAGAAACTGTTCTTGCGTTTTTGCAAAACAGTAGTGCATCCAGAACATGTTTTGAAAACAGTGTTTCTGTTTTTGCTGATTTATGATTCCGAGCAAATAATGAGAATGAGGGTGAATAGTATACCGTTCATTTGTTGTGCACATTTGAACGAGACAGAGAAGATTCTGGGCTGTTTTATCCTGGGGACGGCGGGGCTATGAAACTGCTAGCACGATCTTGGGCAGAGCCGCGAAACGTCTTAAAGAGAGCGACCTAGTCCGCGACTCAACCCAAGAACAAAATGGTACATTTTTATCTAACTGTTTATTTGAAGTGTTACAGCAGTAGAATCTTATTTGGAAGTTACAACAAACAGGTATGAATTTATTTCATAGATTGAATTATGTTTCAAAGAATGTTTGCTATGTTTGCTTACATTAGTATGTTTATAAGCATGTGCTATTGATAGTATGCTTAATGTTTGGATGAATATTATGCTTTATATTAGCATATTGGAATTTGCTTGAGTAGAACATCCTATACATAATGCTAGCAAACTACTTAGAAATGTCTTACTGTGACATTATATGTGCTGATCCATGTAATGTGCTCCAACAATTTTAAGACGTTGTTCTTTCTGCCATGATTACAAATACTGAATTTGCTAAACAAAGTTTGCATGTATTTGTAATACAAGAATGCACACATGTGATCACACTAGAAGTGAAGTTGAGTTATGATACTGACTTTAGCTATGGACTATTCCTTGATTCAAAGGGATCCAAGGATAGGTTGGCAAACATTTCTTTGATGAGAAAAATGTATGTTATTGCCATGTTGCTTGAATGTGTCTGTTTGTTATGGATCCCATTCGCCTAAACAAAATTTATACCAAGGATTGAAATTTAGTCATGTTAGCACTATGATGCTTTTATGAATCCTTGGGTAGAAGTGTTTTGTTGTGAAATTGGGATGGAAGCATGTTTCTCCATTTATTTATTTTATAAATTGGTTATGGTAGAATCTATGCAAGGACACAATCCATGGTAATATTTGAAAAGTTTAGAAATTTTTATGGTGACTTTACAACCATATTGAAATCATATTAATTTACAATATGATTAACGTAGTTAGAGATTGACCTACATATACACATGGTGACATGTAAAATGTAGTCTATACTCTAAACCTTGAATGATTCAGTCTATTTTGGTGAGAACAATAATTGATCTATTGTGAAAATTAGAATGCCTTTATTTATCAATAAAATTGATGGAAAGAAAAACCTTGAGTTTAATGTTACAGTTGATGTTTGACATAAGGAGGCTATAAGGAATCATTTATATGCAGATTGACTTGTAGATTTTGTTCTTGATGTCAATAAATAAATGATTTTGCTCAGACCATAAGTTGGTCGGACTTCCACATGAGGACATGTATTCTTATGGAAAGGATATGTTCTCATGATGATGATGTTGATGAAAATATAGATCAATTGAAGCTATTGCTTGATTTTGTTGCGGAACTTTGTTATCAAAGTTTGCAACTAAATTCTCAGAAGTTGAACACAGAAAGCTTGATGTTTACATCAAAGTTTGAAAAATTCAGAAGCTGAATTTAAGATACGTGTTCTAATGATATTTTTAGTTGATCCTTGAACTTAAAAGAAAAAATGAGAATAGCGAGATGAATAGAATGGGTATCTTATTCGATATTCTCATTTTATGGGTCCTTAAGAATTGAATGCATGGTCCGCTTCAGATAGCAAGAAGACCGTCATTGAATATGCATTCAAAAAGGTAGTTAAACCTGTTTTTGACAAAAGTGAGAAGGACCGAAGTTCAAAAGTCCCTTAAAGGGAAGCTTACGTATATTTTTATACATGCTAAAAATAATTTTGTGAGAAGATTTTTTGTTTCTCAAGGAATTATTTTATGATAAGATGAATTGCATTTATTTTCGAGGCATAGTGGGGGTTATTTCGAGGAATAGTGGGGGTATATCCTCAAATAACGTGCCTATGATAAGTATGCATGAAACTGATAAAGTCATAGAATCTGAGCCTAGGAGAAGTTAACGGAAATGAACTTCTTGGCCCCGATTACTATGTATTTTCAGTAAAGAAGGTTTCCCTTAGATTTCAAGGAGCCTAATAGATGCAATTGAAAAGGTCATGAGGTACCTTAAGAGGACTACGATCCTCGGCTTACAGAAGTTTACCGCTGTCCTTAAAGGATTTAGCGATGCTGATTGGAATACCCTTTCAGATGACTCCAAAACCACCAGTGGCTATATTTTCAATATAGCTGGTGGAGCTGTTTCTTGGAAGTCAAAGAAACAGACCATGTTGGCACAGTCCACGATGGAGTAAGAGATTAGAACATTAGCTACGGCTAGTGAAGAAGCAGTTTGGTTGAGAACCCTGCTAGCAGAGAACCCTTTATGGGAAAGACTGATTCCAGTTGTCTTGATCCAATGCGATAGTTCCGCGGCTATTGCAAGAAAAATACAGAACCGTTATGATAACGGCAAGAAACGACAAATACGTCGTAAGCACAGTACAGATAGAGAATTCTATGTACTGGTGTTGTGAGAAATCGGATCAAGTACGAACTGATGTGAACTCGGCTAATTCTTTGACGAAAGCATTAGCTAGAGAAAAGGTTTTCAAAAACCTCGAAAGGAATGGGACTAAAGCCCTTAGATGGATGAGTCATTCATAACGGTAACCCGACCTATAGACTGGAGATCCCAAGAAATAGGTTCAATGGGTAATAACAAGTCGTGAATGATATGATGTGAATCATGCTGACAAAATAATAATCTCATTCCTAGAATACAGCATGAATTCCTGAAGCGATAGTAGGATGAGTTGAAAAACTCTTAATGAGGACTATACTCTATGTGGAGTGGAGTACCTAGCTACAGGAGTACTCTTGATAGACTCACCTAAGTGATTGTGGAAGTTTGGCCGCTTCCTATGGAATTTGTGGGCAAAATTCCTAGAGCCTTCACTTACTGGGATATACGTGCATGGCCGTAACGCACGGGCTTTTTAGACTTCACCCAGGAAAAGGTTGTGCGTGTAATGTCTGTTAGAGATAGAGTTCAAAACTACGAGTTACTCTAGTATAATCTAAAGCATGAACACTACGCAAGAGTTCAAGTCGAAAGACACTTTTGTTTATGCACAATCTTATAGTTGAAAGATTGCTCGATGAAAAATTGTTTTTTCAATCCAAGTGGAGGATTGTAAAATTGTTTTTAAAAATCCAAGTGGGGGATTGTTGGAACATTTGGCTCTTTTAAAACGAATTTTATAATTGAGTGGGCGGCTTAGTGGTTCCAGGAATCCCGCCGTGTTTTCATAATGGCTCAGCCATTACTGCTCCTAGTGGTCATTATTTATACTCTCTTATTGTTTGAGCTTATAAAAAAAAAAAAAAAAAAAAAAAAAAAAAAAAAAAAAAAAAAAAAAAAAATGATGAAAACAGTTCATCTATATAGAGAGAATGAATGAAGAGCAGCAGTTTGGAGCAAAGCAGTTT
The DNA here is from genome assembly GCA_963556465.1 of Berberis vulgaris. Taxonomy (NCBI): domain Eukaryota; kingdom Viridiplantae; phylum Streptophyta; class Magnoliopsida; order Ranunculales; family Berberidaceae; genus Berberis; species Berberis vulgaris. Next base: position 13,313,152 of record OY747136.1, on the reverse strand, counting down.
TTGCTTACTTAAGTCTTCTTCTTCCAGTTCTTAAAAACGAAAAATAGAAACAGAGAGCAACGATGATAGCTCTAGTCTTCCAACCATTTCTAGCCAATGCTGCTTCTTCGAAAACGATCTTGCTGCTGCTTCAAACAGATCTTGCTGCTTCCTCAAAAACAGTTCATCAGTTTTTGAACATCAACAGTCTTGCTCTTTCCAGTTCATGCATCTTCCAGTGTTCTTCCTGTTCTTCGAGTTTTATCTCAGTCTTCAAAATCAGAAACCAGAGTTTGCAAATCAGTTCTTCTTTCTTCTGAAACAGTTTTGCAAACAGAATTCGGAATGGAGTTTTTTGCTTCAACGAAATACAGAGTGAGCTGCTTTAGAAATGAAGAACAGTTCTTCGAAACAGTTCTTGAGCTTATTCGAATTTTTCAAAAGCAGTTGCAACTTCGAAATCAGAAACAGTGCTTTGATTTTGCAATGAAAAACAGAGTTTTGAACAACAACGTGAAACAGAGTGTTTTTGCAAAACAGAAACTGTTCTTGCGTTTTTGCAAAACAGTAGTGCATCCAGAACATGTTTTGAAAACAGTGTTTCTGTTTTTGCTGATTTATGATTCCGAGCAAATAATGAGAATGAGGGTGAATAGTATACCGTTCATTTGTTGTGCACATTTGAACGAGACAGAGAAGATTCTGGGCTGTTTTATCCTGGGGACGGCGGGGCTATGAAACTGCTAGCACGATCTTGGGCAGAGCCGCGAAACGTCTTAAAGAGAGCGACCTAGTCCGCGACTCAACCCAAGAACAAAATGGTACATTTTTATCTAACTGTTTATTTGAAGTGTTACAGCAGTAGAATCTTATTTGGAAGTTACAACAAACAGGTATGAATTTATTTCATAGATTGAATTATGTTTCAAAGAATGTTTGCTATGTTTGCTTACATTAGTATGTTTATAAGCATGTGCTATTGATAGTATGCTTAATGTTTGGATGAATATTATGCTTTATATTAGCATATTGGAATTTGCTTGAGTAGAACATCCTATACATAATGCTAGCAAACTACTTAGAAATGTCTTACTGTGACATTATATGTGCTGATCCATGTAATGTGCTCCAACAACAACACTTGGATCCCAGCCAACCCACACCCTGCCTCCATGAGTAATTGCACTATTGTCAGTCCATGTCCAGTTAGGTAACAATAGTCGTTGTAATCTAGTCGTTTTCGCCTCCTTTACTTTCATTTCTATTAACCCCATTAAGTTCAACTTATGTTTCTTGATTAGGTCCCTTACTTCGTGTAGTTTGAGTGGGTCATTGAGCCCTCGAATGTTCCAACATCCTACCTTAATCATTGGCAACAGGCTGAGTAGGAAGCTGCTTGACTCCCGAGGTACTTGTTCCGGCATCCGTTTTAGTTGGGTCAGCAATGTTCCGTACTCTCGTCACTAGGACCTCCATAGTTTGTGCTAGTTTAGGTTGTGCACGAGCATGCAACTCAACGCCAACAGTGTCCTGAGTGCTTATGGGAATTAGTTGCAGATTCCCTGCTTCACCTTGGTCCTCCATAACTACCTGAGGTGTGGTAGTCTCAGTATTGCTTGAGTGCTCCACGATTTGGTTCGCCTGTTGAGGAGCGACTGGCGTAGCCTCTGGATTAATGCGTGCTCTATGTGCTTTCCTACCTTGTACTGTTATCCAACCCTCACAATCGTCGTTTTCAGCATTTAAAGTTCTGCCTGTGGCTTTCCAAACCTTCTTGACAGGCTGCTTTGCCACACCGTTTTTGGGGCATTGCATCTTTGAGTGACCAAACACTGAGCATGTGCTGCATTGAACAGGGATCCAGGCGTATTCCACCTCGACAACTCTTTTTGTTGCATCATCAATGATTAATGGAATCTTCTTCGGGCAGTCATGGTGCAGATCCACTTCAACACAAACTCTGGCGAATGCCAATTTTGTGCCCTCTTCTGTGTTCTTATCCAGCATTATTGGTACCCCAATTACACTAGCTATCTTTTGAATGCCTTCCGGGTTCCACAAGAACAATGGGATCTTCTTCAGCGTTACCCAGATAGGTATAGTGTTAAGTGTTTCGACGTCCTCGTCCATTGTAGTCGACCAGGTTCTAATAATGAACAACCTATTAACAATGTGGATAGATCCAGTTTCTAGCGTCGTGTTCCTGTCAGCCTCGTCTTTAAACTTGAAGATAAAGTTCTTGTCCCCATGTAAACTCATCTCGAAGTTCCTTATTCCCCAAATCTTAATCAGCGACTCCTTGACAAAGTTATAGGCTAACCTTCTTCCCACAAATCTGCCTATGACTAGTTTTTCACAGGCAGCAATTCTACTAGCAAAGTCAGAGGTCTGGATCTTAACTGTTGTTTTCCCATCTACCATTGCAGGTTGCTCATACTTGAGTTTTGTAGCCCCAGCGTGTTTGCCGTGTTTTAGTTTTGCAGCCCAACTCTCCTTTACTGGATTGTTATTAGGTGACGCTACTGTTACATTGGTATTGGTTGTTGGATGCATAGGTTCACTGATGCGATTGGAGTTACCAGGTCGCTCCTCTGTCATAGATGCTTGTAACATGTCCCAGAGCACTTTTCCTTGTGCTTTCGTAAGGTCTTCTATCTTCTCCAACAGATCTGTAGGTAAGGTATTATGCTGGTCAGAAGCATCGTTCCTGGTGCTAGGGTTTGTTAACGTACCCCTTTTGTCAATAAGAGGATCTCCACAAGGGGTAATGGATGCCTCTCTGCCTGCACGAATCATCTTCCTGGGCAGTTCAACAATGGAAAACCTAGATCATTGTCCAGTCTCCACGATCGCCCAAAATCGCCCAAACCCTAGCCGCTTCAAAAGATGGCATAGAATTTCATGCAACCAAACACACCCTTAGGTTGTTCTCTGGTTTTGTCCCTAGTTCAAAATTTTACTCTAGGCCAGCTTCCAGGTTAAGATAAAAAATTATGTAAGCTTGACTTTTGAATTACACCTCTAATCAAGTTATATAAAATATCAATTGATTCCAATTTAAGTGAAGTCTTCCGGCATTAATTTCCATCGAGATTAGTTCAAATTTTTACTCTAGACCAGCTTCCAGGTTAAGATAAAAAAAATTATGTAAGCTTGACTTTTGAATTACACCTCTAATCAAGTTATATAAGATATCAATTGATTCCAATTTAAGCGAAGTCTTCCAGCATTAATTTCCATCGAGATTAGTTACATTTTTTACTCTAGGCCAGCTTCCGCCAGGTTAAGATAAAAAAAATTATGTAAGCTTGACTTTTGAATTACACCTCTAATCAAGTTATATAAAAGCTATCAATTGAGTCCAATTTAAGTGAAGTCTTCCAACATTAATATAAGATATCATTAGTTACACGTCTATATATAGCATGTTCGATGTTTCTAAATTCTAACTTCCATCGGATGTGAGGTTAAAATAAATGTGAAGTTAACATAAACTGGCAGCAAAAGATCTCATTGATTGATCAAACCAACAATTGTTATTGGAATATGCGACATTTTTCTTGACTGCGTATAAGCAGATACAAGAAATCCATACATCAACCTTAGTAGAAAGGTCAGCAAAGCAAATTAAGCATACATGCATGTAAACATGACAACTGGACCAAAAGAATCAAACATTTCAACAAAAGCAACAACTCAGCAAATGTTCCTTCGAATGATCCTTGCTTCAAGAGGAGTTTTCATGAGCAGAACAAAAGACAGTTCTTCACTCATATCTGGGAGCTCACCATCCACAACACTAGTCCACTTAAAAGCTTTCACCAAATTAGCAAGTGCAATTGAAAACTGAAGTTTTCCCAACTCCATACCTGCACAGATTCTCATACCTGCACTGAATGGTAAAAAGCTCCGTTCCATTGCCTTGACATTAATACCTTGATCTCCATGCAAGAACCTCTCAGGCTTGAACTTGTGTGGATCAGACCATATGTTTGGTATAGTATGTAACGCGTAAAGGTTCACCATGACACGCGTTCCTTTTGCCACCTTAGTGCCCATCATTGAGGTGTCTTTAGAAGCCTTGTGTGGGATTGCCAAAGGTGCTATTGGTTTGATTCTCATTGTTTCCTTCATCACTGCTTGCAAATATTGTAACTTACTCAAGTCTTCCGCTTTCACAAGGCTTTTATCATCCGAGATGACTCCTTTGATGCTTTGGTAGAGCTTCTCTTGAACTTCTTGTTCATGTATCAAGAAAGAAAGAGCCCATGTTGTGGTAGATGAAGTACTATCAACACCTAAGAGATATATCTCAAAGATGCAAAAGATGATGACTTCTTCTGGGTAGTTTTGTGAGAGAAGGAAGTTTAGGTAACTATTTGCAGGAGGACATGAAGTGAGAAGTGGTCGAACCAGTTGCTCAACTCTGTGTTTCACTTCATATGCTTCTTTAACGGCAAGCTTATGACTAGAAAGGTATTTAGCATAGGAGAAGGCTTCAGCAAGACGAGCATAGCCACTTATGCGAATGAGATCATCAATCTCATGGTGCATGGATTTGATAAAGGAATCATCATCGAACGTGTGTCCGAAGATGAGGCGACTCAGTAGCCTAATAGTGGCCTTCTTAATATGATCAAGTGGTTTAACAATACCACCATTGACCTTGGCCTCCTCTTGCAAGTCTCCAATCAATCTTTGGATGTCTCTCTCTTGGAATTGGATTTGGGCCGAGATGTTAGTCGGGCCTAAGGCTCCATTCTGGAGGCCTTTACGGAGGTTTTGCCAAAATGGGCCGGAGTCGGACGACGAGATAGTGTGCCAACTTGCAGAGGCAATTTTGGTAATCTCAGGCATGTCACGGGCAGAATAGTCTGAGGACTTGTTAACAAGCACCTCCCAAGCTTTATCGATGTCACTCACTACAATAACTGGCCGCCAACTTCCAATCCATATAGTCATTATGCCACCATGCACTCTAGCGAGCTTTGCTAGAGCAACGTGTAGCACGTCGCCTCCGAGTTGGTGCAAGTTACCTATGATGGGTAGTTTTTTAGGGCCAATAGGCCATATTGTTGCTGAGGAAGATGACTTTGTTCTGAGTAAGAACATAGTCACGGCTACTGCTACTGCTACTGCTACAAAGATGTTAAGACTCACAACCCATAGAGTGAACTCCATGACCTCTAACCTAGAACTCTCTTCCTTGTTTCTCTCTCAAGTGCCTCGAGTATGTGAAAGGAAATTCTATTTATAGGGTAAGCCTCTTAGAGATGGTATAGGAGAAATGAAAACAATCAATTTCTAAAAAAAAAAAGTGGGGGTTGGTGAAGCAACTAATAATGTTGAATTTTTTAAAAACCTATCAATTGATCAGAGGGTCAGATAAGAAAACTTGATAAAAGTTGGAGTGCACAAGTTTATTCTTGGATCATTTTCATTGGTGTCACCCACACCCATTGGGAAGTGTGAGAATAAAATCAGATACCACATATACCTTTTTCTTTTTATTTTTATTTTTATTTTTGTTTAGAGTAAGTCAAGGGAGGGGAGGGCGCGAGGGAGAGGGTGTAACAGCCCATCGCCTTTGAGATGTGTGGCGTCACTTATCTCGAGGGCAATGGGCGGTTACACTCATCCCTCATGCCCTCCCCTCGCCCCCTGGAATTAGGGTTTTTTTTAATAAACCATCACATGTACTACTTAGACAAATAAGAGCCCTTCTAAGAAGCGAGGGAAGGAGCGAGGGTAAGGGGCGAGGGATGGGTGGCACCCATCCCCTTGAGATAAGCGACATCGCGCATCTCGAGGTTGTTTCACTTATCTCGAGTGGGTTCGCTCCCTAGAATTTTTGGACAAATAATAAACCATCACATTTATAAAAAAAAAATAAAGGAGGAGCCCCATAACTAGGGGTGGGCATCTCCATTCCGCGATCCGATCTCGTCTCGATCCCGATTCATTTTTCCGTCCCAATTTTTTTGTCTTTTTGAGATTGATCAAACTCATCCTGATACCGTCCCGTCCCAATCTAGAGTGAGATGAGATTGGGATGAAGAATTTCAATCCCGCCCATCCCGAACCTATTTAATATTAATTATTATTAATTTTAATATTTATTAACTCAAATTTTTGTGTATCAAATTAAGTGTGGTACATGAAGTTTTGAGGAGTTGTGTGAATTTAACATCACAAATAATTGTATTATAGTTTAAAACAATAACACTTTCATAGATAACTCCTTAATATGCATAATGATAGAAAATATTATAATATTCTTGAATTGATGATATAAATAGGAACAAAGAAACTTACAAAAATAAAACCTAGCATATTGTGGAACAAATAAGTAGACCTAATGAGAAGGTTGATAATATAATAATTATAAGAATATACGTTTAAATATGCACATCATAATAACTTAGTAATTACACAAAAATCCAACCATGCTCATTCCGTCCCGTTCCATCTCGTCTCGAACCCGTTTGGGATGGGACAAGATCGAGATGAGATCTATCCTGTCCCGATCCCGTCCCGAAGATAAAACAACGGGATGAGATTGGGATGAGTCCATCACGTCCCGTGCCCACCCTTACCTATAACAAATCTTGGTCAGTGTTTTGTGACATTGTATGAAAATGTTTCTAATTTTTAAAAATACCTCTTTTATAATTTACTCGTTTGTATATATTATACTTTGTAGGCATTCATCTTTCTTTTGTTTTAAACAATATCTATTTTATAACAGAAAGATGTGAATTTTTGCTATCAAGGTTAGATAATTTGTTTTCGTATTTGGTAATTTAGTAACCTATTTGGATCGTGATAATTTGTTTTTATATTTGATAATTTAGTAACCTATTTAGGGAGTGCCGAAGGCACGATCCAAGGACTAGGGTGACATGTCGAAGGTATGATACTATATCCGTATGTGAAAAGTGTATAGCCGTACCAACGGCACGGCAGGTACACTAGTGTAACTATAACGAAAATTGAGTTTTATTGCTGTGTGAACAGTGAATTTGTGCTTATGCCTGATATATCCAACTTTCAAATTTTTGAAAATGTCCCTCATAAAATGATAAATCTACTCTTTTTTTGTGTACAATGAATTCAATTTAATAATAAAAATATTTTAAAAAAATTGTAATATAGTGTGAACATACCTATAATACTCAATTCCATGATTCCGAAATTTTCCCTCACTAAATAATATATAACGATTCTTCCCCAAGTGATCAGTGTTATGTATGTCTTCAACTCTAAATATTTTTTTTTCATTTTGCACTCTCCAATTCTTAATAGTGACATATGTCAATTATTTGTTTCTTTTAATTGAAAAATACTATTACACATATTTACTATTCCATATTCAAATTATTATAATCAACATACATTTTTACCATTTTACCCTTCCATATTAAAAATTTTATAATCAACACTAGCCCCCTATAACAATTCATGAACTATACCTAAACCTTAATATAATTTATCTGAAACTCTCCAGTTATCTATAAATTATAAAAATGGACTTACATCTAATTTTTGAATTTTCCATTTCGCCCTCCATTATTCATACTTTTACAAACAAAATAAACATTTCTTAAACATTGATTAATTATACCCATGCGCTTAACATAATTTAGTTGAAGTCCGCTATTCATTTATAAGCTATACATAGACCCACAAAATTATATATAATTATTTTGTTTAGAATTCAATAATTATTTCTTGTTATTAATGAATTATTGTTATAAAATTAAAACTTCGGGTTATTTGCATTTCCCCCCTATAATACATGCCTTATTTAGCTTTGCCCAAAATTATTATTCGTATTGCACTTTCTCCCTAAGACTAGCAGTCAACGTGTCTTGATCGTCTGGTTTCAAAGCAGATTATCAAATAGTCTTGAGAAATCAAATGCTGAGATTTAATCTTTCTTATCTCGAACATCTCATCTCGAGAAAATTTCTGAGGCCCAACTTAAATCGTAATTTTATCTCGAGGAAAATCCAACAGTTGATTTAGAAGAAAAAAAACTTTGCATCTTAAACAACTCATCTCGAGAAAAATCTAACTGTCCAAATTTAATTGTATACACATCTCTAGATAAATCTAACGGTTCAAATTTAATTGTATATGCATCTCGAGGAAAAAGTAACAATACAACGCATATCTCGAGGAAATTTGACGTTCAACATGCATTTACGCATCTCGAGAAAAATCTGATATCTGAATAAATTGCTCCATATATTAAACTACTGGCAATAATTTAACTCCATAAAATAAATTTAATTTAATTTTGCCCCCTGAAACAAAACAGATTTGAGAAATGATGAAGATGACATGCAACTCAAGCTTAACTTCAAGTTGGCAAGATTTTTCTTTCTAAATATTTAATCAAGAAAATTTTGATTATCTTCTTCCTCCTCTATCTCGAGCCTCACCACCACCTCCTCATTCCTCCTCTGTTTCACAACCCCTATAATAAAGTTAGGGCATCATTCTTCTTTCTCCTCCTTCATCTCTCAGGTCTGTTCTGTTTCAGGGGAGAAAATTAAATTCAAATTTATTTCAGAATGTCAAATTTCCTCGAGATGATGCTGGACAGTCTGATTTTCTCGAGATGCGAGAACAATTAAATTTGTGGACTGTTAGATTTACCTAGATGTGTGTACAATAAAATTTGGACCATTAGATCTTCCTCGATATGAGTTGTTTAAGTTGCAAGATTTTTTAAAATCAACTGTTTGATTTTTCTCAAGATACGATTACGATTTCAGTTGGGCCTTAGGATTTTCCTCGAGATGAGATGTTCGTGATACAAAAGATTCAATCTTAGCATTTGATTTTTCAGGAGTATTTTGGTAATCTGCTTTGAAAACAGACGATCAATGCATGTTAACTGCTAGTCTTAGGGAGAAAGTGCAATACGAATAATAATTAGGGACAAAACTGAATAAGGCATGTATTATAGGGAGGAAATGCAAATAACCCAAAAACTATTAAATATCCGCGCACGTAGAGCGCGTTGACATCCTAGTTGTGTTAAAGTTCTTAATTGTGATTTGCGAGCAAATTAAATGTGCAAGATTAGTAGGGAAGTACCATATCCTACTAATGTCGCAAACATATACGATCGCTTGTTTTCTTTGTCATTTATATATGGACACCACACTCCATCGTATAAATAGTTATATTCTTTTCATCGTGATCCCTTTTTTTTTCTTTTCCCATTCTGATTAGGTCTTGAACATATTCTTTTGTTTGAAACTTGTAAATAAGGATTATGATTTTGTTTTTCGAGTTAATTTTGGTTTTCTAATTTTAAGAAATATTTCGAGAAATATTTTGGTGTGTAAAGAAAAAATGTAAAATTTTTGGAAATACATAAAAATATAGAGATGATTTCGAGGATACGTATATGAAATATGTTGGATATTCAGATGCTCTCCCAATTTTGGATTAATGGAGATTCCTGGGATCTTTCCTTTTGGGAACCCCGAAATGATGAGGAACTAGAGGAGGTTGACAATTTAATGCAATTATTAAATATTCAGATGCTCTAAGAGGGATTTGATAGCTTGTATAACCATTAAATTCATTTGATTCTTCTTCTTTCTGTTATCTTTGCCTAACGTTGACATTTATTCCACTATATTGCCTACATCAAATCATTTTTTTTAAAGACAAACGTGTTGTCGGTGGGTATAGAACTCAAGACGTGAGGATTAAACTACCACAGCCTTAACCATCCAACCAGGCTACCATTGGCGCCTACATCAAATCATGTAATCTCATAACCTTTATTTAATATATATCTAGCTATAAGTGGTAACAAAACAACAAAAAAAAAAAAAAAACCCTTGTATGAGCACCCCCATTTATCCAATTATAATTATTTTATCCCTTCAATCAATTGAAGAGCCTACATACAATTTGTTTTCCCTTTGTCACTTTTTAGTTAACATTATTAGAAGATTTGATATGATATACATAAGTAAGTCTAGCCAGCAGGGCTTAGTTACCCACTTTTTTGTCAGGTTTAGGTTTTTTTATAATTTTATGTCTTCTCTTTAAAATACAATCACAAATATCATTTATGGAAGGGGTACAATTATAAATTAGCTCAAACCTAGCCAAAAAGTGGTTGGCTGTCTAGAATTTCTTGATATATATAGGTTGACTTTCTCTTTTACTAGGAGTTTTTTTTTAGGGTCTGTTTGGTTGCATAGAAAATAGACATGAAAATTGAAACCGATATCGTGAATTTGATTCTGAGGCCCACCCCTCGGACTTGGATTCCTATGAGTAGTGGGAAAACAATATCATGAATAATTAATTTTCTGTCAGTAAAAAAACAACCAAACAACAAAAATTTGCATAACGGAAGAAATAGAACCCATTTCATTTTCCATGAAAAATGGCTAACCAAACATACACTTAATGAAGACTTTTATTGTTTACCAGCATACTCATTGGTTATTGGTGAAGCGAAGAATAATAACAGGAGAAGAAATAGAGGAAATCTGAAAAAATCATGGGCCTTCCATCCTTTAGGAAACAAAATCAACAAGCTTGGTTCGGATGGGCTAAGCCAATTGTAGTGTTTAATTTAGTTAGATCAGCTCATTTTCTATTGTATCATCCGTCAAATTAATATCAATCCAAGTGTTTGTTGTTTGGGCTTGAACCATGGAAATAGTATGCGGTAAAAATGATCATCCAAAGTGTATAATGGTTCGAGCTATTTTTTGTATTTATTTGATAAGGAATAAGCTCTGAAAAAATTGAATTCATATTCAAGTATATATATATATTTCGATACAATAGATGGAATAGAAGATGTTTTTGACCCAAAGTTGATCCCAAAAGCTAAAAGATAGAAATGTCAAAAATATAAGCACGATAAAATAAATTATTTGCATACAATTATTAACAATTACAGACAAGTTGATCTGAAGCATGATCATATATAAGGTAGGTTTAATACTTTTTTATTTATTGGATAAATATAATATAAAAATTAATGTTTTTTTTTTGGAAAGTGAGCTGGATTTTTATAGAATCTCATAACCTATCAACAATGTGCGACCTACAAGTCAACACCATAAGAAAGTAATCATGCCGCACAACCCTAACCACTCGACCAGAACACCATTGACATATACAAACTAATGTTATTGTTTGACTGAACGATTTTGTTTGGTAGTTAATAGAGAAATTTGAGGAAAACGTGTGTTTACACGGAATACATGTGAAACGCTCGGATGTGATTTGATTTTAGATTAATAATGCTAACATGCATGTAGGGGTGGGCAAACGAGTCGAGAAACTGTGGATTCAAATCAAACAAGACCGTTTTGCTTCAAATAGTCCGGATTTAAAATTTGTAATTTTGATACGGTCCGGATCGGTCCGAATTCATTATAAAATGGTTTGAGTCCAGTTCCAATTATTTAAAATGAAACGGTCCGATCCCAACCCAGTTTAAATAACATTGCACAAGTGTCTTAATATTAATAAATGTTACAATGTAAACATTAAAAAAAAAAAAAATCAAAACAATCAATTCTATTTAAATAACATTGGACACGTGTCTTAATTATTTAAAGTGCCTCGAGTATGTGAAAGGAAATTCTATTTATAGGGTAAGCCTCTTAGAGATGGTATAGGAGAAATGAAAACAATCAATTTCTAAACAAAAAAAAGTGGGGGTTGGTGAAGCAACTAATATATAATGTTGAATTTTTAAAAAACCTATCAATTGATCGGAGGGTCAGGTAAGAAACCTTGATAAAAGTTTATGAGTGCACAACTTGGCTGCCCTACCGAAAAGTGTTTAAAAAACAACAACAGAAAACAAGCCATTATTAAACAAGCTTATTATTAACAAAAAAAAAACCCTGTATGAAAATTCAGAAAACGCATGCATGCCAACCTGGCAACCATATCGTGTAGATTTATCTATAAACATTGTGTACCACAAGTTTATTCTTGGATCATTTTCATTGGTGTCACCCACACTCATTGGGAAGTGTGAGAATAAACTCAGATACCACATGTACCTTTTTATTATTATTTTTTTTTAATAAACTATCATATGTACTACTAGACAAATAATAAACCATAACACTTATAAAAAAAAAATAATAATAGAGGAGCCCCATAAGTATGGGTGGGCATTCCCATTCCGCTCGATTCCGTTTTATTTTGTTTCAATTTTTTTGGATTGATCAAACTTATTAGAGTGGGATGTGATCGGGATGAAGATTTTTAATCTCGCCCATTTTGAATCTATTTAATATTAATTATTATTAATTTTAATATTTATTAACTCAAAATTGTGTGTATCAAATTAAGTGTGGTACATGAAGTTTTGAGAAGTTGTGTGAATTTAACATCACAATAATTGTATTATAGTTTAAAACAATAACACTTTCATATATAACTCTTTAATATGCATAATGATAGAAAATACTATAATATTCTTGAATTGATGATATAAATAGGAACATAAATAGAAACTTACAAAAATAAAACCTAGCATATTGTGGAACAAATAAGTAGACCTAATGAGAAGGTTGATAATATAATAATTATAGGAATATACATTTAATTATGCACATCATAATAACTTAGTAATTGCACAAAAATCAAACCATGCTCATCCCGTCCCAAACCCGTTTGGGATGGGACGAGGTCAGGATGAGGTCTATCATGTACTCGATTCCGTCCCGAAGATAAAACAACAGGATGAGATTGAGATGAGTCCATCCCGTCCCGTGCTCCCCCCTACCTATAACAAATCTTGGTCAATATTTTGTGTCATTGTATGAAAATGTTTCTAATTTTTAAAAATACCTCTTTGATAAATTACTCTTTTGTATATATTATACTTTGTAGGCATTCAGATTTCTTTTGTTTTAAACAATATCTATTTTATTACGAAAAGAAGTGAATTTTTGCTATAATTTGTTTTCGTATTTGGTAATTTAGTAACCTATATTTTATCGTGATAATTTGTTTTCATATTTGATAATTTAGTAACCTATTTAGAAAGTGTTCGAAGGCACGATCCAAATACCAGGGTGGCATGTTAAAGGCATGACACTATATCCGTATGTGGAAAGTGTATGGCCGTGCCAGTGACACAACTGGTACACTAGTGTAAGTATAACGAAAATTGAGTTTTATTGTATTGTGAATAGTGAATTTGTGCTTATGCTCGATATATCCAACTTTCAAATTTTTGAAAATGTCCCTCATAAAATGATAAATCTACTTTCTTTCTTTTTTCTTTTTTTTGTGTACAATGAATTCAATTTAATAATAAAAAATATTTATAAAAATTTGTAATATAGTGTGTACCTTTAATACTCAATTCTATGATTCTGAAATTTTCCCTAACTAAATAATATATAACGATTCTTCCCCAAGTGACAGTGATATGTATGTCTTAAACTCTAAATATATTTTATCATTTTGCACTCTCCTATTCTTAATAATGACATATGTCAGTTATTTGTTTCTTTTAATTGAAAAACACTATTACACATATTTACCATTCCATATTCAAATTATTATAATCAACATACATTTTTACCATTTTACCCTTTCATATTAAAATTTTTATAATCTACACTAGCCCCCTGTAACAATTCATGAACTATACCTAAGGCCTAATATAATTTATCTGAAATTCTCCAGTTATCTATAAATTATAAAAATTGACTTACATCTAATTTTGAATTTCCCATTTCGCCCTCCATTATTCATACTTTTACAAACAAAATAAGCATTTCTCAAACATTGATTAATTATACCCATGCCCTTAAAATAATTTAGTTGAAGCCCGCTATTCATTTATAAGCTATACATAGGCCCTCAAAATTATATATAATTATTTTGTTTAGAATTCAATAATTATTTCTTATTATTAATGAATTATTGTAATAAAATTTAAAAAAACTACGGGTTGTTTGCATTTCCCCCCTATAATACATGCCTTATTCAGCTTTGCCCCTAATTATTATTCGTATTGCACTTTCTCCCAAAGACTAGCAGTCAACGTGTCTTGACCGTCTGTTTTCAAAGCAGATTACCAAATATCTCTGAGAAATAATGCAGAGATTTAATCTTTCGTATCTCGAACATCTGATCTCGAGAAAAATCCTAAGGCCCAACTTAAATCGTAATTGTATCTCGAGGAAAATCCAACAGTTGATTTTATAAAAAAAATTGCATCTTAAACAACTCATCTCGAGAAAAATCTAATAGTCCAAATTTAATTGTATACACATCTTTAGGTAAATCTAATGGTCCAAATTTAATTATATACGCATCTCGAGAAAAATGTAACGATACAACGCATATCTCGAGGAAATCTTATGAGAGCACACATCTCGAGAAATTTGAGGTTCAACATGCATTCCAAGGAAAATCTGACTGTTCAAATTTATTCATATACGCATCTCGAGAAAAATCTGATGTCTAAATAAATTGCTCCATATAATAAATTACTGGCAATAATTTAACTCCATAAAATAAATTTGAATTTAATTTTGTCCCCTAAACCAAAACAGACTTGAGAAATAATGAAGATGACCTACAACTTAAGCTTAACTTCAAGTTGGCAAGATTTTTCTTTTCAAATATTTAATCAATAAAATTTTGATTATCTTCCTCCTCCTCTATCTCGAGCCTCGCCACCACCTCCTCATTCATCCTCCTTCCTCATTCCTCCACTTCCTCATTCATCCTCCTCCCTCCTCCTTCCTCCTATTTCCTCCTCCTTTATCCTCTATTTCGCAACCCCTATAATAAAGTTAGGGCATCATTATTCCACTTCCTTCATCTCTCAGGTCTGTTATGTTTCAGGGGCAAAATTAAATTTAAATTTATTTCAGAACGTCAGATTTTCCTCGAGATGATGCTGGACAGTCTGATTTTCTCGAGATGCGCGCACAATTAAATTTGTGGACTGTTAAATTTACCTAGATGTGCGTAAAATTAAATTTGGACCATTATATCTTCCTTGAGATGAGTTGTTTAAGTTGCAAGATTTTTTTAAAATCAACTATTTGATTTTTCTCAAGATACGATTACGATTTCAGTTGGCCTTAGGATTTTTCTCGAGATGGGATGTTCGTGATACCAAAGATTCAATCTCAGCCTTTGATTTCTCAGGGGTATT
Organism: Berberis vulgaris; assembly: GCA_963556465.1. Lineage (NCBI taxonomy): Eukaryota > Viridiplantae > Streptophyta > Magnoliopsida > Ranunculales > Berberidaceae > Berberis > Berberis vulgaris. The sequence continues at coordinate 13,297,977 of OY747136.1, read as the reverse complement.
TTGGTAATCTGCTTTGAAAAGAGACGGTCAAGGCATGTTAACTGCTAGTCTTAGGGGAAAAGTGCAATACGAATAATAATTAGGGACAGCTGAATAAGACATGTATTATAGGGAGAAAATACAAATAACCCAAAAACTATTAAATATCCGCACACGTAGAGCGTAATTGTGTTAAAGTTCTTAATTGTGATTTGCGAGCAAATTAAATGTGCAAGATTAGTAGGGAAGCACCATATCCTACTAATCTCACAAACATATGTGATTGCTTGTTTTCTTTGTCATTTATACACGGACACCACACTCCATCGTATAAATAGTTATATTCTTTTCATCGTGATCCAATTTTTTTTTCTTTTCTCCTAATCATGTTCAAAAAATCTGATTAGGTCTTGAACATATTCTTTTGTTTCATACTTGTAAATAAGGATTAATTTTGTTTTTTGAGTTAATTTTGGTTTTCTAATTTTAAGAAACATTTCGAGAAATATTTTGGTGTGTAAAGAAAAAATGTTAAACTTTTGGGGATATATAAAAAAATATAAAGATAATTTCAAGGATACGTATATGAAATATGTTGGATATTCAGATGCTCTCCCAATTTCGGATTAATGGAGATTTCTGAGATCTTTTCTTTCGAAGACCCCTAAATGATGAGAAACTAGAGGAGGCTTACAATTTAATACAATTATTAGATATTCAGATGCTCTCGAAGGGATCTGATAGCTTGTATAACCATTAAATTCATTTGATTCTTCTTCTTTATGTTATCTTTGCCTAATATTGACATTTATTCCACTATATTGCCTACATCAAATCATGTAATATATATATATATAGCTATAAGCTTTACCAAAAAAAAAAAAAAAAAAAAATCTTCTATGAGCACAACTCCTTTCCCCATTTATCCAATTATAATTATTTTATCCCTTTCAATCATTGTTTTCCCTTTGTCACTTTTTAGTTAACCTTATTAGAAGATTTGATATGATATACATAAGTAAGTCTAGGCAGCCGGGTTAATTAGCCATTTTTTGGTCAGGTTTGAGTTTTCTTACAATTTTATTTATTCTTATTAAAACACAATTACAAACATCATTTATGAAAGGGATAAAATTGTAAATTAGCTCAAACCTGCTCAAAAAGTGGCTGACTGGCCTGGCTGTCTAGAATTTATGGATATATATATATATATATATATATATATATATATATATATATATATATATATATATATATATATATATAGGTTGACTTTCTCTTTTACCAAGAGTTTTTTGTTCTTTTTTTCTTTTAGGGTCTGTTTGGTTGCACAAAAAATAGACATGAAAATTGAAACCATTTTCGTGAATCTAATTCTGAGGCCCACTCCTCGAACTTGAATTCCTATGAGTAGTGGGAAAACAATATCATGAATAATTAATTTTCTATCAGTAAAAAAACAACCAAACAACAAAAATTTGCATAACAGAAAATATGAAACCCATTTCATTTTCCATAAAAAATGGCTAACCAAACATACTCTTAATGAAGACTTTTATTGTTTACAAGTAGTTGCTCATAGGTTATCGGTGAAGCGAAGAATAATAACAGGAGAAGAAATAAGAAAAAATCATGGGCCTTCCATCCTTTAGAAAACAAAATCAACAAGTTTGGTTCGGATGGGCTGAGCCAATTGTAGTGTTTAATTTCAGCCTTTCTACAAATCTCGAGGGGAATGAAGGGTAACACCCCCTCCGTCGCCCATTCTTGATATTTAGAAAAAGCGGTTTAATTTAGTTAGATCAGCTCATTCTCTACTGTATCATCCGTCAAATTAATATCAATCCAAGTGTTTGTTGTTTGGGCTGGAACCATGGAAATAGTATGCGGTAAAACTGATCATCCAAAGTGTATAATGGTTCGAGCCTTTTTTTTTGTAAAGTATTTATTTGATAAGGAATAAGCTCTGAAAAAATTGAATTCATATTCAAGTATATATATATTTCGATTCAATAGATGGAATAGAAAATGTTTTTGACCCAAAGTTGATTCCAAAAGCTAAAAGATAGAAATGTCAAAAATATAAGCATGATAAAATAAATTATTTGCAAACAATTATTAACAATTACAGACAAGATGATCTGAAGCATATCATAAGGTTGGTTTAATACTTTTTTATTTATTGGATGTGATTTGATTTTAGATTAATAATGCTAACATACATGTAGGGGTGGGCAAACGCGTCAAGGAACTGTGGATTCAAACCAAATCGAATCGTTTTGCTTCAAATGGTTCGAATTTAAAATTTGTAATTTTGATACGATCCGGATCGGTCTGAGTCTATTATAAAATAGTTCAAGTCCAGTTCCAATTATTTAAAATGAAACGGTCCGATCTCAACCCGTTTTAAATAACATTGAACACGTGTCTTAATATTAGTAAATGTTACAATGTAAACATAAAAGAAAAAAAAAAAAATAAGCAAACCTTACCTCGTGTTCTATTCTTCTTCTCTCTCTGCCATTTCTCACTCTTTTTCTCTTTTCTACTCTAACTCTAAGTTCTCTTCATATACTCTCCACTCCAGTTCTCTTAGGGTGTGTTTGGTTGCATGGAATCCTATGTTATGAAAATTTATGAGGGGATCCCTATATTTTATGTTATATTGATATATCATTTCACATCTACCATTTGACCACCATTTGATTTTGTGATCAATGGTGGGAATGGAAGTCTCATTAACATGGGAATCTCACTCCTTGGTCCCCCAAGGCATGTGATTTCTATGTTCATGGGACTTTCATTCCCACCATTGATCACAAAATCAAATGGTGAATGTGGAGTGATACATCAATTTAGCCTAAAATATAGGGATTCCCTCGTGAATTCCCATAACATAGAATTCCATGCAACCAAACAGACCGTTAATCTACTCTTCACTCTTGTTCACTTGTCAGTTCTCACTAAGTTCTCTTAAGTTCCCCTGGTCTCAGAGAGATCGGACAAAGAGATTCGTCCTTGCAAATTTTGTCAAAGAGCAGTAGCAGTAGACGACGGTGAAGACGAAAGCGATCAGACCAAGATTGGAAATCATCTATCTCTAATTTTTATTGTTCATCTGTAAGACTGCAATTTAATTTGCAGATAGAGAGGGATAGAGGTATGTGTATGCAACATATACTTTTATGACATTGTAAATTTAATCTTTCTCCATTTTTTTTAGAGGAAAATTTCTCAATGGTATGTCTTCATTTTGGGTTCCCTTGTGGTTCTTTTTATTTTTTACTTGAAAATGTTATTGCATATTATGATTCCTTCCTACCCCAGTCAATTGCTTGTGCTTTCTAAATATTAGTATTTTTCACTCTGTTGATTTTCAAACTATCAGAGGTCACTTTTCTTAACTAATAACCGGAAATTCTTTTTGCAATGTACAGGTAGGCGTTATGTTATATGTGATGTTTCATATTTCAAATTGTGGAGCTAATAATTGAAAAACTTTGTGCTGAGTATTTGTTATTTAGGTTAGTGATGATGTTTCTTTGTGTTTATAAGTGGACTTGATAACTTTTAATGTGTTTATAGGTGTTGAGCTTGGTCCGGAGGGGAAGCAATCTTCTCCAATATCTTATTTACAGCTTCTTGTTGTTGTTGCTGCTGCTGCTTGCTGTTGGCCTGTCGCTGCTGCTTGCATCTTCTCCCACACTTTGCAATTGTCCATTCTATTGTGTTGAGTGCATACGAGATTTTTAAATAGCCAAATGATATCAAGCCACATTGGTTCAAGCAAGCAAGCAATAGCTAGCCCGAATTTGGGGAACTCTGCACTGCTTGAGTTGAACACGTCTGTCTTCAAGGGTTTGTTTGCTTGTTAGTGGTGGGGTTCCTACTTTGGTCTCATCGATGTGCTTGCATCAATAATTTTGCCTCCCTTTCACTATCACTTTATCATTAATAAACCGTATCACAAAACAAATATCTATGAGTGATTCTACACAGCGAGGAAACGGGCGAGGAAATGGGCGAGGGAAGTGAGGTGGCGGGGGTGGGAGCCGTTCATTTCGCTTGGGATGCGCACGCAAAAAGTCAACACACGCATCCCGAATGGGATGAACGGCTCCCACCCCCGCCACCTCACTTCCCTCGCCCATTTCCTCGACACTTAGAATTTCTGAATATCTATTTTGCGGTGTTAGTAAATTATATCTACTATTATCAACTATGTTTTTATTTATAGCTGAGTTCATATGCCATTACAACTGAGTTCATATGTTTTTATTTGCATCTTCTCTCCACGCTTTTGATTTTTATGTCCAGGAAGTCTTTAAGGATCAAACAAGGATTTGTGTAATTTGGAACCGTAGGAATCAGACCATTTCAAATGGTTCGAATTAAGTTCGGTTCCAATGTTCAAAATGAGGGAATCCGAATCAGACCGGATCTGTTAATTTTAAACGGTTAGAATTAGGTTCCTCAAATTTTAGAACCGATCCGGATCGTGCCCACTCTTGCAGGTTTAACTGGCCTAAACAAATAGCTTAATTTGACCGACTTATAATAACCGCAAGTGTACGGTGTCTAACTGGTAAACAATGGCAAGTACGGGTCGATCCCACGAGGAAGGTGGATTAAATTGAATTTAATAATTTACCTAAACTAATTTGGAGAAAATGGGGGTTACAGTGTTTAAAAATTCGAGTTAAACAAAAGCAATAAAAATAACAATAAATAAAATAAAAGAGTTGGAGGGAAACCACAATTTGTAAAATATTTTTCAAGCTCCTAAAATTATATTCAAATTTTCTTATTATTCCAATTTCAAATAAATGACTCTAGCAATGTATAAACTCCTAACATTAATTGTCTTGTTAAGGCACAATTAATCACAAGTTTAATTATTCAATTAAAACATCATTGATTTATAACATAATATTTTTCTAACAAACTAAGATGCATGACATATTAGGTGAAAATAAAATATTATAAATCGCGAATCAATTAATATTAATCATGGAATAATAAAGTAAAATGAAATTAATTCTAAAGTTTGAGATTTAATTCACTGTGGTGTTACAGAGCATTCAGCAGGGTGCAAAAGGAACAGGTCCAGTGTGGCTGAGCAAATCCCAATGGGTGCAAATAGTTCTGATCTTTCTCAGCCGATGTTGGGTGCCAGTAGCGTCAACTTGATTTAAGTCTCTGTGGTGGTGTGTGGTGCAGCCGGTGACGGTGGTTGAAGATGAAGTGAAACAGGGTTGTCACGCCCTTGTTTTGGTGGAGTGAAGGAGAGAAAACAGAGATGGATAGGCTGTGGGTACTGATTTTGCTTGGTTGGGATGGTGATGAGAATCACAAATTGTGAAGAAGAGGTTTTGGTATTTTGTATTTTTTTTTCTTTCCCTTCTCTTCTTTCCCTTTCTTATTCATTTCTATTGTATTTATAGAGAATTAAGAAAATGAACTTGGACAAGTTAAGGGGAGGGTTCAATGAGTGATTTAAGGCTTAAATCAAACTAGAATCTTGGATAATTAAGAGAATATGCTTTGGGTTTGATTGGGTTTGGCATTGGGTTTGGGTTTATGGATTTGGTTTTGGTTTTGGGTTTGGTTTTGAGTTTAGGTTATGGGCTTAGGCTATTCTCACCTCCACTTCCTCTGAAGTCACTGTCTGTGATTTATTCATTGCATTTTTCTTTGATTTCTTCGTTATTGCTTCAAATTCTACAAAAACACAAAAATTTAATAATTAATTTAAAATAAAATAAAACAAGGATTAACAAAAATATAATAAGAGGTAAAAAAATGTTATAATTGCGGGTTATGAAATACCCCCAAACCTATATTTTGCTAGTCCTCAAGCAAAATAAAGAAGAAAATTCTAACTCACTTTCACAGGCATCGTCGATTGCACTTACCTTTAAAAACGTGCAATAAGGCTTTGAACTCCTAGATTACCTCTAGGGGACGAGTTATAGTCTCGTGAGGGTTTCCAGAAAATGTTACCCACAAACATTACTGACTCAACAAAACTTGTTCAAACAGTGTTTATTTTAAAACTTCAAGATATGCAAGAAACCAACATTGTCATTTTTGTGTATCAACAAATCTCCAAATAATTTAATATTCTCCAAAAGTTAGAAAAAATTCATAGTCATTCTCAACTCAATGTGTGTGTGTGAAATGCACTATCAACATAATTTTTCATTTAAAGTAAAATAATGACTAAATCTCCTGTAGAAAGTTTGTTTTGACTTCAAACCTCTCATGTCACTCACAATAAAACACTCAGAGATTTGGTATTTCACTCAGTTTATATGTGAGGAAAGAGTAAATAATGGAAAACAATCATCTCACATATAGTATTATGAAGAACGGACTTTTCAAGAATGGAATGAACATGATCTCATGGACAGGAATATCAATTACTTTTGGGAATGTTGAATCAAACACCATAGGTATTGGTTATTAAATCTCCACGTCTACGGAACCAACCTTTACCTAAGATCAAGTAGGACTTTGTTGGGTTGTAACGGGGCTTGGGTAATAGTTAATAAGGAATGTCAAAGGATTCTAACAAAAATTTCTAGGAATGTATACACCCATTCACGAACAATTAGGGCTGTCAAGAATAAACCAATGTTACACACCATCAATTTTTTCTTCATTCTCACATCTTTATCCTCATTGAGGAATCATTTTTTTTTTCATATAGAGGATTTATGAAATATTTCATATTTTGCTCTTTAATCCCTTTTTACACCAAGTATACCCATCTATACACATTCCCAGAAAAGTTGGATAAAAGGTTAATGGATTAACAAATAAAAGTTGGCTACAAAAAGATTAATGTTATGGGTAAGTGAAAAGTCTAGTTAATGGTCTAAAGAAAGAAAAGGAAAAAAATGCCTAGATCATTTCCTAAATTCAGGTCAGTATTATGACATCTCAATTGAATAAGCCAAGAAGTTCTAGTGTAATAATTCAATTTTGATGTCATTCCCAAAGCAATTGATCAGAAAAATGAGAATAATGAGATCATCAACGAGATAATACGAACTCAAGAAAAATAAGAGTTTATGTATAACCCTCGAAAAAATAGAAAGGTTCAAAACTTTCAGGGTTAAGTCTCCACTATTATTCTAAGGTTTTCTAGTATATACTTCACTCATCAACTTCAAGTTATGCTAACATGGCTCATGGTGCAAAGATAATCGAGTTGAAAAATCTTATGAACTAGATCTAACTTAAGGATCATACTAAACTTTCAGTCTTTATCAATATACCAATATGTCAAGTTGGCTTGCATTTTCTTGAGCATAAAACATTTAAAATCCATTTTCATAATCGCAAAAGACCAAGTTTTCTTGACAGAAAAGCACATTTTTTTTTTTAAAGAATAAGAAAAGAAAACATTACGAAAAATTCACCGACTCATGAACCCTACCCCCAAACCTAATCTAAGCATTGTCCTCAATGTTTAACAAAATAATTCTTACAAATGAATGAAATAAGTACATGAGAGGAGGTTAGAACAGTATTACCGCGGTGAAGATTTTACCAATTTTCACAAGTAATCCACCGATGAGAGCTCAGAGACAAAAGAATTGTGGATTAGTTAATAGAAATAGATAAAATACACACTCAACATGCACTCTTACAACAAAAGGTGGGTTGCCTCCCAGTAGCGATTGGTTTAATGTCATCAGCTCGACAAAATCCAAAAGATCCTCAATTCTGATACACAGGGTCCTCTAATAGAATCACATCAACCTCGACTTCTAATCGAGGTAACTCTAAGAATGGCTTAATTCGTTGACCATTTACTTTAAATACATGGCCATCCTTAGAGTTACCGATCTACACAGCTCCATGTGAGAACACTGCTTTCACAATATAAGGTCCAGACCATCGAGATCTCAACTTTTCAGGAAAAAGTCGTAACCGAGAGTTGAACAACAAAACTTTTTGAGATGGTTCAAAGGACTTACGAAGAATGGATTTATAATGAAATATCTTCGTTCGTTCTTTGTAGATTTTGGCATTGTGGTACGCATCATTTCGGATCTCTTCCAACTCATTAAGTTGAAGCTTACGATGCGATCTAGCCTTGACCATATCAAAATTGAACGTCTTGATGGCCCAATATGCACAATGTTCCAATTTCACAGGTAAATGACATGCTTTTCAAAAAACAAGCCTATATGGAGACATTCCAATCGGGGTCTTAAATGCTGTTCTATAAGCCCAGAGAGCATCACTCAGACTTTGAGACCAGTCTTTACGATCTGGTCTGACTGTCTTCTCTAGAATGTTTTTAATCTCCCGATTAAAAATCTCAACTTGCCCACTTGTTTGTGGATGATAGGGGGTGCCAACTTTATGAGTGATGGAGTATTTTTTTTATAATAGCTCGAAAGGTCTATTGCAAAAATGAAAACCACCGTCACTTATAATGGCACGCGGAATACCAAAACGAGAAAAGATATTATCTTTCGAGAATCTTACCACAACCCTTTGGTCATTCGTTTTACATGGTATCACTTCTACCCATTTGGACACATAATCCACAGCAACAAGGATGAAAAGATTGCAAAACGAATGCCGGAATGGTCCCATGAAATCAATACCCTAAACATCAAAAATTTCAACCACAAGAATATTAGTAAGGGGCATTATATTGCGACCAGAAATGGAACCCATTCGTTGACATCGATCACAAGTGGTGCAAAAGGCATGAGTATCTCGAAAAAGGGTAGGCCAATAAAAACCACTTTGCAAAACTTTTGCAGCTGTCTTTCTAGAGCTAAAATGACCACCACAAACTTGCTCATGACAAAATGAGATGATGCTGTGAAATTCACTCTCAGGAACACATCTCCTGATAACCTGATCAGGAAAATACTTGAACAAATATGGATCATCCCAGAAGAAATGTCTAACTTCAGCAAGAAATTTTGATCTATCTTGTTTAGACACTTAAAAGGAAGTTGACCTGTAACAAGATAGTTCACGATATCTGCATACCAAGGTAATTGGGAGAGAGCAAATAATTGCTCATAAAAAAATGACTCATTCAATGGTAAATATTAGCTAGATGACTCTACCAGAAGTCTAGATAAATGGTCAGCTACAACGTTTTTCGAACCTTTCTTGTCCCGAATTTCAATATCGAACTCTTGTAGCAATAGGACCCATCGAATTAAGCGAGGTTTAGCATCTTTTTTAGAAAAAAATATTTTAACGCCGCATGATCAGTAAAATTAATTACTTTGAATCCTATAAGGTAAGACCGAAATTTGTATAGAGCAAAGACTACAGCTAATAACTCTTTCTCAGTGGTGGAGTAATTAAGCTATGTGTCTTGTAGAGTTCTACTAGCGTAATAAATGACATGTGGCTTTTTGTCCAGTCGTTGTCCTAGGACAACTCCGAGTGCAAAGTCGGAAACATCACACATAAACTCAAAGGGAAAGTTCCAATTAGGAGATTGGATGATTGGAGCTGAAGTCAATAATTGTTTAATCTTCTCAAAAGCTTTCAAACGCGTCTTTAGCAAGTAAATTGCATAAAGGACGAGCGATTTTGCTAAAGTCTTTGATGAATCTCTGATAAAATCCAGCATGGCCTCGAAAAGATCTAATTTCCTTAATCGTCTTTGGAGGCGGAAGACTCGAAATTAAATCAATTTTGGCTTTGTCGACTTCAATTCCCTTGTGTGAAATTACAGGTCCAAGAACAATGCCATGTCGTACCATAAAATGACATTTCTCCCAATTTAAGACAAGATTTTTCTCCACACATCTATTTAACACTAAAGTTAAATGATGTAGACATTCATCAAATGAATCACCAAATACTGAGAAATCATTCATAAACACCTATGCACCACTGAAAAGTAGCGGGTGCGTTACACAATCCAAAGTGCATTTTTCGATATGAGAAAGTACCATAGGGACGAGTGAATGTGGTCTTCTCTTGATCCTCGGGTGCAATGGGGATTTGGTTATAACCGGAATATCCATCAAGAAAACAATAGTAATCATGTCCGGCTAACCTTTCAAGCATCTGATCAATGAAAGGAAGAGGAAAGTGATCATTCATTGTGACCAAGTTCAACTTACGGTAATCAATACATACTCGCCACTCCGTGGTCATGCGGGTTGGTACTAATTCATTCTTGTCATTCTTGATTACCGTTACCCCTGACTTCTTTGGGACAACTTGAACAGGACTGACCCAAGGACTATCTGATATTGGGTAGATTATACCCACATCCAACAATTTGAGCACTTCGGCTCGGACAACTTCCTTTAGATTAGAATTAAGTCTACGTTGCATTTCACGCGATACTTTGGCACTATCTTCGATATGAATGCGATGCATGCAAACGATTGGACTTATTCCTTTAATATCCGCGATATCCACCCAAGTGCTGTTTTCTATTCTTTTAAAACATCTAACAATTTTTCTTCCTGTTCTTCAGTCAATGCAGATGAAATAATAACAGGTAAGGTATTGTCAACACCTAAAAATGCGTACTTGAGGTTGTCAGGTAATACTTTTAGGTCGAGCTTGGGTGGTTTTTCGACGGAAGGGACTTGTTTTGACTCACTGAGTGGAAGAGGTTCCACCCTAGGCTTCCATTTATAACTGGTTTCCATTATAGGGGTAGAGTCAAGCAAAACATTGTCTTCCCTGATGGAATCATTAATATCGAAGTCTAAATTAAAATGAGTCAAACAAGCCTCTAAAGGATCATTAAACTAAGGAAATGAATATTCCGCCAAACTCTCAATCATGTTAACCTCAAAGGAATCCTCAAACTCGGGGCGTTGTTGACTTACATTGAATACGTTGAGTTCGACGGTCATGTTACCAAATGATAATTTCATGATTCCATTTTGGCAGTTAATGATAGCATTGGATGTGGCAAAAAATGGACGACCCAAAATAACTGGAATGTGACTAGAGGGATTGTGAACAGGTTGTGTGTCAAGGACTATGAAGTCCACATGAAAATAAAATTTGTCAACCTTAATGATCACATCCTCTATCACACCGCGGGGGACTCGGACAGATCTGTCTTCCAATTGCAGTGTCACTTGAGTTGGTTTCAACTCACCAAGACCCAATTGCACATATACTGAATATGACACTAGATTAACACTTGCCCCTAAATCTAACAGTGCCTTCCCAATCATATGATCACCAATCACACATAAAATATTCGGGCAACCAGGATCTTTGTACTTAGGTGGGGTTTTGTGTTAAAGGATGGAGCTGACTTGCTCAATTTGGAAGGCTCTTTTGTGCACTTTCAGTTTTCGCTTTTGTGTACACAAATCCTTCAAAAACTTGGCATAAGAGGGAACTTGCTTAATGGCCTCGAGTAATGGAATATTGATTTGAACTTGTTTAAAAATTTCCATTATATCGTTGGCATTTGTTCCTTTCTTCGCCGGAACTAACCGCGATGAAAATGGTGCTCTAGGCATATAGGATGCCTTGGTGGGATCAGAGTCAAGATGATGATCCTTTTGAGAAGATGAGGCTTTATCAGCCTCCTTCTCAGATGGAGGTGTGACTTGCTTTGGCGTGGATTGGGATCCAGGATCAATCAAATTAGGCATTCTAATTTGGTTTTCAACTTGTTTTTCACTCCTAAGGGTGATGATAGATTTGACATCTTCATTGCGTGGCTGAGATGCACTGCCTATTTCGAATTGGCCCTTAGGATTTTGAATGGGTTGACCAGGGAATCTTCCTGCTTCTCTTTCAGGAAAGGATTTTTCTATTTGACTCACAGTCATCTCAAGCATTTGGATGGCTTGAGATTGTTGTTGAGAAGTAGCTCTTAGTTCGGTGATAGCTTGAGAGTTCTGTTCGAGCATGGTTCCTGTTCTCTGCATAAATTGGTTCACTGTATCCTGTAAACTCTGAGTGTTAAAAGGGAAGTACATCTTGATTGAATTGAGGCCTATTAGCAAGAATTGGAGCTCGAGGAGCTTGAGGGATAACAACTGGGCCTCCTTGATGTTGACCATGGGCCCATGAGAGATTAGGGTGTTTGGCTAAACCTTGATTGTAAAAATTTGAGTGTGGATTATAAACAGATTGCCTAAAGGCATTGAATGCATTGACTTGGTCAGTAAAATAAGCAGGGTACTCATTTTTCAAGTGACAGTCTGATGTGGAATGGCTAGAACTTGAACATGCAGCACAAACCTCGGATGGAACATTGGTTTGGACTGATGGCTGAGACTTTTCCAGATATGCATCAATCTTCTGTGCCATTGTCATTACAACTGCTTCCAACCTTGAAGAAGGAGGAAGATGAGAAGTAGATGATGTATCCCTTACTTCATACAAACCACCATTTCGCCTATCCGAGTCTTTTCTTGAATAATCCCATTGTTGAGAATTTTCAGAAATAGCTTCAAAGAATTCCCAAATTTCATTAGCACTCATCTTCATTGGCGTCAATCATTCGACGGTTTTGAGGGGTTAACGCGTCTTGAAAGTATTGAACCAAGCGCCACTTTTCAAAGCCGTGATGGAGACACCTAGCAATGAGTTCATTGAATCTTTCCCAACATTCATAGAAATGTTCACCCTCTTTCTGTTGAAAATTAGATATATCTCTTCGGATGGCATTTGTTTTATGAATAGGAAAATATTTTGTCAAAAATTTTCCTGATAGGGCATCCCAAGTGTCGATGGTTCCAGTTTCTAAGGATTTTTACCATGACTTCGCCCTATCTTTTAAAGAAAAGGGGAACAACCTAAGACTAATTGAATCATCAGAAAAATTGGGATATTTCAGAGTAGCAAAAATGTCAAGAAACTCTTTGACATGAAGATAGGGATCCTCTTTTTCTAGACCATAAAAGGATGGCAAAAGGTGGATAATTGATGGTTTTAGCTCAAAGCTACTTGTAGTGGTCTCAGGTAAGACAATGCAAGATGGGGTGTTATTGGAACGTGGAGAGAAATAATTTTTAAATGCTCTCTCCCCAGGCATTTCAGTGGTCTCACTCAACAAGGAGAACGATTCTAGAAGGTCAATGGGGACTTCAGACAACTCTACATGATCCTCTCGAATTAGTCAACCTCTCGAATCCCGTTCCCAAATATGCATAAACAGGTCTACACCAAGTGAGGTTTGAAATGTTTACAAACCTTAAAAAAAATCACGCATAGACTCAAACACAATCAACAACCAATTGATGCACAAGAAAAAATGCCTCCCTAAGCAATCAGTGTTTTTGAGATTAATTATCTTTTTATCTTTGGGGGAACAGATTATTTCTTATGTAATCTTTATATCAGAGCAATGAGTTCTACAAGATGATCCTAAGAGTGTATACTTTACACCACAAAGTTCAAAATCAGTAGGCTGGAGTTTTGTTTCAAAGAAACCGAATTATCGCACAAGAGAAGGAGGTCACAATGGTCCAATTAAGTACTTCCTTGTACTACCGCTCTGTAAGCCAATAGATGTGAGAACGATGTGATGTTAAATGTACACTTGAGGCTTGTGTTCCTAACCCAAAATTGTTAGTTACACCAATTCTTCTTGTGGATCGTAGCTTACTGATGACTCGACGTACCGGGTAAATTACCCTTGTGGCAGTGGCCTCTCGGAGTTCATTGAATGATTAAACCCATCGTCACTTTTAGCTTTGGTCAACACAAAAATTATTGGATTCACCTTGGTCTTGGTTGTCCTAAAAACACCGTACCTAAAAGATGGCTCTATCTAACTTGCTAATTGATTTTAATTATGTTTGGCTATTGGTTGCAGACAGCTGGAGTGATGAGGTGGGGATATCAAGTCCCACCAGTTTCTATTTAGAAGCTAGGTCTGCTTATTATGAATTACTAAAGTTTAGCATCCACAATTACAGAAATTAAACAATCAATTACACAATTTCAAACAATTACACAAAGCACCCGGGTCGCTAATACATTGCGTGTGATAGAAGTACTTACAGTGTGCGTATTCCGTTCTGCACAATTAAAAAAAATGTCCGACTTCTTTTTATCCGTTTCAATCAGCACACAAGCATATGCAATCAAATTACTGGTCTTGGTCTTAAAAGTCGGATTTCTAAATCATAAAAAAAATTATTGGGTAACAATTAAAATTGTTTCCCTATAATTTCTTTTGACTTGAAAAATTTTGGGTGATTAAAAATGAAAAACAATAGAGTTTACAAAAATTATTACACCACATACTCGTAAAACTGAGGTGAAAATAAAATTAAAACTCTCCTCACAAAATAAAAAAAAATTACAATTAAAATTAAAAGTTGCTTGATGTTTGCAAGATCGTTCAATTTCCTCGAGAATCGTGTATTCTGCAAAATCAAACAAATAACAAGAAATGAATGTAAAAAGAACTTAACAAAATAAAAATAAATTTTTTTTTTCTGAAATTTTTTTTAAATTATTGAAAATAAATCTTAAATTCAATTACACCGCTACCTTCCCCGGCAACGACGCCAAAAACTTGTTGGAGATTTTATTAACCTAAATTAAAAAGCTAATAAACCTACTTGTAATAATCGCAAGTGCACGGTGTCTAACTGATAGACAACGGCAAGTACGGGTCGATCCCATGAGGAAGGTGGATTAAAACATGCTTGATTTATAACATAATATTTTTCTAACAACCTAAGATGCATGACATATTAGATGAAAACAAAATATTATAAATCGCAAATCAATTAATATTAATCATGGAATAATAAAGTAAAATGAAATTAATTCTAGAGTTTGAGACTTAATTCACTGTGGTGTTACGAGCATTCAGCAGGGTGCAAACAGGAACAAGTCCAGTGTGGCTGAGCAGATCCAAGTGGGTGCAAATAGTTCTGATCTTTCTCAGCCGAGGTGCTCTCAGCAAGGTCCACTGGATGCCAGTAGTGTCAACTTGATTTAAGTCTCTGTGGTGGTGCGTGGTGCAGCCGGTGACGGTGGTTGAAGATGAAGTGAAAAAGGGTTGTCACGCCCCTGTTTCGGTGGAGTGAAGGAGAGAAAGTAGAGATGGATAGGCTGTGGGTGGTGATTTTGCTTGGTTGGGATGGTGATGAAAATCACAAATTGTGAAGAAGAGGTTTTGGTATTCTGTATTTTTTTCTTTCCCTTATCTTCTTCCCATTTCTTATCCATTTCTATTGTATTTATAGAGAATTAAGAAAATGAACTTGGACAAGTTAAGTGGAGGGTCCAATGAGTTATTTAAGGTTTAAATCAAACTAGAATATTGGATAATTAAGAGAATATGCTTTGAGTTTGATTGGGTTTGGCATTGGGTTTGGGTTTACGGATTTGGTTTTGAGTTTAGGTTTTTGGCTTAGGATATTCTCACCTCCACTTCTTCTGAAGTCACTGTCTGTGATTTATTCATTACATTTTTCTTTGATTTCTTCGTTATTGCTCCGAATTCTACAAAAACACAAAAAATTTAATAATTAATTTAAAATAAAATAAAACAAAGATTAACAAAAATATACTAAGTGGTAAAAAAATGTTATAATTGCGGGTTATCACCCACCCGTACATTTATGTATTAATCTACGTGTTTATTGATAATGTCAATACTTTGTTGACTAGTTTAGATGATAGTGACCATGAAATGCCATCTAACCCTTCATCATTTTCAAGATGGGTTCACCTGACTTTTAAGTATATTCTTTTAAATTTGTGTATGGAAAACTGCGTTTGTTAAGTAATTTAAATAATTTAAAATATTTAATAGAAATATGATATTTTTTATTTGTACGACAAACATGTGATGAGCCGATAATTTTTAGAAAGGAAAAGGAATACGCTTTGATTGGGGAGATTTATTTTTAGAAACGGTATTCTTCGTTCTTTGGTTACAGTTAAAACAGGGACGTGGGATTAAAGTAGGGCCAGATTTTGGCCGTTTATTTTAAAGCGACCTCTCTTCCTCATGGCGGCTCCTCAAGCTGTCAAGGAGGCTCCACCTTTGGCTGGGATTGGGGCCAATGTGGTGGAGGAGATGAAGCCTTCGTTTGCGCAAATACTAGGGAAGATACATGTGGAGATAAATCAATGAGCCGCCTGTGAAATGTACTCGGTTCCGTAAAGAAAGAGATCTGGCCATCGATATCACAGCCAAGGATGAGTTTAGAGAGGAATCTTTCACGGAGAAACATGTCATAGTGCTGAAGTTTTCAAGCTACCAACATATATTGGAAGCTATTCGGGATTCGATCCATAGAACATGGGGAATTATGGGAGAATTTTCGATGGGTTTACTTGATCAACGTCATGTTTTGGTGAGGCTACAATATGAGTTGGAAGTAAAAAAAGTTTTTATCAAGGGACTCGTTCCTGATACGAGGAGTTGGGTTCAAAGCTTTCCGTTGGCATGACGGTTTCAGTTTGAAATCAGATCTGATATCGGCTTTGTTGTGGGTGGAGTTGCCAAATCTACCGTTGCATCTTTTCCACGCCCCAATCTTGAAAGCAATAAGTGACTCCTTTGGAGACTTTTTACGCATGGATGACCATACGAGATGCCTAACTTGTCCTAATACTGCCATGTTATGCGTAGAGATGAGTTTGGCGAAAAAAACTTCCTTCAAGAGTTTGGATTGATAAGGTGAATAATAGGGTTTTATGGCGGAAAATCGAATACCCGGGTTTCAAATATTATGAACATTGTGCGATTATTGGTCATCAAGATGCTTTTTGCAGAAGACTTCTAGGTCAGAAAGGTAAGGCCCCTAGGATTTCATTGGATAAGGAGAAAAACATTGAAAGAAATGCAGTGAAATCAAAAATCATAAAAACAAGTATATGTGTCAGTTGGGAAAAAATCGAATGAACTAAATCAAGGTTCGACACCAAACAATGGCACAGGTACAAGCGGGGCAAAAAACTGTCAAGGGGAGAGGTACAAGAAGGAAATGGAGAAAAGCAGTCTTTGGGCGACAAGTCCTTGAATATCACGAATAAGTTTGCGACAATAATCGATGATCCAACGAAAAAATATGTGGATTAAGAACGCAAGGAAGAAGAGTTGAATTCAGTTGATCATGCAGTATAGATGGGAAGGAAAGGAATAAAAACCATAGAGAATGACAGGGAAGGGCTTGTTGAGGTCGAATATACAGTTAGCGAAACTGAGAGAGCCATTTTGGCTAGCAAAATATTTTGCGAATAAGGCAGAGAAGAAGAACTCTATTTCAGCTAGCAAAACAGAGCCAAACGACTATATTACAGCAAAAAAATCAGAGTCTAGTGACTCTGTTTCAATCAAAATTTTAGAAAATGTGGAGAGGAGAAGGGGAACGTATCAGTTAGTAAAAGTAAGGCAAATGAGGTTGTTACAGTCAGAAAATCAGAGAGTGCAACAGTTATATTACAGAAATTGGTAGCTGAGGCAGGGAAAGACTTACTGAGTACTTGTTTCTAGAGGGACTAAGTTAGCAGAAGTGGAGAGCAAGAAGGACATGAACGTGCAAGCAACAGTTGCACGCTATGGAACAACGGACTCACGTTCAGAACAACCCCGTGACACAGGGAAAACAGGCAACACATTTGTTTCTCCTGTGAATGAATTGCCAATGACAATAAGGGCGAATCTTTTAGTGATGTTGAATTCGGTTGAAAGCAAAAACAATGAGGGGATAGGGGAAGGCATACGATTGGATTCAAAATAGGTAGAGAATGATAAGATAATCGACAACAAGGTAGGAAAGCAGACAAGTCGGGTTGGCTCAACTACAACGCAATCAAGCAGCAGTTGGTAGCGGTTCAGGTTGCTCTTGAGAAGGAAGTGAGGTAGCAGAAATTAGGACATGGGAAGAGGTGACATTGAGGAGGCCGTTGGAGCAGTTAGGCACAAACTTAGCCAGTACGAAGGCAGTCAATGTCGAGGTTTTGGATTCGCAATGTGATGTGTTGGAACAGGGGGATAATAAGAATATGAGGGAATTTTTAGACAAAGCTATTAGCTTGGACGCATTTTACGAAAGAAGAAATTAATCTAAGGAATAAGATAATTAATATCAATACATTTGAAAGTGCTAGCGATGAGATGGATTCAGATTCAAAAGTGGGGCCTCACATGGCGTGGAGCAAGAAATTGGGTTCGTAGTCTGAGGGAAAACATGGTAAAAGAGACAAAAAAAGGTTTAAGATTGGCGATCCCTCTAGAAGAGCGTCGCTTAACCAGACGGGCTACAGATTCATCTTTCCAGGTTAGTCATGATTTTTTTTATCCCTTAACCCTTCCCACCCTAGATGCCGCCGGCTGGGTTCAACCCTGTGATCTAGTGATACCATCTGCCAATGCTCAACCACTGAGCTATCACACATTTGGCATTATGTTTTGGAATGCACAGGGTGTTGGGAATAAGGGTGAACCGTTGCAAACTAAAAAAGATGTGGGACATAAGGTTAGAATTTTCATGTTGACGGAACATATGATTCAAGCGAGTAGATATTTAGAAGTTGGGAATAAAATTAGATTGGCGGGTTTTACGTCTAATGAAATGGTGGGAGGTAAAATTTGGTTGTTCTGGGTAGCTGATATGAGTGTTACGGTACTGGATCGATTTGATCAGATTATTCATGAAAGATTACAGACGCTAACTCCAGGCTGTTCTTAATATCTTTTGTTTATGTTAAATGTTCAGTGGAATAGAGAAGAGAGCTCTAGGAAAATATGAAGAATTTTGCTCTTCAGTGTGACTTACCGTGGATGGTAGGCGGAGATTTTAATGCTATTGTTAGTTCCAAAGAGAAGATACGATGAGAGAATCCCTTTGTGGTCAGTACGACAAATTTTAGAGATTGTATTGAAAATTGTGGCTTGTAGGATCTTGGTTTTTCGAGCTCGAAATTTACTTAGTGCAACAACATAACTGGTAGAGGTCGTATATGGGCAAGACTGGACAAAAGTTTGGTGAACTCAGAGTGGTTGGCACAGATACCGAATACTACAGTGGAACATTTTTATCATTCTTTCTTTGATCAGTCTCCTATCTTGGCTTCCTTTCCTATTCAGGCAAGGTCAAATATATCTCCCTTTTGATTCCTTCATATGTGGATGACGCATCCGTCCTTTACTCATTTGGAAGAGTCAGTTTGAAATATGAATATTTCTAATATGAGGGCGGTTAATAGAGTTGATATAAAATTGAAAATGCTCAGGAAAACACTTATTAGATGGAAAAAGGGAGTTTTTGGGAATGTCTTTAGCATAATTAGAGCTTTAGAATATGAAATGCAACAATGGGAAATTATACTTCTTTTGGGGTGAAAGGTGAATGGCAGTAATGTTTTGAACCCGAATGTTGTTTGGGATGTCAATGCTAGTTGTAATCTTAATAGATGTCAGACAGAATAGAGGTTTGCATTGAAACATGAGGAGTTATATTGGCTTCAGAAATCAGGGGTGGAAGTTTTGCAGAAGGAAGATGCTTGTACAAATTTTTTTTACGTCGGTTAAATCTAAACAGAAGAGAAGGGTTATAAATCAGTTACTTTGCCTTCGGGGCGAGAGATTTTGGATTCTGGCGAAATTCTACAAGAAGCCAATAAAAGTTTTCAGGAGTTACTCTCTTCTCAGGGTAATAATGTTTTGGACCATGATTTGTTAGACTGTATTCCTACGATGTTGAAATATTTAATTGTGAAGATCTAATCAGGCGCTCTATGTTGGAGGAGGTGAAACATGCAACCTTGAGTATTCCGAAAAATAGTCTATCGGGTCTGGATGGCTTTACTTTGTGATTCTTTCAGACTTGTTAGGAAGTGGTGGATACAGATGTTTGGGAAGCAACGATTCAGTTTTTTTGAAGGGGAGGCTCTGTAGTGTTATAACGCTTATTCCTAAAACGCAGATGCCAGGTTCTTTATATGATTTCAGACCTATTAGTCTATGCAATGTTATTTATAAAATTTGCAGTAAATTATTTTGCAATAGACTGGTTGCACTACTTTTAAATATAGTTGTTCTGGAACAGGGTGTTTTAGTTAGAAGGAGAACCATTGTAGAAAATATTGGTCTAGCCCAAGAACTTATGCATGATATTGGTAAACACAAATTTGGCGGTAATGTTGTTCTTAAAATTGATATGGAAAAGACATATGATCGGTTAGAATGAAATTTTTTATTTACTGTGCTTAGAAGATTTGGCTTCTCAAATAGAGTGTGCCATATTATCTCCAATTGCATCACAAATTGTGGCTTCTCTGTTTTCCTGCTAGGTGTTTCTAAGAGGCATTTTAAATCTTCGAGAGGTTTGAGGCAAAGGGACCCGTTGTCTCCATTACTTTTTGTTATTGCTACTGAAGTGTTGAATAAGGGATTAAGATGTCATTTTAGAAAGGAGAGATTGGTTTTTATTACACTCCTAGATATTGCACGCCTATAACACATCTTTTGTATGCTGGTGATACTTTGATATTGGTAGGAAAACATCGATCTTAGGCTGTTTGAATTTCTCGAAAAAGTATAGCAGGGCCTTGGGTTAGAAAATTAACTTAAATAAAAGCTATTTTATGATTGAAGAAAAGGCGGCGGCAGAAAGGTTGGTGGCTATAAAAAGCAGTGTTCTAAAAATCGGCCTAGGCGCTAGAAGGTGGAAAACCGCCCAGATTAATGGCTGGGCGGTTCAAGGCAGTCTGGGCGGGATCTAGGCGGCCTAGGCAGGGTCTAGGCGGTCTGGGCGATTTTTATTTATTTTGATTTTTGATTTTGATTTTTATTTTTTAATAAGGCTGATTGTGTTCTTATTTTATTTTCTTTCCTATTTTTTAGAAATAAACTATTTAATTGTTTTTTATTCAGTATATGTCTAAATGTAGCAAATGATGATTACTTAATGGAATTCTCAAAGGATCTGCCGATACCAATTTTACTAATGTAGATTTTATCAAACATAACTGAGGTTATTCATGCAATTTGAAGAAAAATAAAAGAGCACAAATTCAAATTTATATATAGTACCCATCATGACCAACTTCATTCATTTGAGTTTTAATAAATTTTGTTCACGATTGTTAATTTTTCATGTTTTTAAATTTTGCATATGTATATTGGCATTAAATTGGATGTAATTGATAAGGTATTATGCTTAACTTTTGTAAATTATTAAAGTAATAATACAAAACCTAAGACCGCTTAGGTGCCGCCTAGGCCCCTGGGCGCTAGGCACCTGCTCGCCACCCGCCCAGCGCCTAGCAATTTTTAGAACACTGATAAAAAGGTATACAGGTTTTCAATTCAAAAGATCACCTATAAAATATTTGGGAGCCCCAATACATCAGGGAATGAGTAAATTAATTTATTTTGAAGAGATGGTTGGTTAATAAAATCAGGAAAATAATGGAGGGTTGGAAGGCTAAGTTGTTATCTCTGAGTGGTAAACTGGTTTTAATTAAGCACATGCTTAGTTCGATTCTTATCTATACATTGAGTGTTATGTGTGTACCGCAGAAAATCTTAGACAAAATTCAGAAAGCAATGACATATTTCTTTTGAGGAGATTGTGAAAGGAAAATGAAAAAAAAAAAGTGGGTATCCTGGGGTAAAATTTGTTTACCTTTGGAGGAAGGAGGGTTGGGAGTAAGAAATTTTGAAGCGATAGTGAAAGCTTTTCGTATTAAAGCTTTGTGGAATTTAATATTTCTAATTCATTATGGTCTTCTTTCATGAGATTGAAATATTTGCAATTAGGTGTTCTATTGAAGAGGCAAAAAGTGAAACAAAATGCTTCCCCATTGATGAAAAAGCTTTTGAAAGTGAGAAATATTTTCTTGGGGAATTCGATTTGGCGAATAGGTAAAGGTAATGTTAGCTTCTTTGGTGAGAATTAGAATTTATCCATTGTTTTTTTGAAACCTATTTCTATGACTGATCAGGATGTGTGGCCTTCATTCCGAAAAAGGAAGGATGGCGGTTTTGAGATGCTAGGGACAATCTTGAAGGAGGAAGCCAAAAAGTTTTATGAGGGGAGTTGCAAGGAAAGATTTTTAGTGATGATATGTATGTTTGGAAACCTAGCCTGAATAGTTTGTTTTCTTATCGCTCAGCTTATCATATGCTAGTGGATAAGAAAGAAGAAGTGCCTCTTTATAAGAGTATTTGACAACCTTGTTTTCCTTCTAGAATTTCTGTTTTTGTATGAAAATTGTTATTCCACGACCTTTCGGTAGATGGGGAGTTGTTTCGTTGCGGGTTTAGCTCGCCTCAGTGTAGATGTTGTGTTCATTCAGATGTAGAATCAGTAAAGCATCTTTTCATTGAGGCCGAGTTGGCGGCGAATGTGTGGAAACATTTCGAGCTGATATTTGGAGTTCATGTGAGTATATATACCGAAATAGGGACATTGTTAACTGTTTTGTTCCGAAGAGCCAATGAGGTATCTTTGGTTGGATGTTGTATTATATCACGCCTATGTTCATTCTGTGGGAAATTTGAAAACAAAGATGCAAAAGAGTTTTTGAGGGGGATAAGCCGAATGCTCATTCGGTGATTATCTTAGTCCGTAGGTGGCTTCGAATGTTTAGTACAGTTTACATGCTTAAGAGAGAAAATGTCGTTAATGGTCTGTTGATTACTTTGGGTTTAACAATTAAATCAGTGACTATAAATGATAGTAGAATTGTGTATTGGGATTTTCCGCCTGACGACTTTTTTGTTATGAATGTGGATGGGTCTTCGGAAAAAAAGGGGCTTCAGGAGGGGTGGTTATCAGAGAAGAGAATGAGGATTATGTAGCTGCTCTTCAAGGTTTTTTCGAGGAAGGAACCAATAATAAGGCTGAAGTCTTGGCAATTTTGAAGGGCTCAAAGCTATGTGATAGGCGTCGCATCATGAAAGTGGTGTTACAAACTGGTTCAGATCTGGTTTCATGGGGAGAGCAAGATAATTTGGTTTTTTGAAAATATATGGGGGGACATTGATAACATTAGAAGAGGGGAAATTATCCTTTGTAAACACATATTTAGAGATGCAAATTCAGTGGCAGATGCTTTGGCAACAAAGACGCAGTGGGAGAGAAGGTTTGCGGAATACAATAGTTTGAACTTCTCGTCCAGAATTTTGGGGTTGATTCGTTTAGATAAGTCTCATACCGCGTATATTAGAAAATGGTGCAGAGTTTTCTTCCGTCTGAAGCTCGGAGAACTGGCTAGAGTAATTGTTGTGGTGTATGTTTTAGTGGATGCTTGGATTGTATATTTGTTGTCCAGAATATCTATGCATTTGTAGGTTTTGAGACAGTAACGACAACAATAGGTTCTTGTAGATGTGAATGTTAGAGGCTTTTATATGGTGGTAATGGGCATGGAGATTTGGATAGTTGCAAGAATTTGGAGATGCTTTCTTTAAATTCTTTGATTTATAATTATCTTTGAGGTTTGGAGGAAGGCCCTTTTTATTATGGGGTTTTTGTTTTGATTTTGTGGATTTGGCTCTTAAGTTCTTTTAGTTAATTAGGACCAGCCCCTAGGTTCCTATTTTCTTTTGATGTGTTTTTTTTTTTGGTGAATTAAGTCTAGCCCTTGATTTCTCAGGATTTGGACTTTTTTTTTTGAAAGGCAAACAAGGTTTTTATAGGATCTCAGAACCCACTAAAGATGCCGCAAGCTGGGTTTGAACCCATGACCTAGTGGTACCATCCGCCAAGCTCTAACCGTTGAGTTGTCATGCCATTGGCACAAGATTTGGACCTTATTACGAGAGCTAGCTATTTTGTTTTTCTTTGGTATTTTGTTTTGGTGATTTAGGGCTAGCCTCTAAGTTTTTGGTGATTTAGGTATAGACTTTAGATTCTATGTTTTTCTTTTTTCGGATACATTCGTAATGTACACGGATGATGTAAATTTTTTTGATTAAGTAATAAAGGTCTAGTTACTTAAAAAAAAAAAAAAACATGTGATGAGCTTTTTATAATTATTATTGTTATATTGTTTGCTCCTATATATGACGTCTTATTTATTTATTTATAAAAAGTCAAATACACAACTTCGGTGCAGCGATATGTTTGCTTAATAAGTTACTTTAGGCCATATCGCAAATAATTTTGCACTTATGTTAAATGATAGGAAAATTTTTCCTCCCTTATGTTACACACCTTAAGTAATGAAAAATTTTGTACATCCAAAAGGCCCATATTTTAATTTGACATTGTTTTGGGTTCATTTTAATGAGAATGACTCTTTTTATGATTATAAGCATTTTCGACATTAAAAAATGAATTTATTTATTAATAGCAGGTTGGGATAAACATAATAATATACAAAATAATGTTTGATTGAAACGATTTTGTTCGGTTGTTGATGGAGAAATTTGAGGGAAAACGTGTGTTGACGTGAAATACATTTGAAACACTTGGATGTGATTTGTTTGTAGCGATACTTTGTTGACTAGTTTAGATGATAATGACCATGAAATGCCTGCTAACACCGTTCATCATTTTCATGATAGATTCACTTGACTTTTAAACAAGAATTGCGATTTTGTTTTTCGAGTTGATTTCGGTCCCTTTGATTTTAAAAAATATTTTATGAAATATTTTGTTTTGTGTAGAAAAAAGATAAAAATTTTGATTGTAATTTTAAATTGAACAAATAAATTATACATTTTAAACTCTTAAATGGTACATAAAAAGTCACATATGATTTGTAGTGTCATAAATTCATAATACATAAGAATCATTCACATAATACACTTTTTGATATTAAAATAACATTATATCATGTTTTATACGAAAATTAAAATATTTATTTATTTAAAAAAAAAATTTCAACCTATTTCGAATTTCGAAAGAGATTTCAGTAACTTCAAAATAAGAAATATTTCATGAAATTTCGACTTATTTCGATAAATCACATTTCTTGCTTTTAAGTATATTCTTTTAAATGTAATTATGAAAAACTACATTTGTTAAATAAATTAAATAATTCAAAATATTTAATAGAAATATGATATTTATTTATTTGTACGACAAATGTGTGATGTGAGCTTTTTATTAAGACTCACAAAAGCACAAGTCGAGGGGACATCTAAGACAATGCCTAACAAACAAATCCCTATGAATTAAGAGACTTTATAATCGACTAAGCATGTGACATTTGGACTATAGCTGAGAAATACCTTTAAGGTCTCGACCTAGACCTAACTTTTCTTTCTCCCAAATTTTCTTGTTTTTCTTTTGCTATAGTAAGTAGGGATCACGATATTAACTATTAAGTTTGCAATATTTCTTGGTGAATTCATACGAAGGGTCAGACATCCAAAATGTGAACGACATGACAAGCTGTTTTGTGTGATTATGATGCACCATACAAATGCATCTCTTGACTTTGAGAACCCATACCTTATGAGAACACGTACATCTCGAAAAGAGACATGCATTTTTGCATAATGCTCAAAATACAAAATGATATTTTAAAAACATCAAACTATTCTTCACTATTTTGAAAATATTAAACAAACATCACCACTTTCAATATATATAAAATTACAATAAAATTAAAATATATTGTTATTATATGAATGCACCACAAATGTTGCTAACCAGGAAAAAAAAACTAATGGCATCATCATTGAAATCTATATTACAATCTCTATTACAATTCAGATCGGTTTTTTGGTTTGTCCTACGTGGCATGAGGAAGTATAATTGGCAGAACTTAAGTGACAATTTTGAACCCCGAAACTTTCCTCCAAGTCTCCGCGCTTCTCTCTTCTGTAATCTCCTCTGCGCTTCTTCTCTCCCACCACCGACCACCCAATCCCCCATTTCAACCACCACCTTCGTTCGGGATGGTGTTTCACTGTCATTAAGAGGAGCTAGAGGACACTTCAACTCCTCCTCTCACACTTAGCTTCTTCTTCTTCCTCATTTCTCTCTGTCATCCCCAACCTAGAACCCACACCAGCAACACCATCTTCCTCCACCTCCGCCACTGGGATCTGTGGGTTCTTCCTCAGCAGATGGGTTCTTCCTCCACCTCTCAGCAGATGGGTTCTTCCTCCACCACTCGGTTGAATCGATAAGTTCTTCCTCAGCAGATGGTTCTTCATCATCAGATGGGATCGATTTGAGCTCGGTTGAATCGAGATGGGTTCTTCATAATCAGATGGGATCTTCATCATCAGATGGGTTCTTCTTTCTTCTTCTTTTTCGTCTTCTTCTTCTTCCTCTCGGTTCTCATTCTCTAATCTCATCAGATGAATTCGTTTTTATTTGATTGAAATGTTTGGGATGAGATTTGGTTGTGTTGTAAGTTTGATTTTGGTGTTTCTTTTGTGATTGGTTCTGGAATTTGTGGTTACAAATCTGCAATTAGATTTCTATTAGGGAAACATGTATGATGGTCGGTAAAAATTGGGGATTTTGTTTCTGCTATGTGGAAAACAGTGGGAAAAACTCTGATGTGCTGGTAATTCCCAAGAAGCCAAGATCATTGGATGTTCATAGTCTGTATGTTGAGAAATCTAGGGGTTTGGAAGAGGGTGGGGGTAGTGGGTTCAAGAGGAAGAGGAAATCATTAGGGACCTCTCAGGGAGTCAGGAGTTTAGGTAATAAATATGAGTTGCTATGAGAGATTACAGTGCAATTAGCAACAAGAAGCTTTGGTGAAGGATTCATGGGAGATTATGAAGCCAAACATTGGTGAATTGAGTATTCAGTTGTATCGAACGTAAGTTTTCTTTCATTTAAGCAATTAAATTTCAGATTTATAGATATTTGAACACTACATTTTGATCCATGCAGACTCCTTATGTTTCTTGATACCTATTGATTCTAAGTTTGCTTTCATAGTTTTCAAGTCTGATTGTGCCTAGAAAATGGTACTAATTTTCACATCGATATAGCCCCAGAGGCGAAGGCGTTTTTCTCTTTTCTAAAGGAGAATGATGAGATCTCTGCGAACAATCCTAGACTCAAAGTCCATGCTATGAAAGTTTTTCGAATGGTCAGTGCTTCTTAACTCATTCATTTCATCTTTATTTAGCCTTCTATTGTCAGCAGTTTATTTGGTTAGCACAAAATCTTAAAAATAATGTAATTTTTGGATTGCATGTATATAGATATTTCAGTAGTAAAAATAATGAAGACAGGTTATTTTAACCATAACATGATAATAACATTGTTAATGTTAGAAATACCAATGTTACAGTTGAGAACCAAATACTAAAACTCTAATTACTGTCATTGTTATTATAGTTGTCATTGTTATTATAGTTGTAAAATAAGGTGTATTTAACTGGAATTGGATCAGAGTTGTGAAGCTGCTGTTCAGCTTCGAAAGACGGGTTGGGTTGTGCTTCCTGAAAATACTCTCAAGCATTTAGGATCGGTGCATCACAAGAAGGGCATTACTGATCCCCAGTTTGAGGTATACTTATAACTTTTTCCAAATGACATTTTGCTTCCTATGACATGGCAGGATGTGAATTATATTATTTGGTTTTTTTTTTATATGTGTTTTTTTCATCAAATTTCAGGTGAATGGTGAATCGTTGTTGAAGACTATCAAGGGAGCAGTAGGAGAGAAATGGAGTGATGAAATGTGCGGTGCCAAGGATGGATTTGTACCCAGTGCTCAATGGATTGATCAATTGGTAAGCATTTGTCTCTTTTTTCCCTAATTTTTACTATCCCCAAAAAGCTTGCTCTATGCACAAATTTTTAACATGAGATTATTAACATTGTTTGCATTAACGAGTATTGAATTTTTATTTTTTGTAGTTAGTTTAACGTAATTGTAACATACAATTGAGCAATTTTTTTTTAAATTAACTAAAAACCCATGTTGCAAATATTTGATATAACTTTAAAGGTACGATGTACTTATGTGGTGTTCATGGCATTGATTGCCATTATAAGTTTTATGACAGGTTCAGACGGGTTTCAATATTGAAAAATACAGGGGAAACTCTGTTAAAATTTTGACTTTTTTATTGTTCATGGCATTGATTGTCATTATAGTCACTTATGTGAATGATAATTTCTTATGACATGTTCAGATAAATTACTTTATTCAAAAAAATTCATTTTTTTTATATAATGATATTGTGTGCATGTCTCTTCGACTGTTTAAAACCATCTCTATTACAAAACCTCATTTAATACTTAAAACGGTGATTATATATTTCGCTGAGACGACAATTTTTTGTGATTGCCAAATTATGTGAGGTACAAATGCTTATAACAAGTGTCTTCAACTGCTGCTTTATTTTTGTAAAATTTTAAACATTTTTTTAATTTTTGTAAAAAATTCATCTTAACATTCTTCTAAACCGAATGTGTCATTCTGTTTGCCCTAATTAAATTATGTTTTTTCAACTGCTGCTTTATTAAACCGGACATCAATTTCTGCCAAAACTCACTTGGACAAACCCCAAATGTTTTTATACAATTATGCAAGTGTTTTAAGAAATTGAATTAAAACCCCAAATGTGAGTATTCGACGTAGCGGTGAAGGTATGATGTAATCTGCGATAGTGCCAACGGCACGGGTATTACACTAGGTTTTTTACAATTCAAATATGTTTTTTTACTGTTCATAATACTGTAGACATTCTACATATCCTATGTGGCAAAGTTATACTTTTGGCAGAACTTAAGTATAAAATTTTTACCCCGATGATTTCCTCACTCGCTCCACACCACCTCCCCTCTCTTCCTCTGCGATTCCAACACAGCCCAACGTCCTCTTTCTTCTCCCCAGATTCTTCATCTGTCTGCCAAAGGAAGAAGAAGGTTCTTGGTCTGCCAGCTGATATTCACATAATTATTACATAATATATCCCTTAATTTATACATGTTAGTGTTTCGATTATTATATTTTATAGTAATTATTTCGTTTTCATGTTTTTGTAGGAATTTGAGCGTAAACGATGAAATCATATTAAGGCGACAAGTTAAGGAACGACAATTAGTCGATTCCAACGGTGGAATAAAGCAGTCGCAAACCTAAACCCGAAACCTAATTCATAACCTAAACCCGAAACCTAATTCATAACCTAAACCCAAACCTAATGCCAAGCCCAATCCTTCTCCAAATTATACATTGATGAATCATTCCCTCATTTTATCCCTATTCATTTTGATAATTTTCTATAAATAGAAGATAATAGGGTGAGAAAATAGGGAGGAAGAGAAGGGAAGAAAAAGAATTAGAAAAATATCAAAACCTCTTCCTCCTCCAAATTGATTCCTCACCATCACCACTCATCCATCTCTCACTCACTCAGCAATCACCGCCACAATCACCTCGCCACCACCATCACCCGAGCACCACCACCACCACCACCTCCGGACAGTCACCTCGCCACCACCGAGCTCCGCCACCGTCATCACGCCACCACCACGAAACAGGGGCGTGACAACCCTGTTTCGTGTCAAACTTTCACTCCGCCACCACTCTCTGCTCCTCTCCCCTGTCCACACAACCGCCACCACCTCCGCACGAGCACCACCACCACAACCACCGCGACTCTGTTCCGCCTCGCGACAGAGCCACAGACCCTGTTCCTCCTCTCCTCTCTTCGTCTCGACCTCCTTCCTGCCTCCCTCTCTCACGACCACCATCACAACAGACCGAGAACCACCACCACGCCGCCTCGCGAGACAGAGTTCGCATGCGGAAACAGGGGAGTCATCGCTCGCTGCTCTCTCTCTGTTTTTGAGTTTTCTCGTCGTTTCCTCACCTTCTCTCTTCTTTTGCAGGTTCTGGAGACAGTTGGGAACGAGAACGCTCACGAGGAGCTCGCGAGGAGCGGAAACGCAGCACCGCGAGCGGCGGTGCTCGCTGGAGAAGAAGGCGGAGCGAGTACTGTAGCAGCACTGTAGCCTGGCGGGACTGAGTCAATTTAAGCTGGCTATTCACACCCCAGCTATCTGTAAGAGCCACCACATAGTGCTTTTGACCATTTGTCTCGGGATTTGTGCACAACCACCTGCTGATCTGCTTAGTACCACCACATCGAATTTGTGATAAACTAAATGGGTTGTATAAGTTATTTTGATTTATTTTACTGAATTGTGTGCTTAATTGTTAATTACAATTTATTTCTGAATTTTTGATAAATTGCTTTCACCTTGCATGTTCGAGAAATTAAACTTGATATGTTTGGTAGTTGGAATTACCCTTTATTAATATTCAAAGCATGTGCTAAAAATATTAAGATTAAACTTTGATTAAGTGTGCCCTAAAAAGACACTTAATACTTGGTAAGAGCGTATTTGCTTGAAATAATTTGTTAATGTTTGATAGAAACATGATATAAATTGAATTGGATTTTAACGATCACATATTCGGTGTAAGCAAGGGATTCTCATCCCTAAAGCTTCTCGTTTTAAATTCAGTAATTTATATTTAAATATTTTTGCTAACTCATTGGTGAGTCCAAGCCCA
Organism: Berberis vulgaris; assembly: GCA_963556465.1. Taxonomy (NCBI): domain Eukaryota; kingdom Viridiplantae; phylum Streptophyta; class Magnoliopsida; order Ranunculales; family Berberidaceae; genus Berberis; species Berberis vulgaris. The sequence goes on along the minus strand of OY747136.1, from coordinate 13,267,575 downwards.
CAAAACCCATCTCATCTATCTTTTATTTTATTTTATTTTTCTTATTTTTTAGTGTAGTTTTAAAAACACAGTAACCCCATTTTCTCTAAATTAGTTTAATTAAATTCTAAAATTCAATTGCATCCACCTTCTTCGTGGGATCGACCCGTACTTGCCGTTGTCTACCAGTTAGGTATCGTGCAATTGCGGTTATTACAAGTGGGTTAAATTAACCTATTTATTTAGGTTAGTTAAATCCGCATCACCAGCACAGCCCAACGTCCTCATCTCAGTCTTCATCTCTAATCCGCAGGACTGACAGCCATCTTCGGGTTTACGGTGAGTGTTCGTACTTCCTTTTAGGTGCTTTTAGCCTCTCTAAACTGGTTTGGGATCTCTTTCTGGATAGATCTGCTATCTAGAAAAACAAGTACATGCTAGGGGCAGACTCACTGATTAAAAAAAGCACTTTGAAAATGTAAAGGTGTATTTCTTCCCTTTGAGTTTTTGTTTACTGAAATTGATGTTTTGGGGATGGTTTGAACTGCTTGAAATTGTGTTTTTTAGATGGATTTTTTTGTTGATTATATTGAGTTTATAGTTTAGTTGGAGATGTTAATGTTGTGCTCTAAAATTATGGAAAGTAGAAGAAAGGGGGGTGTTTTTTGTTTTTGTAGGAGAAAGGGAAATGATGGGTTGCTATAAGTTGATGTATGAGGACTGATGGGTTCATTTCAACATCTGTGGTGGACTGCAAAAATGGGAGATATGTTTGGTGGAATCAAAGAAAAAAAGGAAAAAGATATTAGATGAAAGATTTTTTGGTTCATTTTCAGAATTTTCTTATTCAGGATGTCCTTATGATAAAGTGTGGCAAGATTTCACTTTGTCTTAGTGATGTTGTTGTAGCATCTATCTTATTTGGTTACAATTAGACAAGAATCGTTGGCTTTCCATTGGGGTAATCTTGACCATCTTTATAATTGAGTGTCAAGTTTCTACATTTATTTGCGACTCAATTGCAATATGTTTGTGCTTATCCTTTTCTTTGCAACTTGCAAATTGGTTTTTATGCTTAAAAGTGTTGTGAACTTTCATAGTTCCAATTTTAGTATCAGACATTGAAGGGAAAGGTAGTGTGTTTTGTTCTCAGCATCTGCTAACCATTTGTGACATTTTTGTTAAGCAGAAGACTTATGTTTACCTATCTCTCATGTATGCGAGCTTATATTGCTAGGCTATATGTCCCTAGCAGAATGTGTCACCAGCGAAAGGAGAGTTTGGCAATGTTAAGATAACCCATGGATGATGCAATGGGGCTGTTTTGATGTTGTAGGCGACCAAACATCCGACTTTACCCTTCTAGGAGGCAAAGTGGCCACTAATGGTCTAAAATAGATAAGCCTAAGAAGGGAGTGTTGGTTGTGATGGTTTGGGAAGCTTTTCTGGGTATCAACAGAACACGATCCTTATTACAGGCTATGTATGTGTAATCTTGGAATGAATATGAAATTACATATGAATGAAAATTTTGATGGTTTGTCATATTTGACTGGTAGATATAAAAAATTTTGAACCTTTTTTATTAAATATAAATAATACCCCAACTGTGAGTATTCGACATTGCGTAATCTGCGATAGTGCCAACGGCACGGGTATTACACTAGCCAAGGATTTTAACATGTTATCCTTTTACTATGAGATATTATTTGGTGTTCATGGCATTGATTGTCATTATAAATTTTTATGAAAAGTTCAGACAGGTTTCAATATTGAAAAATACAGGGGAAACTCTGTCGTAATTTTGGTTTTTTAATTGTTCATGACATTGATTGTCATTATAGTCACTTATGTGAAAATAATTTCTTATGACATGTTCAGATAATATCGATGCCAACGTATATATCAAATTTTGTATATTCAATGTGTGTGTTGGACTGTGTATTACATTCTTATGACAGGTTCAGTCTGATTTCAATATTGAAAAAACAGGGGAAACTCTATCGAAATTTTGTAATTGTCCAAAGTGTGTAAGTTTGACATTCTTCAAAATATTACAATTTTTTTTATTCCTAATGGTATTGTGTGTGACTTATTTAATTGTGTGTGACATTGATTGCCATTAGAATCATTTTTGTGAGTATAAATTCTTATATTAGGTTCAAACAAGTTTTAATATTGAAAAATGGGGGAAGCTCTGTCGAAAATTTCATTTTTTTAATTGTTTAAAATAAAATATATATAATCTTAACTTTCTTCAAAATATGACAATTTTTTTGGTGATATAATGATTTTGTGTGCATGTCTCTTCGACTGTTCAATGCCATGTCTTATTACAAAAACTTATTTTAATATTGAAAATGATGGTTATATGGTGCGTTGTTAGAGATATTTTTGTGAATGCTAATTTATGTGAGAAAAAATAAATGGCTAAAAAATGCATCTCGATATTCTTCTAAACTGAATGTGGCATTTCGTTTTTCTAATGACATTCTGTTTCTTAACTGTTGAGCCCTATTACAAAAGCTTTTTTAGTACTAAAACTGATTGTTATACAATGCTTTACTAAATTAAATGTGGCATTTGTTGTAGCCAAAATAACATGGATATTTCTTAATGTTGTAGCCAAAAGATGACATTTGGTGGAGATTAAATTCTTTTGCGCATTTGGTGGATATTTTTTAATGTTGTAGCCAAAAAATATTTGCGTTTAATGAGTACTATAATTTGTTTCAAAGTTAATTCATTCTAAGTGTTTTTTTTAAAAATGAAATAAAAATCCAATTGCGATTATTCGACAATTCCGTGCAAGTACGATGTACTCTATCGTAGTGCCAACGGCACGGGTATTACACTAGTGCTTTACTAAATTAAATGTGGCATTTGTTGTAGCCAAAATAACATGGATATTTCTTAATGTTGTAGCCAAAAGATGACATTTGGTGGAGATTAAATTCTTTTGCGCATTTGGTGGACATTTGTTGGATATTTCTTAATGTTGTAGCCAAAAAATATTTGCGTTTAATGAGTACTATAATTTGTTTCAAAGTTAATTCATTCTAAGTGTTTTTTTTAAAAATGAAATAAAAATTCAATTGCGATTATTTGACAATTCCGTGCAAGTACGATGTACTCTATCGTAGTGCCAACGGCACGGGTATTACACTAGTTTATATACATGTTTTACTATTCATTGCTGACTGAGACAAACATTAAACAAGAATTGGAGATAAAAGAGGACTATGATTGAAAGTTGGGAAGATGGTGAGAGTTGAGATTCATTCTACTGTATAATGACATGTTTGTAAATAACTAAATATAAAACATATAGAAGGGCAAAAAAATGAAATTTTTTAGTGGAATGTACATGTGACGGCGAGAGAAATTATAGTGTTTTTCATTATTTTTTTCAAAATGAAAACTATCGTAACTATTGATAAACTTAGTATCATTGAAATGCAGTTTTCAATACATTTCTAACAAAACTAATGATCAATATAAACACTTAAAATTTAAGAATATATATTTTATTTTTAAAACATGTAAGTATTTTTAAGATTTTCATGCATAAGTATAATATTTTTCAAAGAAACCGACGAACATTTTATTGAACATTCAAACAAAGACTCTGAACATTAAATCAAAATCTAATTTGACTCTAAAAAAATTAGTATTATAAAATATGATATTTTTATGAAACTAATTGAGGGCAGTGTTGGGGATGGTGATGTGGGTGTCCAGTGTATAATAGCTAATAGTAAAAATAAATAAACATATACAGAGTGCCAACGACATAGGTAATATACTAGTTTCATACATAAATGAAATGTGTCTTTTGGATTTAAACCTTCACTTAGTGCAAATATATCAAAGCTTCATTAAAGTGCTATGGTGAATGGATCTTGAACCAATGACCCTTTGAGACGAGACAAAGCAATCGCACCATACTGATTTCTGTTGAGCAAGATTGTTATATATGCAACCCAATAATGACCATGTGCTAACCTGATTTCATTTCCAAGTGAAGCGGTTACATTTCCACACTTATATAGGTAAGTTTACTTGAGTGATTTGCGAGTCACCGTATTCAACCTATTAAGGAATATATCTATCCTCTCATCATGAAGAACCATAAAATATAACTCATTACATTCTAATTCTAGTGACCAACTAAATTGCTCTTTAATTTGTTTATACCACATAGAACTGTGTCTACATTTTCAATACATAATTTGGGTTTCCATTAAAGGTAATTGATTTACTTAACAAACCTTAGTCCCATTTCTTTTGAAGGGGCTTGTCTTATTAGCGAGGAAACAGGGGAGGGAGGGGGGTGCAATCCTCCATCTCCATCTCCATCGAGATGTGGGAAGGCACACATTTCGAGGGGAATGGAGGGTTGCACCCCCTCCCTCGCCCGTTTCCTCGCCAATTAGAATTCCCCATTTTGAAGTGAGGTAAATCATTTCCCTCACAAGAACTGTAGTAAAAGGATTTGCTAAATTCCTTCTTGTTTGTATATAGTTGTAACCATGTTAGTGAATGTCACTCAATATCTTTCTTCTAAAATTAAAATATTAAAACATGAAAAAATGTAAAATTCGGCATGTAAAATTGTTGTTGTTTCACGTCTACTATTGTAAATGCAAAGCCTTGAAGGAACAGTGAAAGGTGTCTTTAATACGAATTTTTGAACTTCTCAAAATGCCCTATCAACAATAAAAATTTACAAAAACTGTCCTTATATTAAACAAATTATAATTAATTTTATATACATGTACAATCATATAATTTCTTAGTTGTTGATACTTATATCATTTCTATTTTAGATAATAGTATGAATCAAACATATATCAATATTTTTATGATACTATTTTATCATGTTATAAAATACAAAATTTCTTTCACATTAATGCGTGTAAATTATTCACATACTCGATGGATCACACATGAATTTATCATGCACGACGAGTACATGATTTTATTTTAACTAATCATATTAATAAAATGATGAGTATATGCACGCGCGCAGGTTTCACGCTAGTGAAATAAAAATATTGTTGCTTCTAATCTGCACTTTTGTATCTAATCTCTAAATTACTGTTGGGATTGAGGTACCATGGGTCCAGTGCTGGCTGATTAAAAATTTGGGATGTTTGGGCCCAATCCAAGCCCATCAGAGACAGAAGCCTACAAAGGCTGAAGGGTCGTCGCATTTGGTTTAAATATGAAATAGATATTGGCACATTACGACCAAGAAGGACCTCTTCAATTTTCATAGTAAAATAAAAACACTTCATATATATTTTTTTTTAGTGTAAGCATGGTTTTTATTGGACTGACAACATTTAAAGGCCTCCGACAGTGTTCAAACTTTGAACTTGTGATACTATCTGCTACAAGCCTACTCACTGAGCCAGTTCTTCATCGACAACTAAAGACACTATATACACATAATTAAGAAAAAAATTTGTTTATTTGAGTTTTGTTTGAGCTAGACCTTTGAAAAAAATTAAACACCAACATCAAACATAAAAAAAAAAAATGAGGTTCTACAAATGAACTCTAAACTCCATAAGGGAGTACGTAGGGTGGCCGAAACTAACCGGAGGTTGCGCTGCTTGTGCTGTGGCCTGAATCAAAAGTTCCCAAATTTATTCATAACAGTAAAAATGAAAATATGAAATTTTTTACCAAATAAAGTTAAAGGGGGTAAAATCTTTAAAAAAATATTTAAATAAGAGTTTTTGAGTACAATTTGTTTTAAATCGAGTAAATTTTTTTTTTTAAAGCTGAAACAATAAAATAAAAAATAAAAAAATCCCCCAATTTTTTTTTTTGAATTGAGGCTTTAGCCCAATTGCTTAATAAAAAATTCCAATGCACCTTTACTAAAAACAAATGGACTGGACTTAAGATTGGGCAACCAATTAAAAGCCCAATGAACTTGAATTGATTTTTCTCTTCTCTCATTTTCTTTTTGGTTTTTTGTTTTTTGTTTTGTTATTTTTAAAGCATATAGCATATATTACTAATAAGAATTACAGTATTGTCGGCCTGCTACAACAGCGAGGTTATGAGCCTCGTAATTGAGGTTTCTACAAATTAAATTACAAAACCAAAGGTTGTGAAGGGAAAGTAGTCTCTAAATACTACTAATGAGAGGTCGTCACACCCAGTCAATGGCTGCTCATCCAAGAAGATAGCGTCCCCGAGTCTCTCAGTAAAAAACCTGTCATCCACTGCTTAGCATGGATAAAAAGAAGAGCCGTTTCTAGGGCTGAACAAAAACCCGATCAAATCGACCGAACTGATCTAAACCGAATCGATTGGTTCGGATCGATTTTAAAAAATTCAAAACCGAAGTGGTCGGTTCGGTTTTCGGTTTCTATGTGATTTTAACCGACCAAACCGAACTGACCGAATATATATAATAAATAATATATATTTTATATATAAATAATACAATATGTTTAAAATAGTCGGTCGGTTCGGTTTTATTTCGGTTTCGATTCGATTTTAGTCGGTTCGGTTACAGTTTGCATAAATTAGAATCGATTCGGTTTCGGATCAATTTTCTTAATGGTCGGTTCGATTTCAGTTTGAAAAGTTGTAAAAACCGACCTAAGTCGGTTTGGTTCACGGTTTAAGTGAAAAACTGAACCGTCGGTTCGGTTTTCAGCCCTAGCCATTTCAGCTGACACTCTGCCATAGTACTATCCATCACCTCCCCATGCAAGTTGACTGCAAAAACTCCGACCGCTCCCTGTCGAGAATGGGCAAAAAAATTGCATCATATGTGACCACTGTCATATCCGGATCTAGGGAATGATGAATATGTTTGAGCTGTGAGGATTCTAAGGTTTAATATGTGACTTCTCGTTGAATGAATTTGGGCACGTATCATTGTTATCCGGGTAGTGGCTATCTTAGTGCACGGGCCAATAAGAGGTGGCGAAGAGGAATAGGGAATTGACCGAGTGTCGATAACAGATGTTTCAAAGACATGATAAATAGAGACATGATCGTTAGTGTCAACAGTGGTAAGGGCACCCCAACGACTCGAGTAAGTGGAGTTAGTACAAAATCACTGGTGTTTCCAAGCAGACAAGGTGCTATGAAAAGACAAATGAAACTTCTGAGCGTTGAATTTGGTTTTGTGGAAAATACAGTTGTTACGTGTTTGCCAAATAGTCTGAATAAAATATGTAAATTGGGAGGGCATTTCCTCCTTTATCTCAGAGTAGGTGTTCACAGTGTCCCACGTGAACTTAAGGAAAAGAGTAATATTAGGTACCCCAAACTTATCATGAAGCCAATCGATTGGGATGGGCGAGACAAGCCAAAGTTGGTGAATGATCGGACAGAGGAAAAACAGATGAGTAGCATCTTCTGTGTGGCTGTGACAGAAAACACAACAATCCTCCAAATGTGTGTGAAGTCAGGTGAGATTAGTCATGGTATAGAGGATATTTTGATTGAGCTTCAATACTAAAAAAATGACAGAGGGAGGCGCCTTGATTATCCACAATTCTCGTAACATCTTAACATCTATGTCAAGAGGGGGAGGGATTGAGGTGGAGCATTCAGATTGCTCTAAAGTTAACACTTTGGTAGCGTTCTTGACGATGAAAAAAAAATTTATCCGGGAGCCAGATAAGTGTGTCAGGACAATCTATGCGTCTGAATAGAATATCCCGAATGTCACTAGCCACAGGGGCATGGAAGAGAAAATTGATTAAGCTATCATTCCATTGGGAGTGTTGACTATTATGAATGGTCCACAACTCCGGAATTCTGTTGGGCAAATTTGGGGTCTTGGGATTGAGAATACATTTGGTCAAAAGTTACCAACATTCCCTCCAAAGGTCAATATTATCATCTGACAGCACTTGCCATTTAATTTAACGCTTAATTCTAGCAAAAATAGTGAGATTGCCTCTCCAAGCAAAATAAGTCAAGGACGGAGGTTTGAAAATTTGGAGGAGGCTTTTGGTGTTAAAATAGAGTGTTTTAAATTGGGTAACACGAGTGCTATGAGAGGAATAGATGACTTGCCACATGCCTTTTGCCATTAAGGCAAAATTTTTATTCCTCATTGAGTGAATATTAAAATCGCCAGATGGCGAGGCTGAGTGATGCGATCCCAGGTACACATGTGCTTAGCTTTGCTAGCTGTTGTCTCATTTTACCAGAAATTGCGAGCGAGAACATCAATTTTGGTAGTGATCGAATTAGGAAAAAGGAAAGTTTGCATGTTATAAACCGGAATCGAGTTGAGAACAGTTTTGATCATGACTGCTTTGCCCACTTGAGAAAACACTTTGGATTTCCAACTTGAGAGTTTGACATTGATTTTATCAATAATGAATTGAATCATTGGTTTGACATGAGAAGAGGCGAGTCAAGACATGTGTCCTTAGGATTGTAGAACTTTTATCCTAGGATCCTTTTAATCATTTTTGCATGCTTGCATGAACCAAAGATTGTGATTTCGCGAAATTATACGAAATTATTTGTTTTTTTTTAAATTTCGAAAAGAAAAAGGGTGAAATACAAAATTACGTATTTTTTAGGGGGTTTTTCCAAATATTTCGATGTTTTTTCATAAATTTTGGGTTTTTTTCCGTAAATGTTTTAAAAATACAAAACTAGCTACTAAATTTTACATTTTTTCAATGATTTTTTTGAAAATTTTCAAGTTTTTTTCGAAAACTTTCGGGATTTTTTTTTCGTATATTTTGAGTTTTATTTCTTCTAATTACTTATTAATTTTTGAAACCACCCCCTAATTTCCTAGTTATCACTTCTTCTACATATATATTGATTTTTAAACTACCCATTGATTTTCTAATTATAAGTATTTTGATTTCATTTAATGTGTTTAGTACATTTATTACTTGCAGATTTTTTTCATATATTTAATATACCCTTGAAATTCATTATATATTTCATTTATCCTCGAAATTTTCTTTACACACCGAAATATTTCTTAAAATCATGAAGCCAAAATTTACTCGAAAAACGAAATCACAATCCTTGGTATGGAACATTAGAGTTGTAGTACACCGAAGATTTGTCGAAATTATGAAATATCTTCAGGGCTGAAATTTGTGCTCTATAATGACATATGTTGTAATTATGAAATATGTAGAAGGGCAAATAAAATGAGAGAAATTGTGGAATGTACATGTGGCAGAGAAATTTTTTTTCTTCTCAAAATTAAAATTGTCATGACTATATACTTAATGGTCCGATTTTAATAAACTTGATATTGTTGAAATGCATTTTTGAAGATCTTTACAATAAAATCAATGATCAATACAAAAACTTAAAATTTCAAAATATGCATTTAAAATCTCATGAATTCAAAACAGAACTATATTACAAATCAAAAGGGTGTTTCAATGTTTGAGAGATAAATGATGGCTAGGACTGAGAATTGGGAAAATCTTGAGGGCTGAGGTTTGTTCTCTATAATTACATATGTTGGAAATATGAATATGTAAAATGACAAATAAAATGAAAAAATTTGTGGAATGTACATGTGGCGGAGAGAGAAAATTTGTTTTTTAAAATTAAAATTGTCATAAATATATACATAATTGTCCGATTTTAATAAACTTTATATTGTTGGAATGCATTTTTTAAGATTTTTTTCAATAAAATCAATGATCAATACAAAAACTTAAAATTTCAAAATATGCATTTAAAATCTCATGAATTTTATGTTGAAGTTTTTAATAAAAAATATGCATTTTCAATGAAATAGTCATCTAAATAAGCACTCAAACAAAAACCCTAAATTCTAGATTTTGAATAAAAAAAACTTATATTAAAAATCAAAAGGGTATTTCAATGTTTGAGAGATAAATGACGGCAAGGATTGAGACTTGAGGGCTGAGATTTGTTCTCTATAATGGCATGTGTTGTAATTATGAAATATGTAGAAGGCAAATAAAATGAGAAAAATTGTGGATGTACATGTGGTGAAGAAAGAAAATTTTGCTTTTTTTTCCTCAAAATTAAAATTGTCATAACTATATACTTAATTGTCCGATTTTAATAAACTTGATATTGTTGAAATGCATTTTTGAAGATCTTTCCAATGAAATCAATGATCAATACAAAAACTTAAGTTTTCAGAATATGCATTTAAAATCTCATGCATTTCATGTCGCAGTTTTTAATTTAAAATATACATTTTCAATGAGACAATCATTTAAATGTGCACTCAAACAAAGACTCTGAACTCCATATTTTGGAAAAAAAAACTATATTAAAAATCAAAAGGGTATTTCAATGTTTGGGAGATAAATGACAGCTAGGATTGAGAGTTGGGAAGATCTTGATGGCTGAGATTTGTTCTCTATAATGACATATGTTGTAATTATGAAATATGTAGAATGAAAAATAAAATAGAAAAATTGTGGAATGTACATGTGGCGAAGAGAGAAATTATGTTTTTTTTTTCTCAAAATTAAAATTGTCATAAATATATACTTAATTGTCCAATTTTAATAAACTTGATATTGTTGGAATGCATTTTTGAAGATCTTTCCAATGAAATCACGATCAATACAAAAACTTAAGTGTTCAAAATATGCATTTAAAATCTCATGCATTTCACGTCATAGTTTTTAATTAAAAATATGCATTTTCAGTGAGACAATTTCTAAAGGGGCATTAAAACAAAGACCTTGAACTCTATATTTTAGAAAATATTTATATACGAAGTGCCAATGGCACGAGGAATAACCTAATCTATGATAAATTGATAATAAGAACAAATATGGTCTGAAATTGAAAATATAAAAGTGATGGTTAACATGCATGTGACAAAGCCTCGAGTATAAAAATAAGAATAGAGTGCAGACCATCTCCTAGAAGTTTTGTTCAATAAAGGAAAGGGAATTTCAAATTTGAAGTCGCGTAAAATGTGCAAATACAACATTTCTCATTCGAGGTTGAGTGATGGGTGTCTTTAACATTAACTTATAAACATTAAATTTGAACATGTGATTACAAGGAAGTAGTATATTTACAAAAGTGTTGCAATAACTAGGATATTTACAATGGTGAAATAATAATATATATTTATGTTGAGATTAATAATAGTATATATCTAATAATAGTATAATTAAAATTATTAATAGTTTAATTATATTATGTTGAAATTAATAATAGTATAATTGAAATCAAATTGATAATATAAAAAAGTAGAAAAATATATTTAAATAATGATGAAAAAATTGTACGGAATGAGGTTGGAGTGATGAAAAATTGAAAAATTAAGAGATCTTTAAAATTAGTTTTTGATTAAAATGAGGTATGATTGATATCAAATTTAATATTTACCATTAGAGATGCCCTTAAACAAATCAATCAGCCTCCCATGTGAAACATGTAGATACTTTTTTTTTTTTGAAAGGCAAACGTGCTACCGGTCGGTATAAAACCCAAGATATGGGAATTAAACCACCATAACCTTAACCATCCAACATGCAAATTATTTTGCACGTGGATAAATCATAGTATTCCTCTGTAGCTCGTGATTTACTGGGAGCAAGTGAGCAACAGTAAGTTCTATATGAAATCAATCCATTAGTCAACAAGTACGTACTAGCTCACTGTGATGGATGCAGAGGTACTCTGCAACAAAGTGGATAGGGATAAAGGAAGCTTTTGATTTCAATTAGGCAATTATTGCACAAGTTCAGAGGATCAATTCAAGCATTGCGGTAGATCAAAATGTGAAGTGTCTTTGGGATATTTCATGGGGAATTCTAATTGTCGAGGAAACCAACGAGGAAAATAGGGAGGGAGGACCCTCCATCCCCCTCGCGATACGTGCAAGGGATGGGACACACGCATCGCGAGGGGGATGGAGGGTCCCCCTCCCTCCCTCGCTGTTTTCCTCGCTGGTTTCCTCACCAGTTAGCCAAGCTCATATTTCATAGTACAATCAGTCTAGAGAGCCAGGCCCTGGCACCGGCCGTGCTCTTTAGCACGTGTTGAGGAGAGAGATTAAAACAAGAGTCAAAACAAACTCCCCTTCCCCAAAAACATATCTTTTAGCAACACTTATCTTCTCTTCTTTCTCAAAACACACACTTTCTTTACGGTGAAAGAAATCTATGCAGTGAAGAACCCAATGTGGAGACAAATATATGCAGTGAAAAACCCAATGAAGAGAAGAGATATGGTTTGTGTTGTGATGAACCAGTGAAGAACCAGTGGGAGAAAGATCACAATCAGCTGAACCAGTGAAGAACCCAATGGAGATGAATTAGATAATTCAATCGGCTGATCTTTCTCCCACTCTTTGAATCTTCTAAGTGAAAGAAGAGACCAAGCTTTGAGTTCGAAGTCCGATCAAAAGAAACCCATTGATCAAATGATGCTTAAACTCAAAACAAAGAAAAACCCATTTTGATTAAGTAGATAAGAGAAAACAAGAAACAAAAAATGAATGATGGACTTGCTATTCTCTCTCTTAAAAACGTGCTTAATAGCCTCCCCTAGCGCTAGAGGCCCGACTCTCTAGACTTTTTGTTTATAGTATGTAGGGCTACATAGTGTTTTTTTTTCATGCAAAAGTACTCGATTTGCTTTTGGTATTTGTGTCACTGAACAGAATAGTCTTTGATTTATGCGTTCGTCCGTAAAACCCATAGAATTCTGAAGATAATGCCATAACCCTAATAAATGTTGGTATTTGGAAGTACTACAAAATCAACTTCAATTGACAATTACCTACGTGAAAGACGCTTTAAGAATAAGATCATCTCTATATACAACTCAAACGAAGAGAAACTAGAGGATATGAAGGACATTGAGGCTGAGTGCATCAAACATTTTGAAAGGGTTTTTGCTGAAGACCAGGGTGCCTATGACACAGGAGTTATTGATGGCTTACATGTTGAAAGAACCATAACTGAAGCAGAGGCTATGGAGCTGAACCAGGAGGTGTCCAGGAATGAAATTACAGAAGCTCTTTCCTTAGTAGGATCTGATAAGGCACCTAGCCTGGATGGCTTATCTTCCCTATTCTTCAAAACAGCTTGGAGGGTTATAGGGAATGATTTCACAAAGGCAGTGAAAAACTTTTTCAGAAGTAAAAAGCTCCTAGGTGAGGTAAATGTGACGTACATTACTTTGATTCCTAAGGTTACTAATGCATCTTATCTGGGTGATTTCAGACCGATATCTTGTTGTAATGTATTGTACAAATGCAACACCAAGATCTTGACATACATGATGAAGAAAGTGGTGCATAGATTGGTTAGCTTGGACCCGTCTGCTTTCATTAGAGGCAAAATACATTCTACATCCTAAATGTAATAACCCACAGATCACCCACCTTTCCTTTGCAGATGACCTCATTGTGATCTTCCATGGTAGCATCAAGTCTGCAACTGCTCTTTCTACTGCTTTGAACCTCTTCAATTCAAGCACGGGACTTGCCATTAACTGCTCTAAGAGTAACCTCTTTGCTGCTGGGATCCCTAATAAGGAGCTTGATTTGATAACTAGGTGCCTGGAATTCAAACTGGAGACTCTTCCAGTGAAACATCTAGGACTACCGTTAATTTCTTCTTGACTGGACTACAATCAATGCTTACCATTGATAGATAGAATCCGTAAAAGAGTATAATCTTGGAAGAATAGGACTCTCTCATATGCAGGTCGTCTAACTCTGATCAAAGCCGTTCTGAATAGCCTACACGTGTACTGGACTTCTTGTTTTGTCTTACCTTCCAATGTTCGAGAGGATATAATAACAATCATGAGGAACTTCCTATGGTCAGGCTCTGATGAGTACACTAAAACACCTATGGTTAACTGGAAACAAGTATGTAGCCCTTATAATGAAGGAGGTCTGGGGGTGAGGTATATTGAGACTTCAAACAAAGCCGCTATGATGAGGCATGTATGGAACATTGTTTCCAACAAGAACAATCTCTGGGTACAGTGGAAAAAAGGACATTTAATCAAAGAAAAAAATTTCTGGACCATGGACACTCCTGGTGAATCTTCTTGGTGTTGGTGCAAAATACTTCAATCCAGAGTGCAAGCATCCTCTCTGATTGTTCATTCAATTGGTGATGGCAAATACACTATTTTGTGGAAGGATCCGTGACACCCATTAGGCATTCTTCTTCACAGATTCCCTCAACATCTGACATACCACACAGCGCTTCACCGCAATGCTAAGGTGAGTGCCCTTATTACAGACAATAACTGGAACACTAGGCTGCAAAACCGACCAAATTTGGCTGATATCTATGAAGAACTTGGTTCAGTGGAACTAGATAGTGAGTATCAGGATGAAGTCATCTGGATGGGGGGTCATGAAGGGGAGTTTACAAACAAAAGTGCTTACTACGCTGCGACAGAGAATGCAAGCAGTATCTTTGTCCAAACTAATGTGGTTCATAGGTAGGATACCCAGACACAGTTTCATTACATGGCTAGTAAGGCACAAGGCGCTCAAAATCCAGGACAAACTGAAAAAATGGAGAGTTATAGAATGCTCAATGTGCCCTCTCTGTGGTAATGCGTCAGAGTGTGAAGAGCACCTGTTTTTCAGGTGTAGGTATTCATGCTTTGTCTGGTTGCGTATCCTCACCCACCTAGGCTACAGATATCAACCAATGGATTGGGAAGCAGAGTGGAAATGGTGTGAGAAGCACTTCACTGGTGCATCACCTAGCTCGATGTTGAAAAAGTTGGCCTTGAATGCAACCATTTATCACCTATGGATAGAAAGAAATTGCAGGGTGTTCCAATCTCAGTTCAAAGTAGCGGCTGACCTGGTCCCCAATGTCATTGAAGATGTCAGATTGCGAGTCTTAGTCCTGGATCTACAAGTAGAAGACAGTGCTGATAACAGAGAGCTCTTTGACAGATAGAGGATTGGAGCCCAGTTTTAGTTGCGCACAAGCACTCTGCATGCATGGCAACGACCTGATATATGTTGGTTCAAACTCAATACAGACGGCTCTCTCAAGGGTAATAAAGGGGGCTACGGTGCAGTAATAAGGGATCATTAGGGACATGTGGTGGCAGCAGCAGCAGGGTCTCGAAGAGCACAAACTGTCATCCTGCATGAGTTACAGGGCATTGAGCTAGGAATCAGACTAGCACACCGACATGGCATTCAGCGGGTGGTCTTTGCAGAATGCAGGGTAATGCATGCAGTACGGGAAACGAACCAAGTAGCTGATAAACTAGCCAGCCTTCTACCAAATCATGAGTTTGTAGAGATCACTCCTAGTTCCTTTGCGGGGGACATTGGGAAGATTGTTTTTGATAATGCTAGAGGTAGAAAATACACTCGAATGTAACTGAGATATAATTTGTCTTCCTTCTTTTTTTTCAGTGGTCTGGGAAGCCCATATAAACCCCTACGCTTGCTTTTCAAAAAAAAAAAAAAAAAAAAAACTTCCATCTCACTTCCCTTTTTCTCCCCTCTCTTGCACTATGCTTCCATTATTTAGTGATTTTCCATGGAAAAAGAAATCAAACACACCCAATAAAATTGGAAATAATGACTTTGGTTTGTTCCTTGTGCAATTTTAGTAAGGGCACGTTTGGTTAACCATTTCCCTTGTTGTCTATTTACTGACAGGAATCGATCTCGCGGTTTTATGTCTATTTTCTGTGCTACCAAACAGATAGAGTATTTCAACCTTTTTTCTTTCAGAGTACTTCAACAACAAACCGTAAATTTGACCCTTAGAACAGTGAAATATTTGCTATTAACAAAGTTGCAACTCAAGTAAACTGAAAAAAGTTACCAGTGACCTAAGAAACAAAATATGACGAAATGGAGCCTTGCTAGAGAGTCGGGCCGACAGCGTCAGGCCCGTGCTAGGCCAGCCCATCACCATTCATCATCTTAGAGATGCTGAAAATGGATGGTGATGGACTGACCTGGCACAAGCTTGGCGCTGTCGGCTTGGCTCTCGAGAATCAAGGGACAAAATGACATCACAAGATTTAATGTCATTTCGTCATATTTTGTTAATTATCAAATGTTATGTCATGTTACTCTTTGTTTATCTCCAAGTTAATTATCTCTTTGTTTAATTCATATAAGACGGTCATGTATAACAATGTCTTAAAAAACTCAAATCAAATCAAATTTAATTTCCGTTCTTATCAAGTATTGCTTTCTATTGTAAGTTATTCATTTTCATAGGCATGATTTAAACTTAACCTGCAATGGCATCAACCCCCTTGAACTCATAGTCCTTGTTGATAGTTGGCACAAGAACCAGTTCAACCTTCTTCCTAGTAGCCAACCCAAAAATCTCACTAAGATCAACATCATCGGCTCCAACACCAGGCGGCAATGCCCAATCAAAATGATACAACATCCTAGCCAACGCAGTCTCTATAGTAGCCAGTCCGAACGAATACCCAGGGCACCCCCTCCTGCCTCCTCCAAATGGTAGCAACTCAAAATCTTGCCCCTTTACATCGATGCTACTATCAACAAACCTCTCCGGAATGTATTCCAAAGGCCTATCCCAAGACTCTGGATCTCGCCCTATCGCATAGGTGTTGATTAGTACTCTAGTCTTGGCAGGAACAGTGTAACCATCGACTGTGCACTCTTCCATGGATTCGCGGGGAACAAGTAGTGGCACTGGGGGATGTATCCTAAGTGTCTCCTTGATTACAGATTTCATGTAGGTCAGCTGTGGGAGATCACTTTCGTCTACTCTGCCTTTGGTCCCTGCAATTCTCCTCACTTCTTCTTGGGCTTTCTGTAGGACTCTTGGGTGTCTTGCTAGCTCTGTCATTGTCCATTCGAGGGTTGCCGAGGTTGTATCAGTCCCCGCAACAAACATGTCCTACAAGCAGAACAAAATTTCTCCTCATAATCAGCAATGAGGCGTTCTTACAATAAAGTACCCATAAAAAACTTGTAATTTCTTTGACATGAAATTGAAAATAATATTGAAGGCTCTCGACCTATTTCATTCATCATGAGATTTTTTATAGCTCTTGATTAGGGGTGGGCATGGGACGGGATGGGACGAGATATACCCATCCCTATCTCATTCCATTCAAACGGGATTGGGATGGGACGAGATGGGAAAAACCCCATCCCGACCTCGTCCTATCCCAAACGGGTTCGGGACGGGACGGGATCAGCGTACTGTCGCGAAGATTATCATCATATAAGAGCGTGAAAAATAACTTTCTTATAACTAGATATAGATGTGGCATGCAAATATAAGGGTAACCACTAAATCCCCTAACAATGAAGTCGAGTGGGTTTGACTTTTAGAAAATGACATGATAAATGGGACCCATTAAGAGTATCGTGTCGCTGTGATGGCCTCCTAACTGATTTTACAATTTCATTACTGTGGGAAACAAAATTCATGGTTCTTTGACAAAATGACATTTCATCTTTTGTTAGGGAAGAAATATAGACCTATTGGTGACGTTCTAACATATTCATAATGGTTTACTATCAATACATATATTGTAATCAACAAAATTTATTTTTACAGTCCAGGGCATCTCAAATTCTTGGCTCCGCCCCTGAATGTTCTCTTCTTAATATGTATTACTCAGTTAATTGTCATTTTTCATCTTCACATGGATATTATCAATATTTGGAAGTTAAATAATTGGAGCCACTTTTATTGGGAATTCAAACAACAGTCTGCTATCTTTCTCTTGCTTAATGAATATTTGTTTCTTGAAGTAACATTTTTGTTACCACTACAAACACCATGATTTTCTATCAGTCATCTGTAAGTTTATATGAATAAAAATAAATAAATAAAAAAATAAATAAAAATATTAATAATAAATATTAAAAAAATAGCTCGGGACGGGACGGGACGGGATTGGCGGAATTGAAAATCTTCATCCCATCCCATCCCATCCCATTCTAGAACGGGACGGGATCAGATGAAATTATTCAATCCCATTAAGACCCGAAAAAATCGGAACGGGACGAGACGAGATCAGGATGGGATTGGGATCGCGGGATGGGACGCCTTCACAAATGTTATTTATTTGATTCGTATTACTCAGTATATACCAGATCTCTTGATTTACAAATGTTATTTGACTAAATTATGTACTATGTTTTCTTATAAATTGTATAATTTTACATTGTTAGATTTATTTTATAGAATTTGTTATTTTCGCACTGAATTAAGGGAAAAATGATTAAAAATAAAATGAAAAAAGTTTAGTGAGTTGATTACCAAAACAAGTGCTTTGAGGTTGTCATCAGTAATGGGCACCTCCAAATCTTCGCTCTTCTGCACACGAAGCAGAACATCAACAAAATCCTCTTGACTCGACGTAGCCGCGTTCTTTTTCTCGAGATGCTCCCTTATGATCTCATCACAAACCTTCCTCAGATCATTCAAGTTCTTTATCAACCTCCGCTTCAACCCAGTAACCGAGTCGACCCACTCCAACCCAGGGTAAAAGTCAGCAATACTAAACCCAGCAAACAAAGCCTGCGCTTCAGTCAGTATCTCCGGCAACCGATCCGATCCACCAGCTATAAACCTCTTACCGAATGCAACACGACACAAGACGTCATTCGCCAAGGCGAACAACCGGTCAGTTATGTTCACAGGAGATCCAGAATGATTCGCAAAAATTGTTAATAACCTGTTGATCTCGTCGTTGCGGATTAGCTGAAATGAGCTGACACGCTTCGAGCTGAGTAGCTCTGTGACACAGATTTTGCGAGCTTGACGCCAGTAGGGGCCGTAGGCTGAGAAAGTAATGTCGGAGCAGCCGAAGGAGAGGTACTGGGCGGAAATGAGCTGGGGTCGACTGGAGAAGGCATGGTCATTGGTCTTGAGAATGTTTCGAGCTAGGCGAGCGGAGGAGACGACGAGGGTGGGGACTCGGCCGAGGTTGAGGTAGAGGATGGGACCGTGCTTGGTGGCCAGATGGGAGAGGGAGTGGTGTGGCATGTCCGTCAGGAGGTGAAGGTGGCCTAAGATTGGGAGACGTGGTGGTGATGGTGGTGTGTTGGACTTCTTTGCCCTTCCTAACAGGAGGTAGAGAAGGGTGAGGACGAGGAGAAGGACGAGGGCTAGAGGGGTAAAGTCGTCCATTTTTTGGGGTGGTGTGAGGGGGTGAACGGATGGAAGGGCCGGCTTGATATATATTAGAGCAGAAATTCTTAAGGGCCTGGGAAAGGTGGAGGTGGAGGTGGAAGTGAAAGTGATGGTGGTGCAACCCAAAATGACAATAATTGCTCGAAACGTGTTGGGGTGTAAGAAGTGGGAGAAACGTGTTTGGGTGTGGAACATGAGATAAGATACAGGTCAGGCTTTGAAAATATGGGGCGTTTGTCAAGTTGAATTTGAGTGCTTGTGATGGTATATTCTCTTCTTTTGATCCAAAATCTGAACTAAAACATTGCTGCTACACTAAACAAATCCCAAAATAATATCTACCGCGCAATCGCTAATGGAATAATTTGATACATAAGGATGTATTTGTTTGCTCAACTTGTAGGGGAACTAGTTGATTGTCCAAATAAAGACCCCCAAAAAAAATGTTCATAAGTGTGGATTAAAGTGGTTGTAAAAAAAAAAAAAAAAAAAAAAAATCTAAAATAATATTGATGCAGTCTTTTTTTTTCTTCTTCCCTGCATTGACCTAGGGGTGGGCACGGGACGGGATAAGACGAGATATACCCATCCCGACCTCGTCCCATCCCAAACGGGTTCTGGACGGGATGGGATCAACGTGCTCCCTGTGACTGCTGCGAAGATTATCATCATATAAGAGCGTGAAAAATAATTTTCTTATAATTAGATATAGATGTGACATGCAAATATAAGGGTAGCCAGTAAATCCCCTAACAATGAAGTCGAGTGGGCTGATTTTTAGAAAATGACATGATAAATGAGACTCACTAAGAGCATTGTGTCGCTGTGATGACCTCCCAACTGATTTTACAATTTCATTACTGTGGAAAACAAAATTCATGGTTCCTTGACAAAATGACATTTCATCTTTTGTTAGAGAAGAAATATAGACCTATTGGTGATGCTCTAACATATTCATAATGGTTTACTATCAATACATATATTGTAATTATAAAAAAATATTTTTACAGCCCGAGGCATCTCAAATTCTTAGCTTTGCCCCTGAATGTTCCCTTCTGAATAACTATTACTAGTTAATTTTTATTTTTCTTCTTCACCTGGGTATTATCAATATTTGTAAGTTAAATAATTGGAGCCACTCTTATTGGGAATCCAAGCAACAGTCTGCTATCTTTCTCTTGCTTAATGAATATTTATTTCTTGAAGTAACATTTCTGTTACCACTGCAAACACCATGAGTTTCTGTCAGTCATCTGTAAGTTTATATGAATAAAAATAAATAAATAAATAAAAATATTAATAATAAATATTAAAAAATTAGCTCGGGACGGGATGGGATTGAAAATCTTCATCCCATCCCATCCCATTCTAGATCGGGACGGGACGGGATCGGGATGAAATTATTCAATCCCATTAAGACCCTAAAAAATCAAGACGGGACGGGACAGGATCGGGATTGCGGGATGGGATGCCCACCCGTACATTGACTTGCTGACCTGTATAGGGCTCTGAGGAAGGTGTAATGCTATAACAGCGAATTTGTAGCGTACCTTAGCTTACTAACCTCATGTCTTATTTATAGTGCAAGGAATCACTACAAGAAAATGGGAATTTAGCGGCGGGTATTTAGCGACTGTTCGCAAAAACCGTCGCTAAATGCTTTATTTAACGACGTTTCTTTGACCGTCGTCAAATTATATTGGTTAACGACGGTTGTGGTTAATTGCGGCTGTGCTGACCGTCGTTATATGCTTGGTCTAGAGTCGGCGTGGTGGGAAAAGGTGCAAATGGGGTGCAATTAATAAATCTTGATTATGTTTTAGATCTTAATACCATCCAATGGATGAGGTTTCAACCCTAAACCTAACTAATTTAGAGGAGTAAGGGAGAAGAGAAGTGGAGGAAGGAGAGGCAAACTAAAAATGGTGGCTGGGATCTCAAAGTACCCAAAAAAGATGATTCGCAAGGACTCGGTCAAGAAGACTGCAAAGAAGTCCCGTGTTAAGGCTTTCGTGAAGGTGGTGAACTACAATCACATCATGCCCACAACATAGATTGCAGCATAAGTGAGTCGTTCCCTATTTCCAGCGGCTCTATCATATTCATATCTTATTAGCTTCCCAATGGCACTGGCAATGAAACTTAGCCCTTCATTGTCCACATGGTGGAGGGTACGTTGTAGAAATTATCCAGATTGATAGGTTTGATATGCCTTTCTTCAGAGATTTAAAATCTTTATTCCAGGTTTTAACAACCGTAAGTTTCTCAGCAACCTTGAATGGCCCTGTTTCTAAGGTTGTTTCTCTATCCTCATTGTTTGTGAACTTGAAGAAAAAATACTCCCAATTCAAGGAAATATCCAGGTGATCTTTTGGTCTCCACCTCCTTTCAGCTGCTTGCTTCACACGGCTATATGGTAGTGGTTTCTCCAGAAAAACTCCAACCATGTGTTCAGCCCATAACTTTGGCTTTTGATCAAATATTCTGCAGGCATACTCGAACCCCATCATTAAGAGGAGATTCAGGGAAGTGAATTGGGGAGCTTTGTTGCTCAGATCTATGCCCACCACTCTCGATTTGCATCTCAAGGATATCGCCATTGCCGATGCTCTTGGGTCCAGGGACAAGAACCTCACTTCCTCGTTCGATCGTCCCCAGCCCCTCTCCTCCCTCGATCGATCGCAACCCCTGCCACAAGTTATTGATCAATTGATTGGTCCCTCAACACAATTAGCAATCGAAATCGTCACTCGTCAGTCAGTCAATGAAACCCATCTGGTTCAACTTCTTCTTCTGCGTGCGTCCTCCACCTGCTCTGGCGTCCCCTATGTGCGTCTTTAGGTTAGTTTTTTACTTCTTCATCAGCTCTTTCTCCTTATAGCTTCGTAATAGCTTCAACTTCAAAGTCTATGACAATGGAAGCATATTAACAGGTTAGGTCTTTATTTTTGTAAACATTGTCAAATTTCAGATTCTATTAAATTGTTCTGAGGTTTGCTTTGTTTTTTCTTGTATATCTTATCAATCTTATTAACTTCTGTGTGTTTGATTGTTAAAAAAGGGAAAAAATCTTATTAACCAATTTAGTAGGAAGTTTTCCATATCATCGTGCATTGCTTTTGTTTGCTGAAATGGCCATAGAAACTCATCTATGAACGCTCAAGTGCAAACAAATTGGACTTCAGAAATCATATTGCAAGCGAACACTTAACAGGCTTGAACACAAAAACAAGTTTTCAATGTAGGGGCTCAACTTCAAATATTCATGTCCAATAAGCAATGAAAACAAACTCAGGAGAAAAAAATTGGTCGATTTATGAGATAAATAAATCTTAGAAACTAATATTATGAAATATTTCAGGACTTCTGTATAATGATGAGCTCTGGTCAAGAGATGATAGTTTAGTAAATTCAGATGGCAGAGTCATTTCTGGTTTTAGTCAAAACAATTTGGATGCACCTACACATGAATAAATTCGAAAATTGACTGCATCACATACCAAGACTCTCAAATATTGTTAGGTTCTAGTTAGAATTGTGAGATGCAAAATTTGTATTACTGACAGACGTGTTGTAGAGTTTATTCTCTATAATATGGCCCCTCAGGTTGGAAACATAATGACTCTGTATGTATTTCCAACTTGGAACATATATATTATCCCAATATGAAGATGCCAAAATTTGAAATTCTGAAGAGGAATCCAATTACATATTGAATCTGTGTGCTTGTATATGTTTTTATACTCATATACGAGGGTATTCTTACAGAGAAACTCTTTTTTTAGTTGTTTTTTTGTGTCTTTATTTGAGATCCAAATTAGACAAAACACATTACCTGACTAATCTAGCATGTATTATCTTATTATGCAAATACCCCGTTACAGAGAAAATTATAGAATTGGACCGTTGGATGAATCGGAGTGAAATTTCACCAAATTACATCCTATTTTCAGGTATCACTCTATATGGTGGACCAAGAGCTAGTTCTTTGTTAAACATCAAAGAGGCATCCTCATTCCATCACGAATACAATTCAATGGCTTGCACAATTGAGATAGTGGATGATGTGCATGCAGCTATAAATCATATACATTGTCATGGAAGGCATGTTACATTTGCCTCTTTTTTTATGTAAATGAAATCCAAATCTGAAAGTATTTTCTTGTCCTTTCTTGCAGTGCGCACACTGATTGCATCATTACAGAAGACAGGGATGTCGCAAAAATCTTCCTACATCAGGTTGACAGGTATGTGTTTTTAGTATGTGAGTGGTTGTAGATTCCTAGTGATGTCATTGACGATATGATTTTTTAATCAATAGTTTTATTTTACAAGCTATTCGGAAACTCTACTTTATTCTTTATCTATGTCAATGTATCCAAATGTTTGGAACGACTACATACTAATAGTATAAGTTTTGTCTATCATACCAGTGCTGCAGTTTTTCATAATGCAAGCAGTTTTTGTGATGGAGCAGAGGTTTGCGCTATCCAAAAATATTTTTTTCATGGAATTTTTTTGCTTATTGGGCTTTTTGCTCCTTGCGTCATTGTCCAATAAGAGATCATGACCTATGGCATAAGGGGTTATTGTACTATTAAAAATTTTCTTTTATTTACACACCCTAATATAAGTATTCGAAGCCATGTGTCATTCTCCCATTGAATAATGAACCAAGGAGCAAAAAATTCCACATTTTCACATTCAATATCTGTTAGTGGTGCCTTTGTGTTTTTCATTTCATTTTCCTTTGTCAGTTGTTGATTCTGTTTATTGATGGACAGGTTGGGATAAGTACAAGCAGGATTCATGCTCGAGGTTTGGTTGGAGTTGAAGGACTTTTAACCACAAGATGGTATGTACAAGAGGTTTTATTTTCTATACATCTAATAGCTTCTGGATTTTGTGCTTTGACCTAAAGTGTGAATGGAGATTTCTTATTATGAACTTATTATTTTGATGTTGTTTCATTTCAGTTTTGTTGTTATCATCTTTGTTGGCTCCCTTTTGCTTGGATTTCTAATTCATATTTGGGTGTATGGTGTCAAAAAAAAAATTATATATTTTTATTATTATTTATGGGTGTATCAATTTATTTTCTAGCAATTCAGGAAAAAAAGAAAAGAAAAAAAATCATTATCTTGGCTTAAATTTGAGTGATTCAATTGACAATGGTAAAGATTGCTAGTACAGCTTTCATGCTTGATTAAGATTTGTGTTACATATTCAATCCATACGTCCTATAGAGTTCAAGCTTAGCACACAACTAGTTTACAACCGGATTTTTGCCTAAAGACTAACTCAAAGCGTCACTGTTTTTTTACTTTTTGTTGATATGGCAGGGACATTAGCAAGTGTAGATTTGCCATCCCGGCCTAGGATTTGCTATCCCGTCCTCAACTGTCAATTGATCCAATTTGGCAAAGTAAGTCATTTTAGTTTGTCCTTTTCATTTGAAATGTTTTTTACTATGCAATTTCTTTTCTTTCCATTGATCAGTGAAGGAGATGACAAGGAATGGTATTGACTAAAAAAATTTGATTCTGTCCATGCCTTGAGTTTCTTGGAATTGGTGTTATGTTTAGATCAGTTATTTTTTTTCTTGTTTTTTGCTTTAACAGTTTTTTGGCTGCCACTTGACATACAATTGTTTGTAAATTGTCAGACTTCAAGGGCATTCCATTCCAGGCCTTTCTGATGCGCAATTTTAAGACTAAATTTAGATAGCTTAATATTGGCCAGCAGCTTACTGATGAGCTCAAGGTCGGTGAGGCCGTGTAGACAATGCCCCTGAGACAAACATTGTACAACTTGGGTTTTGGTTGTTAGATGTAAGCATTGACAATTTGTAACAATTTTAATTTGTATTTTTCTTCTGGACCATGTATAATATTGATTTTGAAATGAAATTAAAGTTCCCCTTAATGTATGATGATGGTATCATATGAGTTTAGTTTAGTGTCGTTTATATTTGATTTTTGATTTGAGTCTAAAAGTTGTAGTGCATATGTTGGATAGATTATCTGCACCCAATAAAAAGAAAATACTACAGGTTGAAAAATGTGATTTTTATATGGTAAAAAAATTTGAATTATCAAAGGGAATTTAGCGGCGGTTGCAAATCGTCGCTAAAAGGCAAAAAGTTTGATTGTTCATCGAATTTTGTCGACGGTTTATAACCGTCGTTATATTGTATTTAGCGACGGTTATAAACGTCGCTACATTAAACCGTCGCTATATAGTATTTAGCGACGGTTATGCCAGCGGTTGCTTAAAACCGTCGCTGAATGACCTAGTGACGCCTTTATTAGCGGCGGTCGGCCAAACGTCGCTGTATTATAGAACCGTCGCTAAATACCTTTGGCAACCGTCGCTAAATTACTGTTTTCTTGTAGTGAGTTATGGTTCTATCAGGCCATCACAGGCGTAGTTTAGGAAGGAGATCTTTGTGGAGATCCCTCTCTAATTAGGAGACGTACTGTAGGAGGGAAGTTCCCTGTTAGCTCCGTGCTCCTAGATATGCTGAAGATAGTTCTCAATCCAAGAGCAATCCGTATAAGGGAGTTTTCCTTTGTAAAATATATTCTGGTGTTTGCTTCCTAGTTGGAAGTAGATAGCAGGTGTAGTTTCTCATCCGAAGCAGATCCTCGAGATACTTGCCTGAAGAGGGCTTGTAGGTATTGAGGATAATTGTGAGACGTGTGGGCCTAGCATGTTGCGAGAGTTCGGGTCCACCTAACGACAGTAGTTTGGCGGGTTTAGAATTGCTTGGGCAGGATCAGTGTTGGGCTGACGCTTGAGGCCGTAATTCCTCGAGATTATCATGATACGTGTACGACTCCGGGGTGTGCCTATTTTTATGTATCATTAGCTACCCCCCCCCCCCCCCCCCCCCCGAGTTAATGGGGTGTTAAGTCGGTTCATTGACTCTTTGAAAAGAAAATTGTACCGTCGTGATGATTGGACTCGAAACGTTGGTTTCGAGCAGCGTATGACATTTAATGGGCACATGATTTCTCAAGGAAGG
Organism: Berberis vulgaris; assembly: GCA_963556465.1. Classification (NCBI taxonomy): domain Eukaryota; kingdom Viridiplantae; phylum Streptophyta; class Magnoliopsida; order Ranunculales; family Berberidaceae; genus Berberis; species Berberis vulgaris. Next base: position 13,241,451 of record OY747136.1, on the reverse strand, counting down.
AAAGTTCGGTTTGCCTCCCTTATAAATATTTACTGCTCTGAGGAAGATTTCCCCATTGTTCTCTGTGCTATCTTTTAGAACCATAGTAATTGTTTTCCTTTTCAATGGCTGACAATGTTAAACTTCCTTCCAAGGATTTGTTATCCCTTCCTTTCATGAACTTCTTTGATGGTAGCTTGGTTGACGAAACTGAGTCGATCGGGCTCCGTAGTTTGTATCGTATCCCTAGAGATTTGCAAAGTGTTCCTGCGTTTGGAGTTTTAGGTCGGACTGTGCCTTCTCATGGGTTTATAGGCTTGCACCGAGGTATGTTCGAATCCGGGTTCCGGTTCTTGGTACCGGATAACGTCTGGCGCTTCTTCACCCACTTTCGCATGCCTCCCTTTCAAATGGCGTTGAGCAGGTTCAAGATACTGCTCACAATTTTCCTGAGGGTTCATGACCTTGGCCTTCACTTGACTTCGCCAGTGATTCATCACTTGACCGATGCTCGACTAGATTCTAAAGGTATTTGTATGCTGATTTGTCCTTTTTGTCTGCGACTGACGATGAATAACGCCGAATCTTGGGATAAGTGATGGTTCTTGGCTTCGGCGAATTCTGGTTACTTCAGGCTCGGGAATTGCAGAGTGTCTCGATACTTTCAGTTTGACCTCGGTGAGTTCCTTGGCCATTGGTGCATGCATATCTTTGTGTGTTTCTTCTGCGACACGGGTTTTGACGTTGTTTCTTTGTTTCAGGGAAGTTTGTTATTCCGTTTCTGAGCAAGGAAGAGATGAGGATAAAGAAGAAGTTTTTCGAGCTCCCTTTGATTTTTGTTGAGAAGGTTGTAATACCAGGCAATGTCGCGCGCAGTGGGTTGTTGCAGTGCTTTTATGGTGCTCACCTCGTGTCAGGTTCACTGGCTGAGAGGGTGGTTGCTCGTCATGTGAGGAAGAAAATCCTAGCCTTAGTCTGCCCTTCCGGGCTTGCTAAATTGGAGGCGAATGTCCCTCCAGTTGTAGTCCCGAGGAAGAGGCAGACTTCTGTCAGGGAGGCTTCTCTCCTTAGTACTCGCGCTCCAAAGCTGTATAGTTCTGTCTTGTTGCACCCTGAAGCCCGTGGGAGGGTCCTAGCTTTGGAGAAGGCCTTCGCTGATCTACAAATGTCGTCATCGGATTCCCTCTATCGGTCGGAAGGTTTTGGTACTGTCGCGAACCGTGAGGGCGAGGAGACCACGATCCTCGTTATCAATGAAGCAGTTGCTAACGTGAGGGCTCAACTGAGGGCTACCGAGTCCGATTTGAAGTCAACCCATGCTGAACTGAAGTGGACCAGAGCTGAACTAGGGCGCCTGGATGCAGTTGTGGACATGTGTTCTTCTGAACAAGAGGCTTAGGAAGCCGAAGAAGCGGGCAGAGGCAGAATGGGCCATTGAAAGGCAGCAGCTGGAGGCCACGATTGACGAGGGGCTTCGCCAAGTTCTAGAGGCGTAACGGTCGTTGGCGGAAAAGCACTGGCATTATAAGGCCTTGTTGGGCGCGGTGGACTTTGACGTGCCTGACAAGAGGCCACTGATCTCGTCTAAGGTCATTAGGGGCAGACTGGAGCTCCTGGAACTGATTAGAGAAGAGCACCCCGATATCAATCTTGACTTTGCCCGATATAAGAGGGTTGTTTTTGGATCAATCAATCGAGGGGAGGGCTTAGGTACTGCGAGGCTAACAGATGATGATGATTATTCTCCTTAGATTGATTGTAATGTCCTTTTCTGGGCGGATATTATATATACATGTTTTGTTTAATGAAAGTGTTGTTTTTGCCCTGTATTGTTGTAATTGCTTTGGGTGCTTTGTAGATCGTAAAGTTTGTAAATCTAGGCGGAATGTCTATCTTCTTCGGTCAAACTATATTGCTATTGTGATAGATTAGGGGTTAACCAGCGAAAGTCGTTGTTGGCCAGGGGTTGACCAGATTCCCTCAATCATTGTCTGTAATGACTCCTTTAGTGTTGGCGGACTAGCGTTGACTTCTTTTTTCCATTTGTTCGGCCGTCGTGACCCGCATGGAGCGGATTAGGCTTGGAATACGAAAAGTTGTTGTCATCAGTCTCGAACTGACTAAGCTTAATTACCTGATAAATTCGACAATCATTGTCTGTATTGAGAACAAATCACCCTTGGCGAGTCGTCATCATTAGCGGATAAACGCTGACTAGATTCCACTTCCTCAGCAGTTGCGACCTGCACAGAGTGGATTAGGCTTTGGGCACAAAAAGCTGTCGTTATCAGTCGCGAACTAAATAAACTTACATGGTAAGTTCATCAATCATTGTTTGTATTGAGAGCAATGATCCCTTGGCAAGTCGTCGTCATCAGTCGCGAACTGACTAAGCTTACCTAGTAAGCTCGACGATCATTGTCTGTATGGAGAGCAATGATCCCTTGGCTAGTTGTCGTCATCAGCGAACAAGCGCTGACTAGACTCTCACTTCCTCAGCCATTGCGACCTGCGCGGAGCGGATTAGACTTTGGGCACTAGAAGCCGTCGTCATCAGTCGGGAACTGAATAAGCTTACCTAGTAAGTTCGACGATCATTGTCTGTATTGAGAGCATTGATCCCTTGGCGAGTCATCATCATCAGCGGACAAGCACTGACTAGACTCTCACTTCCTCAGTAAATGCTACCCGCGCAGAGTGGATTGGGTTTGGGCACCAAAAGTTGTCATCATCAGTCGAACTGACTAAGCATACCTTGTAAGTTAGGCGATCATTATCTGTATTGAGAGCAGTGATCCCTTGGCGAATCGTCGTCATCAGCGGACAAGCGCTGACTAGACTCCCACTTCCTCAGCCGTTGTGACCCGCGCGAAATAGATTAGGCTTTGGGCACCAGAAGTTGTTGTCATTAGTCACGAACTGACTAAGATTACCTGGTAAGTTTGACGATCATTAACTGTATTGAGAGCAACGATCCCTTGGCGATTCGTCGTCATCAACGAACAAGCGCTGACTAGACTCCAACTTCCTCAGCCATTGCAACCCGCACGTAGCTGATTAGGCTTTGGGCACCAGAAGTTGTCGTCATCAGTCGCAAACTGACTAAGTTTACCTGGTAAGTTTGACGATCATTGTCTGTATTGAGAGCAAAGATCCCTTGGCGAATTGTTGTCATCAGCGAACAAGGGCTGACTAAACTCCCACTTCCTCAACCATTTTGACCCGCGCGGAGCGGATTAGGCTTTGGGCACCTGAAGCCGTCGTCATTAATCGCAAACTGACTAAGCCTACCTGGTAAGTTGGGCGTTCATTGTTTATATTGAGGATAGTTGTGAGATGTGTGGGCCTAACATGTTATGAGAGTTTGATTCCGCCTGGCGGACCGCAGTTGGGCGGCCTTAGAACCGCTTGGGTCGTATCAGTGTTGGGCTGACGCTTGAGGTCATTTATCCAAAAAATTTTGGGCTTATTCAATGTTGCCACACATAAGGCGAGCATTTCTAAGCATACATGAATTTACCCCTTAATAAATAAAAATAGAAGGGTTAATAATTTCCAAATCGATACTAAACTTTCTTATATAATCTAATCTCTCTAAAATAGAGAGGCGAGTCTTCGTGTCACATTCAAATAAGACATTTGAAGAATAAAAAATTTGTTTGAAAACCATGTTTTTGCAACCAGGGTGGTAATGCATGATCTGGGAGGATAATGGAATCTTCAAGAGACGTGTAACACTTTTCATGTAATGCCATATCAACCTAGTTGCACAACTTGGTTCTCTAGGAAAACTCTTGAAGAATTTATGTAGGATCTTTGATGATACATAAAATATACCGATCTTCACGACCGTACTGGTGGCATAAGGTCGCATCACGAGAATACATAGCCCGATCCATTAGGCCAGCTCACAATGCCCAGGAAGATTGAGGCTAGTTATAGTGGCCCAAATTAGGCCCGCTTCTAAGGAGGTGTTAGCAGGATCAGAATCCAGGCCCAGACGAATCAAAGCCCAAATCCAAGAACGTTGACAAAGAAATAGTCGTGGAAGGACCTACGCCTCGACGAACGCATCTCCTTGAAGGAAGAGACTGTTACAAAAACATCTCCTCCTGTTCCGCCTCACATGCTTAAGTCACGCAGAGAGTTAACTACAACCATTTTAAAGGTAAAGGGAACATTTGACAAATGTATGCAACTTTAACTGAGTTTTGTCCATATCTATTTCCTTCTTCCAACAGAGTTACTAACTTAAGTATCGGAGTGCCTTCGACTACCAAAAAGGTGGTCCTTGACAGTCTAACAATGGTTTTGCAGGTCAAACTCATAAGAGGGTGATTTTTGGACGCATAAGTTTGGCGTCGTTCGTGGGGAACGACGAGTTTCCTCTTTCTAAAGGCAAAACAAATTGTGATAGAATGCACCACAATCTAACAAACGATTCACAAACCATCGGAACAATTGATGCAGACTATAAATCCCTAATCTGGTAATGATCGCAACTACTCTCCCGCCGATGCATGAATAATGGCTCAAAGGGAAGATACAACCCGAATTACCGGACGAATAACATTTGAGAATGAGGATCCGCCGCACCCAATAGTCCAGACAACTATCGATACTACCACAGATCCTTGGGTAGATTCCCAGATTGAACACGTAACAATGATGTTGGAAAGGATCGCATAGAAGCACACTCAACTAGCTAACCCGATTCAAGCACAGCTACAACAAAACTCCTCCAATCAAACTCAAGAGAGTGGCAAAATCCCAGCAGAACCCCAACAAGGAAACTTCGAAAGTAGCGAGCTTCCTCGAGGTAGAAGTCCACTATATGAAGGAACGCTTACCGAAATCCCGTTCAGAATAGGAGTCATGGATCCTAATGTATTATACGAACTGGCGAAATATGCCCTCATGAAAACAACTCTGCCAAAAAAGTTCACTACACCAAAGTTTGAGGCGTATGAAGGTACTTCCGACCCGATCGATCATCTATGACACTTACACCACATGATGGCTCTGAAGGAGACCACATAATCAATTTATGCATAACATTTCCAATCAACCTTACTTTTACAGCGATGAACTGGTTTAATAGTCTACTACCTAAATCGATAGATTCCTTTCAAGCTTTGGCCACCGCTTTCATCACCAGATTTATTGGAAGCCAACGAATTAGAAAAGGGCCACACTACCTCCTGCATATCAGACAGAAACCCGAAGAAACAATACTGAAATATGTCACCCACTTTACCAATGAACTGATAATGATCGACGGATGTAGTGATGACACAGCCGCAACACCTTCGTGGCCAGATTAAAGATAGACCCCTTCTTACGCTCTTAACCCGGATCCCCCAAAGGACATGGCAATCCTGCTAAAAATTGCATAGAAACATATCTCCCTAGAAGAGATGAAGGCATCCAGGAAGAAAAATGATCAAAAAAGAGAAAATTTCTCAAGAAAATGAGAACGAAAGGAAGAAAAAAGGGAAGACAACGTACAACAAGAAGGTAGCAACCTGTCAAAGAAGCATTGAAGTAGTGGAATGAGCATTTCGCAACAACTGGAATTCAGGAGGTTGCAACCAACACGGGCTCAACACGAACGGGTAATGAACGTCATGAAGACCGCATGCAAACTATACACAACTCTAAAGACAAGTCGAACAAGCATACTAAAACAAATGGCGAAGAGTGATAACATTAACTAGCCACTTCGGATGATAGAGGACCCAAAAGTGGGAGAGACGAAAGCAAATACTGCTCATTCCACAGGGATCATAGGCATGATACCGAAGAATGTTACAACTTAAAAGACGAGATCGAACATTGGGCTCAGAAAGGACTACTAGACGAGTTCATCAGGATGCCAGAAAAACAAATCAAATGGAAAAATAAAGTAGACAATGTTGCAGGTTCAAATGAACAATCCAGAGAATTGATATACACCACACATTGCTTAGCCAGAGGAAGCAAAGCACACGGAGAAGCTAGGCAAACCCCTCACTCAAACCGATCTATATCGAAACAAGGGTACCAACGAAACATTTCATAAAACATGGAAAAACTTGCATCATCCATATCATACAAATAAAAGAACCTCATCAGCAGTTTCAAGTTTGAATCGAACCACTAAACAACACGCGAGGAAGAAGCAAAGGAAAATAAAGCGACAAAAATACCAGCCCTGATACAAAGGCTGACAACGAGCGAATGAAGACGAAACAAACCATACTCCGAACCAGTATAAGAGCCTTAATGGCCAAAACTGATGAAATACTCAAGGAAACATAAATAAAGATTACGAATTTAGGGACTCCAAATTTTCGCGCGGACATCAAATTAAACTGGCCATACAAGGCCGTTAGACAATAAAAGTCGGACACACAAAACTTCTGGTCTGATCAACCACGAAGTAAAGGTTGGACACCCGAGTCACCTAAACACAAAAAACTTTGAATCGACCGAGATGTCGAACTACCAAATTAAAGGTTGGACACCCGAGTAGCCTAAACACAAAAAACATTGAATCGACTGAGATGTCGAACTAACGAAGTAAAGGTTGGACACCCGAGTCACCTAAACACAAAAAATTTTGAGTCGACCGAGATGTCGAACTAACGAAGTAAAGGTTGGACACCCGAGTCACCTAAACATAAAAACCTTTGAATCGACCAAGATGTTGAACTAATAAAGTAAAGGTTGGACTCCCGAGTCACCTAAATATAAAAAACTTCAAATCGACTAAGATGTCGAACTAACGAAGTAAAGGTTAGACACCCGAATCAACAAAGACCTCTAGTCGAACAGAGTATCAAAGTAACAAAAGGACTCTGAGGAGGCAAACACAAAGTCAGAGGTAAGGAAACGAGTCAATATAGTCCGAAAAAGATACATGCGAAAGCAATCATTTACAAACAAATCAGAAAGAACAACAGCGACCAACCGCTAAACAAGCAACAAGCATGAAAGCAGTTATAAAAGAATTTGGCACAAAAGCCATGATAGTTACAAAAAACAAGAAAAATTAATCTTTATTGATAAACGCTACTCAGTTACATCCGGAGAAGGTGATAACGAAGCAGGAGAGGAAACAAGAACAATGGCAGGATCAATATAAGTTGAAACCGGAGAAGAAATCTTTTCAGCATAATGGAGCATTAACGACTTCAAAATACTTGATGATAGAAAAGGCAATGACTCCTCTGCTGCTGGATAATCTTTTTTCCACATCGTGAAGACAGGCGCAAACCTCATCTAGTTTAGCTTTCAAAGAGTCAAGATCAGCAACAGACTTATCCCACAGATTCTTCGCCTCCGTAAAAGATTCCTGAGTAGCAGCGACAATTTTCTCCAAGCCAACGCATTGCATTTTCAACACATCAAACTGAGAAAGGACATGAGAAAATACCATCAATAGTGTTGCCAACCTCCTCTCCAAAAGAGCCACTTGTTCATTACCAACTTTATAAAATGAGCCCATTACCCCCGCGTAAGCAAGATGATTCATCCTGTCCATTATTAGCTCAAGACCACAGTCGATATGATCAAACGGGTTAAGCACAAACATCGAAGGCCTCTCTACCAACCGCTTGTACCATTCATTACCAGTCTACTTGCACCGTCCTACACATCGAGACGGGTAAACAACCGGAACTCGCCGTCAGACTTGATACGAATATCCTTTGGCCCAGGCTCAATCCAACTAATCTGTGGATGGAGGATGCGAGGATTCGGAAGCACTGAAGAACTACCTCTGGTAGCGAGGAGAACGGATGGAATAACAGTAACAATGGAGAAACCACGATTACCCTCCCGTTGAGATGCATCTGCAGCAAGGGAATGACTGACAGTAGCAGCAGGAGTAGGATAAACCTGTCGAATAGGAGAGGAAACCAGAAACTCGACTGCTTCGTTGACATCAATAGAAGGAGAGGGAGAATGATCCTTGAAACACTGGCAGCCAGCAATATCTTTAGACTGCTCCATTGCTAACTGGAGTATTTTCTCATTAATGACTCGAGGGTCGTCATTAGACAACTCAGCAGTATTCGAAACACCATAGGCAGACAAAAACTTCTTCTCATTGGCATCCAATGGACCAGTAGTCTCCTTCTCGCTCCTTTTCAATACGAACCTTAGTTCCTCATCCTTCTCAAGAGATTCACGATCTCCCTTTGCAGCATCATCACGGGCAGGACCCAAGCAGGAAGCAGTATCTCGAAAAGAACTCTGACGAGGCACAAATCGAAGTCGTTTCTTCCTTGAAACATGACCAGAATCTACAGGAAATTGCCTTGATGGACTCGTAGACTAGCAAGTTTTATCTTTCGCGAAGTGGGAGCGAAAGTAATAACAGGAGCATTGAGATCAGTAACGTCTCAGACCAAACTCACTTCCCAATCAATGCTAGCATCACTAACGCCAGCACCTGCGACACGAGCAACATGGACCTTAGCACGAGATTCAGTAAACAAAGCTCGTTCCGTTTTACTCATAATGTATAAACAACTACGCTTCAAGATGCCATCAGAAAGTAATGCCTCCACGGAAAAACAACGAAGCTTAGATAATCGTTCACTGATCTTCTGCTCCTCAGCGGATAAAAGAAGATCCTTCCGCCTATTGGGGATTCAGAATGATTGGAAAATCAAACGACCTCACAATTGGAAGTAGCCAAAATTCATGGAGGCATAGAACCAAGACCGCAGCCAATCGCGAATGTCATCACTAAGATTCTCGAAACAATTAGGGGACCGAATGAAGTAGACCTCCCTGTACACCAACAGACTGACCACCGAATGCAAGATTCTAGCGGTTAAAGGAATACCAGACAGAAAAGCCCTCGTGTAAGAAGAAACCATCATTCCAACCATTAGGGTTCATTTGGGCAAGATGGATGCCCAAAAAAATAGATATTTCCAGAACAAATCCGGAACATGGAATCAAAAGCTAGAAGAGAACATGCACGAGTACAATGCGATGTATCCAACCTTCAGGTTAATAGGGCTATCGCCCCGTCTGGGTAGAACAATCTCAAGGTCATGTGGGAGATTATAATCAGAACGAAAGATCTCCAAAGTCAACTGAGAAGCTATGTTAGGAGAATAGTGAGCCTCGCACAGAGCTAGCGACTTGCCACTTAACTTGTGACCAACAAACATCGTTAAAGAGGGAAGAAGTGATGAAGATGAATATAATGAAAAAGCAAACAAACCCTAAATTCAAAGGTAGCATGAAAAGGGAAAATGTATTCATCAAATTTCCTTTTATAGAGCCAAGCAATGAAGCGACGGCTCATTGGATAGCGTGCGAGATATGATGGCTATGAGAAAACCCAAAATGTGCGCGAAATATGAACATGCAAGCCAACTAGCGAAAAACGACTGACAACATTAAATACAAGGTAATGATGAAATTGAAAGGAAAATCGTCACCAAAGTTAGTGGTCACATCAACATGCCCACTAACTAGGGGGAGTAGCTGATGATACATCAAAATAGATTGATCATCATGACTGTACACGTGGCATAAGGTCCCATCATAAGAATACAACGCCCGATCCATAAGGTCAGCTCACAAAGCCCAGGAGGATTGAGGCTAGTTAAAGAGGTCCATACTAGGTTCGCCTCTAAGGAGGCGTAAGCAGGATCTGAATCCAATCCCGTACACGTTCTCTCATAAAGAAGATGAACGTTGCACCAAGAAAAAGCCGTGGAGAGACCTATGCCTCGACTACTGCATCTCCATTAAGGAGGAAACTATTACGGAAACATGTCCTTGCGTTGCACCTCACATGCTTAAGTCACACGGAGAGTTAACTATGATAATTATAAAAGGTAAAGGGAATATTTGACAAAGGTATGCAACTTTAACTGAGTTTTGTCAAGATTTACTTCCTTTTTCCAATAGAGTTACTTACTTAAGCATCGGAGTGCTTTTGGCCACCAAAAATGTGGTCTTTGGCAGTCTAACAGTGGTTTTGCAGGTCAAACTCACAGGAGGACGATTTTTGGACGCATCAACCTTCTTGAAGTTGGTTCTAAAAAAATAGCCGACTCGAAACTTGTCCATGTTATTTTTCTCAAATTTAGACTCATATTTAATTTCATTGGATCAACAGAACTTTTAGATATTTTACATCTCAAGTTAAACAACAATCAACTATTACTTTAAGAACAAAAAATCTAGCCCAACACTAATTCTCTCATAAAGAATAGGAGCGTTACACCATAAAAAGTCATGGAGGGAGGTAAATGGAACATTCGACAGACGTATGCAACTTTAACTGAGTTTTGTCCATATTTACTTCCTTCTTCCAACAGAGTTAATGACTTAAGCATCGGAGTGCCTTCGGCCACCAAAAAGGTGGTCTTGGGCAGTCTAACGATTTTTTTTGCAGGTCAAACCCACAAGAGGACAATTTTTTGATGCATCAGTTTGGTGTCGTCTGTGGGGAAATGACGAGTTTCATTTCTGAAAACAAAATACACAGTGACAAAGCTCACCATAACCTGACAAAAGATCAACAAGCCATCGAAGAAAATGATGCATTCTGCAGATCCTCAATTCAGTAATGATCATGACAACTCTCCTACTGACAACAATGCATCGTTGATAGCTCGCAAAGAAGAAGTAGCTCGAATCATCGGACCAATAGCACCCGAGAATGAAGATCTGAAGCAGACAATAGCCTAGACAACCCAAGCATCCGGAGGCGCTGCCACGGACCCTTGGGTGGACTTGCTTATCGCCCAGATGAATTATATGACAAAGATGCTGCAAAAAATCACCCAATAATGCATTTAGCCAGCAAACCCTGTTCAGGCACCGCCCCAACAAAATTCCTCAAACTGAACTCAATAAAGCGACGAAGCCCAGTAGAACCCCAACAGGAAAACTTGAGAGCAACAAGCTCCCCCAAGACAAGACCCCATAGTGCGGTGGAACGCTTGCTGAAATATCGTTCAGGATTGGAGTCACTGATCCCAACATACTGTACGAGTTAGCTAATTCGCCATTTTCTGACGTAGTCATGGAAAAGGCAATGCCAAAAAAATTCACTACGCCAAAGTTCAAGGTATACGTTGGTTCCACTGACCCAATAGATCACCTTAGACATTTCCACCACATGATGGCTCTAAGGAAACCACAGAGTCGATCCTGTGCAGAACATTCCCAACCAGCCTCACTTCCACAACGATGAATTGGTTCAATAGCCTAGCACTGAGGTCGATAGACTCCTTCCAGGCTTTAGCCACCGCTTTTATTACCAGATTCATTGGAAGCCAGCAGATGAGGAAAAGACCCACTACTTCCTGCAAATCAGACAAAAACCTGAAGAAACGATACGAAAATATGTCACTCGCTCATTACAAGAATCTATCATTTACAACCAAAATTTTTTCTGCGAAAATTAATTTCCTTACTAATATGGTATCATTGTCAACGAAAAAAAATTTCCTTGAAAAAGCCATAAACTTGTTACTTTATCAACAAAATATATTTTGTTGGAAACTTTCCTTGTTAAATAGGTGGCGGGAAACATTCCTTCCAAAACTAGTTTCCCGCTAAATTGATTTAACAACAAAATATTTTTTTATGGCCACAAAATACTAGTTCCTTGGTAATTATGGCATTCTCTGGAATGAAATATTTTGTTGCTAAAGAAGACTAAATTTAACAATAAATCACTTTTCTTGTTAACATAATATCAACAATTATTCATCTCTCTTTAACAAGGAAATATGTTTTTCGAGATAAATCACATCATTAGTAATGATTCAGTTCGTTGATAATGATTAATAAAATTTTCCATTAGGTTTTTTCTTGTTAAAGTTTGTTTACTGATTTATAGCAACAAAGTAATATTTCGTTGAAAATTGTTACACTATTGGCAAATTTTTTTATTTTGTTGGAAACACTATCTTATTTTAATGAAATCTCAGTAGCAAGGAAAAAAAACTTGTTGGTAACAAATTGTTCTCGTTGGTAAAAAGTAATAAGTACTTTCATGAAAATTTATATCTCGTTAAAGCTCACTAACTATTTTATACCGACAAATCATTATTTTGTTGGAAATTTGTATACTATTGGCAACATTTTTTTTTTTTGAAACAATATCTATTTTAATAACATCTCTACAACAATGAAATAGAATTTTGTTGGTAATTACAACTTTATTAGTAACAAATTTTTTTCCTTGTTAAAAACCAATAATCATTTCCATGAAAATGTATTTTTCAATAAAGCTCATTAATTCATTATCGTTTCTTTAGAAATTGTATGACAACAAATTTATTTATTGGCAATTATTTTTATTTCATTGAAAAATTATTGTACAAGGATAATTCAAGGAATCCAAGGATAAATTAATTGTTGGTACAAGTTTTTTCTAACTAAAAGTGTACTTTTTTTTTCAAAGGAAGAAAATTTCATTGACAAAAGCCTTGTCTGTTGTAATGTTGTTTGATTGGGGGCTTTTAGTTCTAACTACTAATTTTACTAAATCAAATTCTTTTATAAAGATAAAAAAATAAACTATTAATTAGTTATGCTTCAGAGTCATACGCGTTACATGCGAGACAAAAAGTCTCTTGTGAAAACACTCAATTGGATTTTTGTAACAAGTTTGATAGTGATGATAGTCAACTATCGACCATCACCCATGCCTTTGGATAGAAAAAAATTATGATACTTTTACTGGACCTTTTTTATTCAGGTTTAGTAGAAGAATGATCTCTTAAGAAAAGAGAAGAATGAGAGAATGATTTATTCGGTTACTTATAATGAATTTTTTTTTACGAAATTATTTATATTTAAAGCTCCAAACTTCTTTACAGTGGCAAAATATTATTTCGTTGAAAATTTTCATTAGTAGCGATGATATTATGTCATCTGAAAAATCTAATGACATTTCTTTATCAATAAAAATATTATTTTATTGCTAATTACAATATTATAGGTGACAATTTTTATTGCTAAAGATTGATAAAATTTTCCATGAATTTTTTTTTTCATTTTAAGGCTCATTTTCTTATTTACAATAATTTAATTTTATTTCATTGGGGATATAACTAATTTCAATAACATATCATTGCTTTGCAAATTATAATGATGTTATTGTGGATTTGTATTCATTGCTAAAAGTGGTAAATATTTCACATAAATTTATAGTCATTAAATTATTTAGTCCTAATTTATAGTGACGAAATATTATCTATTAGTCCCTATTATATACGTAGCAATGATTTTTTTTTATTGCAAAAGAAGATTAATTTGATATAATAAGCTATAAATTTGTTTCGCACAACACAATTATTCAGATAGCTCAACTGGCAAAGATTCCGATAGATTTTATTGTAAATCAGAAGTTCAAACCCTGTTGAGCCTAAAAATAAATAAATAATTTACACCATAATACACAGATTTCCATAGTGAGGTCTTACCACCAAGAGTAGTGTAAGTTTGGGAGGTAGATTGTGGGATAAATAAATAATTTACACCATAATATATAGGTTTCCATAGTGGGGTCTTACCACCAAGAATAGTGTAAGTTTGGAAGGTATGAATCATTTTAATATATAGATGGCTTTTTCATTGGAAATAATTTCCTTGGTAATTGTTAACGGTAACTATGACAACTTTTGTTGATATATATGCATTTTACCAACAAAAAAGTTTTATGATAAAGATAGTTACCTTTTCCCACAACAATTTTCCTTAATGATTCTAAGCTTTTTTTCGAGAAAAAATCTATGGGTAAATAAAAGATTTTTGCAACAAAACATTTTGTTGGTAAGTAGTTATCAGTATTACCAACACCGTGTTTCCTTAACTTATCAACCGTTTTATCAACAAAAAATGTAATTCATTGGTAAAAACTTTTAGCTACGGGGATACCGCCACGAACCCAATAAAAAATTTTACTTGTTTAAAGTTTTTTCCAACAAAATTTTGATTTTTGTCAAGGAAATTTTTTCTTGAAAAATGCCTTAATTGCTTTATTGAAAAATGCCTTAATTTTTTTCCAACGAGTTAAGAATGATTGATGGATGTAGCGACGACATAGCCGCTACAACTTTCGTCGCCAGACTGAAGAGATACTCCTTCTTCGATGCCCTTAACCTGGAGCCTCCAAAAGGCATGGCGGTCCTGCTGAAAATAACACAAAAACACATCTCTCTTGAAGAAAGGAAAGTTGCAAGGATGAAGGAAACGTGAAAAGAAAGAAGAAATAAGGTGAGATGATGGATCACGAGAGGATAGCAGTCATTCAAAAAAACATCGAAAAAATGGACGAACTGAGTCCAATCAGCGAGAATCCAGGAAATTGCTATCGGCACGGTCCAGTCATGGGCGGATAACCAGTGTGATGAAAAAGAAGTACAAAACGTACACAACCCTAAAGACAAGTCGGACCAACATCTTGAGATGTAGGTGGTGTTTGATTTTAGGTGGGATAAGTCCCATATTTCAATAGAAAAATTGTTATCTCCCATAAAACAAATTGACGAATTGGAGCTCTGTTACCATTCTGTAACGACCCGATCCACATGATACAATATTGTCCGCTTTTATCGTACCATTCTCACGGTTTTAAAATGCGTAGTACCAAAGGTATCCAACCTCGTACATGTATAGCCATCCAATTCTCTCACCCAGGCGATGTGAGATTACAACACCAAGGTAGTCTCCCAGCTTTTGTGTCAGCATACACAAGGTAGCCTGTCAACCTCGGAGCCCGCCCACATCAAGTAGTTAGTCAGCCTCAAAGTCTGTCAACACAAGGCTATTACAATCCACTCCCTTAGGGCCCAACGTCCTTGTTGACACACTTCCTATTGGGTCCGGCTCTGATATCATTATGTAACTACTCGATCCACATGGTACGATGCGTTTTAAAGTCGTAAGGGTGGTGAGGCCCAAAGCGGACATTATTATACCTTGTGTATCGGGTAATTACATATTGCTTCATGGTATATTTGTGATGCAATGTATAATATACGACCTTATTATTAGAGAAAAAAGTCATTAAAGTGAGTCTTCTTTTGACAAAGAAAACTACCCCCATTTCTATCCGCATTAGGGTACGCTAACTTTGTTTTCAATCCATCATATTATATTAAAAAGATACTGACTGAGATAATATGTCTTTTTGGTCCGTTATCAAAGCATTATTTCGTACAATCGATAAAGTATCCAAACGTATTTGCGTAATCTGCTGAATAGTGTGAAAAGGAAGTGAATAAGCGTTGTAGTGCTACTTTTTTTTTTATCAATCCTGGCGGCATATACTATTTTGAGTATCTAATTGACCACGACTTTGAACTTCTAATTATAATTATGTCTATCCAATTGTTTTGTTATAATGTCAACCATGCCAAATGTTTTTCTATATAAAACATACCACACTTGGTACTTATTCATCAACTTTCAAAGCTTCATTTGTTCAGTCTACATACTTTCCAAACAACCTTTCAAATGGGCAGTATCGAGAACCATTTCAGCAGATCCCTATGCGAATTCAATCTAGTGGATCTTGAAAGAATTTAGAAAACAAACTTATCAAACCAACAATTTCATCATAAACTACTACAAGAATATCGAAATGTACCCAGTCCTCAGCCAAGTCCAACCCAGTTACCTACGAACCAAATTGCTTGACACTGCCCCCATTTGCAATTACACTCGACCCGTTGGGTGCTATACTCAGACGTCAAACCTACATTGTTACAGGTATGACCCATTGATTAATCCCAAATTTCTTCGCTTACTTTCCTACTAGAGTTAGCACGCTGCATTCATGGCAGAAATGCTTTGCACTGCCTTCAACTTGGTCGGCTTCATTTGACTAGCGTTGCCTGGTTCCACCGAGTGGAGTCTGTTGTCATGGACTGGCTAACTGCGATGCTTAAATTGCCTAAACCCTTTCATGTTTTTCGGATTCAGGTGGTGGTGTACTACAAGTGATGCAATTTTGTACACCCTTATTGTCCAGGGATCATGCACTCAAACACATCGGTGAGGAAAATATCAGAAAGCTCGTCGTTTATGGCTCTGATATAACACACTCAACGTTCATGAAAGCATGCAAGATTGCTGGAATATTGTCGAGCAACATTTAATCAATACCTACGAACATGGAAATTGGATTTTCTTTATCACCTACATGTTACAATGAGGATAATAGATTTGTATATAAAATTATTTGATTACAATCAATATATATATATTACTCTACAAGTCAATCTAGATCCTTAAATCTTGATGATTTGGTGTATAATAGGAAGCAAATCTTGTTGTACAAGGGTTACGTCATTATGACCATACCAACACTCTTCCCGAAGGTGGAACATATATATCACATATGCTTAGTTCAACAAGTGAGTCATTTAAGGCTTGGCTGACAAGGACTTTGGTGAGCATGTCAGCTAACAATTATGTGGTTGTCACATGCGGAACCTTAACAATCTTCTCTTCAAATGAAATTACGATCGACCTCTATATGTTTAGTTCAGTCATGTTGGATAGGATCCTCCGCAATTTGAATCATTGACTTATTATCACAATATCACTTTATAGTTCCTTAAGGTGGAATACCAAGCTCCTCACAAGCCGTTTCAACCACAATAATTCTTGTATCCCTTTAACCATTTGCCTTGTATTCAGCTTCTGCACTGGACAACGAAACAACATTTTGTTTTATTACTCTTCCAAGTAACTATGTTGCCTCCAACAAAAGTAAAATATCTAGTAGTTGAACGTCGTTTGTCTCCTACACCACCCCAGTCTAAATCACAATATCCCATAACATTTTATGGCTATGCTTAAAAAACATAAGGCCTTTGCTTAGTGCTGACTTCAAATACCATAGAATTCTTACAATAACATGCCTAAAATGGCTTACCACACTAACCACATAAGCAATGTCCGGTTGAGTTTGTGAAAGGTAAATCAGTCGACCAACTAATCTCTTATATCTTCCCTTATCAGTAGGAAGTCGATTTGAAAGTTCCTCAAGGCCATGGTTTTGTTCAATGGGCATATCAACGGGCTAAAAACCAAGAATGTCAATTTCTTTTAATAGATCAAGAACATATGTATTTCTGTCCTGACAAGAATATTTCTCGCTTAGACCGGGTAACTTTAATGCCAAAAAAATACTTCAAACCTCCAAGATCTTTCATATTAAATTTGGATGCAAAATAAGCTTTCAACTTGGTCATTTCATCAACATCATCACCAAATGATAAATATTTTTATCTTGCCATTTTGTTTTTTTGAAAAATAGCGTATGATCAGCTTTACCGTGTTCATAGCCATATTTCTTCTTAGCTAGCCGAAACCGTGCGTGCACCTTGGTCTACTATAAATAACAACGATATTTTTTTCAACTTAAACACCATGGTTTTGGGCCCCCATCCTAGGCTTCTGTGGTGTGGGGTTTTCTCAAAAAGGCCTCGTTGCTATTAGAGAGTGGACTATTCTTGAGGAACACTCACATCAAGGAACACCTCCACCTTGCTAAGTCTCAACCGATTCGTCGCCTTTGATACCACTTGTTAGTGCACTAGGCACATGCTGCATCTTCGTTCATGATATTCACATAATTATTACATAAAATATCTTCTAATGTATATTTGTTTGTATTTCCAATATTGCATTTTATTATAATTATTTAGTTTTTATGTTTTTGTAGGAATTGAAGCTTAAACGATGAAATAACAATAGCGTGAGTTTTAAAGTACAAGTCCAAAGTTGCACAAACGGTGAAGTCAATGACAAAGCTCAAGCCCAAAAATTTACCCAAAAACTCATGTGAATCAAACCTAAGCCTAAGCCCAAGCCAGACCAAAACCTATTTATTCTTTTTCCTGCCATACACAAAACATTACCCCTTCTCTCTTTCTCTTTCTCCATTTCACGTCCCTTTCTTTCTCCTCTCTTTTAAAAGCCACCAACACCATCTCATCATCCACCCTGCCGGCGACTCTCGCTCGATAGAAAGACCGGTAGCCACTAGGGGTGGGCATCCCATCCCATCCCGTCTCGTCCCGATTTTTCCGGGTCTTAATGGGATTGGATAATTTCATCCCGATCCCGTCTCGTCCCAATCTAGAATGAGATGGGATGGGATGAAGATTTTCAATCCCGCCAATCCCGTCCTGTCCCGAGTTAATTTTTTAATATTTATTATTAATATTTTATTTATTTATTTATTTTTATTCATATAAACTTACAGATGACTGACAAAAACTCATGGTGTTTGTAGTGGTAACAGAAATGTTACTTCAAGAAATAAATATTCATTAAGCAAGAGAAATAAGCAGACTGTTGCTTGAATTCCCAATAAAAGTGACTTCAATTATTTAACTTCCAAATATTGATAATACCCAGGTGAAGATGAAAAATAACAATTAACTGAGTAATACATATTCAGAAGAGAACATTCAGGGGCGGAGCCAAGAATTTGAGATGCCCCGGGCTGTAAAAATAATTGTTTTTAATTACGATATATGTATTGATGGTAAACCATTATGAATATGTTAGAGCATCACCAATAGGTCTATATTTCTTCCCTAACAAAAGATGAAATGTCATTTTGTCAAGGAACCATGAATTTTGTTTTTCACAGTAATGAAATTGTAAAATCAGTTGGGAGGTCATCACAGCGATACAATACTCTTAGTGGGTCCCATTTATCATGTCATTTTCTAAAAGTCAGCCCACTCGACTACATTGATAAAAGATTTAGTGGCAACCCTTATATTTGTATGCCACATCTATATCTAATTATAAGAAAGTTATTTTTCACGCTCTTATATGATGATAATCTTTGCAACAGTCACAGGCAACACGCTGATCCCGTCTCGTCCCGAACCCGTTTGGGATGGGACGAGATCAGGATGAGATTTTTCTCATTCCGTCCCGTCCCGATTCCGTATGAACGGGATGGGATAGGAATGGGTATATCTCGTCCCATCCCGTCCCGTGCCCACCCCTAGTAGCCACCCATCTCACTTGCTTCTCTTCCTTCTTCCACTGTTCCATCACGCCCTCACCCATCTTCACGAATAACAACTCCCCTCCCTCATCGCCTGAACTTCTATATTCTTCATAGCCACAATCCCATAACTATATAATCACAACATCAAACACAGTCCAACTCGCCCTGTTACAGAGTAACGAAGAAACATAGGTCTCAGCCTCCTTTCAAATTGCCAACAGACTCCTTTTCCCCATCTCGCCTTCCTCTCTTTCATCTTCCCATCCCTCCCTTCTTCTTTGTTGCAGCAACAAACCAAAAATAACAAAACAAGTTGTTACAAAATGCAGCTACCAACCGTCTCACCTGGCCTCCATCCTCCCCGAGCCACATGCCCCTCCTCATCTCGCCCCTCTCTTACTCTCTCTTTTCCCTTCTTCCATTTCCCTTACTCTCTCAAAACATATTGCAACTCACAGGGAGAAGAACAACAAAGAAATCAAACAAAAATCGCGAGGAAGAAGAAGGAGAAACGGAGGGAACTAACTGATTTTAAAAGCTATGGGTATTTGCACCCCGAGCTTTAATATGTACCACCACACGACCATACATGCAGGACTGATGGATTTCACATGCGCAACCGCTACGAACACCTCCACCATGATATTCTAAACCCCCAGCTAAGATGTAAATGAATCCTCATGCTTAGTAGAATTTAATTTCGTTTTTATTTATTTATTATTTTCCGATGCATTGTGTGATTTGACATGGGATTGAGTTATGAACAAGCACATTACTTTCACCGTATATTTCATGCATCAATGGTAGTTAGAGTCATTATATGTTTTTGTTTGGGCATGTTTTATTCGTATTAGTTAAACTTGTGATTAGTTGTGCCTTAAACAAACAATTAATGCTAGGAGTTTGCATATTTGCTAAAATCAATCCATTACATTCCTAGTTAAACTTGTGATTAGTTGTGTCCTAAACAGACAATTAAAGCAAGGGGTTTGCATATTTGCTAAAACAATCCATTACATTCCTAGGAGACAATAATTGACATTAGTATAATTTTATGAACCTGATGGATGATTTGAAAGCCTTAGCATCTTTATTTTATTTTATTCCCATACTCTATTTTTAATTGTTTTTCTACCTTCCATTAGCTTAGAAATTTATGATTGTTGTAACACATTTTCAAATTAGTTTAAATAGATTGTAGTTTTCAACTGTGTCTTCAGTCCTCATGGGATCGATCCGTATTTTCCATTGTCTACTAGTTAGATAACCGTACACTTGCTGTATAACAATCAGGTTAAATTAGCCTATTAATTTAGGTTAATAAATTTTGCATCAAATTTTTCGCGCTGCTGTCGGGGATTGTAATGGTACAATTGAAATCTAGGGTTTATTTTCACTAGTTTATAGATTAGGTATATTTTCTTTGTTTAGGAACAGTGTTAAGAGTCATTTGCTTATTTGTTTTTTTATTTGAGTTTTTTTATTTGAGTTTTTTTTTTTTTTTTTTTTTTTTTTTTTTTTTGCATTTATTTTGTACGCAGTCATACACATAGAAGCTCAAGTGAGAACAAAGTAAAGAGTAGACGTCATAAAACATAAACATAAAGGGAAAAATAACAAAGCAAAGAGGAAAAAAAAACATATATATTACATTTTGAATTTTCCTTTTCAAATTGCGATTCGAGTGGATACTCTCAGAAGTCAGCGAGCTGTCAAGTGGACAATGTTTCTAATGAGGCATTCGGGCCAGCTCTCCTAATGATCTCTAATACATCCAATTCACAGCTTTCATCACCATTGGCACCATCACCGAGTCCATTACCAAGTGTAAATAAGATGAGAAACATCTTCTTTTTTTTGAAAATTGAGCAGGGGTTATTAAAGGATCCCCGAACCTAAAGAAAAAGGAGTGTTACATTCGTAGATACTGTTTCCTGACACTATCCTCATACACAATTTTTTTCAAATCCTCTGCGAAGGAACTCGGAGTGAATTCAACAAAGTTCTGATTAGGGTATAGCTTGGCTAAGAAGTCTGCTGCCTAATTGGTCTCTCGAAAGTGGTGATTTATTCTGTATTGTTCCAACTGATCAAGCTCCTTTTTTATTCGACCATGAATATGTCGAAGATCCCAGGATACGCTGCCATGATTTTTAAGCTGTAGATACATATTACGTGAATCCGTGCTAATCTCTAGCTTAGTCACTCCATGAGATTTCACCAATTTGAGGTCAGCTTCAAGTCCTTGTAGTTCATGTTTTATTACTGACTGGGCTTGATTATCTCCTGAGCATGCAGCAATAGCCTCGCCTAACTCGTTGCGAATGATAGCTCCATATCCACCTCTCATTCCTTGTTTAGAGCCATCAGAGTTTAGTTTAACCCACCCTTTCTCCGGTTTCTCCCAAGACAAGTAATAGGATTTGGTAGCTTATATTGAACATCAATTCCCCATCGCTCCAGTAACTGTCTTTTGGACTGGGTATCCTCTGTTTTGAGGTCAGGAGTGTTGAATCGCATCCTAACATCTTCGCGTATGCGTCTTACAATCTCACTCACCACTTTACAAGTTTGTTGATGCACTCTTCTATTGCGTTCGGCCCACAGATGATAAATTGTAGCATTAAAAGACACTTTCTTCACTAGGGAGCTCAAGTCACTGCCCCTGAAGTGTAGTATACACCACTGTAGCTCATCTGCCCATCCCTTGAGGAGCCTAGTGTAGCAAAGCCAGTAGAGAATGTGCTTCCAAACTTCTTGAGTGTAGGCACATTTGAAGAATAAATGATCTTCTGTCTCAGGTTCGCATGAGCATAAAAGGCATAGGTCAGGTTGTATTGTTCCCCAATTCTTTAATTTGACCAAGGTTTTTAAAGCACCATGAGCAAGTGTCCATGTGATGAAACTGTGCCTAGGAACATTGCCCTTGAACCATATGAGAGCAGCCCAATCAACTCTGTTGTTCCTGTCTCTCAACTTGTCATATTTGGCCTTCATTTGGAACTCACCAGTAGTCCCCATGCACCATACCACTTCATCTTCCTTGCTGGAGTCAATTTCAATCTCAGCCAAGTGGTTAGCAATCTCCTAAATTGAAGGACCAATGCCTTGCGGAATGTTCCATGTACCATTACGTATTAAAACACTGACTTTTGCATTCCTATTCAGAGTTGAATCATAAAGAAACTCCTGTGGAAACCTGTCCATGAGCAGTCCAAGGGGATACCAAGGTTCACTCCAGAATAGTGTATTGTTCCCATTACTTATCAGGTGCAGAGTAAGCTTAGAAGCTTGATTTTTGCATCCTAGAATTCGCCTCTAGCACCAAGAGGCCTCCTGAGGTGGCTTCATCATCCAGAAATCTTTATGTTTAATCAAATTCTTCTTGATCCACTGGACCCATAATGAGTTTCTATTTGCTACAATATTCCATAGGTGCTTCATAGTAGTTGCTTCATTGGCAGTTCTTATGTCTCTAATGCCCAAACCACCTTCTGTATATGGATGACAGACCCTAGCCCAACTCACCATGGCCTTCCTAGACGCAGAGTCTTCACCTGCCGAAGAACTTTATTGATGGCTTTAATGGTTCGCTTAGGGAGCCCATAGCATGATGTCCAATAGACATGCATGCTTGACAATACAGCCTTAATGAGCACGACTCTTCCTGCATAGGAGAGGAATTGGTTCTTCCAAGAGCTCACCCTCTTCTTTATTCTATCAACAATTGGGGTGCATTGGTGGTAAGACAGATAGGAAGATTGTATGTTCCTTGTAACATTGTTGCTGATTGACTGTCCCTGTAGAAAAAAAGCAACAAGGTCATCTGCAAAACTGAGGTGGGTTATTTGGGGGTCATTGCATCTGAAGTGAAGTTTGTATGTTCCTTGTTGCACTCTTTCTTTAAGTAGCACGTGAAGAATTTCCATGACCATAACGGACAAGTATGGGGACACAGGGCACCCTTGGCATATCTCCATATTTGCTTTGATAAAACCCTTAGGTGAGCCATTGATGCATATAGAGAATTTAGGAGTGGTGATGCACTCACGCACCCAACTAATGAAGGTGTTAGGGAACTGAAACTTGGCTAGTAGGTGCAAAATTGCGTCCCACCAAACCATGTCAAACGCCTTACGGAGATCAATCTTGGCTGCACATCTTGGAGGCCCACAATCTCTATGATAGTTACGCACCAATTCATGAGCCAGCATGATATTATCTTGAATATGTCTGCCTTGTATGAAAGCTGACTGGGAGTTGCTCACTACTTTATGTACAACGAGTTTCATGCGGTTGTTAAGAATCTTCGTAATGCACTTGTAGACAACGTTGCAGCATGCAATTGGCCTGTAGTCACTGAACATGGAAGCATTAATAATTTTAGGAACTAAAGCAACTGATGTAGCATTTACCTCGCCTAGGCGTTTTGTTTGCCTGAAGAAGTTTAGGACTGCTTTAGTGAAGTCGTCCCCAATGATTCTCCAAGTAGTCTTGAAGAAATGAGAAGAGAACCCATCAGGTCCAGGTGCTTTAGTTGAATCTATGTCTGCAAGAGTTGCAATGATTTCTGCCCGAGTAACCTCTTGAATCAAATCTGCACCCATGCTGCCAGTAATGACATTGTCCAGTTCTAGCCCTTCAATTATGTTCCTGTCATATTCATATTCATGCTCGCCTGCAAATATACCACCAAAGTAATCAAGACACTCAGTTTCAATCTCTGCAAGTTGTTCTAATCTGGTGCCTAGACTGTCATATATAATCAGGATCCTGTTCTGAGCTCTGCGTTCTTTGACAAAGCTATGAAAGTATTTAGAATTCTGGTCCCCCAGTGTAAATAATTGCAATCTAGATTTCTGATGTATCTCTGACTCCTCATTCCTAACTGCACGAGCATAGTCTGAGACTGATTTGCATTCCTGTTGCAGCATTAAGGTGGGCACATTCTGCGCTTGGTTAACTGTATTGTGCAAAGTTAGCTATGGCGATGCATATCTTGTCTTGCAATTTCAACCTGTGTGCTAGCATTATTAAACCCTGCTTTCCTCCATGCTGTGAGCCGAGCTTTAACATTTTTAAGCTTCTTGAACCAACCTGTTTTTCCCCACAACTAAATCTATCTCTTCTCTTGCTTTTTCAAGCTTGCTTGGATGGTTTAGGAGCTATGAGAGAGCCCATTCGATAACAATTCCAGATGTATCAGTTCCTGCGGTAATGAAATCCTACACAAAATTGAGCATATTGTGATATGGTTAGATAAATAAACTGTCGTTCCACTTTTCATAAATCCTGTTAGAGTAAAAGCATTCGTAATATAAACTTAGTAACAAAATTGTAAATGTAGAAGTCATAACTTACAAACATACAAGCTTTGATATCATCTCTTGTCAATTTCATGTCCGCATCCTCATCCTCGGATATATCCATTAAAACATCCAAAAAGTCTTTCGCTCCTTTGCAAGTCTTGTTATTTTCTTTACTCTCATTTCTAACTTTTTCGCGCTCCTTCATGATCCCCTCAAGTAAAGTATCATATCTAGAATGAATATCTTTGCTCCTCTTGGAAATCCCTTGTAAATCAAAATTATTCAAAATCTTTATGAAGTCCGATAGGTTAAATTCACCCAAAATCCTTGTCACATCGCGAACCACATTCTGAACCTTTTTGGCTTGTTCATCCTCTCCTGAACACCTAACAACCAACATCATTCTAGTCACCACATTGTTCGAAAGCTTTGATACTTCTTCCGACACATTTACCATTTCATCCTTGTTCGATTTGTCTTCCGGATGGGTTGTAACCGAGCCAGATTTCGCGAATCCAGAAATCTAGACATGACGGTCTTTTTTACACGTTTCCAAAAAGGCCCATAAGGATGGAAGGCAAAACCGGAGGAGTTGTAGGTGAGGATATGGGTAGTAATGGTAATTGGTCTTGATGCGAAAATAAGTTCATTGGACATAAGAATCTCTTTTGCAAAGTTCGAGGGCGATGCAATGATGCATGGGACGGAGCCTAAGCGGAGGTGGATTAGGGGACCATAGCGTGCGGCAAGTTTGTGGAAAATTTGGTGTGGGGTGTGGTTGAGTAGGTAAAGGTGTCCAATTATCGGTAGAGACGTCGGGCTTGGTGGGAGGCGGAGCCGGCTCCTGGTCATGGAGGTAAGGATGTTCCGGGTTAAAATGGTGGAAATGAAGAAAATGAGGAAATGGAAGAAGATATCAAGTGACATTTTTCAGTAGGTTCTTGAGTTGAGTTGGTTGCTCTGTTTTAGGGAGACCTCTCAAACACACTTATATACTACAGGGAAACTGTATATCACGTGCCACTTACGGTACGTGCAAAGTAGAGTAAGATAGAGATCATATTAGGGGTGGGCATCCCATCCCCCGATCCCGTCCCGTCCCGATTTTTTCGGGTTTTAATGGGATTGAATAATTCCATCTCGATCCCGTCCCGTCCCGATCTAGAATGGGATGGGATGGGATAAAGATTTTCAATCCCGCAAATCTCGTCCCGTCCCGAACTAATTTTTTGATATTAATTATTAATATTTTTATTTACTTATTTATTTATTTTATGAACATTTGCATAAAATGTTCAGGCTTCCAGCAGCAGGCTTCCAACACCAGGCTTCCAGCAGTCCAGCAGTTCCATGTTTCTATTTGATATGTCCAGATTAGCACGTTGATCCCGTCCCGTCCAGAATCCGTTTGGGATGGGACGAGGTCGGGATGGGGTTTTTCCCATCCCGTCCCGTCCCGATCCCGTATGAACGGGATGGGATAGGGATGGGTATATCTCGTCCCGCCATCCCGTCCCGTGCCCACCCCTAGATCATATAATAAAAATGTCCCAAATTACAAAAAGGGAACGGCTATATAACATCACAATTTTCTCTTTCTCACACCACCAATAAATATGCATAACAGATAAATCTAAATTCAAAATGAAAAAAAAGCAAAATAAGGTAATTTTTGAATAATTTAAATCCTCAATTGTATTGATTCTCAAGTTGATTAAAACACAAAAGTTGTAGTATTCTGAGTTATCTAATAAACACAACTTGAATCACTTAAAAATATTTTGAAATGAGCAAGTTATGTTCATTTTACTAAAGTCGCGCAAATTTGTTCGAAAAATGAAAACGGGATAATGCTCCTAACTTTTGGCCAACTTATGTGCTTGATCGAGACCGATTCTCAAGTTGATCAAACACAAAAGTTGTTATACTCTGAGTTATCTAATAAACACAACTTAAATCACTTGAAAATGTTTTGAAATTAGCAAATTATGATCATTTTACTAAAGTCGCACAATCTGTCCGAAAAAATTATTGTTCGCAGAGTGCACTGCGGGATACCCCGCATTGTACAATCTGAACAAGAAAATTTTTTCCTGTTCGCATTGTGCAATGCGGGGTATCCCTGATATCCCGCAGTGCACTCTGCGAACCAAAATTTTTTCGGACAGATTGCACAACTTTCGTAAAATGACAATAACTTGGTTATTTCAAAACATTTTTAAGTGATTCAAGTTGTGTTTATTAGATAACTTAAAGTACTACAACTTTTGTGTTTCGATAAACTTGATAATCGATCTTGATCAATGACATAAGTTGGCCGAAAATCAGGAACACTATCTCGTTTTTATTGCAAGACATATTTGCGCGACTTTAATAAAATGCCCATAACTTGCTCATTTCAAAACATTTTCAAGTGATTCAAGTTGTATTCATTATATAACTAAGAGTACTACAATAATTGTGTTTTGATCAACTTGAGAATCGGTCTCGATCGGGCACATAATTTGGCCGAAATTCAGGAACACTATCTCGTTTTCATTGCGAGACAGATTTGCGCGACTTTAGTAAAATGACCATAACTTGCTCATTTCAAAACATTTTCAAGTCATTCAAGTTGTGTTTATTCGATAACTAAGAGTACTACAATATTTATATTTTGATGAGGTTGAGAATCGGTCTTAATTGAGGGTTTAAATTGGTTGAAAGTTACCATGTTTTGCCTTTTTCATTTTGAGTTTGAATTTCTCTGTTATGTTAAGTTATGCATATTTATTGAGTTTGAGTTTAAGGGTTTGACTTTGAGAGAATTTTGAAAATTTTTGTAGGGAGATGGAGGAGATTTGCAAGAGATTTGAGTGTGTGGAGAGATTTGAAAGAGATTTGCAAAAGATTTCGAATGGGGGAGGGGGGAACCATTGTCGATTTGAATAGTAAGAGAAAAAAAATGGATGATTTTTGTTTATATAGGTGGTGTGAGAAAGAAAATAGGTGGTGTGAGAGACTAGAATGGTGCGAAAGAGAGGAAGTGGTGGTGTAGTGTAGTCGCCACCTTAGAAAAACTGAATCCGGGTTGCAAAATCAAAAGACTATAGATATGTAAAAGAAAACAAAAAATCTAGAGAGCTAGGACAGTGACAGAGGGTCTCTGTTCGATTGGCCCATTATGAGTATCTCTAGAATGATGGACGGTACTAATTAAGCCTAGCCGGATTCTCTAGAAAAGTTCAAAGGAAAATTTGACAATCAAGCGGCCAATGTCGCTTTAAGCTAATTAATTTGATATTTGGACTACTAAAAACAAACTCATATCCGGGTCCCAATCCGTCATACAAGGAGGACTAACAGAGTAACCAGGTTTAGGATTTTGTTGCTCATTGACATTAAACAATTCTCAAAGAAGTTCATTAAGTAAAACCAAATTCGTTTGAAGGAAGTTCTTGATGTAGATCAGTAGGCCAACATTTTGGTTTACAAGATTACGAATAAACATACTGTTTATAAGGAGGAGTGAATGGGCATGACTAGTCTAGTTTTCCAAATCTCGTTAATAAGAAACCTAAGAAGTCTATGTAGCTAGGGCCTAACCCTCAACTATCAAAATAATTTGAGTATATATCTAGTATATTTAAAAATATTTAATATATAATAACCATTAGATCATAATACACTTAAGTATAAAGATTATCCATATATTTGTCTTTGGCCTAGTTGTTGATTATTTAATTTTTTTATTATTTGGCTTTTATTCGATTCTCTTGGATGGCAAGATTTTTTTGGCTTTTTTTTATATGATATTTTTTATACATTTCCAAAGCTAATTAATTGAAATCATCAAAAGTTTTGTTTGTTTACTGGTGGTATAAAACCCACAACAACAAACAATATTGTAAACCCGCAATAAAAAATATATTTGAAATAAATATATAAAATAATTACTATAAAACTCAATTAAAATATATACCATTAGTCATTTCATACAAAATTTGAGGGTTAGATTGGGTAGTAAAACTCATTTTCCCTATAAAATTGTATTAGGATCTTATTACGTTCGCACATTTCATTTTTTTTTAGTTTAAACTTACATAATTATCTTAATTATATTATTTTTAATTATGTATTCTAGTTATTACGCTCGCTTGTCTTTGTTATGATTGTCGATAAAATGATCTTATGGCTTAAGATAGGATTATAAGATTCAATTAGATATATACAATGCATATTGTTCATTTTTTTTAATCATTGTACTTATTAGGTAAATGCATAATACTAAATTACAATTATATTTTCTGAGTTTTATGCCTACTTGAAGATGTTAATTGGAGCTTGTTATTAAATAATCAACCTAGGACAGGAAATTTTTTTTGGCCTTGCATTGGGTAATAATTAATATTACCAATGAATAACCTTATGCCATTTCGCCCCCTCTAACCTACATTCCTGGGTCCACCACTGTATGTAGCAATTAAAAACGATGTTGAGCGTGTAGGAACAATATGTAGTATTAATATCGACAATTACATACAACCTCTTTGAGTTTGACACAGATGAAACTTACTATAAACGTTAATTAGATCCAAGTGCAGAGACATGGTACACATAAATCAAAAACTAAATAGAAATCGCCTGAGGGTGTTACATGGTTCAACTAAATCTCGACGTAGTTCTGAAAAGTGTATGGTTACAATGAACAATGATGTCAGCATATTTGGATTTTAAATCAAGTACTGGCGCTCTCAGAATGAATGTTAACCCCAACTTCCCGTATGAAATCCAGATCAATGTACGAAATGGAACTCATGTTAGTTGAAAAGTCCGGTTTATCGGACAATGATGTCTATGTGTTTGGATTTCAGCAAATATTCAAAGCGTTAACAGCCAACCTAATATGTTTATGCTGGATAAATTTGTTATCACAAATTTTACATGGTTGTATTATAGACAAGAAGTATAGTTTGACGAGCTTTGCTACAGAGCGAGGGAGGGAGCGAGGGAAAGGGGCGAGGGATGGGTGTAACCACCCATCCTCCTCGGGATGAGCGTATCGTGTTGGAGATGCGCGCGAGCGCTCATCGCGAGGAGGATGGGTGGTTACACCCATCCCTCGCTCCCTTTCCCTCGACCCCTCCCTCGACCCCTAGAATTTTCCATAGTTTGACATTTGAGATTCAATCGCAAATAAAGAAAGATTGATTTGATGTTGAGAAGGTAAAATATTATTACTTCTCTTTGAAAATTAATACAAAGAAAGGTTCGAGACTATCAAGGCCCCACTGTCAATGAATTCCAATTAGCATACAAAGAATAAAAAAAAATATAAGCCCTTAAAAGCGAATTATGAAATACCCATCTGCATAATAAGATCAAAATCTCCATAGTTCTCCCAATTAGAAGTTTTATTTGGAAGAGTTCTCGAATTACGTTCAAACCAAACCACCCTGAGATACATTGCATTGTTCTCACAAGATTATTATACAAATAGTGAAAATTTTGCATAGGAGCTAGAGCATCCACGACAAGTGAAGGATCATAAAATAGATTTAGGCTCTGCTTGGTACACAGTAAAAAAAATGCATAATGCAATTTTTTCAGCGATTGTATAAAGTTGGGTGCTTGGTTGACTTCACGAAAAAATGTTATTGGAATTATAATTCAGGACCTCCATATCTCTTACCTATAAAATTTTGTAAAACTTTACCGGACAAAATCTCCCGCATTACTTTGCAAAACTCTCATCATCTCCTCTAACTCGAATTCTACTCCCAAGTCCTTCATAAACACCCCAAGCACAACCATCTTTGCAACTACTGTCATCACCACCTCTACGACCACCATACCATAACCATCACAACCACTGTGATAGCCGCCACCACCACCGCCATTGCAACCACCATAGCCACCGCCACTATTACCATTACCATAGCATAATCACCACAACCAACACCACCTTTGCCACTACCACCATAACAAAGCCATCACCACCACCATCGCCGCCACCACCTCCACGATCACCACAACCACCACCAACTTCACTAATACCACCATAACCGTCCTTGCCGCCGCCACCACCCCCACCCTCACCAGTATAGCATAATCACCACTACCACCGTTACAACTACCATCGCCACCACAACCATCACCACAACCATGCCGTCATCGCCCACATTCACAATCACCATCACCACAATCACCGCCACCAAGACCATACCACAATTACAACTACTTCCATCATCACCTCCACCCACGATCATTTGTCAGATTTGTATCAATTTTTTTTAATTACTACCAAACACCCGTAAAGTAATGCATTGCAAATCAATGCAATGCAAACTAATGCATTTGCATCAATTTTCAAAATACATTATTTTACAGTATACCAAGCGGAACCTTAGTATTAAAGTTTTGTCCTCAAGAGAAAGTTTTAGAGCATATCGAAAACTCTAAAGTCAGTAGTCAAAAATAGATTTTGGACTATTAATTCCTAACAACATGTTCTAAAATAAAACATCCCTCGTGACCAACAAAATAGCAAATTTCTGCTTTGTGGAGGTAATGTTGCACTTCAGTCCTCGTGTATGCTATTTTGAAATTGAATGGCACATAGGGGGACAAGTTGCAAAACAATATGAAATCAAAGCACATTGAAGGACACGTGGCAAAACAATATGTAAAACTTAGTTATATGTAAAACCATAGAACATGAAAGTGGTTTGTTACAGTATGCATATGCCAGATGCTTCAGGGGATGCTATTGGAATAGTAATGTTGAAGTTATTTGATCCATCCTAATAATTTTTTCTCATCCCATTCACTTAACCATACTAATTTTAAAAGAAAATTAATGAAGTACTTAGCATGAGTAGTTTCTGCAAAAATGTTCCACAAGTTTACCTAAAAAGCTTAAAATTACTCCCAGCAGTTACCCATAATTTGAATAGATTGATGGATTCCTGGAAAACCAGCTCAAACCTACCAGTGAAGATGCTGAACTCACATTTGCCTTACACTTGGAAATGGGTTTGGCAATAGTGCCAATAGTGATGAAAGCTGATGCGTCCAAATCTATTATCCTAGAAATTTGTCCTGCAAAATAGGGTTGATTGCTAAAAGATCACATGTTTGGTGGTCAAAGGCACTCCGATGCTTAAGTTAGTTAATCTGTGGGAGATGATTAAATTTGGACAAAGTATAGTTCAGTTGTGTTTGCATACCTTTTGTTGAATGTTCCCCTTACCTTATATGATTTACGTAATTAATTCTCTGTGTGACTTAAGCATGTATGGCGTGATGAGAGGAGACGTTCTTCACAACGGTCTCCTCCTTCATTGAGGTACGCCCTTGGGGGAGTGATTCCCGCAATGACTTGTTTCCTTTGTAACGTCTCTCTTCTCTAAGAGAAGAGATCCGTTGGGCATTTGATTATGATCTATTATTAAGGACCCTTTTGGGCTTTAATGACTGGGTTTGTCATTTCGAGCTTCTGGGATCAGGCCCGTTATCTGTGTTGAGATCGAAGTGTTTGTTCCTCATGATGGATGATCTTTGGCACGTGTACGATCGTGATTAGAGGCTTATTTGATGTATCATCAACTACTCCCCCTAGTTAGTGGGTATGCTTGTGTGGCCACTAACTCTTCAGCGGTTATGTTTCCATAAAGTCTGGGTATTTCAGGCTTAGCAACTGGCCCATTTTGCGGATGTTGCGGGAACCTGAGAAGTGAACTAAATTGCATTTGACTGAAGTGGAGAAGGGAGTGCGTGAGCGGTTTATGTCACTTCCTTGTGTTGCTTTGGAGGAGTTTCTCGATATTGATGTCGTCCAGCGCAGTGGTTTGTATACTATGAATGACGTGGAGCGTGCTCTATTTCTTGAGCATCAAAAATTTTGACCTCACTGTTGCTCGCGCTCGCACTGTTGTTATCTCTGACGAGGCAAAGGAGCATACTGCTTCTGCTAGCATTGGTGATGCTAGCATTGATGGGAAAGTGAGCTCCGTCGAGAAAATTACAGATCTCGGTTTTCCTGTTATTGGTTGTGGTGCTAGTTCGACCACCAGGAAGAGGAAGGCTCCTAGGTCTACCAGCCCGTCGAAGAGGCTGGTTGCTAGTACTTTGGTTAGTCTTGACAGCATTTCAAAGTGGAAGAGACTTGCTTGTTCTGCTCCGGGAGTTGCTCGGGTTGCTTTTCGTCCGAGTTCTGATGGGAAAGATGATAAAGATGAAGCTCGTCTGGCTGCTTAGGAGGCTGAAGAAATGAATCGGTCTATGGAGAGGAGTAAGTTGGAGGTCTTGTGTCCATTAAGTGAGTATGATAAGACCTTTATCTCTGCTCATGGCGTGCAAGATCTCGCCAAGGTTTATGATGATGATGCTCATGTTATCATTATTGAGATGACACAACTTGCCATGGAGTTGTCTTGTAATCCGAACAGTGAGAAGACCATTGCTGATTTTAACTACAATCATGCTTTTGATGATCGAGGTTGAAGTTGAATGTGGTCAAAGCCCCAAGTCTCCTCCTCCAACTCATCCTGGTGATTTAACGAAGTTGCCTACTTCTCCTCCCGCTCGTCCGATGCCTACCACTGCTATTTTGAAAAAAAGGGTAAGAATGGTGCTTCCGTCATCAATGTCATTCCAGTCGTCAAACAGGTTACCAGAGATGGAGTTTCAGTTCTTTCGGATCCCTCTATCATTAATTGATAGATCAGTTGGAAGAAGCTTGTTCCTAGAGAGATACGTATTAACTCGGATGGAAAGTTTAGTTGGTTCTCGATATAGACGTGTATGATCACGTAATTTCATCGTCTCGTGGAATAAGCATTTGGTTGAGAGAGTTTCGATGCCAGTGCGTCGACCTAGTGAGCACCTCGACCAAGGTCTTAAACATATAATGGAGGGGATGAATCATCACACTTATGCTGGAATGATGGGGTCAGAGTACCAGGTTGCACGCTATCATGTGTCTGTCATGGAGAAGAAGTTGGCGGGGCAGGCTTTGCAGCTTTCTAACGCTTATTTCAAGTTGATAAGCTAAAGGCGAAGCATGCCAAATAGGAAAAGGTTATTGATGCTACTCAGGCTTTGTTAAAGGAAGCACAGTCTGTCCAAGATAAGTTTGTTGTTGACCTTCCTGTTTCATAGGAGGAGAGATCAAAAGCCTGTGGGATCGGTTGGTTGTTGTCAAGAGTGTGTTATTCAGCGAGAAGACTGGTCAGGATAAGGCAATGCGTATTGCTTATGAGCATTCTGTTTTTTGTAAGACAGCAGAGGAGCGAGTAGTGCAGCTGATTGCTAAGTTTGCTTTTGTTAAAGTGCAAACTTTGGCAAAGCTTTATGCAATTGAAAGAGAAATTGCTTTGACCATGGATGAACTTTCAGCAGTTATGAATAAGCTCCAGTGCAGAAACGATGGAGTGAACCAAGATTGCCGATGGCATGATTGACATCATGGACTTTATTGAATTGGAGAAAGGTCGCGATATGTCAAAATATCGTGTCGTGGCTGACCAAGTCTTTGTGGACGAGGATGATGAAAAATATGTTCTGGATCCGCCTAGTGATCCAGTTGACAAAGGTCAAGTGTCTTCTCCTCCCTCCAATCCCGCCGCTGTCGATGAGACCTTGTCTCTTATGACTGGTCCATTTGATGAAAATAGAGTTTCACCACCGTCTGCTCCTGCTACTGAAGAAAAGGCTCCATCTCCTTCTAAAGACAAGACCCCATTTCCTTCTGCCGACAATGTTCAACCAGCTCCAATTGTTCCTGCTGGTGATGATTTAATTATTCCTCCATTTCTTCTCCAATTGTTGTTGTTACTTCTTCTCCCGATGTAGTAGACTGGATCCTTAATGAATACTTCCTTTTTGATACTCGTCTGTTTTTCGTTGTTTTATTTTCTTTTCTCATAGCAGACGTTGTTCGACTTATATGTCTTTTTTGATAGTTTATTTCTTGGAAAATGTGATAGTCATGGCTTGACTTTTAACATCTAGGCTAACCTTGTGATCTATTCCTAGACAGTAAATATATTTTGACTACATCGTTCGAGTTTTGTATATGTTTTCGACTAACTTAGTAATTTAGACTTGGCTAAATCCCTGCTTTTAGACTTGGCTATTCTGATTACTTTTATATGTCTTGTGGCCGGACATTGTAATCATACTATAACTTTTGATTAAGTCAGACTTATACGTCCTGACTTATTTAGGTATAAGTCGTGGTCCGACGTGGTGATCGGGCCCGAAGATCAACGAGTAAGTCCGACTTGTACGCCCTGAATTATTAGATACACTTCGTGGTCTGGCATTGTGATCGAACCATAAGGTTTACGACTAAGTCGTCCTGACTTTCTTAGTACACTTCGTGGTCCGATGTGGTGATCAGGCTAGAATGTTTATGAGTAAGTCTGACTTATTAAGTATACTTCGTGGTTTGACATGGTAATCAGACCAGAAGATTTACGAATAAGTCTAACTTATATGTCCGAACTTTTTAAGGACACTTCGTGGTCTGACATGGTGATCGGGCAGAAGATTTATAATTAAGTCTGACTTATATGTCTTGACTTTTTAAGTACACACTGGTCCGACATGATGATCGGACCAGAAAATTTACGAGTAACTTTGACTTATATGACCTGAATTTTTATGTACATTTCATGGTGCGACATGGTGATTGGACCATAAGATTTATAAGTAAGTCTGACTTATATGTCCTGACTTTTTAAGTACACTTCGGGGTCTTACATGGAGATTAGACGAGAAGATTTACGTGTAAGTCTGACTTATATGTCTTGACTTTTTAAGTACACTTCGTGGTCCAACATGGTGATCGGGCTAGAAGATTTATGAGTAAGTCTGACTTATATGTCCTGACTTCTTAAGTACACTTTGTGGCCCGACATGGTGATTGGACCAGAAGATTTATGACTAAATTATGAGTCTGACTTTGGCGTCTTGACTGGATTAGTTTATTGGAGCATGAGATGAAAGGTTTGGAATTTGGAAGTTTATTGATAGTACTTCTCAAGTGTTCGATATTCCATGGTCTTTTGAGTTGTTCACCCTTCGAGTCTTCTAACCAATATGTTCCTGGTCTGTTTGTTTTCACCACTCTGTATGTTCCTTCCCAGTTTGGATTTAGTTTACCCGCGCCTGATTCTTTTGTATTGAGTTCGACCTTTCTGAGATACTTAAAAAGCCAATGCTTAAATATATACAATATACACTCACTCTTTAAGACAATTGTATCTCGTCGGGAACATCCTCAAACATATCTCCTTCTCTATGTTCCACGCCTTTAATCAAGCATTGTTTATATTACATTGACATACTCTAAAAGCTTTAGCCATATGAGATGGCAGGTCTAGCACATATGAAGTAGTCAGGGTTCATGGAATAGGCGCAGATACCCTTAAAAGTAACGAGCTCGTACCAGGACAGGAAAGCCCATGTTCAATCACACGGGGCAAGTCAAAATTAATACCCTTAGTCATAGGATACCTTGAAACTATTTTGCTAATAGTTGTACCAATTCCACCACCAACATCAACCACTATCTGCGCGTCTTCAAATCCCTTGTATGTCTCGAGAAGCTTCTTCATGAGTATGGTGGTGAACCTAGACATTGCCTGATTAAAGATACGATTCAAGCTTTGAGTTTGTGCCTAAGTATTCGAATGCTTCCATTTTGTGTGCCTTCCTAAATGATGTCCCTCCCTTAAGAATCGCGTCCTTCAAGTGATACCTATAGTATAAGTTACCATCAAATACTTGATTTCTCACTAGTAACAAAAAGCAAATATTGAACTAACCAGCTTTCCATGAAGACTTTATATCTTGAGCCATCAGCAGCAGAGGAGGCAGAGATTCCATCCTGATCCTGCACAAAGTGCTTGCAAACAGCTCCCAAACCATATAACCTCTCAACTAGGCCATCTTCATGGGTAATAGCAGAGCAAGAGCAAGCGAGAATGGAAAAGCTAGCAAGAAAACGTAGAATGCGATCCAACATCATTGGTGCTTCTGGATTTTGAGTGGGAAGCTGAGATGCAATTTGTATTGGAGAGAGATGGGCATCCGGGCCAGCTCTCCTAATGATCTCTAATACATCCAATTCACAGCTTAATTTCATCACCATTGGCACCATCACCGAGTCCATTACCAAGTGTAAGGCGAAGTCAAATTCTTTATCTCCATTTGTAGCTTCGATTTGGGTTTCCAGTGAATCTATGGTCTTGTTATCGATCAAAGTTCTGGGAGACTGACAAGCAACTCCATTCCTAATATATGGAAGATGGTGTGATAGAGCTGCACTCTTTGAGAAATAATTTTGAGTGATGGGGGGTGAGAATTTTCCTGATTTAAACATTTCCATTTTCACTAGGCATGTGTTGTGTAGCCCTCTGGTTAAGCATCTAGACATGTGGTACATGCATTTGAGTTAGGTAATGAGGTTGAAATCTCACACTAGACAAATTTATCTCATTAATTTCTTACTTATTTCATTTGTATTTTTATTTTTTAGAGTCAAACTGCTCTTGAACAAAAAAGAAAGATAATATTGAGATACATGTGAAATACGATATCAAGAAAGATAATATTGAGATACACGTGAAATATTACATAAACCACGTGAAATATTACATAAACCATAAGTAAACACAATTATTTTTAGAGATATAAAGATGGATCCATATTCCATACATTTCATTGAAGATTGACAGAGCTTAGGAAGGATGATCACATAAGCTGTGCTGCCAATGCTGTCATCGTGTACATTCTTATGCCAGGGGAAACTTATTCAATCGGGCAGAAGGCACAAGCTTGAGAGGATTTGCCTTAGGAAGCGTAAAACCAGGACGTTCACTCATATCAATTGAAGTACTCAAATGTTTGTTTTCATGGCCAGGTACTTTCCAATCAAAACATTGAACCAACAACCCCAATACTGCAGGAATAAACTGAGCAGCCAGTGACACACCGGGGCACCCTCTTCGCCCAGACCCAAATGGCAAAAGATCAAAATGCTGACCCCTAACATCAATAATATTAGGTCCCTGCATGAACCTTTCAGGTCTAAACTCAAGTGGCTCGTCCCAGTGTTTTGGGTCTCTACCAATAGACCAAACATTTACGAACAGTGTGGTATTGGTTGGGACATCGTAGCCGCCAATCTTGCACTCTTGACTCGACTTTCTTTCTGTTACTGGAATCGGTGGGTGTAGGCGAAGTGTCTCTTTGAAAATGGATTGAATGTAAATAAGATGAGTAACATCTGATTCTTGAACCAACCTGTTTTTCCCCACAACTAAATCTATCTCTTCTCTTGCTTTTTCAAGCTTGCTTGGATGGTTTAGGAGCTCTGAGAGAGCCCATTCGATAACAATTCCAGATGTATCAGTTCCTGCGGTAATGAAATCCTACACAAAATTGAGCATATTGTGATATGGTTAGATAAATAAACTGTCGTTCAACTTTTCATAAAACCTGTTGGAGTAAAAGCATTCGTAATATAAACTTAGTAACAAAATTGTAAATGTAGAAGTCATAACTTACAAACATACAAGCTTTGATATTATCTCTTGTCAATTTCACGTCCGCATCCTCATCCTCGGATATATCCATTAAAACATCCAAAAAGTCTTTCGCTCCTTCGCAAGTCTTGTTATTTTCTTTACTCTCATTTCTAACTTTTTCGCGCTCCTTCATGATCCCCTCGAGTAAAGTATCATATCTAGAATGAATATCTTTGCTCCTCTTGGAAATCCCTTGTAAATCAAAATTATTCAAAATCTTTATGAAGTCCGATAGGTTAAATTCTCCCAAAATCCTTGTCACATCGCGAACCACATTCTGAACCTTTTTGGCTTGTTCATCCTCTCCTGAACACCTAACACCCAACATCATTCTAGTAACCACATTGTTCGAAAGCTTTGATACTTCTTCCGACACATTTACCATTTCATCCTTGTTCGATTTGTCTAATACTAAAGTCAGAAAATTTAGTATTTCGTTATTCCGGATGGGTTGTAACCGGGCCAGATTTCGTGAATCCAGAAATCTAGACATGACGATCTTTTTTACACGTTTCCAAAAAGGCCCATAAGGATGGAAGGCGAAACCGGAGGAGTTGTAGGTGAGGATATGGGTAGCAATGGTAATTGGTCTTGATGCGAAAATAAGTTCATTGGACATAAGAATCTCTTTTGCAAAGTTCGAGGACGATGCAATGATGCATGGGACGGTGCCTAAGCGGAGGTGGATTAGGGGACCATAGCGTGTGGCGAGTTTGTGGAAAGTTTGGTGTGGGGTGTGGTTGAGTAGGTGAAGGTGTCCAATTATCGGTAGAGACGTCGGGCTTGGTGGGAGGCGGAGCCGGCTCCTGGTCATGAAGGTAAGGATGTTCCGGGTTAAAATGGTGGAAATGAAGAAAATGAAGACATAGAAGAAGATATCAAGTGACATTTTTCAGTAGGTTCTTGAGTTGAGTTGGTTGCTCTGTTTTAGGGAGACCTCTCAAACACACTTATATACTACAGGGAAACTGTATATCACGTGCCACTTACGTGCCTCTCAAACCTCTTTCTTGAGTTTGTATTAATATCGACTAGTACATACAACCTCTTTGAGTTTGACACAGATGAAACTTACTATAAACGTAACAATGATGTCAACATATTTGGATTTTAAATCAAGTAAGTACTGGCGCTCTTAGAATGAAATCCAGATCAATATATGAAATGGAACTCATGTTAGTTGAAAAGTCCGGTTTATCGGACAATGATGTCTGTATGTTTGGATTTCAGCAAATATTCAAAGCTTTAACAGCCAACCTAATATGTTTATGCTGGATAAATTTGTTATCACAAATTTTGCATGGTTGTATTATAGACAAGAAGTATAGTTTGAAATTTGAGATTCAATTGCGAATAAAGCAAGATTGATTTGATGTTGAGATACATTGCATTGTTCTCAAAAGATTATTTCACAAATAGCGAATATTTTGTATAGGTGCTAGAGCATCCACGACAGGTGAAGGATCATAAAATAGATTTAGGCTTCGCTTGGTACATGGTAAAAGAATGTATAATGTAAAATTTACAATAATTGTATAAAGTTGGGTGCTTGGTTGACTTTATGGAAAACGATTATTGGAATTATAATTCAAGACCTCCACATCTCTTACCTATAAAATTTTGCAAAAGTTTACGGGACAAAATCTCCCGCATTACTTTGCAAAACTCTCATCATCTCCTCTGACTCGAATTCTACTCTCAAGTCCTTCATAAACACCCCAAGCACAACCATCTTTGCAACTACTGTCATCACCACCTCTACGAGCACCATACCATAACCATCACAACCACTGTGATAGCCGCCACCACCACCACCATTGCCACCACCATAGCTAGCCACAACCACTATTATCATTACCATAGCATAATCACTACAACCAACACCACCTTTGCCACTACAACCATAACAAAGCCACCACCACCTCCACGATCACCACAACCACCACCAACTTCACTAATAACACCATAACCGTCCTTGCCGCCGCCGCCACCACCACCGCCATTGCCACCACCATAGCCACCGCCACTATTACCATTACCATAGCATAATCACCACAACCAACACCACCTTTGCCACTACCACCATAACAAAGCCATCACCACCACCATCGCCGCCACCACCTCCACGATCACCACAACCACCACCAACTTCACTAATACCACCATAACCGTCCTTGCCGCCGCCACCACCCCCACCCTCACCAGTATAGCATAATCACCACTACCACCGTTACAACTACCATCGCCACCACAACCATCACCACAACCATGCCGTCATCGCCCACATTCACAATCACCATCACCACAATCACCGCCACCAAGACCATACCACAATTACAACTACTTCCATCATCACCTCCACCCACGATCATTTGTCAGATTTGTATCAATTTTTTTTAATTACTACCAAACACCCGTAAAGTAATGTATTGCAAATCAATGCAATGCAAACTAATGCATTTGCATCAATTTTCAAAATACATTATTTTACAGTATACCAAGCGGGACCTTAGTATTAAAGTTTTGTCCTCAAGAGAAAGTTTTAGAGCATATCGAAAACTCTAAAGTCAGTAGTCAAAAATAGATTTTGGACTATTAATTCCTAACAACATGTTCTAAAATAAAACATCCCTCGTGACCAACAAAATAGCAAATTTCTGCTTTGTGGAGGTAATGTTGCACTTCAGTCCTCGTGTATGCTATTTTGAAATTGAATGGCACATAGGGGGACAAGTTGCAAAACAATATGAAATCAAAGCACATTGAAGGACACGTGGCAAAACAATATGTAAAACTTAGTTATATGTAAAACCATAGAACATGAAAGTGGTTTGTTACAGTATGCATATGCCAGATGCTTCAGGGGATGCTATTGGAATAGTAATGTTGAAGTTATTTGATCCATCCTAATAATTTTTTCTCATCCCATTCACTTAACCATACTAATTTTAAAAGAAAATTAATGAAGTACTTAGCATGAGTAGTTTCTGCAAAAATGTTCCACAAGTTTACCTAAAAAGCTTAAAATTACTCCCAGCAGTTACCCATAATTTGAATAGATTGATGGATTCCTGGAAAACCAGCTCAAACCTACCAGTGAAGATGCTGAACTCACATTTGCCTTACACTTGGAAATGGGTTTGGCAATAGTGCCAATAGTGATGAAAGCTGATGCGTCCAAATCTATTATCCTAGAAATTTGTCCTGCAAAATAGGGTTGATTGCTAAAAGATCACATGTTTGGTGGTCAAAGGCACTCCGATGCTTAAGTTAGTTAATCTGTGGGAGATGATTAAATTTGGACAAAGTATAGTTCAGTTGTGTTTGCATACCTTTTGTTGAATGTTCCCCTTACCTTATATGATTTACGTAATTAATTCTCTGTGTGACTTAAGCATGTATGGCGTGATGAGAGGAGACGTTCTTCACAACGGTCTCCTCCTTCATTGAGGTACGCCCTTGGGGGAGTGATTCCCGCAATGACTTGTTTCCTTTGTAACGTCTCTCTTCTCTAAGAGAAGAGATCCGTTGGGCATTTGATTATGATCTATTATTAAGGACCCTTTTGGGCTTTAATGACTGGGTTTGTCATTTCGAGCTTCTGGGATCAGGCCCGTTATCTGTGTTGAGATCGAAGTGTTTGTTCCTCATGATGGATGATCTTTGGCACGTGTACGATCGTGATTAGAGGCTTATTTGATGTATCATCAACTACTCCCCCTAGTTAGTGGGTATGCTTGTGTGGCCACTAACTCTTCAGCGGTTATGTTTCCATAAAGTCTGGGTATTTCAGGCTTAGCAACTGGCCCATTTTGCGGATGTTGCGGGAACCTGAGAAGTGAACTAAATTGCATTTGACTGAAGTG
Organism: Berberis vulgaris; assembly: GCA_963556465.1. Classification (NCBI taxonomy): domain Eukaryota; kingdom Viridiplantae; phylum Streptophyta; class Magnoliopsida; order Ranunculales; family Berberidaceae; genus Berberis; species Berberis vulgaris. Next base: position 13,199,705 of record OY747136.1, on the reverse strand, counting down.
GAGAAGGGAGTGCGTGAGCGGTTTATGTCACTTCCTTGTGTTGCTTTGGAGGAGTTTCTCGATATTGATGTCGTCCAGCGCAGTGGTTTGTATACTATGAATGACGTGGAGCGTGCTCTATTTCTTGAGCATCAAAAATTTTGACCTCACTGTTGCTCGCGCTCGCACTGTTGTTATCTCTGACGAGGCAAAGGAGCATACTGCTTCTGCTAGCATTGGTGATGCTAGCATTGATGGGAAAGTGAGCTCCGTCGAGAAAATTACAGATCTCGGTTCTCCTGTTATTGGTTGTGGTGCTAGTTCGACCACCAGGAAGAGGAAGGCTCCTAGGTCTACCAGCCCGTCGAAGAGGCTGGTTGCTAGTACTTTGGTTAGTCTTGACAGCATTTCAAAGTGGAAGAGACTTGCTTGTTCTGCTCCGGGAGTTGCTCGGGTTGCTTTTCGTCCGAGTTCTGATGGGAAAGATGATAAAGATGAAGCTCGTCTGGCTGCTTAGGAGGCTGAAGAAATGAATCGGTCTATGGAGAGGAGTAAGTTGGAGGTCTTGTGTCCATTAAGTGAGTATGATAAGACCTTTATCTCTGCTCATGGCGTGCAAGATCTCGCCAAGGTTTATGATGATGATGCTCATGTTATCATTAATGAGATGACACAACTTGCCATGGAGTTGTCTTGTAATCCGAACAGTGAGAAGACCATTGCTGATTTTAACTACAATCATGCTTTTGATGATCGAGGTTGAAGTTGAATGTGTTCAAAGCTCCAAGTCTCCTCCTCCAACTCATCCTGGTGATTTAACGAAGTTGCCTACTTCTCCCCCCGCTCGTCCGATGCCTACCATTGCTATTTTGAAAAAAAGGGTAAGAATGGTGCTTCCGTCATCAATGTCATTCCAGTCGTCAAACAGGTTACCAGAGATGGAGTTTCAGTTCTTTCGGATCCCTCTATCATTAATTGATAGATCAGTTGGAAGAAGCTTGTTCCTAGAGAGATACGTATTAACTCGGATGGAAAGTTTAGTTGGTTCTCGATATAGACGTGTATGATCACGTAATTTCATCGTCTCGTGGAATAAGCATTTGGTTGAGAGAGTTTCGATGCCAGTGCGTCGACCTAGTGAGCACCTCGACCAAGGTCTTAAACATATAATGGAGGGGATGAATCATCACACTTATGCTGGAATGATGGGGTCAGAGTACCAGGTTGCACGCTATCATGTGTCTGTCATGGAGAAGAAGTTGGCGGGGCAGGCTTTGCAGCTTTCTAACGCTTATTTCAAGTTGATAAGCTAAAGGCGAAGCATGCCAAATAGGAAAAGGTTATTGATGCTACTCAGGCTTTGTTAAAGGAAGCACAGTCTGTCCAAGATAAGTTTGTTGTTGACCTTCCTGTTTCATAGGAGGAGAGATGAAAAGCCTGCGGGATCGGTTGGTTGTTGTCAAGAGTGTGTTATTCAGCGAGAAGACTGGTCAGGATAAGGCAATGCGTATTGCTTATGAGCATTCTGTTTTTTGTAAGACAGCAGAGGAGCGAGTAGTGCAGCTGATCGCTAAGTTTGCTTTTGTTAAAGTGCAAACTTTGGCAAAGCTTTATGCAATTGAAAGAGAAATTGCTTTGACCATGGATGAACTTTCAGCAGTTATGAATAAGCTCAAGTGCAGAAACGATGGAGTGAACCAAGATTGCCGATGGCATGATTGACATCATGGACTTTATTGAATTGGAGAAAGGTCGCGATATGTCAAAATATCGTGTCGTGGCTGACCAAGTCTTTGTGGACGAGGATGATGAAAAATATGTTCTGGATCCGCCTAGTGATCCAGTTGACAAAGGTCAAGTGTCTTCTCCTCCCTCCAATCCCGCCGCTGTCGATGAGACCTTGTCTCTTATGACTGGTCCATTTGATGAAAATAGAGTTTCACCACCGTCTGCTCCTGCTACTGAAGAAAAGGCTCCATCTCCTTCTAAAGACAAGACCCCATTTCCTTCTGCCGACAATGTTCAACCAGCTCCAATTGTTCCTGCTGGTGATGATTTAATTATTCCTCCATTTCTTCTCCAATTGTTGTTGTTACTTCTTCTCCCGATGTAGTAGACTGGATCCTTAATGAATACTTCCTTTTTGATACTCGTCTGTTTTTCGTTGTTTTATTTTCTTTTCTCATAGCAGACGTTGTTCGACTTATATGTCTTTTTTGATAGTTTATTTCTTGGAAAATGTGATAGTCATGGCTTGACTTTTAACATCTAGGCTAACCTTGTGATCTATTCCTAGACAGTAAATATATTTTGACTACATCGTTCGAGTTTTGTATATGTTTTCGACTAACTTAGTAATTTAGACTTGGCTAAATCCCTGCTTTTAGACTTGGCTATTCTGATTACTTTTATATGTCTTGTGGCCGGACATTGTAATCATACTATAACTTTTGATTAAGTCAGACTTATACGTCCTGACTTATTTAGGTATAAGTCGTGGTCCGACGTGGTGATCGGGCCCGAAGATCAACGAGTAAGTCCGACTTGTACGCCCTGAATTATTAGATACACTTCGTGGTCTGGCATTGTGATCGAACCATAAGGTTTACGACTAAGTCGTCCTGACTTTCTTAGTACACTTCGTGGTCCGATGTGGTGATCAGGCTAGAATGTTTATGAGTAAGTCTGACTTATTAAGTATACTTCGTGGTTTGACATGGTAATCAGACCAGAAGATTTACGAATAAGTCTAACTTATATGTCCGAACTTTTTAAGGACACTTCGTGGTCTGACATGGTGATCGGGCAGAAGATTTATAATTAAGTCTGACTTATATGTCTTGACTTTTTAAGTACACACTGGTCCGACATGATGATCGGACCAGAAAATTTACGAGTAACTTTGACTTATATGACCTGAATTTTTATGTACATTTCATGGTGCGACATGGTGATTGGACCATAAGATTTATAAGTAAGTCTGACTTATATGTCCTGACTTTTTAAGTACACTTCGGGGTCTTACATGGAGATTAGACGAGAAGATTTACGTGTAAGTCTGACTTATATGTCTTGACTTTTTAAGTACACTTCGTGGTCCAACATGGTGATCGGGCTAGAAGATTTATGAGTAAGTCTGACTTATATGTCCTGACTTCTTAAGTACACTTTGTGGCCCGACATGGTGATTGGACCAGAAGATTTATGACTAAATTATGAGTCTGACTTTGGCGTCTTGACTGGATTAGTTTATTGGAGCATGAGATGAAAGGTTTGGAATTTGGAAGTTTATTGATAGTACTTCTCAAGTGTTCGATATTCCATGGTCTTTTGAGTTGTTCACCCTTCGAGTCTTCTAACCAATATGTTCCTGGTCTGTTTGTTTTCACCACTCTGTATGTTCCTTCCCAGTTTGGATTTAGTTTACCCGCGCCTGATTCTTTTGTATTGAGTTCGACCTTTCTGAGATACTTAAAAAGCCAATGCTTAAATATATACAATATACACTCACTCTTTAAGACAATTGTATCTCGTCGGGAACATCCTCAAACATATCTCCTTCTCTATGTTCCACGCCTTTAATCAAGCATTGTTTATATTACATTGACATACTCTAAAAGCTTTAGCCATATGAGATGGCAGGTCTAGCACATATGAAGTAGTCAGGGTTCATGGAATAGGCGCAGATACCCTTAAAAGTAACGAGCTCGTACCAGGACAGGAAAGCCCATGTTCAATCACACGGGGCAAGTCAAAATTAATACCCTTAGTCATAGGATACCTTGAAACTATTTTGCTAATAGTTGTACCAATTCCACCACCAACATCAACCACTATCTGCGCGTCTTCAAATCCCTTGTATGTCTCGAGAAGCTTCTTCATGAGTATGGTGGTGAACCTAGACATTGCCTGATTAAAGATACGATTCAAGCTTTGAGTTTGTGCCTAAGTATTCGAATGCTTCCATTTTGTGTGCCTTCCTAAATGATGTCCCTCCCTTAAGAATCGCGTCCTTCAAGTGATACCTATAGTATAAGTTACCATCAAATACTTGATTTCTCACTAGTAACAAAAAGCAAATATTGAACTAACCAGCTTTCCATGAAGACTTTATATCTTGAGCCATCAGCAGCAGAGGAGGCAGAGATTCCATCCTGATCCTGCACAAAGTGCTTGCAAACAGCTCCCAAACCATATAACCTCTCAACTAGGCCATCTTCATGGGTAATAGCAGAGCAAGAGCAAGCGAGAATGGAAAAGCTAGCAAGAAAACGTAGAATGTGATCCAACATCATTGGTGCTTCTGGATTTTGAGTGGGAAGCTGAGATGCAATTTGTATTGGAGAGAGATGGGCATCCGGGCCAGCTCTCCTAATGATCTCTAATACATCCAATTCACAGCTTAATTTCATCACCATTGGCACCATCACCGAGTCCATTACCAAGTGTAAGGCGAAGTCAAATTCTTTATCTCCATTTGTAGCTTCGATTTGGGTTTCCAGTGAATCTATGGTCTTGTTATCGATCAAAGTTCTGGGAGACTGACATGCAACTCCATTCCTAATATATGGAAGATGGTGTAATGGAGCTGCATTTAAACATTTCCATTTTCACTAGGCATGTGTTGTGTAGCCCTCTGGTTAAGCATCTAGACATGTGGTACATGCATTTGAGTTAGGTAATGAGGTTTGAAATCTCACACTAGACAAATTTATCTCATTAATTTCTTACTTATTTCATTTGTATTTTTATTTTTTAGAGTCAAACTGCTCTTGAACAAAAAAGAAAGATAATATTGAGATACATGTGAAATACAATATCAAGAAAGATAATATTGAGATACACGTGAAATATTACATAAACCATAAGTAAACACAAATATTTTTAGAGATATAAAGATGGATCCATATATTCCATACATTTCATTGAAGATTAACAGAGCTTAGGAAGGATGATCACATAAGCTGTGCTGCCAATGCTGTCATCGTGTACATTCTTATGCCAGGGGAAACGTATTCAATCGGGCAGAAGGCACAAGCTTGAGAGGATTTGCCTTAGGAAGCGTAAAACCAGGACGTTCACTCATATCAATTGAAGCACTCAAATGTTTGTTTTCATGGCCAGGTACTTTCCAATCAAAACATTGAACCAACAACCCCAATACTGCAGGAATAAACTGAGCAGCCAGTGACACACCGGGGCACCCTCTTCGCCCAGACCCAAATGGCAAAAGATCAAAATGCTGACCCCTAACATCAATAATATTAGGTCCCTGCATGAACCTTTCAGGTCTAAACTCAAGTGGCTCGTCCCAGTGTTTTGGGTCTCTACCAATAGACCAAACATTTACGAACAGTGTGGTATTGGTTGGGACATCGTAGCCGCCAATCTTGCACTCTTGACTCGACTTTCTTTCTGTTACTGGAATCGGTGGGTGTAGGCGAAGTGTCTCTTTGAAAATGGATTGAATGTAAATAAGATGAGTAACATCTGATTCTTGAACCAACCTGTTTTTCCCCACAACTAAATCTATCTCTTCTCTTGCTTTTTCAAGCTTGCTTGGATGGTTTAGGAGCTCTGAGAGAGCCCATTCGATAACAATTCCAGATGTATCAGTTCCTGCGGTAATGAAATCCTACACAAAATTGAGCATATTGTGATATGGTTAGATAAATAAACTGTCGTTCAACTTTTCATAAAACCTGTTGGAGTAAAAGCATTCGTAATATAAACTTAGTAACAAAATTGTAAATGTAGAAGTCATAACTTACAAACATACAAGCTTTGATATTATCTCTTGTCAATTTCACGTCCGCATCCTCATCCTCGGATATATCCATTAAAACATCCAAAAAGTCTTTCGCTCCTTCGCAAGTCTTGTTATTTTCTTTACTCTCATTTCTAACTTTTTCGCGCTCCTTCATGATCCCCTCGAGTAAAGTATCATATCTAGAATGAATATCTTTGCTCCTCTTGGAAATCCCTTGTAAATCAAAATTATTCAAAATCTTTATGAAGTCCGATAGGTTAAATTCTCCCAAAATCCTTGTCACATCGCGAACCACATTCTGAACCTTTTTGGCTTGTTCATCCTCTCCTGAACACCTAACACCCAACATCATTCTAGTAACCACATTGTTCGAAAGCTTTGATACTTCTTCCGACACATTTACCATTTCATCCTTGTTCGATTTGTCTAATACTAAAGTCAGAAAATTTAGTATTTCGTTATTCCGGATGGGTTGTAACCGGGCCAGATTTCGTGAATCCAGAAATCTAGACATGACGATCTTTTTTACACGTTTCCAAAAAGGCCCATAAGGATGGAAGGCGAAACCGGAGGAGTTGTAGGTGAGGATATGGGTAGCAATGGTAATTGGTCTTGATGCGAAAATAAGTTCATTGGACATAAGAATCTCTTTTGCAAAGTTCGAGGACGATGCAATGATGCATGGGACGGTGCCTAAGCGGAGGTGGATTAGGGGACCATAGCGTGTGGCGAGTTTGTGGAAAGTTTGGTGTGGGGTGTGGTTGAGTAGGTGAAGGTGTCCAATTATCGGTAGAGACGTCGGGCTTGGTGGGAGGCGGAGCCGGCTCCTGGTCATGAAGGTAAGGATGTTCCGGGTTAAAATGGTGGAAATGAAGAAAATGAAGACATAGAAGAAGATATCAAGTGACATTTTTCAGTAGGTTCTTGAGTTGAGTTGGTTGCTCTGTTTTAGGGAGACCTCTCAAACACACTTATATACTACAGGGAAACTGTATATCACGTGCCACTTACGTGCCTCTCAAACCTCTTTCTTGAGTTTGTATTAATATCGACTAGTACATACAACCTCTTTGAGTTTGACACAGATGAAACTTACTATAAACGTAACAATGATGTCAACATATTTGGATTTTAAATCAAGTAAGTACTGGCGCTCTTAGAATGAAATCCAGATCAATATATGAAATGGAACTCATGTTAGTTGAAAAGTCCGGTTTATCGGACAATGATGTCTGTATGTTTGGATTTCAGCAAATATTCAAAGCTTTAACAGCCAACCTAATATGTTTATGCTGGATAAATTTGTTATCACAAATTTTGCATGGTTGTATTATAGACAAGAAGTATAGTTTGAAATTTGAGATTCAATTGCGAATAAAGCAAGATTGATTTGATGTTGAGATACATTGCATTGTTCTCAAAAGATTATTTCACAAATAGCGAATATTTTGTATAGGTGCTAGAGCATCCACGACAGGTGAAGGATCATAAAATAGATTTAGGCTTCGCTTGGTACATGGTAAAAGAATGTATAATGTAAAATTTACAATAATTGTATAAAGTTGGGTGCTTGGTTGACTTTATGGAAAACGATTATTGGAATTATAATTCAAGACCTCCACATCTCTTACCTATAAAATTTTGCAAAAGTTTACGGGACAAAATCTCCCGCATTACTTTGCAAAACTCTCATCATCTCCTCTGACTCGAATTCTACTCTCAAGTCCTTCATAAACACCCCAAGCACAACCATCTTTGCAACTACTGTCATCACCACCTCTACGAGCACCATACCATAACCATCACAACCACTGTGATAGCCGCCACCACCACCACCATTGCCACCACCATAGCTAGCCACAACCACTATTATCATTACCATAGCATAATCACTACAACCAACACCACCTTTGCCACTACAACCATAACAAAGCCACCACCACCTCCACGATCACCACAACCACCACCAACTTCACTAATAACACCATAACCGTCCTTGCCGCCGCCGCCACCACCACCGCCATTGCCACCACCATAGCCACCGCCACTATTACCATTACCATAGCATAATCACCACAACCAACACCACCTTTGCCACTACCACCATAACAAAGCCATCACCACCACCATCGCCGCCACCACCTCCACGATCACCACAACCACCACCAACTTCACTAATACCACCATAACCGTCCTTGCCGCCGCCACCACCCCCACCCTCACCAGTATAGCATAATCACCACTACCACCGTTACAACTACCATCGCCACCACAACCATCACCACAACCATGCCGTCATCGCCCACATTCACAATCACCATCACCACAATCACCGCCACCAAGACCATACCACAATTACAACTACTTCCATCATCACCTCCACCCACGATCATTTGTCAGATTTGTATCAATTTTTTTTAATTACTACCAAACACCCGTAAAGTAATGTATTGCAAATCAATGCAATGCAAACTAATGCATTTGCATCAATTTTCAAAATACATTATTTTACAGTATACCAAGCGGGACCTTAGTATTAAAGTTTTGTCCTCAAGAGAAAGTTTTAGAGCATATCGAAAACTCTAAAGTCAGTAGTCAAAAATAGATTTTGGACTATTAATTCCTAACAACATGTTCTAAAATAAAACATCCCTCGTGACCAACAAAATAGCAAATTTCTGCTTTGTGGAGGTAATGTTGCACTTCAGTCCTCGTGTATGCTATTTTGAAATTGAATGGCACATAGGGGGACATGTTGCAAAACAATATGAAATCAAAGCACATTGAAGGACGTGGCAAAACAATATGTAAAACTTAGTTATATGTAAAACCATAGAACATGAAAGTGGTTTGTTACAGTATGCATATGCCAGATGTTTCAGGGGATGCTATTGGAATAGTAATGTTGAAATTATTTGATCCATCCTAATAATTTTTTTCTCATCCCATTCATTTAACCGTACTAATTTTAAAAGAAAATTAATGAAGTACTTAGCATGAGTAGTTTCTGCAAAAATGTTCCTGCTGACATTTTAATTTCATCTTATTTACACCACAAGTTTACCTAAAAAGCTTGAAATTACTCCTAGCAGTTACCGATAATTTGAATAGATTGATGGATTCCTGGAAAACCAACTCAAACCTACCAGTGAAGATGATGAACTCACATTTGCCCTACACTTGGAAATGGGTTCGGCAATAGTGCCAATAGTGATGAAAGTTGATGCGTCTAAATCTATTCTCCTAGAAATTTGTCTGCAAAACAGGGTAGATTGCCAAAAGATCACATGTTTGGTGGTCAAAGGTACCCCGATGCTTAAGTTAGTTAATCTGTGAAAGATGATTAAATTTGGACATAGTATAGTTCAGTTGTGTTTGCATATAACTACTAAAAAAATCCCCTTTTGCAACGACTCGTAGAGCGATGAGGGAGGTTTTGTCGCTCAAAATTAACTTGGCTCAACGACATATTTAATATCGTCACGCTATTACAAAAAATAGCTAACTATTTAACGCGACGCACTGTTTCGTCACTTAAAAACCTCTTACGCGACGAACTTGAAGCCTTCGTCGCATAACTAATATGCGACAACGTATCGTCGCTTAAAACCAAATATTTTGTCACCCTAAAATACCTAGGGCTACGTGTCGACTACTTTGAACGACCAACTTGAACATCCTAAGGCGACAAACTTTTTCTCGCCTAAATATATCTTACGCGATGAACTGGAAGCCTTCGTCGCATAAATAATATCCGACAAAGTATTGTCGCTTAAACCCAAATATTTTGTCGCCCTAAAATACCTATGGCTATGTGTCGGCCGCTTTGAACGACCAACTTGAACATCCTAGGGCGACAAACTTTATCGTCGCCTAAATATATCTTAGGTGACGAACAGGAAACCTTCGTCGCATAAAGTATTCACGACAAATTATCGTCGCTTAAAGCTAGCAGGTTCATCCCTTAAAACAAATTAGAATAATCAGATCTGCGTTTTAACTATTTTTTCCTCTCGTTTTATTCTTTTTCTCTGTACAATTGATTTCTCTCACTATATACTCCAAGCTTCCAGCAGTTAATTAGGCTTCATCCTCTCTCTGCGTCGCCGGCCACACCTCCAATCGTCTATCTCTTTCACTTGAAGAACGGTGAGGAAATTGCTAAAAAAAAAATTTGTTTTTGAAATTTCTTGAAATTAGGCTGCTATCGTGTGGATTTTTTGGTGTCTCACATTGTTTTTCGAGTGCATACTAGATATTTATTAATTAATAATATCTACATCATCCACTTGAAGAATTGTAATTGAGATGTAGCCGAAAATTTTCCACATTGAAGCCTAATCGCATTAGTGTCGTTAACTCTCTTGAATTCTCATGTTTTGTTTATAAACTGAAAACAGACGTAAGGGAAAGACAGTGGATACAAAATCGGGACAAATGCTGTGATGAATATTTAAATGGGATCGAGAGCTTCATTGAGTTTGCAAAGGCACATGTCACTGGTACGACGAATCATATCAAATGTCCGTGTCAATGTTGTAACAATTGTTTGTGGCAGACATTCAATATGGTTCGATATCATTTGGCGGAGTATGGGATGATTCAGAATTATACGAGGTGGATTTATCATGGGGAGCAACGAGAATTTGGTTCGACTTTATCGAATTCCCAGCCACTTGTGCCGCATATTGATGAAACGTCCATGAATGATAATGACCAAGTTATGGGTATAACAAATTACGCTTATCCATATGCATCGATGAACGGAGATGGTATTGATGATATGGTAGGAGATATCGTACCTCCCAACATGCTGCAAAGTGAAGAGTTAGAAAACTATGAAAGACTGTTGAAACAAGCCCAACAAGCATTATACCCCGGTTGCACAGAGTTCTCCCTGCTTACTGCCATTGTATAGTTGATGCATTGCAAAGTGAAACATCATATGTCGAATAAGTGTTTTTCTCATTTAATGGGAATTATGAAGCGGATGCTTCCGAAGGAAAACATTTTGCCTGAGGATTATCGTAACGCGCAGAAATTGTTGAATGGTCTCGGTTTGGGGTATCAAAAGTTTCATGCTTGCAAATACAACTGTGCATTATTTTATAAGGAAATTGAAAGGATGGATGCATGCCCTGTGTGCAATGAGCCAAGATATAAGCCTAATTAATTCTGTAATAAAATGAAGAAAATTCCACAAAAGGTTTTGCGTTATCTTCCACTGAAGCTCAGATTGCAACGACTGTACATGTCGACGCACACTGCGAGTCATATGAGATGGCACAAGGAAGGAAGGGTTGATGATGATTTTTTGAGACATCCTGCTGATGGAGAGGCTTGGAAAGCATTCAATACTATGTATCCCGATTTTGCAGAAGCCTCGCGCAATGTCAGATTGGGGCTTGCAATGATGGATTTAATCTGTTCGAGAATATGAGCTCTACTCACAACACCTAGCCCGTCGTTGTTGTTCCTTATAACTTGCCCCCTTGGATGAGTATGAAAAAAGAATTTACAATGATGACTTTATTAATTCCCGGTCATCCCGGAAAGGACATTGATGTTTATTTGCAGCCGTTGGTTGATGAGTTAAAAGACTTATGGGAAAATGGTGTACGTACATTTGATAAGTCTACCAACACAATGTTTATGTTGAGAGCAGCAGTGATGTGGACAATACATGATTTTTCCACTTATGGAAATATTTCAGGTTGGAGAACTCAGGGCTATAAGGCATGTTCGATATGCAATGATGATGTAACGTTTGATTGGCATGCAGGAAAGGTTTGTTATATGGGTCACCGTAGATGGTTGCCCCAGGATCACGAGTGGCGAGCAAATAAGGTGGACTTTGATGGAAAAATGAAGAATGACACTAGACCTAGAGAATGGTCGAGGGATGACATTTTGGCTAAGTTGAATAGCTTGGAATTTGGTCAGATTGGCAAACATCCCGATAATCGTGATACTAATTTGCACAGGTCAGCTACACATCTGAACTGGACGAAGAAGAGTATATTCTTCGAGCTTCCGTACTGGTCGAAATTAAAGATCAGGCACAACCTAGATGTGATGCATATTGAAAAGAATGTGTGTGATAGTGTGGTTGGGATATTTCTTGGCATCAAAGGAAAATCGAAGGGCACTGTGAAAGCGAGGCAAGATTGTATGAACATGGGTGTAAAGAAACGGTTATGGCTTAAGAAAGTCGGTGACAAATGGGTAAAGGGACATCCATATTTGGCAGTTAAACCTCCAGTAAAGATAAAAAAATTTAAGTTTTTTTCTTCTGTGAAGTTTCCAGATGGGTACGCATCTAATATTGCCCGTTGTATGAAAATGAGTGATGGGAAATTGTCGGGATTGAAGATCCATGACTGTCATGTACTACCATCGGGTGTTGTTGGCCCTATTACAGAATTGTCGAGATTCTTCCAGCAGCTATGCGCAAATCGGATAGAAAAAGGTTGCAAGACGATATTATGAACATCTTATTCAAATTCAAATAGATATTTCCTCCGGCATTTTTTACTTGCATGATTCACTTGATGATACATTTACCGGGTGAGGCAAAGCTTGGTGGGTCGGTCAATTATTGGTGGATGTACCCAATAGAAGGGTAACTCATATGCTTGTTTTCTAACTATTCTTCATTTATTATAACGAGTCTGACATCTTTTATATTTTGCAGAATACTAGGCACATACAAAAGGTACATACGGAACATGGCAAGACCCGAAGGATCCATAGTGGAGGCATATATTACAAATGAATCACTTACTTATTGTGCAATGTATCTCCACAATGTTGAGACGCCCTTCAATCAAACTCAACGAAATAATGACGGTAGTACTAGAAGGGAGACACTTTCTATTTTTGCGCAACTCACACGACCGTTTGGCGAGCCACCAACAAATGATCAGTTTAGCGATAATGACATGAAAGTTGCGCATTGGTTCATACTCAACAATTGTGACGAGGTCTTGCCATTTTTGGAGGAGCATGAAGAACTACTTAGGCGTAAGTATCCTGCACATTTACAGGGCCGAGAAGCACCGTCAATTGTTTCCTGAATTGTTTTGCAAACACGTAAGTTGATAACTATAAGAAAATTTGATAATATTGCATTTTTTTATAATTGGTATTCAACATATTTTGAATATATATATATATATATATTATTTTAATAGATGTTACAATTGAAGGAAGTAAATTCGCCTATTTACAATGATGAATTATCAAAACTGGCGAGATGTCCTATTCGATCTGAAATATTTTCGGGTTGTTATGTGAATGGTGTTAAGTTCCTGGTTATCGAGCAAGATAACAATTTGAGCACTCAAAATAGCGGCGTATCAGTACCTGGGGACGGTGACACCGTCGATGTTGATTTCTATGGTAAACTGACATCTGTAATTCAGTTACTGGACAAAGACCGTTGCCAGGTGATTTTATTCAAGTGTCGTTGGTTTGATACAAACCCACATAAAGTCGAGAGTATTAAATGAGAATATGGTCTAGTAAGTGTTAACACGAACACACTTTGGTACGAGCATGATCATTTTATTTTGGCAACTATGGCAAAACAAATTTTTTATCGAGATGATCCTAAAGCCAGTGGTGGATGGAAAGTAGTCCAGACGATCCAACACAGAAGTATATGGGACATTCCTTATAAGGCATATGATGACCACAGTGATGACGACACCGCTGATCAAGAGAATTCATTTTCAAGCATTCCCATTATCCAACAACCATTTGAGTTATTTGTCGAACTTCCTCCGATTGATGACGAATATGATGTTGAGGTATCACCCGCAAAAGATAGAGTTTTTGGAGAATCTGAGGCAACCATGTAGATGAACTTGAAGAAGAAGTCAAAAGTGATTACTCTACTGATTCAGATTAAATACATTTGAAGGATTATAATTTGTTAGATCGTTTACAAGATGTTAATAATATTATATATTTAGTTAGTTCATTTAATTAAATTTGTTAATGTACTATGAATTTTTTACCATAAATTTGTTAAATGAATGTTGAAGTTCAATTAATTAATTAAATAATGATATAAGAGTTTCCACCTAAAATAAACAAATTTGATGTTTGCGCGACGAAATTAGAATATTTTGTCGCACAAAATGCTCCCCCCCTTAAAAATCATGGCACATGCTTCTGGCGGCAATTGTGGAAGCACAAAATTTTGAAAACTAGCGCGACGAATTCTCTGATATATGGTGACGAAAATTTGAAAACTAGTGCAAAAAAGTGGCGTGAAATTTTGAAAACTAGCGCAAAAAAAAGGTGGCGTGAAATTTTGAAAACTAACGCGACGAATTCTCTGATATATGGAGACGAAGGGTTCGTCTCGCAAAACCGACCCTTTTAATTAGTTTTCAGCTATCGTTTTTCCATTGCTAGCCCCCCATTTCCTCTCTTATTTCGTTGGCAGAGAAGGTAAGATCTCAGATCTCTTCTGAAACAAACACAAATCCTCAATTTAATAGAAAGGAAAGAAAAGAACAAAAGTTCATGGAGGCTTTCATGAGCAAAGAGTAGAAAGAAGAGGAAAAGGCAAGAAGAGAAGAGGAAACGCAATAAGGGGTCTGCAGATGTGCGATTGGGTCTGCTGCTGTGCGATTGGGTCTGCTGTTGTGCGATTGGGAAAGGCAAGAAAGATAAGCCCTAAATCTACCCATACTCACAAGAAAAAAGGAAGTGGAAAGGCAAGAAGGAGGTGAACGATATTGGAGAAGTCTTGGAACTTCATACATCCTCTTCTCCGTTGTCCAAACAAGCTTGCGAAACTGAAACTAGCAGCAGGGTTTGGGTCATCTACATGAGTGAGCGACTCGCACTAACTCAGGTAACTCATCAATCAAATCCCTCTCGATCTCCATTTTTTTCTATATGTATTGTCTTGGACTCAACACGATGCCCTGCTATTTGATTTCTATGTTAATAACAAGAAGATTTCTTTGTTGTTTTTTTTACTAGCATTCACTACTCTGTTCTTTCTTGGCCTGCCATTGATTATGTTTTCTAGGAATTGATCATGTTATGGTGTTATATTGATGGCTTTTTTTTCATCATGAATTGCTCAAATCTTGTGCCATGGGTTTTTTTTTTTCAGTATACTTTGATGGGTATTTGACTATTTGTCTTAACGAGTTCTCAAAAAGTGTTAATTTCCTCTAGAATGGAGCTTTCGATACTGTCATTTTGTGTGTTTTCATAGCATAGAGAAGGATTTTAAAAAGGAATCAGTTTCCTCTCCATTTAAAAAAAATAAAATAAAAATAACTCCTTCAGACGGCATCACAAACCTCACATTCTCTAATCACAGTGACAACCTCCTCATTTCGTCCTGGGATAAGACTCTTCGGTTATATGATCCCATTGAGAACACCTTGAGAGGAGAGTTCTTGCAAGGAAGCGCGGTGATGGATATTGTGTACCCTGGCAACGCCATTGCATTCCATCCCATCTATGGAACGTTTGCAACTGGAGGTTGTGACGGTTGTGTAAATGTGTGGGATGGAATTAACAAGAAAAGACTATCAGTATTTGAAATACCTGACAAGCATCGCTGCATTGTCCTTCAGCAGAGACGGCCAGCTGTTGGCTGTTACACATTTGAAGATGGGAATATACCGCATGAACCTGATGCCATCTTTGTGCGTAACATCAACGAAGTTGAGGTCAGACCAAAGCCTAAAGCAGTTCCCCCAAATCCTGCTTAGCTTAGTATGCCAAGAGAGAAGGTGCAAAATTCTCTCTCCTTTGTTGATAGTAAGCCTGATTTGTCTAACTTAAAGGCTAGGTCATTCTAGCATGTTATCGAGCCTTACTACCTAGGTAATTCTAATAGATATAACCAAGAGCTCACTTTACAATTAACTAAACTCCACTGCATCTTTGTGTATTCTTGACAGTCATGAACTAACTCTTTAATCTTCTCTTTAATCTTCAAAGCCATTGCATAGGTTATCATGTTTCGTGCATTTGCATGTATGGATGGTAATTTTGGATGTTCTCCTTGTTTCTTCAAAAACAAAAAAGGGAATCAGCTTGGGTATTTCTCAATAGTATACTTGTTTATGGTGGATGTTTTACATTTTTTACTACATTGAGATCAATCACGAGACTAGAGTGATCTGTGGAGCAATGAATCGGAGTTTGGTTGACGAATTAGCTAGTTTATTTCAAATCTGGGATGCTTCTCGTATTCATGCTTGCATTTTCATTGTCTGGAATTGCTTGATCAAACTAATTCAGGTTTATGCGGCTTCACAGCATCACCAAATACAGTGGTGTGCCTCTTGAATTCTGTTCATCATTATGATATACTTTCTGTTGAGAAACTGAAGTACAGAATGAATTCAATCTCATAATATTGTTCAGATTACATTGGTTTATATAGACAACTTGTAGCAATGCACAGCAATGCTAGTTGTCAAAACTGTCTAACAGAATTGCTAACAATCTAACAGAACTGCTAACACTAAACTCCAAAGTACATTGGTTTATATTATGACTGATTACTCTTAACATCCGCCCTCAAACTAAGTGTAGATGCATCAATAACACTTAGTTTGTCACGTAGAAGCAGAAACCTAGAATTACCAAGTGCCTTAGTGAAGATATCAGCAATTTGATCAGATGCTGAAATGTGAAGAACATGCAGTAGTTTGCGGGCAACCTTCTCTCGAACAAAAAATATATCCAACTCAATATGTTTGGTTCTCGAATGCAGAACAGGATTAGCACTTAGTAATACTGTGCTTTTGTTATCACACCAGACAGTAGGAGTAACAGTTGGTAGCCTTAGTTCATAAAAAAGAGAATTGAGCCAAGTAAGTTCTGCTGTGACTGAAGCTAAGCTCCTATACTCAGCCTCAGTGCTACTTCTGGAGATTACACTCTGCTTCGGAGATTACATTTTGAACAGGATCACTCCCTTGAGCAAACAACTTCTCACCACCACTCATGGGAGTTGGCAAGCCCTTGGCAAACTGCATCTTGGCTCGACACAACAGGTCTTGAACATATTTAGTTTGGGATAGGAATAACCCATTATCAGAGTGTTGAACTTGAATGCCCAGAAAATAGTGAACATGACCCAAATCTTTCAATGAAAACCGAGAATTTAATTGGTTTACTAACTGAGATACCTCAGACTGATTTGCACCAGTGACCAAAATGTCATCGACATACACCAGAAGAAGAATTGGAGAAGGAGTGTGTCTGACAAATAAAGAAGAGTCAGACCTGGTGGATGTAAAACCAAGCTGTGTTAGAGTCTGTCTTAACTTGTCAAACCATGCTCTAGGAGCTTGCTTCAAGCCATATAAGGCCTTGGCAAGTTTGCACACAGCCTTGGGTCTTGAAGGATCAGCAAATCCAAGTGGTTGCATCATGTAAACTTCTTCCAGTAAATCACCATTTAAGAATGCATTGTTGACATCTAACTGTAAAATTGGCCACCCAAATGTTATAGCTATTGAAAGCACAATTCTAATTGTAGTTGGTTTCACTACAGGACTGAATGTTTCATCAAAATCAAATCCAGCCACCTGTTGAAAACCTTTAGCCACTAAACGAGCCTTGTATTTATTAATTGTACCATCTGCATTCTCTTTCACTTTGAAAATCCATTTGCAACCAACCACTGATTTATGTTGAGGAAGATCTACAAGGGACCAGGTATTATTTCTGATTAAGGCCATGTATTCTGCTTGCATTGCTTCCAGCCAATGTGGTGTGTCCAAAGCCTGAGTCAGACTAGAGGGTTCCTTCGAAGCCGTATATACTTTCGGTTTGTAAATACCAACCTTGGACCTAGTTACCATCGGATGACCAGGGACAACACTTACAATAGGAGCACCATCAGTATTAACACTAGCCATAGCACCAGAAGTAGCCCCATCAGAAGAAGCCCTGATATTACCACCATTAGTATTATCAATGTGATCAGTAGGAGCAGTGTGACCAGTAGGAGCAGTAGGAGCAGCAGGAGCAGTACTTGCAGTAGGAGCAGTGTTGTGAGTAGTAGGAGCAGTGTTGAGTATAGGAGCAGTACTTGCAGTAGGAGCAGTAGGAACAGTGTGACCAGTAGGAGCAGTGTTGTAACCATCAGTAGAGGCAGAACTAGTATTAGGAACTCTATTTGTACCATGAGTATTAGTGGGAAACACAGATATAGAGGATGGATACAAACCAGAGGGAGAGGAAACCATGACAGGAGACTGTGACTTGGATTTTGAGTGTGGAAAAGACAACTCATTGAAGAGGACATCTCGGGAGATGTAAATCCTACCAGTTGGAGACAGGCATTTGTATCCCTTGTGTTGAAGACTATACCCAAGAAAGATACATTCTACTGACCTGAATTGCAATTTGTGGGCATTATAAGGTCTGATATTTGGGAAGCAAGAGCAACCAAACACTCTGAGAGATTGATAATCAGGACACTTATTATAGAGTATTTCAAATGGTGAAAGACCATGTAGTACATTGGAAGGAACTCGATTGAGAAGATAGACTGCAGTTCGTACAGCTTCATCCCAGTATTTCATATGAAGTGAAGCATGAGCTATGAGTGTTAATGCAGACTCAATGATGTGTCTGTGTTTTCTCTCAGCAATGCCATTTTGCTGATGAGTAGTGGGGCAAGCTAGCCTATGACTAATACCATGCTGAGATAGAAATTCAGAAACAGATCTATATTCACCTCCCAAATCAGACTGAATACATTTAATGGGGAGACCAAACTCTAGTTCAACCTGAGACTTGAACTTTATGAAAGTAGAGTATGCATCTGATTTGTTCTTTAATAGATATACCCAAGTAAACCTACTATAGGCATCAATAAAATGAATGTAATACCTATATCCATTAGAAGAGACTGTGGAAGCAGGACCCCAAAGATCAGTATGGACAAGTTGCAATGGTTTGTTGTATACAGTGGAAGAGCTAGAAAAAGGAAACTTATGTATTTTTCCTAAACAACATGAAGAACATAGTTCTTTATTCTTAATAGACACAGGAATGTGACATTGAGTAAGAATTTTATGCACAAGAGGAAATGAAGGGTGCCCCAAGCGAGCATGCCAAAGAGAAGATGACTTATAATTGCTACCAGTATGTACTGAAAATACTGAATTGCTAGCAGTATGGACTGAAGATGCTGAATTTCCAGCAGTATGGACTGAAACTGAAGATGCTGAATTTCCAGCAGTATGGACTGAAAATACTGAATTGCTAGCAGTATGGACTAAAGATGCTGAATTTCCAGCAGTATGGACTGAAGATGCTTGATATCTACCAGAAGATGCTTGATTTCTGGCAGTAAGATTCATAGAGGGAAACACATATAGGCCTTTGTTAAGCTTGCCTTCCAGGAGGACTTGACTGGTGGCCTGATCCTTGACAAAGCATAAGTCAGGATGAAACTCAAAAAATACTCCATTATCTCTAGCAAACTTTGAAACACTAAGAAGGTTTTTAGTAAGCTTTGGAACCTGAAGTATGTTCTTAAGAAAAAGAGTTCGTGACAAATTTGAAGAGTGTATAAAAGACTGACCAATGTTCTGAATCTGTAGAGCAGAGCCATCACCAACATGAAGATGATCATTGCCCTGATATGGTACTGAAGTTGCCAAAATATGAGTAGAAGGTGTGCAATGGTCAGTTGCTCCAGAGTCAGGGTACCAACGATTATCAGTTGATGAAGAAGCACCATATGTCTGTGTATGCATCTGAGATTCAGACCCGCAAGATGGATGACTGTATTGACCAGAAACAGCGGAATATGCATGTGGAGAGGCTAGATTTGCAGACTGATTTGAATTCCATGAGTTTGATGCATTTGTATCAAACCTGTGATAGCATTTGACAGCAATATGACCAATCTTGCCACATATTTGGCACTGTGGTTTACCAGACTGATATCCAGATTGTTTGAAACCACGCCCAGATCCAAATCTGCCACCTCCTCTTGTTGATTGAGGATATGAGTTGAACGGATTCCTGGCACCTCTAGGTGAATTAGAAGCAAATGGCCTTGGTGAAGGCTTGAATGATGTTTGAGCAACATTTATAGAACTTGAAATATCAAGATCTTTAAAATGTCTTTCAATTCTAGTCTCTTGAGCTAGTAATAGAGATTCAATCTCTGCTATGCTATATTCATCAGATCTTGAACTAACAGAGACTATGAAAGTATCATACGCTTGTGGTAAGCCATCAAAGATAGCACTAATGTGATCTCTTGTAGACAATGAATGACCAACAGATGCTAATTGATCAACTATATGCTTTAACTTCAGTAAGTAGTCATTGATGGAAAGATCACCTTTCTTGAAATTCTGCAATTGAGTTCTGAATTGGGATATCTTGGCTACTGTTTGAGAGTTGAAGTAGATTTCAAGATTTTGCCAGACATGTTCAGAAGAATCACAGCCTACTAACCTTGTTAACAACGGTGGAGTCATAGATGAAAGGAGCCATGAGAAGAGCAGCTGATCTTGCTGTTCCCAAATGATGAAATCTGGATTGACATCTCCATTAGCTTGATGTTCAGCTGATAAGAACTGAGGTGGAGATGAACCTTTTGTAATGTATTTCTGAAGCCTATGTCCTTTGATTGTTGCCAATACTTGTTGTTTCCACAACAAGTAGTTGTGCTCATCTAGCTTGACCCACAGAACATGAGTAAAAACAACCGGTTTAGACTCTGTTGTTGCTGGATTGGTGAGTATGGCAGCATTAGAAGATGATGAAGCCGCCATTGATGGAGCTATAGAAGCTAAGAAGCAAGAAAAATGTTGAAAAGACAAACAAGAAGAGAAAATGTAAAACGATATGGCTCTGATACCATGTTGAGAAACTGAAGTACAGAATGAATTCAATCTCATAATATTGTTCAGATTACATTGGTTTATATAGACAACTTGTAGCAATGCACAACAATGCTAGTTGTCAAAACTGTCTAACAGAATTGCTAACAATCTAACAGAACTGCTAACACTAAACTCCAAAGTACATTGGTTTATATTATGACTGATTACTCTTAACACTTTCCAACCAAATCATGTCAATCTGCTTGTATGCTCTGATGTAGTAAACAATAATCACTCACTACTAATTGTATTGGGATTTCTTTTAGGTGGAGGGAAAAGTGGTGACGAATTAATACAGGTGAGTATTAGCATAACTGCATATATGTAGTGAGTGACATGTTATTGTATTTATTGTATTGAATAGTAATGTAAGAAACAGAAACATGAATAAAAAGAGCTCAAAGACGATCAATACAATGGTGTGTTTTACATCCTTACAACATCCACAGTCTGCAATGCATCCAATTTTTTTTTGTAAATGTAAGGATTGTTGCCACATAGGAGTACCATGTATGTAGGTCAACCTTACCACATAAGAGGAAAAAAAATGGTCAGACACTCGGAATAATTAATTGAAAATCACCTATATTACATAAGAGTACCATGTATGTAGGTCAATCTTACCAAATAATTCCTGTTAAGGAATGCAGCATGATATCTCTAATGTGCGAGGCCAAGATCTGGTTGCATTTTTCACTTTGATTTACTTATCCAGACTCTTGGTAGCGAAATACTTCACTAAGGATGAGCACATTTACTTTCTCGTACTCATGCTTGCATTTACATTGCCTCATTAGATCTTTCTCCTTCCCATATTTTTTATTTTTATTTTTGGTTCAGTCTCTTTTTTGTTAGTTTAGTGATAATAACCCATGCAACTCCATTTCTCGCGCTGCAGGCTCTCTAGTTTCACCCAATCCATCACCAAGATATGCATCTAAGAAGCTTTCATTTAGCCTTTCTAAGAAATGGCTTCTTTGATATCAAGAAAACGTAGGTCCGTAATTGTTGCTGCTAGTAGTTCGGTCGTCGCTCCTCCACCCAACGTAGCTCATTCCGCCATTAATGATTCTGCTACAAGGGCTGCTTATATCAGTACTCTACCAGCACATGAATCAAATGTTCCGGTCGTTGATCAATCTTCATCGTCTGGATCAGTTCCTCAAGTTCTCACTTGACGGAGCGCCAGACGAACAAACCGTCGATCAGCGGTTCCTGAGATTGCACTCGAGACTTTAACCATGACCGGGGATGTAAACCCCTCCCCCCAAGGAGATGGAGAGCTCCCTAGAGGTAATTATAAACTTAAGTTTTCCTCATCATATTCGGAAAATTAATTTTTTTTTTTACAACACCAAAGAAAATGAGGGGGCCCTGTAGACAACTAAAGGATCACTCGAACCACTAACACACGCATTCCCGTAGTGTGGGATCCTAGTCATCATCGCTCGCAATCGGCGAAGATTAATAGTTTGTTGGTGCATGACATCGGTGGAATCATTCGCAACCATTGCCCGATGACATCCTCATCTTGAAGTAAGGTCAAGCCCGAGACGCAGGGCGAGGTGTTGGACGCGCTCACAGTAAGTTTTAGCCATTCATTCAACCTTTAATAATTAAAATCTTTATAATGCAGAAAGTTTTGAAGGTTTTGCATGTTTATGCTTGTAGTTTTACATGATTTGGTATAACTTATCTCTTTGGGCCTTAATATTCTCCAATAAATATTATTTAAAATTTCAGGTTAACTTTGAGTTTGACATGAATGATCCAAGCATTCATGAATATATCACCGGTACGTGCGTGGATTGATACAAGAATTGGAAGCATGCTTTGCACCGATACTTCCAAACGTTTTCTGATGTGGATAGTGCTAAGGCAATACCCCCAATCGAATTGGAGCATTGGTCTGATGAGTGGGTGTAGTTGTGCGATCATTTTCGAACTCCCACATTTCTGGTAAGCATTAACGTTTTTATTTAATTAAAATAAACATATTTATTTATATATATATATGTAATAATGCATATGTTTAATATATATTTTGAATAATTATACAGAAAAGATTTGAGGCGAACAAGGCGAATCGACGTCAAAAGAAAATTCTACACCACTCTGGTTCATTGCCCTTCTATTACAGGGTGGAGGAACAACGTCTAGTAAGTGAACTCATATGTTTAATTTCATTATTTATTTTTAGTCAATACATTCAATTAAATGTTTATATTAGTTGGTTTGTTATTTTAACAATGTTTTGTAGGAGGGTTCAAAATTCCCAGAAATCGACATGTTCAAGGATGTTTATGCACTACCTGGCGATGAGGTGGATGTGAAGTTGCATGTAAGTTTTATTTTTTTCATTTTTTGCATGTTGTCATTTCTGTTGTTTTAAAAGTTATTAATTTTTAATATATTTTTTATCAAGGAAACGATGGTGAAGAGGCGGGATGCCTACATGGAGCGAGTGGCCTCGCAGCATCCCCCGAAAACTCCGTTGGAGCAGCTCACAATGGAAGATCCCGATGCAAGATTACATATTTTGACAGAGACATTGGAATCGCTAGGTCTCAGACCCGAAAAGTCTGTTCGGGGGATGGGGAAAGCTAAAGTTCGTGAGATCAACACCTCATCTTCAGTTTCGCAGCGGTCAGTCGGAACCGTTTCATCATTACAGTTGAAAGTGGAGGAATTACAAAACGAGTTAAAGGCTGCCAAAGTGCTTGAGGCAGAGCGGCAAGCCCGAGAGGCGGAGAGGGAGGCCCGAGAGGCGGAGAGGGAGGCCCGAGAGGCGGAGAAGGAGACCTGGGAGGGGGAACGACAAGCACAAGAGGCAACTAAGTGGAGTATGTTACTAGGGGCTCTCCAGCAGTCGGGGATTAATTTGTCGAGCCTCCCACTATTATCGATAAACCATCAGCCACCACATCCCTAAAATATGTACTGATGTGTGTTTTTTAATTTGTAACTGATACAGTAAGGTTTAAAATTTTTAATTTGTAATGGATACAGTATGATTTTACATTATTAATTTGTAAAGTTAACAATATTTAACTAAATTAGCAAAACCCCTCTATGCGTGAGACGATTCAATTAATAAATATTTCAAATTTAATTAAAAAAAATATTTGAATTAAAATATTTCAAAATTATTAAACTGAATTTTAAGCGATAAAAATTTTCGTCGCATAAGAATAGAATAAGCGTGTCTGGCTTGAAGGAACCTGTGTGACAACATTAGAGTGATGAATATTGTTGTCGCGTAAAGAATATCTTGCGCGATGAAAGGTTCGTCACCATTGAGTTAAGCCGACAAAGTCTAACGCGACGAAAGGGTGCGTCACGATTGAGTTATGCCGACAAAGTTTAATAAGACAAAATGGTTAATCGCGTAAGTATATTTTGCACGAAGAACCGTTCTATTTCTTGCGTCGAAATTAGCGTCGCGCAAAACAGTATTACGCGATGCACCCTTTCGTAACGATCTTAGTTGTCGTCGCGCAAAAGGACTCTGTAGCGACGAAGATTTATTTTCGTCGCACAAACGCTTGCGAGACAGAGCTGTGGCGACAACCTTTGCGCGACAAATATTTTGTCGCCCAATATTTATGGCGTCGAAATGTTGTCTATAACAAAAATTTTGACTACGTCCCTAAAGGTTTTTTTTATACCTTTTGTTGAATGTTCCCCTTACCTTATATGATTTACGTAATTAATTCTTTGTGTGACTTAAGCATGTAGGGCGTGATGAAAGGAAAAGTTCTTCACAACGGTCTCCTCCTTCATTGAGGTATGCCCTTGGGGGAGTGATTCCCGCAATGACTTGTCTCCTTTGTAACGTCTCTCTTCTCTAAGAGAAGAGCACCGTTGGGCATTTGATTATGATCTATTATTAAGGACCCTTTTGGGCTTTAATGACTAGGCCTGTCATTTCGGCCTTCTGGGATCAGGCCCATTATCTATGTTGAGATCGAAGTGTTTGTTCCTCGTGATTGATGATCTTTGCCACATGTACGATTGTGATTTGAGGTTTATTTGATATATCATCAGCTACTCCCCCTAGTTAGTGGGTATGCTTGTGTGGCCACTAACTCTTCAGCGGTTATGTTTCCATGAAGTCTGGGTATTTCAGGGTTGGCAACTAGCTCATTTTGCGGATGTTGCGGGAACCTGGGAAGTGAGCTAAATTGCATCTGACTGAAGTGGAGAAGGTAGTGCGTGAGCGGTTGATCTCGCTTCCTTGTGTTGCTTTGGAGGAGTTTCTCGATCTGGATGTCGTCCAGCGCAGTGGTTTGTATACTATGAATGACGTGGAGCGTGCTCTATTTCTTGAGCATAACAAATTTCGACCTCATTGTTGCTCTTGTTGGCACTGTTGTTATCTCTGACGAGGCGGCAGAGCATACTGCTTCTGCTAGCATTGGTGATGCTAGCATTGATGGGAAAGTAAGCTCTGCCATGAAAGTTACGGATCTCGGTACTCCTATTGTTGGTTTTGGTGCTAGTTCAACCACCAAGAAGAGGAAGGCTTCTAGGCCTACTTGCCCATCGAAGAGGCTGGTTGCTAGTACTTTGGTTAGTCTTGACCGCATTTCAAAGCAGAAGAGAATTGCTTGTAATAACCCGGGGGCTACTCGGGTTGCTTCTCGTCCGAGTTCTGATGGGAAAGATGATGAAAATGAAGCTCGTCTGGCTGCTTAGAAGGCTGAAGAAATTAATTGGTATGTGGAGAAGAGTAAGTTGGAGGTCTCATGTCCATTATGTGAGTATGAGAAGACCTTTATCTCTACTAATGGCGTGCATGATCTCGCCAAGGTTTTTGATGATGATGCTCATGTTATCAATAATAAGATGACACAACTTGCCATGGAGTTGTCTTGTAATCCGAACAGTGAGAAGACCATTGCCGATTTTAACTACAATCATGTTTTTTATGAGATTGAAATTGAATGTGGTCAAAGCTCCAAGTCTTCTCCTTCTCCTTCTCCAACTCATCCTGGTGATTTAACGAAGTTGCCTACTTCTCCTCCTACTCGTCTGATGCCTACCACTACTATTTTGAAAAAAGGGTAAGAGTGGTGTTTCCATCATCACTGTCATTCCAGTAGTCAAACAACTTACCAGAGGCATAGTTTCAGTTCTTTCAAATCCCTCTATCATTCATCCACATAATTGGAAAAAGCTTGTTCCTAGAGAGATTCGTATTAACTCAGATAGGAAGTTAAGTTGGTTCTCGAATATAGACGTGTATGATCATGTAATTTCATCGTCTCGTGGCATAAGCATTTGGTTGAGAGAGTCTCGATGCCAGTGCGTCAGCCTAGTGAGCACCTCAACCAAGGTCTTAAATAGATTATGGAGGAGATGAATCATCTCACTTATGCTGGAATGATGGGGTCAGAGTACCATGCTGCATGTTATCATGTGTCTGTCATGGAAAAGAAGTTGGTGGAGCAGGCTTTGCAGCTTTCTGACGCCTTATTTCAAGTTTATAAGCTAAAGGCGGAGCATGTTGGGCAGGAAAAGGTTATTGATGCTACTCGGGCTTTGTTAAAGGAAGCAAGGTCTATCCAAGATAAGTTTCTTGTTGACCTTCCGATTTCAGAGAAGGAGATGAACAGCCTGCAGGATCGGTTGGCAGCTGTCAAGATTGTGTTATTCAGTGAAAAGACTAGTCGGGATAAGGCAATGCGTATTGCTTATGAGCATTCTGTTTTTTGTAAGACCGCTGAGGAACGAGTAGTGCAGCTGATCGCTAAGTTTGCTTTAAGTTTGCTTTTGTTAAAGTGCAAACTTTGGCAAAGCTTTATGCGGATGAAGGAGAACTTGCTTTGACCAAGGATGAACTTTCAGCAGTTATGAATAAGCTTAAGCGCAGAAACGATGGAATGGACCAAGATTGTCGATGGCATGATTGACATCATCAACTTTATTGAATTGGATAAAGGTCGCGATGTGTCAAAATATCGTGTCGTGGCTGACCAAGTCTTTGCGGACGAGGATAATGAAAAATATATTCTTGATCCGCCGAGTGATCCGGTTGACGAAGGTCAAGTGTCTTCTCCTCCCTTCGATCATGCCGCTGTCGATGAGATCTTGTCTCTTATGACTGGTCCTATTGGTGCAAATAGAGTTTCACCACCGTCTGCTCCTACTGCTGAAGAAAAGGCTCCATCTCTTTCTGAAGACAAGACCCCATTTTCTTCCGTTGACAATGTTCAACTTGCTCTGATTGTTCCTGTTGGTGATGATTTAATTACTTCCTCCATCTCTTATCCAACTGTTGTTACTTCTTTTCCTGATGTAGTAGACTGAATCATTAATGAATAATTTTTTTTATACTCGTCTGTTTTTCGTTGTTTTATTTTCTTCTCTCATAGGAGACGTTGATAGACTTATATATCTCTTCTGATAGTTTATTGCTTGGAAAATGTCATAGTCGTGGCTTGAATTTAAGATCTAGGCTAACCTTGTGATCTATTCATAGATAGTAAATATATTTTGACTTTATCGTTCGAGTTTCGCATATGTTTTCGACTAACTTAGTAGTTTAGACTTGGCTAAATCCCTGCTTTTAGACTTGGCTATTCTGATTACTTTTATATGTCTTGTGGCCAGACATTGTAATCATACTATAACTTTTGATTAAGTCTGACTTATACGTCCAGACTTATTTAGGTATACATTGTGGTTTGACGTGGTGACCGGGCTCGAAGATCAACAAGTAAGTCTGACTTATTAGATACACTTCGTGATTCGACATTATGATCGGACCAGAAGGTCTACGACTAAGTCATCCAGACTTTTTTAGTACACTTCGTGGTCCGATGTGGTAATCGAGCCAGAATGTTTATGAATAAGTCTGACTTATACGTCCTGGCTTATTAAGTATACTTTGTGGTCCGACATGGTGATCAGACTAGAATATTTACGACTAAGTCTGACCTATACATCGTGACTAATTTATTTCTCGGCCCGACATTGTGATCAGACCATAATTTTAATGAGTAAGTTTGACTTATATATCCTGACTTTTTAAGTACACTTCGTAGTCCGACATGGTGATCGGATTAGAAGATTTACGAGTAAGTCTGACTTATATGTCCTGACTTTTTAAGTACACTTCGTGATCAGACACGATGATCAGACTAGAAGATTTACGAGTAAGTCTAATTTATATGTCCTAACTTTTTAAGGACACTTTGTGGTCCGACATGGTGATTGGGCAAAAGATTTACAACAAAGTCTGTTTTATATGTCTTGACTTTTTAAGTACACTCTGGTCTGACATGGTAATTGAACTAGAAAATTTAGGAGTAAGTTTGACTTATATGTCTTGACTTTTCAAGTACATTTCGTGGTCCGACATGTTGATTGGACCAGAAGATTTATGAGTATGTCTGACTTATATGTCCTGACTTTTTAAGAACACTTAGTGGTCCTACATGGTGATCAGACGAGAAGATTTACGAGTAAGTCTGACTTATATGTCCTGACTTTTAAATACACTTCGTGGTCCAACATGGTTATCGGGCTAGAAGATTTATAAGTAAGTCTGACTTATATGTCCCGAATTTTTAAGTACACTTTTGTGGTCCAACATGGTGATCAAACCAGAAGATTTGCGACTAAATTACTAGTCTGACTTTGGCGTCTTGACTGGATTAGTTTATTGGAGCATGAGATGAAGGGTATGTAATTTGGAAGTTTATTGATGGTACTTCTTCAAGTGTTCGACATTCCATGGTCTTTTAAGTTGTTCACCCTTTGAATCTTCTAACCAGTATGTTTATTTTTACCACTTTGTATGGTCCTTCCCAGTTTGGATTTAGTTTACCCGCACCTAATTCTTTTGTATTGAGTAGGACCTTTCTGAGCACCCAATCGTCGATGTTGTACGTGCATAGTAACTGGCCATTCTTTGTTGGTAGGTCGCTGCTTTGATCGAAGCTTTGTCTCGTTTGTCATTGAGATGGTCCAATCTGACACACAATGCTTCGTTGTTATCTTCTGTTTAGAACTCTTCACTTTTGAATGTTGGCATGCCAATTTCTACTGGTACCATTACCTTAGATCCGTATGCCAGGGCGAACGGTGTTTCTCCGGTCAGAGCTCTCTACGTTGTTCTGTAGGCCCAAAGGATGTCTGCAATTCAGATTCCCATAATCCTTTTGTTGCTTCGAGCTTCTTTTTTATTATTTCTAGGATTTTTGGGTTGGACACATCTACTTGTCTGTTAGCTTGCAGGTGGGCGGGTACTAAAAAGAGGTGTTTGATGTTTAATTTCTCGCACAACTTTTTGACTTTCTTGCTTACGAATTGCTTTCAATTGTCAGTGACAATTATCTGAGGACTACAAATCTACATATTATGTCCTTTGAGATAAATTTTTCGATTTGAGGTTCTATTATCTTTGCCAATGGTTCTACTTCTACCGATTTGGTGAAGTGATCTACTGCCACAAGGAAGAACTTTTTTTTATCGAACACTGGAAGTGACTTTACGATGTCTATTCCTTATTGCCACGAACTACTCATCGAGATTAGGTTTTGGCCTGGCATGTGAGTGTACGGTGTGAATCATTGACATTTGTCGCAAGTCCGAACTATTTCATTTGCATCTTGTTGCATTGTTGGCCAGTAGTATCCCAATGTTAAGGCTTTGTAAGCTAATGTTCTCCCTCCTGAATGGTTCCCACATATGCTGAAATTAATTTATCATAGAATATAGTTGGCGTCGCATGGTGAAAGGCATCTTAGCAGCAGACCTTTGGTAGACCTTCTGTACAATCTGTCATTAATCAATGTGTACCGTGCTATTTTGTTTCGTACCTTACGGGCCTCCATCTTATCCATTGGTAGTGCTTCGTTTTGTATGTACGTCGGGATTGGAGTTATCAAATTGCTCTACTGATCTATTATACACATTTCTTGTGCTTGGTTCTCTAGGATTGAGCTCTCTTGTATTGTGACGATTGGATTATCAGTTTCTTCAGCACATGATGCCTCCTTAGCCAAACTATCTGCTATTTAATTTTCGCTTTTGCGCATTGGTGAACGCTTATTACTTTGAAGCTTTCAATTAGCTCGCTTGTCTTTTGATGGGAGGCTTTCATTCGTGCATCTTTGACTTGGAATTCATTGTTCAATTGGTTGACCACTAATATGGAGTCAGTGAAAATGTTGACCTCTTTTATTCCAAGGAGTTTTGCCAATTGTAATCCGGCTATTACCGCTTCATACTCGGCGTCGTTGTTTGAGGCCTTGAAATTGATTTCTATTGCCTTTTCTAATGTCACTCCTTCCAAGTTGTATAGAGTTATTCCAGCTCCACTCCCCTTCTTGTTGGATGATTCGTCGCAGTGCATGATCCATCCATGAGCATTTAGTTCAACAGTTTCTTGCTCTTTATTGTTGTCCGGTCGATATTTGTTGAAGCCTGTAAACTCAGCAATGAAGTATGCTAATGCTTGTGCTTTTATTGCAGTCTTAAGAGCATAGCTGATGTCGAACTGCCAGACTCTGCTGCCCATTTCACCATTCTTCCGGATAGCTCTAGTTTATGCAGTACTGACCAAAGTGGTTGTTCGGTCATGATAATGATGGGGTTGGCTTGGAAGTATGGTCGCAGTTTTCTGGAAGATACGACCAGGGCGAGTGCTAGTTTATCCAGAGATGGGTAGATGACTTCTGCGTCGGCAAATGTCTTGCTTACGTTGTAAACCGGCAGTTGTGTGTCGTTCTCCTCTCGTATTAGTACAGAACTGACTACGTGTTAGGATACTGATAGATACAAGTACAGTGTTTTGCTTGTTCTTTGTTTTGATAATAGTTTAGTGCTCCCCATGTAGTTTTTACGATTGGAAAGCATATTCACATTCTTTACTCCATTAGAACTTTTTGTTCCCTTTCACGATCTTGAAGAAGGGAAGACATTCGTTTGATAATCTGGAGATGAACCTGTTCAAGGTTGTTATTCTTCTGTTGAAGGGTGTTTGTATCTATTTTAGATTAGCTTTGATCCCTCTCTGATTGACCATATACCCGAGGAACTTTCCCGATTCTACTCCGAACGTGCATTTTTCTGGGTTCAACTTCATTTTGTACTTTTAGAGCTGAGAGAAGGCTTGTTTGAGGTCTTTGATGATGTCATTTTTATGTAGGCTCTTGACAAGCATGTCTTCAATGTACACCTCCATGGTCTTGTCAATATGATATCGAAACATTCTGTTCACAAAACGTTGGTACGTGGCTCCCACATTCCTCAGTCCGAATGACATCACTTGGTTGCAATACGTACATCTTTCTATTATAAAGATGTCTTCTCCTAGTCCGTGAGTGCATTTGTATCCGATGAAGCTTATAAGTTTGTGTCCGAATGACATCACTTGCTAGCAATACGTACCTTTGAAGTCTGTTAATGCATGTGCTCTATGAAGCTTAAGAGTTCGTGTCTGGAACTAGCGTCCACTATCTGATCTATTCGTGGGTTTGTTGAGGTCCACGTAGTCTACACATACCCTCCATTTTTCGTTCTTTTTCTTTACCAGAGCTGTGTTGGCCACCGAGTCTACGTAGTGAGATTCCTTGATCATCCCTGTATTCATTAAGCGATGCACCCCATCATTGATTGCATGGTTACGCTCTGGGGAGACTTGCCTTCTTTTTTGTCGGACTGGCTTATTATCAGGGTTGACTTGCAACATGTGACGGAGTGGTCAATGCCTACCATGTCCTTCATTGTCTAGGCTAAGATGTTCTGATTATCTTTCAGCAATTGGATCAGTCGCTTTAGTTAGTTCTGGACGAGGTTTTGTGCAAATCCGGATTGTTTTTCTCTCTTCATCACCATCCAGATGGATTGGTGTTGTTTCTTCTTCTTCCTGATGTCTAGTATTTGGTCGGCCACTTGGACTAATTGGAGCTACATTGTCTTCTGGGAGGTCGTGATCCATCTGTAATTGACCGGGTTGTTGTAATGGTTCTTCTGGTCGTGACTGTGATTGATATCTGTTAGGGTCCTTCATTGCTAGATAATGACATTCACACGCAGCCGACTGATCTCCTTTGATGACCACAACATTGTTGCCAACGTGATACTTGGTGTAAGGTGGAAGATTTTGTACCTAATTTGTGTAGCTAGGGTTTTTCCATAAGCATATTGTATGTTGAAGGTGCATTAGCAACAAAGAAGTTTGTTAATAAGACTCGTTGTTTACCTGGAGTTCCTACTATGATTGGTAGTAGGATTAGCCCGAGTGGGTGGCATTGCTCCCCACTGAAGCCTAACATAGGTTGGTCAGTAGGTGTGTGTCCTTATTCATTGAACTGCATCTTGAGAAATGTTGTCAGGAATAAAAGGAAGGTCGAGCTACCCATGTCAATGAGTATAGTTTTGACTTCTCACTTGGCTATAAAAACTGAAATCACCAAGGCATGATTATGGGGGAAATGAGCTCCATGTGCATCCTTCTCGGAAAAGGTTAGAGTTGGGTGGTCAATTTTGGCGCGCTAAACAGAAAGGTTTGAATTCTTATCCTCATCCGTAAGTCTCGAATGGATCGCTTCCGTGATTGGTTAGATCATTATTTTCTCCAGCTACGCCGTGCAGGACGTATATCAGTTCTCTTGACTGTTCATTCGATCCCATGGTAGCGTCCGCTTTCTCTTTCCCTTTAGACTGCTTGTCTGTCAACCCAATAAATTCACTGAGTCGTCCATTCTAGATCTAGTACTCGATTTCATTCTTTAAATTGTAGCAGTCTTCTGTGTCGTATTTGTGGTCCTTGTGGAAAAAACAATACTTGCTCTTATCTCGTCCGGCAGGATCTCCCCTCATTTTGAGTGGACAATTGATCTCTTCCTAATTTGCCATGGACTTCAAAATAGTTGCGAAACTCATTATCAGAGCAGTGAACGGTTTGTACGTTGTATTGACCATTCATGCCTGGCTCTTATAGTTTGCAGCTTTTCAGGTTCTTGTTTGTTGAATTCGGACCTGTCATTGGTTTGATGCCTTTTGGATTGGTCATTTCCTCTTGCATCATATCATCTCTTTTTTTTTCCTCTCTCCTTTCCTAATTCATTGGAAATGACCTTTTCTCGGACTCGTTTTGTCTCTTGGCCGCCCACATCTCCTCGAGGGTGGTGTATTTTTGAGCAATTTTTAGCAAAGTTTCCATGCTTCTCGAAGGATCCAAATTTAGATAGTTGTAAAACGGTCTTCCTTTTAGTCCGGAGGTGAAAGTGGCTTTGGTTGTGCCATCGCTGGATCCATCGATCATGGTTAACTCGTTAGTAAAATGAGTAACGTACTCCCAGATAGTTTCATTGGGCTTTTGATTGATGTGAAGCAAATACTGAGATCCCTCTCTAATCCGTTGACTTCCAATGAACCTTGTGATGAAGGTCGTGGCCAATGCTTGGAAAAAAATCTATCGATCTAAGTGGAAGGCTATTGAACCAACTCATTGCTGTAAATGTGAAGTTGGTCGGAAAGGTTCTACACAAAATGGACTTTGTGCTTTCTTTCAATGCCATCATATGGTGGAAATGATGTAAATGGTCTGATGGATCAGTAGTGTAATCATAAGTTTCAAACTTTGGCGGAGTAAACTTTTTCGGCAAGAGGGGTCTTCATTATTGCATCAAAGAATGGTGGCTTGGCTAACTCGTAAAGTACATTGGGATTTGTAACTCCAATCCTAAATGGAACTTGTGAAAGAATTCGTCAGTCTGGCATCCATCTCCCTGTGGTTTGCTTCCCTCGAAATTTGTTCTCTGAAGCTCTGCAGAAGCTTCGTGGCTCTCACGAACGTGGTTGGCAAAATTCTGCTGAAGTGCGATTCGGACGTGATCGATAGGTGGAACACGTTCTTGAGTGAGTTTTCGGCCACTTTGGCTAGATAATCCATATGTGCCAAGATTTGGTCCACACGAGAAGTTGTCATTATATTGCCAAATGTTTGGGCTTGTTGGCACACCATACCGTGTGGTGGCATTGTATTGCCTTGCATAACTGGTTCTCCCAGTGTTGGGTGTGGGATGCGCCTGCTCGGTAATTCAGTTTCGCTGGTGAAAGGGTTGTCTTGATTGTTGCTAATCTGATAATTAGTAGGAGGCTCCATTGACACTAATTCTTTCTATTGCTGATTCGTGCTAAAAAACCTACCAACAAACGATTTTCTTTGAGGGAAACTGTCATTCCCCACGAACGACGCCAAACCGATGCGTCCAAATATGTTCTCCAAGAAATTTGACCTACGAAATAGGGTCAGATTGCCAAAAACCACTTGTTTGGTAGCCGAAGGCACTCCGATGCTTAAGTCAGATAATTTGTGGAAGAGGATTAAATTTGACAGCATCAGTTGTGTTTACATACCTTTTTCGAATGTTTTCTTTACCTTTTATAATGTACGTAATTAACTCTTTGTGTGACTTAAGCATGTAGGGCATGATGAAAGGAAATGTTTTTCACAACGGTCTCCTCCTTCATTGAGGTACGTCTTTAAGGGAGTGATTCCCGCCATGACTTGTCTCCTTTGTAACGTCTATCTTATCTAAGGGAAGAGACTTGTTGTGCCTAGACTTGGGCCTTTGATTATGAACTATTATAAAGGAGCCTTTTCGGCTTTAATGACTGGGACTGCCTTTTCGGGCTTCTGGGATTGGGCACGTTATCCGTATTGAGATTGAAGTGCATGTTCCTCGTGATGGATGATCTTTGTCACGTGTACCGCTGTGACTAGAGGCTTATTTGATGTATCATCAAAAGCAATGATAGAGCTACGCGAGATAACAAGGAGAGCTGGTGCAGATGTCCATCTTTCTCCAATACAAATTGCATTTCAGTTTCCCACTCAAAATCCAGAAGCACCAATGATGGTTTGGGACCTGTTTGCTAGTACTTTGTGTGGGATCATAATGGATTATCTATGTCTCCAATGCTATTGATGGTTCAGGACAAGGTCTTCATGGAAAGCTTGTCAGTTCAATAGTTTGCTTTTTTTAATAGTGAGAAATCAAATGCTCTATGAAATTGTTAATACTCTTGTTATAGGTACCACTTGAAGAACGTGATTCTTGAGGGGGGAGTATCGTTCAGGAAAGTTCATCAAATGGAAGCATTTGAATACTTAGGCACGACCTCAAGCTTGAATCGTATTTTAATCAGGCAATGTCTGATTTCACCACCATACTTTTGAAGAAAGCTGGTAAGTTCAATATTTTGCTTTTGTTAATAGTGAAAAATCAAGCTTTCGATGAGATTGTTAATACTCTTTTTATAGGTACAACTTGAAGGACGTGATTCTTAAGGGAAGGACACCATTTAGGAAGGCACACAAAATGGAAGCATTCGAATACTTAGGCACATACTCAAGCTTGAATCATATCTTTAATCAGGCAATGTCTGGTTTCACCACTATACTCATGAAACTTCTCGAGACATACAAGAGATTTGAAGGCGCACAAGAAGCAATTGATGTTGGCGGTGGAATTGGTACTACTATTAGCAACATCGTTTCAAGGTATCCTACGATTAGGGGTATTAATTTTCATTTTCCCCATGTGATAGAAAATGCACCATCCTATCATAGTATGATCTTCTTACTTTTGACATTGGCCCTTTTAGAGCATTTACATTCATCCAATTAGTAGATTCATATGCATAATTGAAGTAACTAAGAATGGAATTTGATGAAACGTCAATCAGTTATACGATCACAGTTGTACACGTGACATGAGCCAACCCTAACACTAAGAGGCTTCAGCGCAGTCCCAAGCGGACTCATGCGCGAATTGTTGTCCAGCTCATAAGTTAGGTGCCCAGGCTCAATAAGGCCCGAACAACAAATCTTAGAGCTGTCACAGGCCCATGATTCACTCGTACGAAATTAGCTTTTAGCCCAATCAAGCATTGGGTCCTAAATTGAGCCAAGTGTTGTAGAGACTCAGCCATGTACAACTGAGATTTAATTCAAGATATTCTCCCTCCATCACGCCCTCGATTGCAGGGACAGCTGGGAGGGAACACTCGCTATAAAAGATGGTGAAAGGAGGAAGAAAGGTACTCATACACACTGCAATTTACATATAGTTTTCACTCTTCCTTACATCGACATCTAACTTAATCATCGGAATGCCTTCGGTTACTACAACAGTTGTTCCTGGCTTAACCGCTACTCATTTTCGCTTGTCAAAGATCGTCGGGATCAATGAGGACAAATTTGAACACATCAGTTTGGCGTCGTCCGTGGGGAGCTAACGATAAGTTTTCCCTGAAATGAACATAGTAAAGTAAAGCATTGAGAAATGGTCACCAGCACCAGATCTTGAACACTCAACAATGTCAAATCAGACAACCCTATAGCCGAAGAAGCCTCCATAGGATCGAATCGATCCAACCGAGATGGCAGAGTAGTTGCACGGCTCAGCCGCTTAGGCAGCCACGGCTAACCCCCGCATAGACCAGATTCAGCTTCATTTGGATCATCTAGCGTAGGTGGTGAAAAGACTCGCTTAAGATCGGTAGCAGCCACTCGAGTGCAGTGGAGATCCGAAGAAATCCCATGCCAAAGAAGACGTTCGAGAGCGCATCCAAGAAAGTGAATACCTCTCCGGGGAGGATCAAAGATCTGGTCGACAAGAGAGCTTAAGGGACGATGGAGATCATGGTGAATGCGCCTAAAAAATAGATCGTACCACGGACAGGAACCTACTCTGACTGGGGGCCACAATCCAGACATCTTGTACGACCTCACCATATATCCATTCTCGGAGGAAATAATGAGTGTTCTACTACCAAAGAAGTTTGTCCTGCCAAAGCTCGAATTCTATTACGGAACATTAGATCTGTTGTACCATCTGCGCCACCACCACCACGTAATGACACTAAAGGAAAGTTCAGAACCCATCTTGTGCAGAACTTTCCCCATTAGCTTGAAAAAGGTTGCACTGACCTGGTTCCACAGTCTTCAGCCAAGATCTTTCGACTCGTTCCAAGTCTTGGCGAAGGCGTTTTAACCAGATTTGTAGGGGAAGCCAATGAATCAGAAAAAAGGGCTTCACTACCTACTAAGTCTCAAGCAAAAGCAGGGCGAGTCCCTCAGAGAGTACGTCACTTCTTTCAACGAAAAGCTGACTTTAGTCGGGTTGCGGCGACGACACATCAGTCACCGCCTTCACATTTGGCCTCTGAGGACATTAGTTATATAATTTTCTCACCCTGAAACCCCCGAGTAATATGGCAGACTTGCTGAAAAGTGTGCAGAAGTATATCACTCTAGAAGGGATGTTGGCTGCCAAGAAATGATGCGAAAACGATGCCAAAAAGGTCCCCAGAGCCCTAGACAGGGGAAAGGAGAAAAGGCGCGAAGAGGAAGGCAGATCAAAGGGAAGAAAAAGTGACAACAAGACCGAGTTCGCAAAGCCAAGCCAGACAGGGCCACCAACTACATAGACTCAAGGTTTACTGAGTTTGCTACCCTCAAATCCAGTTTTGCCAAAATCTTCACTGCCATGAAAAACTGGGAGGACATCAAGTAGGTCCCCAATATCAAAAGAGATCCTTCAAGGAGTGATAGGAGCAAGTAATGTGCTTATCACAAGGACCACGGTCACATCACCTAGGACTACCAAAGTCTCAATAACGAGATAAACTATTGTATTCAAAGGAAAGACTCGAAGAATTTGTAAATTCTGACGAGAAATGGCCACAAGAAAAAGAGAAATAAGAAATGACCCAAGAGGCAGAATAAAATATTGCTGACGTCATCTACCACTACACCAAATAGGCAATTATGTAACAATTCCCAAAACAGTATCACTTTTATGATGTAATAGTTCACCAAACAATTTCTAGTCAAAACTAAATTCAAACAAAAAATTGAAAAACAGTTTCCCTAATAAAGTCATACAATAAATTGAATCATCATGAATTGTATCATTTGCAACACCATATTATTCATGGTGATCCAATTATTGTATCACTTCATTTGTGAAATTGTGTGAAACTGTTTGGTGAATTGTTACAGCTCAATAATGATAATGTTTTTAGGGTTGTTACAAATATGTAAATTTGGTGTACTGTACGTCCAACCGGTCGAGGAAGCGAGCAATTTATGAGCTGTGGACAGGTCCCCACAGCGGAGACTACCCAGTTCAACACTCTCGGGTAGAACACCCAACCCCGGACCTGACATTCACCTAGCAGAACATGTAAGAGGTCTACTCCCCGCACAATGACTCCCATGTTATCGCGATTGCAATATCAAAATAGGGTGTCAAAAGGTCGCTGGTGGCACGGGAAGCTCAACCAATATCCTATTCATAGAAGCATTATGCAGGATGCAACAGAGAAAAGATTAGCTGAAATCAGACAACCAGATGA
This sequence comes from Berberis vulgaris, assembly GCA_963556465.1. Taxonomy (NCBI): domain Eukaryota; kingdom Viridiplantae; phylum Streptophyta; class Magnoliopsida; order Ranunculales; family Berberidaceae; genus Berberis; species Berberis vulgaris. Next base: position 13,161,665 of record OY747136.1, on the reverse strand, counting down.
TGGTTGGTTTCAGCGTAACTCAAAATTACTCAGTCAGGAGCATCAGCCTACCCTTAGGAGCATGACGGAGTTCATCATGGTAGACGCCCCCTCCGCATATAATATAAACATGGGAAGACCTTGGCTTCACTAGGTGGGTGTAGTGGTCTCCACACGGCACCAGTGCCTCAACTACCATGTCAACGAAGGGATAGGAACTATCAAGGGAGATCAGTCTTCCACCAAACATTGTCATTAAGTGGTAATGAAACTATCCGGTAAGTAAACACGTTTGGCTCAAGTCCCCCCGAAGAAAGATGGGGCAACAAGCCAAGGGCTTACTGATAAGGAACAGTGAGGGTAGCATGTAGCATTTCTGAAGTAGAACAATCAAGGTAATCTCTTTAAAACGACTCTACTCCACGCTCAACTCCTTTAACAGAGGAAGACTCAATTCTTGCACGGGAGCCAAAATGGCGCACAAGCGGCTGAGGCTAGCCCCGTTGAAGACAACAATGCCTCACTACATAAGTGACCTAGTCCGCCTAAGGAACTAAGGTATGATACGGTAGGTCAAACCCAACCCCTGGACAACTCACCGCTCCATCGATAGTCCACCACAAATGGGTGAACCCAATCACTACACCACAAGTCCACTTTTATAGCATTTAATTATAGCATTTTTTACACATTTGCTATGAAAACTTAAGTTGCATTACTATTGAGTTTAAAAATGCTATCGCTATGGCGGGATTATAAAACGCTGAGTGCTCAGCCAAATATTTGAGGTAGCGCCATTTTTCTTCTCTCCCTCAAACCTAAATTAAGACAAAAATTTCAAGTTTAACATCGAAATCTCTTCTTTCATTTCGATTTCGATTTCGATTCCTCTCCCAACACACCCAAATCCCATCTTTCATCTCTCTCTTCGTTTCATTTCTTCAATGGCGACTGAACAAGTTAGAACGAAGCAAGAGATAACTTCCTTCTTGTTTCCTCTCCCTCTGCTCACTATCTAATTGGAGAAGGAGAGGACGAGAGGTTGAGAAATTGCTAGGTTTAGGTTAGCAACAATGAAATTTTGGGCTCCAATTTGGTCAAGTGACATGTAGAAGAGAAACAATAATCTCTGCTGCACCCGAAGCACTCCTAGAAACAGAAGAAGCAGCAGCAGAGAAGATCATTGAAGTTCCTCGGTCCATTGAAGAAGAAACAGAGGTTTCCATTCTACCCTTCAATTCTATTCTGTCTTGAATTATGTTTTTATATTTACTTTATAGTTGATTCCACATGTTCTCGCATTTCATCGAATGTATCATCTTAAATTCTGTCTCAATTTTCATTGTGAATAACTTCGTCTCCCATTCAAGCAACATATGATTAGCCAATTGGGTGTTTGAAGAAAAATAGTGTTTTTTTTGTCACATTTCCTCCAATTGGTATCATAAATTCTTTCACATTTTTTCATTATTATTTGATTTTCTAAGACCACATTAAGCCCAAAGAGGTTTAAATCAACATTTCGTAGTTTTCCCTAATTTGGCTCATTGGGTATTGAAAATTTAGCTTTGATTACATTTTATCCATTGGGTATCTGCTTCATTTTATGTTCTATATATTGTTGAAATTTTGTTGTCATTTTTATTGAATGCAGAAGCTTCAAGTAGTGGTGAAGCCAATCGAAAAGCCCAGGCTTGTGTTGAAGTTTGTTTGGATGGAGAAGAACATTGGTCTTGCACTTGACCAGATTATACCGGGTCATGGATAGAAACCTTCTCGTCGGCTTTTCTGAGTTTCGTCATTGGAAGCCTACTCAATACTATCTATTAACTTCATCTTCATTTATGATAGTACTGATTTGATTTCTCTAATAACTATAGGTTTCTGGAAAAATTACCTATAGTACTGATTTGATTTCTCTAATAACAAATGCATGAATTTGTTCTGAGGAAAACTTTTGCTTATATTAGTCAGAATGATCTCCACATTGGAGAAATGACAGTGAGGGAAACCTTGGCTTTCTCTGCTAGATGTCAAGGTGTCGGGACTCAATATGGTAAGTCAAGAATGATCTATACATGTTGGATTACCTGTATTAAAGCCATTCCATTCTCATTCGAATTTCTTACTATATAAAGTATCAATGTCTATGTCTGTCTGTGTGTGGCTCTTCCTTAGAGCACCAATCATTTCAAGTTTGATAGTTGTCGTATATTATCTAAGCATATTAAAAATAGAACAATGTACTATGTGTTTCCCAAATAAAAAGACAGTGAGATGTTTTGAGTGTCAAAACCCGACAAAGTATGTCCGCGGATGGTTATCGGTAACAAAATACAACTAAATCAACAGTGTGAATTACAAAAACCTTCTTTTCAGCATTAACTACTTTTATTAATTTTATTTTTTATGATGATATCTCTCATCAAGTTGTAGATGTCAGTGTAGATGAGACAAGCACAAGGTGAGATGAGATAAAGTAGCGTGTTTCATCTCGAAGGCACATTTTCTAACCTTTTTCTTTTGGTAAAATTGTAAATTGTAGTTATCTATTACTTTCGTTCATTTGTTGTATTTTTCCCTAGTACATTCGTAAGTTTAGACTCTTGAGTAAATGCGTTCAAATTTCAAAATCTCCACTTCTCAAGTACTCACGCTTCAAATGGAAAGTGCATTTCTTTCTGTTCCTGTTGTTTTCACTCTTTCCCTCCTTAATCTTCTTTTTTGTTTGGCATCTTAGTCTCTCCATGTTCAAATGTTATGAAACTTGCAAGTGTTTTCATGTTTCTTAGATACTAGAGAATCAACTCTGCCACTTTCTCTGATTAATAAATAGCAATTACTTATTATGTAAGCTTATATGTTTAATGAAATATCCATATCTTCCAAAAATGACATATCTAGAAAGGATTGTCGATTTTGAATGAATGAAGTTGCATTTATTTCCCAGATGCTTATTTTGAATAAAGATATGACTTTTCTTTTGCTTTTGTGTCGCTTGTTCTGGGTTTTGTTGTGATATGCCTTTTCTCATTCATGAAGTTACATCTTCTGCTTGCATGGTAGATAATACATGCATGACATTTGGTCTCAAATTAAAATTTTCATTCAATTGTAGTTCATTTTTTCTATGTGTTGAATATTGATAACTCATTTTGTGCACTATATACAGTCATATAAGGAAATTGCCTTGTGTAAGGACTCATTTTTGCATATAGACTTGTTTATGTATATGAAACCCTTTCCATTTGTCTGGATACTTTTGGTTTAGTATTGTGTTCAGTTTGAGCTGTCATGCTCAGATGTCTTACATTCATAAGTTGTCATGTTATTTCATGCAAAGCAGCCCAATATTGGATACTGAAGTTAAATATGAATAGTTTATTATTTTACATGGAAATTATGTGAGGTGTCTGGTCAATGACTTTTTATTAACCTAAAATAGTTGCAACTTAAAAAATGGAGTGTCCCTGTTACTCGAACATTTTGCTCTATTTCAATGCATGTGCCTCGTTTTCACATTTTTTGCACTATTTCAAATGCTCTGAGCTGTTAGAAATTGTAGGTCATGTTGTCGAGTTCAGGTACATATTGTTCCAAGATCTTTGTGTCCTAACTTTAACTAGCTTTTGAGTGTCTCATTAGGCATCTTTTTTTTTAGCAGTGCTGATCAGTATGGAAGCTGGTTCATTCAGAAAAAACTTGAGACAGCCACATCGGAAGAGAAAATCATGGATTTCCAAAAGATCATGCCTGATGCTCTTACATTGATGACCGATGTCTTTGGAAATTATGTAATCTAGAAGGTATTTGTACTTTAATAATCCATCAGTTTTGAAACTGATTTTATGTTCATTCTATTTGTTTGCGCATGGTATAACAATTGGAGTTCTCCTTCAGTTTTTTGAGCATGGAACCGTGTCGTAGAGAAGGGAATTAGCAGACCAACTGAATGAGCATGTATTGGCGCTCAGCCTTCAAATGTATGGACTTTGCTGGAGAAACCTCAAAACAGTTCCAAGATAGCTACAAAAAAGCACTACTTCCGTCAAAAGATGACATGGCTACTCAGGAATATGCAGAATATGCACTACCTTACAGTAAAGCTGATGCAAATTCAAAGGTCAGTCCTGTTTTCTGTGAACCCTATGCTCCAAACATGTTTTATTTTTATATAGCAAAATCTTCCCTTCACAAATTCTAAACCAGATTACTAGTTTCATCTCAATTATATTAGTCTTGGACTATTCATCCATAGCATATTAAAACTTAAAAGCTTCCTGGAATTTGATGGGAGGAGGCATGGTAATTTGCTTCATCTGATCTATAATGGTGAAAACATTATTCTTCGAGGTATCACTATTTTTTTCTCATCGAATTTCTTTTTTTTGTTAAAGAATATGTTGGGTTCTCTTTTTACAACAATAACACCAAATAAATCATATTTCTTCAAGTTATATACTCTAATGTCAGACTTTTGTTTCTGACTATGTATCAAAGACACTATTTATACCCAAAAAAAAGTGTATCAGACAAGTATTGTGTCGGATACATGTGTTGACACTCATAGATACTCCCATCAAAAACTCCATGCATGAATCATCAACGCGTCCACATTTACATCACTCTTATGTATGATGCATGTTATTTATAAAGCAGCATTCATGTCAATGCTGCAGTACATTATGACATGTGACATTTACAATTAAATGCTCAAAACTTAGAGAGCTCTCACTGCATGCATAACCATGATGGAAGCTGTGAATGGCGGAAAAGACCTTCATGTTTCTGTCACCATGCCTTCTATTGAGGTAAATTACTTCATTTCTTTGCATGTATTAGCAGGATCAGTTCTTACTCTTACTTGATGCTTCTTCCTCAGTTTCCGACAAAATTAAGGTTCAGAGGATCAGTAGAACCCCAGTTATGAAATTCTAAATAGATACCAGAGAGATGTTGCAGATCAAGGAGTCAAGTAAGAATGGGACTCATGATTGTCTAAAACTGTAGTTATAGCACTCATTTACCCTCAAAACTTGAATAATTTTGGCTGGAAACTTCTAGGGCTAATCAATATGGTGAGGATGTCATGCTCATTAAACTTGGATAATTTTACCTTAAATGAGCTTATATTACATTCACCCATGACATTACATAGACACAACAAATGCTATGTCTCCTTCTCTTTTCTCAATTGCCCATCTCAAGCGCAGAAGAAGAAGAACCCATTTTTATTTGAATTGCTTTGCTTTTGCCCATCCCTTCCATTAAATTCTCATTCCCATGGTTTATCCCTTTACTCTAGTTCATTTAGAGTTTTGATTCTTTTATTTCAGTGAAAAAAAGGGTCTTTGAACTTGTAAAGTTTTGATTTTGGAATGAAAAATGGGTACTAAAGAAGACAACAAGAACGCCATTTCTCAAGAGCATGGCGAGGCTTCAACCAACGCAACAATAGCACCGGCTGTTGTACCAAATCAAGAGGTATTTCCTATCTTGTGCATATATGATTGAATGGTTTTGTTTGATAAAGGTTGGTTTTTTAGTTTTCGGGTATCTGTGATTTAACCAATATAGGAATTCTGGGTTGTTTCTGTTATGGGGACTTCTCTGTTTGTTGTTTTCCAATTACATGTTGTGGGATTGTTTATGTTTGGAACATTTTGTGCCCTTGGAGTTCTGGAGAGAGAAGACACCATCTAGGGTTGGGGGTTAGGCGAATGAACTTTGTGGAAATTTGGTTTTAGATATATTTTCTATAGTCACTTAGCACATACACACAGAAAGCAGCAAGAAAGAAGAAGTAGTGTGTGAATGTTAGTTTGAAGTGTATTGTCTAGTTTTTTACTTATTTCTACTCTTGAGTTTAGTTTCTTTGATATGTCAACTTTGTAGATGAACTAGTAGTGTTAGTTTCATGATGGATGTCTTTATAGCATAACTTTTCCATAGCTGATTTATTCATTCTAAAATAAGATTATGCTAATATGAAAAATGGTTTTATTATTACTACAATATTTTATAGCTATGTCAAAAATTTATTCAGTAAATGAGAAAAATTATAATTTGTAATGCGTTAATAGGAAAAATAGGTTACTGAGCCTTTAATTTGAGGCAAATGCTTATATCATGCTTGCATTTGGGATTCACTCAAGGATTTTTCCCTTTTAATTGTGATTTGCTGCCTACTGAATCTTTTGTTTGTTTGTTTGTTTTTTTTTCCTATTGCTTTAGTAAATATGTGCCTCTAGATGAGAAAATGAAAAATAAAGAAAGAGGAAAAGGTTATCATAAAGTCAGTTTTTTTTTTTTTTTTTTTGGTGAAGTTTATGACATGTTTTCATTCAAGTGAAGGCGTATGAATCATTTTCTATCGCATAATGTTTTTGCTAAAATTCTGTAACTAAAACACCAAACTGTTAGGAGGTTACTGTGTCAGATAATTTTCACACAGATTCACATGAGCATACCAAGCACTGCCACACTGACTCCGCCAACAACACCCAAGGGCTTCCTAATGATAGTAAAATTGTGCAATCATAATTGATTACTAGTTTGTTACTCATCAAGGTATTTGTTTAGTAACAAAATTTCAAGCGAGAACTACATGTGTCCTAGTTACATCTTGTCACTTTTGTACTCTTATAAGATGAATACTACAAGTAAATTTTGAACTGGGACTGGATGTTTACTATTTTTTAGTTAAAACCTTTACTAGAAAATTTTTTACCTAATAAATTTTATCTGAAATGCATGCTGAAAATTTAAACAGGGAAATAAAATGATGTTAATGTGGAGATAAAATGAGGACTTTAGATGCGACCAGAGCAGAGCTTGTTCTTTTGGTTTTGTATTTGAAGAAAGCCGAAGCAAGGGATAAGATATGCAGGGCAATACACTATGGTTCGAAATTTGTGAGCAATGGAGAGCCTGGTACAGTTTGCATCATGTTTGCAGTTTGCGTCATCAACTGCACTTGCAGTTTGCATCATCAACTGCACTTGCAGTTTGTCAAAGACTTGCATGCTCTTTTAAGCCCACCTACCAAAGGAACACCACTTCCGATCGTTTTAATTAGAAAGGTACAAATTTTTAGTGCAGTGGTTGAATGTGCATGTTAGTTTCAATGCTTATCCTATGCCCGCCCTTAGTGTAATGTTTATTTTTCAGTCCAAAAATGCATTACCATCAACTTTCTTGTTTCTAGATCAAATTGTGTTGCTGGGCAAAACTTGCATTTATAAGGTATTCACATTTCATTTCCTGGTTAGGTTATCGTTGTTTATTTGATTTTTTTTCCCAGTAGTTGTCTACAAGAAACATCAGCGTTTACATTTCCAATTTATTTGTATTCTAGAACAAAGAACGTGCAGAGTTACTAGGCATGTTTCTAAATTGATAGGCTCCTCTGTTTGTACCCAATTAGTCGAGGTTTGTGTTACATTTTTCACTTTCCAGCACCATGAGAACACTGTTCTGTTTTAAGATATCTAAATTAATAGGCGTTTAGCTTGATCCAAGCTGTAGTCCCACTCCACACAATTCAAATAAAACTGTAACTTCTGTATTTATTTTTTTATTTATTATTTTTCTTTATCAAGCTTGCGGAACTTGGGAGACTGTCTTCATCAATGAAAAAGTTAGAGGAGTTTAAGAACATTAATAAGAACGAGGTATTGGAGCGTGCAATTTCTTTAAGAAGTTAATCATATTGTTTTTTCCCATGCTCTATGGTTCATTCTAAGTATCTATTTTTCACTGTTCACAATGCAGAATGAGCAGTGTCGTGGCAAGCTCAAACAGTCAAATGATAGAACACTAGCACTTGTAAAAAGCAGCAACGGATACAGTTTTGCAGTAGGCCTCCTTCAATTGGCTCCTAAGAAAGTCACACCTTGTGTTACAGGAATGCATTGATGTGTTATAAATATTTGTAATGTCACGAAGCTCAGAGTTGGTGACAGATGCTCAAGGAATCGCGTGCCTGGTAGGGGTTTCTCTCTTTTACATGTTTGTTGTCATTATAATTGTTACCTCATTATGCTCTAATTTATTCGAGTCAATACAGACTGGGGTACTGCCTCCATTTGTCCCATTTGCACAAGCATTTGCAACAGTGATAACTGTTGTTCTTACAGGATCTCTTTATTATGTAGTTGCCTCTCCCAAAGGTAGATCCATGAATTGGTTTCCTTGAATTGTTAAGAGCTTATTGATAAGAGTTTCACTTTTTCCCTCCTCCTCAAGGGTACATATCTCAAACAATGAAGTTAGGTGCAATTGGTATGCCAACTTATCGAACATTCTCTTTGGAGGAGCTTGAAGCGGCTGCAAACAACTTCAATACATCATCTTTGTTGGGTGAAGGATCTCATGGCTAGGTATGACATCTAGTATTGGGTGATGGAAGACCGTACAGCTGGTGTTACTATTGTTGGCCCTTATCGTTGTACCATGGATGTTGTTGCGAAAGCCTTTTTCTTTTGAAGAAACAACATCAAGAGGTACATCCTTGAACCAACATCAACAAATGAAGGAAGGGGGGGGAACCAAAGCAATGAAGTTGGAAACTGGAAAGGATTGTGACTCGATGTAATACATTATATTTATTATTCAACTGAAATAAATGTAGTATGATCTTTGTTATTTGATAGATTTTGTGACTCGATGTAATACATTATCTTATTAATTACATTACTTTGCCTCCATTCATGGAAATGTTTAAGTTTGGCACATTTAGATTTTTATTTTCTAGAAACAAAACTTATAAGATGTTATAAAAAGCCATTTGATAGCACTTGATGAGTGCTATAGAAAAAAAGGGCCTTAAGAAACGCTATAGAAACTAATACAATAGCATTTGTTAATTGTTATGTGAGGGAAGACAATAGCGTTTCTAAAATGCTATGGTAAACTATACGATAGCGTTTCAGAAACGCTATGGTAAAGTATACGATAGCGTTTTTGAAATGCTATCGTATAGTATACCATAGCGTTTCTAAAACGCTATAAAAGATCAACTTTCAATAGCGTTTTAAAACACTATAATAGACCATGTATCTATTATAGCTCCAGTAGACACAACGTTTTCTAAAACGCTATGGTATCCTACCATAGCGTTTTTGAAACGCTATTAATTAATGACATTTTTCTTGTAGTGAATCCTTGAACAATTCTTCACAAGTGGGCGAATTCAGTCTCTGGATGACTTACTGCTTCTAAGATAACTTGGTCTGACTACAGGGACCGAAATGGCACACAATCGGCTTAGCCTAGCCCCATTGATGGCGATGACAGCTCACCGCACAAGTGACATAATCCACTAAAACGCTAAGGGACAACGCACTGGATCGAGCCCAGTCCATGGACAACTCATCACTCAAATAAAGTCTAGCCAAGACAAGCATAAAATGCTTCTTCCAGCTCATGTCCTCCCAAGGATTGAGATAGAGGAACACAAGGAATTAGCCCGTTCCGACAAAGTTGGTTCCTCAATAACTCAACTCCTATTTAGGATTGGGGTATATTATGAGTCTAGCATAGACAAACGTAAGAAACTCCTTTCCAGCGCCTCTAAATGATTGAGCTAGAGGAACACAGGGACCAACCCATTTGGGCAAAGATGGTTCCTCAACAACTCAATTCTTGTTCAGGATTGAGGTATATTATGAAGTCTAACCTAGACAAACGTAACAAACTTCTTCACAGCTCAGATAAAGGAACATAGGTACCTAGACCATTCGCACAACAATGGTTCCTCGACAACTCAACTTTTGTTCCGGATTGAGGTATATTATGAAGTCTAGCCTAGATACGCGTAACAAACTCATTCCCAGTGCAGGTTCTTTCTAAGACTGAGCTAGAGGACTACAGGGACCTATTCCATTCAGGCAAAGATGGTTCCTCAACAACTCAACTTATGTTCTCGAAGTCTAGCCCAGAAAAGTGTAACATACTTCTTCATAGCTCATCTCCTCTCAAGGATTAAGCCAGAGGAGCACAAGGACCTTGCCTGTTCAGACAAAGATGGTTCCTCGACAACTCAACTCCTGTTCAGGATCGAGATATATTATGAAGTATAGCCTAGATAGGCGTAACAGACTCCTTCTCAGTACAAGGATTGTGCCAGATGACTACAGGGACCTAACCCACTCAGACAAATATGGTTTCTCAATAACTTAACTCCTATTTAGAATTGAGGTATATTATGAAGTCTAGCCAAGACAGACATAACAGACCTTTTCGTAGCTCAACTCCTTTCAAGGACGGAGCCAGGGGAATACAGGAACCTAGCATGTTCGGGCAAAAATGGTTCCTCAGAAGCCCAACTTTTGCTCAGGATTAAGGCATATTATGAAATCTAGCCCAGGTGGGTGAAGAGGACTTCTCCTTAGCTCAAATCTTCTTAAGGATTGAGCAAGACATGCACAATAACCTATCCCGTTAAATAAGGTCTTTCAACAGAAGGTCCTCTCAAGGGTTGAGCCAAATAAAATCAGTAAGTCTAACCCGTTCGTGCGAAGATGACCCTCAACAACCAAACTCTTGATCAGGAGTAAAACAAATGTGATTATCGTTCAACTTAACTCTCACAGAAGATTATGTTATTACTATTGACAGAATATGAGCTCAAACAAGTATAGAAAAAGCTTTAGTCCAGACTCAAGCCCTGCTTCAGGTGGGGGTAGATACACCCGCCTACTCAGCCTCTACTCAGCCTAATCTAAGCCAGAATTGAATATGGCAAGTGTGACATCTACATGCACAGACATAAAGAAAAAACAAAAGCCACTCATTCGGCGGGAACAAAGTCAGAAGCAACTTCGTGGTCAACACAGTCTTAAGCTGGCTCTGGGACATCAACATGGGCAGGCGTCTCCGTGATGCCTAAACTAATATTAGGGCCACCTTGCAGGCCAGAGGAAGAATAATCCGCCTCCTCGAACCAAGTATAAGCAAGAGGCTAGTAAGCGGAAAGATCTTAATCCCTATGGTGCTGCTAGAAATAATCTATCAGATCCAGCCTCCCATCAGCAACATCACATGCCCAAGCTTTATCAGCAGCCTCGTGAAACTCCTTCTCTCTAGTACCCCATTGACACTTAGAGCTATCCAGCTCTCCAACTGCCTTGACCAGGCTATTTTAAGAGTCCGTCAACTTGCGAGCCACCTCGTCAAGACGAGCTCGCTCGGAATCACACTTCTAGGAGAGCTCAGAAAGTTGTGCCTGAAGGGCCTCCAGAGAGTTAGTAGCAGACTTCTTAACGTTCGACAGACGCTTAGCAAACACAACACGCTCATCTATTGCCCAGTTCCATTGTTCCCGAGCATCCTTCAGTTCAGACAACAACTCAGCTCGGGCAGCGTGGGCTTCGTCCAAACTCCCTTTGCATATTTGATTTATTGCAATACCATCACTTTTATGGATGCATGATGAGAATGTCAAAATGAGAGTTTTGCAATAGATCAATATGCCAAAAGTATATCTAAACCATAGAAATTGAAAAAAAAAAATCAAAATCCAAAAATTAAACAGAGTGTGATTTATGTTTAATCGCAAAGGATCCTGCGAGTTTGAGTTTAATACTTGCACGATCCTCTGTGATTGGACATAATTTAGACACATTGATCGCAAAATATTATGCGAATATTTATTTTTGTATCGCATGATCTTCTGCGAAAGGTGGTTAAGTCAATAGCGCAACCTTTTGGGCTATAGTGGTTGTTATCATCGCAATGACATCTATGATTGTGGAATTAATTTTCGCAGTTATTCCTTCGTTTGCAGCAAGAAATATTTTCTTTTATTTAATTCTGACCCTGTGTTCAATTTTCCGACTTGATTGATAAATTTCATTATGTTTAATTGAATCACAGTTAACTTTGTAACTATTACAGTGATATAAAGCATACATACATCTTGTCCATTATCACAAGTGTACATGTTCGCACTTTATTATGTCGTTACTATCATGTTTCTGAGCAACCTACCAAAACTAGAAATAATTCATAAATAATTCACATATTGGGAAATCATAACGCATTTCATAAACGTAAAATCATCACATTTTATTAACTACAAAGTTTACAACAATCAAAATTGTACAGATTGCATCCTCTTAGTCTTTTTTCGAGGTTCAGTTGAAGTAATATTGTCATGCCTCTTCTTGGTTATGTACTCACTTCTTCCACCAATCAGGATTTCTTCATTGTCACCATCACCCCTTTCTGGAGCACCACCACCAGCCCTTCCTCTTCAACCACCACCATCACCCCTTCCTCTACCACCAGAAGCACCGTCACCCTTTCCTCTACCACCATCATTCCTTCCCCTACCTCTACAACCAACACAACCATCATCCATTCTTCTATCACTAGAAACACCAGTACCCCTTCTTCTACCACCACCACCATCACCAATTGGACCACTTTGTTGCTCTTCCTATGCTTCTAAAGGTGACATGCACAGATATTTGTCTTAGCGAGTCACCTACTTTCTTTTGCATCGTGAGCAACAACACCTTATCAACATTCTCGCTTTGTTCAATAGAGGCGTCCACCAACTCAAAAGCCTCATCTAAAAAACTTGTTCTGTAAGGAAAAACATTGATTTAGTAAAAACAATTAAATTTTGTATTTCAAATGTTTGCAAATTTGTTAAACTATATGATGCATCCAAAAATCGTCCCAGTTTAACCTGCAAAACAACTGTTAGACTGTCAAGGACCACCTTTTTGGTGGTCGAAGGCACTCCAATGCTTAAGTCAGTAACTCTGTTGGAAGAAGGATGTAAATCTGGACAAAACTTCAGTTAAAGTTGCATGCCTTTGTCGAATGTTCCCTTTACCTTTTATAATGGTCATGGTTAACTCTCTACATGATTGAAGCATGTGAGGTGCAACGAAATGAAATTTTCTTGTAACATTGTCCTCCTTTATGAAGATGCGTTCGGGGAGGCGTAACTTCTTCCACGACTTTTTTTGATGCAACGTTCCTCTTCTTTATGAGAGAACTCATGTCAAGCCTGGATCCGTGCTCTGATTTATTTGGGCCTAGATTTAGGTCTTGTTCATTGGCGGGCCTCGTCCGGGCCTATATAGTTGGCTTCCTTTTTCTTGGGTTGTATGAGTTGGCCCAATAGATTGGGCGATGTATTCTCGTGATGAATCTTTATGTCATGTATTCGACTATGATGTTCGGTCTATTTTTATGTATCATCAGCTACTCCCCCTTAGTTAGTGGGTATCTTTACATATCCACTAACTGTGTGGTGGTTGGAATTTTGATCGTGCTATTGCACTGAACTTAATGTTTAATAACTTCCGGTTGGCAGATCGTCTCGGTTACTTTGTTTTTGCACACATTTTCTAGGTGTTTTGGTGCGCCATTATTTCTCGTATGTCACTCCGTGACTGATCTCTTCATTTCCCAGTTGTATTAAGGGTGTTGTAGCTACTTTCCTCCTTTCTTTACGCCATCTTTGTTGTTAGTGTTATTTCTTCTCCTCTATTATTTTTTTTTCCTGATCTCTTCTTTCCTATTTGCGATGTTTGATGGTGATCAGCTTTCTGTCTGTGAGGCTCACTTTTCCCCGAACAAAGCTTCTCAGGCTACTCTAGATAGTGTCTGTTCCAACTATGTTTTACCTGACGACCTTTAAATCATTCTTCCTCATGAAAACGACAGTCTTTGTTGCCCGAGAAAGGGATATATTGTGTTTTATCCTTGTATGTTCTATGTTGGTCTTCGGTTCCTAGTTCCAAAACTGTTCTAGTCATATCTAGACGTCCTGCGTATCCCTCATGTTCAGATGGGGCCGAATGGCTAAACGGCTATGGTTTACACGTATGTTAGGGCCATTCTCTCTGGTATCCCCTTATCCCATAGAATTTTGCACTCTTTGGTGGGATTTAGTGTGAAACCCAACTATACTTGCTTCCTGCACTCCCCTGCATGTTTTAGTAACCTCAATGATGACATCAGAGGTTGGTCGCGGGATTGGTTTTATGCGTTTGTCGACTCTGGCCACTTCAATTTGCATGGTGTTCAAATAGTAAGGTCTTTCTGGGTTCCTATTAAGCATCAGAATATGAAATTGACTGCTAAGGAATAGGTTATCAGTGAATGCTTTTTGGAGCTTCTGATAGTTCCGTTGAACACTTATCTTACTGATGATATGGTGAGGCGCAGTGGTCTATATAGTATAAGCGAGACTGATCGGGTTTTATTGACCGAGAGGTAGGTCACGGAGATCTCTGCCTATGTTGCTGCCGTTGAGGGTAATGATGTGGTCATTGATCAGAAAGTGAGCTCAGGTGTTACGAATCTCAATGCTCCTATCCATAGTGCTACCGATCCTTCTTCTAGAAAGAGAAAAGTACGGAGGCCCGTTAGTCTGTCAAGGCGATTTTTTTGTCTTCCGACCGTCTTCCAAAAAAGAAACGACTTGTTGACACTGTGCATCGCATGGCTTTTTATTCGAATTCTATTGATAAAGATTCTTTGAGGGAAGACCACTGCTTTCTGCAGGAGGTGGAAGAAATGAAGTTGGCTCTAGAGAGGAGTGAGAAAGATATCATTCATCTGTTGGACAATGGGGAAAAGAAGCTTATATCTGCTTATGGCGGCCTTGACGTTGTCAATTGTTCTAATGAGGATTCTCCCGTCGTTATTTCGTCTTTCCCGGCCATGGGTGATGGCAATTCATCCATACTACCTGATCCTCGTGTTCTTCATTTGTGGGTCAGTTTGAAGGAACCTACTCCTGAGGAAATCTGAGTTAAATCCGATGGGAAGTTTTGTTGGTCCTCTCAACTTGGCGCACAGGATGGCACACATAAGCTGATAAATGAATGGCACGGACAGTCGGTGGAGAGGCCCTCAATGTCCATGCTGAACCCGAACCTTCATCTTGAGGATGGTGTTAGGCCTATAATAGAGAGGATGATTCATCTTGCCTATGCAGCAGTGATGGGCTTGAGTCATCAATTCAATCACAATCTTATGGTTTCTTTGGAGATGAAGTTTTCCGTACTGCTACTAGTATTTTCTCATGTTATTTACCAGTATGACGCATTAAAAGCGCGATGCTCTAAACAGATCAAAGTGGCTGAAGTTGCTGGGGCATCGTTGGCCGAGGTGGAGGATTCACGGGATCGAACTGTGGTCATGCTTGAATCCCTCAGAGCTGACCTAGAAGGCATCCACACACTTTTGCACAATGTGGAGAAAGAGTTTTCCTTTGATAAGGCGCTTCATGATGAGGTTGCACGAGCCATGATAGAGCACTCTAGCAATCGCGACGCTGCTAAAAAAAGGGTGGAGCAATTGTTGTCTTCGCTTGACAAGGCCAAGGCTGATTCCTCATCGAAGCTCATTACTGCCGAGGGCCAACTCATCGCGATAAGAAGTGAGCTTGCTTCTGTTAAGGATATACTCTGTGTTATGGAAGTGGCAGATTGGCAACACATGGTTGATGGTCAACTGAGCTTCTGGATTATATCGAGGATCTTGGTGTCGACTTGTCCCAGTATCGTCATCTGGTCTATCAGACTTTCGATGATGCAGAAGGTGCCTCCAAAAATCCTTCGGGTGACCCAATGGCTTAAGAACTGCCTCCTCCTTCTGAAGAAAGAGTTCCTGTTGGTGATTCGACTCCTGCAGAAGGCATTGTTGAGGACATTCTAGATCTTTCCCCTTAGTTTTCCATTGCTAATTTTGAATGTAATCGAATGAATTTTGAATGACAAGAATTAGTTCCTTTATTTTTCTTCATGTTGACTTTGTTCATTTGTCATTGTCGTGATAATTTGTGTTTGGGCTTTGATGTTTCACAGATATGTCTGTAGCAACCGTTCGGTGATTTGAATTATCCTATGTTTTAGCATGCATGTCTTGATCTTGTGTTTGCCATCTCCTAACTTTTGTGGAAAGTTTTTTGTTTGCTTGTCTTCTATTTTGTTGAATTATCTGCTAACTCGTCGTGACACGAAGTTGTTTTACTCAATTGACTTGTTTGAATAGTTTGTTTCATTGGTGCGACAATCTAGTCGTCCCAAAATCACTTTACTTAGTTAACTCGTTCGCTCAACTTTACTTTGTCAACTCGACGTCTCAGTTGATTTGAAGTTTCTGTGTTTAGTTTGACTTGGGTGTGCAACTCTTACTTTGTTGGTGCGACACTCTAGTCGACCCGAAGTCATTTTACTTAGTTGACTTGTTTGTCCAACTTTTACTTCATTAACTCGACATCTCGGTCGATTCAAAGTTTTTGTGTTTAGTTTGACTCGGGTGTCCAACTCTACTTCGTTGATGTGACACTCTAGTCGACCCGAAGTTATTTTACTTAGTTGACTCATTCGTCCAACTTTTACTTCGTTAACTCGACATCTCAGTCAATTTGAAGTTTCTGTGTTCAGTTTGACTCGGGTGGACAACTCTTATTTCGTTTGTGCGACATTCTAGTCAACCAAAAGTTATTTTACTTAGTTGACTCGTTGTCCAAATTTTACTTCGTTAACTCGACATCTCGGTCGATTCAAAGTTTATGTGTTTAGTTTGACTTGGTTGTCCAACTCTTACTTTGTTTGGTGTGACACTCTTGTCGACTCAAAGTCATTTTACTTAGTTGACTCGTTTGTCCAACTTTTACTTCGTTAACTCGACATCTCGATCGATTCAAAGTTTCTGTGTTTAGTTTGACTCGGGTGTCCAGCTCTTACTTCGTTGGTGTGACACTTTAGTCGACTCAAAGTCATTTCACATAGTTGACTCGTTCACCCAACTTTTATATCTTTGGTTGATCAGACCAGAAGTTTATTGTGAATACCTTACTTGCATCCTGATTCCTTTTGGGCTTTTTGCACCGATTGTTTCGTATAGCTTTGCTATGAAGACGTTCGCCTTTATGAGATGTGATTTTGAAAATAAAATTTTATTGATTCTTTGACCATTCCTAGCGGTCATTTTCCTGGAGTGGCTCCGTTACACTATGGAGTGTTTTTTCTTTTATTCTTGCATCGCTAATGCATGTCTATCCTTGCGTTGGCATTTGTGCCTCTGCTATTCCCTTTAATTTATGACCTTGTTTGCTTGGGCAGTTATTGCTCCCCATTTGGCATTGCTTGTTAGAGCCTAATAGAGTTTATCGCCGTTAATTCCCTTATAAGCGACTTGGGCAGAATTTCTATCCGCTGCCAGGGTCTTCGAGTTGATTTGTGTAACCACCTTCAGAGTGTTGATCTTTCGACTTCGATATAGGTTTGTTTGGGTGGGAGGTGTTTCTTTCCCAGGACTAATGTAGTGTAGAGCATATATCAATTCTCTGGACCATTCATTTGATCTCGTGGTTGCAGCGTCTGCCTTTTCTTAAAATTTGAACTGTTTTGATGTTATGCCGATAAATTCGTCCAGCCATCCTTTCTGGATCCAATGCTTGATTTATTCTTTTAACTTGTAGCATTCCTCAGTATCGTGTCCGTGATCCTTATGAAAAGAGCAATACCTACTCTCGTCTCGTCCTTTCGAGTCTCCTTTCATCCTGGTTGTCCAGTTGACATTCTCCCAGTTCGATATGTGTTTTAAGATGTCGATTCGGCTTATTTTTAGGGTTGTGTTTGGTTTGTACTCTTTCCTCATTACGCTGGTTATTCACACATAATTGGGCAGTCCTGATTGCAATTTCCTAGATTCCTGCTGGTTGGACTCTATGCATCAGTCGCTCTGATGTTTCTTTGAATGATTGTTGTCCTCCCGTTGTCCACTATCTCGCATTCTTTTATCTTTCCTATCTCGTTTTCTCGAATGGTTTTCCCTCTCCTGCTCATTCTTTTTCCTTGCAGCTTTTATTTATTCAAGGGAACTATGTTTATGTGCTATTTTCATCAGGATCGCCATGCCTTTTGGGGGTTCCAAGTTGAGGGCATCAAATAAGGTGCCTCTCTTCAGCTCGACGATGAAAGTTGCAACGGTTGTGTCGTCATTGCATCCATCAATCATCGTTTACTCATTGGTGAAGCGAGTGACATACTCTCGTATTGTTTCTTTTGGCT
Source organism: Berberis vulgaris (assembly GCA_963556465.1). NCBI lineage: Eukaryota > Viridiplantae > Streptophyta > Magnoliopsida > Ranunculales > Berberidaceae > Berberis > Berberis vulgaris. Next base: position 13,143,636 of record OY747136.1, on the reverse strand, counting down.
TTTGTCAGATGTGCAGCAGGTAGTGGGGTCCTTTCCTCATCCGCTGGCTCCCAATGAATCTGGTAATGAAAGCGGTGTCTAAGGCTTAAAAAGAGTCTATTGACCTCGGTGGCAGGCTGTTGAACCAGTTCATTGTTGTGGACATGAGGCCGGTTGGGAACGTTCTACATATGATTGAATCTGTGGTTACTTTTAGAGCCATCATGTGGTGAAAATGTCTCAGGTGATCAGTTGGGTCGGTGGTACCATCGTACACTTCGAATTTTGGCGGAGTGAACTTCTTTGGCATTGCCTTCTTTATGAGTTTGTCAGAAAATGGTGGCTTAGCCAACTCGTACAGTACATTGGGATCCGTGACTCCGATTCTGAACGGGATCTCAGCAACCGTTCCATCGCACTGCAGAGTCTTGTCTTGGTGGAGCTCGTTGTTCTCGACGTTTCCCTGCAAGGGTTTTGTAGGGCTTCATCACTCCCTTGAGTTCGGATAGTAGAGTTTTGATGAGGCAGTACTGGAGTAGGGTTGGCTGGCTGAACGTGTTCCTGGGTAATTTTCTCCAGCATATTTGTCATGTATTTCATCTGGGCCATGAGCAAATCTACTCGAGGGTCCGTGGCGGCGCCGACGATCATCTGGGTTGTCTAGAGTATTGTGTGCAGGGGATCTGCATTCTCGGATGCTATTGGTCCGATAATTCAAGCTGCATCTTCTTCCTAAGTCGTTAGTGATGCATCAGTGGGAGAGTTGTCGTGATCATTACTGAATTGGGGAACTGTAGACTGCATTATTTTCCCTGATGGCTTGTTGATCTACCGTTAGGTTGTGGTGAGCCTTGTCACTGTGTGCTTTTTTAGAAAGAGGAAACTCATTGTTCCCCACGGACGGCACCAAACTGATGCATCCAAAAATCGTCCTCCTGTGAGTTTGACCTGCAAAACAACTGTTAGACTGCCAAGGACCACCTTTTTAGTGGCCGAAGGCAGTCCGATGCTTAAGTCAGTAACTTTGTTGGAAGAATGATGTCAATCTGGATAAAACTTCAGTTAACGTTGCATACCTTTGTCGAATGTTCCCTTTACCTTTTATAATGGTCATGGTTAATTCTCTGCGTGACTTAAGCATGTGAGGCGCAACGGAAGAAGATGTTTCTTGTAACAGTTTCCTCCTTTATGAAGATGCGTTCGAGGAGGCGTAACTTTCTCTACGGCTCTTTTCTATCAACGTTCCTCGTCTTTATGAGAAAACTCGTGTTGGGCCTGGATCCATGCTCCGATTAGTTTGGGCCTGGATTTAGGTCATGTTCATTGGTAGGCCTCGTCAGGGCCTATATAGTTGGCTTTCTTCTTCTTGGGCCGTATGAGCTAGCCCAATAGATTGGGCGTTGTATTCTCGTGATGGATCTTTATGCCACATGTACAGATGCGATGTTTGATCTATTTTGATGTATCATCACTATATAGTAATTACCTGATTGTGCGATAATTGATTTATTAAGGGATGTGTCATCTTAGTCATCAGTGGTTGGATGAAAGGATGGTTAATGTCATGAAACCACTCCAAGTAATCCTTGCTGCAGTCCTATGGATGCTTCACTAGTGCACCTTAGTTATCAATTGACTCGAGATGATTCTGCCAAGTTGCAGTGGACAACGATAATATCTCGTGCTTCACCGAGTAGATATGGCCAAATCGACATTTCTTATTCATTTTGGCTTGAATGGGGGGCATTTGGAAGGACATGTACCCTTCCCATATGTCCCATCACTTGACCTGGGTGACAGGGTTATTCGATATCGGGGCATAATAAGCAGCCTTGGAACCATATAATGTTATGAAGTGGAGTTCTTCACTTGGATTTCACATAGGGTCCCAAAGGCCCTAACAATACAAACATGAAGTTATTTAATTATTGAAGAAAAATGAAAATAATTACCTGAGATGAAACATGAACTCAAATGACTAAATTTTACCACTTCAAGAGACATGTCATCGGGATGCTCCCTAAGAGTCAATATTTCTTCAATCGTGACCCCGCTAAGTTGGGGGCAATCCTACTTAGCATGGTGGGGAGTCGATTATTCCACAAGGCATGGGTTGTACCCCAAAGCCTAAAGTGATAATATATCCAACACAAAAAATTACACATCAATATATTAGTTCAATATTTGAAACACTAAAAAGATAATTAACTAAACAACAAAGTCTAAATATACCTAAAAAAAACATCAGATATCTAGATATTTGTTTGGTACCCACTCTGCTAGAACAACCACCCAGTTGACGATACATTAACACCAAAGTACCGACGCCCCATGCGAACTTTCCAACATCATCCACCTTCATCGACAACTTCAAATATTCAGTGTGAACCTTTATTCTAGTCTTATTAGCATATATAGTCATGCCCATAAGAAATAACAAGTAACCCTTAGCAACTTATTGTTTCTTTTGAAGATAATCAGCTCTGCTCACTTTCCCACAACAATGCTCCTTAATAAATTTCATTTTCACAAAACTAAGATTCTTCTGGACATGTTTTTGAGTTTGACTCCCAAAACAATTCACCAACAGTTGCACACATGCCTTTGTGTCATTTGACTTGTTTTCACCATAGCCGGCTTATAAACAATCGATAACTGAGTGAAACAATAGATGTCATCGATGGTGAAATTTATATCTCCAAAAGGGAGGCGAAATGTGTTGGTCTCAGGTTGCAAACGCTCGACAAAAACACAAATAGATAACCTATCGACATGATCCTTACAATGGTCGATCAAGGGTCATAGATCACTCTTATAAACCATTGTAATTACTTCTCTCGGCTCCTCAGTAAAGTTCCAAACTATAAAATTCTTATATTGATGCAGAAATTTCAACTCGTCTCATTCCTAAATACAACAAGCAATAAGAAAAACTAGTCACTGTCCAAATAATTTAAGAACTTATTTTTAAAAAAAATTAAATATTATAATTACCTCCTCACCTGCCCAAATGGAACGAGAAACATGACTATCATAATCCTCTAATATGGAGCTATATTTGGGACCACCAGGATATGAAACTCTATCGTGTTTTTCATCTTCATTGGAACTAGGTTCGATAGAATTAGCTATTTGAACTTCCTCATCTCCCTTTCTCTCTTCATTTTAACCCTCCACATCCCCATCACCCTCATCATCCTCATTACCCTCCTTACCCCTTCACTCACCTCATCCCCTCACCCTCTTTCGCTTCCTCAACCTCATGTGCAACACCCTCATCAACTACACCACATTGACTTTGCAATAGCATTAGGAGTGTCGTTCCTTCATCCAAGTCAGTCAAATCATTCCTTATTTCATCCTCTTTCTTCTTTATCCCTCCATTTTTGCATTGTTTTCTTTTTTCTTTCTTTTATTTTTTATTTTTTATTCCAATAACCTTTCTCAAAGACGCCATCATTGGTCGTCTTTGAGCTTGATGATCCACACTACTATCACCATCACCGCCATTAATACCACCAATGAAAAAGGGTGTGTCTTTGTTTGTCTTTACCATACTAAACATTTAAAACAAAATGATACAATTAAAACAAAAATGAAGCATGGATATTTAGAATTTTGAAATGGAGATTTAGAGTTTACCTGACTTCATGGTTTTTGTTGAATGCACAAACTACCACAACAACAATCAAACGAAAATAAGCAAAAAAGATGACCACACAACAAATCGCCACTAAATCGCAAACCAATACAGCCCCAAATCGTAGCAACCACCTTGTCTTTCTAGTCCGACACAAATCACACTCTAAAACACACCCAAAAAAGCCCTAGTTTTGTATCGCACAGTAAGATAAGAGGGAGAAAACAAAGTGTAGTGAAAAGAGGAAATTTGGGGGAGATCGTTTCGTGGGGAGAAGGGGAAATTTTTTTTTATTGTGGGAGGTTTAAGGTTTATATTGGTAGTGTCTTTCAGAAAGTAGGACAATGGTGATGCCCCTCAGTAGAATTGGTGGTGTAGTCACTGCCTTGTATAAATGCCAAGGTTAGATCGAAAGAGAATAAAGATTATATATACTAGGGAGTGGATGTGCCCTACGTGCGCGGATATTCGGTATTTTTTCTTTATTACAACAATTTAATAATAAGTAAAAAATATTATAAATATTATTTATAGTTTTAAGGGATACAAAAAATTATTTTATTAGGGGTTTAAGTATAATTAATCAATGTTTGAGAGATGGTGGTTTTGATTGTAAAAATATGAAATGTGGAGGGAAAATTGGGAAATCAAAAAGTTAGTTGTAAGCAAGGATTGCGATTTCGTTTTTTGAGTTAATTTCGGCCTCCTAATTTTAATAAATATTTCGAGAAATATTTCGGTGTGTAAAGAAAAAGCGTAAAAATTTCAATGATACATGTAATATATAATGAATTTCGAGTGTATATTAAATATGTCAAAAAAAAATATGCAAGTAATAAATATATTAAACACATTAAATGAAACCAAAATACCTATAATTAGAAAATAAAGTGGTAGTTTAAAAAATGAATATATAAGTAAAAGAAGTGATAATTAGGAAATTATGGGGTGATTTCAAAAAGCAATAAATAATTAGAATAAATGATAATTAGAAAATAAACTCGAAATTTACAAAAAAATCCTAGAAAAAATGTAGATTTAGTAGGTTTTTTGTATTTTTACGAAAAAATTGAAATTTACGAAAAAACCCTCGAAAAAATGTAATTTTTTCGTTCGCCTGTTTTCTTTTTGTAATTTCAAAAAAATTAAAATTTCGTCGAAATTTCGTATAATTTCACGAAATCACAATCCTTGGTTTAAGGACATTTTTATAACTTTTCAATAATTGGAGGGGCATTAAATAAATTATATTAGGGCTTAGAGCATCTCCAATGGATTCTTAAAATAGCCAAAAAGCTATTTTAGGGGAGCTCATGTGAGAAAATGCATGCTCCAATTGATCCCCTAAAGCATTCCCTATTTTAACTTCAATTCCCCCTAAATTTAGGAGCAACCATACCATCCCCCAAATCATAATAAACATTATAAAAGTCACTTTTCTTCATTCTCTCTTCTCCAATCAAATAAATTTAAATAGAAATTTTCAAAAACTAGAGAAATATATATTTAAATAATGATGAAAAAGTTAAAATGGGGATGTGGTTGGAGTGATGAAGAAATAGAGGGACCCCTAAATTTAGCTTTTGGTTAAAATGGGGGATGGTTGATCCCCCATTTCAACTTTTACCATTGGAGATGCTCTTAGGTATTGATGATACATAAAAACAGTCACACCCCTGAGTCGTACATGTGTCGTGATAATCTCGAGGAAATACGGAACCCAACATCAGTCCAACATTGAACAGGCTCAAGCGGTTCTAAGCCTGCTTAATTCAGTCCGCTAGGCGGACCCGGACTCTCATAGCACGCTAGGCCCACACGACTCACAGCTGCCCTCAATACTCGTAAGCCCTCCTTAGGCAAGTATTTCAAGGATCTGCTTTGGACGGGCAACTACAACTGCTCTTTGCTCCCAACTAAGAAGCAAACACCAGAATATCTTCCACACAGGGAAACTCCCTTCTACAGAATGTTCTTGGATTGAAAACTATCTCCCGCGTATCTGCACGAAGATCTCCTCCCCAATCTACGCCTACGATGGCCTAATTAAATCAGGAATCCTTGCACTATAAATAAGACATGAGGTTGGTAAGCTAAGGTAGCTACAAATTCCCTGTTACAACATTACAGCTTTCTAAGAGCCCTATCTGACGTTAGCATTGGTGTGCCATCAACCACCACAACGGTGGTCTATGGCTCATGTGTGCTACTTGTGCAGGTCAACGGTCAGCAGGAACTAGATCGGAGCAAGGAGCGAAAACGATTGCATCAGTTTGGCGCCATCCATAGGGACGACATAGCCCGTAACTTTACGCTAAGCATCGTCTCCTTTCAAAACATAAAGAAATGGTGACCACCAGGTCACATAACAATGGAGAATCAGGGGACACTTCAAACGTTTCGACCGCCCCTATATCGCCTCCTTCAGCAGCTCATATTTTGCACGCACAACAAACTCATGCTCCCGTACCAACGACAGCAGCGATAGTTCCTAAAATCGATACGCAGGCATCCCAAATACACCAGATCGCCAAAGCGGTGGAGGCTCTCACGCGATAGAATCCATCGCCCCCAAATGGAGACCAGGAGCAACACGGACCTCCACTTCTGGCAGACGTCAGGGAGCAAGCGTAGGAATGCCAAGCACTCGCCAGTTCCTATTGGACTAAAGAAGGTTGTGTGGCTAACACTAAGTTCAATGCCAAGGTAGAGAGGCTTGGCCCTAGGAACCCTCTCCACTGAGGGGCGCACGACTCGGACGTACTGTATTGCCTCTCCGTCCTGCCATTTGTGAATCGAATCATGAACGAGGCCCTACCGAGGAAGTTCACTCCTCAAAGCTCGACTCCTTCGACAGAACCACTGATCCCTTCGACCACCTGCGAGGGATCTGAATCCATAATGTGCGGGACCTTTCCCACTAGTCTGAAAAGCTCCGCATTGACGTGGTTCCACAGCCTTTCGCTGAAGTCCATCGACTCCTTCAAAACGCTGGCGAAGGAATTCTTGACCTATTTTTTCGGAAGCCAACGCTTCCGAAAAGGCCCGCACTACATACTCTCCCTAAGGAAGAGGTCTGGGGAGACACTTCGAAAGTACGTCATGCGCTTCAATAATGAGTTTACCCTCATAGACGGGTGCAGCGACAATACAGCCGTGACGACCTTCACTGCGAGCCTCAAAAAGGGAAAGCTCTACAAAGATCTCACCCTGGAGCACCCTCTCGACATGGCAGAGCTCTTCAAGAGCGTCCAGAGACACATCACCCTAGAAGAGTCAAGGACCTCAAAGAGGGAAATCGGAGAGGACATGAGGCCCTCTACGCCTAGAAACAAGAAGAAGGGAAAGAGATCCCCGGATGAGGAACAAAGCAAGAGGAAGCGCGGTGACAACAGGTCAGACTCTGGTCGGTTTAGGCCGGAAAAATCGTCCAAGTACGTTGGATCGAAAGTAGTGACTCCTCTAAACGCTAACTTTTTGAACGTACTCAAATCAATGAAAAACTGGGAGGAACTGAAGTGGCCCCCAAAGACACACGAAGACCCCGCCAAGCGCAACAACGACAAGTACTGCGTGTACCACAAAGAAATTGGCCACAACACCAATGATTGTAAAAGTCTGATGTACGAGGTTGAGTACTGGATCCGCAAGGGCAAATTGAAAGAGTGGGAGTCAGTTAAAAAAATAGAAAATGAGACTCCAGGGGTAATATACGTCCTTCATGGAGTCGGACAAAATGAAGACCAGTCACACAGGTCCCGCAAACTAACACTACTGGATATGCAGACACAATCAGCAAATGAGGATAGGCACATCTGCCACTCAAGGTTCCAGAGCCTTATTCCCACCTTGACCTTTACGGACAAGGACCTCGAAGGAGTCCGAGCGCCATATAACAACGCCTTAGTCATCTCGGTCTCCATAGCAAGGTGGGAAGTAAAGAGAGCTTTGGTTGACACGGGAAGTTCACTTAACGTTTTGTTCTACAACGCGTTCCGCAGTATGAACCTCAAGGAGGAAAACCTGACTTCTTCATAACACCCGCTGATCAGATTCAGCGGAAAGAAATGCTTCCCCATTAGAAAGATGAGATTAACTACTGTAGCAGGTGAACCGCAGCTCACGAAGGTCTTATTTCTAAACTTCATGGTGGTAGAAGCACCATCATCCTACAATCTCATCCTGGGAAGACCATGGCTCCACCAGATGGAAGCAATGGTATTCACCCTTCACTAGTGTGTTAAGTATATTGCTAACCACTCAGAAGGAATAATACGTGGGGACTAACCTACGGCACGAGGCTGCCACTATGCCGCAATGAAACAGGTAGAGTGCTCAAAGATTCAGCTACATCATGCAGAGCAGCCTATCCTAGTGCAAGACCCAAAGATGGGAGAAACACCAATTTCGAGCAGTACATGAGCAATTAGCTCTCCCACTCAGCGAGTTGTAAAGGCAATGGCAAGTGGGAACACATCCCGCCGACATTCCGTTTGCGCGGAGATCCACCCCTCTACAAGGTTTACTATTCAGTGACCTATGTAACGCCTCGAAAGTCCACTAAAATGATCCGCGAAGAGCAACCCGAATTCACTTCAAGGCTAGGATCAGTTTCTCTCCATCAATAGTTAGTTTGCTTTAAGTTGTTTGCTTCTCTTTCCATAGTCAATATTGAGTTTTAGTTCTTAAAAGGCTTATGTGATTTGCAATCATTTAAGAAATAAAGAGAAAGTTACGAAAAACAAACTCTATTGATTATTGGAAAGATGTAACAGCAAACATCTTGAAACAAATACAAAAGACTACATATTATGAACGCCCTGATGTGGATACAAAAGGCTGAGCATCTGAATACAGTGCGAACTGAAGTAAAAGACTCGCTTAGACAATTCTGCAATGAACAGAGTCCGACGAAAACTTGCAAACCTTTTGATACGAGTAATCTGCAAGTGAGAGCAAAGATAAAAGAATGGAAGACCTCAAAACCTTCCCAAGATAAAGAAAAAGTGCCAGAAGAGATTGCAAGACTGAGCAATCAGATTGCTCCGTCAAATCACTTTGGAAAAGTCTCGCACTACAGCATTGTAGACCTCACAACGAGCTGGTTATTTCCTCAAAAGACATCCCGCTGACTATCCAACCTCTTCAAAGGGCTTAGAAGAAGGCAGATGAGGATGGTCATAAGTAGCGACGCAATTACGATCTCATAATGCTATCAAGAGATACCACTTTCCATTTGCGATGGCAGGTGTGACTGAGAGCTACCACACCCGGAGACATCGCACATCGACTAACACTTTGATCAACCAACGGTTAGCAAGGGGATTCGAGCTCATAATGATAAAAGTGGTACGGTGTAACACCAAGGTGTCTCCCTTGGTAGGAAATCCATAATACTTCTCTGCGAAATGAGAAAAAATTACAAGATCTCAGCAGATCAACTACGTGCCCACCCAAAGCAGGTGACCACGCATAACAACAATTATTATTATGCATGACGTTTGCAAATGTTAGAACATTCGGAGAGTCCAGAGACAAAGATCCACCTTCAGCCTTTGGAAAACCAAAAACACTATCTTCAAGCAAGAACATTACAGAAGATAAGCTCTGCGAAGGATATTGCCTACAACGATTAGAAAACACCATTATATAGATATGATGGTTCACCAAGCGGGCACTCCAGCATTAACTGTCAAACATTCAATGCGTTATGGGAAACGATGAGACGACGGTTCCCAAGGAAATTGCGCAGATTACGTCATTCAAATTAATGGGGCTGCACGCAACCCCATCAATTCAGGGGGAGTAACCGATACTCAACTGTCACACAGCCTATGTCGTACACGTGTTACCACGCGATTTACGCCATACATGCAGCATACTGCGGCCTAGCCCCTCCTTAGTGGGCCCATGGCCTCGGCCCATTACTCAAACATTTTGTCGTAAGCTTGACACGAGCATTAAGAGATCCTAGCCAATCCTGACTTACAGATTGTACCTACAGATCACCTGCTAATCCAAAGTAACTTCGTCTACACTATGCTACCACTAAATTCACACGCCCCCCAACAGGCGAAATTTATTTTCAAACCATGCAAGTTTAGTCAGCCAAAGATGATGACGACGACTTCTAGTTCAATCCGACACCTAGTTCGCTCAGCGTGGACATCGACGGTTTAGGAAGTAGGAGTCTAATCAGCGTTGTCATGCCTGGTAACGATGACTCGCCAGGGATCATTGCCCCCTTGTGGCCAATGATCGCCGAACCTAATCAGGTAAGCCTAGTTGGTGATGACTAGAAACGAAAGCTTCTGATCAAAACCTGGACATGTAGCCCCACTGCGAGGGTGTAGATAGTCTAGAAGGTGGGAGCCTAGTCAGTCCCAAACTAATTTCGATGGCTCGCCATGGGACCACTACTTTTAAGCGTGACTGCCAAATCACCAAACCTGGACTTGTAGCCCGCGTTGTGAGGGTGTAGATAGTCTAGAAGGTGGGAACCCAGTCAGCCACAACCTGATTCTTACGATTTGCCATGAGACCGCTGCTCTTCAGCGTAGCCGCCGAACCCTCCCAAATTTGTAGCTTGGTGCACTCAGGTGTAGATAATTTGGATGGTGGGAGCCCAGTCAATCCTGAACTGATTTTGATGGCTTGCCATGGGACCATTGTTTTTCAACCTGGTTGCCAAATCTCTTTCGAATTCATAGCCCCCACCCACTGGGAGGGTTTAGATGGTTCAAAAGGTGGGAGCCTAGTCAACCCTGAACTGATTTCGATGGCTTGCCACAGGACCATTGCTCTTCAGCCTGGTCGCCAAACTCTTACTCTCGGAATCCATAGCCCACTTTGCTTGGTCATACATGATTCGGAAGGTGGGAGCCTAGTCAGTCTCGCACTGATCCCAACGGCTTGCCACGAAACCACTGCTCTTCAGCCTGGTCGCCAAATTTTTACTTCTCGAATCCGTAGCCTACTTTGTTTGGTCATACACGATTCGAAAGGTGGGAGCCTAGTTAGTCCCGCACTGATCCCAACATCTTGCCACAAGACCAATGCTTTTCAACCTGGTCGCCAAACATGAATCTTGCCGAATCAGCATCTTCACGCTCAAACAGACTGACATCCTAATATTCACAAATGCCATTCGCGCTGATACAAAGATCGTACGGCCAATGTCCAGATAAAAGCTATTTAGGATGTCAGCCCGAGCTTATGGCGCCTGACTCTGACTCTGTACGAACGCTCTAACACATGCTCTCGACATTGCAACTCTCTCTTAGTAGCAACTAGGGCCGACTGGTTGGAAAAATAGGATAAGCCTCAAGCAGCTTACCTCGGGAACAAGACACAACGCGGGCAACCCCCAGCTAAACTATGCGGAACATGCCCACTATCGAACATGTTACGCAACAACTCTGAATCGTCCACAATACAAAGCGATCAAGCTTTCTATCGCATACAGACTAGTCAAGCGTCCTATTGAATCAACTAGCCTAAGCATGATGACAAGGCAAAAGTAGAAAACATACAGTAGAGACAACAAGAACATTACTGTTAAAATTATTTTCATTAACGGTCAAAACTAAAACGGGTGCAATCACACCAAGATTACTCCCTACCAGGAAAAGGTAAAGAAACAGAAGAACTAAGCCTAGTGAAAATGGAGTAGGGATAGCATCCACACGCGCCGCAGTTTGAGTATCAGGGCCCACATTGTCTTCCTCATCCGACGATGCAAAGGCAACAAACAGATTAACATATGACATCTTCTTAGACCGACCAAGATCCCACTCCAGATGCTCCTTCTTCATCAGTGCCAATAGCTCCAGCTTGCCATATACAACCGAGTAGAACTCACACTTGCCTTGCTCCTAAAGAAGCTCTTCCTCTCGCACCTTCGCGCTCTAGTAGCTCCAACTTGCCAGTCAGCGCGTTAACCTGAGACTACTCTGTGGCCAGACTGTTCTTCACAGCACTAAGTTCATGCCACCCTAGTTCAAGCTGGTCCTCAACCTTTCTCACCTCATGGGTGTAGAAATCCACATTGGATCCCAATCGTTGCTTATCAACAACCTATTCAGCTTCCTTTGAAGCACTCTGTTCAACAAAAGACTATAGCTCAGAACACGCCTTAGCCACAGCATCCTGCGTAACCTCGACTTCTCAGCAGACCCAGCTCAACTCCTACCTGAGTCCATCCATTTCGGACGCCGCCTCCGTCAGACTACACTCGAGATCTTCCAGACGAGGGCCATGAGTCTCAGCGGCCATAGTTTACTGATCCAATCGCTTCTTTTCAGATTTAACGGAGTGCATCAGAATACAACAGCTGCATGTGAGAGAAGACACGATCCAAGGTATATACTTTCTCATGAGCCGCCTTGACTTCCATTCCAGTAACAGCCACGTGGCTCATATGAGACATACTCAGCATAAGTAACTTCAGACCCTTATCCATGCATCCTTCCAACATATCGTTTTGGGTTTCAGAGCATGATCCATCAATCAGCTGTGGTGCATGATTTTGTGCTTTTTCGAAGCATACCCTGCATCCACCTATTGATGCCAGACTTGTGAGCTCATATTTACCAAGTTAGGTGCAAACAGGTTTATCCGTGCATCTGGGTGAAACCTTCCCTGATCGGGAACTACGCTAGTGCTGTCTTTCACGATTTCCATCGTCCTCGACTCTCCTCCATGGCATTTCCTTTGTCAAGAATAGTCGACCCTTTATTGCGAGAGGAGGGAGCGAATTATCCAAAAGACCTTCCAACACTTCTAATTGTGGTCTGGAACGAGACGGTGAGCAATGTGGACTATAAGAGACACGGCCGCTATCGCGGCCACCATCAGGCGAATCAACAGTAGGGTGATCAGATTTTGTCACCTCATGCGAATCTTCATAGGAACCTCCAACAACAATGGTCCCACGCGAATCAACACCAGTAGAAGCTACCATTGCAACCCGCACCAAACGATCATTCAAAGCCTCGACCTACGAGTCACTAAGGTTCGACTTGTCCGTGACTCCTGCCAATCGCAGGTAATCTTTCTCCAAGACGAAAACGTCAGTCTCCGCCACAACAAGTCCAGTACTCACACTTCTCTCTCACTAAAGTGGCTCGTGCCGAAGATGGCTCAACTCTAATGCGAGTCATCTTCCTCACGAAGGAAGCAAGCGTCTCAGATGGCTCCTCCACATTAGACAGAACATGAACTTTGGCCCCAACAACCTTCCTCTTCCTAAAAGGGACCCCATCTTCCAACTTAATGTGCGACTCACGATACAGAGTGGGAGCAACGTGCCAGTTGTCCCACAGCCCACTACAGATGAAGTTGGAAACTCTTATGACATCGACCGCCTTCCTTTGCGGCATGACACAAAACGTCTCCATGGTGTTTTGCTCCTCTAAGGTTAGAGGAGTGGTAGGAAACCTTCCTGCAAGGGAACACAAGTAATGAGCAGTCGGCTCGCTACCAAGCATATTAAAATCGCGAGAAGGGATTGAACTTACGGAGTGGTCTGAATTGTCGCTCGAGCGGACGACCCCTGCACCGAAAATACTTTGAATTCGTAGAAGCCAAGAAGTAGTACTTCTACCAAAACTTGAAATCATCAGGCAGTTTACCGAAGCACTTCAACGACTTCATCTTACATACAACATTGCTCTTCAGCCGAGTAGAAGTGAGCAACTGGAGCACCCACAGAGTCACGCTAACACTAGCCTCCTTGGCACTGAGCATAATCATGAGGATGATCCTATATCCATTAGGCTCCAACTGAGCCGAAAAAATCCCTAAGAGTTTCAAGAACTCCCAAATTAAGTCCAGTACCAGAAATGCACTCTAGTTTGGAGCATCCCACGTGGTAAACAGATGAAACCGACAGGATGTGACAGGCATTTGGTCGCCGATTAGGAAATACAATGGAAAGTCCTTAAGAACCCAAACTTCGTACGGATTTCTACAAGATCGGGCTTGGACAACAACCTATCTTCAAAAAATTCTAGGGCCTCATCCAAAATAGCATCATCAAGAAGGTTTTCTTGAGCCATAAAGAAGGCGAACGATCTTTTCAGAACAATATCTTCGAAAGTGAACAAAGTATGAAGAATCAGACTTTGCACTGTAGGTGACCTAAATAGAGGATGGTTTTATGCCTCTTTTCCGCCAAATCGACGCACGTGCCATTAATGTGACGTGCGGCTTAAGCAACGATTCAGTCTCAATCATCATTAGCGGGAGTAGCTAATGATACATAAAATGACTTAGCAAACCGATGTGACGACCCACTAACTTGGGGGAGTTGCTGATGATATATAAAAAGGGTCACACCCTTGAGCCGTACACGTGTTGTGATAATCTTGAGGAAATACGAACCCCAGCATCAGCCCAACACTGAACAAGCCCAAGTGGATCTAAGCCAGCTCAATTCAGTCCGCCAGGCAGACCCGGACTCTCACATCACGCTAGGCTCACACGTCTAACAGTTGTCCTCAATACTCGTAAGCCTCCTTAGGCAAGTATCTCGAGGATCTGCTTCAGATGGGCAACTACCTATGTTCTTTGCTCCAAACTAGGAAGCAAACACCAGAGTACCTTCCACACAGAGGAACTCCCTTCTATGAAATGCTCTTGGATTGAGAACTATCTCCCATGTATCTAGAAGCGCGGAGCTAATAGAGAACTTCCCTTTTACAAAACAACTCCTAATCATAGAGGAATATCCACGAAGATCTCCTCCCTAATCTACGCTTACGATGGCCTGGTTAAACCAGGACTCCTTAAATAAGACATGAGGTTGGTAAGCTAAGGTACGCTAAAAATTCCTTGTTACAGCATTACACATTCCTCAGAGCTCTATCTGACTTTAGCATCGGAGTGCCATCGGCCACCACAAAGGTGGTCCGTTGCTCACATGTGCAGGTCAACAGGTCAGCATGAACCAGATCGGATCAGGGAGCAAAAAACAACTGCATCAGGTATAATTTATCAATATTTAAAAGGGGCTGGTTGAGTTGCAAATATTATGAAATGTGGAGGGCAAAATGGAAAGTCCAAAAGTTATATGTAATGGCCTATTTATAATTTCATATACTTGAAGGGTTTCAAATAAATTATATTAGGGGTTTAGGTATAATTAATGAATATTTAGAGGGTCTGAGCTTGTTTGTAAATAATTTGAATTTGAGGACAAAAATTGTAAAACAAATATATTAGTATTTTTTGTTCAAAGACACAAACACGTTTTGACAGTTTGACCCACCTTTTGATTTTTTAGTTCTAAATACTATAAAGTTGGGAGGGTAGACAGGATGGAAAAACAAACTATAGGCAAGGGTGTGACTAGCTTGACTGGACCAAGGACTTAAGTAAAAATAAGAACAAGAAACTAAGTAATAAAATGAAAAATGAAATCAAGGGACTAGGTGACGGCGAGGGGTCAGGTTTCAACAATGATCTACATGGTGGTAGGATGCGGTCGGTGATTGATGTGTTGACGAAGGTGGCTCAAACGAATACGCGCGCGCGCGCAGGGGGGGCTGAATCAGGACGCGGTGTCAGAGCAGGGGAGAAGTTGGGCAGAAGTAGTGGTGGCTGTGGGAGGCTCTCGTATGGCGGTTGAGTTGGGTTTTGGTGGATGACAAAGTGGTGGATGGAGGGCGGATGGTGGTGAAGGTCGCGAACTTCGCCTTGGTCGTTGAGAGTGGCATCTGTGTTCTTCAAGGCCATTTTCTAAGTTGAGTGAGCAGTGGCGAAGGCGTCCTTCATGAATTGCTTTTGCTCTCTGCATCTTGAGACTGCCTCTTCGTTCTCGATCTTTGATTGAGTGCACCCCAGATAGAAATGGAGGATTTCAATGAGGTTGGGTGGGGATGATATGCAGATAGAAAGAAAGAGGAAAGGGAAGGGTTTCGGCGGTGGGGTGGTGGTGACTTGTAGAGATAGAGAAAAGGGAAGAGGAGATTGTGAGGAAATTTTAATATTAGGTGAGGGTAAAATGGAAAAAGAAAATATGACACGTTTTTAACTGTTACTGAGTGGATCTCGCGTTATATATTATTAAGATATAACGCGGGATCCACTCAGTAACAGTAAAAAACATGTCATCATCCTGATATTATAATTTGTTCAAAAATCGTCCTCCTGTGAGTTTGACCTACAAAACCACTGTTAGACTGCCAATGACCACCTTTTTAGTGGTAGAAGGCACTCCGATGCTTAAGTCAATAACTATGTTGGAAGAAGGAAGTAAATATGGACAAAACTCAGTTAAAGTTGCATACCTTTGTCGAATGTTCCCTTTACCTTTTATAATAGTCGTAGTTGACTCTTTGCATGTGAAGCACAACGGAATGAGATGTTTCTATAATAGTCTCCTCCTTAATGGAGATGCGTTCGTGGAGGCGTAGGTCCATCCGCGGCTTTTGCTTTGTGCAACATTCTTCTTCTTTATGAGAGAAAGTGTATTAAGCCTGGATTTGGGCTTTGATGCGTCTGGGCTTGGATTTGGATCTTGCTTATGCCTTCTTAGAGGTGGGCCTAGTCTGGGCCTTCACAATTGGCCTCAATCCTTCTGGGCTTTATGGGCTGGTCCAATGGATCAGGCGTTGTATTCTCGTGATGGGACTTTATGCCACGTGCACGACAATGATGATTGGTCTTTTTTGATGTATCATCAGCTACCCCCCTAGTTAGTGGGTATGTTCAAGTATCCACTTACTGTGTGGTGGTTTTGTTTTTTGATTACAACATTACGGCTTGGTTAGTGCCCTTGTTATCTGCCACTTCTGTTTCTCTCCGTTGTTCCATCCGCCTAATGTTTTGGCACGATTTCTGGGATTTCGTGTGATTATCACACCCTACACGTTCTCCAAGGGCGGTTATTTAGTTTGTTGTTCCTATAAAAAGGAGAAGGTTTGTGTATGTTCTTCTTCCTTCTGCATCATCTCACTTTCTGGTTGTTAACCTTTTCCTCTTTCACCTTCGTCCTGTAGTCATGTCTAACTCTAGAGTTTTAGGTGGCGATGCTCTTGCCATTTGTGAAGCTTTCTTCATGCCCAAAAGGGCGACAAGCATGACTCTGGACAACATCTGTGCCCACTACTCGTTGCCCAATGATTTGGAGATTGTTTTCCTTGGAGATGATCACAGTCTCTGTCATCCTCGATCTGGATACATTGTTTTGTATCCAAGTATGTTCCATTCTGGTTTCAGGCGGCTGACTCCTTCTATCGTCTGGGAGTGCTTGGATTTGATTGGAATTGCTCTGGCTCAACTTGTTCCTAACGGTTGGAAGATACTGACTTCGACCTTGGCGTTGGCTGTTGTTGCTCACATCCCTATGAATGTTATGGTTTTGCATTCCCTAGTAGGGTTTAGCATGGACCCTAGTTACACTTGTCGCTTGCGTTTTTCGCCCTGCTTTGAGGACTTGTGAAAGGAGTATGTGGGTTGGTTGATGTCCTGGTTTTATGCCTATCTTTCTTCTGACCATTTTAGGTTTCGCGGGAATCAGATTCTACGATCGTTCCGGGAGCCTAAGAAGGTTAAGTTGTCACTGTCTTTGGAAAAGCAGGATTTCCGTCATTAATTTTGTGATCTTCCTCGAGTATCGGTAGAAGATTTCCTTTCTTCAAACGTTGTTGTCGGTGGTGGTCTGCTTTCACCGGATAGGGTAGGCATTACTTCTGAGGTTACTGTTGCATGCGCCGGCGATATAGGAGTCCCTGCTTCTGCTCTTGCTCAATGTCCTAGGAACACTGATCCAATTGCTAAGAAAAGGAAAGTTCCTAGGCCTCCTAGCCCGTCCAAGATATCGACTGTCAGTTATGGTCGTGTCTTGAAGAGGAAGAGCTTGCTTCTTCTGTCCTTGAATCTGCTAGGACCCTTTCTCATCTTGCTCTTGAGAAGGGGGTCGCGGCTCGGGTGATGATTCATTTGCTCGTGAGGACGAAGAGGTAAATCGGGTCCTTGAGGTAAGTAAGAAACAGGTTTCCCGCCATCTGGATGACCATGAGAAAAAGCTTGTTGCTTCTTATGGCTTGTCGGATTCTGTCGGCCTCTCAATTGATGATTCGCACATCATCGAGAATAAAATGCTCCAGCTGGGTGTTTGGCTGTCGAATAATCCGAAGGGTGCTAAGACTTTGGATGATTTTTATTATGATCCATCAACAGAGGATCAAGTTGCTGCTCGTTCTCGAGATCACAAGCGTATTGATTCTTTTGTTGTGGCTGGAACTTAAGGATCTCGTGTTGTTCCTTCTGCTTACGCCCTGCTCATTCTATCCTTGGCAAGACCTTCTGGCCTTCCGAGGCTAATGTGTTCGATAGTGCTCGCAACCTTATTGGCGGCTGTCACGGGCAGTTGGCTAACAAAACTCCTATTCTCGTGCGTCAACCACGTCGTCACATTAACGATGGCCTCTAGCATCTCATGGAGGGAATGACACATCTTACTTATGCGATCGTCATGGGGGTGGACTGTAAGGCGTCTTGTGGTCAGACTGCTCATGTCGAGCGGAAGCTTTGGGTACACATTTTGGTTCTTTCCCATGTTCTTCCTCGAATGGATTTGTTGAATGCGCGGTGCACTAAACATGAAAGGACTGCGGACTCTGCACGGGAGTTACTGAGGGAACTGGAGGCTACGCTTGATGTGTTTGCTTTCGACCTCGAGACATTCGAGGTGGAATTAGGTAGGTTGCGTTCCCGTCTGACCGTCTGACCAAATGGCCGAACATGATGAGGTTGTTCGCTCTACCATTGAGTGTTCTGCCAGGCTTAAGGCTGCTACCGCTTGCATCATTGAGCTGAATTACGAGTTTGTTGAGACAAAATCGGCAGTCGCTGCTAAACTTGCTAATGTCAACAAAGAGTTAGCGTCTACCCAAGCCGAGCTGTCGACTGCTAAAGAGGGGTTGAAGGCAGCGAAGGCCATAGATTTTTAGAGAGTGGTTGAGGGTCGCCATGATTATCTAGATTTTCTGGAAACACAAGGTTTGAACATGTCCCCCTACCACAGCCTTGTTGAGTAGGAGTTTGACGATGTCAAAGAGGTTGTTACGGATTTGATGGGTGATCCGGAAGTCGAGGAGCCCGTTGACCCTACATTTTCTGAAGATAAATGGAAAATTTGTTATTTCACATTTTCGTGTCTCGTATGTCTAGCTTGTTCAGCTTTGACTTATGACATTTCTGAGAGATTTCTGACTTTGGTCGTCCAAATTTTCGTGGGTGGCTTCAATACTCGACATTCTAGTCGTATGGAAGCTTTAGTTTACAAAATCCTATTTTCGCATGTTACAGTTGACGTAAAAGTTTGGCTCTTATGTCCTAGTACTTTATTACTTCGTGTATGATCAAGCCAGAAGTTTTTATGTTTGACTCATTCGTCCAACATATTTGTTTGCTCAATGCTCTAGTCATGCTGAGTGTTCTTTTGAGTCTATTTTTAATTTGACTTTTTGTCCTGATCGAGTTTGGTTATTTCGAAATTGAGAGCAAAAAACTTTGTTTGTAGTATCTTTTCAAATGCTCTACATTTCAAGGTCGAGGTATCATTTCGTCCTCTTTGTCTTCCAACCAGTATGTTCCTGGTCTGTTGATTTATGTCACTCGATAGGGTCCTTCCCAGTTTGGGTTAAGTTTTCCTGCGCTAGGTTCTTTCGTGTTTAGTTGGACTTTTCGTAACACCTAGTCTCCGACGTTGAAGTTTTGGATTCGTACCTTCTTGTTATAGTACCCCACCATGCACTGTTGGTATGCTGCTATTTTAATCGAGGCTGCTTCTCCTTTTTTATGAGGAAATCCAGCCCGACTCTTAATGCTTTGATGTTGTCCTCAGCGCAGAATTTTGTGATTCAGAATGTTGGCATTCCGACCTCCACGGGTATCATCGCTTCTGACCTGTAAGCGAGTGGGAAAGGTGTTGCTCCTGTTGGAGTTCATTTTGTTGTCCTGTATGCTCAAAGGACCAGGTAATTCAGACGTCTATAGTCCTTTCACTACCTCGAGTCTTTTTTTTATTGCCTCCAAAATCGTTCTGTTAGTTACTTTGGCTTGCGGGTGAGTTGGTGCGAAGAAGTACTGTTGGATATTCATGTTCTTGCGTAACTCCCTGACCCTTTTGCCTTCAAACTGCTTCCCATTGTCTATAACAATTACTCTTGGGATTTCGAATCTGCATATGATGTCTCTAGAGTGAAATTTCTATACTTGTGCTTACCCTATCTTCGTGAGGGGCTCTACTTCTACCCAATTGGTGAAGTAATCTACTGCTATGAAGAGAATTTTATTCTTGTCGGACGTTGGGAGTGGTCTTATGATGTCCATTCCCCATTGTGCGAACGACTAGGGGTTTCTCATTGGAATCGAATTTTGTCCCGACATGTGAGTGTATGGGGCGAATCTTTGGCATTTGTCGCATTTACGAACTAGCCTCTGCAGCGTTCACCTGCATCATTGGCTAGTAATACCCTAACGTGAGAGCTTTATGAGCCAATGTTCTTCCCCCCAGGTGATTTTCGCATGTGCCGTGGTGTATTTCCTCTAGGACGTATTCGACATCTCTTGGTGTAAGACATCTTAATAATGAGTTCGTGGCAGATCTCTTGTACAGTCTGTCATTGACCATTTTATATATTGTTGCTCGATTTTGTAGTTTTTTGGCTTCCATCTTATTTGTTAGGAGTTCCCCATTTAAAATGTATGTCAGGATTGGAGTCATCCAATTAACACCTTGATTTACGACGCATGCTTCTTCTTATTGAATTTTCATTATGGAGCTACCTTGTTTCATTATGAGTGGATTGCCATTATCCTTTGCTATTGAGGCTTCTTTAGCCAACTCGTCTGCCCTTTTGTTTTATGCTCGTGCACATTGTCGGATGGTGGCATTTCGGAAGCTTTCTATTAGTTATGTGGTTCTTGATGGTAGGCTTTCATTCAAGCGTCTTTTACTTGGAATTCTCCGCTTAGTTTATTGACCACCAGCCTAGAGTCCGTAAAGACATCAATGCCCCTTATTTCCAGGTGTTTTGCTAACTGTAGTCCCGCTATCACCGCTTCGTACTCGGCTTCATTGTTGGAGCTTCAAAACTGAATTTTATCGCATTTTCCAATTGAATGCCTTCCGAGTTGTATAAGACTATTCCGGCTCCGCTTCCTATCTCGTTTGATGCCCCATCACAACGTAGGATCCATCCTTCAGGGATTGATTCAGGTTGTTCTGTTTTGCTTTCCTTATCCCTGGGTTGGTTGTTGCTTCCTGTGAACTCGACAATGAAATCTACTAATGCTTGGGCTTTGATAGCAGTTCTAGAGGCATAAGTAATGTCAAATTGTCCAAGTTTTATTGCTCATTTTACTATTCTTCCGATAAGTCTGGCTTGTGTAATACCAACCGATGTGGCTATTTAGCCATGACCGTGATCATGTGTGCCTAGAAGTATGGTCGCAATTTCCTTGATGACACGATCAGAGTGAGTGCCAATTTTTCTAGGGCCAGATAGTCGATCTCTACATTCCGAGTGTGTTTGCTGATGTAGTACACCGATTTCTGCACCCCTTTTTCTTCCCGTATTAGAGCTAAACTCACTGCGTGATTGGACACATATAGATACAGATATTGTGTTTCTCCTATGCTTGATTTTGTTAACAGCTTCGTACTTCCCATGTATGTCTTAAGGTTTTGAAAGACTCTTTCATATTAGTTATTTCATTTGAATGTCTTGTTCCCCTTCAAAATTTTGAAGAAAGGCAGACACTTGTCCGATAATTTGGAAATAAATCTGTTTAGAACTATTATCCTCCATTAAGACTTTGCACACCTTCTATGTTTGTTGGCGATTGCATGTTGAGAAGCGTTTGTATCTGCTTTCGATCAGCTTCAATTCCTCGCTGGTTGACCATATACCCGAGGAACTTTCCTGACTCCACTCCAAAGGTGCACTTATCTGGGTTTAGCTTCATATTGTATTTTCGAAGCTGGGCAAAAGCCTGTTCGAGGTCCGTAACATGGTTTATTCTGTGTGAGCTTTTGACGAGCATATCGTCGATGTAAACCTCCATCATTTTGCCGATCTAATCTTTGAACATCCTGTTTACTAGTTGTTGATATGTTGCTCTTGCGTTATTCAACTTGAATGACATTACTCGATAATAGTATGTCCCCCTTACTGTTATGAAAAATGTTTTTTTTGTAGGTGAGGGGGGGGATACATTTGTATTTGGTTATACCCAGAGTACGTATCCATGAAGCTCAACATCTCGTGCTCGACAGTTGCATCCACTATTTGGTCTATTCGTGGAAGTCGGAAGTTGTCTTCGGGACATGCTTTATTTAAGGTGGTGTAATCCACGCACACCCTCCATTTTCCATTCTTCTTATTTACTAGTACCATGTTTGCCAGCCAATCCGGATAGTGAGCTTCTCTTATCATTCATGCGTTGAGCAGTCGGTGTACTTTTTCGTTTATCGCATGATTGCGCTCTGAAGCCACCGGTCTTCTTTTTTGTCTAACCGGTTTCTTCTCTGGATTTACTTGCAATTTGTGGGAAATGATGGATGGATCTAACCATGTCTTTTATTGTCCATGTGAAAATATCTTGGTTATCTTTTAGCAGTTGGATCAGCTTCATTGTGAGCTTAAGTTGGATTTTTGTGCCGATTCGGACTGCCATTTTAGCTTCATTATCTAAATAGACTTCGATCGTTTCTTTTTTCGATTGCCTGGTGTTGGGTCGATCTCAAGGATTGGTTGGAGATGTATTGTCGTTTGGAGAATCCAAACTTGTTTCATCGGATTGCTACGAAGATTCTTCCAGTCGTTGCGGTAAATTGCTATTTAGGAGGAGTCTTTATAGTAGCAAAATGACACTCCCGGGCTGCTGGTTGGTCCCCTTTTCTTTTTTCAACGCCATTGTTGGTGGGGTACTTCACGCATTGGTGCATAATGGAGGATACTACACCCATCTTGTGTATCCATGGTCTCCCGAGCAACATGTTATATGCAGAAGGAGCGTCGACGATGAGAAAATCTGTCATTAGCACTGGCTGCTTCCCTGGTTCTCCCGCTTCGACTAGCAGTCGAATCATTCCTAGTGGGTTACATTGTTCCCCATTGAAACCTACCATAGACCGATCGCTTGGTGAGAGGATCTCAATAGTGAACTGCACCTTTTGGAAAGCTGTTAGGTATAAAAGATTTACCGAGCTGCCGGTGTCGATCAATACCCTTTTGATTTCTCATTTTGCTATCATAACCGAAATCACTAAAGCATCAGGGTGTGGGAAATTAACTCCATTACCATCTTCGTTTGAGAAGGTTAGATTCTTTTGTATTGTATTTGCACGTTGTGTGGACAGTTCCTAGAATTTGATCTTTGTGCATAAGTCCCTGATTATGCATTTTCTGGATCGATTGGATTGCTCATTTTCTCTACCTATGGCTTGCTCTTTAGGAACGATTGTTTCGTCCTCGAGTTTGGCGAACTCTTTGAGTCATCCTTGTTTGATATGGCGTTCAATTTCGTCTCTTAGGCTGCGACAATCTTCGGTATCACGACCGTAGTTGTTGTGGAAGAGACAATATCTGCCATTGTTCTGGTTCTCCGGATTTTCCCTCAACTTCGGTGGCCATTTGACATCTTCTCTTCTTGATATCGCTTCACGAATCTCGCTTCGACTTGCTGTCAAAGTCAAGAATGCCCTATCATATTTGGGCTTCTCCAGCTATAAACATTTGGGCGTTCCCTAATTGCATTTGGAGCTATTATTAGCCCGATGTTTCTTAAATTGGATGATTTCTTCTTGAAAGTTGTTGCCTTGTATGTTTCGGATGAGCCTATCTATCATTTCGATCACGTTGTCCATCTGAGTCATAAACATTTTCACTCGGAGATTCGAAGGAACTACCCATGATGTCAGAGACATCTGAACTGTTACCTGCTCGAGTTTTTCTGTTGGTAGGTATGGTCGTCTCGATGGTTGTTTTTGGATCAGTATTGGGTGGCATATCATATCTGTTATCGCTAGACTGAAGATTTGTGGTATACTCCATTGATCTTTTATCAGGTTGTGTGAGCTTTGTCACTGAATCTTAGCTTTAGGGAAAAAAAAGGAAACTCGTCGTTCCCGACAGACGATGCTAAACTGATGCGTCAAAAAATCGTCTTCCTGTGAGTTTGACCTGCAAAACCACTATTGGACTGCCAAGGACCACCCTTCTGGTGACCGAAGACACTCCGATCCTTAAGTCAATAACCCTGTTGGAAGAATGAAGTAAATCTGGATAAAACTCAGTTAAAGTTGCATACATTTGTCAAATGTTCCCTTTGCCTTTTATAATGGTCGTAGTTAACTCTTTGCGAGACTAAAGCATGTGAGGCGCAACAGACGGAGATGTTTCTGTAACAGTCTCCTCTTTAATGAAGATGCGTGTGTGGAGGCATAAATCCCTCAACGGCTCTTTCTCAATACAACGTTCTTCTTCTTTATGAGAGAGCGTGCACTGGGTCTGGATTTGGGCTTTGATTCGTCTGGGCCTGGATTTGGGTCATGCTTACGCCTCCTTAGAGGTGGACCTCTATAATTAGTCTCAATCCTTCTGGTCTTTATGAACTGGTCCAATGGATTGGGCGTTGTATGCTCATGATGAGACTTTATATCACCGTTAGGATTGGTCTTTTTTGATGCATCATATATATATATATATATATATATATATATATATATGAGATTTAAAATTTTCAAGAAATGTCTTAAATAAGGGAGAAAGTGCAAGTAGACTGTAAATAGAGAACAGCTAGCATTCCCAGAATAGAAAATCAGAAATAAACAGCCGCAGCACAGTTGGAGAGAGAGGAGCAAAACTAATGTCTGGAGGAGGAATCGCGCGTGGTCGTCTCGCCGAAGAGCGCAAAGCCTGGCGTAAGAACCACCCTCATGTCCGTACACTGTTCTCTTCTTCCCCTTCTCTATGAACTTTCCTATTTCATCTCTTCTTTTACTGAAACAATCAATGAAATCCCTTCGTTGTGTTTTGGTATCTATAGGGTTTCGTGGCGAAGCCAGAAACTGCAGCGGATGGTTCCGTAAATTTGATGGTGTGGCAATGCACAATCCCTGGCAAAGCTGGTGTAAGTTCTTCTTCAATTTCATGCTTTCGTGTTATTTGGTGCAATTCTTCACCGCTGAAAAACTGTGAAATCTATAATTGGGTTTTTTTAATTAAAGATTAATTAACTGACGAAGCTTGGCTAGCGATCATAAACACACAAGTTCCTACTTTAAACCACACATCTGTACATACATTATCAAGACAAAAATAGATTTAGAGAAGGGGGTTTATACAGAAATTCCTAACTCACAATTTCCTTCTGAAGGAAAAAACTAACTTTTTACCATGACTATTTTACCCTTTGGAGGTGGAGAATGTGGTGGCCCGCTGGCTCGGACTCAACTCCATAAGGTGGCGCCGGTTGCCGAAGGCGGTGCTAGTGGCCGGAATCAAGACTTTTTCAATTTAGACATAAGGGCAAAAACATAGTTATGATTTTTTTTAATAAGATAAAGTGATAAATTGCCAATTTTCTAAAAGATTGATCTTGTAGATTGGATTCCCTCTCAGCGCAAGCACGAGGAAATACTGAAAATTCTCATAGCGATTGGGTTGGACGAGACTCAAACCCACGATCTCCAAGGACCAATGCTTGATACCATGATAAATTATCAATTCTATAAAAGCTCGAACTTGTAGAGAGGGCGAATCCAATAATATATCAAGCGGAAATGAGAGCGGAGTCGTGGGGCTACAACATACATCAGTGGGTATCAATTGTACAACTACACCATAAATTCACATGGTTCTACCGTGGATAAACACATGAGCAATTTAGGCCCATGGATAATTGGAGTGGGCTTAATATTTCAATATAAAGTCAAAGTCAACGGGGATAAAATCTAAAAAAATCATTTAAACAAAAGTTTGTGTATAATTTGTTTTAAACCAACTTAAAATAAAAAATTAAGTTGAAACTAGATTTTTTCCAAACATAATTTATGAATTGCATGTTTAGGGAACTAGGAAATGCTATAAGGATGCCTGCAAGGCTAAAAGGAAAATGCTATAAGACAATTATTCGACCAGTCATGCTATACGGTTCAGAATGTTAGGCTACTACGGGACGACATACCCATAGGATGACAGTAGCAGAAATGCGTATGTTAAAGTGGATGTGTGGTAAAACTTTTAGGGATAAAATTAGGAATGAAAAAATTAGGAGACACTTAGGTGTAGCGATAAAATTAAATAAATGCGTTTAACTTGGTTTGGTCACGTGCGGAGGAGACCAAGCACGACGCCAATTAGAAAATGTCTAGATTGGCAAGCTAATGGAGGATGTAGACGGAGGGGATGACCGTTGAAAACTTGGATGAAGGAGGCGGTGAATGAAGACATCATTGAGCTTGGATTAGGCGAGGATATATGGGAAAACCGCATTGCTTGGAGAATCAAAATCTATGTAGCCGACCCTGAAAATATCGGAAATGGGCTTTGATGATGATGGTGTGTATTTTATTACTTGATCAAGATACAACAAGTGAATAGAAGTGTAGAGCGATATTTGTGTGTTAGGTCGTTTTAATGGAAAACAAATTTTGCGGAATACAGTTTTGTTCAAATTTGGTGAACTGTGACTTAGATTTGTAGTATATCAAGCTAAGTACATGAATTGCAAAGTCAGAACAATGCTTTTGATTTTGGATCATAAACACAATATCCTAGCTAGTGTTCTTTTCCAGGGATAACCACAAACCCAACATGGATATGTTATCACCCTTCCGATTTTACCAATCTATTATTAAATTAACCAGCAGTGAAGCTCTTCTAGATTGTTTGAGGATTCTTTTTATGCTTTGAACCATGCTGTTTTTGACATTAATGGCATGTTCTTCTCTTGCTACAAAATTGGAGTGTAGGCATTATCATTTGGAGGACTTTCTAGGGAAAAAAAAAATCAAATCAAACGCACCCTAGTCCCTAATAAACCATTTTGACCAATAAAAGGGAAGTTGGAAGTAGTTTTGAAACTAAAAAACAGTCATATGCATTCTGTAGTACATGCATGATTTGATAAGTTGATATAGTTGAATTGCACCTCTTATGGGTCTATTGAATTTGCACAACATAAATGAAACTCGTGTTTTGAATAACCTGAGAATTTTTAGTAAATCTTTCTGACGAAAAACATTTCCATTCGTAAAAAAAAAATTATCTTCCTAATGCAAAATCTGAGACATAAATCAAACTCTAACCGTTTCTGAACCAGTCGAAAGGAAGTTCTTACTTAGGAAACTTGACATAAAGTGCTAATGTCTGATCTAGATTTCCCGTGATTTTTCATTATCGTCAATGGTAGGAGTCTAATTTCAATTGAAATAGCCGATAGGCTTTACAATGCAAATACATATGTACATTTGGAATATGAAGAGCTCTCGAATTATGTATACTGATTTTTGGACTGAAGAGAAGGGTAGAATGCAAGTAGATGAAAGCAATAGCAACAAATAATCTGGATTTAAATATATGCTCTGAAAAAATATCCAACAACACACAAATAAACTGGAAGCTTTAGAATTTCAATGATCATGCCCTACTTCTAGGATTGGGCTTTTGTGTTTGTGATGGATTCATCATTAAAATAATGATTGTGATTGATTTGACACTGACAAGTTCATTTAATTGCTATTGCAGACTGACTGGGATGGTGGCTATTTCCCACTTACACTCCATTTCAGTGAGGACTACCCTAGTAAACCTCCAAAGTGCAAGTTCCCTCAAGGGTTTTTCCACCCAAATGTCTACCCTTCTGGAACTGTATGCCTTTCCATTCTTAATGAGGACAGCGTAAGTACCATGCACCCTACTTCGTTATGCTTACTTGAGGTTGACAAAGCTTTTTGTGATGTATATTATTTAAAGTTCTACTACTCTAATAATCAAATATTGTTGACTGCTTGCAGGGCTGGAGACCTGCCATCACAGTGAAGCAGATTCTTACTGGCATACAGGACTTGCTTTATCAGCCTAACCCTGGGGATCCTGCTCAGACAGAGGGATATCAACTTTTCATCCAGGTATTTTCCACCTTGGTATCTCAATTGCTTGCTTCTCGTCCATCCATTTCATGATCCTTGATGATGCTGAGAATGTTTCTACATGTTTTTGCGATGTACATAGGAGCCTGTGGAGTACAGGAAAAGAGTAAAGCAGCAAGCCAAGCAATACCCAGCTATGGTCTAAAGAAAGACCTTATTTTGCCAGCTAGTGTTGGTACATATGTTCATCACCTTTCTTATGTGTTTAGTAGTGTCAAATAGTTGTCACCTTTAATCAGTGGACATCATTTGTGACCAACTCAAGAACTCTGTTTGATTCATGTTTGTTGAATAGTTTTTCATTTGTTTGTTCTCGTCTTTGCACCTATGTGTCGTTTGCCATGATACTTTCTCAGTTGGTAGTGAGGAGATTTCATGATTCTTACTCCATGCTACATTTAAAGCACAAGATTTGTTGGAGAAGTTACTGAAACAGTTTAAATATTTTAAGTAAATCTCCTCTACCCTATCACAGAATTTCGACAAGTTGGATGTAAAATTCCATTTTGAAAAAAGAGATTATTCAGGCTGTTGAACTAGCAATTAAGATAAGCAGAAGGTGGACGTTATAATCATGCTTATTTGTTAGATTTTGACTGGTGATAGTGTCACTTGGAAACTATGTTTTGTACACAACAACATATTGTCTGGCCATCCTACACAGTCATATTATGAAGATGCGGCATAATGTGATAATTTATTAGGTCTTATTGTATTCTTGAATCAGAAACATTATAATAAATTGAGAGGTTTGTATTTGTATTCGGTCACACTCAGCATAGCAAACCAGAAGAATGGGAGGTGGAAATTACAACCCCTTGATTGCTGACATGCAAGGTGCCCAACAGACACTTTGCACAATGCAGTGTTAAAAATTCGAGACACTTGGTCAACAGTAATACATTTATGACACGGGAATTATTGGTATTGTATTCTGGTTGAGATACTAAAACTTCGCCTGGAAGTATTTTTATCTGTGACATGAAGAGAAAACATGCGCCGTGGCTATAATCATTTCCTATAGCTCATTCTGCAATCCGTCGATTGTTGCTTCTGGTGACATTTCCTTGAATTTCTTCAGCTCCTCAATTAAAGCAACCACGTTAGTGTTAGCTGACCACTTTTCTTGTAGCCTTCTTGGCCGCCTCCCCAATTTCTTTGGCTTTTTTTTTTCTAATTAGTTTTGCCTCTTCTCCACTGTCCATCAACCTAGTAATTGCCTTTTCAATATTCTCCCTCTTTACGAATTGCACATCTTCTTCCCATGATATCCACCTGTCATTCCCTACACCAATCCCTGTATTCAGGATTTGTGTCACCAATTTTTCATTGTAGAACTGCTCTGCAAACTGTGGTCAAGTGATCATGGACACGCCTGCGCTAACTCCAAATTTTGAATTCCATCTGCAGTGAGTCATAAACCCTCCAATTGCTGGGTGGTCGAGGATGAGTGCCTGTGGAGCCCAATCTCGTACTACTAAACCTCATCCCTTTATCTTCTCCTCAAATTTGTCAGGAAATTGCAATTCCTCATCCATTTTTCCATCTTCTTACAACCCAGATGAAGGGGAATCCAGATGCTTCAAGACTTTGCAATTTCA
Organism: Berberis vulgaris; assembly: GCA_963556465.1. Classification (NCBI taxonomy): domain Eukaryota; kingdom Viridiplantae; phylum Streptophyta; class Magnoliopsida; order Ranunculales; family Berberidaceae; genus Berberis; species Berberis vulgaris. The sequence continues at coordinate 13,114,247 of OY747136.1, read as the reverse complement.
ATCAGCTGGGTGGCACTGAATCGGGAGTAGCTCCCAAAGGAAATATAGGGAACTCAATCTGTTTCATGCAGGTTGAGCCACCTCAAGAAGCGGTGTTGATCGACTCCAGCCTTCTTTCCCCTCCTGGCATTATCCGTGTTCCCTCTATTGATGAGGGAGACTGGTCCAACCTGCCAACCTTTCTTTTGAATTACTTTTCTGTAGTGCTCAGCGTAGGATGGCTCCAACTCAAAGAGAAGTTGTTTATCAGGATTCCGAAGCTCCTCATCTCTGACTCCTTTATTTGATCTGTGATACTACCAAACTGGTTTTGTTATTTTCCATGAATGGGTAACCGTGATCTCGTCATTTCAATCTGGTCAGGCAGGCCTAGAACTATGAATACATCTGTTTCAGAAGTAGTTTCCATGTGAGGTGCATAACCGTGAATGCTATCTTCCATGCAGAGACTAAAAAAGCTTGTCCCGTGAAATAGAATGTTAGGTATGCCATGATCCTTTGCCACATCAGCCATCCATGGGAAGTACATGTCTGCAATGATGCAGCCAGAATGATTCTCTTCTAGGAATTGCGCAAATGGTTGTTTTGACTTTTGAGCATGCCCATGACCTTATAGAAATTTGGGGTCATTTTTGGTGAAGTGATGGAGCCTAGGTGTGCACATCCTTCTAGCAGCCGGGACACTGCAGAAGGGAACTTGATTACCACAACATCGATTTTGACGTTGACTTGTTTATCGTGCTTGACATGATCAGAAAAGAGGTGAGCGTTTTCTTGATCTGCAAATAGGCGAGCAACGTCAATCATTGGGATCATATAACCATGAGCTGTTAGTGGGAAGAAAAAGATTTGAAGTTGATGAGGTTTGGGATCCATGAAAGAACTTGTTTTGAATTTCCGAAGAAACGAGGAAGATCGACCAAATAGAAAGATCAAAGATGAGGATGATGAGGCTTAACCTGTCCAAAGTTGAGAGTAGTAAATATATAGTAGAATCATGAATATTTAATTGCCATGAAAAATAAAATAGAAATAGTCCGCCCATATTTAATAGATTTGTTGAGCACCTACCTTAAATTATCAGTAACTTATTAATTCAAGACCTTGCAGAAAAGAAAATTATTATGATTCTGACATCACTCGAGAAGGCAAATCCTTTATCAGGACATGAATACCTTTTTATTGCTAATTGTCTAGAATATGTCAGTTCCGAGTCTACATATTTATTTGCTTTGTGGCTGATTCTGGTGCATAGAATCTTTCTATCGGTCCAGACACTGATAATTTCATACAGTGATTAGCTTCTAAAGGGAGATGTAGAGATTAGAGAGTGCTAAAGATTTGGGAAAAATTAGAAACCCTCAGTCTGTACTTTTTCTATTTGTTTAGACTGTCACAGTATGATGTCTATCTTTGATGCTCTTATTTTCAGATTAAGGGCCAAATTTGGAAGTATTTGGATGAGTTAGATTCTGTAGTAGACTTTGGATGAGTTGGGGGTAAGATAACTTTTCTATGGCTAAGAAAAACTAATGAAGTTTTCGCACTGTTAAGCTGAGATGTATAGAATAGTAGATGCTTTACCTGCCAGGCTGATTGAGTTTCAAAGAAGTGAATTTGATTAACTGAACTTGAGCTGTGACTTTAGATTGTTACCTGGGTCACTAGTTTCAGGGAAGTGGTTAGTATGGTCACTATGTTAGGCCTTGATGCTTTTTAAGGTCACGTCTTTGTTGTACGCACTGTGTTGCATTGCATTAAGGTTGTGTCTTTTGAGTAATTGTATCATACTGTTACATCAATAGAATAATTTTACTTTGAATTCATTCTTTAGGATTTCATGTTCTCTTGAATTAGAGAAGTTGGAATGAATTATGAGATCTATTTTTTGCAGTTGGTGACTTTAACAAAGCAAACTAGGAGTTGGGAGATGAAAGCTACTACTCAGAGTACCAACAAGCTACCGTAAAAACACTTAAGCACAGTATGTTGTATATTCAAGACTTTGATGTCCATTCTAATGTGATTTACAGGAGTCTTTAGCCCTGTTTCTTGTGTGATACTAAAACTTGCAAGGATGAACATATATTAGGGAGAAATTTACTATAGTGATATGTCTATACAGAGCTGTGGTAGTAGTGCTGTACCTATTAGCTCATTCAGTGATTCCATCCGTCTTTGATTTCAGTGATGTTTCCTTGAGCTTTTTCAACTCTTCTATTAAAGCAGTCACGTTAGTGTAAGATGAACCACCTTCTTCCACAGCCTTCTTTGCAGCCTCCCCAAGTTCTTTTGCTCTTGTTCTCATTTGTTTTGCCTCTTCTCCTTTGCCCATCAACCTAGTAACTGCTGCCTCAATATTCTTCTTCTTCACCAATGGTGCATCTTCTGCCCATTTTCTCCATACATCAGCCCCTACAATAACACCAATATTCAGTATCTGTGTCACAAGTTTTTCATTGTAGAACTGCTCTGCGAACTGTGGCCAAGTAATCATGGGTACACCTGCACCAACTGCTTCCAGCGCAGAATTCCATCCACAGTGTGTCATAAACCCTCCGATTGCAGGGTGGTCGAGGATGAGCACCTGTGGAGCCCAGTCCCTTATTAGTAAGCCTTGTCCCTTAATCTTCTCTTCAAATTCTTCCAGAAATTGCATTTCCTCTGCTTTTTTCCATGATCTTGTAACCCAGATGAAAGGGAATCCAGATGCTTCAAGACCCATTGCTATCTCAACCAGCTGAGCAACACTGAAACGGGTGAAACTCCCAAATGAAACGTAGAGGACTGAATCTGGTTCGTGCATGTCTAGCCACCTCAAAAAGTAGTCTTCGTCAATGCCAGCCTTCTTTCCCCGCGTAGCCTTTTCAGTGTTTCCTCTATTGATGAAGGAGACTGGTCCTATATCCCAGACTTTTTTCTGCATGACCTTTCTGTAGTGCTCGGCATAGTCTGGCTCCAATTGGTAGAAGCTATTTACCAGGGTTCCATAGCTCCTCTTCTCTGACTCATTTGATTGATCATGGAGATTGCTAGTCCGGTTTTGTTCTTTTACATCATTGGGTAACTGAGACCTCGTCATTTCTATCCTGTGTGGTAGGCCTGGAACTATGAAGATATCTGTTTCTGAAGTGACTTCCTTGTGAGGTGCATGATATTGAATGCTATGTGACATGCACAGACTGAAGAAGCTTGTCCCCTGGAAGACAAGGTTAGGTACACCACACTCCTTTGCAACATCTGCTATCCATGGAAAGAAATAGTCTCCAACAATGCAGTCAGGATGATTCTCTTCTAGGAATCGCTCAAACGGTTGTCTGAGCATGCCCAGGGCCTTTACAAAATTCAATCCCATTTCTGGTGAAGTGATGGAGTCTAGGTTCTCACATCCTTCCGGCAACCTGGACTCTACAGAAGGAAACTTGATAAACTGAACATCAAGTTTTACCGTTTCTTGTCCATCTTGTTTGACAGTCTCAGTTAACAACGGGGCATTTAGTGGAGTGGTGACCATCGAAACGTTTACTCCATGGGCAGCGAATAGGCGGGCGATATCAGTCATTGGGATCATATGTCCATGAGCCATTAGTGGGAAGAAGAAGATTTTGAGTGGTTGAGAGTTGAAATCCATTAAAAGACTCTTGATTTGAGCTTTTGAAAGAAATGAAAGAGGATCAGCCAATTAGAAAACCAAAGGGAAGCCGTGGAAAGGAATTTGGTACATTGAAACTTCCAGAGCATCTTTTATATGGAAAGGGGAGTGATGTCACACCTTATGTCAGGAGAACTAGAAGAGAAATTGATTAAAACTTTGAACTTGGACTTCTTGAAGGCTTTTTCATTGTCTTGTTTGTTTTTATCTTTGGCTAGACCTTATCAAACTGTGACTCTTCCTATCCTTCGTTGTTCTCAATACAGCAAAGGAAAAATTCTAATTGTCGAGGGAAATGGCGAGGAAAACAGCGAGGGACCCTACAGGGTTGGGGGGGAGCCGTTCATCCCCCCGGGATGGGCGCTTGAAATTTCGGGATGCGTGCGTTGAAAAGTCAACCATGCATCCCGAGGGGGATGGACGGCTCCCCCCAACCCCTACCCCACCACCCCCTAATCCTGTGGGGTCCCTCGCTGTTTTCCTCGCCATTTCCCTCGACACTTAGACGGGTTCATAGCAAAGATATCATGCTGTGGATCGTATGGCGCTGACCCGTAAGAGGGGAAAATGTAATGAAACTTCGAACCAACCTAAAAGATAAGAGATACGACAAGAAGGTTTCTGTATGCAAATGATTCATGTGAGAAGTTTCAGTAGCATGTGCGGTGAGGTGAAATCTTATTACTAATTAATGTTTTATAGATTAACACTTTTAGGGTGTTTTTTTTTTGTTCTGAATAGATTTAGAAGTCTTAATAAGAAGTGAGACACTTTAAAAAGAAGTTTTGTTTTTAGTTCTAATTAGAAGTTCAAGTTTTGATTAGAGTAAGCACAATGGAAGTGTTGACCACTTAGCACTAAGTGCTTAATGAAAATTTATTCCAATAATAACCTCACAATAAATTCGTAATAATTGTTGTTACCCCTCTCCTTTACCAATCATCCCCTACTTTCTCCACTTTCTTTTTATCATGCGGGCATTGCCTCCACTGTTGCTACCACCCTCCTTGGCCTCCTCTTTTTCTAAATCTTTTTTTCACATTTTCTTCATCTCTATTGAAGTTTATATGAGGAATGAAGAGGGATATGAGATGATTTTTGGTAGTGGTGGAAAGGGATCTCAATGGTATTTGGAAAAAAAAAAATATGTGAAAAAGGAGGTTAATGTTGGTGGTTTGTGGTAGACGGTAGGAGTTGTGGTGGTGGGCAAAAATATTAAAAACTTAAAGTCAACATCTAAAAACAAACACCTTTTAATTTTACAACTTCTAATCGGTAGCCCATTCAGAAGCAAAACAAATAGTTCATTTTGAATCTTGTTCAGAACTTCTATTTCCACTTAGAAGTTGGTTTTTAAGCACTTTAAAAAAACAAAACCTATATTTAAAAAAAAAAAGTAAACTACTCCATAGTTAATTCCAGCGTTATGTGAAACTTTTCAGTAGCATGTGCGCGAGGCATAAGTTTTTTACTAAATAACAAGTTATCTTTGCCTGTGTTAAGCGGGAATTTCAAATGTATTCCAAATGGGTATTGATGATACATCGAAACATCTTCTCTTTTCCACCGTACACGTGTCATGATGATCTCAAGGAATGACAGGCCCAAGCGTCAGCCCAACACTGATCCGACTCAAGCGGTTTCAAGTTCGCACAGTGCAGTTCGCCAGATGGACCCAAATCACTACAGCCTGCTAAGCCCATACATCTCACAGCCATCCCCAATACCGGTAAGCGCTATTAAGGCAAGTATCTCGGGGATCAGTTTCAGACATGCAAGCCAGCGACACCTTGTTTCCAACTAGAAAACAAATATCAGAGTATATGGTACATGAAAATTTCCATATCTGGACAACACTCTGATTGAGAACTATCTCCTGCGTACCTAGGAGTACAAGTCTAACAGGGAAACTTTTCTTCACAGCACAATTCCTAATTAGATAAGGATCTCCACGAAGATCTTCTTTCCTAAACTACGCCACTGATGGCCTAGTTGAACCAGGACTCCAGCACTATAAATAAGAAATGAGGTTGGTAAGCTAAGGTATGTTACAAATTCTTAGTTTACAACATTAAACATTCCTAAGATCCCTGTCTGGCTTTAGCATCGAAGTGTCATCGACCACCATAACGATGGTCCGTGGCTCACATGCATTCCTTGTGTAGGTCAGCAGGTCAAGGTCAAGCAGGGAGGAAAAATCGACTGCATCAGTTTGGTGTCGTCCATGGGATGACAAAGTTCCTAACCAATCACTAGCATCATCTCTCTTTAGAATTTAAGAAGATGGTGACCACCAGATCCCGCAACAATGGAGGACACGTCAAGCGCTCATACTGGTGCTATGCCATCGCTTCTAGCAGTGTCGAGAACACAGGGGCAGGGGAATCACGCCCCCGCACCAGCAGTAGCAACGACGAACCCCGTGATGGATCTTCGATCATCGTATATAGAACAGATTCTGCTAACAACGAAGATGCTCAGATCCATAAAGTAGAAGCCTGACGAGACACAGAGAACATATGTCACACGCTTCAATAACGATTTGACTTCCGTCAACGTTTGCAAAGACGCAATGACTGTCGCAACCTTCACCGACGGTCTGAATAGCGACAAGTTCTATAGCTTCCTAACCTTGGACCCCCCAACAAATATGGCAGATCTGGTGAAAAAAGCATAAAGTTACATCACCCTAGATGAGGAACGGACTGCCAGGAAAAAGGTTGAGTCAGAGGAGAAATCATCCGTCCTTTCCGACAAGAGGGTGAGGGGCGAATCGGTGAGTACGATACACATACTCCATGGGGCGCACTCCGAGTCCGAACAATCAAACAGGTCTAGAAAAAAGCTCTTAGAGATATGAGGATCCAAGCGATATGTGGCGACCGACAGATGTCACGCGCCAGAGCCATGATCCTCCTATATCACTAGCCTTTACGAACAAAGACCTCCGGGGCGTCCAGCTTCTGCATAATTGACGCTTTGGTAATAGATATCTCCCTAGCAAGTTGGGAAGTAAGGAAATCCTTGGTGGACACAGGAAGCTCATTGAACGTTCTATTCCTCCGCACGTTCCACAACATGCAGCTAAAGCCAGAAGTCCTAACTCTGATAGTCGTCCAATGATTGATTTCAACAGCAAAAAATGCTTTTCTGGTAGGAAAAATGTACCTAACAATAGTCATAGAAGAGCTACCGATTCAGAAAGTCCCATTTCAAGAGTTCGTAGTGATCGACGCTCCGTCCACCTATAACGTTGTTCTGGGGAGACCCTGAATGGGAGCAGTAGTTTCCACTCTGCACCAATGCATCAAGTACCAAGTTAACCAAACAATCGGTACCATACGAGGCGACCAAACAGCTGCTAGAGAATGTCAATACATAACCCCACAACAACCGGGTAACTTTCAATTGGCTACTAGTCCAACGGCCAAGATGTCTCTTAATCTTGGCAAAGAAGTTGAATAGAACAATCAATCCCAAACGACGAAGCTCCGGTAAGCCCTCGAGGCAGATCCAATGCCAGTCAACCGAAAGAAGAAACCGTCATGGTTTACCTCGACAACCCTCTCTACAATAGGGCCATTAAAATAGGTTCACGCTTGAGCAAAAAATTGGCGGAACAACTGACAGAGCTACTACAGTGGGAACAAGACGCCTTCGCCTAGACCATGCGAGACATGGTGGGAATCAACTCGTCAGTAATCACTCATCGTCTAGAGGTGGACCTTGTGAGGAAAACCATACGACAGAAGAAGATGCCTATAGCATAAAATCATCAACGAGGAGGTTCAGCGGTTACTCAACGTGGACATGATAAAGGAAGCGCGATACCTAGACTGGTTGGCAAACACCATATTGGTGAGAAATAAAAATGGGAAGTGGAGAGAAGTGGAGAGTCTGCGTAGATTACATGGACTTGAACAAGGCTTGCCTGAAGGCAACTTCCCACTTCCCCACATCGATCAGATCGTGGACGCCACATCCGGACACAACCTCCTAAGCTTAATGAATGCCTATTCAGGCTATAACCATATATTAATGCACCCCTCGATCAAGAGAATACCTATTTTATAACTGAGAGAAGAATATACTGCTACAGGGTGATATCGTCCGGCTTGAAGATTGCAGGTGCTACATATCAACGACTGGTGAACTAAATGTTCAAAGAACAAATCAGTAGGAACATAGAGGTCTAATAAACAATATGTTGGTCAAGAGCCTCCGCAACCCCGACCACATAAAAGATCTCACCGAAGTATTCAACCAACAACCAAAATATTAGATGAAACTAAACCCACAAAAGTGTACGTTCAGAGTTGAGTCCGGAAAATTCCTAGGCTACATAGCGAACTAGAAGGGAATCGAAGCTAATCCAAAGCAGATTCATGCCCTTATCGACAGGAAGCCCTGCCAATATAAGAGATGTTTAGAGCCTGAATAGGAGGGTGGTAGCACTCAACAGGTTTTTATCTAAATCATTTGACATATGTCTTCATTTCTTCAAAATACTGAGAGGAAGCAAATGATTCTCATGGGACGAAGAGTGTGAATAAACCTTCCAAAGCTTAAAGGCATACATGGGGATCCCCGAACTGCTCTCAAAATCGGCAACAGGGGGGAACACTTTACTTATATTTGTCCGTCTCCAAGCATGCCCGTCAGTTCAGCCCTTGTGCGAGACGACCGGGGAATCCAAAGACCAGTGTACTATGCTAGAAAGACCTTTCTGGAAGAAGATGCACACTACCCAAACTTGGAGAAGTTAGCCCTGGCACAGGTGTGTCCTTGAGGAAATTGAGGCCTTATTTTCAAGCCAACTCTATAACAGTTCTAACCAAGCACCAATTTCGCATGGTACTGCACAAGCTAGAGTGATCCGGCAGGATGATAAAATGGTCAATAAAACCCGGGCAGTTTGACATAAGTTATGCACCAAAAATCGCCATCAAAACCCAAGTGCCGGCAGACTTCATCACCGAATTCACCGGCCGAGAAAAACCAAGGACAGGCCTTCAAACCCAAGATTCAAGAATTTAATGACGGACTTTGCATTGATATGGGTGATTAACAAGAAAAGCAATTGGAGCTGGAATCACATTCCGCTCTCCAAACGACTTCACTCTCGAGAAAGCCGTCAGATTCGGCTTTTTTGCCTCAAATAACGAAGCCGAATATGAGGCCTTCCTATCTGGCTGAAACTAGCCATGAGGATCGGGATAGATCACCTATCAGCATATAGAGACTCAAGGCTGGTAGCCAACCAAGTCAAAGGACTATTCAACGGCAAAGACCCCCCCATAATAGTCCACCGCGAAAAGGTATTCCATGCAATTAGTGGGTTTAAAAGGTGAAAACTCTTAAAATACATTGAGATGGCAATAAAAGAGCTGATGCGCTAGCCAAGGAAGCCTCAACCTCCGCCGAAGTCTCAAGCGGTCTCATCAGATACCGAAAAGTAGTCAATTCTCGACGAAGAAGAATCCAAAGATGTTTGTGTTACAAACGCAACGACGAATTGGATGACTCCGATTCTCGAATATATCGAAAGCGGAGCCCTGCCAGCTGAGAAGGTCGAAGCCAGAAGATTCAGAATCAGAGAAACATGATACACTCTCCTAAACAACAAGTTATAAAGGAGATCAACGATCGGACCCCTGCTCCGATCTCCTTCTGAGGCAGATCAGGTCCTAAGAAGGATTCACGACGAGATATGCTGAAATCAATTGGGTGGGAGAACCCTTGCCCACAAAGCTTTAACCCTAGGGTACTATTGGCCGACGATGTAACAAGATGCCTAATATATTGTTCGTAAATGCGACAAATGTCAGTGGTTTACGCCATATACACACACGCTTGCCCAGCCACTGACACCGATTTGAATGTTACATAATTATTTTAACATAATTTTTCTTTAACTTGAATGTTACATAAATAACTATACAAAACACCGATTGCTAAACAAAACTCCATCAAGATACTTTGTAGGAGCGCGAAAGATAAATATATGAGAGAGAAATCAAATTGGTATATAAAGTTATGGGCAAAAATTAATTTCAAATGTAAAATTATATGTTTACAAAAAAAATTGGGTTATTTGCGATTTGTCCCCTATAAAAAATAGCTAATTAGTGGTTGCCCTAACATTAATCATTATTGCAGTCTTCTCTAGAACTAGCAGTCAATGTGCGTTGCCTGTCAAAAGGCTCATGTTGATAACCAAAATGCCCTTCAAACAATAAGCCACAGATGAACCTCGAGATACAAACATGTATTTTGAGGAATGATTAATGAGTTGAATTTTTTTATGTATCTTCAGAAAAAATCTTATGAATAAAATACAAAACTAGATCTCGATATACGATTCCATCTCGAGAAAATGCTTAAAAACATTCTTCTTCCTCAAAGCAGGCAAGATAGGTTGGGGTTGCATGTAGCTGGAGACGATGGTGTGGAAAATGAAAATAAATCAAGCAGAGAAGGAGGGAGATGAAGAGTGGAAGATGCGGGACAGTTGTCGGTCTCACTCAACAAATCACAAATAACCCCAACAATTTCAAAAGTGAGTGGGGCTACTTGCCCCCACTTGACCCCACGTGGATCCATCCTACTATAGTGTACAAATTACAATGGTGAAGGTTGAGAAATATAAGGACTGCAAATGGATTTAATCAAAGAGAAATTTCTCAATGTTATTGGTATCTAGAACTATATGACGGCTTCACAATTATTTTTGCTTTTCTTCAACCAATTGAAGAACACGACTTAGCAGTATGAATAATTTTTTAGTATTTAAATTTTCAACTGGGGTTTGTGTGTGTGTGTTGTTTTTTTTAAATCGCTTATTAATGGGCAATCTTTTGAGACTTTAACTGTTGTAATGAGGTTTCACCATTAATTTTTCTAGAAGGCTTTTGAAGCTCCACACTTGAAAACATAAAAAGTGACCCGTTATATGTCAAACCACTATAGTTAAGCACATCTCAAAAAGTTAGCGAGTCTGGTGAACTAAGGTACGTAATGACGTGGTTGACTAGACTATTCATACTTGTCGAAGTTTGGAAACCCTAGCCTTGAAGTCTATTTCTTGGACTTTAATCAACCTCATCCTTGACTTAATGATTATCTTGATCTTCGTAGACCTCTTTTCGCATTTCATCTTCTTTGATTGTGACTTCAATTGCTTATTGCTTTGTTATTCTTGAAGCTTTTCATGGTTGACCCGAGCATTTTTTTTTTAGTAAGTCTAGGGAGCTAAGTTTGGGAGCCATTTTTGGTCTTTTTACACTTTTTACTCATCTCTTTAAAACACAACCACAAACACCATCTATAGAAGGGGTAGAAGTGTAAAAAAAAAAACAAAACTTGACCCAAAAGTGGCTCCTAAACTTGGCTCCCTAGAATTCTTGCTTTTCTTTTCTTGAAGCTTTAAGTCACTATATCCAATTGATCTTCAATGTACTTTAGAATATGGAAAATGGATGAAGCACTTAATCCACATTTAATTTTTTTATTTTATAATTTAGTCAGCATTTATTTTATTTTATTTTTATCAACATTTTTTTTCTCCATAATTTACTAGTATATTATCAATCATGGAAAAAAGACACTGAGCCCTCCCTTCCACCACCCTCCCCTTCCACCACCCTCCCCTTCCTTTCCCCTTATTTCCACTGATCTAGGTCTAGATCCACCCTCCCCTCCCCTCCACCGAGCCCTCCCCTCCCCTTCACCATGCTACCGATCTAAGGTGTGAGAAGTTTAGGGCGTTTCTGCCCTCTCCAAGGCCGCACAACCCGCCGCCAATGGAGGAGCTGCATTAGTTGGGCTTGGGGTGGCTCGGCTGAGTCATCTAAGCTCACGCAGATTGCAATGGTTGATGCAGGCGATAAGGTTGATGGAATCTCTGCTCCTGGAAAACCTAATAGATTTTCTGCTCAAGCAAGTACACCTAACAATCTTTGTTGAGCATCCATATTTGCACAACACAGTGAGCGCAACAAGGCCAAGCTTAGGTATGTTCCTCCATCCATTGTGGAAGGCAAACCTGTAGTGCACATCAAGCTTGCAAAGCATGGTCAAAGGCTGGAAAAGTGTGAGGAATACTTGATTGACAATTTTGTAGGGAAGAGACTTGTTTGTGGCTACGTCAATGACTGTTTGAAACGATTGTGGGGTTTGCAGAATAATTTGTGATGTCCGTGTATGTAGAAAAAGTTTTTGTGTTTAAGTTCCTGAACGAAGAAGACAAGAACAAGGTGCTTGAAGTAGGACCAATCCATATTGCTAGCAAATTGTTCTTGATCAAGCCTTGGAGACCATAGATGGAAGAGGATATTGAAGTGTTAAACTCGGTTTCCATTTGGGTCAATTTCAAGAAGGTGGGTTCTTGTGGAGTATTGAAGTTCTGCAATCAATTGCGAGTGCTTTGGGAGTTCCATTGATGCTAGACACGACAACGGAGAATCCCACTAGACTTTTCTTGGCAAGAGTTTGTCTTGAAATAAGTTCCACTTGCCAATTTCCTGCATCAATCCCAGTTGTAATTGATGATGGTAAGATGGTTGGACATTGAATATTCTTGGCAACCGACAAAGTGTGGTCACTGCATGGGGTTTAGGCATACCTTTTCTAGTTGTCCCAAACACAAGAAATTAAAACCCACAATCACTAAGGCCTGGAAAGTGAATGGGGAAGGAAACAAAGAAAAGAAGGTTGTTAAGCTAACAAAAGAAGATGGTTGGGTAAGAGCTACAGGTAGGCATATGACTAGAGTACCCCAAACATCTCTAGTTGTGATTGATGAGAATGGTGATGAAGATATGATCTTTGATACTGAGGACAATGCAGTTGTGACTAATGAAATAGGGAACCATGATAAAGCAGAGGTGAGCGGGGAGACTGTTAACAATGATGCTGCAGGGGAGAAAACACACGAATAAGTGGTCACAATGAATAATTTCAACATCCTAGCAGAACAACCGCTAGAAGATGGGAGCAAGGAAGCATACCCTAGTTTGCTGCAGTTGAGAAAAGGGGGACAATATGGCTGAAGTGATTGAAATAGTTAATTCTGCACATGAGATAGTGCAAGGTGATAAAAAGCTGAGACTGAGGCTCTTAAAAGAATGAGAGAACTTCTTTCTCTATCTGAGGTTGAAGCACTCTTGATGATGATAGATGAATATGACAAGGGCATTGAAGTAAGTACTCCATTGAAAGAAGCTATTGAGAGTGATGGTAGGGATGTAGTAAAGGGAAATCTCACATTGATTAAGGCTTTATAGGAAAAAAGAGAATAATTTAACAAGAATTACATTGAGCCAAGAAAAGTCAGATTCTAAATAGTCAAGTCCTTCTAGTGAAAATGGTATAATAGAATTAGCTACAAAGAAGTTCTCAAATGCATGCACCCAAGACCTTACCTCGTGTCCTCGAAGATCTACTAGAACTAAGAAAAGGAACAAAAAGTACAGATGATGAAGTCTTTAGGTCAATGGAAAAAAGCAACATCTTACCAGTGTTAGTGAATCGTGAGATTAGTAAAACTTTGTAGTGGTGTTTCTCCCTATAGAGAGAGGGATTGTATTTTGAATTTCTTATTTTTAATTTATTAAAAGATTAAGGGGTCTTTAAAACCTTGCTTGCTTGCCATAAAAATATTATCAACATGTCTAGTGAAGACATAATATAATTACTGGATTCATAAACAACATATTACTCTAGGATTCATAAAATCCTCGAGTGCTTGCGCTTTTTATTACAAAAACATAAAACAACATTATTCTTGATCAGATTCATAAAATGTGTATTACTTTAGGATTCACTAAATCCCAATTTTATGAAAAAAATCAAAATTCCTTGATCACAAAGTTTTTCCATTCAACCAGCTAGATGAAGAAAAAACATTTTCCTTTGGAAAAAAAAGCTTCAAAAGCTAAACCATGGGTTTCTTGAAGAGAACTTGAGATATCATCCATTCTTCGCCATTGTTAAGCCCGAAGAATTCGACCCCAAATAAGCAAAAACCCCGCCAGTAGTTAATCAACTTCATTACAGCTTCTTCACTTTCCAAAAATGACTTAAATACAAGTTTTACGGCGTCAACGTTTGCGTCTAATAGCATCAGCCACTCTCCACTGCAACACATTATAAATAGGTCACACATTCATCAACATAGTTACCAAAATATGAACTTCAGCGGAATGTCATATGCTTATTTTTTCTTACTGGCTACGCGAAGGATGCTTCCCACTAAGAATCCAGTGGTCCACGACTGTAACATCATCCTACCATGTATAAAACACAACACATACAGTTACCAAGAAATTGACTAGGTGAACTTTAATTTAATTTTATGAATTCAAACTATTCACCTGAAAGTACAGTAGGAAAGATGCAGATGGTATAATAAAGGTTTCACCAGGGAAGGCATAGTCTGATAACCAATCATCATCATCAAGAGGCTGTAACAACAAAATGAATATAACATTAATCAGCTTTAGTCGACAGATTGATCCATAATATATCGATATTACTACAGTTTTGAAACATTAGGAAATCGACTTTACACCTAGGATGCATTTTAAGATTAAATATGGCTTAATTGGTTACTTAATTAAGAGGTTGAGTGTTTGATTATTACTATCCTTCTGGCATGTTTATGAACTTGAACCTAAATATCAAGGATTCATCTTGAACATATCGTAAATGTATGTTTCCCAGTGCGACCAACAACCACAGCACCTCAGAAAAAACAATTAACAAAAACATTTGTATATATAACCAGAACGTTATACACACAACCTTAGTTTACCTCGAAGTTACAAGCAAAAGTCTTATGACATGCGTGCTCCACAAAAAGAAGACCATCTTCTGATAACCATTTGGATATTTTCCTTAGAAATAATTGGTAATTCTTCAGGTGCTGAAATAAATGAATTAAGAAAAATGAGAGAGAGCCTTTAAAAGTTGGCTTAAACTCCATCGATATGTAAAATAGTTAAATAAGATAGCCCGTGGTTCACACCTCAATTAATTCAATGACCATTATGCGATCGAAAGTGTCATTCATATCGTGTTTTGTTACGTCTGCTAGTATGACCTCCACATTTGATAAGTTTTGTGATCTAATTAAGACAATAAAAACAGTAGCTTAATTAGTTCAAGTTACTTCACTTTACACATAAGAAATTATACTATGTGCTTATATTATGTTAGCGGAGGACTTACTTGCATTGATCCTCAATGTGTTGTTTTTGTGACTTCGAATTGGTAATGGCCGTAATACGGCAATTTTGGTACTTTCGAGCTACGTGAAGAGCGAGGGAGCCGAGGCCACATCCCAGATCTAAGACACTCATGCCATCTCTAATCTGGGCTCTCTCACAGTACAAGTCCAACATTGCTATCTCTGCCTGCTCCAGTGTTGTTGATACATCTTTGAAGTAACATGAGCTATAACCATACAAAAATTTTGTCTACAATAATATTAAAAAAATTGCATTGCTCATAGCAAAATCTCATCTATGTTAACAAATATTATATATTTTTCTTTAGTAATCCTGTTAGATTTTTCTTTGTCACTTAATCTCAAAAATTACTGAATGGAAATGGAATAATATATACCTTTGTTTTAGGTTGGGACCATGCATAATCTTAAGAAAAGAGACCGGCGCCTCATACACTTGGGAATCCGAGGTCTGTATCTCATTTGCAAGTTTCATTTTTTGCAGAGCTGTATCGATCACACATTCATATATATATGATCAGTTTTTCGATCTTAACAAACAGACTATATACACAAATTAATGATGAGATAATTAATCTGAGAAAGATTACAATGAGCAAAGTCGACTAGTTGAGCTAGTTGTTGTTGATGGGTGGGTTTGTAACACAACTGAAGCCGCCTTTGGAGTTCAACCTTCATGAGCTTCTTGATTTCATCATCTGGAACCAAACCATCCTCCAATCTTTTCAACAACTCTGCCTTCTTCATTCCTTCCATCTCATTAGCCATTGTTGAGTTGATGATTAGTGAGGAGAACTGCACTGACTGACTTGAGGTACTTAAATAACAAGGAATCCCTTATACACGTGGTGTCCGTGTTAACAAATTCACGTGGTGTCCGTGTTTAACATGCCCAATTTAGTATATGAATTGATGTGTTTATGTTATTACCCAAGGAAGGTGATTTCTTGAGATGTGTTGAAATTTAATGAAATATTTTCTATTTTAGACTTACCAATATCTTTCGAAATTTAAAATATTTTTTTTTTCTTCAGGAAATTTTCTAAGAAAACATTAAATATTTCAATCTTTATATATTTTAACCTACTGTATTGTTATTTTGGTCCCAAAAATTGGTCATATGAGTGATTCTGATGTAACAGGTAGGTAGTTTGTATGATATTATAAGTTGGGTGACACATTTTAATTTAGTATTTAAGATTTAAAAATGCCTAACTTACATTCAGGGGCAGAGCCAGGATTGCAGATAAAGGGAGGCAAACACTACATAACTATTTACGAAAATACTAAAAAATTGGGTTTTTACAATCATATTTTGCAATTAGGGTGACATGGTGTGATCGTGAAAAAATGATGATTAATTCAACCATACAAACAATATACATGGCATGATTAATTCAATTGTAGCTAGCTAATTAAGAGCTTCCTTTTTTACTTGAAGAAAACAGAAGCAGACATAGTGGTATAAGATGAGAGTTGGCGAGGAGCAGACCTCTGGCTTTCTTTCTGGCTTTGAGGTAGCAGGACAGTATAGTCCAAGTCCAAGGAGTAGTAGCAGAAGTAGCTTGACTGGACAGGATGGATTCAAGTGAATTTGTCGGACAACAATTTTATTTTTGGAATCCTCCTTCCTCTTCTCCTCCTGCTTTATCTGTCCGTCTGTCTCCTCTTCTTTGAAACTCACTCCTGAGTCAGAGCCTCCGATGATAACACTTACACAACCAACCCACTCTCTTTTGTATTCTTATTCTTGTCTGTCTTCTCGGAAGGAAAATATATGTGTGTAAAGAGAGAGATAGCTTTCTCTTTTTGGGCTAGCTCAGGTGAAGCATACAAACAACAGCTTAGCTGAATTGACCTACGACAATCGTGTTTTTCCAACCGCTCCAACCCAAATGATTATTTTTAATTTTGAAAGATCAGAGAGAAAGCAAAGCAGATCAGATCCCAATCCCCCAATTAATCTAATGTGTGAACTAATCATTTATCACTCTTACCACCATATGCTAGCTGAGTCTGAGGTAAGATAATCCTAATTCTTTCTTTTCTTCATTTTTTTTAACAAAACAAAAGAAAACCAATGATGATGTAAAATTTCCTCGGCCGGTCCCCAACCCAATTAAAATTTTTAATATGAATATGATTACATGGGAAACAAACCCACCATGTATGGTACCTCTTTTCTGGTTTCTTTGTTGCTTTCAACGTGTGTACGGGGTGAATGAATTAAAATGAGTTGGTAAGAATTAAGAGAGAGAGGGAGAGATTAAAAAAAGAGAAAGACAGAGAGAGGGTGGGAATTAAAAAAAATGAAGATATTAAAAAAAATAGAGAGATTGAGTGGGATTGGGATTGGGATTGGGATTGGTGAGGGTTGAGTTTAAAAAAAAAAATTGTTGTTTTAATTTTTAGTGGAGTTAAAAGTCGAGATTTCATAAAGGGGGGAACATAAAATTTTAAAGGGGGGCAATGTAAAAAATATGAGTAACTTAGGAAAAAAATTTAAAAAGATAAAGGGGAGTAATTGCCCCCTTACCTAACACATAGATCTGCCCATGCTTACATTGTTCAATCATCAACTTAATAGCAATGAACAACCCTTGCTTTAGTTATAATTTTCCTGACTTCTTTGGCAAACTAATAAACCTAATTTTAATTAACTAATAATGCCCTCACTACTATTATGAACAATGATGCAAGGTTATATCTGGTTTATTTTAGCTGTTTTTCTTTCCTTGTTTGTAAAAGATATGTTATTTATTAATTTTTACAGTGTCAGATATTCTCACGTTGAAGGAAATGAAGCCTGTTGGCTTGAATAGTCCCACATCAAATAAGGAAGAGTTGTCACAAAGGTTTATAAGGAGATGATCCACTCCCTAATAGCAACGAGGCCTTTTAAGGGAAAAACCCCACACCACCTAGGCCCAGATGGAATGCCACACCCGATAGGTGGTGTTTAAGTTGGGGACAATATCGTTGCTATGTATAGTGGACCAAAGGGTGCGCGCAAGTGCACATGCGCGACGCCCCAACAATTGGTATCAGAGCTGATGGTTTGGCTGGGACTTGGTCGGCGAGGTGGAGGTGCAGGTGGCACATTATTCAGGGGATAGGCGTAGGCGCATGGCAGAGAGCCAGACCAGGTGGAGCATCGCAGGTGCGCGGTCTGCCAGATGAATGATCCAGATCCTTGCCGAGATGGTGTCCGAGAGTATCCTACAAGTCTGGACGAGGTAGAGTTAGTGCGGAGGTTGAGACTAGGTGAAGCCAACAACGCCGGGAATAGTCGAGCCCGTACACCAAGTGCTACCCACAGGATCGTGGTTGCATATGAGACTCGAGCAGAAGATGTACTTTGAGATGTTGCAGATCGGTGGATGGATTGTAGGATGTGTGACGATTCGCGCCAAGGTGGAGATTGTTGGGAAAGTGTTGGCTTGAATAGTCCCACATCAAGTAAAGAAGAGTTGTCACAGAGGTTTATAAGGAGATGATCCACTCCCTAATAGCACCAAATGAGGCCTTTTAAGGGAAAAAAAACCCCACACCACCTAGGCCCAGATGGAAGGCCACACCCGATAGGTGATGTTTAAGTTGGGGAGAATATCGTTGCTATGTATAGTGGACCAAGGGGTGCGCGCAAGTGCACGTACGTGACGCCCCAACAATTGGCATCAGAGTCGATGGTTCGGCTGGGACTCAGTCGGCGAGGTGGAGGTGCAGGCGACACATTATTCAGGTGATGGGCGCAGGGCAACGAGCCAGATCCAGGTGGGAGCGCAGGTCCTTCGGGTGAACGATCATCCTCTATCGTTCAAGGAGAGTAGGCGCATGGCAGAGAGCCAGACCAGGTGGAGCATCGCAGATGCACGGTCCGCAATATGAATGATCCAGATCCTTGCAGAGATGGTGTCCGAGAGTATCCTACAAGTCTGGACGAGGTGGAGTTAGTGCGGAGGTTGCGACTAGGTGAAGCCAACAACGCCGAAAATAGTCGAGCCCATACACCGAGTGCTACCCACAGGATCGTGGTTGTACATGAGACTCGAGGAAAAGGTGTACTTCGAGATGTTGCAGACCGGTGGATGGATTGTAGGATGTGTGACGATTCGCGCCAAGGTGGAGATTGTTAGGAAAGTGCTGGCTTAAATAGTCCCACATCAAGTAAGGAAGAGTTGTCACAAAGGTTTATAAGGAGATGATCCACTCCCTAATAGCAACGAGGCCTTTTAAGGAAAAAACCCCACACCACCTAGGCCCAGATGGAAGGCCACACCCGATAGGTGGTGTTTAAGTTGAGGACAATATCATTGCTATGTATAGTGAACCAAGGGGTGCGCACAAGTGCACGTGCGCGGTGCCCCAACAGAGCCCAAACAGAGAGAACAATTCTTCGTGATCTTTATGAGAAGTAAGGCCAAAGTCCTTGGTATGATAATCTCTGCAGACCTATTACGGATTTGGTCCCCTTAATTGCAAATGGATAGTTAGGGGTGTTAAAAGTAATCCAGCGGAATAACATGCAAGACTTCGTTCTTCTTGGAAAATTAATCCAAATAGCAAGTCTTTAGGATCATACTTAAACACTGAAAGAGATGAGATAAAAACAATTTATGGTTTTTTGTTACTACAATCACAGTTACTACTACGTCAACTTCTTTCTTTTGGGTGGTTGCCTCAATTTTTACAGTACAAAAATTAAGTCAAAATAAAGTTTTTTGTTTTATAAAAACACAATAATATATAGATTGATCATAATTAGAACATCCACTTAGAGGGATGTGTTGCGATTAGACAACACGCCAGTTTGCTATATGTTCTTCAATTCAACACGGACAACACGTGTAACAAAGAATTACTTGGGATTCATTATTTAAAAATCTCTTGAAGTCAGTGAGTGCTCTATGTTATTAACAATGGATTGTGAGACAAATTAGGACTCAAAGTCCTTATGCAATTGTGGGTTGATTCTCAATTTTAAGGGAAGAATTTGAGAGGGAGTGAAAGTCCTTTATTCAGAAAGACTTAAATTCATATTGGACGCCGGGCAGAATAGCGATTATCCTGTGGGCTAGTTCTAACAGATAATTCACAACGAAGAATACAAAATAATCGCCCAAAACACAGAAAAATATCTCTAATGTCAATTCAAAATTATGCAAATAAAAAATTGTTTCTAAATTAACCTACAAGCCGGGCTTTATAGCTAAAACTCGTTATTAGAAATTTACTAAAACGAAATACGTAAAAAAATAAGTAATCTGCCAAAAATCTGGCCCAAATTGGGTTCAGATCTCTTCCTAAACGATAAAAGAAATATTACCTAAAAGAAAAAAGTAAATCCTAAAAAGAAACTTGCTATTTCTAAAAGATAAAATAAAATAAAATATTAAAATAACAAGCAGTCTATTCCTAAAAAAAAATATGCCTAATCCTAAAAGGAAACTAAAAATACTCCTAACTAAATTAAAAGATCTCTCAAAGTTTTTTACTAAATAACTTTGAGAGCAAATTAGGAACCCTAGAAACCAAATTAGGAAGCCTAGAAATTTAAATTAGGAACCCTAGAAATTATCCTGCATCAGTCGCCCCGGGTTGGAAACAACTCGTCCTCAAGTTCACAATAGCGTCATCGAAATCCTCTGGCGGCACTCCAGAAAGAAGATCCTCTGGTATCAGGTCAGAAAACTCTGCTAGCTGCTGCACCTCTGCTGGTAAATCTGAATTCACATCTGCAGGAGCTAGAAAATCATGGTGGACGACGGCACAACACTGGTGTAGGTGGAATCCATCAATTCTTGCACGACGCGAAGGGCTGCAAGTGCACTGTGGTGGTACAAAAAGCAAGTGTTCGGGGTGCAAATAGCCAAACTGATTTGTAAATCAGTTCTCTCCCGCTAGAAACTCGCGGTCTTCGTCTCCAGCGAGCCGCATCCTACGTCTCGCTTGTTGCTCGTTGTTCTTCTTATTCGTTTGGCTTCAATACCTGCACGAGAGAGAGGGAAATAGGAAGGAAAAGAGAGATGGTGAGGAAGGTAGGCGAGGTGGCGGCTGATGGTGGTGCTAGGCAGATACAACGTTGAAGAGGATCTCAAGCTTCTGAGCATGAGTCTTAGCAACGTTCGTCAAGAAAGTTAGTTGCTTAACCTGTTCAACTCTTCCAGTTCCTTGCGACCACGTGCAACTACAATGACCTTGAGCTTCTTATCGACTGATCCCCATGTTATCTCACCGGGGTCCTCCTCGAACTCAGAATCTCCATCTTTCTCTTCATCGGTGTAATACACAGACTCTCCAAACTCTTTCGTTTCGTCTACCACGTCTTCCTCAAGCTCCTCATCGTCATACACAGGTTCTCCATACTCCCATAATCGAGCATGATTGGGATACGGGTTTTCGAAACTGGAATCAGAATCGTGATTTTCCATCTCACGATTACCGAAATCTTGGGCCGTTAGACGCCGGGTTAACTCTGCAACTTGCCTCTGTAAATCTTCAATCATCATATTCTTAATGTTACGATCATGGTGAGGGGCTTCCTCGTTCGGAACCTGCCCACGACGACCATGACCACGACCACCAGTCATAAAAATTGATGAAATCTCACCCCAAGAAGATGCTGAAGCTCTGATATCAACTGACGCCGGGCAGAATAACGATTATCCCGCGGGCTAGTTCGAACAGATAATTCACAAAGAATACAAAATAATCGCCCAAAACACAGAGAAATATCTCTAATGTCAATTCAAAATTATGCAAATAAAAAACTGTCTCTAAATTAACCCACAAGCCGGGATTTATAGCTAAAACTCATTATTAGAATTTTACCAAAAAAATGAGAATTTCCAATAATCATACTAAAACGAAATACGTAATAAAATAAGTAATCTGCCAAAAATCTGGCCCAAATTGGGTTCAGAATTTCTTCCTAAACGATAAAAGAAATATTACCTAAAAAAAAAGTAAATCCTAAAAAGAAACTTCCTATTTCTAAAATAAAAAATCAAATCAAATACTAAAATAACAAGCAATCTATTCCTAAAAAAAAATAATGCCTAATCCTAAAAGGAAACTAAAAATACTCCTAATTAAATTGAAAGATCTAGTAAATAACTTTGAGAGCAAATTAGGAACCCTAGAAACCAAATTAGAAACCCTATAAATCCAAATTAGGAACCCTAAAAATTCTCCTGCATCAATATTCTCATGTTCTCTCTTTTGTTTAAATAGCAAGAAACACAATAACAAGAAAAAGGGCAATATCAAATTAACGTTTGTAAGCAGCAACACAACGCAGCAGCAAGATAGCACACAAAAGGCCTGATTACAGCAGCAGAAACAACGTAAAAGGCAGCATGCACATAGCGTGAGGAGCAAGCCATTGAACGTGTGAATAGGCTGCGAACACAGCGTGAAACAAGCTGTGAATATGGCGTGATTCGGTGTGCGCGCAACGTGAAACAGTAGCCAAATAGAAGGATTTGAATCAGGTGATTTCAGGTATTTTTCGTTTGCGAATTTCATCAAACTTTTGGATGTATTGTTTGCTTTCGTTGCTTGACAACGTTGTAATCTTCAAGTAAGTATTTTCATATCAATAAGTAGTTACAGAGTCGTCGTCCATGGAGTAGGCAAAGCCGAACCACATAAATCTCGGTGTCATCTTTATTTTCTGCATATTGCTTGTTGATTGTTATTACTTGCATAGAGTTTTTAGCCATTCACTATCACCACCTACGTCCTGAACTTGTATTAAAATTATTTGCATCAGTAGGTATTTCTCTTACACGAATGTTTAGTTATTTATTTTAATTTATTTTTGTAGCCTCTTGACGATGATGATTGGTTCACGGAATACGTTTTCCCTGCTGAGACCTTTATTATACCGTTAGCTTCTTTCCCACTGTATTTTCAGGCGAATATTTCTAAAGTTGTCAAGCTCAAAATAAAAAGTTAACCCAAGTGCAACTGAAGTTAATCTTTTGCTAACTATAGCGTTGTAATCTATACATGTAGGATGATGTTTCAGTTGTGAACCATTGGATCGTAGTGGAAAACATTTTTTGCGTAGCCAGTAAGGAAAAAATAACATATGGCATTTCTTTAAAATCACTTTTCACGATAATTATGTACTGGAAGAACTTAATCATGAATGTTGTTTAATGGTTATTGTTTTTTTTTTTTAATTTATTTATTTTATTGTTTGTTTGTTTTTCAAGGCAAATGGGGTTTTGTGTATTTTATATTTAATTAAACCTCTGGGAGGGAGGGGCAGCTATGAGATGCTAGACCTTTATTACTCATAAAAAAAATTTACATTTAAATTAGAGTACGAGGGCATTTGTTTTTTTTAAGTGCTTATAAGCTAACTTCTAATTGGAGTTAGAAGTTCTGAACGAGCTTTTGAATGAACTGTTTGTTTTAGTTCTAAATGAGTCGCTGATTAGAAGCTGTAAAATTAAAAGGTGTTTATTTTTAGGTGCTGAATGAGAATTGTATGACAAAATTTCCCCACTGAGTTAAAAAAGTTTATGACATAAATATTATGCTTAAAATCATATCGAATACGACTGTGGCGTTATTGTTGAATCTGAACAATACGTTTGTAGCGTTTTAATTAGTTATTTGATGAAATCATTAATCCAAACATGAATTATTTGATTTGATATCTTATGATACACATAAGGCACAAAAACTTGAAAATATACATGAGATGGAGAGTTGGAGAGATGAAGAAAAACTTGAAAATACATAAAAAGAAAATAAAGATGAAAGAGAGAAAGGAGAACCACAATGTTTGGTGAAGAGAATGAAGGTGTGTCCCCAAAATTTAGCCCTACTTACTTTTAAGAAGATGGAGGCAGCAATTGTCATTTCAAAATTATGTTAAGGTTATTATTGGAATAATTTTTCACTAATCACTCAGTGATCAGCACCTCCTTGTTGCTTACTCTAATCAGAAGCAGAACTTCTAATCAGAAGCAGAACTTTTGATCAGAACTAAGAACAAACACTCCAAATATGGTGGTCCACTTCTTATTAAGACTTCTGACTCCATTCAGTCAGAAGCTAGCAAAAACAAACACCCTCTACATTACAACTTTACCCGAATAATAGAACTCATGAAAACTAAGTAAACAATTGCGCCAAAGTTCATCGAATTGCTTGACCAAACAGCGCCCAACTCTGTCCAAGATCTATTTTTTCCATGCACTTGTTGTATCTAGAATCAGAACAATTCTAGGTAGCCCGCCTTGGCTGTCCAGACATTTTTTCAGAGTGGTACTCTTTATCTTAATTCTGATGACATTTTTTCCCTTACACTACACCAAAAATACCCATCAGCAACGGTTTGGAACCGTGGGGGTAACCGATGGCCACGGCTAAGAGGCGTGGGCTGTAGAGGCGTCGCGAAATCATCCATAACGGCTATAAATCGTGGCCAAACATTTTAGCAACGGTTTTATGCTCGAGGACGGTTGATGATTTAGCCACGGTTCTAAGCCGTTGCACAAATTTTAGCCACGGTTTTAAGCCGTGGCCAGTACTTGCCACGGCTTAAAACCGTTGCAAAAATTTTAGCCACATACTGGCCACGGTTTTAAGCCGTGGCTAGTAAAAACAAAATTCAAAAAAAAAATCTAATTTGTTGCGACAATTTGAAACCGTTAAAGCTCGAAAATAGACAATGGGATGATACTTCGGCCAATTTCCATCCTTCAAAGCTCGAAAACATGAAGAAAAAGACTTATCATTTGCCCATCTCATATAAAAGTAAAACCATAACGACATACAAGAAACTGAGCTACATGTTTTCACACTCTTACTGGTTACAACACCACTCAAATAGGCGTGGATGTTTACGGTTAATAAACATGGATGTCCACACCAAGTCCTCCAAACTTATCAGCTCCCACAGAGCAGTTGTTGTCCCTTCCCAGCTTCTCCCCTAACATCTTATGTCGTGCATATATGTAACGTAGTCGAAGGCCTGATAGCCTAGCCAACACTACTTGACTAGCAAACTGAACCCTATAAATAATGCTCACTTCTGCACATATCTCATTTTCCTCAGTACCTAACTCATCGCTTCCATCATATCCATCAAGGTCTGATTCTGTGATCAGGACAACTGAGCTTTCATCAAATGCTGCAATATCTTGTCTGGTACATGACTCTGGGGTTTTGAACACGAAATGACTAGAGTCCACTCCTTTCACAACCAGCTTTGAGTTCTTATCGAAGGCTTCAACATTCTTTGAAGTATGAGAAATTAGGCTATGCACAGACACTTCATCTGTTGTGCTTAGTGTACTCATACTCGGTTGACTGGATCTTGTTGTGCTCTTCACCCTAAGACAGTAAAACCCTTCAACAGCCTGCAAGTCCGGAACACAATACTAACACTTTCAAAAAATGAAGAACTGTTCTATTATCGGAAGAACAAATACTGAAAAGGACACAAAGTTATGGAGATCAGATAGTAATTGAACTTCCGGATCTTATAGCTACTCTGTAAGTCATTGGGAATGCCTAGTATAAGCTAAACAAATTTCCAATTTAAGGGTGAAGAACAACACTCTGGAACATTGTAATAATTGAAAGTTCCATGGTTCCTAATAGAACTACTCACTGAGCTTCCATCCTTAAAGGTGCCATAAGAATAGGCATGCAAATGCATAACAATATGCAGGGTAGGTTCCCAAGTCTCATCTAAGAATTGTATTTATGGGCATATGGATCACACCCCACAACTAATATATTGCTAATATGTGTTGAACAAGTCATATATCAATGAAAGTGCTTTGAGGACCTCCTTGCTTGAATAAGTCTTATTTATATATATATATATATATTGGTTTTTGCACAATACCTTACGATACAATACAATACGATATGACACAATTATCCTAAATTTAGGTTTCTGATATGCAATACGATAGTCTAAGAGCAAGATGGATAATTTAGGTTTCTGATATGCAATACGATAGTCTTTGGGGCATTTTGCATGTAAGCCTCTGATGCCTTTAAAACTATTTTCTAGAAATGTGATCATAATCATGTCATCAATATGCATGCTTTAAGACACAATATCAATATGTCAGACTTAAGGAAAGACAAGTAGAGATTTATTGATTAAATTCTTATTACCAAATAGGATGACAATACTCGAGCATCCTAGGTAGGAGAGCAAGAAGTAAAAGATAATAAGTCAGAGTTAAGGCACCCTGATTCATTTTCAGATTTTGTAACAGCGATGAGCTTAACACTATCACTTCAGGCCTTATATGTGGAACTGGATGAGTTGTGAAGCCAGTATACCTGGCGCTGGGCAGGGGCTAAAAGCACCCTTGGTCTAATTGATTTCACATATTCGTATGCAGCAACCGGTGCCATCTGTCTGTATTGGACCTGTATACAAACACATCAGATAAAATTAGTTCACATATTCTGGCATTGGCTGCCATTAATATGCAAAATAACTTGACACATTGGAACAATCTACATTTTCCTAAAAGTTCATAAACAAGAGACCAGCTAATATGTAAACCAAGATGGCCTCAGTTTACAACCCTGCAATTCTTCATGGTCTCTCCCTTTGTTCCTGTGAGAACATCAAAGGCTCAAATCATCAGCTCTGAAGATTGGAAAATTAAAATACTAAGTACTAATATATCTTGATACATCTGTGATGTGGATCAGTAACAGGTCCTTGTTATCATTGTTGAAATTTTGCTTTAATAGTGGCCTTCATAAAAAAAAAATGGCCCTAGCGGTTACGTTGTTT
This sequence comes from Berberis vulgaris, assembly GCA_963556465.1. Taxonomy (NCBI): domain Eukaryota; kingdom Viridiplantae; phylum Streptophyta; class Magnoliopsida; order Ranunculales; family Berberidaceae; genus Berberis; species Berberis vulgaris. The sequence goes on along the minus strand of OY747136.1, from coordinate 13,087,556 downwards.
GACTTGTGATTGCCTGCAAATAGCAATGATCTTTTTGTATAGCGATCAATTTGTTTTTTAAGAGAGTGCTATAACAATAATTATTTATTGCAGTTTTTTTCACATTATTACACTTTCTCGTATCCAGTCGATCGTTAACGTAGTATATGTTACTATCCAAAACAAAATCCAAGATTAAAATTCAATCCAGTTTTTTAGATCAGAGCTACAACATGAAATAAAAACTTCCTGGCATAGATAAGTTATTTGAACCACCACAAGTATTGGGTGCCGAGAACAAGTATAACTAGTCCAAGCACACACATCTCAGTCTAGTGTAGCCGAGTCATCCTAAATACCAAGATTGTAGGTGGTTGACTAACTTAGTCACACCTGGCCGTAGTCCGTTGCACATGATTCACATAAAAATATATTATGATATTTTATTTCGCCCATCGATGGCACTAATCTAAATATGCAATGCTAATAACAGTGAACTTTTCCTAATTTTTATTACCAAACAACACAGACTTGCTTACCTTGCACATCCTATAAGCTGAATCACAGACCCAAAGAGAAGAAAAGTGCAATTGAAAGCCAGTCCCAAAGCCTTCCAGTAAGGTCCCAGCAATCCTTCCAGCATTTTGAACCACTGCATAGTTCAGATTAACTCAAATAACCTGAGGTTTATAATTCTGAACTAAAACACACTTTTTAGTCTGTTTTTATACTCGAATTCAGACAATCGGCAACATCCCGCAAGGCATGCGGCAACATCCCGCAAGAAGATATTTCACAAGTTCATAAATAGGTTTAGAAAAAAGACCACAGGTGGAGCTAAGATATGAGCATCAAGCTTTGGATATGAGCATTAATAAATATGAGTAACTACATATTGCAGAATCAACATATAACAATATAATCTAGGAGATAAACACATTTGAAAACACAAAGGTAGAAGCTAGTTTAGAACAGAAGCAAGTTGATTAAACATTAAATTGATACCAGGAGATAAACACATTTGAAGATCTTAAAGGAGATTAGATCAGTTAATTCAAATAGATAGATACAAAAACAGTCTGAATTTCTTAATCCACTTAACTTAAGAAATTAAGACATTATAAAGATGAGTCAGATAGAGATGAACAAATGGAGAAATTATAAAGTCAGCACACATATATGACCAAGTAACTTAATGACTGAAAAAGAAGATAAAACATCCAAAAACATCCTTACAAAGGCTGATGGGCGAGTGGCTTGGGTCCTAACTACAGGTCTGCTAGACGTGTTGCCTCAAACTCAATAGCATGTTTACGCTCTTCCATTAACTGTTTCCTGAAATATCCAGAATTGTCGTAAACTCTGGGGACTGCAAGGTTTTAAACATCAGATGTATTAATAACATTAAACAACAATAGACCTCACTTAATCAGAATTGTCGTAAACTCTGGGGACTGCAAGGCTCTTCCATGAACTTACCTCTCGCTAGGCCTAATCTTTCCCTGTAAGGTTTCACCAGGACACGAGTTCCACGAACAAAGTGGGGGTTACCCTTTGCTAGTATCATCTTGACAGTTGCAGGATACACAAATGTCACAAACCCAAAGATTCTTTTCACTTGGCAGGGAATCCTGACATCTTCAACAGGCCCAAAGCTCCTACTAGCACAAAATCAACACAAAAAGATAGGATAAGTACGAGTGAAAAACTATTGAACTTTGCATGCAAAACTATGGTGACATCCTTACTTGAAGTAGTCTGAAACATCTTCCTCAGTGAAGATGCTCTCAGCTGGGAAAGTCAGATAAATTTGCCTCGAACCAATAACAATTCCACCAGGATCGCTTTTCTCACTCCGGTAAATTTACTAAGCTCCTCTTTTGCTGCCACCATTACATTGCTTCCAACATAGTTGTAACTATCAATCATCAAGTTCCACATGATTTTTACACCATACGAAGAAATCACCAACGTCCAAATCCCTCGTCATGTCTCTTTTTGGATCACTCTTGTAAAGTTTCACCTCAGTCCTATATTTGAAGCATAAGGAAAGTCTGATCTCCGTTGCAGGGTTCAATGATCCATGGCAATTGCAAGAGAATCGATGGATAGGATCTACAACCTCTATTGCTATCGCAATGACATTCTTATGCCAATCACAAACTTTGTAAGTCCTTGACACTGAAGGAACAGGATTGCTTGGAGAAGGAAACCTCGCAACACCTTGAGAAGATGGTGGTAATGGAGATGGTGGTAATGGAGATGGAAGTAATGGATTTTCTGGTTGCCTTGTCGATTGTGCACGGGATGAAGGTGTCTCTTCAGTTCTTTGTGTCCCTTCTTGTGTTCCCTCACTTGTTGATGGTCTCACATAAGTTCTATTTTCAAGTCTCTCTCGTATCCATCTAACATTTTCTTCCAATCTATCATATTTTCGCTAAATTTTTTTATTTCCAATGTTTTATCCAAAGCAATGAACGAGCGGGAAGTGCAGCATCATACTTCCTTTTAGAGACGGTGATTCCAACACAACGAACACGTCCCCTTTCTTCTTGGCCAAACACTTGGCTTAGAGGATCATTATCAATAGTGAGGTCAGTGGTACCCTGGGTTGAAGATTCTTGCAAGGCGGCCTTTTTTGCTTTAACTTGTTCTTTCAAAAGAATGAAAAAAATAAGTAAATCAGGACACAAATAATATTCAAACAACTACAAAGTAAATTAAGAATTGTGTATAAAAGACATCATTGGGCACATACCATATATAGTTCAGCACCATGCGTGGGTTTTCCATCCTTTCCCGTGTGACAAGCAATCCATATGTCAGTGCATGTTACTGGTTCCCCATCAGGGTTCTTCTCAACCTATATACTTGAAAGATTAGTCTCAGTCTATATAGTTAAATGGTTATTATTGTACTAGTAGCTAGAAACTCAATTACCATTTCATACTCTACTTCTGCAACACTCTTTTGGCCACCCCCCCCCCCCCCCCCCCCATACATACTTTGAAGCCTTTTTGTTTTTGGCATTTTGGGCTCTAATTGCCTTCGCTTCAGGGGTGCTCTCATAGCGAACAAACTCCTTCCAATCCTCCTCTCTTACACCATTTGGAACATGCTTCTCTTGTTCCTCAATGGTAGGATACTTATCCAAATAATCCTTCCTAAGATTTGTCTTGAACCTTCTAAAATATTCAGGCATTTTCAAATGCACACTCCTTTTCACATAATTTGGGATGTCGTATTCACGCTGCAAATAAGCCATGGAGATATAAGTTGACAATAAAATAAGACATTATGAAAATCAATGATGTAAAATCTCGCCTTGAGGCCATTCCACACATCCTCTTTGTAGTTGTCAGTAACATGGTGCCAACCCTTGAATTTGATGGGCACAAGGGTTTCAACAAGCTTTCCAATGTTTTTATTGAAATTTCTAGCATCAGGTCCAACTGCTAAACCATGGACATTGAACTGTATGGTCTTTTTAACTTCACTATCATCATTTGTAGATGTAGTGACATCATTGGTGGAGAGATTTCCGCAAGTACTACCCATTTCTATCAATGACATTATAGATATTAACCATTATCAAACAAAAAGAAATAAGAAACAACTATATACACTACATTTATAAATACTTTCCTTCCACAACATATCACCACAAATAGATTTTTATAAAGCATTGGAAAAGATATGTTTTTATTGACACTAGTCCATTTTGTTATTCTAATCATCCTCATATGTACTGGCAAATCCCTGCTCCCTGCTCCCTAGTCCATTTTGTTAGCTTTCCTTGATAGTAGAAAACTCCTTGACATGGGGCTGACTATGCTAATTTGGGTGTTAGGCACTTGAGTTAGTATTTAATTTGCACCAAGAAAAGAACTTTGGGCAATGTGGAGGTAATATGTATATACAAAGGATATGTAGACTACCAGTAAAAAAAAAAGAGCAAAAGCCATGACCGAAGCAACAGTCCATTACTACTTCTAAATTCTAATATTGACTCCCTGGAGAAAGAGCTCGTACTGACATTTGAATTTGCATATTTATATTTTTTTAACCAAAACAGTAAATACTTAATGAGATGGTAGCATCCATGTAATGGTTCTCACTTTTCATAAACTAATAAACATGTAGACCACAAATCCCCCCAGGAATACAGATCTGAGGTACTAAAAATGAGGTTCAGATCAATGCTGTCTGCCACAAGATCTTAGTATAAGAATTTCCCATATGGGCTAAGATTTAGTACATACAAGTGGCTCAGACACAATTGTAAGGCTTGCATTTTGAGGGAAAAATCACAATTACATTGGATATGCTCTCACATCTTGACTTTTACAACTCTTAACATAAGCAACCACATCGAGAAAGAATCAAAATGGAAAAAAAAAATCAGGAACAAAGATGGACTTTCAAATGATGGGGAGTGGATGAACATCTAAAGCCACATTGATTAAATACAAATTTTGACATAATCTTGTCTGAGATCAAAAATTTTCCAGTTCTTGGTGTTGCATACAATGTATTGCTTTAGTAGGTTTGATAATCTTTCTATCTAGTGTTGACCGATAAGAACCATAAGATCCTTTTTTTTTTCTTCAAGCACATCATTTTCTATTGCATATTACACTGTGGATTAACATTATGACGCTTAAAAAAAAGTATTTGAAGTACTAATGATTTGTTGACCTTATTCAGTGTGATAGAGAAAGCTTATTAGATTAGGCAAGCAAAACATAACATATACCGAACACTATTACAAAAGTCAACTCTGATTGCCAGATTTCCTTCTAACATCCAATATAAAAACACAAAAGAAATCGGAAGATTGACATAAACCCATTCTAGTTTTTGCAGTGAACTAAAATCAGACATATTTTCATAATAGAGTTTCTTGGAGATGATCTAACTAATAAGCTGGGATTTGCGATATTCACATTCAAGATTGCATTTGACCGCCTCGAATACAGTAATAGAATGAACCAAAATTACTTTTTAATGAGTGTGAATTGTTATTTTGAAAATTTATGTGTAAATTCAACAGCAAATGGCTAGAAATGAAAATGGAACCCTAAAATGAAATGGAAGGAGGCGAAACCAAACCGTGAAATTTTCAAGCTCTCTCTGACTCTGATTTTCTCTCCTCCTCGATCTCTCCTGTGTGCCAAACCTCGATCTCTCCTCTGCAATAGGTCAAAAATCTTTCTCCCAATGACCGCGCAAACTCTATTCTTTTCCCCAATTTTTTTCGCCAAAGCGGGAAACCTGTTTTTGCCAAAGCGGGAAACCTGTTTTCGCCAGAGCGCTGAAAGTCCTCCCTCCACACATGCGGCCCACGTGCAAAACGCTCTTATTTAGCAACAGTTTTTGGCCATTGCCCCTTATAGCCACGATTTTTAGCCGTGGCAAATGAACCCACGATTTAAAGTCGTGGCCAGCTTTTGGATATAGCCACGGTTTTAGGTTGTTGGCCACGATATCCACGGTTTTTGGCTGTGGCAACTAAACCAACGGTTTAGAGCCGTGGCCAGCTTCGTGTAGCTAAATAGGCCTTTTGGTGTAGTGTGAGTCCCGAAAAATCAAGATTTTATCCGAAAAATAGAGTTATGAGCTCATATGTGAAGAAGAAGCTGGATTATAATGATAGGGTAGGTATTAGGCCAAATAAGAATTTTACTTCATGTGTGGTTGAAGCTGGTGGTCATGATATTATGCAATTTTCTCAGAAAGATTGTTACAATTATCTGGATAAAATGAGGAGGTTGAGACTTGGGGAGGGGGATGCGGAGGCCATTCATAACTACTTCCAAAAAATGCAAGCTAACAATGCTAATTTCTTTATATGATGGATTTGGACAATAAAAGGAGATTGAGAAATGTCTTTTGGGCTGATGCATGGAGCAGAGCAGCTTACAAGGAGTTTGGAGATGTTGTTACCTTTGACACTGCATACTTAACAAATAAGTATGACATGCCATTTGCTCCTTTTATTGGGGTGAACCATCACGGTCAGTCAATTCTTTTGGGATGTGGATTGATATGTGGTGAGGCCGTTGAAGAGTTTGTTTGGCTTTTCAAAACTTGGCTGGTGTGTATGAATGGCAATGCTCCGACCACTATAATCACTGATCAAGATAGGGCAATGAAGAGAGTCGTTGAAATTGTATTTCCCAACACACGACACAGATGGTGCTTGTGACATATTATGAAGAAGTTGCCTGAAAAGTTGTCTGGTTGCAATCAATATGAGGCAATCAAGTTTGCAATGCAAGAGCAGTTTACGATTCCTTGTCTCATGAAGAGTTTGAAGTAAATTGGCATGGTTTCATTGAGAAATATTGTCTGCAAGAAAATGATTGGTTGAGAGGATTATATCTTGAAAGAATGTGTTGGGTGCCAACATATCAAAGATCTACTTTTTGGGCGGGGATGTCTTCAACTCAAAGGAGTGAAAGCATGAATGCTTTTTTTGATGGTTATGTAAATTCGAAGACCACTTTGAAGCAATTCGTTGAACAATATGAGAATGCACTACGAAGTAAGGTTCAAAAGGAAACTGAATCGGACATTAAATCGTATAACCGAGTGATCCCTTGCATTACTCCTTATGCAATAGAGAGAACTTTTCAAACGTCTTACACTACAAAAAAATTTAAGGAGTTCCAAGACGAGATAGCAAGGAATATATGTTGTACAATAAGTAGTAAAGTTATAGATGAAAGTGACTTTGAGGTATACATTGTTAGACAATACTTGGTGATAGGAGATAGACAACATTCAGTCAATTTTATAGTATATTTTAACGTTGTCGACTTCAATATCAAGTGTAATTGTCAATTGTTTGAGTTCAAGGGGATCTTATGCAGACATGTATTGAAAGTGTTGTTTGAAAGACATATTCATGCTATACCAGATAAATATGTTCTTCGGAGGTGGAGGAAAGATGTGAAAAGGGCTCATACAAGGGTTAAGATTGTTTATTCAGATTGGGGAATGAAGCCTGAAAATCAAAGGTTTGACAAGATGTGCAGTCACTTCTATGAAATGGCCGACTACGCCGCTGAGGATGAAAAGAAGACATACCAAGTTCATGAATGGATCACTTTGAAAATGGAGCAACTCAAAACTGATGATGGTGATGAGGGTGGGTGTTGATTCAAATGGGTTTATGGAATTTGGGTCCAACACTACTAGTTCTGGGATGCAATCCAACATTCATAGTCCATTACCGGTTCATAGCAAAGGTCGACGCTCTAATTCAAGGATGCAACCCACAGTTGAAAAGATTTGTAAAAAAATACAAAGGAAAAAAAATAAACAAGCAAAAAAAGATCACGCCCTTGAAAAGAATGTGGTATGTTCTGCAATATGTTTTTTTTTAATATTTAATTTCTTAAGTCTATAATATTAAATTTGTATGTATACATGTCATTTGTAGGGTTGTTCCCAGAGTGGAATTGAAGGATCGGAATATTTGACACCGCATTCAATAAATCCAAATACCCAGGTTTGTTTTTAATATATTTACTGACGCGTAACTATCACTTATGATTGTTTACTTATGATTTGTATTTGTCGTCTTATGCTATCTAAGTTGGCCACCTTAACAAACATACAAAGAAAAGTTCTCTATAAAGCAGTTAAGCAAAACACAATCACAAATAGCAAGGAAGATTAAATTCAATTAATTCATAAAACACATGTTCGGGGCTTCGAATCAACCCCTTACTAAAAGGAGTTTAGAAATATTAATTATGTTCAAACAGTAATCCATAATCAATAATCAAACTAAAATAAGTAAAGAGATAGGGTGAATGAAATAAAACGCCGTCTCCTAATCCGTGGTAGCGGAGAAAATAATGCTGGGGTGCGAATAGTGTGAAGACCAGAGAAATAAATTTCTCATCTTGCTCTTCGCGATCTGCTTCTTCCTTTACTAGCTTGCTTCTCTTCATGTGCGTGGCTGTGGCTGCTGAAGATGACGATGGGTGGCGACAATCTGGGACAGCGAGAGAGAGGGACTGAGACGAGGGTTTATCGATGATGGTGCGAGAAGGTGATGGAAGGATGATGATTGCAGGCAGTTGGCAGTTGTGAGGGTGCTCGATGGTGGTTGTGGTTGCTAAAGGACTGTTATGAGGAGGAGGGATCTGTGAGGATGGGTTTCGATTGGGTTTAGGGTTGTGTGATTGCAATAAAAGTGGAAGAGATGGAAGCGAAGAAGAGGGTCGGCTGAGATGGGGTCTGTGAATGGATTTGATGGTGATGATGGATGAAAGGTTGTATCTAGGTGTTTTGAAGGAGAAGAGGATAATGGTGGTGGTCTGTTGGCTGGGATGGCGATGAGGGATGTGACCGACGAAAGAAGGGGTAGACGAAGGGACTGCTTGCTGCTGCGAGGATGAGGAGGTTGTGGATGAATGATTTTTCCAAAGCAAGGTATCATACGCATAGGATGGCAGTAGCAGAAATGCGTATGTTAAGGTGGATGTGTGGTAAAACTCGTAAGGATAAGATTAGAAATGAAAGAATTAGGAGATACTTAGGTGTAGCGCCCATAGAGGAAAAAATTAGAGAAAGACGTTTAACTTGGTTTGGTCATGTGCGGAGGAGACCAAGCACGGCGCCAACTAGAAAATGTTTAGATTGGCAAGTTAATGGAGGGTGTAGACGGAGGGGACGACCGTTGAAAACTTGGATGAAGACGGTGAATGAAGATATCATTGAGCTTGGATTAGGTGAGGAAATGTGGGAAGATCGCATTGCTTGGAGAACCAAAATTCATGTAGCCGACCCCAAAAATCTCGGGAATGGGCTTTGATGATGATGATGAAGGTATCATCCCTTTCTATATTGCCAATTTGCTTTACTTAGCTTCTATTTTGGAATTTTGTAATTGGAAACCTACACAAACACAAAAATAGCAATTAGTATCATAATCAACAAGTAATAGCAAAAAATATATATAGAAATATGGTATTAAAAATAGCCTATTATGCTCCTATCAGATTGGTATTTTTCTGCTAGTTATGGTTTCTTAGGAACAATGAGCTTTCGTGAAAAACAGATCTATTGTTGAAAATACAGAGTTGGCTGAGGATCTTATGCGAGACATTGGGAAACATGCCTTAGTTGGAAACGTGATCCTTAAATTTGATATGGAGAAGGCCTATGATCGTATTGAATGGGGTTCCTTTTTTAGTATTGAGGCATTTTGGTTTTAATAGTCGTGTTTGCCACGTTATTTCCAAACACATTACAAATTGTGGATATTCTGCCTTGATGCAAGGAGTATACAAAGGTTTTTTTTTTAAAGTCTTCTAGGGGCTTACGTCAAGGGGACCCTCTGTCTCCATTGTTTATTGTGATTGCCTCGGAAGTGCTTGATAGGGGTTTGAAAAGGGCCTTCTCCAAATGCGATGATATTGGTTATTTTTATACTCTTTGCTCATGTGCCCCTCTCAAACATTTGTTGTATGCCGACAATACTCTCATTTTACTCAATGGGAGGAAAGCATCCATTCAGGGTTGTACGCAATTTCTTGATAGATATTATCAGTGCTCAAGGCAGAAAATGAACATTGGGAAGAGTTCCTTTTACTTGGCGAAGAATATTGTGGTGGAAATTAAAACTTATGCATGTTATAGTTTCCAACCAGCTTTTGTGAAATATTTGGGAGCTCCTATCTACTAAGGTCGTATTCGAATTGTTTACTTCAATGCGCTGGTTAACAAAATCAAAAAGCGTGCGGAAGTGGAGAACCAAGCTCTTATCTATAGGAGGGCATTTGGTTTTGATTAAGCATGTGTTGAGCTCTATACCTATCTATACCTTGAGTGTAGTCTGTGTTCCGGTCTCGATTTTGGAATGTATCCAAAAAGGTCTTGCGGATTTCTTTTGGGGGGATTGTGAATGAAGATTGAAGAAAAAATGGGTTGCTTGGTTGAAAATACGTCAGCCTCTTATGGAGGGTGGTTTGGGGATTCAAAATTTTCGTCATATGATCTCCTTTCTTCGGATTGAAGCACTTTGGAACCTTATGAATACCAATTCCTTATGGGGCCTCTACATATGCAGGAAATATCTTCAAAATGTTTACCCACTGACAAGGTGTGAGCCTAAGAGTTATGCCTCTCCTTTTGTGAAGGAGCTCTTCCATTCAAGGGCTATTCTTCAATCGAATTCTTTGTGGAGAATTGGTAGAGGGACGGTTAGTTTCTTAGAGGAAAACTAGAATAACTGTATAGTGTTTTCGAGACCGCTTTCGTTGGAGCTGGAAGGGAGATGGCCTTCTGTAGAAAAGGTTAAATAGAGTTTCTTTAGGCTGGTAAGCACTGAATTAAGAGGTGTAGCTCGAGATTTATACAATAATCGTTTGAAAAAAAAAAAAATGTCTTAGATTCTCTTATTTGGAAAATTAGAAAAAGGCTGGTACTTTTTTTTTATAAAATCTGTTTATGAGATAGTCAGGGATCATGGGGTGGCCAACAAATTCTTTTAGTTTATTTGATATCCTCTTTTGCCATTAAAAATTTCAACTTTTCATTTGAAAATTTCTGTAAAGAGCACTACCGATTGATGGTGAATTGGCGAAGTGTGGCTTTTTGTTGACTTCATGTAGCCTCTTCTGTCGTGAACCCAAGGCAGAAACTATGCAACGTCTTTTTTATCAAAGGTGAATTGGCAAATAGAATGTGGAGTCATTTTGAATCGATTTTGGGGGTTCACTCGCGCAGGCCGAAGGAAGTTTTGTTGCTTCTTAAGGCCTGGTTTTGACGTACAAATTGTCTCTCAGGTGGGTATGTTGTACAACCTGGCAGCTTTATTTATTCTCAGGGAGACTTGGAAGCAAAGAAACAACAACTTTTTCAATGCGAAGTGTTGCAATGCGCAAGTTGGGATCAAGGCTGTGCACCAAGGGCTATCTTTGGTTTGCTCCATTATGGAGCCAAAATAATGTAATCAAAAATAGGGTCGTTCTTGATCGTTTGGGATTCGATATAATTTTTATTCAAAGTAGGCATTCGTTGGTTGTCTTCTGGACTCCTTTTCCAAGGGACTAGTATGTGGTGAATGTAAATGGGTCGGAAGTCTCTGGCAGGGCTGGTGGTGGTGTCGTGTTGCTTGATTATAATGGAGACTGTGTGGCCGCAAAACAACTTTATTTTGGAGATGGATTGAATAATGTGGCAGAGGTGTTGGCGGTCTTCAATTATGTCACCATTTTCAGGTATCTAAATGCGTGTTTCAGACAGACTCTTTACTTGTTAAGAGCTGGTTTAATGAAGACTTCAAGATACCTTGGTTTCTCGAAACAATGTGGCACGAAATTAGAGTGCCTGCTAGGGATGTGGAAATGGTTTGTATTAATGTCTTTCGTGAGGTTAACGCAGTTGCAAATTCCTTAGTCAGTCTATCTTAAGTAGAGAGGTGCTCTAGACTATATGATAGAAACTCTTCCTTGAAGATCGAAGGGATTGCTGAAGCTAGATAAGGACCACACTCTGAAGTCGACTTCAGAAGCTTGCTTTTTGAGAGCTTGAACATTTGCTTTGTTGGACAATCTTTGGAAGATGTTGCAAGCTCTCTGGAGCAACAACTTGTATGCACGATGTCAGGTTTTTTAGGGTATTTTGAGTGGTAAAACATGTGACCATTTTGGCACTTACCGATTAGTTTGTATGTCTTTTTGATGAGTAATAAAAGTCTGGATTCAAATTACAAAAAACTTTAGCCAAACTTCCAGCCTTACTCCTTGCACAAAATAGCATTTGCCAACTTCTTCTCACACGTTGTCCGCTTCCAGCAGAACACAGCTTCACTAGCCCAGTTCTCCATTGGTATACTCTGTTTTACAAAAACAAAGCTTCTTCGAATAACATAAAATAAAGACCTGCCAACAAAACAGAGTTCGCAAAATACATGCCATTCACAGCTGATCATTTCGTTTTGGTGAAAAAAAAAGCATATCTGACAAGTTTAAGGCCAAATTGTGTTCTTTCATTCATTCATCAGCAAGCTGGACATGTAGACTTCTATTCTCTAACACCCCCCCCCCCCCGCAAGCTGAACATGTAGACGCAGACGAAATGTGCAGCTTGGAGGAAACTTTGAAGTCCTATTTGGTGATGAAATCATTATTGTCGAGTCTGGACGAGTCCTGGTATTACTCAATTCGAGTGGTATTGCTCAAGTCGAGACAACACGGATTCGAGTGGTATTGCTCTGATACCATGTAAAAAATTATATTATTGTAATTGTTTATTGTTTTTCTTCTTTTCCTCCTTTGAGAAGAAGCCATTCCCACTACGAACTGCTAATGATGCTATCTGAACCAATGCATCAGGGCGAGACTCAAACACAATGAGGAGCACGCCCAAAGGACATGATGTCTTCTCTAAGACGAGTCCATCTGCAAGCTCTGTTCTCTTCAAAATACGACCAATTGGTTCCTCCATGTCAGCAAGTACACGAATTGATTTCAAAAGATTTGAAATCTTCTCAGACTTCAATGCCAACCGAGAAATAAGTGACTTGTCATATCCAGCCTGCTGTGCGGCATCAACATCGGCTTCATTCTCAGCTTTAATCATGTTCTGATTTGCCTCCAAAGCATCAGCTATGGCCAGCAATATTTTCCTTCTATCTGTTGAAGGCAATGCCTGAAGTCGTCTAGACCAATAGTTGTTGTCCTCCCCCGCCTCTTGCATAGTTGTCAGAGGCGGGGAAGAGCTTGAATAGTCTTAGGTCACCCAAGAAAGTAGCTCTGATACCATGACAAGTTTAAGGCCAAATTGTGTTCTTTCATTCATTCATCAACAATATAAATACTGTAGTCAAAATACAATAGGAAACCACCATACACTAGGAAACCTCCCAAACCAAGGAAACAAATCACTAGCCATCGGAAAATTTCCTAACCCCATAAAACTTGCAACACAATATGCTAAAATATATTTTTCTAACAATAGGATGTATTTCCTAATACTGGAAGATATTTTCCTAACAATAGGATGTATTTCCTAATACTTATGTTGTAACATAGGTAGACTTCTATTCTCTAACAATATCTCTATATAAAAGACTCACCATCCTCCAACTGAGATGCATTATCGATCGCACCAGAAATTCCACCATAATGACTATGCTCTGTTCTCAACACCGGTATCCCCAACCCAATACATATTGCATCCAAACATATTCAATTTATCTGTGAAAATCTTTGAAAAACCTTGAATAATCACTGGCAGTTGCCGCCAACATCTTCTAGGCTCTATCAAACATTACCATAAACTGCAGATAGCTAGAAAAGATCGACATGGTCTGGAAAACATAGAGCCACATTTTCTTGATAAAACCAACCCTGCATTACTTCGGCATACAAATGTATGCCATGTGGCATTGATCCAACCACAATTGGCATTGATCCAACCACAATAATGCTCTAGGACGACTTGGCAAGTCGCACACATCATAAGACCTACTAACCTTTTCCACTTGCACGATGTTAGCTAGCGCATCTGCCACAAACTTAGCTTCTCTAAAAATATGAACACATAGTTGAAGCTAGCACATTCTCTTCTAACGTTCCTCCAAATCGCATCAAGTTACCAAGGGATTTTAAACACTCTATGAAACAATTCTTTAGACAACAATGAATCTGTCTGAATTACAATAATTTGTCGGCACCAACTTCCTTACACAAGCGAAGACCCTCAAATATAGCCAAACTTTCAGCCTTATTGTTAGAACCTCTGCAAAAAAAAAAAAACTTTTCTGGCACGAATGCACCTGCCCATATCGTCTCTGACAACCACACCCCCAATAGCAAATGATTGTCTAGATAAGCCATCCACATTCTCCACCACCCACCTCGGTGGAGGGTGAACCCAATATACAGCAAACAACATACTACGAGTTGTTTTTTACACCGGAACATGTCTCAAACTCATGGCCAAAATAATACCATTGGGGTCTAGTGACCTTACCTTAGGCGTAATCGAATCCAACACCAACTTCAACCAGTTCCGAAGTCACATAACCACATAGATTGCACTTTATTCTCCCTGCTCAAACGACTTACGATTTCTCTGCAGCCAAATCTCCCATAAAGCAAACAGGGGGTGAGGTTATAGGACACTCTCAATTGAGTCTGTTTATTAGCTCGATCAAACGAAACTTGAAGCATGGAATAGACTTCTCCAAGGCGATGAAAATGGACTCCAAAGACCTAATCAAAATGACGTCAAACACGCGACACTAATTCACTTTATATGAAAAGGTGTTTGGATGATTCAAAAGAAGGCGACACACAACAATCACACTTCGAAACAAGCATGAAGCCAATAGTTTTCAAACAAAAATTAAGATTTTTGAAGGAAGTAACGAATGCCATATAAACACAATAACTCTATCCTTCACCCCCTTGCAACCCCAACCTATCTTGCTTGCTTTGAGGAAGAAGAATGTTTTTAAGCATTTTCTCGAGATGGAATCGTATATCGAGATCTAGTTTTGTATTTTATTCATAGGATTTTTCTGAAGATACATAAAAAAATTCAACTCATTAATCATTCCTCAAAATACATGTTTGTATCTCGAGGTTCATTTGTGGCTTATTGTTTGAAGGGCATTTTGGTTATCAACATGAGCCTTTTGACAGGCAACACACATTGACCGCTACTTCTAGAGGAGACTGCAATAGTGATTAATGTTAGGGCAACCACTAATTAGCTATTTTTTATAGGGGACAAATCGCAAATAACCCAATTTTTTTTGTAAACATATAATTTTACATTTGAAATTAATTTTTGCCCATAACTTTATATACCAATTTGATTTCTCTCTCATATAATTATCTTTAGCGCTCTTACAAAGTATCTTGATGGAGTTTTGTTTAGCAATCGGTGTTTTGTATAGTTATTTATGTAACATTCAAATTAAAGAAAAATTATGTTAAAATAATTATGTAACATTCAAATCGGTGTCAGTGGCTGGGCAAGCGTGTGTGTATATGGCGCAAACCACTGACATTTGTTGCATTTACGAACAATATCTTAGGCATCTTGTTACATCGTCGGCCAATAGTACCCTAGGGTTAAAGCTTTGTGGGCAAGGGTTCTCCCACCCAATTGATTTTCGCATATCTCGTCGTGAATCCTTCTTAGGACCTGATCTGCCTCAGAAGGGGACGGGCATCGGAGTAGGGGTCCGATCGCTGATCTCCTTTATAACTTGTTGTTTAGGAGAGTGTATCATGTTTCTCTGATTCTGAATCTTCTGGCTTCGGCCTTCTCAGCTGGCAGGGCTCCGCTTTCGATATATTCGAGAATCGAAATCATCCAATTCGTCGTTGCGTTTGTAACACAATCATCTTTGGATTCTTCTTCGTCAAGAATTGACTACTTTTTGGTATCCGATGAGACCGTTTGAGACTTTGGCGGAGGTTGAGGCTTCCTTGGCTAGCGCATCAGCTCTTTTATTGTCATCTCAAGGTATTTTAAGAGTTTTCACCTTTTAAACCCACTAATTGCATGGAGTACCTTTTTGTGGTGGACTATTATGCGGGGGTCTTTGCCGTTGAATAATCCTTTGACTTGGTTGACTACCAGCCTTGAGTCTCTATATGAAAAGTGGAGTGAGATGGAATAGGGTACCTGATAAGGAAGATTTCTTCGCCTTCCTAAACCACGCCTTAAGCATAGTGTAGATTTCAACCGGTCTATGTATGTGCATGTCAAACATCAAATCAAAATGTCCCCACACCCTTCTTGCTAACTCACTTTCCAAGAAGAGATGTTTCATAGTTTCCTCCCCAGATTGAGTACAGCATCCGCATTTAGACGCAAGTTGGAACCCAATTCTTCTAATTTCACCATCAATGGGTAATGCCCTTCTAATAATTTTCCATACGAAAATAGAAATTTTAGAAGGCAATAACGGATGCCAAATCCATTCCCAATAATCATCTTGTCCCTCTGTCACATAGAATTTTACATACTGAACCTCGAGATCATTCTGCCCAAAGAGGGTGATAGTTCTTGTCTTCCAAGGCCTGGCTATATTGCGCTCTACCATGTAGGGCTGAAAATTGAACCGACGGTTCGATTTTTCACCTAAACCGTGAATTGAACCGACTTAAGTCGATTTTAAAATTTTCAAACCGAAACCGAACTGACCATTAACAAAACCGATCTGAAACCGAACCGATTCTAATTTATGCAAACCGTAACCGAACCGAACCGAACCGACTAAAATCAAACCAAAATCGAAATAAAATCGAACCGACTATTTTAAACATATTGTATTATTTATATATAAAATATATATTATTTATTATATATATTCGGTCGGTTCGGTTTGATCGGTTAAAATCACATAGAAACCGAAAACCGAACCGACCACTTCGGTTTTGAATTTTTTATAACCGAAACCGATCCGAACAGAATTTAAACCGAACCGATTGGTTTGGTCGGTTTAGATCGGTTCGGTCGGTTTAATCGGTTTGATCGGTTTTTTGTTCAGCCCTATTACCATGGCATATTTCAAGCAAGTCTTAGGCTTCCAACTCAAAAAATCTTCTGGGAGTATCTAGGTGTCTTGGGCATCGCCCTCGCGCAAATGGTTCCTAACGGCTAAAGGGTAATGATCGCGACTTTAGCGAGGGTCGTTTTATCTAAGATTCCGATGAATGTCAGAGTTTTGCACTCTGTAGTGGGGTTCAGTACAAACACGAACCATACTTGCTATCTTTGTGGTCCATCTTGTTTTGAAAATCTCAGAGACGAGTATAGGGGTTGGTCGAGGCCCTGGTTTTATGTGTCGATTACTTCTGATTATTTCAAGTTGCGCAATGTGCGAATTCTGCAATCGTTTTGAGAACCCGAGAGAAACAAACTGTTTTTGTCTGTGGAGGATCAAGGGTTCCGTGATTGATTCAATAAGCTGCCCAAGTATTCAGTAGAAGCTTTTCTTACCACATATATTATTGACTGCAACAGTCTATATACTCTAAGAAAGGTGGATCATGTGGAACTTACAATGGCTTGTGCTTCGAAAGTTACTGTTGCGCACACCGATACTATCATCATTTCTGATGAGGGGCATGAGCGTACTCCCCTGGCTACCTTTGTCGATGTGGGCATTGATTGGGAAGTGAGCTCCGTTAAGGGGCATATGGATTGCGATGCTCCTGTTGTTGCCAGAGGTTTCATTAATGTTGGGTCAAACACCAGAAAATGGAAAGTTCCCTGGTTTGCTAGTCTGTCTAAGCTGATAGCGATCAATTTTGGTCATGTCCCAAAGAAAAAGAAGCTTGCTACTTCGGTTCCTAGTACTACTAGGGCTCTCCCTCTTCCTACATCTTCCTGGAAGGATGTTGGTGATGCTGTTGATTTTTTTGTTCGAGAGGTTGAGGAGATAAATCAAACTCTTGAGAGGAGTAAGAAAAAAAGTTTCTCATCCTTTGGATGATTCTGAGAATAGCCTTGTTTCTTTGTATGGCGTGTCTAACTTTGTTGGCTTGCCTGTTGATGATTCACGTGTTATCGACAACAAGATATTCCAGCTTGGTGTTGAAATGTCTAAGAATCCGAACAGTAAGAAGAATTTGTGACTTCGATTTTGACTCCTCATTGGGGGTTCAAGTCATTAGTCATGGTCAGGGCTCTAATCAAATTAAATTTCAAATAAACCAATCGAGTATTCATCAACATTAGTGTATTTGTGTCTAGGCAGAGGCTTCGAGGTTTCCAGTACCCGAAGTGCAGATGAATCAGCAACATCTGCATGTGAAAAAAATATTTATGTATTGATCACATAGAACGACCTAATTAATCATACAAACCTCTAATGATCTCTATAATTTGTTCATCTGCAGTAAAAATATAAATATTTTATAGTGTCTTACAAGACCAAAGAACAAGAGCAAGAACACAAACCATCGCCCTTCACTTATTAATCAAACCATCTTTATAAACATTTCAAACCCCATAAAACAATAAATCATTTGGATATATAGTATATGTAGCGTTGAATTGGATATAAGTCAACATTTAGTCATGTACATAATGTGATTTACATTAGAGCAGAAATGGTTGAATGTTTGTAAGCAAGTCTACCTCGTGAACACCCAGGGGCGGACCCAGGATTTTAGTCGAGGGGGGGGGGGGGGGGGTGGCAGAAATGAAAAATACTTGTTACTTGATAATAGTAGTTATTAATGGTAAATCCAATTTTTTTTTCTACCTGACCTAGTAACTAATAAAAAAAATACAACTATAAAAAATACATTGCATATACCAAATTGGATCCAATGTAATCCAATTTTACGCCAAAATAAGTTCACCGCTCCGGCAACGGTGGTGTTGTCAAACAAATTCGAGTCACTTATCGAGAATATCGATGAAAATGAGGGTGCTCAAGAGGATAAGCCGCTAGTGTGTACGGCAATGGCTCTTGACAGTGCCGCGGTTGTACCAGAATCTACAGAGGATTGCCTCTTGGAGGCGGGGTATACAGTTTCGGAGATTGAGAATGTGATTGGTCCACAAGCACAGTCGTTGCTACAGGAGGATATTGTCGACTCAGGAGACACTAGCAATCACCTTGCTAAGCATATTCTTGTGGCAGCGCCGCGAGACACGGCAAGCGATACAGTGATGCATGACGATTCAGGGAGGCCGAGGGATGCAAACACCAAGACAGAGGCCATGGCCTCGCCCCAACCAGCGCCCCGCACCAAGGCCGAGGATGCGGCTTGCCTCAACCCGGCTCCTGGCTCCATGGCAGCGCTCTGTATCACCCCAGAGAACAATGATGATCTTCAGGCTGTGATCGGGTTCAAGAGACGTTTTGACAAATACGGTATCAAAAATTCCCCGGATTATAAACGAATCAGCGACAACTTGAATAAGGCTATATCTCTCCTCAAAGAAAATGGGCAACTTCGACTGCCGAAAATCGATACACTCGAAATGACTAGCGAGGATAGTGATGAAGTCAACTCAGAATCTGAGCTAGGTCCACAGGCAGCAAAAAGTGATTTGGATTTAGGGGCTATGTCAGACGGAAAGATGAGGCGTTACACCAAAGTTATCAGCAGTTGTCCCCGAAAATCCAATAGAACTAGGAAAGAAAACAATAGGTACAAAGACTGAGTTCTTTGTCTAGGTTTGTTTTGGTGAATCCCATCTTTTGTGAGATTTTGTTTCGGCCTTTTAATTAACCCTACAGGGTCAGTCATGTAGCCTTCGGGCGTTGATTTTTAAATGAATAAAATGGGTCACCATCCCAATTTAAAAAAAAAAAAAAAAAAAAAAAAAACCTTAGTAAGGAGCAAATGAGCATAATAACTAGAATATATAACTAATATCGCAAAATAATTAAGATAAGTATCTAGATGAAGCTAATTTTTTTTCTGAAATTTGCAAACCTAATATAATCATAATACAATTTCATAGAAAAAATAGTTTATATGAGGTTCAAATTTTGTACTAGTTGGCTAATAGTATATATTTTCATTGAATTTTATAGTTATTATTTTAGATATTAATTTTAAATATTTTTTTGTTGGAGGTTTTATACAATTATACCACTTGTGAAAAACAATTCATTTCTTTGATGTTAATAAGTTTTTATTAAACAAAATAATTTTTAATGTTTGCAATTACTAATAAAATTGCATTGAAAATAAAATAAAAATGGCCTCGAAGAGTATCAAACTCAGGTCTTTTACCAAAAATAATAAACCTACCACTACTACAAATATAGGCTTGCATAGCGCTTAAAAATAGGCTTAGATAGCGCTTTTTAGCGCTATCTAAGCTACCGCTATGGTAGCTTAGATAGCGCTCAAAAAAGCGCTATGCAAGGCGCGTGTCAGGACTAGTACCATTGGTTAGGGAAATCAAGGTTCAGAGGCCTTTCAAGACTTTCCTAATGGTCTCAAAACTCAATGTTCCCTTTTGAAAAGTGCCCAAATGCTTAGCATCTATATTATAGGGGGAAGGTTTGAGCTCTTGACTGTGAGGACGTGTTGCCTCCATTGCATAGTCGGGCCAGACTGTACCGCTAGCATTTTTATTGTTTTCTTTGCATTGCTTTTCAACTTCACACTTGTATTTCCATCGATCGATAGCATCGAACTAGTCTTGAGCAACGTCCTTCCGAACGTTCCTCCCCATTGTAATCTATTGAATGTGAATGAGAGCTTTTACTGACTATTGTGCATTGTTATATTGTCTACAGATTGATATTGTGCATTCTCAAGTTAATATTTGTGCTCGTCAAAGTAACTACTCATAGGCTTACTAGTGAATTGGATAGCTAGTGCCGCACGGATTACTAGTCCGTGACAGTTGGTATCAGAGCCAGAGCTTGTTGAATGCAAACCAGGATGCAGGAAGTAAATGAGCGCCTTAGCGCTATGGAGGAACGACAGGCCAGTCGAATGCATAGACTGGAAAGCAGAATGGACCAGTTGAACACTTTGGGAGAACAGATTAGTCGGTTGGATGGACTCTTTTCACTGGCAGACAGAGTGGATTCGCTGGCCGAGCATGTTGATAACTTAGAGGGACGAACAGTCGCAATGGAAGAGTCGCCTCACCCCACAGCTCAGGTGATGAGTGACTTCCAATTACAGTTGGAGGACTTATTTGCAAGGGTTGGCTTGCTTACTAAGGCCACAGGGACGACTAACCACCCCAGGATGAAAGTACCCGAGCCAAAATCATATGCTGGGGCACGAGATGGGAAGGAGTTAGAGAACTTCTTGTTTGATCTGGAGCAGTATTTTCGCGCGGTGAACCCCGAATCAGAAGAAGCCAAGGTTACCATGGCGACCATGTACTTAGCAGGTGATGCGAAACTATGGTGGAGAACCAAATATGCAGATATGGAAGAAGGTCGCATCCTTATTAGAACTTGGGCAGATCTCAAAAAGGAACTCAGAAATCAATTCTTGCCTGAGAACACTGATTTCTTAGCAAGGAGGAAGCTCCACACCATCAAACAAACAGGCAATATTCGAGACTATGTCCGACAATTCTCAACTTGCTTGCTAGATATTCGAGACATGTCTGAGAAGGACAAAGTTTTCTGTTTCATGGAACAAGCTCAGCCGCTTCTACAAGCAGAATTGCAAAGGCAGAAGGTGACAGACATTACAAGTGCTATTGCGGCAGCAGAAAGATTTAGCGATTATATGCCCATGACTGGATCCACTTCGCTCAATCACTCCACAGCTAGAACTGGCAGTACCAATTCAAGCTCAGGGTCGAATGCTCGCTCACCTCACCAAAACTGGGGAAACTCAAGTCAGAATCGAGGAAACTATAATTCCCGGCCGTCCAACCAGAATTGGAGTTCCAACAAAAATTGGAATGCCAGCTCTAGCAACTCAAATTACAACAACAAAGGAGGGCAAAATTACTCTGGGCAGTGGAGACCATCTGCCCCTGCCCCATGCATTCTTTGCAATAGCAGGGATCACCCAACAGGCAAATGTCCATCCAAACCAGCTCTACACTCATTAATGTCCTTGCTTCAAGCAGAACCTTCTAACCCGACCGCATCGAGCTCGAACCCCACCAACAGTGAGACCTCCCAAATGGGAGCTCTACGCAAGCTCAATGCTGTCAAAGGAGAAATGTATGAGCACCCACACAAGAAGGCTTTACAATACATCGACATCACTATCAATGGGTTCCCTTCCCAAGCATTGTTGGATTCCGGAGCGACAGACAATTTTATTGCCCCAGATGAAGCTAGACGTGTGGGTCTGAACTTAGAAGGAGATGTGGGTAAGTTGAAAGCTGTCAACTCTGAGGCAATCTCTATTAATGGTGTGGCTAGAGCTGTGCCACTACAGGTTGGTCCATGGGAAGGAAGATCAAACTTCTTGGCCGTTCCACTTGATGATTTTAAGGTGATTCTTGGCCAAGAATTCTTCCGAGGAGCTGCAGCAGGACCATTACCTTTCATGGACTCCTTGGGGTTTTTCGGACCCAGACTACGCATTGTACCAACCTCAATTCGACCAACAACTCATGATAGAATATTGTCGGCGCTCCAAGTCAAGAGGGGCTTGGCCAAAGGAGAAGATACATACTTAGCTGTGGCAAAGCTAGAGATGGAAGATGATACTAGCAAAATCCCTGAGGAAGTTGCCCAAGTTATTGCTGACTTCAGCGAAGTGATGCCGAATGAATTGCCAAAGAATCTACCTCCCAGAAGGCTCATTGATCACGAAATTGAGTTAGTCCCTGGTGCCAAGCCACCCGCACGTAGTCCATATCGCATGAGCCCTCCAGAGCTGACCGAATTGAGAACACAACTAGATGGCTTGTTGGAGTCAGGATTCATTCGGCCCTCTAAAGCACCTTATGGGGCACCTGTTCTTTTTCAGCGGAAACATGATGGCAGTCTTCGCCTTTGTGTTGATTATAGAGCCTTGAACAAAGTCACTATAAAGAACAAATACCCGTTGCCGCTCATTGCAGACTTATTCGACCAACTTGGATCCGCCAGATACTTCACAAAACTCGACTTGAGATCAGGTTACCATCAGGTCCGCATTGCTGCTGGTGACGAACCCAAAACTGCTTGTTCTACTAGATATGGGTCATATGAGTTCCTAGTAATGCCCTTCGGCTTGACCAATGCTCCAGCTACATTTTGCACCCTTATGAATGGCCTGTTCCGTCACCTTCTGGACAAGTCTGTGGTTGTCTATCTTGACGACATTGTGGTTTATAGTGGGACTATAGAAGAACACCTACATCATTTGCGAGAAGTGTTCCAAATCCTTAAGGATAATCATCTCTTTGTCAAGAAGGAAAAGTGCTCATTCGGCCAGACCCAGATCAATTTCTTGGGTCATGTTATTGGCGATGGCAAGATTCGGATGGACATGGAGAAAGTCAAGGCAATCCATGATTGGAACTCTCCTAAGAACGTGTCTCAACTACGTTCTTTCCTTGGACTCGCAAACTATTATCGTCGCTTCATAAGGGACTACTCTAAGAGAGCGGTTGCCCTGACAAATTTGTTGAAACAAGACCGAACATGGGAATGGGATAGGCAGTGTGAAGCTTCATTCCAAGACTTGAAATTGGCCGTGATGAAAGATCCAGTATTGGCCTTGCCAGACATCACCAAGCCCTTTGAAGTACAAACAGATGCATCTGATTATGCATTAGGGGGAGTTTTACTTCAAGATGGTCACCCGGTAGCATATGAGAGTCGAAAGTTGAATGATACAGAGTCTCGTTACTCAGCTCAGGAAAAGGAATTGCTAGCCATTGTACATTGTTTACGGGTGTGGAGACACTACCTCTTGGGATCTCAAGTTCTTGTTAAAACGGATAATGCTGCAGCAAGCCATTTCCTTACTCAGAAGATGCTAACCTCCAAGCAATCTCGATGGCAGGAAAAATTAGCAGAATTTGACTTAGTATTGGAATACAAGCCAGGGCGCACTAACAATGTAGCTGATGCACTCAGTAGAAGGGCAGACCTTGCAGTGCTAACCCATACTGGTCCGAGTCACACCATCTTGGAGAAGATCAAAGTAGGCCTACAGACGGATCCACAAGCGAAGGCGATTACAGAGTTGATCAAGCAGGGCAAAACTCGACGGTTCTGGATAAAAGATGGAGCAATACTCACAACTGGTAATCGCCTCTATGTTCCGAGAACTTCTGGTTTGAGGAAAGAACTTTTGAGAGAATGCCATGACACCCATTGGGCGGGACATCCAGGTTGGAGACGGACACTTGCATTGCTAGAGAGGGGGTACTATTGGCCACAGATACAGGAGGATGTAATGGCCTATGTTCGAACATGTCTTATTTGCCAGCAAGATAAGGTTGAAAGAGATCGACCAGTTGGCTTACTAGAGCCCCTGCCTGTTCCAACTCGTCCTTGGGAAAGTGTTTCCATGGACTTCATTACTGGGTTACCGAAAGTGGAGGATTTCAGGAGCATCCTTGTAGTTGTTGACCGATTCTCAAAGTATGTGACATTTGTGCCGACCGGACTAACTTGCACAGCCGAAGATACGGTGCAATTGTTCCTCAAGCATGTAGTGAAGTATTGGGGACTGCCCGAAAACATTGTTAGCGATCGTGATGCTCGATTCACAGGAAAGTTCTGGAAGGAGTTGTTCAAGCTCTTGGGATCCAAACTTAATATGTCGACAAGCCAACATCCCCAATCTGACGGACAGACTGAGCGCTTTAACTCTATGCTTGAAGAATACCTTCGTCATTTTGTAAGTGCAAACCAGAAAAATTGGGTGGGACTACTTGATTGTGCACAATTCTGCTTCAACTTACAAAAGAGCTCAGCTACTCACTCCAGCCCCTTTCAATTAGTCACTGGTCAGCAACCATTGACACCACATACAGTGCTGACCGGATACCAAGGACCCAGCCCAAGAGCTCTTGAATTTGTCAAAGCCTGGCAGAAAAACATTGAAGTTGCTCGAGCCTATCTTGAGCAAGCCTCCCGTCACATGAAGAAATGGGCCGACAAGAAACGACGAATCGATCCTTTTGAAGTCGGGGACTTGGTATTGGTGAAGCTAGATATGTTCAACAAGTATAAACGGACAGCTAGAGCACACAACAATCTGTTTCGCAAGTATGAGGGACCGGTACAGATTATTGAGAAAGTAGGCAAAGTCTCCTATCGCGTCAAGTTACCACATTGGCTCCGTTTCACCCATCCTGTCTTCCATGCAAGTAACTTGAAGTCTTACCATGCCGATGCCGCTGATCCCACAAGAAATGTATCTACCCGAGCATTGCCTAAGCATCCTTCTAAGCCAGATCGAGAAGTGGAAGAAATCTTAGCTGACCGCCTCATCAACAACACAGGCCCGGATAGAGAATATTTGGTCAAGTGGCAGGATGAACCTCCTTCAGAGATCAGTTGGGAGCCAGTTGAGCATCTGCTGCCATACCTCTCAAAACTGGAAGAGTACTTGGAAAAGTTCGCTGCGAGGGCGTCAGCGAATTGAGTGTGGGAGAGTGTCAGGACTAGTACCATTGGTTAGGGAAATCAAGGTTCAGAGGCCTTTCAAGACTTTCCTAATGGTCTCAAAACTCAATGTTCCCTTTTGAAAAGTGCCCAAATGCTTAGCATCTATATTATAGGGGGAAGGTTTGAGCTCTTGACTGTGAGGACGTGTTGCCTCCATTGCATAGTCGGGCCAGACTGTACCGCTAGCATTTTTATTGTTTTCTTTGCATTGCTTTTCAACTTCACACTTGTATTTCCATCGATCGATAGCATCGAACTAGTCTTGAGCAACGTCCTTCCGAACGTTCCTCCCCATTGTAATCTATTGAATGTGAATGAGAGCTTTTACTGACTATTGTGCATTGTTATATTGTCTACAGATTGATATTGTGCATTCTCAAGTTAATATTTGTGCTCGTTAAAGCAACTACTCATAGGCTTACTAGTGAATTGGATAGCTAGTGCCGCACGGATTACTAGTCCGTGACAGCGCGTACTTGAATAGCGCTTAGCTTAGATAGCGCTTAATAAAGCGCTATCTAAGCGTTGATTTTTTTTTAATTAAATTTTTTTTTTTTAATTAACTTCAATAAAGCGCTTACATAGCGCTTATTTTTTTTTTAAAATTAGCTTCAATAGCGCTTTCTAAAACGCTATTTAATTTCGGTGAATTTTTTTTATTAACTACCATATAATATTTTTTTATATAATATTTAATATAATAATGACAACGTTCAATCAATCAATAAAGACACAACATGATAACTAACTGCTTCTCATTCATTCAAAATATAATTTAAGCATTCATACAAAATTGTTAATATGCTATCATATATATACACCAGCTTTTTTGGCCACGAAATGAAATGGCCAACAGCTTCTCCTACAGTCCTAACTTTGTCTGTACATTGCAATCACAGACATAGATTCATCGGTTTGGATCAATTTGGCAACCCCAAAGTCAGCAACCCTGGCCTCCATCTCACTGTCCAGTAAAATGTTGCTCGGTTTGAGATCCCGATGGACAATGACTGGATCACAATCATGGTGCAGATAGCATATTCCTTGAGCAACACCCAATGCAATCTTGTACCTTGTGAACCAATCTGCAACCAAATTCTGTGCTTTGTTCTTCCCATGCAAAAGATCATCCAAGCTGCCATTTGGCATGTACTCGTACAAAAGCAAAGTAGTAACATTGTTACTACAACATCCTAACAATCTTACTATATTCCGATGCCTCACATTCCCTAATACCTCGACTTCAGCAAGAACACCGCGTCTCCTCCTCACTGTCAACAGCTCCTTTTGCTTTCCCCACAGCTTTTTAACTGCTATGATCTCGCCACTAGGCATCTCCGCTTTGTAAACTGTTCCTGTAGACCCCATACCTAGGATCTTATCACTCATTGACATACACTCTAGTACATCATCACCATTGAAATTCAGTCTCTGAAATGCTGTCAAACTCCATGGACCAGCTGCCTTTTGATCATCTTCATACCGACGGCTCTGATTCACATGGAAACATCTACTGCCTGCGATCAATATGAATAAGCCAATCCCAAATGCTGCTGCCATGATCCATACAATTGACCCCGCCGCTGTTTTCTTCTTTGGTTCTTGTTTGAATTCTGAATAGCATGGTTTATTCATAATTCCTCCACATAGGCCTTTGTTCCCAATGAATGACGACGGATGGAGGTTGGGGAATATCCCACCTGATAGTGGTATACGTCCTGTAGTACAGCAACAAGTTCAGAGAATAATAAGCAATAATTCCCTACAAGGTTCAAATCAGAAACTGATAATAATTATGATCACAATAAATTTCAAATTTTCGAGCGGGATGTTTTGTTCATACCTGTGAGGAGATTGAATGAAACATTGAAGCTCTCTAAAGTAGTACAGTTGTCAAAGTTCAATGGAATTGATCCGGTGAGCAAGTTATGCGAAAGATCTATGTCAGTAATGGATGGAAGTGTTGATAACTCCGATGGAATGATCCCACTTAATGAATTTTGCCCGAAATTCAAACACAAGAGCTTCTGGCAATGACTGATGTCCCAAGGAATGCTTCCATGCAGTGAATTCCCTTCCAAGTCAATTTTGTAGACATTTCGACACCCCAGAAAATCAGGAATCTTCCCTCTAATTCTACTGAAACTCAAAGATAGAATTTGTAGACTAGGCGCTCCCCAAATGTTTTCAGGTAATTCAGACTCGAATGCATTCCCAGAAAGGTTCAAGTACTCTAACCTTCTTGCATTGCCAAGATCTTGAGGAATTGGCCCAGTAAACTCATTGCTGCTAAGATCCATGTAGGTTAGATTAGGCAAGAACCCGAAACCCAAAGGGATTGACCCATTGAATCTGTTATTTTGGATACGAAGACGGAATAAAGAGGTACAATTTGCAAGTGGTGGAGGTAATTCTGAATCAAGTTTGTTGGAGAAAAGAATGAGTTTATTGAGTCTATTACCTAGGCAAAGGTTGGGTGGAATTGGACCTATGAGTGAGTTCGATGAGACGTCTAGTTTTTCTAGGATGGTATTGGAGCCTAAGTTGCTGGGCAATCTCCCGGTAAACGAATTGTTCCATAAAAGTAAGGTTTGAAGGTTTGGCAGTTCACCAACACCTTGTGGGATTTCCCCTATAAGATTGTTTCCCAATAAACTAAGAAATGTTAGCTCCTTCAGTGAAGCAATACCTTCCGGAATTTGCCCAGAGAGTTGATTACCCGATAAATCAAGTGATTGCAACGCTGTCAAATCCAAATATTCAACTTGGATTTCACCAGAAAATCGGTTATTGAAGAGGAACAAAGACTCAAGTTTTGACAATTTACCTAGTTGAGGTGGTAAAGGACCAGACAAATTTGCATAAGCTATGTCAAGGTACCTAACTCATTGAAAATGTCAAGCTAGCAAAGGTTTTGAATTAATTTTAAATGAAAGACCAACTCAATGAAGACTAAACCCATTTTTCCTGCCTAGTACTTCAGATATAATGTACAGGACTGACTGTGTCTACATGACGGGACTATTTCTTTACAAGGTAGGTATTATATTGCACAATAGACATATCCTTCTAGATAGACCCGACTGGGCAATAAAATGTGGTAGCGAATATCTAAACGAGAAAGACATGAATGGTATTTATACAAAACACATTTTTTTTTCTATATAGTTAATAGAAC
Source organism: Berberis vulgaris (assembly GCA_963556465.1). NCBI lineage: Eukaryota > Viridiplantae > Streptophyta > Magnoliopsida > Ranunculales > Berberidaceae > Berberis > Berberis vulgaris. The sequence continues at coordinate 13,059,342 of OY747136.1, read as the reverse complement.
ACCAAACTCTAATATCTAAACTAGCATGGTCACCTAAACCATGTGGATAAGTTGTAACATATATCTGAAAATCTAGTGTTTCATGAGATTACACTGAAAGCTGGAAACAATTGGAAATATGTGCAATCGCTGCAATCTAATGAATGATACTCTCAATTAATGTTTCTCCACTTCACCTCCAGGATTAGGAATGTTGACTGATAAATCGGCAAACTATAAAATCACAGACTCACTATATACTTATTGGGAGCTCATCTTAAAACATCATAATATTGGAGAACTGAGTGAACTCAACCAATAAGTTAGGAAATGTCATTTACCATATTCTTGTGTACTGACTAGTTTTCTTGCAATTGTTAACTTATTTTTTGCCACATGTTTTGGATTATTGGTCAATTGAAGTGTCTAGTACCTGATAATTCTTCTGCCAACCTGGAGGCATGGCTTGAATTTAACTATTTGGAGAAACAGAGGAAAAAAAAAAAGAAACAGAAAGACAAACAGTTTTTAAGAATCAAAATATAATGTAAGACTAAGGGAGTAGCATACGGTCACCAGTAGATGATACATGCCATGTTTCTCCTTGCCGTGAACCTATGCCAGAAAAGAATTTATCTTCCCACTTGTCGCCCCATTTGGTTCCCAGTTTGGTTTCTGCCCACTTATCTGTCCTGAGAAAAGAAAAGGAAAATGCAAGATCCCATATCCCTTCATTATCCATAGCATAACTCTTATAAATCTACCATCTCGATTTAAAAAAGTAACAGAAATTTTAACTTGAAACTATACTGGCATTAGGAGTCTTTCCAGGTGAAAGTATTAAAGAATTGTGCTTAAGATGACTGAAAGTGAAACATAGTCAAAAGCAAAGCTCTAGGGAAACAAATACTTCATAGTAAATATTTGATAAAAACCATTGCTTGTCCATTAGTTACTCAAAAGTGAACACAGAGATCTAAATGCTTTTGTTTACTCAAGTCACAAAACATATTGAAAGACTACGATATATGAATGTTAGAAACTCTCGCTAATGAAATGCTTATTGTATGATTGATCTATGAAATCAATACTATGTTCATGAAAAAACAGAATTGTAAATATTATAATACTCATATGCTACTCTACACATCTCCATTAAGTGTGTCTAGCCATGTCTCAACATATCATTACTCATTGCACAGTTGACATCGTTAAACAATAACACTGCCACACACTGGGAGAGTTATTGATCATTTTGGAAGGACTCAACATCCTTAATCTCTAATTTCCATGTGCATGTTTTATATAGTGATTCATGTCCATAAGTTAGTACCCCATGCAAATCAGCTGGAGATGATGAAATTAAGCATACCATTTCAAGACTTCTCCTCTTCCATCATAGTTTTCTCCCCATTTCTCCCACCAGGACTGTTCATTTAATCTTCCATATTTATGAGCCCCTTTTTCCGTCCAACCTTTATTGAGCGACGACGGAATGAGATCTCGAGTTAAAATCCTGGGCTAAGTCATCATTTATTGAGCGAATCAACTCACTGTTTCAATATATGAATGAAAACTATTCTTAGAAAGAGAGGAAGATTGAAGTGAACAAAATTGAGTGAAGTGAAGAAAAGCGACAAGAAGAAAGCCCGATGAAGCAAGATTGGCAATGATTGCACCCAACAACTTACTCAACTCCTCGTCATTTCACACTGCCAATTGTATGTGTCGTAGCACTATTCTGGATTGCTTGTTGTCTCTCGCTGCTTTTCCTGCTAACTCCAACACCTGATAAGAAGAAACCCATTGTAAATTAGATTCCCAATTCATTAGGTCAAAATTGTTCAAGTCTGTTTCACAAAAAATCACAAACTTAAGCACCATAATCAAAGTCCATTGTCAATTTCATAAAAATAAACCAAAACAATCAAACCCCATGTAAACATAAACATGATTCAATTTCGTTTCAGAAAATCAAAAAATTAGGGCACAAAAGGCAAATCAAAACCAAACTAATGAAAACCCATTCAAAATCAAAGCATGCTTAACCAACCCGGTTCTAAAGAGACAACTTCAAATAAAAACCTTACTTTTCAAGCACTTCTTTCAAGTCAGAAGTGGCCTCCATGGCCTCCTCCATACTGGGTGCACTTCCGAACACAAGTCTGTTGACAGGATTAATCGAATCCCTCGTCGCAAACATCTCCTCTTCCCCACCAGCAAACTATCAACCCTCCTCCACAACATCCCTATTCTGCGAAGACAACACAACCCCAGATTTGCCATCTTCCGTTGACGACACGAGGCCCCCTGCAATCGGCCTGGTGACGGTGCGTGCAGCGGCGGACACCGCTTGATCTGGGAGAGTCACAGTGGCGCCTCGTAGGCCGCCGCTGATTCCGAACCCCGCAACCTTCGCTGCTGCTCGCATGACTGCTCCACCTCCCATTTCTTGTGTTGTTTGCTTTGAGAAGATAAGAAAAACAGAGGAGGTCGTGTTTGGTTCTTTTTATACAGAGATGGATAAAGAGGATATCAAGCGTTGGAGTTTAGGTTAAGTAGCATAGCGCTTCGAAAGCGCTATGCAAGCACTTTAAAAGCGCTATGGTAGTTTCGGTAACGTTTTTTCCCATGGCGTTTTTTAAAGCGCTATATAAGACATAATTAAGATAGCGCTTAACTAAAAAAAAAATTTAAAAGCGCTATTGTAGCGTTTTTTTTGATTTTTTTTTTTTTTAAAGACAAATAAGCGCTATCCTAGCGCCCACTTGGATAGCTCTTTAAAAAAGCGCTATCTAAGTGGCGTTACCTAAGCTAATATTTGTAGTAGTGTACAACCACTACACCAACAAAGTAATGTTGATATATTTGTATAAACAATGTTCATATTGTATTCTACATTATATAATCGATTTTTTTAAGACTAAAAATATTTTAAAAGTTGATAGGAGGGGGGGGAGTAGGTTCACCCATGTGAACACCTATGGAGATCTGGAACTATTAAGATTACTGATTGAACATGGTATACATTATCTGAGCACACAGCTAATAATATATTGCAGAAAACATAAAGAAATCTAAAACAAACGGAGACATCAGTAGAATATAGATTCATCAAGTCGATTGTATTCTTGAAAAAGTTTTTGCAGTAACCATCTAGATGAAGATAACCCCCATTTTCCAAAGGAAAAAAAAGGACACCTTGAAAAACCATCTTCGAGCTGTTCATTTTTTCTTGAAGAGAACATGGGAAATCATCCATTCTTCACCGTTGTTATAGCCGAACATTTCCATTCCAGACAAAAAAAATCATCTCCAGTAGTTAATCATCTTCATTACAGCTTCCTCGCTCCCCAAACTGGGTTCCAGTATAACTTTTATTGCATCAACCTCTCTGTCCAATCTCTTCAACCACTCTTCGCTGCAACATATTAAATAAGCCATGCATTCACCACCAAAGTTTAGCAATTATAAATAAACCACCTATGCATGGATATATATATTTTTCCTTACTTTGAACGTGAAAAGTGCTTCCCACTGAGAATCCAATGGTCCACAACTGAAACATCATCCTACATTAATGTAACGAAACAAAATAAATATATATATAAATTAGCACCAAAATTCATGCTAAATTGAGGATTTTTAGGAGAAAGGCATCTAAGTAAAAATCTAAAAGAGTACAGATTTGAAATTTAAGATATAAATCCAAATAGCGTCTACATGATAAAACATATTTTGTCAATCTAAACATGATTTAAAATGTGAATTTTCTATTTTGAACCAACCCACCTGAAAATATAGAAGGAAAGATGCAGATGGTATAATTATGAGAGATGCTAGGGCGCACTGGGAGTTCACCTGGAATTTCGCCTGGATGGTGCTAGGCACGTGCCCATCCACGCATGCCAATCACGTGCGATTAAAGGTGAGAAAAAAAAAAAAAAATGAATGAACCCAAATGTTGTGGTGAAGGGAGAAGAGGACAGTGGCAGCATTCCTCATCCCCATCCACTTGCTCCACCACGAACCCAACATCGCAGAAGCTCATTGCATCATCATCTTCTTCTTCTTCCTCCTCCTCATCTGATTCCTCCACCACTGACTCTTCATCCTCTTCTTCTTCTTCCTCCTCATCTGATTCCTCCACCACTGACTCCTCATCAACTACTTCATTTGCAATTTCAACCCCAAATCCCTTATTTCCCTCAACACTCTCTTCTTCAACCTTCTTTGCTCTTCTTTCCTTCTCTGCTTTTGCCTTTGGTTTTGCAGATGAGAATGAAGAGAACCCATTCCTTCTAATGGCTTAATTGTTGCTTCTTTTTTGGTTACCACTACTCCAAAGACTGCATTCAATCTTGATCAAAAGCAAAGAAAGCAGAGTGAGTGAGAAGAAATGGTTGGGGATTGGAAGAGAGGAATCTCATTTCATTCATTCTCCCCACAGACGCAACATCTGAATTCACTCTCAGTAACCCACCATTAACCATAGGATCATTCACCAAAAGCTGCGAATGATTATACCCACCAACCCCAAGTTGCAACTCCTTCGCTTCGAGTTTCTTCACCATGCTCCCCACCTGCTCCAGCTCACTAGTCAGCCTCCTTTGGCTCCTTTAATAGAGCAGCTGAAGAATTTAGTGTGTTGATGGATTCCCTTTGGAATACGACCCGAAAGGCGATTTGAGTTCAGGAAAAGGAACTGGAGTGAAGTGAGCGCACCGAGTTCAGTTGGAATAGCCCCAGACAACGAGTTTGAGGAGAAATCAAGTAGGCGAAGATGGGCGAGGAGGCCTAATGATGATGGGATTGGGCCAGAAATGTTAGTGGAGGAGAGGTTGAGAAGCTGTAGGAATGAAAGGGATGATAATTGAGGAGGCAGTGATGAGAGATTGAGAAATGTATTTGGCAAGGACAGTGAAATAACTCTGTTTTGAGGGGAACAAGTGATCCCCTGCCATGAACAAGGTGTTTGGTGTGAAGGGTCCCAAGAGGAGAGAACTGTTGATGTTGGGTCAGCTGAAGATAGCAAAGAAAGGAGAGATTGGCCATCAGAGGAGAGTGAAGAGACTGTATAGAAGTTGATGATGATGAAGAAAGTTGAGATGAAGAAGAAGGTGGTATGGGTTGTTGTTGAAATGTCCATTGGTGAGGTTGGTGAGGTGAAATGAAGGGGTATGTTTGGTGAAGAAGGTCAAGCGATGTTACTTCGCTTTTTTTTTTTTTTTGTCCGTTTTAATCACACGTGCCTGGCACGCCTGGATGGGCACGTGCCTAGCACCATCCAGGCGAAATCCCAGGTAAATTCCCAGTGTGTTTTAGAATTGTTGTATAATTATAGCATCACCAGCAAAAACATATTCCGTGTACCAGTCATCGCCATCAAGTGGCTGTAACAATAGAAACAGAATATTCCTTAATATGAAGTTTCTAATTAATACGCCACATCCTAAAAATTTTTTGAACATTGCATTGAAGATTTTGTATGGAAAAATGTCCATTTACATGGTGATCAATTATAATAAAAAGGATAAAATGGTTCAAATCAATAACAGTCTCCCCAATTTATATTTGAACTTTGAATGCTTCTACTCTTACATTCAAAATCTACTTTCATTTTCAAATTTTGATGTGGCAGCTAGTGTGGTAGTCTTCTCATTAACTTTCGTTTATTGATTAATACACCTTTGAAAAATTCAATAAATGTCAGCTAATAAAATTACATCACATCAGCTACCACACTAGAATGTCAACATAAATATAGAGTTTGAATGCTAGAATAGATTTCTGAGCAATGAAATACAACATAATTACATGTGTTTACCTCAAAGTGATAGGGAAAAGTTTTATGGCATACATGGTCTACGAAAAGAAGCCCTTCTTGTGACATCCATTTAGATATCTTCCTTAGAAATAATTCATAATTCTTCATGTGCTGAAAAAAAAAAAACCAAAAAATCAAATTTGGTTGTAACTAGACGGACATGCAAAAGAGTAAAAAAAAATGAGAGATTGATCATGGTTCTTACCTCAAATAATCCGATGACCATTACACGATCAAAAGTTTCAACCATGTCGTGTTTCATAACATCTTCCAGTATAACCTCAACATTTGACAAACTATAACATCTGATGACAAGTCGTAGTCATTAGTATTATGCTACATAAAGGATATACATACACACATATACATACCCATCTGAGTGATGTGTGATAGCTACTCTCAGTACAACATGTGGTCCGCATGTGCTAGAATCATAAAGGGTTTGAGCAGAAAGAACATGTTGCACGTGAGGGGCACATGACAAGAGTAGAGCGGAAAGCTAGGTGAATCGAGACCAAGTAGAGCAAGTGGTCTTCGGTGTAGCTGTGTACTAATAAATGAAGTCAGGAGGATTAGTAGACTATTTGATGATGGAGGATTATGTGAGGTCCTTAGGCAGCAAAGAGGGGATTCGATCCTTAAGATCTTAAATACTTAATTACAGAGATTTTCAACTTTCCTTTACATTATTCAATCGGCTTGATATTAACTTGAGCGTAGGAGGCTTTTCACACTGACAAACCCTATTGTGAGAGTTGTCGCATGTTTGCATGGAAGGGCTAACTAGACGAGGACGGCTAGATCAGGAGTACATATTACCAACAAAAAGACTACATATAATGTAGGACTTACTTGCAACGTCCTTCAATGTATTCTTTTTGTGAGACAGAATTGGTAATAGCCATAACATGACACTTTTTGTACTTCCGAGCAATGTGTAAAGTGAGGGATCCCTGCCCGCAACCAAGATCCAAAACACTCATACCATCATTAATTTGGGCCTTTTCACAGTACAAGTCTAACATTAATATCTCAGCAAGCTCCAGTGTTGTTGATTGATCTTTGAAGTAGCAACAACTATAAAATGTACAAAATTTATTTTAGTAAAAAAGTTTAAATAAGAAGAAATCTCAGCAAAATTTATGTTTATAAGATTTGCTTCGGAAACCCTTTTCACTTCGTCCAGTTTTGAATCAAAACTAAAAAGAAACACACACTTGTTCTAACTTATGTCTTCGATTATAACGTTTTGTACGACTTCATCACTTCATATTAATGAAAATGGTATACCTTTGTTTTAGGGTGGGACCATGTATAATCTCCAAAAATGAGACAGGAACCTCATACACTTGGGAATCCATGGTCTCAGTCTCATTTGCAATTTGCATCTCTCGCAGAGCTGCACACATTCATCACACAGAAAAATTGAACAATAGGGAGACTGTACATGGAGATAGAATAGACAGAAAGGACTTACAGTGAGCAAAGTTGAGGAGTTGAGCTGTTTGTTGTTCATAGGTAGGTTTATAACCCCATTGCAGACGCCTTTCGAGTTGAACCTTAATGAGCTGCTTGATTTCATTGTACGGAACCAACCCATCTTCCAACCTCTTTAACAACTCTGCCGTTTTCATTCCTCTCATCCCATTAGTATCCACCACTGGTGCCATATCTATAATCACACTGTCACAGTAGATCTACAACAAACAAATAACTTGATCGATAAGAGTTTACGAGCATAGATAGAAAGTGACTCTTCAGGGTTCTTATAGGAATGTGGAATCCCAAGCCTTTCCTTAAGATATTAGTGTGTTAGCTCAACATCGTTGTATCACGTTGTGTATAAAATATAAATAAAAGAAGCTTTTGACTTTTATATTTTTTACTTTATATATAATTATTTATAACGGTTCTAATTTTTTTTTTTTGTAAATATACATGTCACAATTTTCTACACCGGTGATTCTAAATGGCGAGGAAACGGGCGAGGGAGGAGGGTGTGACCCTCCACCCCCCTCGAGATGCATGTTCGTGTAAATTCCAGGGGGATGGAGGGTCACACCCCCCTCCCTCGCCCATTTCCTCGCTCCTTTCCTCGCCAGGCTAGAAAGACTCTTTCTACACACACTTTTCACTCTCATATGATCCCACACGGAATAGTAATTAAAATTTCTTCATAGTAAGAATCTCTCCAAATTGGAGAAGTTTGCTCATCTCGTTTCAATGTGTCTAGAGAGAATTATGAACCCTATACAATATCCTCACAATTACTGTAATGTTTTTTGGTAAAACGCCTTTTCAAGGTCTTAGTTTTTATTTCTTGGTATTAGGTCTTTAGTTTTCGTTTTAGGTCTTTAGACCTTATCCTTTGTGTTAGCCTTAAAGCTTTGGTTTTTTAGTTCTTTGTTTTAGGACTTAGAATTAGATTTTAATTTTCCGAGTAAAGTCATCATATAGCCCCGATTGGTGTAAATTTTTTTTTATCAAGTACTAAACATCCCTTAACTGCTCCTCCCCCTTGGAGGTTTAAAAAAAAAAACTCACAAAACGTTGACTCATTTCAACATTTATTGCTGCGTCAAACAATAACATTGAAGTTGATGAACAATCTTATTCAGATTTCGTTTCAATTGATATATGACTACTAGATCCAAATAAGGTGGTGGTTGATTGAGATCATATTCTCATTAAATAACGCAAATGTTATGCAGGCGGACCCATGAAAATGTATTAAAGTATATACCAAAATAGTGTGATCAATCCATGTGGTTGATACGTGAAAACAATGTCAAACAAATCAAAAGTTTTCCCTCTCTCATGCGTTCTGCATGGTCACACCTAAACTGAAAAATCAAACAAATAAAAATCGTGTATAATTCTAAAAAAGGAAACCTTTGCATGGAAAAAAAAATTATATATATATATAAAGTCAACTTCGATTTTAGTATCAAAAGGCTTTATTTTTTTATTTTTTTAAAAATTAACCTCCGGGAAGGAAGGGCAACTATGGGATGTCAGACATTTATTAATTGATCAAAAGATTTTACATGAGTCGAGGGTACATTACGACTTTACCCAAAAGATAAACAAAAACCTAGAGTCTAGACCTAGATCACCAGGAAACTAACAAAGAAGATCAAGACAAGACCTAATCTTCCAAGAAGCTTAGGAAAAAGACGAAGACCTTAGACCTAATTCACCAAAGACCTTAGGCTTAATTCTCCAAGACCTTAGGCCTAATAGAAACAACTTAGATAGACTTTATGTTACTCAACAAAATAAAACAAAACCAACTTCACAGACCTCCAGAACTTGAGCCTATATCGGATTTGATCTAGACTAGTCGGTAGTTAGAGTTTTTTTACTAATATTTACAGCATTAGTTTTAATTGGTTAAGTTAGACTTGCGATTGAGTGTGCCGTAATAAGACACTCAATGCTAGGAGTTGAAACTTAAAAAATTAGACTTCTGATTGAGTGTGCCGTAATAAGACACTCAATGCTAGGAGTCTATAATTTATGCTGAAGTTAATTGTAACATTGGATTTTAAAACTGAATTGTTCTTAACGATCACATCATCGATGCAAGCAAGGGATTCTCATCCCTAAAGCTTCTCGCTGTAGAAAATAATAAGTTAGATTAAAATAACTTGAAAAACTGAATTGGTGGATTCAATGCCTTGGTTTCCCTTCTCATATTCTTAAAAACTTTTCATTTTGCTTTTTAATTTGATTTTTAGTTTAGATATTTTGATTGTTGTAACCCCATTTAAATTAGTTGAGGTCAACTCTGAAATTTAATTGCAACCACAGTCCTTGTGGGATCGACCTGTATGTGCCCTTGTCTACCAGTTAGACACTGTGCACTTGCAGTTATTAAGACTAGGTTAAATTAATCTATTTATTTAGGTTAGTTAAATCTGCATAAAGTTCTTGGCGCCGTTGCCGGGGACTGTAGCGGTGTATTGAATTTAAGAGTTTTTTCACTAATTTGTAGTTTAGGTTTAAAAAAATATAATAATAAATAAATAAATAAATTTAGGTCAGATATAGATTGCTTTTGCTTTTAGGATAGGCTTGATTTTATTTTTTAGTTATTTCTCTTAAGTCTTAGAAGTTTTGATAATTGTTTTTGTTTTTTTTATTTTTGCAGGTATTAACAGGTAGGAAGCATATATTACAGGTTGCATAATAAAAAAATAAATAAAAATAAAACAAAAACAAAACAAAACAAAAAGCACAGGGTTTGAATTGTTTACAGGTTGCTATCGCGTGAACACTCTCAGAAGTCGGCGAGCCGTCAGGTGGACGGTGCTTCTGATCGACGTCAACTCGACTTCTACCCGGCGTCGCTAGTAACCCAAGAGAGGTTCACGCCGGAGGTAACTTCTTCCCACCGCATCTGCACGCGGTTTCTGAGTGGATTACTGTGTGTTTTGCTTGTTTTGTTTTTAGCTAGAATTGCATGAAAATTTGAATAGATTGAGGATATTTCTGATGCTGTGAAATTTTGTGCTCTCTCCCGCGGATAAGTTAACCACCATCTATTTTAGGGTTAGGGACCTAAGCCATCACCATTAAAATTTGTAGCAAAATAAATTAGGACAAGATGCTCATAGGACCCCTCTTTTGAAACTTGAAATTTTAAAGTAGTCAAGTGAAGGAACATATCCAATCTTGGAATAGTTCTGAAACTGGCATTACACTTTAAGCTGAAGGTAGAAAAGGAGGTAGGAGCAATTAGATTTTAGGATATTTTTTATGCTGGGAAACTCCGTGCTCTCTCCCGCGGATAGGCTAATTAAAATGGATTTCAACCCTTGATTAGTAACAAACATAGGTAATAAAAAGGAGTACTTGTAGGGAATACCAGACGTTACAGCCTCTACCTGGTAAATTAGTTTCTCACGAGATTAATTTGCTTCGTATAAACCTCGACTTTTCGTGGGGCTATAACTATCAGCTGCGCAGTACCCGAAGGCAATCTGAATGATTGTATTGCTAGGTACTTATCTAGGGTCGTTTGTCATTCATCTTGCTTGCGCATCATATAGGTCCTGATTAGGTTTTCCCTTTTTTTTTTTTAGAGTTAGGTCATCTTCATATAGAGGTTAGGCTTGCATAAAAAATAAAAAAAAATGAACCTCAATGATTATCCATCTTGGTTTTCTGAGCAAATCAATGCATTTAATGCCATGCGACAACCTGATTATGATCCATATTAGAATTATTACAACTCAGGTTCAGCATATTATCATGACTTCTCATGAGCCCGTGGTCAGTACCATGGAGGCCCTATTGTCACTCCCCCGACTCCTCAAGTTTCCATTCTTGCTAGTGAGCCTCAACCTAATCAAGTTGTTCCTCCTTCTAACACATCTAGTTTAGAGGACGCCTTAACTCGTTTTATGCAGCAAACTGGAGATATGTTGGAGAAAACTTCTCAGGACATTATAGAATTGATAGCTAATTCTCAACAAAATGCTCAAGCTATCAAGAAACTTGAGATGACTTTGAGTCAGATAGTTGAGTCACGTCTTGAGATAGAGTTAGAGGAAGTCCCTAGCCAACCTATTTCCAACCCAAATGGTCAATTTGAAATTAGTGACACATCTGAGCCGGACAGTGAAGATGTCCAATCCATTACTACCCTTAGGAGTGGAAAACTGGTTTACAATCAGGTAGGAATACCTGACATAAATGTTATTATATCCTCACCCAATTTTATACAGGTTGCATCCTCCTCTCATAAGAATGCTGATAAAGCCTCATTTATTGATGAACCTGTAGATTTTGAGACACTCAGACATCTCCTTCCCATGTTGACTCATTAGACATATGCCTTCGTAGTGACTCATGCATAGAATCAAACTGTGAACATTCTTTAGAGTCTCCCCTTGACTGTTTTCATGATACACATGACCATTTAGAGGCTTGTTTGACTCATTTTAGTTTAGACTTTGATGTTGATGATTCCATTAGGGAAGTCAATGATTTGCTTGACTCAGTCCCCAATGTGGATCCTAGTTATAAATGGAAGTCTAAAGTGGAGCCTCTTCCACTCAGTGAGTCAAAACTAGTCCCATCAGTTGAGCCACCTGAGCTTGACCTTAAACAATTACCTGACACCCTCAGGTATGATTTTTCAGGTACTGATGATATTTTGCCTGTTATTATTTCATCTATATTGAATTCAAAACAGGTTGTCCCAAAGAAGTCGGGAGATATATCTAGTAAAAGATTGCAATCCATAAGTAGTGTCAACTCTAGGTTTGGGGGTGTTGTTGAGCTATCCAGCCCAACATCTTTGTGTGATTCATGTGATGAGCCTGTACCACCTGATATATCTATAGTTACATCTACCTGCATCACATTTCCATTGACCAGAGCTAATTATGTGGATCCCATGTTCTTGAGTGAGGATTTCAATTTTCACCATCCTGATGTGGAAATTATCCAATCTTCTGATTTGGAACCAGACTTAGGATGTTCCATTTTAGGAGTAAGGGAGGATCCTTTGTTGCATATCACTACTTGCGACCCATTCATGTTTAAGATCCCTACTGACTTCCAAAGAATGCGAGCTTCTTTACAATTTCTATATGATTTTAGATGGTGTCCTTGCAACTTTTGGGATATGCTAGTATATCTTGTGTCGCATGTGGTTGCTATTTTTGAGTGGGCGGATCCTCAACTTTTTCGGTTATTGCTATATGATCTAGTCAACATCATGGACTAAGTGTCTAGGTTTGGGGGAGTTTTCGCTATGTTCTTCCTCGTCATTTCTTGGTACATCATTTATGAGGAAGAATATATGTCGGGCTAACGACGTTAAACCAAGCGCTCCTAGGAGGCAGCCTAGCTTCAGTTGTGTCATTATGGTTAGTCTGGATTGATTTTCGAGTTCTTTCTAGTTGCATTTCACTCATACTCGTTAGCTCTGTAACAATTTTGACTTACAACTGATACATGTAATTTTTTTTTCATTATTTCATTTGTATATCTTTTTGTGTCATGTATTGTTTTTATCAATTTATTATGATGAGTCCACAGTTCTTATGTTGTTGAGCGTTCATTGGTGGACGATTTCGTCGAAATTGATAAAAGCTTTCCCATGGTAATATCACTCTAACTCTCATCTTTTCTTCTTCCTGCATTTGTCATAATCATCATTTTATACATTGAGGACAATGTTTGGTTTAGGTTTGGGGGTGAGGTTTATGAGTTTTTCTGCATTCTTCGAAATTTTTTGAAATGAAATGTATTTCAAAATTGACTATTGTATTCTACTCAATTTCCATTGAATACATAGTTAATTATGAATGTGTGAAAATTTTTCGATTTTTAAATACATTCAAAATCTAAGTTCATTTCCAATGAAGATGATGTGCTTTCACGTATGCCTTTAAATTTGAGAAATACATGCTTTCACTTGTTACTTTTATATATCAATAGGAAAACATATGGTTTGATATTATCTTTAAGTAGAATATATTTCATGATATTTTTTCGACTCAACCATTCTTGCACTATAAGCCGAGTTAGCATGATTTGAAATTAATCAGTAAGATATTAACTAGAAAACCTTAAAATAATAGTGGAGACTTAACCCTTGTGAGTTTTGAGACATTCTATTTTTCTTGAGGGTTATTAAATAAACTCTGACTTTTCTTGAGTCCGCATTTTCTCGTTGATGATCTCATTATTCTTGTTTCTTTTATTGATTGCTTTGAGAATGGTGTTAAAATTGAATTATTACACTAGAACTTCTTGTTTTATTTAGTTAAGATATCATAATACCGACTAGAGCTTAAGAAGTGATATAGGCATTTTTTTTCTTTGAACCGTTCTTTAGCCTTTTAGCCTACCCAATGATAAATATCCGTTTACAGCCCTTTGAACCTTTAAATCGACTTTTTCTTTGCTAACCCCATTTCCAGTACCTACTCCAGTTAGGGAGTAATATTCCATATTATTTTTATCCTTACTCAATGTCTCTGAAAATGTGTATGGTTGATGTATTTTTGAAATGGGCAAATAAAAAGAGTTGAAATTAAATATTCCATGAATCCTCGAAACTGAAATGTTTTATTGTGCAGAAGGGGAAAGCATGTATACAAGAAAAAAAAAAAAAAAATATATATATATATATATATATATATATATATATATATATATGAAGAAGAATTTCGAAGGAAGAAAAATTAATGGTGTACAACATTGTTTATTCTTCAGAGCCCCACGTGCTTATTAAAGGGTGTATCTATTCTCAGAAAATTTTCTCGTATCCTTTTCCATTCTTGCTAGCCAAAATCTTAGCCTCATTACAACCTAATAAAGACCTAATTGATCTTAAGTAAAAGTTTGGTTCATAGATGTGGAGATTAAATAAACAAGAACTATGGCGTGTGATTCAACATTCTCAAAGTAATTGATATTCCTGTCCATGAGATCATATTCATTTCATTCTTTGAAAAGTCCATTTTTTCATGATTATTATATGTGAGATGTTTGTCTTTCCATAATTATTCTCTTTCTCGCATATAAGCTGAGTGATAACTAACCAATTTCTGAGTGACAAGAGAGATTTGTAGTCGAAGCGTACTATTCAAAGGTTATCTAGTCGTATCTTTGCTGAGAAAAATAAAGTTATGTTGATAAGGCCATGCACACACACACTTCGAGTTGGGAATAATTGATGAAATTTATTTAACCTTTGGGTATTATTAAATTGTTGTGAGACTCTTTGATATATTATTGTGAGACTGTTAGCTGTTTTCAAAATTTTTGGCAATTAAATTCTTACTCTCAGGATAATAGATCGAGTTACCATGTTTTGGAAATCTATTGAGTCATAATGTTTGTGGGTAACATTTCTGGAAACCCTCACGAGACTATAATTCGTCCACTAGAGGTAATCTAGGGGTTTAAAGCCTTGTTGCACGTTTAAGGTAAGTGCAACCGATGATTCCTGCGAAAGTGAGTTAGAATTATATTTCTATTGTTTTGCTCGAGGACTAGCAAAATATAGGTTTTGGAGTATTTGATATTCACCTAATTATTACACAGAATACCACCTAATTTATATTTGTTATTCACTTTGACAATCTATTTTATATTAATTATTTAAATTTTGTATTTTTCAGGATTCAGAGCGTTAACGGATTAATGCGGAGTTCGAGGTGATAATAAGCAATTTGGTATTGACGAGCGGAGACGGGGGCGCAGTTAACCCAACACAATTACCCTAATTGTCTATAAAACCCAATAACCCTAATTTCTCTGGGGGTTCTTCTCTTTTCTTCCCCTCTCTGGGGGCTCTCCCAGCCAACAGCCCCCATACCATCTCCTCCACCTACCTTGTCTGCGTTCTCCCATCATCACGCACACACAGACCACCACCTTCTCTGCCATCACCCGAGCACCACCACCACCACGAAACAGGGGTGTGACAACCCTGTTTCACATCAAATCTTCACCTCGCCACCGAGCACCACCATCATCCACCGTCTTCCTCTCTGCCACCTGGAAACAAGCCGGACAGCACGCGGCCACCCTCAACAGCAACCGAGTAGCAGCCAGCACCGAGCTTTTCTCGGCCTCTCTTCATCTCGGCCTCTGACCACGCCTGCGCAGACCCAACCATCATCACCGAATCCTCCGGTCTATCTCCCTCTCTCTCGCGGGCTCCTGCAACAGCGCTCCTGCGCGTTTCCCGCCTCGCTCTCTATTCGAATCGAAGAGGAAAGGTTGGAGTGCTATCTGCACCCCACCTTTTAACCGTGTACCACCACAGTAGAAGAAGCTGGAGGCTATTTGCACCCACGGGACTGTTCAGAGCATCCACAGTTGCTGATTTGCCGATTCTGAGGAGATGAGTTGCGGCGTACCACACCACAAGGAGATGACCACCACTACCATGGAGAGCTAAACCCTTCGCCAAGGCTAAGATGAACCAATTGGGTTTCAAGAGTTTGTTCTAATTTGACTTTTTATTTTATTATGTGCTTAACTGCAAAACACATTTAATTTCTGAGTATTAGTAAATTACTTTCACCGATTATATCGGATTTTATCTAGACCAGTCGGTAGTTAGAGTTTTCTTTACTACTATTTAAAGCATTAGTTTTAATTGGTTAAGTTAGACTTGTGATTGAGTGTGCCGTAAGAAGACACTCAATGCTAGGAGTTGAAACTTAATAAATTAGACTTGTGATTGAGTGTGCCGTAATAAGACACTCAATGCTTGGAGTCTATAATTTATGCTAAAGTTAATTGTAACATTGGATTTTAAAACTGAATTGTTCTCAACGATCACATCATCGATGCAAGCAAGGGATTCTCATTCCTAAAGCTTCTCGCTGTAGAAAATAATAAGTTAGATTAAAATAACTTGAAAAACTGAATTGGTGGATTCAATGCCTTGGTTTCCCTTCTCATATTCTTAAAAACTTTTCATTTTGCTTTTTAATTTGATTTTTAGTTTAGATATTTTGATTGTTGTAACCCCATCTAAATTAGTTCAAGTCAACTCTGAAATTTAATTGCAACCACAGTCCTTGTGGGATCGACCTGTACTTGCCCTTGTCTACCAGTTAGACATTGTGCACTTGCAGTTATTAAGACTAGGTTAAATTAATCTATTTATTTAGGTTAGTTAAATCTGCATCAAATTTGTGAGGGGAAATTGATCCTCAACATGCCTAGAAATAAACATTTTATTCATGGAGATGTCATAGCACTTGTAGGCTGAGTGTTGGTTGGAGTAACCAAGGAAGACACATGGTCGAGAATGTGACCCGAGTTTGTGAGTGGTGTAGGGACGCAACCAAGGATAGCAAAGACATCCAAAAATTCAAAGTTTTGAGTAATTTGGGATTGAATTAAAAAGGTTTTCAAAGGGTGTTTGAAGATCAAGGAAAGGTGTTGGAACTCTGTTGATCAAATATACAGCAGTTTGGAAGGCATAAGACCAAAAGGAGAAAGGCATTAAGGCTTTGTGAAGTAAGGACAAACCTTTTTCGACAATGTGGCAATGACGACGTTCAGTGGACGAGACATGTTGGGGTGTGTTAGGTGGAGAAACCAAGTGTTGGATACCATGAAATTGAACTAGAGTTTTAAGGCCTTCATATTCACCACCACCATCAGTGTAAATGGTGACAATTGGAGTGTTAAGAATTTTTCCACCATTACTATAAATTGTGCAAAAAGAGAGAAGACATCAGATTTTTTTTGTCATTGGATAAAGCCAACAATACTTAGTATAATGATCAACAAATAGAACATAATAGGAGAATTCGTCTAGTGATTTTACTGGAGAAGGTCCCCAAATATTCAAATACTCCAAATCTAAAAAATTTCTACTTTTAAGAGAAGAAACACCAAAGAGTTGTTTGTGACTTTTGCTATAAAGACAAAAATCACAAAACACACTAGACATAGGTTGATTGGAAAGGAAGGGAAGTTGTTTATTTGAAATCAGGTGACTAAGAACTTTGGAGGAGGGATGACCAAGACGATTGTGCCAGCTACCAAGTGAAGTCTTGACTCCTACACAAGCAAATTTAGACTTTGATGGGGACTCATGTATGGTTGGCCATTCCTACACATCATTTTTGTTCTTCCCTCGTGCGAGCATTGCCCCAGTAGTAAGATCCTTCACAATAAAATAAGAGAGAAAAAATTCAATGGAGGTATTGTTTGTGTTGCAAAATTGTGAGACAGAGAGTAAGTTTTTATGCATAGTAGGCACACAAAGAACATTATTCATTATAAAGGATTTGGAGTGGGAGTGAAGAGAAGATGAACCAGTGTGTGTGATGGGTAGACCTGTACCATAGCCAATGACAATGTTATCGGATCCTTCATAAGGCTTGTGAAGGGAAAGATTGCTCAGGTTCGTAGTGACATGGTGAGAAGCACCGAAGTCGACCAACCAACTTGAAGATGCATCATTAGAACCTCTAATAGTGGCATGATTGGCAGTCAGAGGATTTTCCCGCAACAAGATTGTATGTGCATGATAGCATTGCTTTGCAGCATGCCCACGCTTTCCACAAATTTGACAAACCACATCAAAAATTTTGCCCCCGAAATTGTTATTATTGTGGGATAGTGATTACCGTTTTTGTTTGGAGCATAACCATACCAAGTCTGGCCATTGTTTCTCTTCCCACTGCGATTATTGTTGTAGTTAGATCGAGTGTCGTTGGCTGTCATAGGGGCAAGTGTAGTTTGAGGTTCTTCCCTTTTAAGATAAGTTTCAGACTCAATCAGTTTATCAAGTAGTTCTTCAAATGAGATGATTGTGTCTCTGGCATGAACAGCTGCAAAGATTGGATTAAATGATCTCCCAAAACCATTCAAAACATGCATGACTAGATTGAGATTACCGAGAGGAGCCCCAACCATAGCTAATTCATCTGCAATGACCTTGATTGCTTGGAGGTAATCTGAAACAGAGGAGTCCCCTTGTTTGATTCGCATTAAGCTCTCTTCGAGACCCATGATACGAGATGTAGAATTATTGGCATAAAGGCTTGTAAGCTTTTTCCAAGCTTGTTGAGAAGAGCCAGAGGATGGTAATGGAATGATGGTGGCATCAAGTGAGCCAATAATGGCCAAGAATAATAACTTATCTTGGCGAACCCAAAGATGATAATTTGGGTTTGAAACTATTTTTCCATTTGCTTCAATGGTTTGTGATGGACATGGATGAGTGCCATCAACAAAGCTAAAAAAAAATCATACCCCGGGAGAAGTGCATCAAGTTGAGCTTTCCTTGAGGGATAATTGGTGGAGGTGAGTTTCAATGGCAAATGGGTGGAGTTGAAAGTCATGAGAGTGGAGGATGAGATTGTAATGGTGGAAGGAGATTTTGGGCTCTGATACCATATAAAAATGAATGAAGATTTCTAAGATAGTTTTCTAGGAATGATTTTCAATGATTTGTATCAATATACAAGTGAGTATTTATCGACAATGAAACTCACAAAAGCATTCTAAATCTAAGCCATAAATTAGGGAAGCAATCATGGAGGAATTGAGGGAAATTGCTTAAAGTCACGTGACTATTATTTTTTCCTAATAACATTCGATCGTGTGATGGTCAATGAATTGTTTGAGGTGCGGTGATGGAGTTTAAGCAAAGTTTGAAAGATTTGGGTCAAGTAATTGAAGTAAGAATTGAAAGGTGCATAATCTAATCAATTAAGTAAATTTTTTGCAACACATGAAAAACTATGCCTTACTTCTAAAGAAGATATTGAATTGGATGTCACAGGATGGACTTCTTTTCATCGACCATTTATGCCACAAGACTTTTCCCTATCACTATGAGGTATTTATTTTGTGTTTATAAGTCTTTGAGGAAATATAAACTTAATTCAATGAAAAAATAAAATTTTACAGAGAGATCATAAGTTACCTATATTACGGATGTGCATTTTGTTGTTATAGCCTCTTGACGATGATGACTAGTTCACGGAATACTCTTTATGTGGTAGTAACATCCTTATACCGCCAGCTGCGTCTTTCCTTCTGTATTTCCAGGTGAGTTCTTCAAATCAAAGGGTCCAAAAGATAGAATTGTACTAATTAATTGTCTTACATTATGAACCGGTTTAGTATCGTAAGTTTGAACTTGTCTAGAGAGCCAGGCCAGGCCTAATACCCTTCATCATCCTAGAGATGCTCATAATGCCCTAATTGAACACAATCACACGCACATAAAGCCCCCCTAGCACTAGAGGCCTGGCTCTCTAGATTTTTTGCGTAAGTTTACAATACCGTTTTTATGCTACAATTTTTTGCATTCCTTACCTCGTAGGATGATGTCTTAGTTGTGAACCATTGGATTGTTAATGGGACACATTTTTCACGTTGCAGGTAAAAAAAATGTATTCATCCAGCCTATATTGCTATGATATTGTAAAAAAATTGGTGATGAATTCATGCATGATTTATTTATGGCACAGTGAAGAGTGATTGAAAAGATTAGACGCCAAGATTGATGCTATAAAAGTTGTACTAAAGCCATTTTCAGGGAGTGATGAAGCATCGATGAAGATGATTAACTTCTTGCGCCATTCATACTTATCTGGAATTGAAATGTTTGGATATAACAATGGTGAAGAATGGATGATTTCTCATGTTCTCTTCAAAAGGAAGTGAATAACTAATCTAGTTTAGCAGAACTTAATAGAGAATAATTTGAGCCATCATGAATGCAATATTTTTCACTCATGATCCGTCCATTTGTGCATTGTTTATACTGATTGTTTTAGCTTAATTTCACTCATGAAACTAACAATTGTTGATGAATATTATACCCTAAATTATTTTTTTATGATTTTATCACTTATGCAACTATAATAAATTTTTATATTACGAATAAAATTATATAATAAGCAATAACCTTAAAAATATATATATCTTTGAATATATAACCAAAAATTCTGATATATCAATTTCGACTAACTAAAAAAGTTCCATCCATTTCAATCAAGAGTCTACTAAAAAAAAACTCATCATTCTCTTCAAAAATTCAAGGAGCTTTTCAAGATTGAACTATTTGTACCATTACAACCTCCACCGCCACAAAATCATCATCAACACCAGTTATTCAGACCTTTTTTATAACCAAAAGAGAAGTCAATTTTATATAAAGTTTACTCCAGTTATTCAGATTTTTCTCAATCCCACCCATCCCGTCCCGAACGTTTTTTACTTACTATTATTTATTATTAATTTTAATATTTTAATTTTATAACCAAAAGATAAGTCAATTTGATATAAAGTTTGGAATTATTATTTCAACAACAACAAAAAACATAATAACTAAGAATACCCTTTATTTTAAATGTACATTATTGAGCTGTGGACATTTATATTTATGGAAGAAAATATCATGACACTTCTCATCATATCCAAATGAAAAAGCATGATTACTCATTAATATGGACATAAAGAAGATTTCCCTCCCCGTCCCACCCTCAATTGTTTTGCATTATCAAACAATTTATAAGAGTAAGCATTTTGATCAATAATGACACTATGTTGTCAAGGATAGTTTGTTTTTGTCTCATATAACTAAAATAGGATATCGTACAATTATATCATTGCGATAATAAAAGAAAATGTTATTTTTAATTTGTGTATTCGATAATAAAATAAATTTGCATTCTTCATTTGGATATTTAGTTGCCTTGGAATTAAAAAAAAATCCCTCTCTTATATTTTTATATAAAGTCTTGACAATTTTTTTATGGTCTTTGAACCATGTCATCCCGTTCGGTCCTGAACAAGTTTGGAATGGGACAAGGTCGGGATGAGATCTATCTCGTCCCGTGCCCACCCCTATGCAAGATATTGTAAAAATATTGTGGTTCACAACGCATTTCTAAAGTTATTAATTAAAAGTTCTAATTTTTAGTTTGTAACTTTGGATGCAAGTTTTTACGAGTTCTTGAAAAATTTTAAAGAACATCAAATAAGAAAATACCAAGAAACCACAAATTTCGTGGGAAAGATCGAAGTGTTGTATCCCTAACGTCTCACTATAATGATACTCTTGTTGTTCCAATGCATAACTTGAGAGTGAGTTGTTACAATGAAGTGGATACTGATGTAGAACACTAAGCTATCCAATTCTTGAAAGATTTTGAGTGAAAATAGAATGGTGAAGTTTTAAATTTCTTTTGAGATTTTACTCTATAGATTTACTGTTATAGTGTCTTGTAAAATCAGCGTTCATATCCTATATAAAATAGGCGACTTATTGGTTTAGAGATAACTAAGTTATTATAGCAATAATAACTTTGTTATCTCTAAAACAAAGTCGTCTATTTTATATAGGATATAAAGGATGTCTTTGCAAGAAACTAAAATAGCAAATCTTATACATACTAATAATTAACAATATTGCCTAACAGAAACATTCTCCTACTAATATAAAAATCTTATAGAAAACCGAAGTTATATTCAAAATAGAACATGAACATTAGTCTTCTATTCTGGAATAATTTGCATTCATGCTATGCATTGGAACAAGAAAGGCATCATTGTGGCGAGATGTGAGGAACAAAACACTTAGATCTTTCCAACGACATTTGTGACTTATTCTTCTTTTCTTCTTTGATGTTCTTTAAAAAAATGTATGAACTTGTAAGAGCTTATCATCAAAAGTTGCAAACTGAAAATTAGAACTTTCAATCAATAACTTAATAAACCACATACTTTTCACAATATCTTAATATGGATCATCAAAGTTATATCTCGCATTCTCCTTTTCTTTGAACAAACTCATCCTCAAGTTTGACTAAGCATAGATTTGGATATGATCTACTTATTATGTGAGAAAAGACAAAGAAGTGAATTTTGAAAAAAAAAAAAATTAATAATAGAGGATTGGAACTAGGGGTGGATACGACAGAATGGACCTCATCCCTATCCCATTCGTTCGAGATTGGGACGGGATAGACCTCGTCCCGACCTCGTCCCGACCTCGTCCCATCCCAAATGGGTTCAAGACGAGACGGGATGAGCATGTACTAAATAATCCTCCAATGAAGAATAACAAAAAAGTTCATCTCACATTGCTCACGCACAAATAATGCCTAATTTATGTACATATAACTTTCATTATAACAAAATATTTAGTGAAACTTAATTAAATGAAAAAATATATTGTTTTACAGAGAGATCATGGGTTACCTATATTCACTACATATGTGCATTTTGTTGTTATAGCCTCTTGACGGTGATGACTGGTTCACGGAATACTCTTTCCGTGGTAGTAACTTTTATACCAACTGCGTCTTTCATTCTATATTTCCAGGTGAGTTCTTCGAACCAAAGGGTCTTTTTATATTTTACGACTTTACCTGAGTAAATAAAATTAAGGAAACAAGCCCTTACTAACTAAAAACATCAAAAAACAAAAAACAAAATCCAGATCAAAATCATCAAAGCTCTATACCTTATTCTCAAGGAGAATAAACCTTATTCAAGAGATTAGGCCTTATTCACCAAGGACCTAATTCACCAAAAGGCTGACTTAAAAACTAGAGTGAAAGCAAGAGTTGGACCTTATTCACCAAGAGTTAGGCCTTATTCACCAAGGAAAGGCCTAATTCACTAAATAAATAAGCAAATAAAATGATCAGGTTTAGACTTACTGCCAATCACAGCAAAAAGTTCCCTTGCTTGCTGCCCAAAGCACCAAGAAATTCCAAGCACCAACTGCATACTAACACCTCAGAACCAAAACATCCTGCTGCCAAGAAAACAAGTGAACGCCTTGCTACCAAGAAAAAACCATGCACTGTCCAGCACCCTGCACCGTCTTTAACCAAAAACATTTTGCACTGTCCAGCACCCTGCACCATCCTGAAACCTCGCTAGAATATGCTGCCAAATGTTCACCAAAACATCAACCAAATGCACACCTTCAAGCTGCCAAATGCTTACCAAGACAGTTCCAGTTATTAAGGCAGTGTGTTGTCTCTCTGTCTTTGCGCAATACAAGTAAGAACCTGCCAGTGACTTCCCATTCCACTGCAGCATGTTGTCCAAACACAACAATGCAACCCTTATCTCCGCTAACAAGTATATCACCATTAATGAAGGCATAGACATGAATATCACGAGCACCTCAAATATGTCGTCTTATTATTATCAAGAATAAGCAGAGATTTCGGCCTACAAATATGTCGTCTTATTATTATCAAGAATAAGCAGAGATTTCGGCCTATTTGGAAGCAAGTCCCATGAATAGGATCGAGATACATGTTCCTCTTGAGCCAATCTATCCAACGCATCCGTCACTAAATTTGTCTCCCTGAAGACATGATTACAATGGCACACTAAAGAATTACTAATTTCTCTTGTCTCCCTCCACCAATTGATAAGTGGCCAAGGAATATTTGCTTCCCAAAAAAAACCATTGCTTTACCAACATAGAGTCCATTTGAATCATGCATTTACGAATCCCTTTCAGTTTGCAAAATTTCAAACCTTCTAGTAGAGCCCTGGTTTTCGTTGCATTATTAGACCCGTCCCCAAAGAAACATCGCCTGGCTGCCACAAAACTACCCTCATCATCTATGACCACAAATCCACCAGTTGTTGTATTTTCAATGCAAGATCCATCCACATTTAGATCAAACCATCTTGTTGGTGGGAAAGACCAATAAACCACTCGGGAAGGAGGCACCACCTTCTTAGCCTGAATACCCAATCTGTGCAACAAAACACCATTACCTTCCCTATCCTTCGGAATAAAAAAAAATTGGACACACATCAAATCCAATAATAAACTTTGATAATCACATAGCAAGTCAACCACTCCTTTCCTTCATAAAGTTTCTTATTTCCCGTAATCCAGATTTCCCATAAGATAAAGAGAGGGGTGAAATGAGTGAGGATACCCAACAGAGAAAGTTGTTTCGCCCTCCTAAACCACGCATTTAACATAGTGTAAACTTCGACCGGTCTGTGCACATGGATATCAAACACAAATTCGAAATGTCTCCACTCTCTTCTAGCTAATTCGTCCTCCAAGAACAAATGTTTGGTAGTTTCATCCCCAAAATTATTGCAACAGCTACATTTAGAGGCTAGCTGAAAACCAATCCTTCTTAATTCTCCATCTACAGGCAAAACCCTTTTAATGATCTTCCATATGAATATAGAAATTTTAGTAGGTAATAAAGGATGCCAAATCCATTTCCAAAACTTATCATGTTGTCCCCTACTTCGAAGAATTTTACATACTGAACTAATAGAAAACTTACCGTCATTATTTGGCATCCAAATTCTGACGTCTTTTTCTCCTTCCTCTCCTTGTAGTCTTCTACTGTATAGGTCTTGTGTTTTTCTTTGCAACGCTGGGACTAAAGATCTAAAATTTTCTCTATGCATTTGCCTTAAGGAAGGTCATTTGTCATTTGTTTATGCCTGCCCAGTACGATAAAAAGTGTCAACCCTTGAACCAGTGTTCATCGAAGAAACTAACAAAACCTTTAGTGATCTTCCATGAAGAGTTGTCTATTAAAAAATTTTAAACACCATCAACTCTTTCACAAAAGGAGAAGCACCAACTTTTACCTCTTGCCTCCTAATAGGGACCCGTGCCTTTAATATTTATTTTTCATGAAATTTGCCCATAGGAAATTGATATTTGTTAGATTCCACAACGACTTAATCCAAAAAGGCTTTATTATACAATCCAGACTTTGCACACTTAGTCCCCCCTCTTCCGTTGGGACACTGAGTCTATTCCATGCAACTCATTTATGTTTATGTCTCCTTTCGTGATCCCCCTAGAAAAAATTAGCAATCTATTTATGAATATTCTCCAAGACTTTCACAGGAACACACGTCGTAACTATGGTGTAAACTGGCATTGACAAAAGTACATGTCTAATAAGAATAAGTCTCCCCCCCCCCCCCCCCCCGGAGAAAGTAATCTTGCCTTCCAACCTTGAATTTTATGTTGTATTTTGCTAACCAATTCATCAAAATAAGTTATTCTGCATCTGCCTTGATAAATGGGTACCACAAGGTATGTGAAAGGGGATTACTTAAAATTGAATCATGTCCATTGTTTAATAAACACTATTTTTTCAGCCTGAACTTTCTCATCAATCATAAAAGAACTTTTGCCAATATTTATTTTTTCCTCTGATGCACGGCAATATCTATTTAGAAAATTCATATACCTCTCAATGGACTGTTTCATCAGCATATAAAAGATGGGAATCGAAGTACAAGCCGTAGGGGTATGATAAAAACCATCTTCCCCCACGAAAAGCTCGATTAATCTCTTTGTTTAATACTTCTGCGGCAATAACAAAGAAAAATGAGAGAGTGGGTCGCCTTGCCTAAGACCCCTTGATGATCTGAAATGCCCATCATATCTACCTTGCTACCAGTGTTCTAAAAATCGGCCTAGGCGCTAGAAGGTGGAAAACCGCCCAGATTAAGGTATTATGCTTAACTTTTGTAATTGATAAGGTATTATGCTTAACTTTTATAAATTATTAAAGTTATAATACAAAACCTAAGACCGCCTAGGCCCCTAGGCGCTAGGCACCTGCTCGCCGCCCGCCCAGCGCCTAGGGATTTTTAGAACACTGCTTGCAACAACACCGTAAAGCCACATTGTGTAACACAATTAGAAATGATATGACATATTTTGTTGTCAAAATCGAATATGCGCATAATCGCCAAAAGATACCCCCATTCAATTCTGTCATACGCCTTTTCCATATCAAATTTGAAAATAACATTGTTGCCAATTACCTTTTTCCCAATCTCCCTCATTAGTTCTTGAGCCAACCTAATATTTTCAGTAATAAATCTACCTTGCACAAAGGTCCCCTGCTCCAAAGAAATAATTTTTGGAAGAATGCAAGCCAATCTTTCGCATAAAATTTTGCTAAAAACCTTATACACTACATTGCAAAGGCTAATAGGCTTGAACTCAGAATAATAGGATGGCTCCTCAATTTTGGGAATAAGTGCAAGGAAATTGGCAGTGAAAGTACCTGGCCTAGCTTGGCATTCAAAGAATTCTTTCACAGCTTGCCACATGTCGTGACCAATAATATCCCAGCATGAAAGAAAAAAACTGGTTGTATAGCCATCCGGACCAGGGGTGCTGTCTTGGGAAATACTGAAAACTGATTTTCTAACTTCCTCTAAATTCGGCGGCTTCATGAGATCGTCACATTCCTCTGTCTGAATCAACTTGATACCCTTCGGACATCAACAGATTTTGAAAAAACCGATTTTCCTCCAAAATAATATTTTTTTGATCTGTAATTACATTCCCTGCTAAATCATATATCTTAGTTATCGCCCTTCTCTTTTGTTTGGCTTTCACAGATGAAAAGAAAAATTTTGTGCATGCATCCCCTTCTTTAAATTCTTTTTCTCCTGATTTTTTTTTTCAATATGTTTCTTCTTGCACCATTGCTAGTTTGAGTTCAGCCTGACATCTGTTCAAGTTGACATTGTCATTGACATCCCATCTCTGCATCAAACTGAATTCCAACTATTCAATTTCATCTTCAAACCTTCTAGTTTGACTGAAAATATTTCCAAGAGTTTCCTTGTTCCATATTTTCAATGCACCCCTCAACCGCTTTGGTTTCAAGGCCAGAATGAACATCGCCCATGTTCCTTCACAATATGTGTTCCAATTTCTATCTACAAGTCCCAGAAAATCATCATGAGTAGACCAAATTCTTTGAAATTTAAAAGGAGATATACCTGCCCTCGGAGTGATTAGCAAATAGACCAGTAAAGGGGCATGATCAGAGCAAGTTCTGAGGTGTTCAACTCGAGTATGTTGCATATTCGCTAACCAATCGACATTCCCCAATAAGCGGTCTAGTCTCGCCCAAGTTCTATTGTCACCTTCAGATTATTACATCAAGTGAACTTCGGACCAAAAAATCCACAATCTGAAAGCCCACAAGCCGAAATACAATCTGAAAAGTTTGATATATCCAATTGACTGAGCGGACGTCCACCAAGATTTTCTCCCCCTTCTGCAATAACATTAAAGTCTCCTCCAATAATCCATGGTTCAAACATTCCCATGGCAATGTGTTTCATTTCTTCCCATAGACTTCGCCTTTCATGTACTACGCATTTTGCATATACGAATGAAATATAGAAGAATCTATTTGAAAATAAGATAGACACCTTGCAATGCATGATCTGGTCCGTGCTCCTTAATATGTCAACTTTTAATTCATTGTCCCAAAACACCTAGATTTTACCCCCAACATTGTCATTAGTCGCAAATAAAGGTAAACATACCTTACCTCCAATCTCCTTGTTCCTCGAAGCATGAATCATAGGCTTGACAATAGCTAATAGTTTCACCAACTTCTTTAATTTGCAATGGGTAGCCCGATTGCCAACCCCCCGTGCATTCCAGAACATGATGTTATCTATCATCACTACTGGCTGGGGTAGACATGTTTCTTATCACTCTGTGTTCCCCAGACGGAGGCCCATTCTTTGAATTCTTTTTTTTTCTTTTTTTCCTAGCTTCATCTGATTGGTACCCAGTTTCGACTACATTAATGGACGTTGTATTAGCATCGGACTCATTTTTCGAAAGCATATCTCTACCTGGCATTATGTTACCTTCAAATTTCTGATTATTGAAAATTGTTGTTGCGTCCACCAAGTTTTTGTCTTCTTCAAAAGTCACCATCTTTGTATTTTTAAACCCTTCAAAATTCTTTTTTCCGACCTAGATCTGGCATGTTCATGGGTTGTATTTGTCCCCTACAACATGCTGGTATCCGATTTTTTTGTCGCCTTGCGTATTGGCTCCTTGATCTAGTCAAAGTACATCAGTCCCCTGCAATTTCTCGGTCCCTATTTCCCCTATTTTATCAGTTGTAGCATGATCTGCCTATTTATTTATTGATTGCGTGCCCCGTTTCAGGATCCTAACCTTCTTCTGCTCCATCAAAGCTCTAAGTTTCACTGAAGTGTTTTCGCCAGCCTTTGTTTCATCTGAATTACTATGTGCCTGTAAACTTTCTGAACTACTATCACCCACGAAAGGCACAATCCATAATAGAGCAGCACTTGATGTTTCTGAAACTGATTTTGAACCATTACTTTCATTAGTATCCAATGCCCTTTCCGTTTCGCTAACGGTATAGCCAGCCTCCCTTAATCCTTCCTGAGTAGTTTTCACACGTTTGTTTTCTTCTTTCGCTACTATTTTTCCTTCCAATGGTTTTTCTTTGGAAACCGAGATATCAACTTCCTGATTTTGTATTGAGTCCTTTTCACCCCCCACACACCCCCCCCCCCCCCATATTCTCATCTTTTGTTGAAGCATCAACTAAAGTTGTGAATATGTTTGCCAAATTTAATTGGTCATATTCTTCACCCAAATATTTTTTTCTTACCTTTTCCTTCTAGAGCACTAATAATTTCTACTCCTTGACTATCTTTCGCCCCACTCGTCCCTATATTCTCTTTTGTTTCTTTCGATTTTATAGTAACAAGAACATAAATTTGCTTCACCACGTTTTGTACTTGTTTCTCCATATTTTGAACTTGCTTGACCTTATCTGATTTCTTTCTTTTTTTCTAAATCCCTTTCAAACTTTGGATTTTCCTTCTTCCCGCCCGAGAGTTTTCTGCAATAGTCTTTTTCATTACCAATTATTGTGCAGTGCTTGCAGTACTTGAAACCTGGATACTCCAGTTTTGGCCAAAATCCACCATACTTAGGACTCTCAAGCCAAATTCTGGACGGTAAAGGTTTAGTAACCTCCATCTTGACACACTTGCGTGCGACCTTTGATCGCGCAAAATATCTCGTACCATCATCGATCCTTAGAAAACTGCCAAAAGAGTTCCCTATCGCCTTCATGATTACAGAAAGAAGAGTGCAAAAGGAAGATTTGGGAGTTCAACCCAGATCGGAACCAACTCTAGATCTGCCCGTAGGCTAAAACCCGAATGCCAATGGAAGATTTTGTGTTGTACACCCCGGATAGTGAAAGAATCCTTAGAAATAACTTTTTTTACTTCAACCTCCGATTGTAAATAAACAAGCACATATCTTTGATCTAGGAGTCCCATAATGAACTCACCCAAAATACCCAAAGATTTGTGAATAGAATCCCTGATCGAGTCTAGGGATAGCTGAAAGCTTGAAAACTTCAACCCCACCACGTGATTAGACACTTGGTATTCTCCCCTTGATACATCCGAGTCGGATAGCAATAAAGTCGAGCCGCCATCCTTTCTGTAACTCGTAGAGTCGGTCGGTTTGTCCTCCATATCGTCCTTCATTGCCTTGCCAAGTACTTGCGCAAAGTTGCGCTTAGTCTGCCAGTCCTCCTCCTTGCCAGCCAAAGGGGAATCTCCCTTGGCTGGCATTGCGGCCTCCATGAAACCTTATCCGCCTCCCTAATCCACGATCAAGGTTTGTTCCTACGCAATAGGAATGGCTGAGATTAGATTAGAACCCCGAAAAAATTAATCCCCAGAGTGCCCCTCCAAATCGCCTCAATCTAAATAAGTTTTCCACAAGAAGCTGCAACTTCCTTCACCTATTGATGAAAATCAAAGGGTCCAAAAGATAGAATTGTACTTGTGACATTATAAACCGTTTAATATCATTAGTTTACAAACGTTTTTTATGCTACAGTTTCATTGCATTCCTTACCTCACAGGATGATGTCTCAGTTGAAAACCATTGGATTGTTAATGGGACACATTTTTCACGTAGCAGGTACAAGAAAATTATTCATCCATCCCATATTGCTTAGGACTGTAAAAAATTGGTGATGAATTAATGCATGATTTGTTTATGGCACAGTTTAGAGTTGTTGAAAAGATTAGATGCCAAGGTTGATGCTATAAAAGTTGCACTAAAGCATTTTTCAGGGAGTGACGAAGCAGCAATGAAGATGATTAACTTCTTGCGCGGTTTCTACTTATCTGGAATAGAAATGTTTGGATATAACAACGGCGAAGAATGGATGTTTTCTCAAGTTCTCTTCAAAAGGAAGTGAATAACTACTCTAGTTTGACGGAACTTAATAAAGAAATAATTCACATCTCGAGGCAGATGGACGGTGCCTGGTGGCCACCAGGCACACCACCAAGCACTTTAGAATTTCCCTAAAGAATAATTTGAACGATCGTGAATGCAATAATTTTCACTCATGATCCGTCCATCTGTGCATTGTTTATACTGATTGTTTTAGCCTAATTTTTAGCCAGTTTTCATACAAGTGTGCTGCAACCAAACTAGGTCACAAACACTGAAACCAAGCCCAACTGAATCCACCCTCAAGCCTACATTTGGTTGGGTTCGAGCCCAATCAATTGCTAGATCTCAATCCATAATTGGGCCTAACAACGTTCAGTCCAATTAAAACTATCACTGGTGATTAAGGCACACCTTGACTCATCTAATTAGCTTTAGATAACCCTTTGTCCGCATACAGTTATGCCACCCTAATGGGCACTATCAGTATTATCAATACAATCAAATCCTACATCTATTTTCAAACAAAGCTTTTTAGTTTACCATCCGAATTTCTCCAAAGCTTTTTACATCAAGATACCCCAAACAAACACATGTTTTTAGTTTACCATCCCGAATGTTTTTAGTTTACCATCCGAATGTCAAAATTTCAAACACATTTTGACCGCGACGCTACATGCATCCTCACATAACACTATTCTAATAGAATCTTTTGCTTAACCTATAAATTGCCATCATTATCTTGTATAATTAAGTACCCCACACCACACTTTGTTTGATTGATTAGTCAAATTGTTTCCTTTCTTCATTTTCCACTTCCCTCAGTAGTGATTACATCACTTGCGTGCAAGTGTGGACTCTTGTTGTAACCTCTCTTTTTTCTCCTCCTCCCAAAAAACCAATCTCTTCCATTCACTTTGGACCTAATGTACACTTCTCTCTCTCTCTCTCTCTCTCTAAAAACAAAAACAAAAACATCTTTTTTTGATATCTTATCTTACAAAACCATCAGCAATTGTATAGCTAACCAAACCTTTACAAGTCCTCAACACTAGATTCTTTGTTTTTTGAATCATTTAATCATATTTAATATGTTCTTATTCCATATATAATTAGATTAAGAGGATACAGGGCAACATACACAGACAGATTTAATGTGTAATTATCCTTTATATAAAACCGGTGGTTGATTAAGTCTATTCTCTAATTAATCATTTTTAAGGAGGAAATTGCTTCTTCTTTTTTTTCTCCTTGAGGAAATGATTTAAAATTTTCCACATTGCATACAAAAGTTGTAATAATGCATTATGTATCTTACAAGATTAAATCGAATATCTAATATTACAATTACAAGAGAAACCATAAACTACATTTTGAAAATATAATTTTTTTTCAAATTTTAGACTTGTAATTTCATCCGCCACGAATCTACCACTGAACTGATAAAGCCCCATTCTCATTTCATCACCAAACGGATGATTCGCATTCTAAGCAACAATGAACTTTCTTAAAGTTGGTCTAATTACTAAACACAAAACATCCTATCAAACAAAAAAGTAAACAGAAAAACACATCATGGGCCCGGGCCCTGGGCCTAACCAAGTTTGAGAATATCCAAACAAACCAACACCTGCTCAGTCTGAGTAGCGAGTCATACAAGGGAGAACTTACGTGGCAACAAGTGGTGGTCACCCATTACACGTGGCAAGATGGACTTTCTAGGTGGCATGCCTTGCTGGCTTTGACTGATATCCAAACCCATCATACTTATGACACCTCACCGGTGACGTGTGGATTTTATGATACATAGACCGACCAATAACGAATAACTGAATCATGTCGGCGAGTGTTTTGTTTGCTTGACAAGTTGGAAGTCTGGAGTTGTGCATGTATTAGTGGAGATGTACCAAATGTTGCGGTCCATCCGCAAGTGACCACACATGATTGCCCCTGCGTGACTGCTTGCTACACCAATTTTTTGGCGTTTGGTGTCTCCAACTTGGAAAGGAGCTTACCCTTCTCATCACGGACCTTTGCCTGGCCTACAAACTTGGTAACCCAAGCTTTAGGTGTAAAATGTTCGCCAGACAGCATAATTAAATTATCGAAAGTGTGGTGATTCAATGAGGTTAACCTCATGACACTCGGGTGCATCTGCCGATTGGCAGATTAAATAGATTTAGATGAAGTCATTAAAAATATGATAAGATTTAGTTTCCTAGAATAACACCAACTTCTTAATTTAAGGTGTTTAGCAAAATTGCATTTCCTCTTTTTCATTCTTATGTTTATCGTGAAATTAAGTGATCTCTCACTGTTTTTTTCTTCTTCAAACAAATCTAAGTATTAATAGTAGATTTGGTTTGTATCCAATAGATTTTGTGAAAAATCGTTGATCATTGATATTAAGGTTTTCTTGGAGATCATCGAATTTACGATTTGTAGATTTTGGATATGAGTTGAAGGGAATGCAAATATGCTATCAATTACCAAAGTTGGGAACATTAGAAGAAAATTTTTTAGACAAAATTATAGTTTTAATGGTCATTGAAGGAGCCCAAAAGGATATAGGCATGGATTATCCTTCAAGGAGGTTGTTCATACCCTTGTACTAAGAGGGATTAGGGGATGGTTGCCAAAAATTCTGAACAACAAATTGTCAAAATAATTTCTTCTTTTTTTTTCATTGCTTTATTGAACCCATATATGCGATCAAAGAAGAAGGAAGAAGATAGTACTGGAGTTTCTATATGGCAGCGACTACACCACACCACCATATCCTCTTCCTCACACCACCATTGAGTTTTTTTTTTTTTTTTTAACTTTCTCACACCACCTATATAAACAAAAATCATCCATTTTTTTCCCTCACCATTCAAATCGACAATGGTTCCTCCTTTCCCCATTCGAAATTTCTTGCAAATCTCTTCAAAATCTCTCCCCACACTCAAATCTCCTCCCTCTCCCTCGAAAACTCTCAAAATCCCCTCAAAGTCGAAACCCTTAAACCCAAACTCAATAAATATGCATAACTCAATAAAGAAACTCAAAACGAAAAAAACGCAAAATAGGGTAACTTTCAACCAATTTAAACCCTCAATTGAGACCGATTCTCAACCTCATCCTAGTACTCGTAGTTATCTAATAGATACAACTTAAATCACTTGAAAATGTGCAAATATGTCTCGCAATAAAAACGAGATAGTGTTCCTGACTTTCGGCCAACTTTACTAGAGTTTTGATAAGACTTGCTATTATACAGTGCCTACCTGATTTGGGTGAGTTCCTGATTGATCTTATGAGATCTCGTAATATCTTCTTATATGTGAAGAAGAAGTAAAGATTTTTCCTCAGGGGATAAGTTTGTCTTTCATTTTCTGTCGCTTTATGCATGATGCCACAGCCAAAAAGAAGGTTGACAGAGCGGAGCTCTGATGGATGCAACCTTAGGTTTTGAGTTAGTTAGTTCACAGCACCCCAGGCATTCCTTTCTTGAGATACACCTTCGTCTGCCTCCTTCTGTTCCAGTTCCAGTTCCTTTTTGTAGGGCAGATCGGCGGGTTGAAGATGTTTGCACTTCGTTTCGAGTTTCATGTCGCCACTTTCAAATCATCCTAGTAAGGTGATTTGACGGAGCAATTAATTGTCTGCGTTCCTTCGCTTTCTGTTTCAGACGCATTACTTTCACCGCCTTCTCTTCTGGAAGCGGATTAGCAGATCAGAGTCTCTATCATTGTTTAAGCGGATAAATACTTGCATCAGACTTAGATACTTGTAATGTATAAAGTGAAGGCGCAAATGGTCTTGGCTCGAATTGCATAATCTCTCTAGCGAAGTGTCTTTGTTTTTTAAAGCTTGCGAAGTTACAGAATAGTGGACTTCATGTTGGTGACCAGTTCCTTGCTGATTAACAACTCTTATAGTAGGTGTTCGTTTATTGAAGTATCGTTACTTAGTTCTTTATTAGTCTGGATTGCATTGCTATCTCTGACTTCTGACTCTCCACATAGCTACTCTTTGATTATCGGGGCTCCTCCGCCCTTATAGAGTGATTCTCCTATTTTGTCTAGGCCCGGTGCTTAACATGTTTGTTCTGTAGGTTCGAGCTGCAATTGGCAACAATTCAGCTATTTGACTGTTGCATAATGGTTGTTTCTTGCTGCAGGTTGATCTCTTCAGATAGTCCATTGGGCCAGATTAGTTGTATATTTTATGCATTAGTGAAGAGTGGAAACCACTGCCTCCATATGATGAAACCACGACCATCCCTGAATAATATTGTAGGTGGACGAAGCATCAACTTTTGGAAACCACTGCCACCATGAACTTTTGGACAAGGTACTTCCTTAATTACGACTTTCTCGCCACCACTATTAGATTGATCTTCCCGATGGAAAAACACTTTTCTCCACTGAATCCGACCATGGGGGTTAAGTCTTTCTCCTATAGTTGCATGTTACGAAATGCACTTAGGAACAGGACATTGAGTAAGCTTTTTGTGTCCACCAAGACCCTATTTACCCCGCAGTACACTCTGCGAACATAAATTTTTTAGGAAAGATTGTGCAACTTTAGTAAAATTATCATAACTTGTTCATTTCAAAACATTTTCAAGTGATTCAAGTTGTGTTTATTAGATAAATCAGAGCACTACAACTTTTATGTTTTGATCAACTTGAGAATCGATCTCGATTGAGCACATAATCTTGCCGAAATTCAGGAACACTATCCCATTTTCATTGCAAGACAGATTGCGCGACTTTTATAAAATGACCATTACTTGCTCATTTCAAAATTTTTCAAGTTGTGTTTATTAGATAATTTAGAATACTACAACTTTTGTTTTTTGATCAATTTTAGAATTGATCTCGATCGAGCACATAAGTTGGGCGTAAGTCAGGAACACTATCCCGTTTTTATTGCGAGACAGATTTGCGCGACTTTAGTAAAATGATTATAACTTGCTCATTTCAAAACATTTTCAAGTGATTCAAGTTGTGTTTATTAGATAATTAAGAGTATTACAATATTTGTGTTTTTTTAGGTTGAGAATCGGTCTCAATTGAGGGTTTAAATTGGTCGAAAGTTACCCTGTTTTATGTTTTTTTCGTTTTGAGTTTGGGTTTCTCTGTTATATTAAGTTATGCATATTTATTAAGTTTTGATTTAAGGGTTTCGACTTTGAGGGAATTTTGAGAGTTTTCAAGGGAGGGGAGGAGATTTGCAAGAAATTTGTAAGAGATTTCGAATGGGGGAGGGAGGAACCATTGTCGATTTGAATGGTGAGGGGAAAAAATGGATGACTTTTGTTTATATAGGTGGTCTTAGAAAGTATGGTGGTGTGAGAGAGTAGAATGGTGTGAGAGAGATGAAATGGTGGTGTATTGTAGTCGTCGTCTTTCTATATTTGAGGAGTTTGTTCCAGCAATTGAATCTATATATTAGAAAATTAAATCTTTTCATTTTAATTGATTTATCAATTTCATCTAGATTTATTTAATTTGATGGCTTGAAATTATGCCCTCACGAGTAATCAGAAGGTTAACCTCATTGAATCATCATTCAAGTGTTTAATTATTAATATATCATAATTATTTAGACAACAACTCATTAATTACCATACAACATACAGATACACACCTGTCCCTAAAACCAATCAATCAGTGGAAACATCGCTATATACCCACACTGGAAATTTTGGGAGCAATGGGCCAATATCAAATATTCCATTATTCAATATACGGCCACGATCGTGATCACTATTTTAATTGATAAACATGAGGGGAGTTAACTTAGTATTATATGCTCAGGTGATTATTTATCAAACAAATAATAAGATATATAGTAATATTGTTAACGTGGCAGAGAAGGACGTAGCCTAAACACAATTGATTCAGACGGCAACCATTGTACGCTATCATTTAACAACAGACAACCGACTTCGCAGATGAGATGATAGAGATAAAAAAGAAAGTCCAAGTGGGCTGGGCAACAACGGCGTCCCTAGACCTCCCTATTTAAACCTCTCCACACACACATATTTATTTTCCAAAATTATAAGTAGAGAATTAAAGAAACCAAAACATAAGATACCCATTTGGTTTCATCAATTTCTCCGTATTGGGTATCTGTTATTTTACTTTGTTCATCCATGGAAGGTGGAGGAGGGGTTTGTTGTTCATCTTCATCAAACAGTAGTGGTGGTACTAAGGCAGAGCACCACCAGCCATGTAAGAGGCAGAGGCAAAGACAGAGAGACAAGCCATATAGAGGTATAAGGATGAGGAAATGGGGGAAATGGGTAGCTGAGATTAGAGAGCCTAATAAGAGGACTAGAATCTGGCTTGGATCTTACTCCACCCCTATAGCTGCAGCTAGAGCTTACGACACAGCGGTCTTCTACTTGAGGGGTCCTTCAGCTAGACTCAATTTTCCGGAATTCTTGGTGGAGAAGGATGGGTTGGATGACATGTCTGCAGCTGCTATTAGGAAGAAAGCAACCGAGGTTGGTGCCAGAGTTGATGCAATTGAGACTGGTGGGTTGATGTCACCTGCTGCATCTGTTTTCAATCAGCAGCAGCAGCACAAGTTGTGTAAGAATCCTGATTTGAATGAGAAACCAAATCCAGAAGATGGTTCAGATGATCTATGATGATGATGATGATAAGTTCGTGTTGTGGCTATGTTTATGGTGGGGTAGTTTGATTTTATTTTTGGTAATTAGTGAGGTAAGAAAGTTGGGTTTGTTAAGCCAAAACAACAACAGTTAGATTGAAGGTGACATGAAAATAGAGGAAGAGAGAGACATGAAGTGGTCGTCAAGTATCCTGAAGAGGATGATGGACGATGATATTGATGCAGTAGGCTGTAGGCTGTAGGCAGTGGTGGGTTTTTAACTTTCTAAGACAAGTAGCTTTTTTTTAGTTGGTTTTTAGATAAAGCTAAGTTGTTTTGTTTTTGTAATGGTTTTGCTACTTCAGTAGTCAGAGCGCAGAACTCGTCACGCTATGTATGAAATTAATTATGGTAATCTGAATGGATGTCTGTGAATTTTCCTCTGGACGGCTCTTTTTTATTAATTAAGTCATCATCTTCAGCTTTCATGAGAGTCACTTTGTAAATTGTAAATTATAGTAAACAAAACAAAATAGACAGGAAAGAAAGAAAGTAACAATCATGCAACCCACCAAACCCATCTCCGAATAATTATACCCCTTCCCTTTTCTTGGGATGAAGGCTTTGTTGTTATTAGTTTGTTTCATTGCGTTGACGCTGTGTGTATATAAGGTGTGGTTGTTTGTATGGATTCCCATTCCATTGGAAGAAGAAGAGTGGATGGGAGTGGAAGAGTAGATGGGAAAAGAAGAGACAAATACGGTCGATTACAGCTCGAGTGATTCTTACTTTTAGTATGGCATTAGTTATTGTAGCCACACTGTCCAAAAGAATAGAGGGAAGAGAAAGACACTGACAATGAAACAGAGGACTACAAGAAATGAGGTTGGATGGAATATGAGGTTGAAATCATAGAACACAAGTATCAAAAAATGTTTTTAACAAGTTGAAGAACAAAGAATGATCTGATGAGGACACCATCTTCACAAAATGATGGACCAAACAAGAAAAACCTATCATTTCACAATCTGTATTTACCCTGCAGAGCACCACTATTCAGGCATCATCATTTACAATTGCGCCTGACTGCAACCCCATTTAATTAAGTTGCACTCAGGACATTGGCTACTATCTCTCATTAAAGATTTGGAAATAGAGGACCTTTAGGTGGAAGTTAGAAGTAGAAAAAAGTCTACAGAGCACAGGTTCATGGGTACATGTGTACATCACCTCATAGTGGAAGTTCTTGACTTTCATCAGATTAGGTACAGTTGAACACAACAATAAGCACACTCATATTGAAAACACATGCATGTTCAACAAAGCTATCTGAATCTTCTTTTACTAGTTTCAACCTCGAGACAAAAAAAGTGGTTCATCACAGCATTAAAAAAATTGTTTAAGAATTCTTGTCGTTGTCCTAATCAACAATCAAATTGACCTCTCACCCAAAGTTCCGGCTCTTAGTGCGAAACATAATAGGATTCTACATATACAGTGCCCAGCCGAGACGTGGGAGATTGATTTACCTCTTCATTGCCAGATTCCGTAGTAGTAGTTGGCCCAAGATAACACTTTGCATAACCGCTATAAGAAAGGATGCACAAACACTCAGCCAATTAAGTCTGCAACTTCATTTTTTTGGTAGCCTTTTATCTGTGCTGAGTCAGATCACATCTTTTCAATTTCGCGTTTCACTTGCAGGGCAGCTCTAACAACGTTCCCCCTTGTAATAATTCCAACCTTTCGTTACAAGAACAAATTCTTGAGAAGCTGCAATATAAAATACATAAAACATAAGGATACAGGCAGAGGCTATGTTAGTCATACCAATTTCCCCTCACTGTCCACAACTGGAAGTCGACGGTATTTTGTTTCAAGCAGTAACCTAGCATCAATTAACAACACTGAAAGATCAATATCTCTTCAGCAATCAGTATAACTTTGAATACAGAACAGAATGGAAATCAGGTAGGAAAGGAGTAAACCTTGCAGCATCTTCAAGGTTGGTGGTCTCGCGAACAACAAGAGGGGCAGCTGTCATTACATCAGCGATGACTCTTCCATTTGTCTTACTAAGTAATTTTTGTATCTCATTGAATGTCTGCAAAGAGTTTCCAGTATCAGATGATTTTGCAGTAGGTGGGAATGGGCAATTGGTACAAATGACAGCATTTTCAAGTTAACGAACCACAAACCAAGAGCAAAAATCACTACATATTCTTCTCATCCATCAGATGATCATTGTAGATAAGGGAGAAGTAATAAACTAGAGACCAGAAACCAACATAAAAGGATATGGCCGCTATTGCGCATTTGCACTATACACAATTTATTCATTTGTATGAAATGGTCCAATGGAATCACATATGAAGCGTGGTAACTTTCTATACAAGTCAGAAATTGGGTAACGATACATCCAAAATTGAATGGACACATGTTGAAGTGAGAGATCTCACTCCAGTGACATGTTTAAGGTTTTAGCATAATATGATACAAACTTCTTAATTCTTCAGCAACTGAGACATGTCTAAAAATACAACAGAGTCAACTGGCAAAACCCAAAGTGTGGCCAAATACACAATAATCATGCCAACAGACTCGAGGGATGATGATGACTCCTTTGAA
The DNA here is from genome assembly GCA_963556465.1 of Berberis vulgaris. Lineage (NCBI taxonomy): Eukaryota > Viridiplantae > Streptophyta > Magnoliopsida > Ranunculales > Berberidaceae > Berberis > Berberis vulgaris. The sequence continues at coordinate 13,019,746 of OY747136.1, read as the reverse complement.
CGAAGTACTGACTCTTCTTGAGGTCAAAATGTTTTCCCCTCCTTGGAACAGAGTATTGATCTTCTGGAGGGATAATCATAGCAATATCCTTATCGCTCTAAATAGCTATCCCAAGGTTCATGCAAACCCCGGCTTTAAGATGTTTTTCTGGCAATGTTCTATCATCATATCCCCACTATCTCTCTCAACGCTAAGCATTGCATCCCAACTGAGTTATGCTCTGTGTGTACGTATCCTAGTGAAGACATTCACCATACCTGTGGGCTTGTCTTCAAGCTTCTTTGGTGTGGCAATTCTGCCCGAGTCATGGTTATTACCTTTCTAATTCTCAGATTTTCTTTCATGGGTGAACAACTCGTTACTTCCGTCTCCACTCACAAAATCTTACACCTAAAATCTCAACACACACCTTCCTTTATTGCCACTCTCATTTGGCATATCCGAAATGCCACTCATCAAACCATCTTCCAACAACAGCACTCCTCCAAACCAAGTATTTTGCAGTGATTACCATCAAACAATTATAATCTTTCCTCCAGAAAGATACTTTTACTTTACCCAACCTCGAGCCTCACATCCTGACTCTACAATAGATGCCTCCACCTACTTGTGTTTGCCTTAGCTACCATCTTATCAGAGTTCAGTGCACACAACCATTCCCTTTTATTTCTTACACATGGTTGTGCACGTACTTTGTTTTAATAACTTTTATTTTTTAATTATCTTTCTTTAGAAAAATTTAATACGTATATAAATTACCAATAATTTGCTATTCACACATTTATCGACACCAACGCCTATGATCATCAATATTGCTATTCAAAATAATCCAATAAACAATATCATTCGAAGTAAGATTTATTTTATTTTAATTAATTTGGTTTAGTTGTTGAGTCGGGCCTAGGTAAGCCCATTAGAGTAAATTGGAGGTTAGGGCTCCAATAGTATCTAGGGTTAGGTTTAGTATAAATAGGACCCATAGGCTGTTGCTTGTAATTGGTTTAATGATCATGAAGAATTAAGTTTATTTATCTTTGTTTTTGTAGTTTTAGTTTGTTAGTTTTAAATTTAGGTTAACTAGTTTAGTATCTGGTACTAGAGCGAATCTAGGTTCATTCATTTGGGTTACTTCGATCGAAAGAAGATTTGAGTGATTGTTTGAAGAATATTGAAGAGAAAGTTGAAAAAAGTGAAAGAAGGTAAGAGAAGGATACAACCAATTTGATCACAATCTATTGAGGCCCACAAGGAATCAACACTGGCAGTCCATGTCACCAGCCAGTGCAAGAGTCACCGCAGTCCAGCCCCTTCTGGCCACCGCATCCATCGGTTGTTCAGATTTGCTGGATACAGCTCCACTGGCCCCACAGCTTGCGAATATGTTGTTCCATCAGTGGTTCAGATTTGCTGGAAACAGCTCCACTGACCCCACGGCTTGTGAATATGTTGTTTCCAAACAGTACAGATTGTGTTTGTTGGACAAGAAACACATTTTCTGGAATTTACGAGTAGGTCTGCATATTTTAAAGAGTCCCTAGTCCTGATTTTGCAAATAAGTCCCATATTTTATAAAATTGTGTAGATAAGTCTTTGGCAGCCAGTCTGGTTATGTACACTTGAGAATCTGTCAAGGCACCCCACCAGTAAATAAAATAAAAATAAAAAATGAACGAATGATCCATACAATGACCCTTACCCATATCCATTTAGTTTTCCATATCGTCCGCATATTAGAGGAGCGGGAGTTGCAGTCCATTTAATCATATCTTAAATCCTTGAATTAGACCCGACCTTTGTCCTTGGAGCATCATTCTAGTAAGTCCCTCCCCCACAATTGAGAAAAACATGGGTGACACCAGGTCACCTTCTCTCAGTCCTCTGCGGCTGCCAAAGAAACCATGTAACTTCCCATTCATGAAATTGAATTTGAGGACTCTTAAGACGAGAGGCCAAGACTTTTGCAATTATCTTATACACACTTGTAATAGACTGATTGGTCTAAGTCCTTCACTGACTCATCCCATGCTTTCTCAGGAACCAACACAAATATTGTGTTCATCCTCTAGCCAAGTATCCATGCGTATTCTAGTCCTTGACAACCTCCATGAGTTCAGTCTTCATGGTCTCCCAACATTTTCTATAAAATTCTATTTGATATCCATCAGGACCTGTTGCACGATCAGGTGCAAACTCATTGATTGCCTTCCACACTTCTCCTTCTGCAATATCTGATTCAAAGATCTAAGCCATCTCTGCTGGCAGACAGTCGAACATTAACTCATCGAGTTTGGGTCTCCATTTTTTTTTTTCTCTATATACAAGTCCTTGTAAAATTCTACCATTTGATTCGCTATCTCCTATTCATATTCAATTAACACCTCTCCACATTTGCGACTTTCCACTGAATTGAAAAGTCTTCTATAGTTGAGGAACTGATGGTAGTATTTTGTGCAATAATCCCCTTTGACACCCCACTCAATCCCTGATTTCCTCTTCCATAAGATTTCTTCTTTTTTAGAAGCTTCATCAATTCCTTATCTAGCCTATGCTTATTCTCCATTTCTTGAGAGGACCCTGCCTGCTTCTGTGAGCTGACTGAGTTGAATCTTGCATTCTTCAATTCGTCTATCCACTCTCCCAGAGGTTTCTTTGTTCCAGACCATTGTGAATATACCATTGGCCACTGGACCACATTTAAATGACAGGGACGGGCCAGTCTTGGTTATAAGTAGAGCATTAGTTCAGTGCTAACTTAACAAGAACTCAATTTCTTGAGAAAATTTACAAAATTAATTTTGGAAGAGTAAGGGTGTTAGTTTAAGACAAATGATCTATATATTTCTTATTAACTATAAGTGCAACTCCAAAGTTTTGTGAACTTCACAAAATGGGTTGAATGAATGACATTCACTATTCATAAGGGAGCCGTTATATACTAGAAATGGGGCATTCGAATAGATCCGACTGTCAGGAATTTTAGCAAAACATGTATCATGGAGTATAACTGAGTCCATTGGGCTACTTATCAATTGTGATTCAATGTCACACTCAACAGTGCTTCAGTCTTTCAGGTAGCCCCATTTCCACATGAATTCCAGAGAACTTCAATCTACTTAATGATTCTTGAGGTATGTCAATATATATATAATTTATAAAAAAAAATAAAAAAAACACTGGATGAGATTACAATAGACTACTTAAGTACGAGATTCTCATAGCCCACCATCAGGTCTGCCACAAGACATTTCATTTTACTTGATAAACTTTCCTCCATCCAGGCTCCTCTAGGGTTAGATTATGACTATCTCAAACCAACAACCAAGTAACAAACCAGAATATACTTTTCTACCAAAATAATACCAAGAATAGTGTGCGAGGAACAGCTCTTACATACTTTCCAAGAGCTATCAACTTCAGGAAACATGCTTGTATCAGCTACCCTACCACCTATTAACAAATAAGAAAGAATTATATACTAAGCCATTCTCTAACTTCAAAATTAGGACTACATTTACAACGAGAAAAGTAACTATCCACTTTCAAAGAACATTTCTATAAAACTGAATACAGCAATGAATTTCAAAACTATCATTAAAATAAATAAATGAATAAAAATGAGGACAACAGCGAGAATGAGGAAGATCAAAATGAACAGTGACATGAACACAGCAAAGCAATCTAAACTTGGCTATTCTTTGTACAAGTTATCAAAGAAAACGAGGACGTATGAATTGCATCAAGGAGAATGGCACCGTAATGCTATGTGCAAATATAAAAACCAATAAAACAGTCTCAAAATGGAATAAGAATTTGTTCATAAACTAAAAGTATAAATCGTGCAAAAACTGCACATCATAGTATCATACAATGAACAAAGCAATGTAAACATTTCACTGTAAACAAAAAAGGAATGCACCAAGTAATACTACTCAAATAACAAAATACAATTCTCGTTCGGCAATTCCTTTTCCCTTTTTCTTTTTGACTTGCAAAATCACCCAAATTTATTCTCTCGCGGCAACTAGTAAAATTCAGAAACAAGTATTGGATAATAAACACATGAAAATGGTTATGATGGGTTCAGCGGAAGCTTAGAAACCAAGCATAGCAGAAACTTGACTTACATAGTTGCACAACTTCAACTAATTCTCAAAATTCAAAAAAACTAAACTAATTACATTGGGCAATGGCCTTAATTTATAAATTGACCTAAGCCTACGCAAGCAACTACTTTCCTAAACAAAATAGACAATCTTAGTCCTACTTGAATTGAATTCCTAATTCTAATTGCAAAGCAAAAGTCCTAATCCTATTTCCTATTGGACTTGTACTCCTAGTTGGGCCTTAAAAAGGACCAACCCAATTACTGATTAAATAATACAATAAATAAAATACCCATATTACATCAGGTTAACACAAATATTAACACCCACCTAAAAATTGTTGACTTAATATGAAATTGAAAAAAATATAAATTAGTGTAAAAACAAATACAATAATGGAATATTACCTGAAATGGAATCCAAAGCTAATAAATCATAATCTGAAACCAGACCAACCTGCAGCCAAGAACAAACTAAGGTCAATATACTTTAAGATGCAATGTTATGATAGCTAACCTTCAAGTAGACCAGTAAACAAAAAAAGAAAAATGACTAGAAGAACATATCTCCCATATGGGAATAAGATATGTTAGGTATTCTTCTCACGATCTCATATATATTTGAATAACAAGAAAGCTGAAATAATTGAGGTACTAGACGAATCTTTAAAAGAGGATAGATAGCAAGCAAAACCAAACTAATAAACAGATTTCAGTATATGAAATAGTACGACACATTATGATTGTGCGGGTATCATACATGAGCTAGGACTGTTCCATAATGTAATCACTCTTTTGCTTATTTTGTTCTCTTTTCCGTTGTTACGACTTTATGAGAGATGAGAACTATTTGCCAAATAGTCCAAAGAGAAACAGTAATAAGGAAGTGGAATCTACATGACAAGCAACAGAGCGAGTTAAGCTATTTTAGATGAGTGATTTGAACGCTTACAAAGCGCAAGACAAGAGAATTGTCAAACACCTGAAAATGGCTAAGGAAGTGTGAGATGACTGATGCCATCATGGAAACATCTTTGCGTTGACGTAAGAATATTAACTGAAATTGCTTGTATTGATGCCAACATCTTTGTCTACACTAAGCAAAGCTACTGGAAATGTTCACATTGATGCCAACATCATTGTGTCAGAATGATCCCAACATCTTTGCATCAATGTGAAGCATAAGTGAGGTTTTCTTGATTTTGACTTGAGTGGATAGTTTTTTTTCATTCTAGTCCTTGTTTCCTTGAGGCTTAATCGAATGGGTGGAACTTCTAGTTTGAGCTTACATGTTTGTTCGTTTGTTTTTGCAATCAAGTAAAACAGAGGATAAAAAAAGAGACTTTGGTGAGGGAGACACTCACCAGAGCCACGAAACTACAAACAAGAGGGGAAATGTACATAAAAATCATTAACCCAAGTAAACATGAAATCCTCGATGATCTTCCTTCCTGCTATCCCATCTACATGAGCTTAATGCCATAACATGGACTTGACTAGCAAGATCAAGTGATCAATGTGTTTATGCTAGTCCTCAAAAATTTGAATGCTCCTCTCCTTCCAAACAGTGCAAATTATGGAATAAATGAATCTCAGCCACAGGCACTTCCCCAATAGATTAATTCCTTTCGCGCTCCCATCCATCACCCAATTAAAAATATCGCCCTGAATAAACTTTTGCTCATGGTACTCAATCATAAGGTGATCCACAGACACTTTGGTGTTGTCACATGACACACATGGTGTCCACTTGCATACCCCTCTTAAATAAGTTATCCTTGGTGGGGATCTTACCCTACGTCGCCATCTGCATGAAAAAACAGATTCTTGGTGATACTTTGCTGATCCAAACACGAGAAACCCAGTTCAAAAATCTCAATTCTCAATTGTAAGAATTGCCAGTTATTGTTGATCAAGAAATGAAATTGCGAGAGAGAATTTGTTTTTCTTCTTTTGCTACCAAGGTTCTGTCAAGTCTAGGTTAGCAATCCAACGTGAGATTGAAATTGAGTTTACCTGAACACTTTTCTTTCCTTTAAGCTAATCTCTAGTAATTCATATGGGGAAGAAGAGATAGAGAGTCCTTTTGATCTTGATACCATTTTAGTTAGATTCAAACGATTGTTTAATGAGTCGTTCGTATCCATCTATGTTGAACTAGGATCTCTCATCTCAATCTAGCAAGTTCTCCATCAACTGTCCGTTAAAACACCTCCATCTCATCTTCTTGATCTCCCATACCCAACTTCTGTACAATTTGACCTTCCTTGTTATTGACAAAACCTTAGATCCACATTCTTTCTTGTTGATCTAAAGAAAACATCTCAAATTCATTTGTTTCCTAGCCTCGCGAAAATGTAACTTAATTCTCCACCACTTTAGGCTCTAATACTTGAATCCACTACTATTCAAACAATTGTGCCTTAGAAAAAATTTCTTCCAAATTATTGACTGCATTAGAGTTTGGGGAAGGTATCTTAAGGTATGACAAGTAAGATTGTGTTGTTTAGGGAACTGTTGTCCACACATTCGGAAAAATGCATTTTGTTGGAGGGTGTTTTGAACCGAATGAATTGTTGTATGTATTATGATTTTGTAACTATGCCCCAACGTGTTTTAACTCAATCATATTGCAACAGTTACACCAGATTAAGTTAAATCAAGAGATAACTCAAGGGAAAAACACTTCCCAAAATCATAGTACATACAATAAAAAAATAACAAGGTGAGCCACTTTCACTGTTCCGCATATTAACTAGGTATTGTACACTTCTCAAAATGAAAATACTCAATCTTCCAGCATTACAAATTAAGAATACTAAAAGATGAAGCAGATATGAGGAGTTCAATTTACAATGTCACAACTTCAAATATAATTAGCAGAGACGCATGTCATTACTGTTTAGGAAAGATGCAACATAGTTTTATAAGACTAACAAATACCCACCAATTTCCAGTCATCATCAATCACAGGAAAGCCAGTAATCCTGTTGTCCACGAGAATCTCTAGTGCTGTTGATGGAAAAGACCCACTTATTAGAAGACAAAGTTTTGGATGTCACTTAAGAGATCAGTATTAAGCTTAATATCATATACCTTCATCAATGGTGGTTGTTGGCTTTACCACATGTAAGTACTCTTTCTTAGTCATAAAATCACCAACAGTATATACTCCATTTCTTGGCTGCAAAATCAACATGTGAAAGGGCACAAGTAAGAAGGCAGCTTTAATGGGATATGGACATCCAACCATTAGATAACATACTGAGCCATCAGCCATGAGGTCAAAGGGATAGCCAATGAATTTCAGGTAAGTCCAAATGACAGCAACAAGGTGTGTCAAGATATAATTCAAAGTGAAAGAGGGTATACAAATCCAAAGGTAAGAGCAGCAGAGTGAAAGGTAAATTTTCACTGATCCACAGAGAGAGAGAAAGTACAATGAAAGCAACGTAATTGGAAAGGTCAAAGGTTATATGATGAAGCTAAGAAAGAAGTCTCTATAGGCTGATGTAAAGCAGGATAACAAAAAAATATGTTGCTAGACTGCTAGTGAAACTGGAAACATGGTGAAGGTGTTCTAATTGTTTGCTAAACATACAAGTGGGTCTATTTTAATCTAATTGAGACTAGAAAAAAGGTGGTTTTTAAAGAATAAGAAACATGGAAATGCATAAAGTGAGAGTACTTTTTGGATAGTGTTGAAACTGTGTTAAGCAAAACTATGGCAGGTAAGCATCTCCATCTTTCCTAACTCAAAATTTTTATTGTTGGTGAAATTCTCTCACTGTTGCTGCAAAATCAGTTGTAAGAAAGCCCATCAGCTCTGAAGAACTGAATCATGAATCACACAGAAATTAATCATCATTTCTTAGTTGTGATGCCCAAGTTTCCAACATTCATCAACTGAACTCATAAAACTCACCATTAGTCATCAAACTAAATCAAACCACATATACTCATTGTTGTATAGATTATCCTCTATGCATCCACTTAACACGTCTCCAATATTGGAGAGTGCCTCTTCACTTTTCTACTCTCAAGTGTTTATGAGTTTATCTTGTTAATCTAATATACAATTTATCGATCTTATGATATTTTATCCATCTTGCTGCAAAATCAGAGCGGTAAGAAATTCTTTTGCAAGTTTACCACCCTAATGAACCGAAACTCAAAAAGCTCACCAACATTTCTTAATCAAAAGCAAAACTGTTATCAAAAGGTAGGAGGTTGGTATTATTATGAGTGCTCTTGCTAATATGCAAGTTTACTACATATCATTGTCTCATATGCCAGCTTCAATTGCAAAAAGGTCAGAAAAAATGATCATCAGTTGATACGGCTCGGACGAAGATAGAGGTTTATGAAATTGGTTTGCTTACTTAAGGAGGTGGGAGGCCTTGGTATTCGTCATCTTTAATTGATGAACTAAGTTTTATTGGCTAAGTGGTTGTGGAGGAATGGTACTGTAGGTGAATCATTGTGGAGATATATAATTAAAGTGAAATTTGATTTGGTGGGGTCTAATTGGTTACAGAGCCATCCGATGTGCTCTTATGGGACTGGTACATGGAAAACAATTTCAAATTTCTGGAATGATTTTATTCGCAGTGTGGAAATAGTTGTGGGTAGAGGTGACAAGGGTTGAACTTTGGTGTGATCTTTGGAACGGTAGTCAAGCCTTTGTAGTGAGGTTCCCTAGATTGTACGCATTGTCCAACATGAAGTAAGGGTTGTTGGAGTTTGGTAACAAGGTTACTGGGAGTATGGTTTGGGATCTTCATTTTAGAAGAGCTATTCTATCAATAGGAGAGTTGTATGAATTTGTGGAGCTTTCTGTTGTGTTGGATACCGTGTTGGATATTGTCTTGGATAGTGTACGTTTAGGAAAGGAGGATGATAGATTGGTGTGGAAGGAGGATAGAGGAAAGGGCTTCTCAATTGGCTCTTTTTTATCCGGTTTGAAGAGGGATCATATGCTTGTAGGTGTTTTACCCAATTAACCCATGAAAATGGTGTGGAAGAGAGGTGTGCCTCCAAGAGTAGTATTATTTATGCGGAGAGCGGTATGGAACAAAAATCATTTCTAAGCTAGACTTGGTGCATAAAGGGATGGACATGAATTTGATGTGTTCATTGTGCAATTCGGAGGAAGAGTCCACAAATCACCTCCTTATTCATTGCGGTTTGGTGAACAAGTTACGGATGTTTCTTATAGGCATGTTTGGATTATCTTGGGTCATGCCTACTTCGATAAAAGAACTCTTGAGAAGTTGAAAGAAAACAAATCACTTTAGTATGAGAGAAAAAGTATTATGGGATGTGCTACCAGCTGTGTTTTGTTGGACAATTTGTAATGAAAGGACCAATAGAATCTTTCAAGACAAGGCCTTGGATGATGGATCCATTATGATGAAAGTGTTTATTACTCGGTGGGGTTGGGTCTCCCATCACTCATTATTTAAAGGGATGTACTTTGAGTCATTGTATGTGAACTAGAACAACATTATATTAGGACCTTAATCCTTTTAAGGTCGGGATTGTAACCTTTTTACAATCAAATTTTAATAAAACTTTTACCTTAAAAAAATAAAAAGCAAACCCAACACTCCAGAGATACAATAAACCAAAATCAGATGATCAGTATCGACTACTCTTGCATTATAAACCATAAATAAATATATTTTTGTAACTATATGTTGGTGAAATGATCTTGTTAATCTTGTACCGAATTTCATCAATCTTGCTACAAAATCGGAGTGGTAAGAAAGTCTGTCAGCTCTCAAGAACTGAAATGAAATTAAAACTGAAATGGAAACACCATTCTTTTGTGGACAACACCTTTTACCATTTTTCAGCACTCATCAACCCGATTCCACAAGATTCACCAAATTTCTTAATCTCAAGCAACTTCATACACTCCAGCTATAACAATAAACCAAAATTGGACAATCATAATCAATTACTCTTAATTATCCAAATTTTACCAAGTATACCATAGTTTTGAAGAATTCAAACATCTTACAAACTTGAGACCAAACAAACACCCCTGAGTGTCATAGAGACGCATAAAGTAAGAGTGCTTCTTGGATAGTGTTGAAATTGTGTTAAGCAAAACTTAAAGAGGTAAGCATCTCCATCTTTCTTAACTCTAGATTTTTTATGTTGGTGAAATTCTATCAAAGTTGCTGTAAAATCAGTGGTAAGAAAGCCCATCATCTCGCAAGAACTGAATCATGTAAGAGTGCTTCTTGGATAGTGTTGAAATTGTGTTAAGCAAAACTTAAGGAGGTAAGCATCTCCATCTTTCCTAACTCTAGATTGTTTATGTTGGCGAAATTCTATCACAGTTGCTGCAAAATCAGTGTAAGAAAGCCCATCATCTCGCAAGAACTGAATCATGATCTACATTGAAATTAATCATCATTATTCAGTTGTGATTCCCAAGTTTCCAACACTCGTCAATTGGATTCCACAATAGTCAACATCAATTACTAATCTAAATCAAACCCATATAACTCATGAATGTATAAAATATCCTCTAGACATACATGTCTCCAATATCGGAGATGCGCTTGGGGAGTAGGCATCTCCATTAACTCCCTGCGGCAAGGAAAAAAGAAAAAATACAAAAAAAAAAAAGAGCAAAACAAAAATTCAAACAGCGCTAAGTAGAGTCCCCCAACCAAAACAACTTATGAGAATGGGAAGTCATCAAGCAGCTTCCAACTAACACCCCATTGCCAGTCCCCAAAGTCGATAGCTCTACAAATTGCTACAACATCTTGCTTCTTCCCTTTAATCAGACAATTGTTTCACTCTTTCCACATTGCCCAAATCCCCGACATAAATAGATGATTCCACAACCACTTACCAGGAAAAGAGAGCACCCTAGTGTCCCATTGTATACATTCAAAAAGGAAAACACAACAGGCATAATACCACTACAACTTCCCACAAGGTTTGCCCAGAAATTGCAAGAGAAAATGCACTCTAAATGAGAAACAGAAAGCAGATAGCAGTTGGTAATGATGAGGCCCTGATTAGCCAAGTGGCCAAATGATAACGTTCAGAAGAAGATATTAATTCTAGGTGGAGTCTGCCTCAACCAAACCATTTTATTGGGGGATTCTGTGTGCTACACACCTGATTCCCACCCCAAAAAACTTACTGAAACAGTCCTTGACTGAGAATTTACATGTTTTAGTAGCTCGATTAGCTTTTGTTTCTCCCGATCATTGATTCCTCCGCAGAGATATTCAAATCCCATCTGTTCTTGTTCTTGTATCAAAGCTCTTAACTGAACTTGATTTACGATCCAAAGTGTCAAAAAATCTCTTTGAATCTAGATTCGAGAAGAGCTTCCATAAGCCAAATGTCTCCCTAAAAATCAATTCCATAATCCTTTGCAGGTTTACCACCGTCTGAAGCATAACCTAAAAAGCTCAACAATATTTCTTAATCAAAAGCAACCCCAACACTAGAGATGACAATAAACCAAAATCAGATGATCAATTACTCTTACATTATAAACCATAAATGACATATCCATCTTTTTTTTATCTCTATGCTGGTGAAGTTATCTTGTAAAAAAAGTTATCAATTTTGCTACAAACTTGGAGTGGTGACCGGCAATAAAGCTCGTCACCCTTTTGCAACTTTTCAACAATCATCAACCCAATTCCACAAGATTCACTAATATTTCTGGATCTCAAGCAACTCCATACAATCTACAGATGATAATCAACCGAAATCAGACCATAAAAATCAATAACTCTTACATCCTACATCCTAAATCCTAAACGATATGTCCATCTATCAAAGATGTCAGAATAACAAAATCAAGATAAAATGCAAGAAACTATCTCACTTTCACCATTAGCACTTAACGTAAATCCACTTATACGTGTCCATCCTTGCTAACTCTGAATCTTTATGCTGTCAATGAATTTATCTTCTTAATCTTGTATGGAATTTTATCAATTTTGCTACAAAATCAGAGTAAAGCAACTCCATACACTCTACAGATGATAATCAATAACTCTTACATCATAATCCCTAAACAATATGTTGATCCATTAAACAAAGATAAGAAGCTCCAAATTCAAGATTGATTGCAGAAATTCCAAACTCACGATCTTTTCTAACTCGTAGCAATCTTTCTTTATGGTGATGAATTCATCCATACACTCTATAAATGCACTTGAATCATAAACCCTAAATGATTCATTCATTCATCCATCAAACAAAGACATGTAAATTCAATAATAATTGCCATAAAGAATGACTAACCGGAACAGAATTGGAGGTGATGGAGCCAGAGCCATTAGCAGAAGCAGCAGCAGCAGAAACGACGAGGCGATCAGAAGCATCGAAGCAGCGTCGGGAGAGCGAGACAGTCTGCCTTCTTGTTTGAATCGGTGAGAACAAGCAAGTGAGATGGAGAGTGGAGGACGAAGAAGAGGCCGAGAATTGTCGGGGATGGAACACAGAGTTGACAACTGCGAGAGACGAGGCCATTATCGATAAGTCTCGGCGTTTCAATTCTCTTCGGAGTCTCTTGTCGTGCGTGTTGAATTCGAGATGGATGGATGGATATGGTGGTGGTGGTGGTCTCTTGAAGGGAAGAGAAGAGAAACGCTGAAAAAGGGGAGAGGAGAGAAAGTGAGAGAAAGACGGAGAGAGGGGGGAGAATGAATGTTGAGAGGGGAGGGGAGGGGAGGGGAGAGATAAGCGGAGAGTGCGTCGGTCTTGTGTCCGAGTAATATGTTTATTGCAACAAAAAAAAAGTGTCGAGTGAGGCTAGGGAACCAGCCAGGTTATATAATCAGGATGATGTGGTATAGTTAAATGAGATTTTTTACAACCTCGAGATACACATAAACACTTTGAAAATTTCATCATTCTTTCAAGATCACGCCACGTCACCATGGTTACAAAACCTGGTTGCAAAAACATGGTTTCCTAGCATTTTCGAAGTGTGTCACATCTCTAATGCAGGTTTTTTTTTTTTTGGTAATTTGTACTTTCCTACCTATTTATAATTAATAAGTAGACACATCCAAGACTAGCCGTCAACATGCCTTATCGATGTGTTTTCAAAATGTAAATATTTAGATGACCAAAATACCCTTTAAGAACCTAAGGCTGAGATTGAATATTTTGTATCTTGAAGAGTTTATCTCAAAGAAAATCAAATGGATTCAATTAAATGAAAAGCGTATCTAGAGGAGAATCTAACAGTTAAAAAAACTCATCTCTCTTCATCTTCTTTCCCAACTCATTCATCTCTCCCTCCTCCAACCTTACTGCTAATTGAATTCCCCACCACCACCCGTACTCGCCGCCTCCATGTTTTTGGCCACCCTTTTCTTTCTCATTGTTTCATCACCACCCTTGCCTCCACCAACATCGTCGACGGCACCGCCCCTCCCCACGCCCGCCTCCATTCTCTCTCGCTCAATCCCCTCCCCCCTCCCTATTTCACCTGAGACAGAGCCGCCTGTCTCCTCACCCGCCCCTCTCCTTTTCTCTTTTCTCCTACATGTCATTTTGATATTGATTTACAAAATAGTCACTGCATCGAAACATGATAGTTTGGAAACATCTTGCTGCAATACGTAGTAATTCAATGAGCGTATATTCATTAGAGCTTAGGCACTCAGTGAAGAAGTTCTGAGTTTTTCTGCACTTGTTAGCACCTACCATATTCACTCTGTCACTCACAATGCAGCAACCTCAAGTAGCCAACTTTTGAGGTTGATAATACTCTTTGACATGACACGAATTCTCCCACATTCGTGACTGCATTCACAAATCTCTACCACATTCACACGAATGTCGAATCCAATATAACACAATTTTTCAGTTTCAAATACTAGTGATGGAGATTTACCAATTTGATCCAATAACTCAAAAATATATGCCCTGCTCCTAACAATCCTATGAAACACCTCTCTAACTTGGCTCTGAAAAGGGCACATTCCTTCTTCCATCCTCTTATAAATCTCTCCCAATTCAACAACATGTCCTTACATTTTCTTCCTCTACCGGAAACCCCAATGCTTCAGACAATTCAATCAATGCTTGCACACACTTCTCCAACTTCTAAATCTCTTTTAATAAAGAGAAGGAAAATGAAAGGGAAGGGGTGAGAAACAAGAAAAAGGAAGAAGGAGACCAGGAAGGGAAGGGGCATTGTTGTCGTGAGTGAAATAGATAAAAGGAGAGGGGGCGGTTGAGGGGACATACGACTCTATCACAAGTGAAACAGGGAGGGGGAGGGGATTGAGTGGGAGAGAGGGAGGCGGAAGCGGGCGGTGTCGTCGACGATGTCGGTGGAGGTAAGGGTGGAGCTGAAACAATGAAAAAGAATAGGGAGGCGAGAAACATGGAGGTGGCGAGTAGTGGTGGGGAATTCAATTAGCAGTAAAGAAGAATGAGGGGGAGATGAATGGGTTGGGGAAGAATTTGAAGAAATGTGTTTATTTTAACTCTTAGATTCTCTTCGAGATACGCTTTACGTTTTAATTGAAACCTTTGATTTTTTTCGAGATGAAATCTTTAAAATATAAAACATTCAATCTCAGCCTTAGGTTCTTAAAGGGTATTTTGGTCATCTAAATATTGATGTTTTGAAAACACACAGTCAAGGCACGTTGACTATTAGTCTTGAAGGCAAAGTGCAATATCGATTAATGATGGGTCTACTTATTAATTAGCTATTTATAATAGGGGGCAAAGTGCAAATTACCTTTTTTTTTTAACTTTTAGTGCCAAACTCAAAGTATCTCTCAACTTTTTTAAATGGCTAATTCCTATCTCCCCTATAACAAATAGCTAATTGTAATATGTTTCATTCTTTAATCAGTATTGCATTTACTCTCTAATACTAGCAGTCAATGTGCATTGACTGTGAGGGCACGCACGTGACCTAGCTTTATGATGAAATTACCCTTCACATGCATTTCACGCACGATGTGAAGGATGTGACTAACACAATCATCCCAACCGTCCGCCAACTGAAGTACTCACGTGAACGGCTGAGATTAGATATGTCAGACTGTAACCATTTAAAGATGGAGAATGGAGGGAAAACTCCCTCCATTTTTAGAGTTTTTTCTCTGTGATCTCGCTCTTTCTTCTATGTTCTCTTGTTTGAACTTCAAACAAAAATGAAGAAGGGGAAGGTGTAGAGGAAAATGTTTTTATGTGTTGGTGAGTAGCAGTAGCACCGATGATGGGAGCATTGCTTCAAGCATACATTAGGACAATTACACTTCGTTTTTTATTTCAGTGATGAGGAACCAGATCTGAGGCAAGATTTCACTCCTTCACACACTGAAGAGGACGTGAAGAAAAATCTAAGACATCCTCCTGTTTATTGGTGTGATATATTGTAAGTGTTATTTTCTATTTGAGGGTTTCATTTTGGTGTTTCAATCTGTATTGCATATGTAAATGAATTGTGTGAATGAAGTTATTGTTGTTAGGGTTTTATTCATTTGTACAAATGATGGGTCATCTACTGTTTATTTGCTTAAGGTTTTGATAACCTATGTATCAAGTGCAATGGTTAGGGTACTTATTAGTTGTTGGTTAGGAATTTTGTTCATGGTTAGGGTGTTGTTAACCCTTAGTGCAATAATATTGTTTTGTGGGTCAATTAGTGTGTACAATGAGTTCAACGATTAAGGATTTGTTAACCAATGGGTACAATGCTTAGTACATTTTGTTCTGTGTACTTGTCTTCTATTTTCACTTTATGATACATGTTAGTTTGCATGGATTTGCATGTTTTTAATTGTATTCATTTATAATATTTGATGAATGTGTGCCATTGCTGTAATGGAAAATGGGGACAAGAGTTGGAGGTGTGGAACTTAATGGTTATGTATGATGGGAAGTGGAGTATGAAGGTTGAAATCCCTGGTAGGTGGAAGGTGAATGACTATAAAATTGAGAAATGTTTTTAATTTTGTATGAGTGCATGGGGATTATCTTAATTGGGACGAGCTAAACAAGAGTATCTTTGAAGGTGTACACAACCAAAATAAGCATATCTTGACACTTGGGAAAACGCATACCTTTCTGGAAAATGGGGTGATGATGGACATAAGCAATGATGCAAACATCATGTATTTTTGGAAGCATATAGACATCGATGACAATGATTTTTTCCATATCTTTGTTGATGTTGAAGTGGCAGTACAAGTTCATGAGAGCAACATACTTGGATCTAGTTAATGGATCTTGAACCCATTCCAACCCCACTTGTTGTTGAAGTTGACTCTGCCCTTGTCACACAACCCACCGCTCCTAGTATGATTCATTTGAGGACTAAGGTGTGGGCCAAGAGGAGTTGGAACAAAAAAAAAATGAACCCTACCACGAGGAATATTACACCAAATGATTGGTACTCCACTACACCAAAAATACCCATCAGCAACGGTTTGGGACCATGGGGGTAACCAATTGTCACGGCTTAGAGGCCTGGCCATTTGAGGCGTCGCCAAATCACCATTGACGGCTATAAACCGTGGCAACACATATTAGCAACGGTTTTATGTTCGAGGACGCTTGATGATTTTCTGCATTTAGCCTCGGTTATAAGCCGTTGCAAGCATAATGGCCACGGTTATAAGCCGTTGCAAGCATAATGGCCACGGTTATAAGCCGTTGCAAGCTGGCCACGGTTTTAAGCCGTTGCAAGCATGATGGCCACGGTTTTAAGCCGTGGCAAGAATTAAGTACCACAGTTTTAAGCCGTGGCCAGTCAAAACAAAATTTTAAAAATAAAATCTGGTTTGTTGCGAGGGTTTGAAACCGTTGCAAATTAATATAATCGAAAAAAATTACATTTTTTTTGCTACTGCAGCAAAATCACAGCCCCACACTTGCAAAACTAGTCCTTACTAAGATTGACCAGACACTTGCCATGTGGCGTTTACCCGTGCCTACGACACGGCTACCGTGTCATGCCTCTGGCACGAATAGGATTCCACAAACTATATGCTAGATAAATACAAAATCAACCGTAAAATGGAACCTTGGAATTGCATTCAAATGAAGCCAAGTATCTATTAAATTTGTAGAAGTCATGGATGCTACATTGCATGACGCTACATTGACAAGTCATGGAAGCATGTAACAAAAGAAACTTGTAGAAGAAGAATTCAATTAAAAAAATATGCTTACTGCTGTCTGCACTAATCGTTGTAATGCAAAAGCCGACTTTGGGTCAAATGCCGAAACTCTATCTACAGATGTAAATCTTAATGTAGACCCAGGCTGCGGAGGTGGTAAATCAAGGACTATTGTAACCGCTTCCAAAGCTGTGTGTTTCCCATCGGGTCCAGCTCCAACAAGACATGTCTGGAAAAGAAAAGATACAAATATTTTCAAAAAAAATATTGTAGTTATAAAACTGTTATGAACTGAATAAGTAAACAATTCCCCCTCAAAACCTTTTAATATTAGATTTTACTTATTATGGGAAACAGTAAATAGGCTCACAAGAGATTGCTTTATAAGAGAGCTAGGCATTTCATTTTGAACTAATAGGCTCACAAGAGAGTTAAACTAGCAAATAAACCATTACAGAACAATGCATTCATAGGAGAGAGTAGACCTTATACTAGATGCATTTCCAGCAGTAACAGAACCACCAACTTCTTTGAAACTTGGTCTGAGCTTCCTTAATTTTGCAGGATCAAACTGAAGGGAAAAAAGTGGTGACAGATCAGCATGTGAATCGTGACACATAAAGCAAGTAGATTGAAATCAATAAATCAAATTGACAGGACAATGCAACTGATAGACCTAGAGTTTCACTGTAGGATATCATTTATTTTTTATTTTTCTTTTCACTATCCAAAAAAATTTCAAGTCCTTATTACCTTACTCGACCATGAGTCAAGTCTCCACAGATTGATTCAGGAACCAAACAATTCACAAGATCATGCCAAAAATCAGGAAAGGCAGCAGATTTAGTATATAAAGAAAAGAACAGTGGAATCTTTACTCACATCATCTGGTGCAGCTGAAAGTAAAGCTAAAAGAGTGACAGTAGCAGCATGGTAATCACTTAAAACTTTGTATGATGCATCTTCCAGTTTTCCCTAACAAAACAATAAATGGAATGTTTAGACCAAAGACATGACCCATAAAATTGAAGGACAATGCAACTGAAGCGTATTATTTTAGATAACATCTTTCATTTTTATTATGTGTTTTGGTCAAAACACATCTTTTATTGGTGAATCATCCAAGTATGTTATTGTCAATATAGAAATGTGTGACGCTGCAACAGGGATTCTGACGTTGTGTAATACTATTCTATTAAAGTTCGTCACTCTCCTGATGTTCAATAATATTCCCTTATCACTATCAAAGAACAAGTGAAAAGCCATATTAAGTATATTCCTTACCTTCAATTTAGAAACAGTAACAGAAATGGGCCTCCTAGGGGCTTGAAGAGCTTTGTTGTGCACCTAGGAAAGAAAAATATGATTTATAAAAGAAAAAGGCAGAAAATAATTTTTTTGTTCTATTCATGGTGACTATATTTCAAAAATATAATAAATAAATAAATACAATTGAACTGACCTGCAAATAAAGTAGAGAAACTACTTTTGGCAGAAGTGCAACTGGATCAGTTTTGGCAGACACTTGAGATGTCAAATCCTGACGTATGAAAGGCACAGCCTAATGAGAAAGTGCTAGCAAAAAAATAGAAAAATCCCATCCTATATTTATCTATTTTTGCACTCCAAAAAGAATTGTATGTGCATACGAGGAGGGTAAATAAGTAGTCCCTTATTGAAGAAAAGATTTCCACAACTTTCAATTTACAGACATCTTTCCAATCACTTGAATAAACATACCTTACGATAAGAATGCAAAAGCGTCCTCTCTAATTTCTTATCAAGTTTCTTCACCAGAAGCCCACTGAAGAAAGGAAATTTTACATACACAAATCAATTCACAATGTTAGATGTAGATGCCATCAATATTAGGAGTAAAAGTTACATTTCCTCTGCTACATCTCTAAGTGCAGTGATAAAGGTCTCCACCCGCTGCCACATATAAATGTTAGCACATAACTAAAGAATAAAAATTTTCAAACAAAATGAGTCAGCAAAATTAGACATATGACTAGCCAATGAAGTTTCAAACTCAAGCAGAATGATGGGAGCCACGAGTTCTTCCATATGCAGATTATGTCATCCGCAGAAACAAGCCACAATTGTTTTCCTTCACAGACTTATTATGCACAAGGTTACCAATACCATGCTTCAGAGCATCAATAGGGTGGGGAGCATGGATTCTCAGCAGAAGGAGCAGAAGCACTGGAAGTTATTATTACTAAATCTTCCCTTTCTCTGCTTAATAAAAACAGAAAAGCTTAAAAGAGCGATGATTTTCAGCAATTTTTAAAGAACACTGAGTTACTTTACAATAACATATTTAAGGCACAACTTCAAGATTGAAAATAATTGTCAATCGTTCTTTTGGAACAGGCACACAGTTTCAAGCTGTAGAAGCTGATGATAAAGGGTGCAAGTGTCCAATAATTGTTCAATTTAAATTCGCTTCAGGAAAAGAAGGGAAATAAGTATTTATCAGATTTATGACAGTATACAGGATATTAAAAAGATGAAGTTGCAATCTTGACAATGAATAGAGTTGTTCATAGTCATTTTACCTTAGATATAGAATGTCATTTAGCAAGTCCAAACTCATGATCTTACCTTAGAAGTTTAACATAGGAACTTCTAGAGGCAAATGGTCCCCCTTCTGCAATGTTGTTTGATATAAGCTCACTATACATTCTGTTTAAACATCACGATACCTCTTCAGAACAAGATACAAAAGAAGAAAAAAATGTGTGGCAGTATATTAATAATTCAAGTACCCTATTATCAGACGGGACCTATGCTGGATCTGTGCCGCATCAAATATGGGATCGACTACATCAAAAAAATAAAATTCAAACAAAGAGCAGAGTTCATACCTTGCCATCATACTCCTTACGCGACAAGACCTCAGGGGCTATATATGTTGGTGTTCCTACCGTTGATTAGGGTTTGGAGTACAACAGACCAGACTGGGATTCAAACAAAAGGGAAAGCCATATCATCTGAAGGGTTAATTAAAAATAGCTTTTATTTCACATAGAACAAACATACAGCCAACCTTGGAATAACCGAAGTCACGTATTTTAAGGAGTGGAGTTGCTTTTCCATCTAAAAGTGTGTTTTCTAATTTCAGGTCCTTGTGACAAATTTCCTATAGAAGAAACAAAAAGATGGTAAGTAAAACAAATCATAGCAAAAAACTTAAGGAGACTCGGAAGCCTCACATACCAATGAATGGCAGTAGCTGACCCCAGATACTAGCTGCTGGAAGAAATATCTCGATTGCGGCAAATGGATTTTTTGATCAAAAGGTTTGAAACTGATAGAAGAAAAGACAAGCATGCATGAGTAATTATAGAGTGGATATACTTTATGCCGATAGTATATACCTCATCCTCACTAAATCTGCCTGCAGTGCACACTCTCTCAAAGAGTTCACCACCAGCTGCATATTCCATGACAATAGCAAGATGAGTAGGGGTTAACAAGACCTGCAAGGATAAGAAATACTTCATCACTTTACTTGTTTTCAAATAGTGTTAATGCCATTATATCAATATATAAATAGAATTGGTCATCTGACATACATTATTCAGTACTTTTAAGCTAAAAAACCACAGGAGGTATGGTCACATTATTCAATACCATAAATAGAATTGGTCATCTGACATACATGATACATGAACAATACCAGGTATACAAACTTGATTGCAAATTATGCTTTTAATAAAGAGACATACCGAGTTGCTTGACAATATCGGTAAATGTCGCCTGCAATGCAAAATCATGTTGAGGATGGTCATTACTTGGTAAAAGAGCAAAAGTGATGTTAAGAGGGAAAGACGATATCAATGCAAATCTTAAGTATGGAAGATGAATAGATCAAAACCCCAATGATTGGGGAGGACACTTCAAATGCAAAACTGATATAGAAAGCATCGAATACACCAGTGCCTGCTGATTGCAGTTTCATTAACCCAATAATTTTATTTTTTTCGAAACTTCTTGTCAATTCAATCCTTTTCTTAGTCGGCAAGAGACAGACGACAGCACAATCAGTGGTGAACTGGTCATAAGATCTTCCTACAGTAACTTATCAGTTGTTTCCTACTCAAACTTAGAATTCTTTCTACTCGGAAATTATATTCAACAACTGAATGATCAAAGAATAATTCTCACCTTGTTGAAGTCGACTTATTTCAAAATTTCACAAGTTGCCTCCCTTAGTTCCTTTTCAGTTGGAACAGATGCCACCTTCTTTCTTTTATTCTTTTGCTCTGTCACTGTTTTCTTACCTATATAAATGTAGGATAATAAGTTTTGGATGAACAAATTCAGTGGCTTATCCTCTTTAGCATTAGTAACTACCGGTTACATAAAGAAGAGAACGAATAACAAGAAAGTAACTAATCATTACCCGATTTCTCCTTGACGGATTTTTCCTTGGACATGGATTTCTGAGTGGATGACTTCTTTGTAGCTGTTTCTCGACTTCTCTTCTTTGTAGAGATTGTTGGATTGAGTGGAACCAACGCACCCAGAGGTTCATGAGCATAGATAACCAAATGAATTCTAAGAATGAAAAAGGCAGGACATAGTTGGATAAACTGTTACCTTTCTATTTGGAATTGTTATCTGTTTGCTCGTGCTCTGACCATAAGATACACTGTTACCTTTCTATTTGGAAATCTAAGGCAGGACATTAGATATTCTGTGGAGTTTCTTTCATTTCTCATTTGATTAACAAGCATTGAAGAAAATGAAAATGAATGCCATCAGATAAACTTCATATGTTACAAAAAGTATGCTTATATACAACTATACAAGCTGCTACCATCAGATATTCTTTTAGTGGCCAAGAATAATTATGACTAAAAGATGGTTAAGAGAAAAATGAAAGTTCAAAATAGTTATTTGGTTATGGACGTCGAACATTCATCTAAGATCTTAAAAAGAGGTGAACACAACTTACTTTAGCTTTTTAAGATGCACTAAATGCAACAATTGTGGTCATCATTCATCACTAATGTAACAAATCAGGAAACCCAAACAAGGAGTCACAAGAGAAAGGTTTGATGCATTAGAATCATATTTATTTGGACAGATGGAAATGCAGTATGGCAATGATCTACAAGTTTACAAATCTCACAATGAAAATAACTAGTGTGTTTCATTGAAAGAAAAGTCCCATAAAAAACCACGAAAAAATAGTACATACATGAAAGTGAGAAAAAAATGAGCAAGTGATGTTGAAAATGCGTTATCCATAGTGAAATGTTTTCTGAGGGGACATGTGTTTGAAGGTCTTCTTCAACCTCAAGTTCCACCTTACTCTTCCACATCCTCTTCTTGTATTTTATCTTCTAAGGAAAATTCTACTCCGAGTCACT
This sequence comes from Berberis vulgaris, assembly GCA_963556465.1. NCBI lineage: Eukaryota > Viridiplantae > Streptophyta > Magnoliopsida > Ranunculales > Berberidaceae > Berberis > Berberis vulgaris. The sequence continues at coordinate 12,997,115 of OY747136.1, read as the reverse complement.
CTCCAATTTGACTCCCAATCTGACTTTCAGACGTGGCATCCTATGTGTCAGGCTGATGCGGACAAAAGTGGACTCCACCAAAGAATCCTAATCGGCTTCTAAAATCACTCATCTTGTAAATATTCACTTGGGGACTGACAACATTTATGCAATTTATTTGATGTTCAAATGTCACATTTCACTAAACCAAAATTCAGTGATGTGAATGGAAATATACAAGACAGAAATCAGAGAACAAAATACAAATAAGCCTGAACACCAAATTCCATCATATTCAAAGGCCAAAACAAATGAGTAACAACATAAATAAGGCTCACTCGACAAAGCACATCACTAACATTTGAGAAATTGCAAATACAGTTGCAAATATTCAGAAAAAACAAACTTATTACTGACATTACCATCAGGATCCATAGTAAAGGACATCAAGGATGAGTTAGAACACATATTTTCCCGCCTTTAGCTGTCATGCTTAGCATATTGCAAAATGATCCTCTTTGCCGGCTTGAAAATGAGTTGTCCCAAAGTAACACATGGCATCAGACTGTTGCACTTTCCTGCAAGGAAACATATCATCAATGACAAACAACAAAATTGGAGTATTATTGTACATCATCTAAAAAATAACTCTCTAAAGAAATGCAAATACTTGAAGATAACTAATTGAAGCAAAATACGTATTTGTCTTCGCATCCCTTGCATAACACAACATGATCCATCATCATTTCTAGCTAAACAAAAGACTGAGAAATAACAGATGTACCATAAAATTCCAGAAGAAACAAACCTGCTGCTTGTTGCTGGAATGCAAGTAATGAGATGTTCTGCCCTTTACTTGCTCCGCACTCCTACAACGCCAAAATCACCAATCAGATTGTTTGTCTGAAAAGAGTGATGACAAATCTCCCAATTAGTTTGTTAATGTGTAATCATTAGGGTGAACCACAAAAATTCATTCAATTCCAAAGCTCGTGACAAATCTACCTGTGTTGTTGCTGCTGCTTGAGACAAGGATGACGATGACAATGACAATGGGAGTCCTCCTCCTGTTTTCAGTTTTGGGCATCTTTCAAGTTTCTTCGCGCTTTGGCTTTTGAGGCAAGGGAATGGTGCTACTGCTGCTGCTTGAGACGTTGATGACGAGGATCCCTCCAAATTGTGCATAGGCTCCTCCAACCTTACTCCTTCTAGCCATTGGAATCCTTCTTCTGCACTTGCTGCTGATGCTTGAGATGTTGATGAAGATGACCATCCCTCCAAATCAGGCATGACCATCAAAATTAGTTTTTCCAGCGACGGGAATCCTCCTTCTGCACTTGTATCATCCACCACCTCTTTCTCCTCAATGAATTTCAGTGAATCAATTCCAAACAACTTCAAAACTTTAAGGGAAGGAAGTCTCCTTAGAGATCCAAGATGTTGCCATGTACAATTATACAGAGATATTTCCACCAAATTTGGGACTAACATAGGGAATTAACAAATAAAAGAGAATTAACAAATGGGTATGTGGAATTAGACCTAAAAACGCAGTTTCAAGCAATGGGGTTTGAAAATTTTCTCTCCAAATAATGAAATTTTGAGAAGTTTGGTCTCATGGGCATTGAAAGATAGGATTTTATGTCAAGAAGAAGTACCTGTAATGGGTGAAGAGGGTGTTGCCAGCCATGGCGTCTCATGGAGCAGTGAGGGAGATGAAGATATGGAGGGAGCAGCGAGGGCGATGGAGAAATGGAGGGAGCAGCGAGGGAGATGGCGAGATGGAGGGAGCAGTGAGGGAGATGGAGATATGGAGAGAGCAGGGAGGGAGACGGCGAGATGAGGAAGCAGTGAGGGAGATGACGAGATTGAGGGGAGGGTGAAGGAGTTTCATCGAGCTCTACGTCAAGCGCCAAGTAAAACGAGAGAGGAAAGAAGCGAGCGCCAAAAAGCCCGCCCAAGTTTTTTTTTACAGCGTTTTCATTTTTGAAGACATGTGTTGTAGTGTAGACACGGTTTTAGGATCTAGCCACGGTTTTGAGCCATGGCAAATAAACTAACGGTTTTGAGCCGTGGCCATCTCCGTGTAGCTAATCAAGCCTTTTGGTGTAGTGACGGTTTTATGCTCTAGCCACGGTTTTGAGCCGTGGCAAATAAACTAACGATTTTGAGCCGTGGCCATCTCCGTGTAGCTAATCAGGCCTTTTGGTGTAGTGCTCACCTAAGAAGACTAAATGTAGAATATGACATGTATAATGTTGGTGAATGTCAAAGTACATGTGGGAAAAGAACATGGGTGGACCAGGCACAAGCCCAAGATGAGAATATGAGAAAGTTAGTGAAGTCCAAAGTTGATAAAAAGATTAATTAGTTTAATGAGTTGTTTGAAGAAAAGCTTGATGATGACCTACCTGATGTTGAAGCAATGACCACTAAAGCGCAAGCCCAAACTCAGACAATGGGTTCATGTGAAGCCTAACCACAAGACCAAGCCTAGTCAGCAGGTCCATCTCAAGCCCAACCACAGGACCAAATCCAATCATAGACCCATATGGGCAGAGTAACTATCCTATTTAACTTTATATTTGCTCCCTATATAATGTTTGATCTCACACTCAAGGGGTATTGTCAACATCAGAAATATGAGGGAGTAAAATGAAGTAAGTATCACCTTGATTGCTTGTGTGTTTTATAATCCTTTGCATGTTTGCATATCTGATGATGGTTTTGATGTGGCAACCAGCATACTTGGTGTTGCCACCTCAAGTCAAAAAACCTTCAAGGAGACCAAGGACCGAGAGAAGAAATGATGAGGATGAACATTTGGAAAATGAAACAAGGAATTGCAGGAGATGTGGATTGGAGGATCATAACAGTAGAACTTGTAAGAACCCTTCTATGGAGCAAACTGATGGTTGTGGATAGACATCAAAGAAATCTAAGGCACCACCCAGATTCAGAAGGGGTAGGAATAACAAGAAAACATGTGCCAAATTTGGTTATGGAAATGGGAGAGGAAGAGGTCAACCTCCAAATGAAAAGGCCACAGTCCTTCCACAATAACTCAATCTTCAACCTCAAGTGCCCATTACTCCAATTATGCACAATATTCAGACAACAATGTTCCCAACTCAACCATTTGCACAAGGAGTTAAGCCCCCCAATAAGGCCATCAATGTTCCAGGCCAGCAGCACATTCAGTATTAGTGGTAGAGGTAGGGGAAAATAAGGCACTTGGAGCAAAGAGGACCAAACATGTGATACCAACTTCTTTTGTTTAGAAAATTGTTTTTGTTAGTGGGGGATTTTTTTATTTGTTACAATACTTTATGGTCATGCATGTGATACCGGTTCATAGAGTATTGGTGCATGATTGTTTTTTTTGTTTGTTTATGAAATTTCAAAGTATAGGTTATGACTATTTTATGTTTATGTCAGACTTCAGATAGAATGAAAAATTTGATGATATTTTGCAACTATTGAATGGCATGTCAAACTTCAGACTTGACTTGAAGTTATTCAATTTGATGGGTTATTTGTTGTTTGCATGTCTGAAATTGAATCCAAAGTTATTGTTGCAACACGGGTTTGGCAGGCTATTGAATTGTTTGCACTTTAGTTTGGTTTGATTTTCCATGTTAGAGTTGTTATTGTTGCAACACTGATATTAAATGCTAGGTCCATTCACTTCTTATATAGGCTAGATAGAAATGTTTTACATAGATCCTCAAATTCCATAGTCATTTGGATAGTTATTGTTACATTTGGAGAGTTATTACTTCTTTCGGCTGAACTTGTTCACCTTCAGCTTCTTCAGTACTTGCAACTAGAGTAATAGGGTTTTTACCATCAGCTCTAAGCATGTTATCAGGTACCACAGTTTCTAACCACTCCCCCTTAGTGCAAGAATCACAAATGAGGTACTTGTGCCCTTCTTTATGAAGTTGATGAGATCTTTTGATAGTTCTCCTTCTAGATCATGAAGGCATTAGGCATAGAAGATCTACTCATGGACAATATTTCAACCAATGATTTGGACTGTCGTATTTGAAACAATTACCCCTTTTGGAGCTTGAGTTTGAGCTTAAGTTGAAATTTGTTTTTGAGTTTGAATTACCTTCTTCATTTATCTTCAAAATAATTTAATCAAGCCATAGAAATCCTTTGCAACCAAAAATTTGACAAGATAGGACCATCGTATTAGGGTTTTTTTTTTTTTTTTTTTTTTTCTGGTTTTGGACTTCAAAAGCGTACAGCTCAATTACAACCCTTCTTGGGACACACATAATATAAATAAGGGCAATTTTCACTTATATGACAATGTTCGCAAGAAACCTGCCAGAAAAAAAATTTATTGCTATTTCCCCTATAATAAATAATGGCAGCAACTTAACCTATAATAAATTTGAATTTAAGACAAAATAGCCATGCGAGAGGTTGAAGATGACCTGCAACTATTAACAAATTTCAACATAAACGTAAAAATGAAACGAAAAACTCTAAATTACCTTCATTATGATGCTTTGAACTGAGATCTATGATGAAATAACTCAAATCTAGTGTTTGTGTTATGAAACCCAAGTTAGGGCTTGGTCAAACTTCTCGACTTCAAATATCTTTGATATATAGTGCCAAAACAGTTGAGGAACTCGATTTTCATGGACTGAAATAGCTTCCAATAAATAAGGGTTGAACCAAAGGCTTTTTCCACTCCTCCAATAGCTATTTCGTCTTCCCAACGAATATTTCCTCTTCCCTAATGACTATTCAGCTTTGAATGTCATCCCTCAAATCATCAGTTTGGGTTTGTATAATATTTTAATCTCAACCAGCAGATCATTCAAGAGCATTTTTGTTCTTAAAATATAACAATTTTGAAATCAGCACGTGCCCTCACAGTCAATGCACGTTGACTGCTAGTCTTGGGAGGTAAGTGCAATACTGATTAAAGAAGGGGCACATCCCAATTAACTATTTATTATGGGGGACATAGCAATCAACCCTTTAAAAAATTAGTGGTAACCGCAAAACTTACGATGGTCACATCATATTGACATGCACAAGATTGGGGTGGGTTGGAGAGATTTTTTTAACCAACAGATTTCTTCGAAATACGTTTGTTGTTGTGGTTGGATCATACACTTAAGGGCTATTTTAGGTATTCTGAAACTGGAGACAGAACGTGCAAGTGGCAAGCTCACGTAAACTGTAAAAAATGGACGATTGGAATTAAATGTCAATCTTGGGGGTACCATTAACTTTTTTTAAGTTGGGGGTATGTTGAGTTTCGCATTATGAAGTGGGGGTTTCGCTTAATGTCCCTTAATTTTGTGAACATTTTTTCATAAATTCAGTCCCACTAAATTTGAGTCGTACGATACGACTGAGAGCGAAAACATGAACTAGCTCAACTAAGTCTTGAGAATATATTGACGATACACCAAAACGGTTATAGCTCTGAGTTGTACACGTGTCATGATGATCTCGAAGAATTACGGGCCCAAACGTCCACCCAACACTGATTCGACCCAAGCGGTTCTAAACCCGCCCAATGCAGTCTGCAAGACGGACCCAAACTCCTAAAGCTTGCTAAGCCCATGCGTCTCACAACTACACTCAATACCCATATGCCCCGCTAAGGCAAGTATCTCGAGAATCAGCTTCGTGCAGGCAATTACAGCAGCTCTCCGCTTCCAACCAGGAAGCAAATACCAGAGTACATATCACATAGCGAAACTTCCTTTTACGAATTACCCTGAGATTGGGTACTACCTCCCGCATATCTAGGAGCACAAGGCTAACAGGGAAATTCCCTTCTACAACACAACTCCTAATTAGATAATGATCTCCACGAAGATCTCCTTCTTAAACTACGTCATCGATGGTCTGGTTGAACCATGACACATATACTATAAATAAGACATGAGGTTAGTAAGCTAAGGTACGCTAAAAATTCTCTGTTAACAGCATTACACCTTCCTCAAATCCGTGTCTGACTTTAACATTGGAGTGTCATCGGCCACCACAACGGTGGTACGTGGCTCACGTGCATTCCTTGTGTAGGTCAGCGGGACTAGGTCAAAGTAGAGAGCGAAAAATGACTACATCAGTTTGGCGTCGTCCGTGGGGACGACAAAGTTCCTAACCTTTCACTAGCATCATATCCTTTCGAAATACAGAGAGATGGTGACCACTAGATCACGCAACAATGGAGAACAAAGGGACACGTCAAACGCTCAAACTGGTGTTATACCACGACTTTCAGTGATTTCGGTTACGCACGGGTAGCAGACTCACGCCCCCGCACCAACAACAACAACGATGAACCCCAGGATAGATATGTTGTCATCTTAAATATAGCAGATCGCCAAAGCGGTGGAGGCTCTCGCACGACAAAAGTCTTGTTTCTCGACTTCATGGTAGTAAACGCACTATCTACCTGACATCTTATCTTGGGAAGACCATGGCTCCAACAGATGGAGGCAGTAGTCTCCATCCTTCACCGGTGTGTTAAGTGCACCGCTAACCACTCTGAAGGAACAATACGTGGAGACCAACCTATGGCACGAGGCTGCCATTATGCTGCACTGAAGCAAATAGAATGTTCCAAGATCCAATCGAATCCCACAATTCAATCTGAACTAGAGCCATACCTAGTGACTGCAGATGCATCACTCCACTCACACGAGATCCCAACAACAGTGGCTCGCTTAAGAGAAATGGGATAGTCAAGTAGTAAAGGAACAATCTGCTCTTCAACCCAGCAAAACGAAGAGATTAATGCAAGCGGGAGTACAACACCCCCGACATTCCGTCGGTGCAGAAATTAACTCCCTCACAAGGTTTACTCTTTAGTAGCCTCTATGACATCAGCGGAGCTCCACAATCTTCTTAAAGTGCCAACGACGATCCAAAATAGTCATACAAATACACTTCAAGGCCAGGATCGATTTCTCTCCATCAACAGTTAGTATATTTCATTCATTTATTTCCCTTTCCATAGTCAATGTAAAGTTTTGGTTCTTAAAAACTTATGTGATTTACAATCATTTAAGAAATAAAGAAAGAATTACGCAAACACGCTCTATTGATCACTGAAAAGATGTAACAACGGATGCCCAGAAGCGGATACAAAATACTACGTACTACAAGCATCTGAATCCAATGTGACATGGAGTAAAGACTCGCTTAGACAATCCAACTACGTAAGGAGACCCCGAAGAAGACGAAGAAACCCAAATTGAACTTCGCTCGACCCCTTCCCAAGATCAAGTACAAAGGTGCATAGGGGGCTGAAAACATAGAGTAGCCGATTGCTCCGTCGAATCACCCCAAAAAAGTGACCCACCAGCGACAATCCGGCCTCCCAAAGGAGGTAGAAGAAAATAGATGAGGATGGTTGCGAGCGGTGAAGCGACCAAGGTTTCACAATGTTGTCAAGGAAGACACTATTCCCATGCGTGGTACCCGGGGTGACTGAGAGATACCACACCCGAAAGCATCACGCATCCGCCAACACTTCGATCAACCATAAGCTAGCAGTAGGAACCACATACATGCGTGCATTGCGGCACAAGGTAACACTGAAGCATCGACGGATAAACGATAGACTTCTCTTTTGGGAGGAAATCCACACTTCTTCTCCACAATATGAACAGAAATTACGAGATCTCAACAAATCAACTACGTGCCCACCCAGAACAGGTGACCACACATAACAACGATTATCATCGTACCTAATCAGTGCAAATGTCAGAACATTCAAAGACTTCAATAATGGAGATCTTCCTTCAACCTTTAGAAAACCCAAAGCATTATCTTCATACAAGAACATTATAGGAGATATGCTCTGCAAAAGATAGTACCTACAACGATTGAGAAACACCATTATATAGACATAATGGTCCACCAAACGGGCACTTCAACATTAACTGTCAGCATTGAATATCGTATGAGAAACAAGAAGACGACGGTTCCCAAGGAAACTACACAGACCACGTTCATCCAATTAATGGTGTTGCGCACAACCCCATCAATGAGGGGGAGTAACCGATACTCAACCGTCTCGCTATCTATGTTGTACACATGCTACCATCTACGTTGTACACGTGCTACCGTGCGATCTACGTCGTATGCGTAGCGTAATTCGTGCAAGAAACTCGAGCTCCCCCCTGCAGGCCCATGGGCTCGGTCCATTATTCAAACAATATTCTACCACATGCCTGACATGAGCACTAGAAATCCTAGTCAATTCTGATACTCGGATCGTACCTACAGATCACTAGCTGATTTAAGGTAATTTTATCCGCATAATGCACTACTCCCGCGAACATAGGTTTGCACGCCCTCAAGCAGGCGAAACCTTTCTCCAACCAGAAAAGCTTAGTCATCCTAGGTTGATGACGACGACTTATGGTTCATCCCGACACTTAGTTCGCCCAACACGAATCTCGATCGTTTAGGAAGTGGGAGTTTAATCAACGCTATCATGCACTGTGACGACGACTCGCCAAGGATCATTGCCCCCTCCACGGTCAATGGTTGTTGATGTAGTCATTTTTCACTCCCTGCCTTAATCTAGACCCGCTGACCTGCACAAGTAACACACGTGAGCCACGGACCACTGCTATGGTAACCGATGGAACTCCGATGCTAAAGTCAAACAGGGATCCGAGGAAGGTGTAATGTTGTAAACAAAGAATTTGTAGCATACCTTAGCTTACCAACCTCATGTCTTATTTATAGTACAAGAGTCCTGATTCTACCAGGCCATTGAAGTCGTAATTTAGGAAGGAGATCTTCGTAGAGATCCTTCTCTAAATAGGAGTCGTGTTATAGGAGGGAAGTTCCATGTTAGCCATGTGCTCCTAGATACACGGGAGATACTTCCCAATCCAAGAGCAACCCGTAGAAGGAAGTTTCCTTGCGTGGAATGTACTCTGGTATTTGCTTCCTAGTTAGAAGCATAGAGCTGTTGTATTGCATGTCCGAAGTTGATCCTTGAGATACTTGCCTTAGTAGGACTTACGGGTAGTGAAAATAGTTGTGAGACATATGGGCTTATCATGCTGTAAGAGTTCGGGTCCATTTGGAGGACTGAATTAGGCGGGCTTGGAGCCGCTTGGGCCGGATCAGTATTGGACTGACGTTGGGGCCTGTAATTCCTCGAGATCATCATGACACGTGTATGGCTCAGGTTCGTGACCTTTTTGTGCATCATCAACTACTCCCCCCGAGTTAGTAGGCCATCACATTGGTTCGCTAAGTCATCTCATGAAAATATACTATGTTCATGGTGATTGAGTCTGAATCGTTGCTTGAGCCGCGCACTGCATTAATTGAACGTGCGTTAGTTCAGTGGAAAATAAGTGGGAACCTATCCCTATTTAGGTCATCCATAGTGTTGAGTCTGACTATTTTTATTTTCTCTGCTTTTAAAGATACTACTCTGTTCATCTTTTGATTAGAAAAGATTTGTTCGTCTCCTTCATGGCTCAACAAAATCTTCTCGATGACGCAACCTTAGCCAGGGGCCTAGAGTTTTTTGAAGATGGGTTGCTTTCTGAGCCCGGCCTCACTGAAATTTGTACAAAGTTTGGGGTCCCCGAAGACTTGTCGTTGTGTGTCCTGAAGGGTGTGACCAGACGCCAATGTTGCCACCAGCGGGGTTCATCTGCTTGCATCGTGGGATGTTTCAACTAGAATGCGTTTTCCTGTTCTGGAAGTGATTTGGTATTCTTGGATCTCCTTGGGATTCCTCCGGCCCAGTTAGGGCCTAATGAATAGAGGATTATCCTTCTCATTCTGATCAAGGCAAAGGAAGTCGGCGTCCGCGTGACCGCGGGTAATCCAGTTGCTGACTTTTCCTCGATTGAAAGGTAATGTCATCTGCAAGATGATGTCACCGACCTACTTCACAAATTTTTCAGACGACTTCAAGTCTTGGCAAAAGTATTGCTTCTTGGCCCCTGCAAATTTAAATTACTTCCGGTTCAAGAGTCATTCACTCGAACAAGAGTTCAGGCCGCTTTGTAAGTGTAGCTTTCTCTTTTGACTCTGCTATGCTTGATTGCAGGTTAGCTAATCATTGGTTGTGTTTCTTCACAGAAAGGTTTCCCACTACTCCCCTTACCCTGAAGGAGCAAAATACTATGGAGACGTTTCGCGGCTTGTCAACGAGGAACGTGGTGGATGTCATATGTGTCCCCAACTTCATTTGTAGTGGGTTGTGAGACAACTGACACGTAGCCCCAACTCTGTACCGAACATCACGAGTTTAGCTTGAAGATGGGGCCCCTTCTAGGAAGATGAAGGTTGCTGGGGCCAAAGCTCATGTTCTGTTTGATGTGGAGGAGTCGTCTGATACGTTTGCTTCTTTTGTGAGTTTGAAGAGGTCCCGTGTCAGAACTGGGTTGCCTTCAGCAAGGCCTGCTCCAGTGAGAGAAGAATACGAGTTTGGTCAGCCCGTCAGGGCGGAGGCTGATGTATCTGACTAGGAGAAAGATTACCTGCGGTTTGCAAGGGTTCAATACAGGTCGAATCTTAGTGACGCGCAGGCCGAAGCTTTGAATGAGCGGTTGTACGGGTTGCAATGGCGGCTTCTGCCGGTTGTGATTCACGCGGAACTATTTCAATAAAAGGTTCTTGTGAATATCTGCGTGAGGTTGTGAAATCTGATCGTCCCATTGGTGTGCTATCTGATAGTAGCCATGGTGGCATAGGCCAAGTTTCATGTAGTCCGCATTGTTCACCGTTTCGTTCCAGGCCACAGATCGAAGTGTTGGAACGTCCTTTGGATAATTCACTTCCTTATCTCCTTCCGGATCTTGTCAAGTCGTCTCGCACTAAAGGGTCAGCTATTCGTGACAAGGGAAAGGTCGCGGAAGAGAACCTGGGGACAGTGGCAACGCGAAGGGTGGTACAGGCGTGATTCCTGATCCGGGAAAGCTTCATCCAGATGCGCGGATAAGCCTGTTTGCACCAGACTTGGTAAAGATTAGCACTCAGATCTAACACCATTAGGTTGACGTGGAGTATGCTTCAATGAAGCATATAAGCAGGCGTCACAGCTGGCTGATGGATTGCGCTCCAAAACCCAATGAGGATACGCTAAAAGGGTGTATGGATAAGGGTTTAAAATACCTTATACTGGGTATGTCTCACTTGAGTCAGGTAGCCGTTGCTGGGACGGAAGTCGAGGTGGCTCGTGAGAGGGTATAAACCATGGAGCGTGTCTTCTCGCACATGCAAGTATTGTATTATGATGCGCTTTACGAAATTGAGCGGCTAAATAAGCAGGCTGAGGAAAAGGGGCTGGAGCAGTCAGTCGTGGTTGCCGAGACTCATATAGCTCATCTGGAGGCCCTTGAGCGTGATCTGGCAGAGGCGGTGTCCGAGAAAGACAGACTCAAGTAGGAGTTGAACCGGATCTGCCGAGATGTGGAGGCTGCACAGGAAGTTGCGGCTGAGGCATGTTCTGAATTGTCGTCTCTTGCTGAAGAAAATGCTTCGAAGAAGGCTGACTGGGCTGCTCAAAAACAATAATTGGAACCTAATGTGGAGTTCAATGCCCGGAGGCAAGGAAGGCCGAGGACCAACTCAAATTAGAATGGCGCTTGTGAAGATTAGTCTGGCCACAGAGCAGTCACAGGTTGACGCGCTGACAAGCAAATTGGAGTGTGAACTTGCTGAGTTTCGTTGGGTCGTACACGGCAGACTAGAGCTGCTGGTGCTGATGAAGGAGGAGCATTCAGAGTGGGACTTGGCCGCTATAAGAAGATGTCATATGTAGACTTGTCTATTGCCTTTGCATCATTAGACGAGGAGGACAGTTTGGACCCTGATGCCCAGGTCGTAGTGTGTGTGGACGCGACTCCTGCTCCTTCCCTTGCTAAGCTTAGCTCTTCTGCTTCTGTACCTTTTCTTGATAAGGAGTGAACTCTGTATTCTTGAACCCATTTTGTTCGACCGTTAATGAAAACAGTTTTATCCGTCTTGTGTTTGTGGCCTCTCTTGTATGTTTTTCGTTTCACCTTGTCGTCTTGCTTTGGCATGGGCTGGTTGAATCATTAGAACGTCGAGCGGTCGTCTGCTGCCAGAAGCTTGACCGTTTATGTTACGAATGACTCAGCGTTACTGTTTAGTAGTCATGTCCCATAGCGGGCATGTTGCAGACAGTTTAGCCTGGTGTTGGTTTGCCCGAGCTGTGTTTTGTCCTTGAGGTAAGCTGCAGAGGCTTGGTTCGCTTGTCTGATTAGTCGGCTGTGATAGCCTTATAAATGATACATTTAAGCCCCTAATTGCATATTTGTTATGTCCCAATATCTAATAAAAATATTTCATTATGTGTATTTTGTAGAAAATCAAACACTAATCTCAAATCATACACAAAGTGACACAATAAGGCTAAGTTCAACAACTAAAAAACTCATTGGAAGTTCACACATGCATTGTCAAAGACTAAAGATCTTCAAACCCAAGACCCATGAAGTCAAGCCTACAAAGTATCATCATCTACGGATCTCGAGGATATCAACTTGAAGATTTGGACATCCACACACCTTATTTCACTCGAACACTCCACCTTCCACCCCATTATCTCTATACATAAGTCTAATCATTCTTCATCTATAAATACCCCACACATAAACACACTTGAGAGAGACCTACAAATATCTTAAGATGAGAGAAATTTGAAGTTAGAGATTGAGAGCTTTGGAGTTTATTGTTGTAAGTTTTTGAAGTTTTTCTTTATATTTATATTTATCACCATGAGTGGCCTAGAGTCTACTATGTGTGGCTAAACTTCGCCTTAGGGTGTGAGAAAGGCCCATTGGAGGATGACCCCATTTAGGTCCACTTAGCTTGGTTGTTTTAATATCTCATGTACTTAGAATTTGTGTAATGTTAGCTTTTTAGTGACTTTGATTTAACAAAAAATGACTTTTAAGGTCTACTTCTTCATAAAATAAATCATTTAGATATCGCAGTTGATGTAATACATGATTTGTGCCTACTTTTATAACCGACAATAACTATTTTATCAACTAAGGTTAACTCATAAAGTTATAAAACTTATTTACCCTTCGTAAACAAATAAAAACATAATTTTATACTTTTATGACCAACAAAAACTCTTTTATTAATGATTATATTTTTTGTTTTTATTTTTTAACCCTTAACCCCTCCCACCTCATGCCGCTGGTAGGTATCGATATTAATTATTCTAATTATGAACAAAAAATTACAAGTTTTTTTTAAAGTTTACATTGATGGACAAGTTAATCAAATTATCATGCTAAGGTCTGGTAAATTTTTCATAATGTAGTTAATGATGATTAGAAATTTGGTTTTAATTAACTAATAAAATCAATTTGATTAAGTTGTCATAAATTTTTACATTCCAATGGAACTATAACCAAGGATTGTGATTTCGTTTTTTGAGTAATTTCGGTCTCCTGATTTTAAGAAAAATTTCAAGAAATTTTTAGGTGTGTAAAGAAAAAAAAGGTAAAAATTTCGATGATAAATGAAATATATATATATATATATGAATTTCGATGGTATATTAAATATGTAAAAAATAAGATGCAAGTAATTAAATGAAAACAAAATACCTATAATTAGAAAATCAGGGTTAGTTTCAAAAATCAATATAGAAGTAGAAGAAATATTAATTAGGAAATTAGGGGTGGTTTAAAAAGTCAATAAATAATTAGAATAAATGATAATTAGAAAAACTCAAAATTTACGAAAAATACCAAAATGTTTTCGAAAAAATCCTCGAAATTTTTAGTTTTTTGTACTTTTACGAAATAAATAAATTTATGAAAAATCACAAAATTTATGAAAAACCTCAAAATTTTTTGAAAAAAACCCTTGAAAAAATGTAATTTTTTCTTTCGTCTTTTTTCTTTTCATAATTTCGAAAAAATGAAAATTTCAGCGAAATTTCGTGAAATCACAATCCTTGTCGTTGCCACACTTACAACTTTTCCGTGGATATTTTAATTTTTGTTAGCATCAATGGTCCTAAGTATTGAAGGAAAAAAAATAAACTTGACAAAAAGAATATCTAAAAAAATATTTAAAAAATGATTAATAAATGAGTCTTTGTTGCTCATAAAAGTATAAAATTAGGTTTTCTATTTTTTTTGGAATGTTAAATATGTCATATAACTTTATGAATTAACCTGAGTTGATGAAATAATCCTTGTTGGTCATAAAATTATAAGAGTCGGTACAAACTAGCCATTACATCAACTATAGTATCTAAATTGTCTATTTTGTGAAAAAGTAGGCACTAAAAGTCATTTTCCGTTGGTTTAATTTCATTTATGAAGATGTTAGAAGTGTTGTCTTTCATTAATATGGATACATCACTTGTTTTTATTTTCATCATTAAAAAGTCTAAACTATAGTCTTCATTCCATATTGTTCTAACAAGCCCTCTATTTAATTATTAAGATTTTCTTTATCTAAGACTCACAAGCTACTTAACCTTTACTCTCATGGGTTTTGAGGTTATTGACTTGTAAGTCTAGCATGATGTTTGAATGTTAACATATTGGAGATTAGATCCTTAGTATTTCATTTCAATATGGATTCTTTGGATGCTTTAATACCATGTTCTTATGCTAGATTACAATATCCGTATGACTTGATGTTTAAGTGCTCAAAGTTATATTTTCCACCCTAAGTGAGATGAGAATCTAGCTTAGAGTGTGCTCATGAGTATGTTTAAATACCAACTAGAAGTGTGGTCTAATGGGTGGCTATCAATCTATGGTGGTGATTCCTAAAACCCTAAGATTTCCTCTCTCAAGTTTCATTTTAAGCTAGATTTACATTTGCACTTGTTCTTTAGAAACATTATTCAAAAACTTTTTTTTACTAAGTTAAGGATTTTAAGTTGATTTTCAAAGTTAGTTTTCCAAACTTTTGCCCTCATTGGATTTGACCCGTATTTGCTGTTATCTAACTCAATAAATAATCGTGCACTTGCGGTATGATTTGATATTAATCAAGTTTTTGGCATCGTTGCCGGGGAGGGCAATGAAAAACAAGTTTTAAAATCCATCTTTAAATGCTTATCACTAGGGGTGGGCATCCCATCCCGCAATCCCGATCCCGCCCCGATCTCGTCCCGTCCCGTCCCGATTTTTTCGGGTCTTAATGGGATTGAATAATTTCATCCCGATCCCGTCCCATCCCGATCTAGAATGGGATGGGATGGGATGAAGATTTTCAATCCCGCCAATCTCGTCCCGTCCCGAGCTAATTTTTTAATATTTATTATTAATATTTTTATTTATTTATTTATTTTTATTCATATAAACTTACAGATGACTGACAGAAACTCATGGTGTTTGGAGTGGTAACAGAAATGTTACTTCAAGAAATAAATATTCATTAAGCAAGAGAAAGATAGCAGACTGTTGCTTGGATTCCCAATAAAAGTGGCTCCAATTATTTAACTTACAAATATTGATAATACCCAGGTGAAGATGAAAAATAAAAATTAACTAGTAATACATATTCAGAAGGGAACATTCAGGGGCGGAGCCAAGAATTTGAGATGCCCCGGGCTGTAAAAATATTTTTTTATAATTACAATATATGTATTGATGGTAAACTATTATGAATATGTTAGAGCATCACCAGGCAGCACACTGATCTCGTCCTGTCCCGATCCCGTATGAACGGGATGGGATAGGAATGGGTATATCTCATCCCATCCCATCCCGTGCCCACCCCTACTTATCACTAGTCTAGTTTAGGATCATTTTCATAGTTTAGGTGCATTTGCATTGTTTTGATAACATTTGTAGTTTGGAAATTCGGATGCATCTTCATATTTGCAATTTTTGAGTATCTAAAATTTAATTTTTTATTTAAAATTTTTTTTCTAATAAATATAAATGATCTGAACTTTCAAGGGCATCTTTCCATTTGTCCATTGGACTAAAGGTTAGTGAGAAACAAATTTTTGAACTTGGATTACCTGTGCTGGAATTTGTCTACTGCAGATGACTGGTGTTTGAACACATGTTTCTGCTAATTGAGAGTTTTTTGTTTTGAGTGTTTCAAAATTCTAAGTTGTTTTAAATTTTGTCTAGTTTCTAGATCATCTTTTAGATTTCAATTTGAATAACTGGTCGAAACAAAATTTGAACTCTCGTAGCGAATACACAATCTGGACAGTGCTTTGTTCACTTCAACTTTTCACTACTTTCTGGCATCCAAATGAATTTTTAGAATTTTTCTAAGACAAGTTTGGTTTGTTAGCAATCCAAGAAAATTTGTATGGTTGAATTTCATAAAGTATTGAACTCTGCACGATTTTTCAAAGTCGATCTATCAGTTCTGAAAATTTTCAGCATTGCATTGTTTTGCCAAACTTGAATGATTTTCAAAATTTTGGTTCTATACTTTTTTTTAAAGCATTAATCATTCTCCTATGGTATAATTTTCAGGGTTTGTGCAAAAAGGATACTTGGAGAAGTGCTTTGGTAAACTTAGTGAACAATGGAGGACACTTGGATCATAATTATGATTTTTTTTTTCTTTTAGTGATTAGGAGGACTTATATTTGTACTGTTTAGTTGTAATAAGTAAAATAGAGTCCAAGATACAACCGGAAGCAAAGCGAGATACCTCTCTCAACCCACTTCGAATTTCTTGCAAGAAGTGTTTCTTGAATGATTTTGAGTGTTTAAATTTTTGCAAGATATCGAACTGTGCTAAACTACATAAAAGTGGACCTGGCTACTTGCAACTGAGTTAGACTTGATTACCCACCTCATAACTCCAATTCACGTTCAAACTTGGCCAAACTAATTAAAATGAACTCAGATAATTAGAGCCAATTAGAACGGTGTTCATAGAACCTCACAAAAAGAATAGATTGTGTCGTACTCTTTCAAAGCAAGGTTGCTCAGTGCTAGTTGGTATGCGCTGGTAAAGACCAGTGTGACTCACCACCATTTCTCACCTTTTCGCCTAGAGAGTGGTTCTTCGACGGAGTTTTGCACAAGTATAGTCTTATGTGATTAGGAACACAGGGGTTCTTGAAAGTTTTTAAGTGATAGCTAATTTCGTGATAACTCTTTGGATCTTAAAGACGCCCTTTAAAAGTTAGCTAGTTCTAGCATGCCAAACAGGGTAAAATCTGGCTAGAACACATCTCTGCCTAGTGTGGTGGTCTAGAGAGTTTTTATGTAATAAGATACCCCTTACTAACTTACAAGACATATAGGAAAATCTAAATATAGTGAGAATTGACTTTTGAGACGCTCAAAATCATTATCTTCTTCAATTAAATTTGGTCTTAAAATCAATTGTCCATTTCCCTTGACTGAAGATAATCAATTTTTTGTGTGCTAGACACCAAAGACTTATTTGTGCATCATCTTCTAAGTGAAATTGCATTTAGCTTAGAGTTGTGAGGGTTGTCCCGTTCACTTGACTGAGGGTTGTGATTGTTGTATAAGCGTTTGGTCACGGGACCACACTCAACACTTAACTCGGATTGATAGACCATTTGAGGGTGTCTCGTTATTGTTTGAAGTTGAAAATTCAATGACGGATCAAGGGAATGAACAACCTAGAGTTGAGGTTAGGGAAAACCCAGTCAATGTTGGCGGTAGAACTCTTTGAGAGTATTTTGCCCCAATAAACCAAGGTCAAACCTCAATAATTGTGTTTCCACCCACCACTGCAACTCATTTCGAGTTGAAGCCACATGTGATCTCGTTATTACCTACATTCTATGGCTTTGGGTTAGAGAGAGAGAATCCTTACTCTCACATAAATGAATTTTTGACAATTTGCAATACTTTCAAATTTCAAATTTTCAGTTATGATTCTGTTAGACTTCGCTTATTTTCTTTCTCTATTAAGGAAAAAACAAAGATGTGGTTAGACTCATTACCATCTGGATCCATCACTCAATGAGAACAATTAAAATTGAAGTTCATCAATAAATTCTTCCCAATGTCGAAAACTATTTCCCTTAGAAAGGAAATCCAAGATTTTAGGAAAAAGGATGATGAACAATTTTATGAGGCATGAGAAAGATTTAAGGACCTATTACTTAAATTCCCCCTTCATGCTTTTGAGACTTGGAGATTGGTACAATACTTTTACAATGGGTTAATCCAAAGTAATTATCATATGATTGAGTCAATGAATGGAGGGAACTTTTTGAGTTTGAGTGATGATGCAACACATACGGCTCATTCATGTCCCATCTTTTATCCAGAACGGTCAACTGGGGAAGAGCACGTTTAGGCCATCAATGCTTATAAAATAGCGAACCCTTTCAGCGAAACATACAATTCTAGTTGGCGAAACCATCCCAATTTTGAGTGAAGGCAAGATCAGCCTCAAGTTCATGGAGAACATGAATTCCATAGGGGACCAAACCAATTTCACTCTCAGAGACAACAATTCTCTAATATGCCCCACCAGAATAGTCAATTTGTTGCACCACAACAAAATAAGTCATCATTAGAGGAAATGTTGCAACAAACGATTCATTCCCAAAACATGGCTACTCAAGCCAGTGAAATTAGGGGAACAAATGAGTCGGCTAGCAACCATTATTGGCTATAGAGAGAAAGGTAAGTTTTCAAGCCAACCAATACCAAATCCCAAGGGATAATTTGTGTCACAACCACCTCAATATCAACATCAGCAACATTCGAAAGGACAGTTCGAAATAGGAACTGGTTCAAACTAAGATCTTCAACATAAAGAAGTAAAATCCATTACGACTCTGAGGAGTGGTAAACAAGTTAACAACAAGGTTGAGTTACCCAATGAGATTGAACCAGTTTCATCTCAAGAAAGAAAAAAAGACTCAAGAGTCCACCGGTTAGGAACACGGTTTTTAAGCAAAGTCAAGAACCAGAATTAATAAAATCCTTTGTCCCAAAAGTTCCATACCTTGAGAGACTTTTACCACCAAGAAAAGGTCATTTGAATGCTGACATCTTAGAAGTGTTTAAACAAGTAAACATCAACATACCCTTCTTAGAGGCCATCAAGCAGATACCTTCATGTTCCAAATTTCTCAAAGATCTGTGTACAGTGAAAAGGAGAACCAATGTGCCTCGGCAAGCCTTTCTTGCAGAACAAGCTTCATCGTAATCCAACAACGTACTGCTATGAAGTACAAAGACCCAGGTGGTCCAACCATTGCTTTGAGAATAGGTAAGAATGAGATCAAGTTTTGCTAGATCTAGGAGCTAGTGTCAATTTATTTCTTTTTTCAGTGTACAAAGCTTTAGGTTTGGGGGAGTTAAAACCAACTTCCATCACCATTTAATTAGCTGATAAGTCAATCAAAATTCCAAGAGGGGTCATTGAAGACGTTCTCATTCAAGTTGATAAGTTCTACTTCCCAGTATATTTCGTGGTGTTAGACATTGAGCCAGTTACACATGTTAAAAATCAAATCCCTGTCATTTTAGGTCGTTCATTCTTAGCAACATCAAATGCCATCATCCATTGCAAAAATGGTATCATGAAGTTGTCTTTTGGCAATATGATAGTTGAACTTAATGTATTCCATAGTGTCCAAAACCCAGTTGAGGAAGAATGTCAGGAGGAAGTGAACATGATAGAGTGCCTTAGTGAAAAGTTTTTTTGAGACAATGCTATCGTGACCCATTGGAAGAGTGTTTGACCCATTTTGATTTGGACCTCGATGAGAAAAATACCATTAGAGAATTCAATTCATTGTTTGACTCTATACCTTTACTTGACACCAATACTTGGAAACCAAAGGTAGAGCCGTTACCCATCAGTAGCAAGCCACAAATTCCTTAATTAGTTGAGCCACCAAAACTGGAACTCAAACCATTGCCCAACCATTTGAAATACACTTTCTTAGAAGATACTAATACCTTACCTGTCATCATTTCTACTCACTTAGAGAAAGAACGGGAAGGTAAGTTAGTGGAAGTGCTCCAAAAACACAAAGAGGCAATTTGTTGGTCTATTGCAGACATCAAAGGAGTAATTCCTTTTGTGGTAATGCACAAGATTCATCTCGAAGAGAATGTAAAAACCTCTAAAAAACCTCAAAGGAGACTAAATTATACAATGAAAGAAGTTGTGAGAAGAGAGGTGATTAAACTTTTAGATGCGGATATTATATACCCCATCTCAGATAGTCAATGGGTTAGCCCAGTTCAAGTAGTTCCCAAGAAATCTGGCATCACCGTTGTGAAGAACGACGCTGATGAGTTGGTGCCTACTCGTGTCCAAACCGGATGGCAAGTATGTATTGACTATCGAAAACTAAACTCAACGACTAGGAAAAACCATTTTCCTCTTCCCTTCATTGATCAAATGTTAGAGCGGTTAGCCGGTCATGAGTATTATTGTTTTCTTGATGGTTACTCTGGCTACAACCAAATTTCAATTGCCTACGAAGATCAAGACAAAACTACAATTACCTATCCATTTGGTACCTTTGCATATAAGCGTATGCCTTTTGGTTTGTGCAATGCACCCACAACATTTCAAATATGCATGTTGAGTATTTTTCTCCGATATGGTGGAAAATTTTCTAGAAGTCTTCATGGATGACTTCTTTGTCTTCGGTTCTAGCTTTCATCAATGTTTGAATCATTTGACCCTTGTGTTGGAAAGATGAAAGGAGAAAAATCTTATACTTAATTGGGAAAAATGTCATTTCATGGTGAATGAGGGTATTGTGTTAGGTCACATAATTTCATAAAGAGATATTGAAGGAGACAAAGCCAAAGTTGACACCATAACTAATCTATCACCACCAAGAATTGTCAAAGAAATCTGATCTTTTTTAGGACATGCTGATTACTATCATCGGTTCATCAAACATTTCAGCAAAATTGCGAAGCCCTTGTGTGCACTTTTGACCAAGGAAACTTCGTTCGATTTTAATAATGAATGCTCAAAGGCATTTGAGAAATTGAAGTATGAACTTACCTCAGCACCCATTATTTATCCACTTAATTGGAGTATTCCTTTCGAGATAATGTGTGATCTGTCTGACTATGTTATAGGTGTGGTGTTGGGGCAGTGAATAGACAAACATCCCCATGTGATCTATTATGTGAGTAAGATTCTCGATGGTGCACAACTCAATTATTCCACCACAGAAAAAAGTTGTTGCCAGTTGTTTTTGCCCTTGACAAATTTAGATCTTATCTCGTTGGATCCAAAGTGATTGTCTACACTGATCATGCAGTTTTAAAATACCTTTTGTCTAAAAAGGATGTAAAACCATGTTTGATCCGATGGGTCTTGTTACTTCAAGAATTTGATCATGAGATTCTAGACCAGAAAGGAACCGAAAACGTGGTCGCTGACCACTTATCTTGGATGATTATTGAATCAGATAAAGAACCATTATCCATAACATGCAGAAACTTTCCTGGATGAGAAATTAATGATGATTGTTCATGTCCAGTCACAACCACCTTGGTATGCTGACATTGTGAACTTTCTTGCTACAAAGAAAATTCTGGAACATTGGTCTAGGCAAGATAAGTTCAAGTTTCTATCCGTGGTCAAGTATTTTTTTTGGGATGATCCTTATCTCTTCAAATACTGTCCATTCGTAGATGCATCCCTGACTTGGACCAGAGAGAGGTTTTGGCATTTTTCCATGATCATGCATGTGGAAGCCATTTTAGTGTGAAGAAGAGTGTTGCAAAAGATGCGCAATGGAGTTTCTATTGGCCCACCATTTTTTGAGATGCCCATGTGTACTATCAAGCTTGCACAAAATGTCAACAATTAGGGTGTATATCTCGCCGACACATGATGCCTTTGACTCCAATCCTGATTGTGGAGCTTTTTGATGTATGGGGTATTGATTTCATGGGTTCGTTCCCAACTTCATATGGTTTCACCTACATACTTGATGCACTAGACTATGTCTCAAAATGGATTGAAGCCATAACTTGTAGGACCAATGATCACAAGGTAGTTGTCAACTTCTTAAAAGAGTACATCTTTGCCTATTTTGGCACACCTCGTGCAATCATTAGTGATAGAGGTTCCCACTTTTGTAATAGAGTATTTGAAAACCTAATGAAAAAGTAGGGTGTTACCCACAAGGTTGTTGTACCATACCACCCGCAAATGAGTGGTCAGGTAGAAGTTTCCAACCGATAAATCAAACAAATCCTTGAAAAAACTGTCAGACCAGATATAAAGGATTGGAGTTTGAGTTTTCCAAAGTCTCTCTGGGCTTACCAAACTGCATTTAAAAGCCCCATAGGAATGTCGCCCTACCGTCTAGTATTTGGCAAACCTTGTCATTTACCCGTTGAGCTCGAGCACAAAGCTTTTTGGGCAATTAAACGTCTTAACTTTGACCTCGATAAAGCTGGTGAACATAGAAAGTTGCAACTAAATGAGCTTGATGAGCTCAGAAATGATGCATACGATCTATCCAAGAAGTATAAAGAGAAAATGAAAAAATTCCATGATAGTCAAATCATGCGAAAAGAGTTTCACCCTAGTCAAAAAGTACTTTTGTATGATTCTTGCCTTCACATATTTTCCGGGAAGTTAAAGACCCGTTGGTTAGGACATTTTACTGTCAAAACTATTACCCAATGGGGGGCCATCACAATTGAGAACCCAAAAGACGACAATAGCTTCCAAGTCAATGGACAACGTCTCAAGCCCCTTTTAGAGCTTCGTAACCCAGAAGTTGAGGAGATCCTTATGGAAGACCCTGTCTACCAAGATTAACTGTCATTTGTACTCATTAATTGTATATACCATTTCTACGTCTTTGCCTTATTTGGATGTCATGGCTAACCCTACAGATCATACGTTGCTCGTGGTCTCTGATATGTACATTCGTTTGAGCATCAAACAAACCTATGGTGATCTCTACCCTTTGTTCCATTGTTATTGTTTCTCTTTATTTCATATTTGACCCAGGTATCTTATTTTAGAACATTGAGGACAATGTTTGATTTTGGTTTGGGGGGAGATATTTCAAAACGTATGTCTCATTTGAAAATGGGTTGTACATTCAGTAAAAAATAATAATAATAAATTGTCTTTCAGTCTTTGTAACCCGAGTACTTATCCATTATGAGATTAGGTTTCATAAACCTAGTTGCAAAGGCATCTGAGTGTAGGATTTGAAACTTTGAAAGTTAGTAGTTTGTAAATATTAAACAATAGTTTGTACTACTCATAAGCTAGGCATTTTCTAAGAGTTTGCATTGAGAGTTGTGTTTTAGCTTCGATGTTCTTGTTTAAAGTTGGAAAAGTGGATTAGCTAGCTGGTGAACATGATAATTGATGATACATAAAAATGGTCAAACCCCGGAGCCGTACACGTGTCATGATGATCTCGAGGAATTACGGCTTCAAGCGTCAGCCCAACACTGATCCGGCCCAAGTGGTTCTAAGCCCACCCAACTACATTCCGCCAGCTGGACCCGAACTCTCACAGCATGCTAGGCCCACACGTCTCACAACT
Organism: Berberis vulgaris; assembly: GCA_963556465.1. NCBI lineage: Eukaryota > Viridiplantae > Streptophyta > Magnoliopsida > Ranunculales > Berberidaceae > Berberis > Berberis vulgaris. The sequence goes on along the minus strand of OY747136.1, from coordinate 12,973,633 downwards.
ATCCTCAATACCCATAAGTCCTCTTTAGGCAAGTATCTCGAGGATCAACTTCGAATGGGTAACTACAGTTACTCTTTGATTCCAACTAGGAAGCAAACACCTGAGTATCTTCCACACAGGGAAACTCCCATTTGCGGATTGCTCTTGGATTGGAAACTATATCTCGCGTATCTAGGAGCACGAAGCTAATAGGGAACTTCCCTCCTACAGCACGACTCCTAATTAGGGAGGGATCTCCACGAAGATCTCCCTCCTAAACTACGCCTACGATGACTTGGTATAACCATAACTCCTTGCACTGTAAATAAGACATGAGGTTGGTAAGCTAAGGTACGATACAAATTCCTTGTTACAGTGGTCTGTAGCTCACGTGCGTTACTTGTGCAGGTCAGCATGTCCATGGGATTAGGTCAAAGCAGGGAGCGAAAAAAGACTGCATCAAGAATAATGGTAGAGACATAAACCTTGTGAGATTTCTAGCCTTTCTTCTTTTAGAGGGTTATACGCTAATTCTGAATTTCTTGAGTTCGACATTATCTTGTTGCACGATCTCTACATTTTTTGTTTCTGTCAAAAACTGAAAATAAAACGTCAAAGTTGAATCATACCACTACAGTATGTTCTGAAGTTCACCAAGGCATAAATACCATGTTATTCTAGGGAAATGAATATATGTTTTTCTTGCCTAGTTCGAGCCTTGTAGCCGACCCTCTTTGTTGTTCACCATTGAAACCAGTTTGAAGCCTGTTATGTTAGCCTATTATTGTTTAGCCCATAAACCACCAATTCAACCCACTAATTACCCAATTATGTTTACCGTGTCATTTGTTTTTTAGAAAGGTTAGCGATGAGTTATCAAAGAAAAAATGGTTCATCATGGAATATTATACTCCACAGTATCAAAAGAATTTACAAAGAGCCTCAAGATCCAATGCCATTTGGTATAGAAAAAAAAAGTAGTATTTCCTTACAATCAATAAGAAAATTGGATGCTCACAAACGAAGGAGTTGAGTCAAGCTTTGAAGTCATCTTACACTAGACCTCTAATTTTCTCAAAAGTTTTGTTTATCTTTATCATTTCTTGTTTACACTTGTCCTTATCTGATCCCTAGGAAAATATGACCGAAGTGTGGAGGGTGAATTAAGAAGTATTGTCGTGAATGAAATCAACATTCTCAGTGGATGATATCCATTCTTGAGATCATATTTATTGTATTCTTGAATTCCGATATTTTGTCTTGTATGTGAACTATCCTTTATTCATTGTTTCATCTTATTCACATACATTTGAGAGAAAATAGCCAAATCTTTGAGTGATTTTATTCTGAGTGATTATATTCCTTGTGAGATTTGAAATTAAAGCGAATTTTCTAGAATGTGATCCAGAGATAGGTCCACTTTTAAAACTGAAATTTGCAACAAAGAAGATGATCAAACACTTAATATAAACTTGAATGAATAATTCCTATGTCTTTGGAATAGTGCTTACTGAAGTCACATATTGACTTAATACTGATATACAAGTTACAGGACTACATCTCTTAAACCTTACGCATTCAAGTAGGAATTCTCTGAGGTTAAATAAGGAAAAAGTTATTTTTTTTAAATTTTTTGAGTCCGAGTCCTGAGTATCATTAATGTTTGTGGGTATCATTTATGAAAACCCTCAAGAGACTACAACTCGTTCACTAGGGGAAACCTAGAGGTTTAATGGCTTATTACATATGCTAAATGTAATCGTGATTCCTACGAAAGTGAGTTAGTTTTTTATTTTTATTTTGCTCGAGGACTAGCGAAATGTAGGTTTTGGGAATTTGATAGCCTTATAAATGATACATTTTAAGCCCCTAATTGTATATTTGTTATGTCCCAATATCTAATAAAAAGATCTCATTATGTGTATTTTGTAGAAAATCAAGCACTAATCTCAAATCATACACAAAGTGACACAATAAGACTAAGTTCAACAACTAAAAAACTCATTGGAAGTTCACACATGCATTGTCAAAGACTAAAGATCTTCAAGCCCAAGACCCATGAAGTCAAGTCTACAAAGTATCATCATCTACAGATCTCGAGGATATCAACTTGAAGATTTGGACATCCACATGAAAACTTTTTCTTAGCCAAAGAATCTCTACAAACTCCACTAACTATTCTCACATTTGGACTCCATCACTTTTACACTCCACCTTATTTCACTTTTACACTCTTCCATATCTTTACTTCATCACTTTTACACTCCACCTTATTTCACTCCAACACTCCACCTTCCACCCCATTATCTCTACACATAAGTCTAATCCTTCTTCATCTATAAATGTCCCACACATGAACACACTTGAGAGAGACCTAGAAATATCTTAAGGGGAGAGAAATTTGGAGTTAGAGATTGAGAGCTTTGAAGTTTATTGTTGTAAGTTTTTGTAGTTTTTCTTTATATTTGTATTTATCACCGTGAGTGTCCTAGGGTCTACCATGTGTGGCTAAACTTCACCTTAGGGTGTGGGAAAGCCCCATGGGATGATGACAACATTTAAGTCCACTTAGCTTGGTTATTTTAATATCTCATGTATTTAGAACTTGTGTAATGTTAGCTTTGTTTAGTGACTTTGGTTTAATTTCATTGATGAAGATGTTATAAGTGTTGTCTTTCATTAATATGGATACATCACTTGCTTTTATTTTCATCATTAAAAAGTCTAAGGGGGGTGTATTGTATATGGATTCTTATGGAATTGATAAATAATTTGAAAAGTCCACGAACTCTTTAAATTGCCCACAGACTCTTTAAATTGTCCACGGACTTCTGCTGATTTATTAAATCCATAGACTTTTGCTACAGACTTTCTAGAGATTTATGAAAATCCACGGACTTTGTAAGAACGACTTTTACAGATTTCTAATTATTTGCAAGATAAAAAATAAGTTGGTAAATAGTGATGAAACAAAAAAACGTCAGCATATAATTAACAAAAGTGAGAGATACATGTGCTAAAAAAACTAGAAAAATAAAAGGTTGTTAATTGGCATCTTAAGTTTTGGAAGTAACTTTGCCTCTACGGTTGTTTTACTTATAACACCATTAATATCCTTGAACCCAAGCATGACACCTTCAACCATGAGCTGGAGCAAAGCATTGCTCTCTTCCGCGGTCCAAGTTTTATAATCTTTTCGTTTACCGTTACCTTGTGAATCTCCCATCTATATATTACAACAGGTATTTTATGAAGCAAATATATGCTATTGTATCAGACACAACAGGTATTTTATGAAACAAATATGTGTTTCTTTTTCTCTCTAATCTCTCTCTTCTAATTTCGTGGTTGGTTTTTTTCTTTCTTTGAGTTTGTGTTTATTTTTTCTTTTTCATGATCAAAGCTACTCTGGGGTTGTTTTATTTTTTTTGTTAATTTGTAGTTGTTAGGAATGAATTCCCCTTGAATGTGGGGTGTTTTTTGTTTTGATTAGTTTTTGGTTTTTGGGGATTGAGGATTAAGGTAGTGGAAGTGGGTGAAAATGACTGGATGATTAGATAGTTTAAAGTCAGAAAAAAGATGCCATTTGTGTTTTTTCTGAGAGAATTTAGTGAATCTAACATATTTGAGTTTTTTTGTTTTAGGGTTCTTACATGAGGATTCTGGAGTTGAGGAAGAATTGGGTGATAATCTAGGCCAGATAGATTAGATCAGTGAATGGTGGGTTTTCAAACAATGGGTTCTCAAGGTGGTGGTGATCATAACTCTAAGTATCAACCATTATTGTCTAGGCAAGGTTCCCTTTATAGTCTCACTCTAGATGAACCAGCTGGGGGACTTGGGCAAGCCATTAAGCAGCATGAACCTTGATGAGCTGCTAAAGAATGTATGGACAATTGAGACGAATCAATCCATGGGGATCGACGCCACAGAGAATGCAGTGGCCCCAAGCAATGAACCTGCCCCAACGTCTACTCATCATCATCAGGCCAGCTTGACTGTCGCTGGCCCTTTGAGCAAGAAAACTGTGGATGAAGTGTGGAGAGAGATCCAACAAGGGCATAAAGAGAATAGTGGAGAGAAGAAAGCAAAGGGAAGGAGGCAACCCACTTTGGGGGAGATGACATTGGAGGATTTTCTGGTAAAAGCAGGGGTTGTAAGGTTCTTCTGTAGAAATAGAATCAAGAAAACAAGAGGATGGGAAACAACCTCTTCGCGGCTGGCACAAGGAAGAACTTTGGGAGACTTTTTTTCACGTTGAAATCTTTGATATGGAGGCTGGCAAACTATTGAACTTTGTTATTTATACCTAACACTACAAAGTCCATGAGAATCCATGATTTTCCAAACCCATAAATATGAATGATATTTTGAATACCCTAAAACTTTTGTGGACTTTCTGAAATCCATATTGAATACCCCTAGACTTTGTGGATTTCAGAAAGACTTTTTAAAATCCCGATTGAATACCCCTAGACTTTTGTAGACTTTTTAAAATCCAAATTGAATACACTTGGATTTTCAGAATCCATGGAATTTATTAAATTGCCCACAAAATCCAGATACAATACACCCCCCTAAACTATAGTCTTCATTCCATATTGTTCTAATAAGCCCTCTATTTAATGATTGAGATCTTCTATACCTAAGACTCACGAGCTACTTAGCCTTTACTCTCATGGGTTTATAGGTTGTTGACTTGTAAGTCTAGCATGATGTTTGAATGTTAACATATGGAAGATTAGATCCTTAGTATTTCATTTCAATATGGATTATTTGGATGCTTTACTACCATGCTCTTATGCTAGATTAGAATATCCATATGGCTTGATGTTTAAGTGCTCAAAGTTATATTGTCCACCTTAAGTGAGATGAGAATCTAGCTTAGGGTGTGCTCATGAGTATGTTTGAATACCAACTAAAAGTGTGGTCTAATGGGGGGCTATCAATCTATGGTGGTGATCCCTAAAACTCTAAGACTTCCTCTCTCAAGTTTCATTTGAAGCTAGATTTACATTTGCTCTTGTTCTTTAAAAACATTATTCAAAACCTTTTTTTTACTAGGTTAAGGATTTTAAGTTGATTTTCAAAGTTAGTTTTCCAAACTTTAGCCCTCCTTGTGGGATTTAACATGTATTTGTTGTTATCTAACTCAATAGTTAATCATGCGCTTGCAATACGATTTGAGATCGATCAGGCTGCAGTTGTTGATACTGGCGAGTTGTGATAGCCGAGTGTACGCGTTGAAACGTTTGTACCGAGTCAGGCATCATAAGCTCGGGCTGACACACTATGTAGCATTTATTTGGGCACTGGCCAGATGATCTATGTGTCGGTGCGAGTTGTCTTTGCTGGTAATAGGATGCCAGTCCGTTTGAGCGTGAAGACATTGACTTAGCTAGATTCGACTTTGCGGTCGTTGTTTCATAGGAGAACAGTGATCGCATGGCGAGCTGTTTGGGGCTCCCTTTTTCTGAACCATCTATGTCCGAATAATGTGGACTACAGGTTTGGGGAATAAGGATTCGGCGGCTACGCTGAAGAGCAGTAGTCCCATGGAAAACCAATTATACCCGCGCGGTGGGGGCTACATGTTCGAGTCAAAGGGGTTCGGCGACCAGGCTGAAAAGCAGTGGTCTCGTGGAAAGCCGTCGGAATCAGTTTGGGACTAACTAGGCTCCCATTTTCCAAATCATCTACACCTGTGCGCATCAAGCTACAAATTTTGGAGTTTTCGGCGAAGAGCAGTGGTCTTGTGGCGAACCGTCAGAATTAGTTTGCGACTGACTAGGCTCCCACTTTCTAAACTATCTACACCCGCTCAGTGGGGCTACAAGTCCAGGGTTGGCAATTCGGCAGCCACACTAAAAAGCGGCGGTCCCGTGGCGAGTCGTCTGAATCAGTTCGTGACAGACTAGGCTCCCACCTTCTAAACTATCTACACCAACGCAATGCGGGCTACAAGTCCAGAGTTGGTAATTCGGTGGCCACGCTGAAAAGCAGCGGTCCCGTGGCGAACCGTTGGAATCAGTTCGGGACTAACTAGGCTCCCACTTTCCAAACCATTTACACCCGCACAGTGGGGCTACAGGTCTGGGCTTTGATTAGAAGTTTTCACTGCTAGTTGTCACCGGCTAGGCTTACCTGATCGGGTTTGGCGTTCATTGACCATGAAAGGGGCAACGATCCCTGGAGAGTCGTCATCACCAGGCATGATAGCGCTGATCAGATTCCCACTTCCTAAACCATCGGGATTCGCGCTGGGTGGACTAGGTGTCGAGACGTACCACAAGCCGTCATCATCAGCCTTGGCTGACTAAGCTTACAAAGTTGGAGAGAGGTTTCGCCTGTTTGAGGGCATGCAAACCCGTGTCCGCTAGTGTCGTGCACTGTGTGGACAACATTACCTTAAATTGTACAACGACCCGTAGGTACGATCCGTGTGTCGAAGCTGACTTGAATTTCTGGTGCTCGTGCCAAGTATGTGCCAGAATATTGTTTGAATAGTGGGCCGAACCTATGGGCCCGCAGAGGAATAGCTAGGGTTTCATGTACGGTTGCGCTGCGTCTACGACATAGATCGCGCGGTAAAACATGTACAGCGTAAGCTGTGGCATAGTTGAGTATTGGTTGCTCCCCCTCAATTGATGGGGTTGTGTACAATGCCATTAATTGAACAAATGTGATCTGCGCAGTTTCCTCGGGAACCGTCGTCTCCTCATTTCCCATACGGTATTCAATGCTTGACAGTTAATGCTGGGTTGCTCGTTTGGTGAACCATCATGTCTATATAATGGTGTTCTCCAATCGTTGTAGGCATTATCTTTTGCAGAACGTATCTCCTGTAATGTTCTTGCTTGAAGAAAATGTTTTGGGTTTCCCAAAAGCTGAAGAATCCAACACTGGAGTCTTTGAATGTTCTAACATTTGCACCGATCAGGCATGGTCATAATCGTTGTTATGCATGGTCACCTGTTCTAGTTGGGCACGTAGTTGATCTGCTAAGATCTTGTAATTTCTTCTCATATTGCAGAGAAGAAGTATGCACTCTCTTCTAAGGGAAGAGTCTGTCATTCATGTGTTGGTGCCTATCATTGTTCCTGAATGTTTAATTTCAGAGATAACACCAGCTGCCATTGTCCGCGCGTCTGCCTCCACTGTTTCTCGATTAGCTCTGTCACCTCGCCTTGCGCTGGAAGTCGACATCCGAGTTGGGGTGGAATTGGACATGGCCTATCGGAGTGTGCCATTGAATCTCAGACGTTCAAGTCTTTCCTGTCACGGGAAGGTGCATGTGTTCCGTGTCCACCTGATACTTGTCCCTTCGTCTGGTTGATCGGATCGAGTGTGTGAGTTGGTCGTAAATTTTCGTGGTGCTCCTGGTAGTCGATTTTGTACCACCTCTGACCATATTTGAGGGGTATGTTCGTGGAAGCGTTGAACTTGATAGTTTCATCCTGCTTTTGCTCATTCCAGTCTTCGCGGAGAGGTTGAGGAGTGGAGTCTTCTTCGGATACCTTATGTAGTTGGATCGTCTAAGCAAGTCTTTACTTCATGTCGCATTGAATTTAGATGCTTGTAGTACGTAGTGTTTTGTACACGCCTCAAGGCGCTTGTTGTTACATCTTTTTAGTAATCAATAGAGTTTGTTTTCTCAATTCTTTCTTTATTTCTTAAATGATTGCAAATCACATAAGTTTTTAAGAACCGAAACTCTACATTGAATATGGAAATGGAAATGAACGATTGAAAAAGAATAATTGTTGATGGAGAGAGATTGATCCTGGCCCTGATGTAAATTCGGATGGCCCTTGCAGATCGTTAGTGTTCTCAGTGGACTGTCGGGCTTCTCTGGCGTTACAGAGGTTACTGAAGAGTAAACCGTGCAAGGGGTTTATCTCCGCACCGATGGAAGGTCGGGGGGTTGTGTTCTCGTTGGCCTTGACCTCTCTGTTTCGCTCAGCTGAAGATCAGATTGCTCCTGTACGGCTTGACTGTGGTGTTTTCGTCGTCATTAGACCTGGCACTAGTTCAGGCTGCTCTGTAAGACTCACTTGGATATGGGCGCACTCTATTTTTTTTAGTGCGGTGTAATGACAACCTTGTGCCGTAGGTTGGTCTCCACGTATTGTCCATTCGGAGCGGTTAGTGGTGTACTTAACGCACTGGTCCTATTTCTGGACTTCATGGTAGTGAATATGCGCATTTGTTGTAAGAAAGATAAGGTTGTAGGTTGCAGCCCGAGCATTTGTTTTGTCCCCTTGTTCTCCGTTGTTGTGTGATCTAGTGGTCACCATCTTTTTGTGTTTCGAAGGGAGAAGATGCTAGTGAATAGTTAGGAACTTTGTCGTTCCCACGGACGGCGCCAAACTGATGTAGTCGTTTCCGCTCCCTACTTTGATCTAGTCCCGTTGACTTGCACAAGTAACACATGTGAGCTACGGACCACCGTTGTGGTGGCCGATGGCACTCCAATGATAAAGTCAGACAAGGATCTGAGGAATGTGTAATGTTGTAAACAGGGAATTTGTAGCATACCTTAGCTTACCAACCTCGTGTATTATTTATAGTGCAGGAGTCCTAGTTTTATCGGGCCATCGAAGGCACAGTTTAGAAAGGAGATCTTCGTGCAGATCCTTCTCTAATTAGGAGTCGTGTTGTAGGAGGGAAGTTCCCTATTAGCCCTGTGCTCTTAGATACGCGGAAGATAGTTCCCAATCCAAGAGCAATCCATAGAAGGATGTTTCCTTGCAAGGAATGTACTCTGGTATTTGCTTCCTAGTTGAAAGCATAGAGCTGTTGTAATTGCCTTGGTATGACTTACGGGTATTGAGGATAGATGTGGAACATGTGGGCCTAGCATGTTGTAAGAGTTCGGATCTGTCTGGCGGACTGAATTAGGCGGGCTTGGAACCTTTTAGGCCGGATCAGTGTTGGACTTACGCTATGCCCGTAATTCCTCGAGATCATCATGGCACATGTATGGCTCAGGGGCGTGACCGTTTTTGTGTATCATCAGTTGCCAAACCCGATCAGGTGAGCCTATCTGGTGATGACTGGCAACGAAAGCTTTTGATCAAAGCCCAGATCTATAGCCCCCACTCTGCGGGTGAATATGGTTTAGAAGGCAGGAGCCTAGTCAGTTGCAAACTGATTCTGACGTCTCACCGCGAGACCACTGCTTTTCAACCTGACCGCCAAATTACCAACCCTAAACTTGTAGCCCCCACTACATGGGTGTAGATGGTTTAGAAGGTGGGAGCCTAGTCAATCCCGAACTAATTCTGACGGCTTGCCATGGGACCATTACTCTTCAGCATGGTCGTCAAAAACCCCCAAATTTGTAGCTTGATGCGAACGGGTGTAGATGATTTGGAAGGTGGGAGCCTAGTCAGTCCCAAACTGATTCCGACGGGTTGTCACTGCTTTTCAGCCTAGTTGTCAAACCCCTTCGTCTCGAACTTGTAGCCCTCGATGCGGGGGTTTAGATGGTTTGAAAGATTGGAGACTAGTCACTCCCTGACTGATGTCGATGGCTCACCACGGGACCACTGCTCTTCAGCATGGTCGCCAAATCCTTACTCTCCAAACCTGTAGTTCACTCTGTTCGGACATAGATGGTTCGGAAGGTGGGAGCCCTAAGCAACTCGCCACGCGACCACCGCTTTCTTTCGAAATAGCGGCCGCAAAGATAAATCACAACTCAGTCAGTGTCTTCACGCTCTAACGAGCTAACATCTTATTACCAACAAAGGGCACTTACGCCGACACAAATTGTCCAGCCAATGCGAGGATATGTGCTACATAGAATGCTAACCTAAGCTTACAATGCCTAACTCGGTACAAACGCCTTAACGTGTATACTCGGCTATCACAACTCAATTATGACGGCGGCTACAGCCAACGAATTAGACAAGCGAGAGAAGCCCCCAACAGCTTACCTTAAGAACGAGATATAGCCCAGGTAACGCAACCCACGGCTAAACTGTTCGCGACATGCCCACTGATGGACATGACTATGCAACAGTGACTCTGAGTCACTCACAACGCAAATGGTCAAGTTCTCGACTGCAGATAGACCACTCGACTTCCTATTTGATCCAACCAGCCTATGCCAAAGTAAAACGACAAGGCGAAACGGAAAACATAGAATAGTGACGACGAGTACAAAACGAATACTGAACGTAATTAAGATAAAACTGTTTTCATTAACAATCAAAGCAAAATGAATACAAGTATACAAAGTTTATTCCTTATAGGGAGAGGATACAGAAACACAAGAGCTAAGCTAAACAGGGGGAAGGAGCATGAGTCACATCCATACGCGCCATGGCCTGAGCATTAGGGTCTGAACCACCTTCTTCGCCCAATGACGCAAAGGCAACGAACAAGTCTACATACAACATCTTCTTATAGCGGTCAAGATCCCATTCTGGATGCCCCTCATTCATCAGCGCCAGCAACTCCAGTATGTCGTGTACAACCCAACAAAACTCGTACTTGCCTTATTCCCATAGAAGCTCTTCCTCGCGCACCTTCGCATCAGCAAGTTCACGCTCCAACAGCTCCAACTTGCCAGTCAGTGCATCAACTTGAGACTGCTCAGTACCCAAACTGCTCTTTACAACACTGAGCTCATGCTTCTCAAATCCGAGCTGGTCCTCGGCCTTCCTTGCCTCTCGAGCATTGAACTCCACATCGTACTCTAATTGCTATTTCTAAGCAGCCTAATCGACCTCCTTCAAGGCATTCTCTTCAGCAAGAGACCGCAGTTCAGAGCGCATCTCAGCTGCAGCTTCCTGCGCAACCTCCATGTCTCGGCGGGTCCGATCCAACTCCTGCTTGAATCTCTCCCTTGCGGACACCGCCTCTGCTAAATCGCACTTAAGGGCTTCTAGACGAACCCTCTGAGTCTCAGCAACCACGGCTGACTGATCCAACCTCCTTTCCTCAGCTGTTCAATTTCATAAAGTGTATCAGGATACAACACTTGCATGTGCGAGAAGACACGCTCCATGGTGTACAGACCCCACGTCGACCCTCCTGGTGCCAGATCTGAATCCTCGCTAAGTCCAGTGCAAACAAGCTTATCCGCGCATCCAGACGAAGCTCTCCCGGATTAGGAATGACACCGGCACCACCCCTCGCAGTCGTCTTTGTTCTCAGGATCTCCTCCACAGCCTTTCTTTTGTCACGAACAGTTGACCCTTTAGTGCGAGATGACTTAACAGGATCCGGAGGAAGGGAAGGAAGCGAGTTATCCAACGGACCCTCCAACACCTTGAGACGTGGCTTGGAATGAGATGGTAAACAATTAAGACTACGAGAAACTTAGCATGTGTCACCACGATCGCTATCGGACAACCCACCAACGGGATGATCAAACTCAAGAACCTCGGGCGAATCCTCACAGGAACCTTCTATCAGAATGATCTCGTGCGAATCGGCACCAGTAGAAGCTGCCATTGCAACCCGCATCAACTGCTCACTCAGAGCTTTCACCTGCGCAGCACTAAGATTAAACTTGTCTTCTACCCTTGCTAATCGCAGGTAGTCCTTCTCTGAGCCAGATACATCAGCCTCCGCCCTGACGGGCCGATAAGACTCACGCTCTTCACTTACAAGAGTGGGTCATTTTTTAGTCGACCCAGTTCTAATGCAGGACCTCTTCGAACTCATAAAGAAGGCAAGCGTCTCGAACGACTCCTCCGTGTCAAACAAAACAGGAGCTTTGGCCCCAACGACCTTCCTCTTCCTAAAAGGGGTCCCATCTTAAGACTTAACTGGCGACATCCGGTAAAGAGTAGGGGTCACATGCCAGTTGTCTCATAACCTACTACAAATGAAGTTGACAAGCTGCGAAATGTCTCCATAGTGTTTTGCTCATATGGGGTAAGAGGAGTAGTGGGAAACCATCCTGCGAAGAAACACAAGCAACAATTAGCATACAATCAAGTGTAACAAAATCAAAAGAAAAAATTGTACTTACAAAGTGACTTGAACTCTCGCTCGAACGGATGACCCTTGAACATATGGTACTTTGAATCCGCAGGGGCCAAGAAGCAATACTTTTGTCTGAACTTGAAGTCATCAAGCAGATTCGCAAAGCAAGCCAGCAATGTCATTTTACAGACAATGTTACTCTTTAACCGAGGAGAAGTCAGTAACTGGATCACTCGTGGAGTCACGCGGACGCCAGCTTCCTTCGCCCTAATCAGAATGAAAAGAATGATCATGTATCCATTAAGCCCCAACTAGGCATGAGGAATTCCAAGGAAGTCCAAGAAGTCCCAAATCACATCCAGAACGGGAAAACTTACTCCAGTTTGGAGCATCCTGCCGTGCAAATAGATGAACCCCGCCTGTGGCAACATTGGCGTCTGGTCATCTATCAAAATAGACAATGGTAGATCGTCGAAACCCCAAACTTCATACAGATTTCAGCAAGGCCAGATTCAGAAAGCAACATGTCTTCGAAAAACTCAAGGCCCCTAGTCAAGGTTGCGTCATCAAGAAGGTTTTGTTGAGCCATGAAGAAGATGAACAATTTTTTCAATCAGAAGATGAACAGACCAATATCTTTAAAAGAAAAGAAAATAGAAGAGTTAGTCTCCGCACAACGGATGACCTAAATAAGGATTAGGTTCCCGCATCTTTTCCACTGAACCGACACACGTTCAATAAATGCAGCGCATGGCTCAAACAATGATTCAGACTCAATCATCATGAGCGGCGTATATTTTCAAGAGATGACTTAGCAAATCGATGTGATGGTCCACTAACTCAGGGGGAGTAGCTGATGATACACCAAACGGTCAGAGCCCTGAGTCGTACACGTGTCATGATGATCTCGAGGAATTACAAGCCCAAGCGTCAACCCAACACTGATCTGGCCCAAGCGGTTCTAAACCCGCCCAATCCAGTCTGCCAGATGGACCCGAACTCTTACAGCTTGCTAAGCCCATGTCTCTCACAGCTATCCCCAATACCTGTAAGCCCTGCTAAGGCAAGTATCTCCAGGATCAGCTTCGGACAGGCAATTACAGCAGCTCTCTGTTTCCAACCAAGAAGCAAATACCAAAGTACATATCACACAAGGAAACTTCCTCTTACAGATTACCTTGAAATTGGGAACTATTTCCTGAATATCTAGAAGCACAGGGCTAACATGAAAATTCCCTTCTACAACACAGCTCCTAATTAGATAATGATCTCCACGAAGATATCCTTTTTAAACTACGCCATTGATGCCCTGGTCGAACCAGGACTCCTGCACTATAAATAAGACATGAGGTTGGTAAGCTAAGGTACGCTACAAATTCCTTGTTTACAACATTACACCTTCCTCAGATCCATGTCTGACTTTAGCATCGGAGTATCATCGGCCACCACAACGGTGGTCTGTGGCTAACGCGCGCTCCTTGTGCAGATCTGCGGGACTAGGTTAAAACAGAGAGCTGAAAATGACTGCATCAATAACAAAATGAACTGAAATATTATTTAAAGAAAGTATAGAAGTAAATTAAATTTAGTTTCAAAATGAGTTCTCCTATGTGACGTGTTCAATGCATTTAAATTTAATGGAAAAAATGTCAGCTATTATCTAAACTCCAACTAAAGCCTTTTTTTTATCGCTACAATCAATTATGCATCAAGCTGCATTTCGATTATATCTCAATTGTTTCTCCCACCGTATTCAAAATTTGGACTTTTTTTTATCAAAAGCGACAACATGATAAGTACCTATGCCTTTAAAAAATTGAAATTCATTTTCTTGTTTTTTGGGTAAATTTGATGTTGGTCCCTTTTACTAATGGGATAAGTTCCTTTGATCCCGTTAACAAGTCGTATTTAAGTTTAGTCCCTTGATTGTCTAGTCAAAAATTAGGTTTGCATGTGCCTCACATATGAGCCTTTTTTACACAAATACCCCCTTCTCATCAAACATCTCCAACAATTCATCTCGAGAAAATAACTTAGTGTATCTCGATGAAAATCCATGATTTCAAAATAAAAAAATCTCATCTTCTCCACTCACCCCTTCCCCCTCCCCTATCTTTGTGATTATATTAGTGTATTACCCATGTTGTTGGCATACTAGAAAGTGTGTCATGATATTAGGGTCAAAATTGGTTAAATTTTTATCGGGTGAAGAGAAAGTTTCAAACAATGGAAGTGGACTCCGAGTTATCTGTTTGAATATGCCTTAAGAAATCTTTCTCAATCCTGTGAAAAAGATTGAAAATACTCACGGCGTAAACTGCATTTGATTCTTCTAATTTTGTTGAAATTCATACATTGAAATGTAAGTGTTCCTATTGACCATTGGTTTTGTTGAAAAATCTTCAAAAATGCATTTCAACAATACCAAGTTTATCAAAATCTGAGTATTTGACAACTAAGTAGATAGTTATGATAATTTTCATTTCGAAAAAAGATAACATAAATTTTTTATCTCTGCCACATGTACATTCCACTCATTTTTAAGTTTTATCTTCTTTTCTTTTGCCCTTCTAAATACATAATATTTGCAAACATACCATTATAGAAAATGGATCTCAATCCTCAACATCTTCCTCAACTCTCAATCTCAACCCTCTTTTATCTCTAAATCCTTATCAATAGCGAAACTCATAGCTGATTTGTAAGATAGACTAATGTATTACTCATGTCATTGGCACGATAGAAAGTGGATCGTGATATTAGGTCAATCTCGATTAATATTTTAAATAATTGAATTAAAAAACATTTTAAATTCGCAATATTGAATTTTCACAAACTTTGATTTTTCAAAATATGAAGTTCAGGTTTTTTGCTTGAATGTAACTTAAGATGTCCATCTCTTTATTTGATAAACATTGAAAACACTTGCAATGTAAAATATATTAGACATTTTCTTTTTGGAAAATGCATATGGTGTTAAATGAATATTTTAAATTTTAAGCATTTGTATTTGATGGTGTCAAATCCTGTTTGACATTGACCTACACAAGGAATGCACGTGAGCCAAAGACCACCGTTGTGGTGGCCGATGACACTCTGATGCTTAAGTTAGACAAGGCTTGAGAAATGTGTAATGTTGTAAATTGGGTTTTGTAGCGTACATTTGTTCCTCAACCTTGTGGTCTATTTATCATGCGAGAGTCCTTGTTCGGATAGGCTTTTGGTGACGTAGTTTAGGGAAAGATATATTGCTGGAGATCATTTCCTTGTTAGGAGTCGTCCATGTAGGAGAGTTTTCCTCATCGACATGTGCTCCTAGATCTGCGGGAGATTCTTCCCTTGTGGAATATTGTCCATGTAGGAGAGTTTCCATACACGACTTATACTCTGTTATTTGTTTCCTGATAGGAGTTTGTGTATTGTTGACCTGCCCATCTTAGGTCGATCTCCCAGATACTTGTCTTATTAGGTCTTATGGGTAATGGGCTTGACCATGTGATGTATGGGCTTAATAGGGCATTGTTGTTTGGGTCCAACCTCCTGGACCTCGTGTTGTTTGGGCTTTACCAAATTAGGCGTGCAATTAGGTCCACATTGCTCTGTTGACGAGATCATCATAACACGTGTACGGTGCGGATTACTGGACGGTTTGGTGTATCATCAGTACTGATCATTGATTTCATTGGAAAGATCTATAAAAATGCATTTCAACGATATCAATTTTTCCAAAATACCAAAACTAATGAGATAGTTGTAATAATTTTCATTTTGAAAACAATACAAACACAACTTTTTCTCTGCATATGTACATTCTACACAATCATTTTTAAAATTTATATTCATTTTCTTTTACCCTTTTACATGTTTCATATTTACAAACTTGTCACTATGGAGAATGAATCTCAACCTTCAACATTTTCCCCAACTTTCAATAGTAGCCCTATTTTATCTAAATTCCTTATGAATAGTGAAACACCTAGCTGATTTGTTTAATATATTTTCCACCACCTTCGGCCATCCCATCCCACCCTCTCTCTTATTTAGTTCCCTGCCACCTCCTTCCCTGCTTAGATCACACATTACCATTGCCCCATCTTCCCCCTTCTTCTATATCTCCCTGTTTCAATTCACCCACTACTAAGATAACAAAAACAAACCTAATTAAAAACCTTTCCTTTGTATAAAAAAGTTCAAACAAAAATACCCAATTAAACAAGCTGATAGTTTTACCTCAATCTGAGTATTTTTAAACTAAATTGCAAATCAAATGGGGCCCTTGCAAATTGAATATAGAAGTAAAGAGGTAGCAAACAAGCAGGGTTAGCAGTGGGGAAATCGAAACAAGGTTTGCTTGCAACAAGAACTAACTCCTCATCCTCCATTATGTGTCTTCAGTGACTTTTTTTTCTTCAAATGAGTTTACTTCTTCAATGCTCTTTGTTTGGGAGAAATAGAAGCTCTAGGGGTTCATAGAAGCCATGGCCATGGGTAGGGTTTGTACTTTGTATACTGTAATGGAAGTGTAAAAAATAAAAGTTGTATTTGGAGTTAGATAAGAAATCAATATGAGAGTGATGAGGCTATGATTCCAAGCCAAGGCAAGTTGCTTGTTTTGTAGGCATATTTGGGAACAAATCAAAAAGCTTGAGAAAGTACAAGAGAGGTTGGTGAAGAAGCAAAATTGATATTGTTGATGGTTCTTTGATTGAAAATGAAATGGGGAAGGTAAGTTTGGTTTGGGCTCCGAAAGGTTCAATCTTGAGAGTGGGGAGTGAACTTTGGTTGTGACAGGGGAGAATGGAGTTGGGGATGGTGGTGTTTCTATGGGTGTGGATTGTGGAAATGATGTGAAGGAAAATAAGGGGTCGATGAAGTTCAGGTAGTGGTTGAATCAGAAAGCAATTTGAAGTTGAGTGATGTTGGAGAGTGGGCAAATAAAATGCTAGTGGATAAGAATCAAGTAAGAGTAGATGACACTAGTCTTATAAGCAAATTAGATATTGAAAGGCATGGGTTAGAGTTCAAGCTTTTGAACCATGAAACGACATCGTTGTGATCATAATAGCATAGAGGGGGAAAAGAAGGTAGGGGTGAGTGGAGAATATGAGTTTTTTAAACCATGGATCTTCATCGAGATACACTTAATATTTTTCTCGAGATGAATTCTTTGAGATGTTTGATGAGAATGGGTATTGGAGTAAAAAAATGCTCATATACAAGGCAGATGGCAACTTAACTAGATGGTTAATGGCAGTCAATTGACCAAACTCAAATACAATTTGCACTATAACAAAATAAAGAAAAATAGACTCTTTGTGATTGATAGATTTGACAGGTTTTAAATGTCAAATATTAGTGGACAAACAAGACTCATCAAATATTAAGTTTTCGAATGCATCCCCTCAACTATTAGCAAAAAGCCCGTCAAATGTCATTTTACGGTACTTAACCACGATTAGACTCCATACCTTCTATCCAACCTTCATCCTCCATCTCTCATTGCCATCACACCTGTCGGTGAAGAAAACTATTCATCAACGATGTTGCCTCCAAAAACTACACGGAGAGAACTACTCGTCAAGGATGTGGCCTCCAAGATCTATGCGAAGAGGGGTGTGAGGATCCTGAAGGTAAAGCTCTCTAATGTCTGTGTCCCATAAATTGGAGTACACCATACACTCTCCTATTTGTAAACACACACCTCAATGTCTCCATCTTGTGAAAAACACATTTTTTAGGGATGATTCAATGAGGTTAATCTCAAGACACTCTGTGAGGGTGCACATTTCCACCTTTAGACTGAAAATGAAGATCTTAAGTTTCTATCAACTTGACTACAAAATCATTGTTCCTAACTTGACTAAAATACAAACCACAAAATAGGAAACTCAATTACGTTTCAACCCTTATTTCCTTTATGCACTTCACACAAAATTTGTACCTCTCTGCTCTAAAGTTGTAAACATCTGTTTCAATAATCATCTTTTATAGCCTTTCCATTCCCTTTTAGAGTACAAAATTATAAACTAGTACTATATTAATCTTAAAGTCTATGAAATCTAGCATAAACAATATGAAAGTTTGCATAATTGATAACTTTCCTCGTATTGTTGTACCTGTATGAACTCATTAACCACAACTTCTTCAACTTTTGAAGAGGGAATCTGAGTTACAATGTGAGAAATATTTTCTTCATCAGTTATTGATCTAATTAAAGAATTCTTGCAAGAGTAAAAGACACAAATTTGTGAGAAGTTTAAGTGAGCATAGAAGATAGACAAGATTCTCTGAGTGAAACAATCGTGGTGAGGAAGAGCAAAATGTGCTTGAGAAGATGAAAGATGTAACTGACTTTCTTGTTTTCCCTTGTATTTTAGTTGGAAACATAAAATATCTCTATTGGTAATTACCCTGATTTTGTGGTTGAAAAAAAAAAAAACTTAATAACATCATATTTAATCTAATGTAGATATGTGCGCTCACTGAATGCCATGAGGTTAACCTCATTGAATCACCAATCTATTCTTGTTTATTCATCAGTGAAATTTTTATTATTCTCCCACTACATTGTTTCTATTCTATCAGATCATTCATGAGTTTGACTTAGGGTTTTGTTTTTGTGTTTTTGTGGTAGACTGTCTTTGAATGTGATTTTAAATAAGATTCATCATAGTT
The DNA here is from genome assembly GCA_963556465.1 of Berberis vulgaris. NCBI lineage: Eukaryota > Viridiplantae > Streptophyta > Magnoliopsida > Ranunculales > Berberidaceae > Berberis > Berberis vulgaris. Next base: position 12,955,036 of record OY747136.1, on the reverse strand, counting down.
TTGTTGGTGGGATGAAATTAACAAGGTACATCTAACATTCATCTTGCCTTATTGGTTTCATGCTAGAGCTTATAGTGTTGTATTACTTATTCAATTATAATTTTCTCATCAAATTGGCACCATTTAAAATTTCTTTATATTTTCTGATAAGGATTAGTTGACCAAATAATGATGATTGACGATTTTGAGTTTATAAATTAACAACATGATGGATACTAGATACCTTGAAAAAAATTGAATTTTCAAACCTATGTCACTACCATGTAAAACACTTGACGAACAATTTCAAAATAATACAACTTAAAATATGCAAAATTAGATATCAAAGACATTGAGATAAGTAGGCATGTAAAATAATTAAATAGAGGGAAAGAGACAATACCACACACAAATATCATATATTCACATAAGCTGGGATTTGATTGGCCCTGACCATTTACTTCCTCAGTTAGTCTCAAACTTCTATTACTTTTACTAAAAAAAATACACTCTCAAATAACTTTCCACAACCTTGCAAGGTAAAATTGACATGCTCCAACAAGACTTACTAACACATACCAAGTACTAAGATCCGCAAGTTTTACAAATACCTTGACAGTCACGTGGGACGCAACCACAATCAAGTCTTACAAACACGTGTTTGGAATTCCAGAGATACCACCTGGTCTTATGTTTGTGCTCTGAGAGACTTATCGAAAAACCAAATATCACACCATTATGAGATGCAACACAACCAAGTCTTACCACCTGCTTGGAATCATCTGTGACACTTACTGATGCGAACCCACTCCACAAATTGAAGAACCCACATAGGGTTGGTTTAGTTTAGGCAAGCTAACACTCGAAGAGGTTTCTCCAGTGATGTTTCCAAATTGACGGATGAGAGAAAATTTAAGCTCAGATCTCTCACTTCTTTATAGAGTAAAAGTGAGATTTCACCCTTACAAGTATATATGTTGGGATGACAAATGAATGTTTCTCTCTAGGGAATTTAGATCTCAAAAAGAGAAGTTGTAAATAGCTTTAACATGTTTCTTTTGAACTCCCAAAGTTGATGAAGGCAAATGAGGATACAACTATTTATAGATTGATCATGGAAAGGTGAATTTGACTTCACTGTCTTCAAATATGGTTTTTCAGAATGATTAGATTTAGAATGTTCTTTGTTTTATGAAAATGGTTTTCTATTGATAGTAACACTTCAAGAGTGAAATCAACTTTTCTCTGCCCAAACAACTTTTTTAAAACAAATTTTTTCTCTTGGTCACATGCCATTGTACTTGACATGGAAATCTCTTCTAAGCACATGGGCATGTCTAAAGTGAGAATATTCTCTTATAATCTCCCCTAAGAGAATATTCATTCTCATGTGAAAGGATGACCCAAATTCAAACTTTGAATATTTGTTGCCACACATTTTTGCCTCCAAGTAGCTTTAATCGTTTTGAACTTGTCTCTTTGAAGCTTTAACATTGCTTGGTCGATCTTCATATCTTTGACTTCGGTCTTTTAAATTGATTAAATCTTTGGTTGACATTGGCTTTGACTTTGATTGGTGCACGACTTGATTTCATCTTTTTGCATTGTTGCCTTTGGTCAAGTCTTTATGGTTGCATTTGAATGATATAATTTCATTAATCACTCATAGCTCAATATGCACAACTATATACTTCAGTCAATACGTTTTTACAATATAAGAATGATTTTCTTATGTCTTGAACGTGTAATTATTAGTCTTAAAAAAGATCATGGATGAAATATCCTATTATAATATAACTACGATTCCTTACAAAACCTTTATTGGTTTTACAAGCTTAATTAATATTTTTTTGTTGCTCTAATTCATAAATAATATTTTCATATATATACGTACATCCAGGATTGCTCGCATTTATCTCACCATTTTTTTGGGTTTTTTTTAACTTATTTATTTTTGATGTAACATTGTTATGGTTAAAACCAAACTAACATGGAGAGAACAAAAAGAATACCAAATAATTGCTCGATTTTCTTATTCAGAAGTAGAGAAAACAATGAAACCTAAACCCCTACTGATTCTCTCATAATCTATAAATATGCGAAACAACGCTCAAACACAATAGTAGATGTATAGTATAACAATACAAAAGTGCTGGAACTAATTGTGTTTGATGTAATTTTGCCAAAGTAAAACAACGAAGCCTAAACCCTTATTGATTCTCTCATATATTTTTTCTCCCTCTTTCTTCTTCTCTAGTCATGGAACAAGATTTGATCAGACATGTCTTGCAGCCAACGATCCATCTCGTATTTCCTTGGCCTCCTTCTCTTCTTCTTCACTGTCATTGAACCACCACCATCAGCACCAGATGCATGGCCACATTCACCGATGTTGTCATCGTTGTTGTGTTCACTGCCTATTTTTCTGTTGAATTTGTTTTATTTTAAAGAATTTGTCAAGCGGGGTTGGTGGGGAGTGAAAGAAGTGATGTCTTGTAAAGTGGGGTTGTAGAAATATTGATTTTTTTTAGAGATAAAGGGATTGGGTTTTGCCATTTTTTGAGAAGAAGATAAATGGGTTGGTGGGGTTCGGGGTTGAAAAAGATTGGATTTGGGGTGGGTTCTGATTTGGGGATTTGAGATGAGATGTTGAAGATGATTTCATACTCTAGTTTGTGTTAGGGGGTTGGTGGACTGAAGAAGTATGAGCTCTACATTGCTGGACTCCCCGACCCATTCATGCCTTTCTCATCCTCCTCCTATTTTATTTATGGAGAAACACCACTACATCGTTTTTTTCTCCATCTCTCTGTTTCACCCATGACGTCGCGATCTTTCCTTGCACCCATTTCCCCCTTCTCTGGTTAAATCCCTTTCCTCCTCCCTGTTTCACCAACGAGAAAAGTTGTCCCTCCCTATTTAGTCATTGTGGTTTCTTTCATGTTCGAGTGTTCATGTAAGACTATTTCATTATCATCACGTGATTTCATTATACTGCCAACACTTTACGATATTGAATTGCGCGACCCTTACGCTATTATATACATTAACTCGACACTTTACATTTCAAAAGCATACAATTTTTTTTTTTGTGTGGAATCATGTGATCATATCATATTTAAAAGTTGAGTTTTATGTTCCAAGATACGGATAATAAGGATGAAATTTGAAATTTATTAGAAGTGGGTGGAATCATGAAGGTGAAAATGCAAACTTTTTTTGGTCAACTTGAGTGAAAGACTCAAAAAAGAACAATGTCTGAAAAGTCTAGCCTAGTCTAGTCTACTCGACATCCTGACTCCGACCAAGCAAACCGACCACAAACAAAAGGTGGTTGCATAAGGTTATGTATTTTTTATGTAATTATATTAACTAATCAACATAATTGATTCTCATCAAAAGCCTTAAGGCACACACAAACACTGACATAACCAAACACATGACATACTGAATTTCTCTTATAAATCTTAAACTCATTAAACCCAATCCAATATCATATTTATGTATTGGATTGATCCTACCACCCAATCTCCGATGTCATAAAGTTGCATTGTATAGAAACACAAAAAATGCCTAATTAGATGTACTACGAATTAGTGCTACTACCAATCCCAGGATCTTGGGATCCAATGCAACATATAACAAACAAAACAATCTAAACAAAGGCAAGCAAACAACCAATGCAATAAACGAAAATAACCAGAAAAACAAAGGACACAAGAATTTAACGTGGTTCAGCCTAACCTTCCTACCTCTATGAAGCGCACCACAATCCATTATGAATCTGAGAATCACGATTTACAATCACCATTGAAGCCTTACTCAATCCCTAGGTACCAAAACCTCCCATAAGATACCCTATTCATATAAGGAAACCAGATTCTCTGAAACTCTTTATTTTCTCATACAAGGAAACTTCATATTTTCTCATACTGAGTGTCAATAATATAGAACTAAGCTTTTCAAGAAGATGATTTATTTAATTATTTTTCTTAGAAAGTTTGATAAACGATCATGACAAAAATGATACATATACTCGCTATATTGCATTCAATATTTGTCACTAATAACATACTTGTTACATATATCTTTTACTTAATCCCCTTTATTTATATTTCTCTCTATCCATTGTGGATGCACTTTAAAAAGACACCCAAACTTAAAAGACCGGTTAGATACCAAAGCCCTCCTGAACGCGCACCGAATCACTCGCAAGTGCGGGACCACCCAACACAAGAAGAGATAAACCCTAGAACCGTACCAAGCCCACCATCCGATCGTCCAACCTTATCCTCGGGACTCCCATTAGGGTTTCAACCTACATATAACCGTAACTGTTCACCCCCTTAGACGGTGCGGTGCATATAAGCTCTGCCCATCTCTATCTTTTTTCTCTCTTCCTTCCTTCGTTCGTTGGTGTTGGCATTCTTTCGCTGCTTCCGGTCTTCTCGTCCGGATCTCCACCTATCACTCTCCCTCTCCTCTTCCCATTTATCCCAAAAAATACCAAAAATACCCCCAAGATCCGTCTTTGTTTCGTGTCTCTGTTTGTTTATCTGAAGAAGAGGAGGAGAGGGAAAAAGAAAAGAAAAAAAATCCGAAAAAAAGGAACAAAAAAACAAAAAAAAAAGGTTGGGTTTTTAATGGCGCAAGTTCAAGTGCAACCCCAAGCTCCGATTTCGTCTTCGTCTGGGCCGAATGGTGGATCTGCTGCGGTGACGGTGAACAACAGTGGTGGTGCGGGTGCGAATCAGTTTGTGTCGACGTCTCTGTATGTTGGGGACTTGGAATTCAATGTGACGGATTCGCAGTTGTACGATCTGTTCAGTCAACTGGGGCAGGTTGTGTCTGTCAGGGTTTGCAGGGATGTGAGCACAAGGAGATCGCTCGGTTATGCTTATGTTAACTACAGCAACACCCCAGATGGTAACATTTTTCGGTTTTGCCCTAATTTGTTGATTAGGTTTTGTTGGGTGCGGTAGTGTGTGTGAATTTATGTGTGTTGGTGTTATTTGCTTGATGGGTTTTTGATTTTTTGTTGTTTTGATTGAAATGTTAGAGATTTGCATGACTGGAGTGAATCGGTGAGAATTAGAGGGAAAGGAAGGAATGTGATGGTGATAGGTTAGAGGGAAAGGGAAATTTTTAAGTGTTGGTGACTGAAAGAAAAAGAGATAGGAGAGGGGCTTAAGAAGAAGAGGCATAGTGAGAGTGGCATTTCATTGAAGACCTAAGCAAAAGGAGAATTTTTTTTATGGTTTTGGGTTTTTTTGTCTTGAGCTCTTTGATGGATGAATGTGAGAGAGAGAGACAGGTAGAACAAGAGGCAGAGTGAGAGAGGAGTCTCATTATTGGGATTACAAAGTTGGTAACTTGGAATTTAATGCATTTTCAGTGAAGAAGAATGAAAAAGGAGAATGGGATTTTTTTTTCTTCTTTCTTTGAAGTTGTCTTTATCTGTGATAATTTTGTGGATTTCTCTATCTTGTGCTCTTTAATTGGATGGAATTTTTATTTTGGTCTTGAATTAATTACTTAATTATGTTTTAAGATTTAGGAGTCGAGAGGAAAAGAGTAAAAATTAGAGGAAAAAGAAAGAATGTGAAGGGAGATGGGGGGAAGTGAGTGACCTTTTTTTTGTAACAAGTGTAGTGCCTAGTAGTGATGGGTGGTTGAAGGGTAAGAGGTTTAAGACTGATGAGAATATGAACCAGAGGCAGAGTGAAAGAATCATCTTGTCATCAAGATGATAGTGTTTGTGACTTAAAACAGTATACACCCAATTTGTAATTCGTTCTGGGTTTCTTTTGGTTATACACTTACACCTTGTAATTAGGCTGGTCTACTTTATCTCTTAATTTAATTGTGCATCAAACAATTGTTCACTATGATATATGACCATATAGTTTTGCTTACCAGTTAATGAGAGCAGATGGTATCTTGAAGCTGTTGATAATGAGGTGGGAAATTGATGGATGGTCTCGATGTTTGAGTTGTTAAATCTATTGGCATCTCAGGACTTATGTTGCTCCTGAATGTTAAGTCATGTTCAGCATTGTGTTTATACTTTATAGGTGACTTGTGATATGACGATTATTTCATATGACTATTGGTGAAAATTGACTGATGTGTATGATGGATGATGTTGCAATTTCCATGGCTGAGCTTGTACTTGCGGTGTCCTATTCATAGTTATTGGCCTGCCAGGCAGTTGCTCTAGTTGCTTGTTTCCTTTTGGGTTGAAGCCCACCAACTCATCAAATCAAGCATTTCATTGATTTTTTTGGCAAAGTTGTAGGGAATAATTCTTTGCTCTATGACATACAAAAATTAACAAAGCTTTGTGCATTTGGTATTTCTGGCATCCATGAGGGCTTTCCCTTATTTTTTTTCTTCACATAGGAAAAGTCTGAATTTAAAAGTTTCCTAATCTACGAATATTAATGAATTTATGTAGATATATATTAATCAATGAGAGTTGAATGTGAAAATTATTAGGCTCGAGTTTCCTTAACATAGTTTTAATGAGTGAAAAACTAGGTGTCTCGTAAGACCTAGCATGCAAATATTGAGTGAAGAGGCAAGGAACAAAGACACGTTGAAGATACTTTGATAATTTATTAATTGGTATTAAGGGTGGGCATGGTCCGGATCAGTTCCAAATTTTGAAGAACCTAACTTGAACCGTTTCAATTTATCGAATCTGGTCCGGATTTTCTCACTTTAACATTGGGATCGGACCTAACACTAATCGTTTAGAACGGTCCGATTTGTACGATTCTTATAGAAAACACTGTTACTTTTTCCCTTTGTAAGCAAGACTCACAGAGACAAAAATCACTCTCTACCGCCATTAAAAATCCAACATTTCTTCCTAAACACAAACCCTAACCCTTAAAATTTACCACGTACACCTCGCCAACATCTCGATCATTTTGTATATATAATCATCACTACCTCTCTTGCTTCTTTTCTTTAGAGAATTCGACAATTTCAACGAACCCTACATTATCCCAAAAACTCTCCTCAAAGATCTAGAGATCAAAACACCAAATTTGTGAACCTGCCGACACAAAATTGTTCTTAATTGTTGAGAATATATCTCGTAAGATCGCATTGTTTAGAATATATCTCGTAAGATCTCATATTCGAGATTCTCTGACCAACAAAAATTGTCTCAACAATAAAACAAGAATCAACACAATTTGCAAAAATGAAGATGCGAATTCAGAGAATGAGATGAAATCGCGAGGGACGGGCAAAGAACGGTGGAAGAAATCTTCGTTTGCAAAAATAGCTGAGATGCCAAGGAGAGGTGTATGTGTCTTGTGCTGGGTCTTCTCCTATTTGCTAGGTGTCGCTTTTCTTTTTTACGCTGCTTTCCAATTACCGCCACTTCTAATGAGACCACCACTTTTTGAGCTTTTCCTGTTGTAGGTAAAATAAATAATAAATTCTGAATGAACCTTGCCAAACCAACAGTTGCTCACCAAACTTTTTCAAACCCAAAGGAAAAAAAAAAGCCTTTTTGTATAGTCACATCATACATGACAGAGAGTTGTACAACTTAAGTTATCTCAGTGTGTTTTTAGTGCTTCAGTTGGCTTGCAGTGGTATAACAGAATGTATTTCAAGACACGAACTCAAGAAGAGGTGCAATTACTTAATTCTAGCCCCACTCGATATTGGGTTGGTCAAATAGTATTTGTTGATTATGTACCATCAATTGGTGCAAAAGTAGGATGTATAGAGTATACGAATCATAACTGAAGAGATGACATGAGGGGACGGAAAGTAATGAACAAGAATGTAGTAGAAGATCATCAATGTAATTACTGATGTGCCTTGGCTATAAAGTCTGAACATGTGTGATGGTAGTTATACGAGTTTGCTGAGGAAGACAGTTACTGATATGGAAACGATAGTGGGCTTCTTGAATCAAGTGCAATAATTAAAGGAGGGGGGCATGGATACATAGCAGCTGTGGTGTTGAACTATTGGTGTTCACTCCAATCTATATGAAAAACTTGGTTGGATTCACCGAAACTCCAAACACTGTAGATTTAATAATGTTGTCTGTTATTTACGACATGGTTTGTGTGGGTTATTTACGACATGCTCTTTGTAGTTTGCATAACAAAATTATTTCATACTGTAAGTAAAAATAATGTGCCTGATCTTTCCTGTGAATGCCTTGAATAGAACAATCTAGGGAGAAAATGCAAACCTCAGAAAAAATCATAAAGGAGAAATGCGATCCTAAAAACTGACGCCAGGATTGAGATTCCATTTTAGAAGATTGTATAATTGAGAATTATTTATATATATGTTATTTATCTCTATAAATTTTGTCTTGAGCAAAAAATATAGTATTTCTTTAGAAACCCTTCTGTACCATCTTTTCGAATCTGATGCTCTTGGTTTTATGCTAGGTATGCCCTCTGTGGCTTATGGATTTTGTTTGATACATGTATGTTTGTGGTCTACTCCCATATTTCTACCAGTGGCTATGTGGGAGAGTTTCAGAATATTAGAACTGCGGTTGAGGGATAACTAACCATCTGGTCACAATTTTCTTTCATGAGTTTCACAGTTTTCATTCAATATTAGAAACTTCTCATATTTTTTGTAATCATTTACAGCGGCAAGGGCATTGGATGTGTTAAACTTCACTCCTCTGAATGGAAAGGCCATCAGGATTATGTATTCTCATCGTGACCCAAGCATCCGTAAAAGTGGAACGGCCAATATCTTTATCAAGGTATGTACTTTCTCTACTCTGTTAGGTTGATTGTTTTATTTACTGGCTTGTTAGGTTGATTTCAATGCTTACTTTTTTTTTGCTGTGGAATATATCCCTTATCTTGTTACTTGGATTTTTCTTGAGCAGAACCTTGACAAAGCAATTGACAACAAAGCTCTGCATGAAACTTTTTCTTCATTTGGAACTATCCTTTCTTGCAAGATCGCTACAGATGGTTCTGGCCAGTCAAAAGGCTATGGGTTTGTACAATTTGACAATGAGGATGCAGCACAAAACGCAATTGATAAGCTCAATGGCATGCTGCTAAATGATAAACCAGTTTTTGTGGGACCATTTCTTCGCAAGCAAGAAAGGGAAACGGCTGTAAGCAAGGAAAAATTCAATAATGTTTTTGTGAAAAATCTCTCAGAGTCGACAACAGAGGATGATCTAAAGAAAGCTTTTGGGGATAATGGACCAATTACCAGTGTTGTAGTGATGAGGGATGCAGATGGTAAATCCAAGTGTTTTGGGTTTGTCAACTTTGAGAATACAGAAGATGCTGCCCGAGCTGTTGAAGCACTGAATGGCAATAAACATGATGATAAGGAGTGGTATGTTGGGAAAGCACAAAAGAAATCTGAAAGGGAGATGGAGCTAAAAGGAAGGTTTGAACAGTCTGTGAAAGAGTCAGTGGACAAATTTCATGGGGCGAATTTGTATGTGAAGAACTTGGATGATAGCATTAGCGATGAGAAGCTGAAGGAATTGTTTTCTGAGTATGGCACAATTACTTCATGCAAGGTTTGTTCCAACCCTTGATTTGTATTTTACTATTGTGTGTAGCCGCATCAATTTGTTTGAGGTATGTTGGTTATAGGTTATGCGAGACCCAAGTGGAATCAGTAGGGGTTCAGGCTTTGTTGCTTTCTCTGCTCCTGAAGAAGCAAATCGAGCGGTTAGTTGATAATTCTGCCATCTTCAGAGATTTTGGATATGGTTTGGTTTTGATGGAATACTTGTTTTTATATTTGTATAGCTTGCGGAGATGAATGGCAAAATGATCGTTAGCAAACCTCTTTATGTTGCCCTTGCACAGAGAAAAGAAGATCGAAAAGCAAGGCTACAGGTACTTATGATATTATATTTGATGTTAACTTGTTTTAGAAATGATCATGGTTGCGATGAACTATAAGTTATTTCTTTTGGTTATTCGGTTTGTCAGACGCATTTAATACATGTTACTTTTTTGCTTAAAAGAACACTGCTCGATTTTTCTAATTTATTAGCATGCAATTATTTTTTTTGTTTAACTTATTGTCTTATCAAACCTACTCCCTTGCAAACCTCAGTGAGTTATGTTTTCGATGTAAGTAGGATATTTAGTAGTATTATAATAGTAGTATTTTAGGCATATTAAGAATTCTAGTCTTATTAGGATCAGTGTAGTCAAGGCGTCCGCCTCGGACCGCCTCAACACCTCACCTTCCTCAACTAAAAAAGGGTTGCAGCCTATTTTTAGCCCATGTGCAGCCCATTTTTAGCCCAATTGCAACAAAAGATGTTGCAACCCACTCTAAATAGGGTTTTATGTTTTGAGGGGGTGTATTGTATCTGGATTTTGTGGGCAATTTAATAAATTCCATGAATTATGAAAATCCAAATGTATTCAATTTGGATTTTAAAAAGTCCACAAAGTCTAGGGGTATTCAATATGGATTTCAGAAAGTCCACAAAAGTTTTAGGGTATTCAAAATATCATTCTTATTTATGGATTTGGAAAATCATGGATTCTCATGGACTTTGTAGTGTTAGGTATAAATAACAAAGTTCAATAGTTTGCCAGCCTCCATATCAAAGATTTCAACGTGAAAAAAAGTCTCCCAAAGTTCTTCCTTGTGCCAGCCGCGAAGAGGTTGGTTCCCATCCTCTTGTCAATGTTTTAAAAAGCGTTTTTAAGACTCGAGGCGGTCAAGCTTTTTCCGAGGCGAAGCGAGGCGGTTTTTTGTAAAAAATAGTGAAAATATATGTATTGTTTGTTGGGTTTGTGGCATTTTCGTATCTTGTTTTCATTTTGTTGTTACACATGCAGCTAAGCTCAATTTCAACATCATTCTTTACACCTTGACTTTCCCAATGTCCCCAAAAATCATTAAAATTTCTTTCCTTTATGAATGTATTGATGAAGGCAGGAAACTTTGGGTTAAGGAGCCATCCCTTAATATGTTATCAAGGATCCATCCCTTAATATGTTATCAAGGATCCCTTAAAGAGAAATGAAGTACCCCAAAAACATGTCCCTAGTTAGAGGGCTTTGCCATTAAGCATCTTAAATGGACTTCTTAATTTTGATGCATTGTTTCACAATATCAATGGATCTTCAAAAATGATTAAATACTTCTTTCTTATTTTCCAAAAAGCAGAGAGCAGAGAGAACAGAGAGGGAGAGCAGAAAGGGAGTCGACTCAACTCGAGGCAGAGAGGGAGAGAACAGAGGCAAAGAGGGAGTCGACTCGAGGGTTCGATCGATTTCGATAGAGAGTGTTCGATTGATTTCGATCGGAGGTAGAGAGATCGATTTCGATTTCGACAGAGAGGGTTCGAATGTTCGATCGACAGAGAGGGTTTGATCGACAGAGAGGGTTCGTCGACTCGATGTCGTCCTCAGCATCACAATCAGTGAGAGTCGACTTCAATCGACTTCAATCGCAGATCCTGGTTCGATCTTCTTCTTCTCTTCTTCCTTCCCCTCTTCTCTGTCTGCAAATGAAACGAGGAACCGAATGAAATCTATTAGGTTTTTGCAAATCTATCTGGTTCGTTGGATCGTTTTAGAGATCTGAAGCTGATTAGATGATCAGGAAGTACAAAAACGTACGCCTCAAAACGCTTCAAGGCGTACGCTTCGGAACATGAAGGCGCTCGCCTTCAATTGGCACCTCAACTCGTACGCGCAGAGGCGATTTCTGTGCGCCCCGCCTCGATTCGCTCCTCAAGGCATACGCCTATCGCCTTTTAAAACACTGCCTCTTGTTTTCTCGATTCTTTTTCTATCTTTGCATAAACACAAGAGAGACATGACGATGACTGACTTGCCTTTACGTTTATACAAAATACACAACACTCCACCAAAAGCTCTCTCTTTGCATAAATGAACGATTTTCATGGCTTTCTTACAATCTCCATCATCTATTGTTGAACCCATGTTACCCCTTGTGTTCCTTTCCTGTTCCCTCTTGTTTATGTGCTTTCTCTTTGTGTTACTGTACAAGAGATTCAGGAGAGTCAAGGGAGACGAAGATGAATCAACCCATAACCCATTTTCAATCTGCAGATGTTCCCTTTCATCTACAATAAACAAAATCCATCAAAGCAATAAGGCCCACCAGCTGTTTGTAGAATTTCTTACCTCAAATTCGCCTAAATTGGCCTCTGTGTGTGCCTCCATTTGTTCTGATTGCAATGAGGGGGGTAATGGGGTGGTTTGTAATGAGGGTATCTCTGATGGGTCGGAGTTGGATAAGGAAGGTGGGGATGATGATTGTAGAAAGAGTGAGGAGCTTGGTGGGAAGAAAAAAAAGAAAAAGGGTAAGAAGAAAAGGCATGTTGATGATGGCGGCTATGACCCCGGCGTTGAGATTAGTAATGCGGCAGCTTCACAACATGATAAGCATCAGTGTATTGATTGTTCTTATCCGTTTACGTCTTCGTCAAGTATTACACAGCGGAAGATCAAGCAGCAGCATGATCAGCTTATGAAGTCAAATGACTCCAAGTGTATTCAATTTGGATTTGGTGAAATTGTCACCAGTTTTAAAACAATTTGTGGCATAATTGAGAAGAGAGAATCAACGAACAACGAATGTTGGATTGCTATTCAAGAGACCCCAGGATTGAATAATGGTGCTCAGTTTTTTGCGCTTAGTTTTCTTAACACTAAAACAAAGCAAGACACCTTCTTGAAGATGAGTCCAGACCAAAGACTTGACTGGATCACTTGGGCACAAAGGGATGCATAAAGCTAATAAACTATAGGCCATTTGGATTTTAAGTCATGTAGTTTGATACTTTTTTATATGCACAAGGCTAAATACTGTGTGTTTATGTCATTTTGCAAGTGATGATTTTTAATTTGGTTGTGTTGAATGATTTGATTTTGTTGAATGTTGGATTGCGATTTCATGTCATTACCTGCCTGGTTATCTTTTTTTTTTGGTCAGATGCTTGTCTTGTTCTCTAATGTCTAATATTTGGTTTGTTAGAGGATATGACATTACCAACTTTTTTATTTTGCAAATAATTAGAAATCTGTAAAAGTCGTTCATACAAAGTCCGTGGATTTTCATAAATCTCTAGAAAGTCTGTAGCAAAAGTCTATGGATTTAAGAAATCAGCAGAAGTCCGTGGACAATTTAAAGAGTCCGTGGACTTTTCAAATTATTTATCAATTCCATAAGAATCCATATACAATACACCCCGTTAGTGTAATACTTGTTGCTCCTTGTATGCATTCAGAGACTCAAAGTCTTTGTCTTCTCCTTGGCTTCAAATTAGGTATTCCCAAATAACCAACAAACAAGATAAATTTTTTTATAAGTTTTGATAAATGTCACAATTTTTTAAAATATTTTTTGAAAAAAACATATGTTTTGATCAGTCTGATAAACATCAATCTTGATTTTTCATAGCATAGTTTAGTGATTTTTATGCTTTTGAAATACCAATAGTGATCATACTTGTGGATTTTTACCAACCATTCCAACAATTTCTTCTAACAAATGCTCAATATTCTCAAATTTATATTTAGTGTATGGTTTTTCTATTTAGCGTATGTTTTTTCTATTTAGTGTATGCTTGCAAGTTACTTGACACTTATGTAGCACATCTTTTCGCTTTGCTATGCAATTTTATTATATTTTCATTTTGATTCTAGATAGTTGTGTCACTTTTTATACATATTTGCTTATAATACTTGTCAAAATGATGATGTATTTTCTGCGTAGTTAAAACAACGTTATAACACCGATATAACTCTTAATTTGGGTTAGCCGTTACGTTATGACACTATCACATTATGGTATCACAACTCCGATATAACGGCGTATGTGGCCGTTATTGAGATAATTTTTTTTTCAATAACGTCGTTTTAACATTTTGTTCTAATACATTAAAAAAATCACCAATTTCATTCTCGATCGAATCAGAACCCTAGACTTATAGGAAAGAAGGACCAGAGCTCGTCGTCGCCAATCTATAAAGAACTAGACATCGCCGTTTGACAGAGAATGAGATAAGAAGGGAAGAAGACGAAGAGTCGATCGCACTCTTGCGATTTCACTTTCATACTAAGGAAAGATGTTCTTATTAAGGTTTTTTGTTTTTTGAATTTAATGTTATGAACATGATTTACTTTTTTGACTATAATAATATTGTGAGAGTATTAAAATATATATTTAAAAAACTATTTCATTATATCTTGATATATCCCGTTATAACCTATATCGCTCTTGGATCGTTTTGGGTATGTTATCCGTTTTAACTGCATAGTATATATTACTATGCTGATATGTTTTAATTTATTATAAAAATATCTTTAAAAAATGTTAAGACCGCCTCTATGAAGTGAGGCATCGCCTCGCCTACCGCCTCAAGCGTTTTCAGGCATGTTCGCCTCGCCTCTGCCTCAACACCTTAAATACAATGATTAGAACATTTGTCCCATTAGGTTTAGGGTTTGTTTTGAAGTTAGGTTAGTTATAAATAAAACATAAGTTACCCAATGTGAAGTAGTTGATTGATTGAGCGTTTATTTTATTTCAATTTTGCATTAATTTTCAATTTCAATTTATTCCGCAAGTTTTATTTTATCAATTGACATCAGAGTGGTTTGGTTTGAAAAAAGCAAGCTCGAATAGAGAAGAATATTGAAGACTAAGAGAAAAAGAGAATAAAAGTTCAAGAAGAAGAAGAGAAACGAAGAAACTCATTGAAGCCACCACCTTGTTCTTGCCATCAATTGAGTCCAACACCAGATCTATTTCAGCCATGTTGTACCTCTCGTCCAGTTAGTGTCATCGTAGCCCCTCTGCAGCCTCCATTACCACCACTGTCCCACACCATTTCTGCAGCTTCTGACCCCGTACCAATCTCTTGCCATTAGATCCAAACCCCTCCTTCCCAACTCGGCCACATAGCAGCCCCAACCCTGCCCTCATCATCGTTGGAGACCCCTCGTCTAGGCCACACCACCAAATCACGATGTAGCACCACTCCCTTTTTTCTATTACATACAAAGTCTGTTGAGGAAGTAAGGTATTTTTTTCTTCTTTAAAAAGAGTCCCTCTTAAAAAACAAGTCTCTTTCCTCTTTTATTTTGGTCCTTACCATGTTCTTTTGTTACTTAAGTCCATTGGTTGTTTCCACCCCATTTCTTATAAGTGCTCCCATCTGTTTTATAAGTTAGTTATTGGTCCTTGCCTATTTTCATTCCAACATTTATGAGGACACCTTCAAGAAATTAAAAAAAAAGATATATTATGACCTGTATCTGTCGTATACCCCAATCCACCCTCACCTGCTCTATCCTCTCCACTGTGACGAAAGTCGAGATAGATTCGACTGACTTGGTATGAAATTGTTGTAATGTACCGAAAATTGTGCAAGGTCGCTACCAACAATTGAGAGCTATAGGCACTATCGGATCCTATTGACCTTGCCTAGACATGCGAAGAACATGTTAAGCCCTACTAGTCAGAGTCGTACAATTTTTTGAGGAAGTTAAGGGCATCGTCACATGCACTCGATTTTCGAATTGGGAGTCCTTTGCCTTGTGCGACATATTTCCTTTTTTTTTTAGCAAACATAGGATGTTCCAGTGATGATGATTATGGTGATTCGTGTTTTGTGACACAAGCTTATCCACATGCATCTTTTCAGGTTTCTTGCAGCTTCTTGTTCTTTAGTCACCTTGGTTTCTTTCTAAGAGGTTTTTAGCCATGTGAATTGTGGCAAGTTTCGGGGTAGATTACTTTCAGGACACTTCACATTTTGTTTTGCTTGTGCTTGTGCTTGTATGACTTTCTTGGCTTCAAGCTCCAGGACGAGCTTTTTCAACCCCGAGAAGTTGACGAAATTAGGATATTTAGTAATATTAGCAATAGTAGTTTTTTAGGCATATTAAGAATTTTCTAGTGTTATTAGGATATAATTTCCTATTAAGTTTAGGGTTTGTGTTAAAAATTATGCTAGTTATACATAAGGCATAGGTTTTCCATTAATTGATTGAAAGAATATTTTATTTGTTTATTATCTTCAATTTTACCCATTATCACATTTATTATCTTCAATTTCAGTTTTGCATGAAATTTTTTGAACAACCCACCAGTTGAATTGTGCTAGGTGTCTTCAATATGTTATGTGGGTATGCAATACTTGGTACTTGCTAATCAGTTGCTGTCTGTTCTAATTGATCTGTTTACATCATTTGGTGTTTGGAGAGTTTATTCAGTTATTGAGTACCAAGGATGCAGTGACTTTTACATGGTCGATGATAGTTCTGTCAATCTAACTTCTGCATGTGTAATGTGTGACAGTCCTGTTAAAATCTAACTTCTGCATGACAGTCCTTATATTAAAGGAATATACACCTTATATGAAAGGAGTACTTGATCTAAACATGTTGATATGGCATATTAGTCGAGATATGCACTTATTTATTTATTTTAATTTTATTTCTCCAAGTATATAGTTATTATAGTCATTCTCTTTTGTTTGCAGGCACAATTTTCTCAGATGCGGCCAGTTGCTATTGCACCTTCTGTTGGTCCTCGCATGCCAATTTATCCTCCTGGTGGTCCAGGTCTTGGACAACAAATATTCTATGGTCAAGGCCCCCCTACTATGATTCCTCCCCAGGTAATCGCAGATCAGTTATTATTGTTTTACTTAATGTATATAAATAAATATCTTATTCACTGGATAATGTGTCTTGGTAAGGATTCCTAATCAATTAAATAATGTGGAAGTGACTGGTAGAATATTATTCCAAGATTGTTTTGTAATCACCGTAGGTTAGTAACACACCAGGAAGTGACTGTTGCTGGGAATTCATAAAAAGAAAACTGTCCTTGTTCAATGCTGATACTTGATACTGACCATAGGATATGGTTGATACTCCTATTCAACAGTTTGCTAACGGTGGTGGCTGTAATCTTATATTTGTAATATGCTTTTGTTCAGCCTGGGTTTGGTTACCAGCAACAACTTGTTCCTGGGATGCGGCCTGGTGGGGCACCCATGCCAAACTTCTTTATGCCTATGATCCAACAACAGGGTCAGCAAGGCCAACGTCAAGGAGGCAGACGTGCAGGAGCAGGAGGTCAACAAAACCAGCAGCCAGTGCCTTTGATGCAGCAGCAAGTATGCACTGTTTTGGGAAGTTTTTGTTGTCAATCTTGTGTGCTTTTCGTTCATTATTTAACTTGTTTTCCTTGTAATTGTCACATTAGATGATGCCTAGGGGTAGGATGTATCGCTATCCACCTGGTCGTAACATGTCTGATGTTCCCATGCCGGGAGGCATGATTCCATATGACATGGGAAGCATGCAATTGCGAGATGCAAACATGCAGCAGCCTGTCCCAATAGGGACACTAGCTAGCGCTCTAGCAAATGCATCGCCAGAACAGCAGAGGACGGTATGCGCTTTTCTATCAGTACTGACATCTTATATTAGTTAAAAAGTAAATGATTGGGGCCTCACTCTTTTATTTGTTGTGTAGATGCTGGGTGAAAATCTCTATCCACTTGTGGATCAATTGGAGCATGACATGGCAGCGAAGGTGACTGGCATGCTTCTGGAGATGGACCAAACTGAAGTTCTGCACTTGCTCGAGTCGCCAGAAGCCCTTAAAGCAAAGGTTGCAGAGGCCATGGAGGTCTTGAGGAACGTTGCTCAGCAGCAGCAGACAAACAACCCAGCTGATCAACTCGCTACACTTTCACTGAATGATACCCTTGTCTCTTAAATGTGTTGGTGAATCTATGTTGGAGTTGTGGATTTTGGATGACTAGTTTTGACATGGTTATTAGGTTTAGTTGGTTGGATTTTAGTCAACCTTGCTAGGATTATAGTTTTCGTTTTCAGTAGTTGGTACCCTGGGATTGATATTTCTTATGCCTGGTTCTTGTTTCGGTTTTGAAGTGGTTATATGGATTTCATCCTGTTAATGTTTTGGTGTGCTTATGTGTCATTTTAATCACGTCTATATTCTTCATTTATTATCTGGGTTGAGGTTAGCAGTGACTAGGATTTACCATTGATATGAGTTCAACCCTGAAGCAGGTGGCGCTGTGTGCCTTGCCATTTTCTGGGCAACATTTAAAACTCAGGTTAATTATTTAAGCTGTAGGTCTCAAACTTCAGCAGGTCTGGCATGTGATGCATTGCATCCGTAAATACTGTTCTAGCAATGATACATGTGCTTGTTATCTTTTTGATCACTGCGTGAAGATTTTGGAGATCCTTTGCACCAACTCCTTGCCTGTATGGTTACAGGTTTGGTTATTAGATTTTTGGATGGTGCACAGCTATGACTTAGGCATCGCTTGCTAAACGATAAAAGAATGGATAATGATTCATGGCAGTTTGCATAAACTTGAGGGTGTGTTTTGTTGTATGGAATCTTAAGGTGGGAATTTGAATCTCATTCCATGGCATCTCATGTCATGACATTCCATGCCATGGACTTGATCAACTTTGATGTTTGATTGTTTATGAGAATTGGATTCCAATTCCTATTGTGAGTGTTTGGTTGTCAATTAAACAATAAAAAAGATTAAAGACAGAGACTAATTACTAAACCACATACTTCAAAGTGTATAGAAACCTTTCAACTAAACACAATTGTCATGCATTGTGCTGATTAAAAGAGCAAACGATAAAAAAAAAAACAAAAGTATCCTACCAAAATAATAAGGCACCAAATGTTAACATGACACAGTATAATAAAGAAATGTTTTCAATATAACAACAAAAGTAACACATTTGAAAAATATCATCTGATCCATATTTTGTACAATGTATGAAAGCTTAAAACTGTACAAACATAGTAGAAACAGAACCCCATTGAGTGGACCATTACCTTTTTGGATTTTAGTCTGAGGGTAAACTGGAGAACATGAAGATACAATCCCTATGTACAACCTCATTATTTGTATTTGGGGGGTCATGTCTAATTTAGAAATGACTGGTGATGATTTCTATAGAAGATCTGCCCCTAAACAACAATGGACATAATGCATCAAATTTTAGTTGTTCAATAAGGCCAACTCACTTGTAAAAGATATGAATATGTGATTGTGACCTTATTCATTTGTATATATTGACGTTACATCCAACCAAATCAACTAAACCTTAATATATAAACTAGTAATATTTCTTTGGCTGTCAAAGCTTGATACACTTGCAAGTGATATTCCATTTCACACTATTTTATATGTTTGATATCATAGATTCACACTGCCAAGGTCAGATTTGCTGTGTTCCCATGTTAATACTGCAGGAACACCAATAGTAAAGAATTTGATATAGAGATTTGACCATTTTGAGTGTGGTACACAACACTTGAAAAAATCTGGTTCAGATATTTGAAGTCTGAACTGTTTTGATTCATATCTAGCACCGGGAATTCTAAATGTCGAAGGGAATGGGCGAGGGCGCGCCTTCATGAATGTCGAGGGATGAGTGGTAAAACCCCTCCCCCTCGCTGTTTTCCTCGCCCATTCTCTCAACGCGTAGAAGGGTTGAGCAAATAGCACATATATGAATCTTTAGTATGATCTTTTTGCATCGTAGGGAGCTCCTAGGTGACAGCAATTAACCATAATATGACTGTTTTTTACCTTCAGGTGCAAAGATTCGTTCTTAATCTGCACAGTGCTGATGATCTAGACTCGACACAATGCATATTTATTTGGCATCTTATTTATTTATTTGTATCCCTTAAACTTCTCCCATTTATGCCAATAAAAATGCGTAAAACTACTCAAGACGCCAAGCAATATAGGTGCACTTTTATATGAAAGAAGAGTAAGTAAAGAGTGTTGGTTTTGAATGTTATATGATGGTTGTAACAATGTATACCTAAATAATTTGATGCAAAGATTTGACTGTTGAGTGTGGTGGTATATACTGTTTTTCATATCTAATCAAATTAGTGAAGAAATGATGTTTTGCACAATAGTGTAAGCGACCCCATGCTCTATAATGGAGTGGCGCCTTCATAAGAAAAGACTGGCAAGGAAGAATATTGGTTTTGATGTTATGTTGTACAAAGATATGCCTAATCTTTCCATAAAACACTCCACCACCAAGTCCTATTTGATCATTAATCTATCTTATGAATCTGCCCATAAAAAAACTTGTGATCTGATCTCTGGTAAGCCATCTTTCTCAATCACCATTTTAGTAAGTACAGTAATGTTTCCTTTTCACCACCTAACACTTGATATTTTTAATGAAATGAAACCTTCCTTCATCTAACTTTATTAGGTTCTTCTCTTTTGATCTCTCAACACCATAAACAAACATACCCCACCACCATTTATAAGGAATTCGGTCACTCTTCATTCATATTTGATGGTTGTGGGGTCTCTTCAAAGAATTCTTCAGCATATATAACAGTGGAAATACAATCCAACCTATTAATCAAATCAATCAAATCTGGTCTCTTTGCTTGTATGTGTAAATGTGTGAGGCAGAGCAAAACAGAGCACACGAGGTATATTTCTCCTTCACAGAACTTGGATGGGTAAGAGACCAACCAAACCATGCAGGCCAGCCAGCTCAATCATTCATCATATTTGCCCACACTTTGCAATATCTACAACATTGAATTGTTTTATTGGGTCAGATCTTTCTTCAATATCTATCTACATATATCTCTTATAAATATGAAATTGACAAGATTGTTTGTTGTCTTCTACTCTCTCTTTCTATCGAAAGTGATACTATTTGGTTTGGACTGAAGAATCAAATAAAGATCAAAAAAAAAAAAAAAAAAAAACTGGCAACCATTCAACCTACACACTAACCAAAACAATTGTGGTGGATACCTTTGTTACGGGGAATTCTAAATGTCGAGGAAACGAGCGAGGAGAGTGAGGTGGCGGGGTGGGAGCCGTCCACTCCGCTCGGGATGCGTGCACAAAAAATTGCGACACGTATCCCGAGCAAGGTAGACGGCTCCCACCCCGCCACCTCCCTCCCCTCGCTCGTTTCCTCCCTCTGTAGCCTCATACTCTTTCAAGGCTTCACACAACTTCTCCTATTTCGGGTAAGGCACCCATGATGATTAATGCCACTTCAATCACACATTTTGTTAAAAGTTGGCCATGTTGTTCACTGTTTTAAAGTCGGACAAACCCAACATCATCAAAGGAGGTTCACCACTTGGTTCTGACTCTGTTTTCTAAGACACCACACTAATCCTTTCAACTAATACTTGGGTTAATCTTAATTTTGGGACCTCATTATTTTTAGGAAAGTTAATGCTGTTAGGTATCGACTTGAATAATTGTATCTTGTAATGGACATGGGGACGTTATGTTGGACGACAAGTCTATGTATTGTTGGTGTGATAGCAAAATATATCCCGTCTGCCTAAATCGAGATCTTAGAAACTCGAATGCATAATCACCACACGAATGCTAGTTTATTTTGTTAAAAACTAATTATAAACGATGGTAATAAGTGATTAAAAATTGGAGATGAATTATATATGAGTTTTGTTGAATTATGAAGTTGGGATGTGTAGTCATGAGTCATCCTTTCCATTGATATCTAAAACATCAACATTTAAGCAACTTTTTTTTTTTTTTTTGTTAAAAACATAATGCTTAAGAAAACTAAGAAGCATACAAGGACTTTCCTGCTAAGGAAGCGAGTTCGTGAGCCTCAAAATTGAGGTATCGAGAAATATACATATAATGCCAATCTTTAAGCAAAAACAAAAGGCACTTAATGCTACAAAAGAGAGGGCTCCAAGCCAAGTCCAAAACATAGGAGGAAGTATTATCCTCCGAAATCAACGCCTCCTGAAGATTGGCCGAGTCCCCAAAAAGAATGCCGCATTTCCATCTCTGAGCCTGGATTAACATGAGGGTCGCCTTTCCTGCGAAGAATTCATCCATTGTGCTATCCAGAACCTTACCACTAATCGTACTTGTCATTGTAGCCAGAACACGTCCTTCAAGATCCATTGTTATCACTCCAAAAGAGTCATGTTTTGAGTGGTCAAAAAAACATGCATCAAAGTTAACAATCACAGTTTCAGGGTCAAGCATGTCAAAACATTGGAGTTGAACTGGAAAAGCGCTATTAACACTGTGGAACCTGGCAAACTGATTTTGAGTTTGGATCAGGTGGAGTCTACTAGCTACAAGTGAAGTTGGTGGACCCATAGCCGGAAGCAAGGTGACAAAAAGAGGTTGGTGATGGTTGACAGTTCGGGCTGTGCTGATGTTAGTGCAAGGTGAGAGACCCGAGCGGAGTGACTGAACCATTGGGCCGCCCAGGGAGCCCATATCTTGGAAAGGGTGGAAGTGAACTCAGTTGTACTGAATTTAGATCCATTGAAAATGATGTTGTTCCTCATCTTCCAGATAGAGAGGAGAGTTGATATGGATTGAGAGAGCAATTCTTCTGTGAACTTGTGATGTGCCTTAGCAGATTGCCACATAAATTTGAAAAAGTGAGGAACATACGCTTGTTGGAGGGACGAAGAGCACCAATCAATAGGAAGAGAAGAGAGAAACCAAAGTCGTCTAGTAAAAGGGCATAAGAATAAGAGATGAAGGGTGTCCTCCTCTTGCCCTCCACAAAAGGCACACCTATTGTCAAGAGGAACATGAACCCTTACCAAATTAGACATAGTGGGCAACAGGTTATGGCTAACCTTCCAAAGAAAATTAATGGCATTGGGGGGGGGGGGGGGGGGGGGGGGGGGGGAGATGCCAAATATGGCGGAGGATTTTGGGGTCGCATGTTGATAGAGTCGGAGCTAAGGAGGTGGTAGCTACCAAAGTGGAAGAAAAAGCACAGGTAGCATTTTTTTTACTGAGGAAATACTTTTTTTGTCACCATTCCAGATTAGGCGATCAGGCCTAGGTGTGGTACGGATACAAACGCTTAAAATGTCATGAACCACTGGAGCCGGGAGCAAGGAATGGAGGAGAGCCTCATTCTAAGAAATAGACGAGGATGGGGATAATAGCCAGAGGTCAGATAAGCGCAGGTTAGTGGCCGAGGGGTCTGACACACAGTCTGCCAATAGAAGTCCTTGTTTGACCCAGATATCCTTCAAAGGATTGACCTCCTCACTCGAGAGCACTTGCCATTGAACGAAATGCTCCATGGCATGGAGAGTTTTGAGAGTACTTCGCCAAGCAAAAGATGCTATAGCTGGAGGTTTAGTAAGCTGGAAGAGGGTCTTTGAATGATAGTAAATGGTTTGAAGCAATTGAGATCGGAGGGAAGAAGGGGAAATGATTGCATTCCACACATTTTTTGCCAGAAGAGCCATATTTTTTTTTTATCCTGGATGCAGGAATGTTGAGACCGCTAAGGTGACGAGGGAAAGTGATCTTATTCCAAATGAACAAATGCCTTGCACAACCAGCCTCTTGCCCATTCCACCAAAAGTTACGAGCCAGAGAATCTATTCGGTCCGTAAGACTGGTGGGTAGAAGGAAGGATTGCATGGTATAGACTGAAATTGAGTTAAGAACGGCTTTGATCATTATCGTTCTACCTGCCTGAAAGAGAACCTTAGACTTCCATGAAGCAAGCCGAGTGGAGATTTTATCCAAGATAAATTAGAAATCTAAGGACTTTTTCTTGGAAAAAAAACAACGGAGAACCCAAGTATTTCTCTTTGTGGCTGAAAGGTTTAGCTCCCAGGATTCTAGAGATAAGCTTTGCATGTTTGTGATGCACATTGGAGCTGAAAAAAATTGAAGATTTGGCAAAGTTGACGCCTTGCCCCGAAGCCGAGCAATACTGGAGAAGGACGTCTTTGATAGCGTGAGCTTCGGCCAAGGAAGCCCGATAGAAGAGGACAATGTCATCAGCATAGAGAATGTGACTAATCGAAGGGGAACGACGCCTAATCCTAATGCCTTGGATCATGTCGTCCGCCTCATCCTTAGTTAAAAGGCGGGAGAGCGCTTCAGCCACGAGGATAAAATGATAAAGGGACAGAGGGTCGCCTTGTCTGAGTCCTCGGGAGGGAGATAGAGAAGACAAGGGGGACCCGTTCAAGAGAACTCGAAGAGAAGTGGTTGAGATACATTGTTCCACCAAAGTGACCCAGTCAGGTGAAAAACCCAATTGACGGAGAATCTGTAAAAGAAATGACCATTCAATGCGGTCATAGGTTTTGGCCATGTCGATTTTATAAGCCATCCATCCATGTTTCCTTCTTTTGAGATGTTGCATTTGGGGAAAAAGTTTTGTGAGCTATGAAAACATTATCCGAAATGGATCTGCCTTTAAGGTAAGCCCCCTGATTGGGGAAAATGATATTATCCAAGAGGGGCTTAAGCCTATTCACAAGAATTTTGGAAATGACCTTGTAGATGACATTGCACAAGCCAATATGGCAGAACTTGTCAGGAGAAGTAGGATTACTCACATTGGGAAGCAGAGCTATAAAGGTCTCATTGAGTTTTGGGTCCATACGTTTTGTGGAAAAGAAATTCTGAACCACCTTAATAACATAGTCTTTAACAATATCCCAATACTATTGAAAGATGAATTCGTTGAAACCATCTGGACCTGGAGCCTTGTGACTCCCAACAGAAAATAGTGTATCTCGAATGAGCTCACCATTAGGGATCTCCAGTAACGAAATTTTATCAGCGTCATAGATGACAGGTTGGAATAACTGAAAGATTTCGAAGTCCGTCCAAGGTTGGGAGGTTTGAAAAATGGTAGAGAAGTATAGATTGAGAACTTGACCCATACCTTCGGGCAAGGAATGCCAAGAATTATTCTAGTCTTTGAGACGGAGGATAAGATTGGATTTACGACGCATGAAGGCTGAGAGATGAAAGAATTTCGTGTTTCTGTCACCCTCAGCAACCAAGAAATTCCTGACTTATTGCGCCAGAAGAGCTTTTCTCTGATCAACAACTCCTAAAGACGAGACTCTAAAAAAAGCTATAGATGAAGCATTGTGACTAGACAGGGGATCATTTTGAAGTGCATCTAAAGTTGCACGGGTTTCAAGGTTGCACATTTGAATATTATGAAAGTCAGTTTTGTTCCATCTGGTGAGAACATGACTAAGGAGTCGGGTTTTAGTGCAAAACACTTGGGATGGAGCTCCTTGTCTGGTAGGAGTCCAAGACTTGGAGATAATGTTGGGACAACCAGGGTCCCTTGCCCACATATGGAAATTTTTTTTAAGGCTTAGGGGAAGACGTGTGATGAGAAACCAGTTGAAGTGAAAGTGCCTGGTGATCCAAAGATGGGGCATGAATAGACTGGCATGTGGTCGAGGGGAAAAGGTTTAACCATTTTGTGTTGACTAGGACTTGATCCAACTTAGCTTTGATGCCATGTTTATCCAGACGCTTATTGGACCAAGTAAACTGAGATCCCTTAAGAGGGAGATCCAGAAGTTGATGAGTGTCAACAAAGTTCCGGAGATGATTGAGTGTGGCTTAGGACGGGGCAACGCCGCCAATTTTTTTCGATGGATCATAAATTGCATTGAGATCACCGATTATAACCCCCCGAAGTGCTGACAATTGTAAACCTATAGCATAGTGTTCCAGAAATCTACTCGGCGAGCCGAGTTTGGCTCGCCATAGACAAATAAAGCCAACCAAATATTAGTAGCATAGTAATCTGATATAGTGCACTAGAAATAATATTTACAAAATGAAATAACAGTAACATTAATACCTTCCTTTCAAAAGAGAGCTATGTCGCCTGACTGTCCTAGCGTCAGAACTGAAAGTCCATGTCGAAAGCCCAGCCTTTGGCGAGTACGGTCCATATGAGCGGAACTGGCCTTAGTTTCAGAAAGAAAAATAATATCTACATTGGATTGTGAGGAGAGAGTCTTTATACGCCGGAACGTTTTGGTAGACCCGACACCTCGAACGTTCCAAGCAAGAATCATGGTAACTGGGGCAAATTTTTTGAGATAGTTGTCGGAACCTGAACATCAGGAGTGAGAGCGAGAGCAGGAGCAAGAGTGGTGTTTACTGTAGAATTAACAGTGAAATCATATACTGTGGTAGTGGGTATCAGTTATCCTGAAGGAGGCAGTAGCCCTGATAATGTTGAGTTATTAATTGAACAATGTTGTTTTTTGTTATACCCTTGGTCATCCTAATTTTCCTTATTAGCATTCATCTTCCTTTTGCCTTTTTAATTTGCAGCATCTCGACGGGACTGAACCAATGGACTAACTTTGATGGAACCTTCCTGAACTCGACTCATTGCCAATGGAATGATGAGAGAAGAGCCATAACCTGCTGAACAGACTATAGGGCAGGTAGCTTTGTTGGTGAGTCGGTCGCCTCTGTTTCATGGAGTCGGTCCTGATCTAGTAGCTGCTGATTGACCGGGAACCGTTTTGCCAGAGCTTGAGGGTTGTCTTTTAGTTGTGGTGGTTTTTAAGGGTGGGATAGATTGCGGTAGCGATTTCGAAATGGAGATAGGTGTAGGAAAGGGCAAGGTGGTACCTTGGATAGTAGAGCAAGACGTAGCAAATGAGAAGATGGTTGCCAATGACTAACTGAGAGCAGTGGGTATGGCCTATTGAATGAACATGGGAATTGCTCTAGAGACTCGGCTGAGGTGAGTAGATTCAACGGGGGTGGAGCAAGGAGACAGGCCAACGAGGCGGCGTTGAAAGAAGTCGCTACATCGATTGAAGCAGGAGCTGTGATGGCTGAACAAAGGTCGGCCATGGCATCGAGTCCCTTTGACGCAGATAGCTGCGTAGTTGGAGGAGGTCCTGTGTGTTGTGGGCTGAGACAAGCGGAGCCTACAAGAGAATAGCCCAAGCTCGTTGTGTCCAAGTTCTTTGGGCTAATAATTATTGAGTCCATGATAGGAGAAGCCAAGGGAGATGAGCTTGCAGAAGATGGGCCAGCTATGTGGAAAAATTGATCGTAGTGGGCTAAAACGAGTGGGTTTGAATTGACTTGATTAAGAGCCCCTGAGAAAAAGATGGCTTTGAACTTTACGTAGTGGTCCAAAACCGGTCCAACAGAAAGTCTTGATATAAATGCATTTGTTGGAGTGGGATGTTGTTCTTGTGAGTCGGTTGTAAAATTAGAAACTTGCATCTGAGCTGAGTCACTAGAAGAAAAGCAAAGGATCGTGGGATCCATTTTCCTAAAATCCAGGGTCAGCTCTGATTTGAGAGGACATAGCCCCATCATGTTCTCCCTCGTGGTCTCCTTTGTCAACCATAGCACGTGAAGGAGGCATGGTACCAATAGCTTCCAAGTTACACGTGATTTCCGCAGGAGCACGTGAACCAATTGCATGCGTCCTGTTGCCTGAGTTTAGACTCACTGTGTCACCGCTACAATGGTCGGGATGATGACCTGAGTCCCATAACAGAGGAATATGGGGAATGGGAGGTTGAGAGTAACGAAATCGTTGGGAACGAACAAGGATGGGGAGTGAGAGGAGAGGTTCTGAGCGTGTTTTAATGCAGCTTTTACGGGATAATGGAAGTGATATTGACTCCAGCGAGCGGCTGGGAGCTAACAGTTGTAGCGCCTCATAATACATTGAACAGGTTTTCCCGAACACATGGCCAATAAGACCATTACAAAAACAAAATGTGGGAGGATTTTCATAACAGAAATGGACCACATATTGCTGGCCAGATTGAATACCAAAATCCGTCTACATGGAGCACGGGAAAGGTTTGTCTATGTTGAACCATACTTTGAATCTTATGCAAGGGATGTTGAGGTCGTGCCATGAGTTCTTATCAGTTTCCATTAGTTTGCCGAAATTTGTTGCGAGCATCTGTATGTCTGCTTCTTCCAATTTACTAGCAGGAAATTCATGGAATCTGACCCATATTGGAAAATCTGAGTAATCCAGAGCGAGGTAATTGTCATGCCAAGGTATTGTAATGAAAAGCCATTCGAAGATAACCTAGGGGCCGGAGAAGAGGACATGGACCATATCGGACATGTCGAAGAACTGGATCATGTAGTAATTGTTATCAATGTCCCATTTTTGAGCCAAAAGCTCAACCTCAAAGGTGTGTTTATTTTCCCATTGAGCCGCCATTCTCTGAGCAAACACCTTTTGTCTCAACCTCTGGTGATGGCAATATTTGTCGAAAATGCAAAAATTGAAATCATCTCCTGAAAAAATCGAGCGACAGGAGAATGGTGGAATGGGGATAGTAAGATTCTTCTTGAGATGAGCTTCAAGGCTGAGGGAAGTGGAAGAAGGAGGGGTGGATTTGTATACAGTGAGAGGAAGAAGGAGTGGAGTCTGTGAGAGTAAGGAAACCATGGACAGTGAGTGAGGGAGGTAAGGAGTGGGGGTCATGATGGGAGGGGGATCAAGGAGAAGTGGGGTGGATTGAAGTGAGGAGAATGAAGTGCTTGAAAGATCCATTTGAAAAGCTCTACAACAAAAGTGAGATTGCCATGC
Organism: Berberis vulgaris; assembly: GCA_963556465.1. Taxonomy (NCBI): domain Eukaryota; kingdom Viridiplantae; phylum Streptophyta; class Magnoliopsida; order Ranunculales; family Berberidaceae; genus Berberis; species Berberis vulgaris. The sequence goes on along the minus strand of OY747136.1, from coordinate 12,926,609 downwards.
AGTGTGTAAGTGTAAAAAAACAAATGGAGTTGAGTGGTATGTGGTAGAATGGGTTAGCATGCCTATGCCAGGGAGACGTGGGAGCTGCCATGATGAGATCTAGAGAGTGAGTGTTGGTAGTTGGGGAAGAAGAGGAAGCCATCGTCGTAGAGGCGATGTGATGTGATGGCGACGAGAGCGACATATGGACTAGCAGGGAAGCTTGATCAAGAAAGGAGAGGCTTTGAAATGATGACGGAGAGGAGGTAGACGATCGTACTGCCAAAGACCTGCAAAACCAACACGTACAAACAATTCTTTAGTAAGAACAGCAAGGGAAAACTAACTAGAATGGAAGGAAGAAGAAGGCTGTGGTTGAGGTAAGGTCGGAGAAGAATGAGTTAAACTGTGAAAAAATTAGAGTTCCTTTCAAGGTGGTTTGAAAAATTGTAACATTCGAGTCTTCAATACCTAACCTAGTCTTGACATGCAAATCAAATGTTAGTGAAGAAATAACAACAATTCTAGCCAGTCAGGTTTACTAGCAATTTTTTTGTCAGGTTTTGGCTTTTTTACACTTTTACTCCTTCTATAGATGGTGTTTGTGGTTGTGTTTTAAAGAGAAGGGATAAAAAAAATGTAAAAATCTCAAAACCTGACAAAAAATGGCTAGCAAACCTGGTTAGCTAGACTTACTCAAGAAAGAGACCTCCATTGCACTTTGGAGGGCACCTGCCTAAGATATCTCAAAGTGGGAGAGTCTACATTATAATTTGTGGTAGAGGGGTACGCGTTCACGACCCTTGCCAAAAAAAATGAAGTGAAGAAATAGACTTTTAGATGGAATGGACATATCAACCGGATTTTTTTCTTAGCTATTTTGGGGAAGGATACCTAATGGACTATTTCTCGTAGACGTGATTAGGCGTGAGAATGGGTCGGACCCGTTTTGGACACCATTGGTTGACTAGTATGTAGGACAAACCCGATTTTAACCCGTTAAAAGATAACATGAACTGTCAATAAATGGGTGTTGCAATTTGATTTCAATTTAATAGAATCAGACCCATGATGCTTAACCTATTTTTCATAGCATTACAACAAGAAATGACACAATAATTATCAGTTTGACATGATGCAACATCGCATAATTGATCATATGGTCAAATCATGTCAAAAGGGTAAACCCGAAAACAAACCCACCCAAATGAGTTGGTGGGTCAACTTGAAAAATGACATGAAATTGAAGGAAAAAAAAACCTTACATGAAAAAAAAAAAAAAAAAAAAAGTCGATTTAGGGTTGTGTTAACGAATTCAGGTCAATAGGCAATAACTAGTCCTCTCTAATGCCTTTCAAAAAAAAAAACTAGTCCTCTCTAAACATGCTTACCTTTTTAGATGGATCAAAGCACATGTATCTCCAATGAGCAAGCTCAAAATTGGAGAAAATATTGATATGTAAATTTGCTATTTTTGATAATTTGACAAACAAGAGTTCTTTTCGAAGTAAGGTTTAAGAAATTACCAACGTTTACTATGTCTTTGATACCTAAGCTAGTCTTGACATGGAAAATGAATTGAAAAAAAAAAGACATTAAAGAGATAGAACACGTCAACATGAATTTATTTTCTTTATCAACATTGGTGAAGGATACTGAAACGGAAACTGAAAGACTATGAATTGATCTTTACTTTAAGTAGGGCAATAGGTTTGATTGGGATCGAGTCGCCGAGGTTAAAATTGTCGAGGTTAAGGGGTTAGTAGTACATTAAATATGACCAGTTTGATTATCGTGTAAAAGGAATGAAACACAAATTAAACATGATTTATAAATAATGACCCGACTTGTAACGGGATGTTTATTGAAATAATTTGAAAAGACCTGATTAAAAAAGTTGACTTTGATGATATTATACTAGAGTATGCCCCGTGCCGTTGGCACTCCACATAATTTTATTTTTGCTAATTATTTTGTACTAAGCACCTCCATCACTATCTCCATTTTCACTTTCGATCGGTATTGAAGTGTAAGCCGATTATAAGTGTAAGTCTGTTCAGTCAAATTTGAATCAGTTGGGGGGGAATTTTAAACGTTGAAAATGAGTTCTCCCACAATATTTGAATTCGCCAAAACATGAAATTTAGTGTTTTTGTTTAAATGTGCATTAAGATACCCGACTCATTTTTTCTGGTATGATCGAACCGTCTCATTGCTTTTTAAAATATTGAAAAATATTAAAATCGTGTAATACATTATACATTTTTTTAAATTATGAAATATATATTTTTAATATTTTGGCCCTTGTATTAATCATTGATTTTGTTCGAAAGATCTTCAAAAATGCATTTCAACGATATTAAGTTTATCAAAATCCGACAACGATGTAGATAATTATGATAATTTTCATTTTGCTAAAAGGTAAACACAATATTTTCTCTCTCTGCCACATTTGCATTCCATCAACTTTTTTCAAAAGTTTTTTTTATTATTTTTGCCCTTATACATATTTTATATTTACAAATATGCCATCATAGGAAATGAATCTCAACCCTCAAATTCAATACATTTTTCAACTTTCAATCCTAACCATCTTTTATCTCTAGTCCTTTCGATTTGACTTTGTCCCAGTCAGCAATGAATAGTAAAACACAACTATGAATTGTAATATAGATATGAAATGACACGTATGTAATAATCTATACATGTCAAACTAATTTTTCTAGATTAAACATAACAAATACTATTTAATTACAAATATTAAAGGGATATATATATATATATATATATATATATATATATATATATATATATATATATATATATATATATATATATATATATACCAATCCATTCTATTTAGCTTAATATTCTATTAAAAAAATTTGTTGGCAGAGTAAACCATGGTTACATAGCTTATAATTATGCAAGGGAGAAGGGCATTTTCGAAAAGTCGAAATGTGTGCATGACAAACATAAGGACGCAACCCAATCACATAGCTTGGAATTATGAAAGGGGTATTCTTTGTTTTGAACTCAATGACATAGCTTGTAATTAAGGGACTTTTAAGTTTGTTAAGGGCATTTTTGAAAATTTAAAATAATTCATTTTTACACACATGTCTCTATCTAATTTTTTTGATCTTTATTTGATATATTATAAATTTCAAGATTGTTTAAGGCATTTTTGACAATTTCAACAATGTGTAAGAAGTCAAAAGCAAAAATTTTAAATTGTCTAAAACAAAATCTTATAGAAATGTCTATCTCTAACCATTTTTGTCTTATTTGATAACTTAGAAATTTGAAAGTTTCTTAAGGACATTTTCGAACATCCCAAATTAGAGAGAGTGTAAAAATGAATACAAATTTGAAATCTGAAAAGCATTAAAAATTTGTAGATGGTGTCCGGATCGAAGGGGGCTCATGCGCACAAAGCATATGACCCCCTCATGTGCATCAACTTGAGCCGTTGGATTAAAGTAAAAATAATCTAACGGCTCTCATTAAATCACACATCACCCCTCTCTCTCATTAAATCACACATCACAACAATAAAAGAGAAAACACAAAGATAAAGAGATTGGGAAGGGAAGATGTCTGGAAGAGGCAAAGGAGGCAAGTGGTTGGGAAAGGGAGGAGCGAAGAGGCATCAAAGGTGCTTCGAGACAACATCCAGGGCATCACGAAGCATGCAATTCGGAGGCTGGCGAGGCATGGTGGGGTGAAGCGTTTAAGCGATCTGATCTACGAGGAAACGAGAGGGGTGTTGAAGATCTTTTTGGAAAATGTCATTCGTGATGCCATCACTTACACTGAACATGCCAGGAAGAAGACTGTCACTGCTATGGATGTTGTTTATGCATTGAAGAGGCAGGGCAGGACCCTCTATGGCTTTGGGGGCTAGGGTTTCTCACTCTCATTGGTGGATGGAAATATGTATTTTGGGTTTATGAAGGAAAGGTTATGTTGTTGATATGAAATGAAATGGTTTTGGAAATGTAATAGTTTGATCTCCTTTTGGTTTAGATTTTGGGGTTGATGTGGAGATCGATATAAATGCTTTCTTCTGGGATATTAGATGAATGTTCAATGTAACTTTTCACTAATACAATGAAATGAAATCACAAGCTTTTGGTAAATTTTTATTATGATTGTGTTTATTTTGTGTTTGTGATTTTGTTATTCACTTCAGTTAAGATGTGTTGTGTTAATTACTTTGCTGTGAAACTTGAAATTGTCTGTTGAGCTTTACCAAATCAATCCATGGTTTTTAAGCACCGAGAACTACATGAGCTAATTTCGTCTCTTTGAATTAAGTTCTGGTAGAGATCAAAATTGTGTAATGTAAATGAGTGAAATTCCATGCTTCAATGTTACTTGCTTTTCTGTTATAAATGAACATTGAAACCTTTGTTATAGAATGTTTTGATGGCTTAATTTCTTCACCTTTTATTTTATGTTTTTGTCAAAAAATGGATTGCATGTGAATCTCTTTCAATGAACTGATTGATCTATGGAAGTTGAATAGAAATCTTGAAATTTTTGCTTCAATGGTGTTGAAGACCAGGGACTATGTTTACCTTAGTCTTGTAAAGCATTTCCTCAGATGAGATTTGTGTAGAATGATATCGAATTCTTAAGAATGTGTTTCCCTGATCGCAAAATGTTTATGGTGCTTGATGGTACTTAAATGCCTTTATTTAATGAGAGAGAGTGAGAGGGGTGATGTATGATTTAATGAGAGGGAGTGAGAGGTGATGTGAGATTTAATGAGAGTCGTTAGATTACTTTTACTTTAATCCAACGGCTCGAGTTGATGCACATGAGGGGGTCATGTGCTTTGTGCGCATGAGCCCCCCTCGATCCGATGGGGTCCACTGGGTAACTTATAATGCCTTCAATTATGTTATTAGACTAAAAATCCCTTTGAAATGCTAATATTACTTTACTTTGAAATGGATATAAACAAAAGTTAAAACGTTTTCTGAGGGCATTTTCGGACATCTCGATAATGACGGACTTACAGAATTCACTGTTCATGGAACACTAAATTCCCATTGTCGTTATAAAAGTAGATTATGAAGGAAACAAGGGCATTTTCGAAAAGCCAAAATGTGTGCATAACGGACATACGAAAGCGACCCAATTGCATAGCCTGGAATTATGAAAGGGGTATTCTTTGTTTTGAGCCCAATGGCATAGCTTGTAATTATGAAAGGGATTCATAAGTTTTTTAGTGCATTTTCGAATGTCCAAAATAATACATTTTTACATACATGCCCCTATCTAACATTTTTATCTTACTTGATATGTTAGAAATTTCAACTTTGTTTATGATATTTTCAGCAATTTAAATAATGTGCAAAAAGTCAAAAGCAAAAGCGAAGTTGTCTAAAAAACAATTTTACAGAAATATAAGTTTCTTGAGGGCATTTTCAAAAATCCAAAATTGACTGTAATATTTAGAATTTGGGAGGGCATACTCGGAAATCCAAATAAAGACGGACTTACGAAAAATCCATTGTTTATGGAACAGGGAAATCCCATTGGTTTGAGGAAGAAGATAAACACTAGAACAGAGGATTGAACACAATTTCCTTTTGAATCTACTCGTACTCCCCCTTTTGTGAGATGAGATGAGAAGAAAACCCAAGAATAATATGAGACTTATGCTTTGCTTCTGGTATCTCTAATTTTAAACTATGTAAAATACTAAGAATAAGATGAAAGAGGAGCAATGAAGATTCAGAAAGGTCGGTTATAGTTAAAGAAGATTGGGGGGGGGGGGAGGCATATCCGGGAAAAATGATTGGCGGGGGAGGGCATATTTGGAAGTACAAATAATGACAGACATACAAATTCAATCTTGCTACATTGAAGCTCAATTTTAGTTATAAAAGTAGATACAACACGATATAATAGGTAAAACATGTTAAAATGAAGCTAGTAGAATTAATTAAAAAAAACATGAAATTTATAGACACCACCATGAAATTTTTAGTTGTGCTAGTAGGTTCAAGTGATATTCCTCTCCATACATGAAATATCAATGTACATCTATACTAGGGGTGTTAATCGGTTTGGTCGGTTCAAAATTGGACCAAAACCAAATCGAACCGAACTAGAGATTCAGTTCGGTTTTCACATTTTAAAAACAAAAAACCGAACCGGACCGACCAGTTCAATTCGGTTTCGGTTGTTTTCGGTTTTCCATTTTCTTTTTCTCCTCCTAAATGATGTATCTCAGTCTTCGTAACATCTCAAATACCCATAAACCCAATCAATCACTGAGGTGCAACTCTTTTTCATTTTCTCTCTTCCACACTACCAAAATCCAAGTTCAATCAACCTACCTGCTCAACATGTATCTACTTACAGATCTTGTCAACTTGGATCAAAGTTCAGAAGATCATTGCTGAGTACAGATTAGTATGAGAGATGTCTAGATGACTTGAATTAGAACCCCAAAAATATGAGAGGCTCACCTGTAATGAAATTGAGATTCTTCTCAAAAACTGAGAGAAGCACAAATTGTATCAATCAAACAAGCCACCATGCATTCATTAACTAACTAAAACTCATCATCGTTACTTCAAAAAAAAAAAAAACTTTATTTTCCCATTAAGAAGAAGAGATTTCACCTCCATGGATGTTTCTTTGGTGATAAAGTCTTATCTCTCTCTTTATATATTAGTGTATTATTGAGTTGTTGCCGTGTGCCCTTGCGGACATCAAAATAATTTTCAATAGGATTCATTATCTGCCTTTACCTTTTTTTTCAAAGTAAGTCAAATCTTCTTTTTTGAGTCAGACCATTAATGATGGTAAAACTTCTCATTGACAAGAGAAAAGGTAGGAAGTGAAATAAAAAGTTGTTGGTTAGGAGATTAAAAAAAGAGTGAAATAAAAATTTGTTGGAAAAAGAAAAAGTTGTTGGTTAGGGGATTAAAAAGGGGTTCAGTAGTTTTGGTGGTGTCAAAAACAAAAACCAAAACCGAACCTAACCAGCTTGGTTTGGTTCGGGGTTTTTCGATTCGGTTCGGTCGGTTTTCATGAACCAATTAACACCCCTAATCTATACTATGCCCATTTAGAAGCATCTGATCTATCTATTTTGCGTAAGCGTAAATGTCTATTTTGAGCTTTATCCCCAACTTGTTATTAGAACATGAATAATACTCACACAAAAGAGTCTTGGGTGTGCAAATATGTGAAATAGTTCCAAATAATTTTCTAATGTTTAAAAAAACAACATTCTCATTGTGACTCATCTCTTTTCATCCCTAAGTAGAGGTTGAGATTGAGAACATGATCGAAAATGCTCTTTTAAGAAAATGATATTTTTTTTCCAATAAAAGAAACGAAGGTGTTACGTGCGGAAGTGTTACAAATACTGAAATATGAAGTTACCAAATAAAGACAACTAATTATACCAGAGACAACAGATATACGTGGTTCAACAAACTCGCCTACGTCCACGACAAATAAAAACTCTTATTGCTTCAGATTCAGACTACAAACAGGTTACAAACACCCCATACAAATTGGTTTCCCGAAAAAATCTAAATACAAAACCCGAACAATACCCCAACAAATAAGCAAATGAAAATCCAATCCAAACAAATCCGATGTCAGATTTTCCTAAACAAATTCCGAATACAAAGGAGGTATCTCACAAACATGAAATCTCACTAGGATAAATGACTGCTTGCTAACTAAGACTCCTCAAGGGTCCTTATATAGGCCCTTGAGAAGGACCCTTGAGGAAGTGAAAGAGGCAAAATACAAAACAGGATTCAAAGATCATGGTGAATTGTCCCAACAAGTATCAAATAATGGTGGCAAACAACATATTCAAATGCTTAATTTTTAAGTTATGGCTTGAGGAGGTGGAACTTTCCACCACCTTCTCCATTTTGCTTTATCACTAAGCAAGTGAGGTAGCGGTGGAAGAACCTTCTACTACCTTACTTTCAACAATTCTCCACCTCGGCGGAGATTGAACAAATATGAGCCAATCCCAACAAAAACAAATAAACAGATGTCGCCTCTTCAAAACACAGATATGGGCTTTAACTCTTCAAATGCGCTCATATGCGCTATACACCCGAAGGTGTCATACACCAGAACGTGTTCAAGCTAACAAACCAACTCCACCTTGGCTAGGATGGAGTTTCAAATCAAATTTTCCAGAAAACACAGTGTCCACAAATATCCATATTGCAAATCTTCATATCTTCTACCAAACATTTCTTCAACAATTCATGCAGAACCTTCTCGACTTTACTACCTGCACGCAAATGCCAAACCCTCGAGGTATCCATACAAACATCATTGGAGATATTAGTAATTCCACTAAAAGCAACATCTACAAGACCTTCAACAACACAAGTTGTTCCAACAAATTCAACTTTAGGATTGCCTGTAACTGTATTCCCCTGCAAGAAGTACAAGTTACCTTTCACATTTGACTTTTTTTTTTCTATTGCAGCTTTCCGTTTCTCATAGTCAATCTTCCAGTGGCACTTCTCATGACAATATGCACATTCATCCTTCGGCAAAAACCTTTTGTCTACATACTAGCATATTACCCGTGTCGTTGGCACTCCATGTATATTTTTTCTGCTGCTAATTATCATGCATTGGACACCCTCATCACCATCCCCACCATTGACCTCAATCAGTTCCATAAAAATAAATCATAGTTTAGAATGTAAACTTAATTTTTTTTAGGTGCAAGCCTATTTTACTGTAAAAATACTAATTTTCTTATTGTTAAACTCGGATAAAATTAAAAATTAAAATCGGTTGAATGTTTGAGGTCTTTGTTTGAATGTTTATTAAAATGTTTGTTCTTTTTTTTGAAAAATATTATACTTAGGCATGAAAATATTTAAAATACTTTCATGTTTTAAAAATAACACATATTTTCAAATTTAAAGTGATGGTATTGATCATTGGTTTTGTTGGAAAGATCTTCAAAATTGCATTTCAACAATACCAAGTTTACCAAAATCCGACAAATACATAGATAGTTATGATAATTTTCATTTGAAAAAAATAAAACACAATACTTTATCTCTCTGCCACATGTACATTCCACTAAATTTATTTTCAATTTATTTTCATTCTTTTTTTTTGTCATTCTACATGTTTTATATTTACAAACATGCCATAATAAGAAATGAATTTCAACCCTCAACATTTTCCAACTTTAAATCCTAGCCATCTTTTATCTCCAATGCTTATGATTTGACTTTGTCCCAGTCAGCAATGAATAGTAAAACATCTATCTGAATTATAAGATAGACTAAAGTATGCCCCATGCCGTTGACACTCCACATAATTTTATTTTTGCTAAATATTGTTGGGGCAAAATTTGAAACGTTGAGAATGAGCTCTTCCTCAATCTTTGAATTCGCCAAAACATGAAGTTTAGGATTTTTGTTTAAATGTGCATTAAAATACCCAACTCATTTTTTCTGGTATGATCGGCCCGTCTCATTGCTTTGAAAAATATTAAAGACGTGAAATACGTTATACGCTTTTTAATTATAAAATATATATTTTTAAAATTTTAGCGCTTGTATTGATTATTGATTTTGTTGGAAATATCTTCAAAAATGCATTTCAACGATACTAAGTTTACCAAAATCAGACAATGATATAGATAATTATGATAAATTTTCATTTTGCTAAAAAACAAAACACAATATTTTCTCTCTCCACCACATGTACATTCTACCAACTTTTTACCTCCATCACTATCCTCATTTTCGCTATCAATCAATATTGAATTATACGTCGATTCTAAGTGTAAGCCTATTCAATCAAATTTGAATCAGTTGGGGAAAAATTTTAAACGTCGAGAATGAGTTCTCCCTCAATCTTTGAATTCGCCAAAATTTGAAATTTAGATCCCCCAATATTTGTTTAAATGTGCATTAAGATGCCCGACTCATTTTTTCTCGTATGACCGACCCTTCTCATTGCTTTTAAAAATATTGAAAAATATTAAAAACGTGTAATACATTATACGTTTTTTTAATTATGAAATATTTTGTCCATTGTATTGATCATTGATTCTGTTCAAAAGATCTTCAAAAATGCATTTCAAGATACTAAGTTTATCAAAATCCGACAACGATGTAGATAGTTATGGTAATTTTCATTTTGCTAAAAGGAAAATACAATATTTTCTCTCTCTACCACATGTACAATCCACAAACTTTTTAAAAAGTTTTTTAATTATTTTTGCCCTTCTACATGTTTTATATTTACAAATATTCCATTATGGGAAATGAATCTCAACCCTCAAGTTCAATACATTTCCCAACTTTCAATCCTAACCATCTTTTATCTTTAATCCTTTCGATTTGACTTTGTCCCAGTCAGTAATGAATAGTAAAATCCCATTCTGAATTGTAATATAGATTTTCCTCTTGACTGCAATCTTTCTTTATTACAAATATTCTTATTTTTAGATCTTTCCCACACAACCAATGCTTCAGACGTTGCATCCCTATAAACCTTGAGATTTTTCCTTCTGAAATCATAATTGAGCAACAATGTATCAACCTCATCATGATTCAGTTCTTCTTTTCTGTTAACAAAGTCATAACGAAATGTTCATAGTCTTCGGGAAGGGTATTCAAAAGTCACAAAGCCTTGTAATTTTCTGGAATATCTTCTTCCAAATTTAATAGATCGGGAATAAGCCTATTGAACTCATCTAAATGCTTAGACAAAGTAATCTCGGGTTTCATGTTCATCCGAAAAAGTTGTTTCGTGAGGAAGAGCTTATTCTTGATACTTTTCGTCATGTATTTGTCTTCTCACTTATTTCATAACACCTTAGCGAAAGTCTCTTTCGTAACGAAGTAATTTTGCTCATTCGCTAAACACAACCGTATTGACCCGCATGCTTGTCGATTCAGCTTGTTTCATTCTTCTTCTTTCATGTTCTTCGGCTTATTTCCTAAAGCATCCTCCAAATTCTCCTTTGTCAACATATCCAAAACTTCACATTGTCACATTTCGAAGTTATTCTTTCCATTAAACTTCTCTATGTCAAATTTACCAACTGTAGCGGTAACCATCTTTGATCCAAAGGTTGATGGATTTGACATACTTTTTACAAACCACCAATTCACGTAGCTTCGAACAAACCCAAAGAACTAACCATCGGCTCTGATACCAATTTGTTACGCGCTAAAATGTTAAAAATATTGAAATGCAAAGTTACCAAATAAAGACAACTAATTATACCGGATAGAACAAATGTACGTAGTTGACAAACTCGCCTACATCTACGACAAATAACAACTCTTATTGCTTCATATTCAGATTACAAACACCATGTACAAATTGGTTTCCCGAAAGAAATTCAAATACAAAACCCGAACAATACCCCAACAAATAACTAAATGAAAATCCAACCCAAACAAATCTGATGTCAGATTTTCCGAAACAATCCGAATATAAATGGGGTATCTCACAAACTTGAAATCTCACTAGGAAAAATGATTGAAAGGCTTGCTAACTAAGACCCCCCAAGGATTCTTATATAGGCCCTTGAGGAGGTGAAAGAGACGGCACAAAACAAGATTCAAAGCTCATGGGAGTTGTCCCAACAACTAGCAAATAATGGAGGCAAACAACATATTCAAATGCTTAATTCTTAAATTATAACTTGAGGAGGTGGAACCTTCTACCACCTCCTCCATTCACTACAAAAAATCTATCATTTATCAACAGTTTTTTTTTTATGAAAATTAATTTCCTTGTTAATATGGTATCATTGTCAACGAAAAAAATTTCCTTGAAAAAACCATAAATTTGTTACTTTTTTCCAACAAAATATATTTTATTGAAAATTTTCCTTGTTAAATAGGTGGCGGGAAACATTCCCTCCAAAATTAATTTTCCGCCAAATTGATTTAACAATGAAATATTTTTTATAGCCACAAAATACTAGTTCCTTGGTAATTATAGTATTATCTGGAATGAAATATTTTGTTGCTAGATAATAATCACATTATTAGTATTGTTTTGAAATATGTTAATGAAATATTAACACTTATTCATCTCTCTTTAGTAAGAAAATATGTTTTCCTAGATAATAATCACATTAGTATTGATTTGATTCGTTGATAATGATAAATAATTTTTTTCTTGTTGAAGCTTGTTTACTAATTTATAGCAACAAAATAATATTTCGTTGAGGATTGTTACATTATTTGCAACTTTATTTTTTTTTTAATGAAATCTTTGTATTGAGGAAAAACTTTTGTTGGTAATTATAACCTTGTTGGCAACAAATTGTTTTCGTTGGTAAAAAGTGATAGTTACTTTCATGAAAATCTATTTCTCGTTAAAGCTCACTAACTATTTTATATCAACGAATCATTATTTTGTTGGAAATTGGTATACTATTGGCAAAAAAAAAATTTAGAAAGAATATTTTAATAACATCTCTACAGTAAGAAATAAAATTTTGTTGGTAATTACAATCTTATTGGTAACAATTTTTTTCCTTGTTAAAAACCAATAATCATTTTCATGAAAATTTATTTATCAATATAGCTCATTAATTCGTTATTGTTTCTTTGGAAATTGTTGAATTATGTGACAACAAATTTATTTATTGGCAGTTATTTTTACTGTAGTAATGTTGTTTGATTGGGGGCTTTAAGTTCAACTACTAATTGTACAAAATTAAGTTCTTTTATAAAGATAAAAAAGAATTATATATTAATTAGATATGCTTCAGAGTCATATGCATTAAATGTGAGGCAAAAAACCTATTGTGAAGACACTCAATTGGATTTTTGAAACAAGCTTGAGTGATGATAGTCAACTATCGACCAACACTCATGCTTTCAGATAGAAAAAAATTATGATAGTTTTTACAAAACTTTTTTTATTTAGGTTTAGTAGAAGAATGATCTTTTGATAAATGAAAAAAGAAAATGGAAGATTGAGAGAACGATTTGTTTGGTTATTTATAGGGTATGTTATGAAGAATTGATTTCCTGTCAGTAAATAGACAACCAAACAATGGAAATTTGCATAACAAATTAATGGATTCCAATTCCCATGGAAAATGGCCAACCAAACAGACCCAAAATGAAATATTTTTTCATGAAATTTATTTATATTTAAACCTCCAAACTTCTTTACAATGGAAAAATATTATTTCGCTGAAATTTTTATTAGTAGCAATGATATTATGTCATTTAAAAAAATCAAATAACATTTCTGTAAAAATAAAATATTATTCTATTGCTAATTATAATATTATAGGCAACAATTTTTCATTGTTAAAGATTGATAAAATTTTCCATGATTTTTTTTCCTTTCTAAGGCTCGTTTTCTTATTTACAATTTTCATTATGGATATAACCAATTTCAATAACATATCTAGTAATGAATTGCTATTACTATTTTGTTGCTAATTATAATGGTGTTATTGTGGATTTCTCTTCATTGCTAAAAGTGGTAAAACTTATAGTCGTTAAAATATTTAGTCTTAATTTATAGTGATGAAATATTATTTATTGGTCCCTATTATATACTTAGCAATGATTTTTTTTATTGCAAAAGAATAGTAATTTTATTTAATAAGCTATAAAGTTGCTTTGCACAATATATACATGTATTTTACCAACAAAAAGTTCTATGATAAAGATAATTACTTTTTCCCACAACAATTTTCCTTAATGATTCAAAACTTTTTCGAGAAAAAATCATAAGTAATTAAAAGTTTGTTTTGCAACAAAACAGTTTGTTGGTAAAGATATTTGATTTTTACCAACGAATTTCCTTGGTAGTTGTCAATATTATTAGCACAATGTGTCCTTGACTTATCATCTGCTTATTAACAAAAAAATAAATTCCTTGGCAACAACCTTTAGCTATGGGGATGCCTCCACAAATCAGGTAACAATTTTTTTCAATAAAAAATTGATTTTTTTCAAGGAAATATTTCTCGAAACATTCTTTAATTGTTGTAGTGATTTTGCTTCATCACTAAGCAAGTAAGGTGGCAGTGGAAGAACCTTCACTACCTCACTTTCAACAGAAGGTTCATTATTTGCTATGGATGGAATGATGCACTAAGGTTCATTATTGTGCTCATTCATGAAAATAAACCATTAGATATTAGTCTCTAAGTGACCCTCCTAATAATTGAATCTCCAATGTGGATTTGGCTTTAATACCAAATTTAAAAACCAACTAATATTATGCACATGAAACTAATTAGCCGGATATCTAAAAATGAAAAAAGCCAAAAGGTCGAAGATTCAACTCCACAACTTCTATTTCTACTGGCATCATATTATTTGGCAAGAGAAACTTGAAAATTCAACTCCACAACTTCTAAACGAGATTATAAATGATTGCATACTCAACCAAACAAACCATGAATTCATACCTTATACAAATCCCAATCTCCTTTTGTAAAAATTTCAACATTGTTCAAATTATTGAAGAACTTATCTAGAGAGCCAGGCTAGGCCCAATACCCTCTATCATCCTAAAGATGTTCATAATGCTCCATTTGAACACAATCACACGTACAGAAAGCCCCTTGGTGCTGTCATGGCGCCAGGGGCTTGGCTATCTAGATTTTTTGTATTATTTTATCACTTCAAAAACCAACCAATATAACAAACATTCATCTCGAAAACTTCTAAATGAAGTTACAAACTACATACACCATACCACTTTTTAGGATCAAATTCTCTAGCACCAAACACCCTCCATAAAAATCACAAACCCCTTTTCCATTGTTCATCACAAATCCCTTTTCCATTGTTCATTCCACTTTTAACCTAAAACTCATAAAATTTTCACTTTGCCATCATACCAAGTAAACTCAATCCAATTTTTATCCATAATAGCTCTCAAAACAAGTGGAGAATCACTCATCCTCCTATCCCATCCAACTAAAAATTTCTACTTATGGCAACCAATCCCCCACCTGTACTTCCCTCGCTATTCCTTTATTAGGGAAAAAGAATATTCCACCCATTCCATCCCATCCGGTTCGGTTCGGGTCGGGTCGATTCGGATCCTTTCACACCACGCGTCACTCATCTTTCCATTAAAGGGACCCCACATAAGGACTTGTTTGGCTCTTTCCCCTCCCCCCTGTTCTGTTCTGTTAACCCATCTGGCGTTTCTAGAGAGAGAAAGCGATATAAATAGACAAAGAAAGTGGGCCCGTGAGCCTTTCCCGTACTATTGGATTGGACATTTCTGGAAATAATTTCCTTTTATCTCTATTATTCTCTTTCTAGTTTTGAGCCTGCACCTCTGCTTTTTACTTAATTTATTACTTAATTTTGTTGTTTTCCAGTCCCTTCTCTTCTTTTCTATTTGTTTTTCCAATATCACCCCTTACCATCAGAAAATTTGCAATAGAACCCCACCAAGACAACCCATAAAAGCATCTTTATGTACCGTCTGTATTTAGGTGGAGATTTGATGTGTTTTGGAACTGTAATCACAAACTGCATTTTAAAGCCCATTTCCCCACCTCATTAATATCTTCTTTGGACACTAATACCCTTTTCATTTACATTTTACAAATTTGTTTTCCAACTCTTTATTAGTTTATTATCCACGGAAATTGTTTGGAACTTGTTTAGGGTTTTAGAATTCTTCCATGTTTAGCTAAACGGAGTACATTCTTACAAGCAATCAATAATACGTTGAGATTTGAAACTTCTCAAACTGGCATATGGTAAATGTAAGCTTTTATGTGGATTACAAATTTACTAGCATTGTCAAAAAAATTTTCTTCTTTCTATTATGTTGCTTTCGATGTCTGTCTCTGGGTCTAAAAATCTGCATTTTATCATTAGGTTTATATCGGTGTCAACAACTAAAATTAGATATAATTATCTATTATATCTTTCAAGATAAATGAGGCTTTTATGGATTCGTACTGTAAGTTGACATTTCAACGATAGTCGCAAGTCAAAGTCTAATTTCATTGCAGAGATACTAATAAGAAACGGGTGAGGTATAAAGGGAAGATAAACATTTTAATTTCTTCATATATAAATAGAAAAATAGTTATTTGAATTCAAATACAGAACTTTAATACAAGTTGATTTTTTTGATATTAAACTTCAATAAAAGTCTAATCTTAGGTTTTAGGTCACCTCAACTGAACATGAAAATGAAAAGGGTATTCTCGTACACGAATTGAAACATAAAGGGTTTTTTGTCAAAACAAAGAATAAAGTAAAATCACTAATGAAATCATGAAATCCACCAGCAATATTCTAATAACTAATGAATCCCAAAATAGTGTCTTCACCATGAAATATTTCCATTAGTAGATAAGCTCAAATACAAATGGGGTTATGAAGGGACACATGTAGGGCACCAATAGATTGCTTTTCGATTTGGTTAACGTGAGAAAAGAGTAGTAAAGAAAGAGATGGTTCTTTAACTTAGAGAGAGAGAAAGGAAAATAAAATGTTAAAGAGTGAAAAGAAACTCACTAAATAAAGAAAAATGAAAGGAATTAATTGTTTCCTGAAACATGAATGATTGATAAGAAGAGAAAGAGACAGAGACAGAGAAAGAGAAAGAGACATAAAAAAGAGGAGAAGAGCAGAGGAGAAGAAACAGAGCGGAGTTAAAAAAACAAGTCATGGAAGAGGAGATTGTTTTGAGAGAAGAAGCTATGTGGGATCTCAATGATTCACCAACTACTACTAACAACAACAACAACAGAGAGTCTGATGAAGGAGAAGGTGATGAAGTAGAAGATGTTGTGAAGGGTAAACGGGTCGGGTCGGTTTCCAATGAGAATTCGAGCTCATCAGCAGTGGTGGGATCAGATGAGGAGGAAGAGAGAGGTGAGAGGATCAAAAGGGGTAGTAAGATATTCGGGTTCTCGGTGACCCATGATGAGAACTCGGCAGAACCGGTGGTGACTCGGCAGTTCTTCCCAGTGGATGAGTCGGAGACAGAGAAAACGGGTCTGGGTATGGCGCCGTTTCCAAGGGCTCAATGGGTTGGAGTGAAATTTTGCCAGTCGGGTCCTTTAGTCGGGTCGTCTCAACCCATGAAGAAGAGCAGGAGAGGACCGAGGTCAAGGAGCTCGCAGTATCGAGGAGTCACCTTTTACAGACGAACTGGGCGTTGGGAGTCTCACATATGGTCTGTGTTTTGGGTTTTTTTTTTCCTTCTCTTAGAATAATTTATTCAAATAGTTTGATTTCTTAATCATGGGGTGTTCATAACTTTTTTGCAGGGATTGTGGAAAGCAGGTTTATTTGGGTATGAATTATTTCCTCTTTTGGGAAATGTGGTCTTTGACTTGAATATAATATATTGATTGTTTTTCTATGGTTTTTGATGTTATGTTTTGGTCCTGTGTGTTTGTGTTTAGGTGGATTTGATACTGCTCATGCTGCTGCTCGGTATGGTTAATTTCTTACTTTCTTCCTGTTCTGATGATGGTTGTTTGTGTTTTGATGATTATGGTGATGAAGTATGTATGTAATATTGAAGTGTAGAAAATTTTGGTTGCAGTGCATATGACAGAGCTGCTATCAAGTTCAGGGGTGTGGAGGCTGATATAAATTTCAGTCTCGTGGACTATGAAGATGACTTGAAACAGGTGTGTAAGTTTGTGCGTTTAGAATTTAGGTTTCTATGAAGGTGATCCATTAGTGTGGATGCATGATCTAAATGTGAAGATGTTGTTTGAATGGGGGTGTATTGTAGATGACTAATCTAACAAAGGAGGAGTTTGTACATGTATTGCGTCGGCAAAGTACGGGATATCCGAGAGGGAGCTCGAAGTATAGGGGTGTTACTTTGCACAAATGTGGAAGATGGGAAGCTAGGATGGGGCAGTTCTTGGGCAAGAAGTAATTAATTACTGCTTCTTTCTTCTTTCATTTTCATTGTTCATATTAGTACTAAGATCTTTATTGGCTGTTAAATGTGTTTTTGTCCGTTTGATTTGAATGCTGTGTGTTAATTCTGGCAGATATGTGTACTTAGGCCTATTTGATACAGAAATTGAAGCTGCAAGGTATACTTGTTTTTGGTGTTTTGTTTTTACTTGTTGGCCATTGTTTAGTAATGTTTTTGATTCGCAACTTTTGTATAATTTTTCTCTAGGGCTTATGACAAAGCTGCAATCAAATGCAATGGGAAGGAGGCGGTCACAAATTTCGATCCTAGTATTTATGAGAATGAGCTAAATTCTAATGGTTAGTGATAATATAATGAGACTTTTAAGATTTTAGTGTGGGTTAGTACCTTAGGGCATAACATTTTCAGTCTCTCAAGATCTTACATTGTACGGCATTTTTAGTGATGATTTTCATTAGGGCTTACTGGAAGTAAAATGTTTATAGGTAGTAACAGTGGCTACAATCTTGATTTAAGCCTGGGGAGTTCGGTATCTAGTTTGGATAGTCGTGAATTGAGAGGGAACAGTACTACTATTTCTCATTCAATTGATCAGCAATCTTCTCGGCTGCCATTTTTACCTGATTGGAGTGGCAATCAACGAGGTTTTCGGCCAAAGGTACATTTGTTATTTCCGATTTGGTTAGAACTATATAATTGCCTGTCCTTTGGAAATTTATACATTCCATCACAATCCATTACAGTTACATGATAGTTCAAATCCACAAAATGGGTATACTGAGAGGGAGGCTACACAAATGCTTGAACAAAACTACCTTCAATCTTCATCCAATTCACTGCATGGACAGGTGCAGGTCAGAAGAAACCAGGAGATGCCCATGTTTCACATCCTACAACATCAATTAAGTTCCCCACATTATCAAGTCGGTAACCCAAATTTGACCTTTGCATCAACTTTGAATGATTAGACGTCTAACTTTTACGTTTCTCATCTTAATTCAGCTTCCAGGTACCGAACATGGAGGAGGACGGATTGGTGTAGGAAGGGGTGGACTTTGTTTGGCAATGGGCGAGCAAGGTTTGAACATAAGCAGTACTAGTTGGCTGCCAAACTCATCCCAAATGTTTGCTATCCCTGCAGCATCATCAGGATTCCCATCCCAGACTAACAAACCCCCACCATGGCTGAAGAACAACGAATTCCAATCTCTCATGAGACCCACATGAACAACCCCAGCATTTGTTTTCCATCTTTTGGCGATTTTCTCCAACTCGTTGGAGAGTGAACCCCATCCGGGCTCCTTTTGACAGTCTTGATTTTCAACCCTGTCTGTCATTACACCTTGATTGTGCATGCCTCTGAACAGTGTTTCTTTTGTATTTAACCCCTCATGGAGCATGAACTAAAGCTCTCAGTGTAATTTGGTGTTGCAAGGGGAAGAGAGAGAAACAAGAAAAGAAAGACTCATTTTGGGTCTGATCAAATCCAATCTGTTATTCCTTATTGTTGCAATGTTTGGATAGTATATGTTTTGCAAAATAACACTGGTAAATTTTTTTTATTAGTAAATGTTATCTACTATCAGCCATACTATGCGAAGAATTTTAAGAATTAATGACATACCACCTCGAAGTTTTGGCACAACTCAGCACCCCAACCCCAAAAATGCTACTAATGATCAATATCCTCTATAACGATAACATTGGTGCTTGATTTATGATGAAAAATAACTAGGATTATGTGTTCATCAACATAAACTAGTTGATTGGTGAAAAAAAAAAGAGAAAAAAAACCCTACTTCTACTAAAAGCATCCTATAAATTTTTTCTATAAGTAATGGAGACTATATATTGCAAATGAATGAAATAACCCCATTTAAGGCAGTGGGATTTTCTGTAACGAGGTTGGATATTTGAAGGGTTCTCTTCATGGGGTTGGTAGCCTACAAAACTGTAAGCTTTGAATTATGAATACCTTCTCCTTATAAGTTGTTATGGAGGACCTTTGTGTCTTCTTTTTTGGTCTGCAAAGCTAGTGCATTTTGAAGCAAACTGGTCAAGAATTCCCTAATCAAGAAATAGTCACTTAATAGCAACTGTAGAGAGAACTCAAAAAAGGGGTCTAGTAAGTTAAAACTGTTAAACAAGAAAAGTAAGGGAAGGGGGGGTAGATTCTTGGGTGTGTAGTCCAATAAGGTGCCATGTTGCTATCATGGGGTGTCCTTAGAATCAGTTTAGCTATAATTATGAGAGGGACTACACCTAAGAATCAATGAAGGACAAGGGGCCATTCTCAAAAGCATAAAGTGTAGTATGGGGAGGGAGAAAATTCGCACTCACCCCATTAATGGAAACCATACAAATGGTTCAAATAGGATTAAATTCAATGGTCACAAATCAATCAACTCTCCCTCCACTTCCAGTCTAAATTACACCAAAAAATGTCAAAAAAACCTTCCTCTAGTATATCATGGGTGAAAACCCTAAAACCTACACAATTAACGTAGATTTGGAATAAAAAAGAAATGTTGCTTTGATCATCACTTGTGTCATCAATGTATGTAAAGTGGTAGCAGAAGCTCTTTTTTTACATCATTTGTTGTACTTTTTTTTTTTTTTTTCTTAATTTATAAAATTATTTTCTAAAATTTATGATGCTTTAGACCAATGGGCATTGTGCAGAGAGTGTTAAATGGGGGTGGGGGGTGTTTGCTGTTCCCCTTACAATGAGCTAAGTATGTAAACAAGTGGCCCCCTTCCTTCCCTTCCTCATCTTTTCTTTCTCCAAAACTGGTCCTGACTCCTGAAAAAAGTATGTACACAATAAAGATAATTGGGGAAGATAATTTGGAGAGATGGAGAGGAGTGGAGGGCCACTACACATAACACTACACTACAATTACAGTAGTCTCTCTTAGATCTGCTTTGCATGGGATCTATGAAAGTCCTCCCTGTAACCTAAGACAGTTCATCACCTGCATCACAGTTTCCCATTCAATACTTCGAAAAAATTTCTTGTTTTTTAAAGGGGTATTATTTATACTTTCTCAGGGTTTTGAAATAAACATGAATGTTAGTTGGAGGGGTTGAAGAGGACAACAGTGAGAAGAAAAAACAAATGTTGTGTAGCTCTATTAGATATGTAGGGAGGACCCATTAACCCTCTTATTTAGGTTAAGATAGTATAGAGTTATTGAAAATTGACGTGGAGTCTTATCTTCAAGTTAAATCATCTTTGATTAGTCATTCAATTATTTTTTTTTAGGAGGACCCATTAACCTCATTTATGTTAGGTTAGCTTGTTGTATCTTTCAACTTGTTTTGTCTTTTGGGATGAAAAAAATATCTCACCTCATGTCATGAGATAGGAATCTTATGGGGTCCTTACAAGGAGTCTAATAGGGAAAGTTATCTGATACTAGTACGCGGAGCCTCCGATGTGCATGTTTGTGCGATTTGTTCTTATATTGTATTTTTATACCTTCAATATTTCGATAATTTTAAAATTTTAAAATACTAAAAAATCAGGTTTTTACAATCAGGATGACATGGACTTGATCCTGAAAGAATAATGAAATTAGCAAAGTGTTAATTTGTGTTTCGAGGTTATAAAAAACCTCTTCTAATTGCATAACCTACTTGCCTGGCCTCACTCTATTAATTTCTCTAAACTCAAAACTTACAAATATAAAGTAATTATTAGATGATTTGATTTAAGGAGGGAAAAGGGAAACACGTTGACAATAAAGTCAATATTCGAGAGAACCTGACTTAGAGGTGTATAATTGAGATATTTACAGAGGACTGGTCAGGGTTTTTTTTTTTTCGTTCCTATTTTAGTAAATTAAACAAGGTAAATTAGACTGGAAAAGAAAGTTGAAAAGTCACAAAATTTTACAGTAATCTAGGCATCATCAAGACAAAAATGGTCATTTGGTAGACCATGTGGCCCACGTTCACTTATTTTTTTAAATTTGTGAAGGGCAATTCTGTCCACACAAACTTTAAAGCTGTGAAACAGGGTTTGGACATGTGTTACTAGTCTCCATTGTTGATGTTGATGTTGAATAATATGTTTACAGAAATACCCCTTTAAGCCTTTTATCTTATTCTAATATATACAGAATTTTAATAGTTAGACGGTGGCATTTCCGTCTGACGAAAAGTTTGAAGTTTAAAATCACTGTAGTTAAGGGAGTGTTCGTTGTGGGTGTTAAGATATTCTGAAATACAGTCTTGAAAATGATGCACTTGAAAAATGATAATTCTCGAGATACACACCATGATATACAGATCTACGGTGTCTAGTTTGCACCAGGCACAACATCAGGCATAGGGCCGGTGCACTTAG
The DNA here is from genome assembly GCA_963556465.1 of Berberis vulgaris. NCBI lineage: Eukaryota > Viridiplantae > Streptophyta > Magnoliopsida > Ranunculales > Berberidaceae > Berberis > Berberis vulgaris. The sequence continues at coordinate 12,904,366 of OY747136.1, read as the reverse complement.
AAAAAACCCATCGAAGATTACTATATATTTACTTAAAAGAGAAATGTTAGCCACCTTCTTCCATTCAGGAATTCTAAATGTCGAGGGAGCCAGCGAGGGAGGGAGAGAAGGGGGGGACCGTCCATTCCCTTGAGATATGCGCATAAAAAATGACAGCATACATTTCAAATGGAATGGACGGTCCCTCCTTCCCTCTCTCCCTCCCTCGCTGATTTCCTTGGCTTCCTTGACAGGTAGAAGCTCTCTCTTCCATTCCCTTCTCTTTTGCACATTCTCTCTTCATCTTTTGACACGCGTCTTCAACTATCTAGATTCCGAAAATCCTTTAGTTTCTTTTATAATTAAAACTGAGTGTTTATACAAAATGAAATCTCATATTTGCCATCTTTAAAAAATGAAAAGCATTGTATAGGGTATCAAAATTATCCATATTTGCCTCCTTCGACACCAAATTGATAAAGAGTACATTTTTTGTTATAATTTACTTTTATAGAAAATCCTCATATGTATGAATGCATTTGAAATCGGAAAAAAAAAATATATATATATATATATATAGAGAGAGAGAGAGAAAGATATCAAGTGTTTGAAAATATAATGTGAGGGGTTTTCCATGCGAATTTGAGGGCAAACATTAAAGTTCTGATTTTCCAACGATTTTTTTTACCTGATTTAGAATCCGAGAGTTAATGAGGAAAAAAATAGGAGAATGATTTTCTGGTGTGAGGAATAACATGTATGGCTCGAATATTTTTATTACCTTATTTAATAATTTTTGCTTTATTGAAAGAGGTTAACTATAAGATTTAATTTTAGTTACATGCCAAGTTTTGATTAAGGAAAGAGTAATAAATTATTTATTTATTTATAGAATTTAGATAAACCGAGACTCAGCGGTAGAAGAGAGAAGGTAATTGGAAGAGAAGTTGGCTAGTAATCCTCTTTTAAAAAAAAGAAAAAAAAAAGATAAAAATGGGGATATTTTGCTCATGTTTTGAAGCATGCTTCATTATACTCAACAAGGTGTTTGTAGTCATGATCAAACCACAAAAAAAAAAAAAAAAAAAGGAATGAAACACCTCAGGCTTTTACACCTAGTCACCAAGCTTTCATAATACCTTTGCAATGATCATGCTACTAGAAACAGAAATTCTAGCCAGCTCAGCCTGGTTTGCCGCCTGGTGGGGTAATTTTACATTTTTATCCCTCCTCCAAAAAGTGTTTGTGATTGTGTTTTAAATAGGAATGACAAAAAGTGTAAAATTGCCCCACCAGGCCGGGAGGCCGGGCTGGCTAGAATTACTCTCTTAGGAAAGCTAGATGAGATCCTTTAGATCGAATTATATCTAGATCTATATCTTTCATGATATATTTCTATACTATTTTTGGCAATGACCATGATGACAAGAAGTTGTTGACCATTGCAAAAGCTACTCAGAGAAGTATGATCATAGTTTCCTTTGATGCTAATTGTGCTTTGATGATCATAGTTTAGAGTATGTGCCACTCATTTTGTTGGGTTCAAGTCCCATGACTCAGCAAACTATATGAAATGAACGAAAATAAAGAAGTTTACTGTGGATGAAAATCACATCCCTGATATTTTATGCAAGTCTACGTCAAGCCATGTTTGCGATAATGGCATCCGAAGAAATCATTAGATGCCGATTATGGAGAGATTAGGCTAACATAATCTCCTTTTAAGAGCCCATAATAATAACAGAAAGATAAAGTTTTCTATATTAGGAACTTTAGAAACACCTGGAATCAAGTCGACATCAACCGAAATTTAGTAAAACAAAAACCAAACCCTATAACTAAGGAAGAAAAAATAAAACCCCTACACCCACTAATCTCAAAATGTTTATTGTTTCCTAGTATGGATCATCAACTTGCTCCTAATCATAGGAACCCTTCGTGGGAAGCAATTGTCTTTCTTTATTGGGAAGGACACCTTGCTCTTTGAGAATTAGGTCAGATATTGTAGTGTCAGTAGGCACCACCAAGAATATAGAATAGCTGCATGGGTTTCTTGGTTAACCAAGAAGTTTCTTCTGGCATGCACCATAGCTCAAATTAATGATACAACCAAGTTGTTAGCTCTGTCTAACTACTTCAGGTCAAGAAAAAGATTACGAGTCAAAATACATATTATTAAAAGGGACGAAAGTCTAAAAAACACTAGGAAAAATAATGAGAACAAGGACAACCATTGCGCATGTCATACTGATATTTTTGGTAGGCACACAATTTGCTAATGTCCGAACTGAAAATATTGAGAACAGAACAAGGGCAATTCACAACACGATTTCTGAAGAATTAACCTAGATTTTAGGGTGACCACTATCATTGGCTCTAAGCACGTTTTTTTCAAAGATCATGAGATGAGATATACATCCATCCAAACAACTAAGCTAGTAGATTTTTTTCTTTTTTCTATTAACATATAAATGGTACAAACAAACCAAGAAAAACAAACATCAGACTGGGCCATACAAATTATTGCATAAAATTTTGATACTAAAAAACCTTCATTAGTTGCATCGTTTTGTTGAAACATCTTGATTATCGACATTGATAAAGCTACGCATGTGTGTTATTATCCTATTTTACAGTTGATGCTCGTAAACAGGCTCACAAAATGTTCTCTTCCGCCATCTGACATATTTCGGTCCTTGCTCTACTAATAATTTTTGAACTAAGATCAAAAAAATAGTAATTCTGTCACAAGTTACACGGTCATCATAACCTTTGTGACAGTCCAAGGAATACAGCAGCAGATGAGATTTGTACCTTCAGATCGGCAATATCAACATCATGACCACCTTCAACTAGTCCCCATCTGTCAACCTGCATCAGGCACGAGTGATTGTTTAGTCAAGGAATAATACAGATGCATGAAATGACCAAAGATGAACAAGCAATAACCACCTGCATATCTTCTTCGAGTCTAATCAACTCAATGGCTTCCTCAATTTGCAGCCTCCCACTGTAAATCCCAATAGCAATGATCAATGAGTGTGCTGATGCAGCCATTGCATCAATAGCAGCCAATTCGGTGTCATTTGTTTTCTTTAGAAGGCTTTCAATGGCATTGGTGAGACCAGCCTCTTGTTTGCCACCAAAAAAGCTAGAGTACGTAGCAGGCTTAAAACCAAATTCGGACTCTACCCAATTAAGTAGTGGGTCAATTTTCTCAACCTGCCGTTCTGTGGATCCGAGTAGATCATTAGAGCATGAAGACATAAAGCATTTTCTACCAAAAAAACTACATTTTGTTACGATCCTTGTTATGGACCTTCCCCTCCTGGACAGCTCGGGCTTTTGGGAGAGTTGGTTGGTTCATAACAATTGGTATCAGAGCCAAACCCCACATCCAAGGTTCGAATCCCGGCAGGGGCGACCTATAGACTGAATTAAAATAATTTAGCATTATGTATGGGCATAGTGCTAAGTTGTTGAATACTGGTAGCTGAGAGAAGGCTCACTGGGCCAGTGTCGATAGAGTGGGCCGACGAGGACGTCGGCTTTGGAAACGTGGGGCAATGTTACGATCCTTGTTATGGACCTTCCCCTCCTGGACAGCTCGGGCTTTTGGGAGAGTTGGTTGGTTCATAACACATTTCAAATCCAGTCTCATGGTTAGCATGGAGAGCATAGTATATCAGAATATCTGGATGACAAGTTGCAAGTCCCTACCCCTTGGCTTTCAAAAACTGCCACATCCAGCAATATAATGGTGATAGCAAACACTTGAGACTTTTGTTTGAGAATCATTGAATGCCGTACAAACGGCACACTCATAGAAGCTTAACCTCAAACTCATATCAATGTCTATCACAAATTATTTCATGATTTAATTTGATCACAATGTCAGGAATCAGGATTGCGCCACTCAAAATTACTTGTACAATTTTTTCTTTGAAAAATTCAAATCGCAATTTATCCTGACACTTGGAAATGGATACAACATAGGTTTCCTGTAGATAATTACATTTAATTATCCAATAATATTGTTCCAAATTGTCTTCTAAGCAACAATAAGACAAATTAAAATCACTTCCAGATAGAATCTTATTCAAGCTAACTACTACAGCATCAAGGAAATGAACAAAAAAAAGAAGATCCAAAAGGACATTGTTAAGAAAGGGGGGAGGCCGAAAATCACATACCATACACGCCTCTTGTTAACTCGTTGTCCCCTGGAGAACGGAAAAAGACCAAATCTTGATGGAATTTTTTCATCAAATTCTCAATAATTTTTGACCTCGTGAGTGGAACCCTCTCCAAAGCAGTACAGGCAAGTTTCATGAGAGGCATCATAAAAGGTCTGATCCCATCATCTTGCTACCAGAAAGAACCACTTCATTAGAATCACAAAGGTGCTTAGTTGATGGAGAACAAAACATTTATTTTTCTAGACATAAGGTAACCACACCTGGTATTCCCACTCAGCTGCAATGGCCTTAGCAAGAGAGTGAGTAGGGAGCTTGAGGGGCCTTTTGCCAGGGGTCTTAAGGGTTCTATAATCAAGCATAACGTTCCATCCATTTCCATCATCAGCCTCCCTCGTGGTGACATTCTGGTAGAATCGTTTGCCTACAACTGACCCTGTCATGAATGACATTGGCATTGTGACTGACGATGGATCTCGTGTACTTGACTTGTGCGTCTTAACATAGATGCTATCTTCTGTCTTTATTTTCTCCTCTTCCCTCGCTTCACCAGAAGAAATTGTGAAAGATGACAAATCACTTTCTGGTTCGGATTTCTCAACCACAGTCACAAAGCTGAAGTCACATGCGACACAAATCAAATAGTGAGAGAGGGCATAATCAGTGAAAAGTGAAAACTACCATGTAGATGATAATTTATCAAGTTTTCCACCCAACAAACTCCAAGTAGAGGAGTTCAAAGTATAGCACAAAGTTTTGATACCCTCTCCCAACCATACCAGATTGATACAAAACCTACTCTTCGACAGAAATATTTATCCACAAACTACACGTCCCTTAGCATATTCAACATGTAAAACTTTCAATGTACCCATAAAAATTATAAACAAAAACACTGTACTTGAAGGTACCATTCGCGGATAACGGACCATTCGAGGTCCATGACCGATTTAACATTAGGTGAACTAATCGGATTTAATGGGTCTACATTTTCAAAGTTTCATTTTTATACTCTTACTAATATAAATTAGAATAAATAATATATCTTGACAATAAACATTAATAAGACAAGTATTATAGAGCAACAAAAGTCATATTATAGAGCAAATTATGTAATCATGTCCAAAACATACACATTATATAGCAACAACCACCACTACCACCCAACAGGACGACAACCACCATCGAACAGAACAATCCCGATTTATCACCGATTTTTTGGTGACTCACCGAATAATCGGTGACCGCTAAATACCTAGTTCGGATCGGTCTATCCTTGGTTTACACTAAATCGCTGATTAATCGGTGATAAATCACTGCATTAATAACCTAGACTGCCAACAAACAAAACAAGCACAAAAAGGGGAAACTCCCTTCAGCAAACAAGACAAGCACAAAAAGGGGAAACACCCTACACTGTTGCTTACCACCTACTAAACAAGGGCTAAACCCAGGTCCTCCAACACTGCCTCCGAGCTAGCCTTGCGTTCAACCTCAACATCAAAGCCTAGACCTCTGAAATTAAGCACATCAAATCATCTAGACTGTCTTCTAAGCTACACTCGTGGTTCGACTCCCCTTGAACAACTGCCCAATGGGCTATATCCGTCTTCTTGGCGCTTGTAAGGTTACCATCAATCAAACAGTCCATCTCAATCAGGTGAGATTGAAACCCTATTTCCCCACTCCTCATTCCAAACCCCTAAATTTTTAACTTTCATCATTCACCACCCTAAGCTATATTTCATCCCTAAAGGACATTATCTTTTTTTTCACAACCAACATGCCTAATCGGGAGCTCATCCTCGGGATTTGCTCCAACTAAATTATCTCAAAATTCATTGCTTCCTCTAAGCTCGGAAAAATCCCATCAATCTATCTTCTTTTCATGCACCATTTGATTTCCACCCCTACTCAACAATTGATTTTTTTCCTTCTTCAAGCAACTATATCTCTGATTTTCTAATTGCTTGCACATTCTTTGCCTTTCTGGAAGTGTGCACTACACTGGTTCTGAGATCTCACTTTCCCTTTGGATCTACTTAATTCATACATGTTTTGAGACTCTGATAAAATTGTGCTCAGATTTTCATGCCCATGTTGCCATGCAATGCTCTCTGGACCAGGACCAGCCTATTGTCTCCTTCCATGGCACAAAAAGAGTGCACATCATGGTCTATAATATTACTCCAAATAAAAAAAAATTCTGAGATGATATTTTTCATATATAATTGTGAGAACTTCAACAGGCATCCACCTTCACCTATCTCCACCTCTTGCATCTTCTTCCTTCAGCCATTGGGGGTAAGACTTCAGCCAGCCAAAAGGGTTCACAGTTTTCCTTCAAAACTTTAATTCTCATGTAACATCTGGATTAAGATAAAAGCAAATCAGCTGATCCTCACTTCGCCACTGAGTTCTTGTTCTCCACATCCTGGTTTTTTTTTATTTTTTTATTGTTTATCCCAAACTACGAAAGAATCTCGCAAGGAAATTGGGAAGTTCTAAAACAAAAGTACGTAGTTGTTGGTTGTGGTCCAACTTCAATTTCCAACCATCTCCTTTGTTGTTGAGTTCTATCATGCTCAACTTCCCTATAAACTTATAAACTTATCCACTCTGTCCATTTCCAATCAAACAAGGCTACCTATGATGCAAGTTCCACACTACCCTTTTCATCTCATTAGCCAAACTAAATATTATGTCCTATTATCCCATTGCATAGAGCATAAACTCTAAGAAATGTGACCAGTCAATCTCCTTTCCAATCATTTTTTCACATCTTGACTCTCGACTCCTCAGGTTACTTGAATAATGTCCCATTCCAAAACTCTTCTTGTATGTTTACACACTTTTTTTAAAAGAAAAAAACGTGTATTAGAAACCCCAAAGACTAACAAAATACAACTGAGTGAGAAGCTCAAATAGAAAAAAGAGTCAGGAATTACAACAAAGAAATAAAAAAGAGGGCTAAAACTAAAAAAAAACTCCTTACTTGCCTGCAACCATGCTATCCCACTTCTGCAAGAGCTCTGAAACAGCCTGAGAAGGAGCCACATCCCGAAGCAATGGCCCATTGAATGGACATCGTCATAATCATGATCCACAAGATAGCCGACTTCAAGTGTTTACCACCATAAACTCTGCTATTTTTTTTTATTTTTTTTTGGATAACCCAAAGAGTGATAAACAGATGTCTGTCCCATATCCACTGTTGACGGGGAAAGGGACCTTGATTTTCATTTGGGAAACCATTGCATTAGATTACCATTTGGAAGGAATAAACACTGCATTTTATTTTCGAATCACAGTCCAGATAGAGGTGGCAAAGGAGCAACGCAGAAATAAATTATCAATGCTCTCCGATTAAGTTTCACAAATGATATATCTGTTGGGAAGATTAGGGCTTGCTTGGCCAAGTTGTCAATGGTGAGGATCTTGCCATGGGCAACGGTCCAAAGAAAGCAATTGTGGCGGGGAAATGTTTCCTTTTTCCAGAAAAACTCATCTGAAAAGGGAAGGCAAGAGTGTGGGCTACCTTGCACAGTGGAAGGGGCTGGAGATAGCTTCCTGTAAGTCCTTGAAAACTTACTAGTTTTATAGTCCCACAACCTCTTGTCGTCTCTCCATCTAAACCAACTTGCTCAAGGAGTGTTAGCTACTCAATCATGCTTCTAACCTCTTGATCTCTCAGGCCACAGCAGAGCGCAAGATCCCAAGAAACCAAGTTGTTGATGTAATAAAACTCAAAAATAGGTCCCATTCATATACAGATGATGACGTAGATATCATGAAACTTATCTTTGAGAGATAGGGATTGAAGCCAGTTATCTGTCCAAAACTCCACCCTGCTAACTTGGAAAGAAAGGTGAAGTTGGAAGGCACATCTAAGTTTAAAATTGCCCTCCAAATGGCACAACCATACAGGAGCTTGGGCTCCTTGGTAGACTCAATGCCAAAATTTTCAGCAATGATCATCTTCGACAATGCTTGAGATTCAGTTCCAAAACGCCACAACCACTAAACAAGCAAGGCTTTGTTGGTGTCCCAAACTCTGCATATGCCTAAACCACCTTGACATTTTGGCTAACAAACAATTTTCCCATTGATAAGGTGGTTCTCATGGCCAATTGAGACGGTCACAACCAATTTTTTATAGCCTTAGCCACCAACACTAGAATGGTAACCAAAGAGAGTGAAGACTGTAATTAACCATCGTACTTTTGATTTAAGGCGACGCACCTCAGATAAGTTTCTGCCTCTCCATACTGCCAATTTAGAACGTTCTATAACCTGATCCGATATGGATCAACTTTTGAATTTGTGACCGAGATGAAGGCTGAGGTACCGCGTAGCTAGAGCAACATTATTGCAGCCTAAAATAAAAGCAAGGGAGCCAACGTTGTCAACTGTTCCAAAACGAGTGGATGACCGTTTTGGAGAAATTAATTCTTAGTCTAGACACAACCTCAAACCAGATACGAAGGGATTTGAGGTTTGAGAGGTCATCCCTCTTAGCATCAAGAAAGGAGTATATCGTCTGCAAACTAAATAATGGGAACTTGAGTACCTCCTTCCTTAACTTGGAAACCTTTGAAGAGGTGATTCTCCGTAGCCTTAAGCATCATTCTCGTACGGGCTTCCCTAACTAAATATTTCTAAGAGTATTTCATTGTGTATTCCACTTACTTCATACATGATTTGGGTTTCTGATAAGATTTGTGCTAAGGTTCTCATGCTCATGTTCTCACGGCTTCCTGTCACCTTTCTCCTTTCTCCTTTCTCCTTTCTGTGGCTCCAAAAGGGCGTATAACATGGTCTACTATTACTACTTCAAAAAAAGACCAAAATTTCTGGGAATATTTGTTTATGTTTGTGAAAAACTATGTTGTCTGGGTCTTTACCAAGGCTCTAGTTTTCTTTAAAGTGTCTCGTCTCAGGTTCCCAGCCATTAAGCGCCGCAAAGCATGCATTAGTCCAACTGAAGGTCACCACACCAAAATCTCTACCTTTTACCGCACAACAGCACCTCGGCTCACCAACGGTCTAGTGGTGTGCCTTAATGCCTCACGCCATGCCTTGCATCTCCTGGCAACATAAGTGAGAGCTTCAACAATCATCGGCCTTCACCTATTTCTCCGCCTCTTGCATCCCTTCATTCAACCATTGAAAGTAAGACTTCAGCCAGCCAAAAGGGTTGCTAGTTTTCTTTCTAAACTTTAATTCTCATGTACAATTTGGATTAAGATAAAACCAAATTAGCTAATCCACTCGCATTCTCCACGGATAATACTTTCCTCTTGATCTTCATTTCTATTTCATCCCTAACTACAAAAGGATTTTGCAAGAAAATTAGGAAGTTCAAAATCAGAAGCATTTGTCGGTTGTTATCCCACTTTCATTTCCAACCATCTCCTTTGTTGTGAAGTTTCCACTTTGCCCATTTCTAGTCAAACATGGCTGCCTACGATGCAAGTTCCACACCACAACCTTTCTCCTCATTAGCCAAACTCAATAACATGTCCTATTTTTCATATTGCAAAAAGAATTCAATCTATAAATTGTAACAGGTCAATAAAATTGTGACAGGTTAATAATCTCCTTTCCAAACATTTTTTTCCCAATATTGAGGAAATGTGGCCGACCCCGAAAATCTCGGGAATGGGCTTTGATGATGATGATGATGATGATTGATTTTTTGCGTCCTTGGCGTAACTGAATGATGTCCCCCCTTCCAAAACTCTTATTGTGTGTTTACACGCTTCTTCACATACTTGAACCAAAAAGCTTTCTTGGGCACCTTAGGAACCACTCTTCTCCCACATCATATTTAAAAAAAAAATTGTATTAATAATTATTCTCTGGATATTATCATACTCCCTTAAGACCATAAGAGCCTTATCATAATGGAATGATTTTTTGCGAAACCTGAATTGTTTTAGTCAACAAAAAAAAATTAATCATTCAAATTATTCTAACTAATAACTAACTTAACTAGACATTTTCTAATCTTAATCAAGCTATGATCATTCTACTTAAAAAGAACGCGAAGAGGTGTGCACTAATAAACCAAGCATGGAGACATCAGATCAATCTTCAAGAGCATGGATATGGAGAGGTGAGTAAAAACTTTATTCGTAGTTTTTTTCTCATAAGAATTCACTTTTAAGTTTGAATTGATTAAGCTATAGAACTAGTATGAATATAAACGCAAATGAATCAAACCCTAAATAAGAAACAACAATCAAAATAGAATTACAATGCTGCGCAACTGACCTTCTCAACAAAGGGTTAGATCGCAGAAGCGGAGTTGTAAGTGTAGGAGACAGAAAAACCCGAGTTCCAAGGGCCAAAAGATGAGCTCGACCCATCACCACAATCAAATCAAAGGAGCTGAAAACATAAGAAATGAAAAATGTTAGAAAGAAACCGAATTATTACGAAGCTGTAAAACTCTAAGGAAATGGCGGGAACAAGTCGGGAGACGAGGAGGCCGATTCCTTGTGAGGTTTTGGGGGCTGAACAGAGAGAGAAAGCTAAAAGTTAAGACGTTTCTGTAGACAAGTTACATAGAGACATAATCAAGTTTGGGGTTTTTGTGAAAATTTGTGGTAGTATGTCGATTTAGTTTTTACTTTGGGTTAGTTTTTTCAGCTTAAAAAAAAAATCTCAATCGATGACCCTCTGCTTCCTTCCGGGTGTCCAAAAAAGATGAGTTGGTATCTTGTACAAGTGCAAGTTCTCTGATTATCAATGGCATTCTAACACCATCGTTCATCCGCGATTAAAAGCCCGGCTTGGGAGCTTTGTATAATCGCAAATTCCATCTCCAATGCAATCAGAAGATCTGAAGAGGCAGTAGAATAATGCACAAGCTAGCTAAAATCTGACATTCTAAATCCTTCATGTGTTTCTCAGTTTTATAAACCCATCATAGATGGACCTATGCTACACCGTCCACCAAAAAGCTATGCATTCAACAAGAACATTAGAGCAATGTACCCAATTCAATCTATACAGTGAACTTACAAAAACTTGTCATTGAGCTAATGTACATAAGGAATTCCATGAAAAAATTCTCAGTGGGCAATTCTGACCATCATTCACTCGTAGAAGTTACTTAAGAAATGAGCAACTAAAATTGCATTTTACAATATACAATTGCGACAAGCACCCCTTCACAAGAATGGCAAGTGAAACAACAAAACATACTATTTATCAGAGACTCCTACCACATATCATGACGATACTTCAATAAACTAAACTTGTGTTACATATATCTCAAACAAGTTGAAGACAAATGCCTGCATTTACCCTTTCTGGCTCTTCCACGGTGAATCCAAAACAGTAAAGCTTCTAGTGTTGGGGGTCGTGCTGAATAGCATGCCTCACTCTCAATCCAAAATCGGCTTCTTGTTCATGTTGAATCATTATCAATCCGATATCGGCTTCTTGCTCATGTTGAATGGGAACGTTATCTTGTGGACTTGCACCTTGTGCATCAGGAACAATCTCAGCCTCAGTTTCTTTATGGGCCATGTGCTCACCAAAGTTATGCAGCCTCCGGCCAATCAAATATCGATCATCCCGTATGGAATTGTGGAGATTGGTGAACCACACGTGAAATCTCTTAGCACAGAAACACAGCAAGCTAAAGCTCAGACACCCCACCCAAGCAAACCGGTAGACAGCTGAATTCACTAGTAAGGGATATCCAAGCACAGGGAACAACCCTCTTGCAAACACATATGGTACACACAGAGCTGTCAACAGCTTCATTATGATTGGGATTACTATCTCCTGCAGCACCCAAAGGCCGCTCAACCGTGTGAAACCATCCTCTCTCACCCTCTCAAACTTGGTCCGCCAGCTTTCATCAGCCAGAGGGGTCATATGATCAAGCATGACCTATTACAAATTAAAAAAGATGACAATCAGTTCCAGTAAATACTTAGGTTCAACACGAGGCCTACTATGCCTTTATTCAGAAAAAAAATAATGCCTCGTGTATTTCATTAGAATCATACAAGGAAGAATAATCTTGGAGGCACAAGTCGGAAGGAAATCACTAAACCTACCAATCTAGTCCAAACTTTGAGAAAGATAAGCCCCAGTGCCCAGTCCTGATATAAAAGGAAAACTGGGCTTTCATCCACAGGTACACGCATTGGCACGATCACCAAGAGCTCAAACAACAAACCAATCAATACTGGGATGATAAAGATCTGGAAAGCAACAACCATCAGCAAATCTTCTCATTTTTAAAATAAAAACAAAAAAAGAATAAAAGATAAAATAATAATAAACCATCAAAGAGTGGGCATTACAATGCTCCCCACTAAAAGAAATCGCCTACCCATATGGACAGAATTGCAGAACTCTTGAGGATGATGCCACCCCACTTCCAAATTTGGTTCATCAAAATTCCTGCTCTCCGTGAGGTAAAATGCTCAATGCAATACCTGGTCCCAGCTACAATAGCCCATATGACATAGCTTCCAATTACGAAGGCATACATATCTGAGAAAGCAGCAGTTAGTATTTCAAATTTTTTTGTTTCCAGAAAAATAAAGCTAATAATTAAAAAATCAACTGTTTCTTCAACTCGGAAAATATCGAATAAGAGTAGCTTCAGAGGGACCATATTACCATTAGACTTGATCCCATGTGTCATTGGGAGAAGAGGGATGGCATTGAAGAGTGAACGCCCAAGAGATATGGGTATGACTATCAACGCTGAATTGAAGAGAAGCAAAGTCATCCATGCCAATATCAACAATAACACAATGCGAAGGACAAATCCATACCTGCAAACAGTGGATTAAGTCTCTTTCTAATCAACACTTGGAACAAAAAGAACGCATTTAATATTATTATACTAGCATTTTTTGCAACATGGACAGTTGCTATTCTGATTCCTAGACCATTGTAATTTGCAAAGGTAATTACTCATAATCAGCCTGCTCATCATCATCATACTCATCCGCGGCATCAACATCCCCGGACACGTTATTTCTGTTCTGATCTTCAGGAGCCACGAGTGCTACTAGAGCTTGATCTTGCCTTCCAACTCCACCTCGTACACCACGTAACCTGTCATGCCTCTCTACGTCACCATTTTCCTGCACACCATTATCCTCTGGTCTAGGCAGCAAGAACTCCGTCAAGCCAAGAGCCCACCCAACTGCTTTGAACCATTGACGGAGCACAGATTTAATTGTTGCGCGCAGCTTAAAATGCTCAATGGCAAATGGTATACAGATTTGAAACAGAAGCATGTCGGCAGGAATCTCAGTAAATGGGTCAGATAATCTGCAATAGGTACTAAAGAATTAGAAAATACATAACTAAATAAGACCAGGTACAATGTCGCAAATGAGAACTTACGAAATATCCAGTGGAAACACAGATGGGGCCAATCGCATGGCAAGTTTGACTGGTAAAAATACCAGCATTACAATCAAGCTTCCATAAACAGCTATGGACAATAGAACTCGACGAGCATGCTTGTGCACAGGGTCATCAATTAGATCTCGGAAAGGATTGTAGTTAGGATCTGCTGGGTCGCGAAGAAAATATAGAACACCATTACGCAAAACCTATCAGAAGTGGGTGAACATGAAACAATGTCAGAAAAGTAATCACGTGACTAGTTACAGCAGCCAATAGGATTTAATCAGATCAAGAATATTACCCCTCGAAGAAGGCTGACAAAGATACTTATTTGTAACATGTACACAATTCCGACAATCCAGTGTACCAGAGAGCTCGCTAAAGGAGAAATAGAAAAGAATTCGACCCTCTGAGAAATTGTCTTCCCGAGCATCCTTATGGTGCAGACATCAAGCCACCATCCACACATCAATGGAAAAACTCCAAGTTCAATCACAAGAAGGAAAGCAACCTTAATCATAGTCATTAAGTGTCTCATTGCAGCCACAAATTGCCTGATAAGGGACGGAATTGCTTCTGCAATAGAAACAATTCCGTAAAGCCTACCAACTGTCAGAGGCTCACCTCTAGTGTAACGAATTAAAGCAATAACCCCAAGGTAGAGGAAAATTAATGAGAATATGAACATGTATCCGACAGCCAGGGTAGTAACATCAGAAAGGCGTGAAGTCCCAGCAGCTGCCTCACTTAAGAGGTCTGTTGAAAGTGGTTTGCCCATGCCATTTGATGCTTCATCTAATTCAGTCATGTTTGCTTTTAAGGTATCTGTAACCACTTCCATAACTTGGTCAAGTAGTCCATCTTTATGGCCATCAGATGACAAATTTGTAACAGCAGTTAATGCATTCTTCAACGTAGTATTTGCTAAAGATAGGGCTGACTCGGTTAATGGCATGACCGTTGACAGTACTGGACTTGCAGCAGCAGAGATAAGCCAAGATAGGTAATGAAGAACAATCCGCCCCAGGGAAAATGGTACAAAGATTACCACCCCAAGGAATATCATGTTGCTTGCCAAAACCTGCACAGAAAAAGATCAGTTCTGATAATCAAAGAATCAATCCTTGCAACAGCAGAGAACACTCCATAAGTCTAATTTCAAGGACCTATAAGATAAAAAAAACATAAGACTCGCATATACAGAAATATCTTCAGAATCTGAGCTACTAAAATTCTCAAGAAACGCAAAATTTTACTGAATTTGCAGGAAAATACTAACACGAAATGAGATATATTTTGCATGCATTTATTTATCTTTTATTCATTCAAGCACAAGTGCATGGGTCAAAACTTTTACGTTTTTGAAGAAGAAGAATAAACATGTTCTCTAAATACAGACATAGCTGTAGGGGTGGGCAAAAATTCCGATCTATCCTGGTCCGACCCAGACCGGTATGGTTCTGAACCGTTTCAAATCGGGACCAATCGGTTTCTACAATTTTCATCCCAGTCCCGGACCGATTCCACGAATCCATTCCCGGTCACTGCAGCCCAATGATGTTATAAAGTTCAAGCCCAATTCATAATTCTAACCCAAGCCAATAAAAGTCATCAACAAAATCCCTATTAAACCTCAAAATTGATCCATTTCTACCTCCACCACCCCCATCATCAACCAAAATCATCAGATGCCCCATGGCTCTCTCCAAACCCACCTTCCTCACCCACCTCAAAACCCCAGCCAAACTCCACCACCCACCACTCTCCCTCATCACCATCATCTTCTTCTCGTTCAACACCAAAGAAAAAGCCGCAGACGAGGGGTTTGGATTTGTCACCTTCTAGAATGAGCAATCGATGAGGGATGCTATTGAGGCGATAAATGGGCAGACACTTAACAGGAGGAACATCATTGTCAACGAGTCTCAGTCCAAGGGACGCGGTGGAGGAGATGGTGTTGGAGGCTACCGATCCGGTGGTGGTGGTGGACATGGACATGGTGGCGATGGATATGGTGGAGGTGGTGGTTATGGTGGTCGACGTGAAGGAGGCTCTGGTGTATATGGTGGTGGTGGTTATGGAAAACGTGAAGGTGGGTATGGCAGTGGAATCCGTGGTGGCGAATCTCGCTGCTCTAGTCGTGGTGGCGACTCTGTGACAAGTTGGGTTTTGGGTTCTTCCTTCCATGCAAGTTTTTCAAACTTAACTTTTTTCTCTTATATTTTGGTTATCATTAGTCACAATTGGATTGTATTTGATTCTTGTTTGAAATCCGATCTAAGGAAGTCAAAAAGTTGGTTGCGAAGGTGGGGCAAAGTTGAGTAAAGAAATGGAAATCGGTCAAAGAAAATGAGCTGGTGGCGGGTCCCAGTGGATTAAAAAACACATGTTTTGGTTGATCAACTCCTTGTCGTTGGAGATGGGGTAGAAAAAGGTACTTATTTCATCACTTAATTCAACATTGGGCAGGGCTTGGACCAACTTAATTTAACATTGGGTTTGGGCCGAACAAGTGAACATTTTGAACCGGGATAGCATGTTCTGTCCCGGTTCAAATTGGTCCAGGACCAACCAGATCACACAAAAAAAACCTCTATCCCGGATTGTTTCGGTCCCGTTTCACTAGACCGGACCGGGACAAGCTCAATCCCGGACCGTGCCCATCCCTACAAGATTGATATAATCATGATAACTTACATGTTCCCTAAACACACACACACACACAAAAGGAGTTTGCTATTACGTTCTATTCTAGAATTTTGTTTTATGCACAATTGTATAGGTTAAATCAGGTTACATATATTTTACAGTTTGACACGATAAGATAAAAATATTAATGACATGCCATGCACTGAAAAACCTAGAACACAATCCCTCAGGTAGAATATTACATGTGATCATACCTATTCTTGAAACTCAAGGTATATCATACATAATTTATTTAGAAATCAGAAGCAAAAGAATCCGTAAATATGACTGTTGGATATAAGCAAAGTCGAGAACATCTAAATTCAAAAGGAAAGAACAGAATTGTGAACCAAAGAGAGTGGCAACTCACAGTAAATGCGTTTTCTACTAGATGAAAAACAGGCCCTTGCATACCAACAAGCTCGTCAAAGGGCACATCTTCTGCGCCATCAGCGTCATCTAGACCATCAAACATCTGTTCGACATGTGCCTCAAGACGTGCTGCTTGCATTTCCAACCTAGCTGCTACGTTCTCTGCGTTTCTTCTGATAAGTTGACCAGCTCCAGCAATCCCTTGACCTCCACCCGCATCTTCACCATTTGCATCACCTACATTAATTCTATCTGCTGGGGCAGGAGGTCTCCGTACTGCACGTGCACCATTTCTTTCACCTTCATCTTCTCGCTCAACATCCTGACCGCCAAGCTCTCGTAGATGCCTAAAATAGTCTCTCAGAGAAGTAGCTCCAAGAAAAATAAAGACAATGCTAGCAGAAAGTAGAAACCCATGTAGGCAGTCGGTAAGAATCACTGTAGTAGACATATGACTCAGGAAGAGTCTGTGCGTTTCACCAAAACTCCTCACAAAAGCTAATCTCCATATCCAAAACGTAATAAATGGTATAATAAGGAGCCATACGGAGAGTACAAATGCAAGGCGCAGAAAAAATTGAAGAACGTGACATGCTTTCATTGCCATCCCGACCACAAACTCCTGGAAAGGAAGCCTTGCTGGAGCATTCTCAGCATAAACAGGGGAGAAAGAAAATGCATGTTTGCACACCTGCAGCGGGAATCACAGAGAGCATAATCAAACCAACAAGAAAAAAGAAACAAGCTGCTGTAATATCAATGAATAAGTTGACATTAAGACTGTTCAGTTATAAAGCAAAATATGAGAGTTTGTGTTTCTCTTACAGTCGTATATACCATTTGGTAAGTCTAAAAAACAGCTAAACCAAATTAATTTTCCAAATTGTGTTGCCTCAAAAGAGGAAGACGAGGAGGAAGGGCGGGGGATAGGATATAAGCTTCATCTTTCTCTATCTCTCATCCTTCAGTTTTGCAATGTTGTTTTCATTTCTAGTTAAATTGTGAAGAAAATATGACTACTATCCCACTAATATAAAACTTATTGCTGAATACGTAAATAATGTTCAGTGTGGGTTCGAAACCATCCATCTGGGGCATATGCTCGTAGTGTGTGGAAGAGTATATCAAATCATATGAGCTCTCCGTTCTTTCCTTAAGAGGGTTGAAGTTAAGCTGGAGAAAAGCGATAAAATTTTGAAAATTCCTTTAGCTACTCAATTTCCTAGGCTCCATGCCATATTGCATAGAAAGAAGGGCCATGTAATTTTGAGACTGTTGTGAACCGTGTCCATGATGGATTCTTCATTTGCCGCGGTCCTATCTTTCCATTGGGCAAGTTAATGAATTTGCTATTCTCTTTAATTAGTTTGAAGAGTGCCAATTGGAGAATAATGAAGTGCATCTGAAAGGAGGATAGCGATGGACACTTCTCGATCTCCTATGGCTTGGTGAACGATCATCTCCCCTGGGACACTTTGTCAAGTTTCTGATTATCTTGTTTGGAGGAAGAAAGTCCAGCTAGTATATCTTTCATCATGTGGCTAGGTATGGATAGACTTTATTGCAAAGAGATGTGGATGCTACGGGCATGCAATTTGATGCAACGGGTTGTATGGATAAACCATGGAATCTTTTCGCATCTCCTGATTCACTGTAGTGGGGCTAGTAGTATTTATGTTCATTTCTCTTCAAGGCAGCTTGGCTGTTATTGAGCTCGAAGAATATCTCACTAGAGGATGGAAAGCTCCAGTGTATTTTTCATTTAAACAGAAGTAAATACACTTAAAACAGAAGTGTATCCTGAAGTTTGTGAATGGGAACATCCTTTGATCTTTTTTCATACCTTCAGGTGGTCTCCCCTAATTGTAATTGCTATGACATTGAACCTTTAAATAAATAGATAAATAAATAAAAGTTTCTTCTAAAAGCAAGTGGGGTTAGGTATCAGAAGAGGGAGGGATAGTAATAGGGCTTTGCTTGGCACAGAGCTTTGGCGCTTTGATTCAGAAAACATATCTTTGCAGATCTATTATTGCACAAACGTATGGCGTATGGGTGCGCTACGTGGCATGCAATCATGAACACCAACCTCAGCTTTCAACCTCATTTCTCATTCCAAATTGGAACTGGTTCAAGGATCGGTTTCTGGAGGTACAAGAGGGCTGCTTCATTAACCCCTCCAAGGTAAGTACAAGCAGGAATAAAGCAACAAAGATGGTACTGCTTCGAAGTTTTTACTCACAATGGTGTTCACTCCGCTCGGGATCTAGCTTTGACAGAATGGGGGGAGGTTGAGGGATTCTGAATTGGAGAAAATGACTGAACTCCTGAGAATCCTTGTGAAGTTATCCATTGATGAAGAAGATGACGAATAAATCTGGGATCACAAGTTAAATAAGTTTAATGTTAAAGATTTATAGGAGAAGCTCTATAGGAATTTTATCATAACTGATCCTACTTCAACCCTCCTCAATGAAGAATTTGATTCCAAATGCCTTCTTTGGAGAAAGTAAACCCCTAGACAAAATTTCTTCCTTTGGACTCTTGCTCAATAGTAAGATACTGACAATCAACAACCTAGCAAAAAGAGCTTTCATCATCACCAATGAGTGTGCCCTTCGTGGCCTTCACTTATTTCTTCATTACCCCCTTTTGATGTCTTTATGGACAGGTAATGCTAATGAGACATGGTGACTTTTTATTCTGAAGTTGATCTAATGCAAGAGTTTCATAAATATAACTGAAGACCACTTCCTCATCCCTCCAATCAAAAAGTGACGTCGGTAGGTTATTTAGTAATATCGTAACTGAGTTGTTTTAGTAACAACTCATAATAGTTAAGGCTTTGGTTTCCAATTAGGTTTAGGGTTGGGTTTGCTTGCCAGAGAAGTTAGGTCAAATATAAATAAGGCGTAGGTTGTTCTTTGTTAGACAATTAATTGAAGAAAAATTTTTATTTTGTTATTCATTTTTATCATAGATTTATTTCTTTAAATTCATGCGTTGCTTTTTAATTATTGTTTATTAGCAATTTTTATTCTATCAATTGGTATTAAAGCCAAAATGGTTCTAATTGTTTGACTCGATTTGAAGACAAGTTGTCTGTGAAAAAAAGCTTGGAAGATGACCGAGGAAGGGAGACTCCAGAGAGACAAAGATTGGAAGAACCAGATTGAGACAATAAAAGCGGAGATGAAACTGATGCTCACAGAATTTTGGCAGGCTATGAAGGGGCCATATGACGTCCACACGCATAACCATCACCACTGGCAGCGCCACAGGGGCCCTCAGCCACCACCGTTGATGGTGGCGGATAAATTGGACAGTCCACTATCCAAGTCAATCACAGCTTCTCTGCCCAAGTTGATCGAGCCCTCCAGACGCCGTCAGTCGATTGACGTTGTCAGTTTGCTTCCACCCACTTTTAGGTCGATCGACCCCCTCAACCCACTGTTCAGATCGATCGACTCAGAACTCCCTCTTCTTCAGTCGATCAACAACCCACTGGTCTCCCCCTCCCCCTCTAGGTCTGCCAATGACCTTGTCACGCATGACGACAATATACAAGACCTGACCGTAACTGACGATAGCCCTATCGCCCCCTCAATCGCACTTATCATTGCCCCAACCATCCTCTCCGTCACCACCACCCCATTGATCGCCTCCCACAACCTCCATCCCTGTTCGATCGATCATTTTCCCACCTTCCACAAATCGATTTACCCTTCCAATCCATTCCACAGATTGATCGCACCTTCCCTGCATCCATCGATCATCCACTCCCCACCCTTTGTCCTCTATCAAAACCCCATCTTCCCTATTTAGAGATGTTGCAGCTAGCATCCACCCACTCCCTTGCTGTCGAAGCCTTCTCCCCCTGTTTCAGTTCAATCGAATTGAGGGATAGAGCAAAATTTAAAAAGGTCCATGTTCCATTTTTTCACTTCAGTCTCTACCCCTTTATTTTTAGGGTTAATTGCTATATCCCCTTATAATAAATAGCTAATTGGTATGTCCCCCTTCTTTAATATGTATTGCACTTACCCCCAAGACTAACAGTCAACGTGCATTGACTATATTTTCAAATTAAATACCAAAATACCCTTGATAAATCAAAGACTGAGATTGAATGTTTCGTATCTTGAACATCTTGTCTCAAAGAAAATCGTAGGGCCGATTTGAAATTATAATCGCATCTTGATAAAAATTCAACGGTTATTTAAAAAATTTGTATCTCAAACATTTCATCTAAAAAAAATCGTAAGGTCCAATTGAAGTCATAAACACATCTCAAAGAAAATCGTAGGGTTCAGATTAAATTATATATGCATCTCGAGAAAAAAAATCTAATAGTTGTTAAAAAATCCCCCATTTTTCCTCCACCTCCTTCCTCCTCTGTTTTGCAGTCTAGCCTCCACCTACTCCTTCCTCCTTTGTTTCGCGGCTCCGCCACCCTCCCCCTTCTTCCTCCCTCTTCCCTCCCTCCCCTCGTTGACTCTCTCTCAACGAAAATTCCCTCACAACCATCCACCAATCAGGAACACTCCCTCTACACTCTTTCAACCTCTCTTTCTTCTTCATTTTCTTATCTTCTCTCCTTAATTTGGTTTCATCTCAGAGATCCCTTTCATCCATTTCATCAAATGGTCAACATTTCATTTTCTCTGATGCTACACCACCAATCCATTATTCAGATCTCATCATCCTCACCTAGATCTGCAAAATTTGCAAAAAAGGTGAAACTTTCATTCATTTCATATCATTCCAAGTAGTGGTTATTTCGATTTCTATCTTTTTGTCAGTGGATATCTATCTGAATTATGGATAGTATTATTCTGTTCTTCCCAAAAGTTCATTTATAGAATTACAATTACAAGATAACAATAATCACAGCAACAACAATACCATTAAGAGTGGTGTCCAATCCAAGAACTCTAAATTTCAAGAGAAATTACACCTCATTGGGGAGAAAATCGAAACCGAAGAAAAAGGGGGAGAGTGCGGCGGGGATGCGAAACAGGGGAGGAACAAGGAGGGAGGAGAAAGAATGGTGGCAAAGGGGTTGTGATTCTGTGAAACAAAGGAGGAAGGAAGAGGAAGAAGAGGGAAAGTTTTTTTAACTGTTAGATTTTCCTCGAGATTCGTATATAATTTAATTTGGGCCCTACGCTTTACCTCAAGATTTGTTTATGATTTCAACAGGACCCTACGATTTTCTTTGAGATGAGACGTTTGAGGAACAAATTTTTTTATCAATTGTTGGATTTTTTTCAAGATACGATTGCGGTTTCAGTTGGGCCCTAGGATTTTTTTCGAGATGAGATGTTCAAGATATGAAACATTCAATCTTAGCCTTTGATTTTTCAAGGGTATTTTGATCATCTATTTTGAAAACTAACGGCCAAGGCACGCTGACCGCTAGTCTTAGGGGGTAATTGCAATACAAATTAAAGAAAGTGGCACATCCTAATTAGCTATTTATTATAAGGGCAAATAGCAATTAACCCTTATTTAAGTCTCTGGCCCCCTTTGGCTATTTACACCCCACAAACCCATTCATACCACCGTACATACTTGATCTATCGCTATTTGCAGTCGCAGAATAGACTATACCACCACAAGCTACTGGTTCTAGTACTTTTTATGATTAGGTTTATCACCACAGGACGAAACACAACACCGCAGAACAAATTCTTGGATCCAATTTGGGACAATTTTGAAGCTAAATTTCAAATATTTGCGCACCCAAACATTGAAATTTTGTAATGGAAATCCTGAGCCAATGACTCTTCTTGGGCTTTGTATTTGGTGGCACAATTTGGAATTACTTTTTTGTGATGTAAACAACTATAAAAGCAAAGTTCGAGGTCCACTTCTACTAGTGCACTTCGCCTTGTGTTCAGTGACTGGTTGCTTGTGCTAGTTTGATTTCTTCGCCTTCAAGCTCAAGGACGAGCTTTTTCAACTCAAAGAAGTTGATGTAAGAGGGATATTTAGTATTAGTAATATTGTAATTTGGCCTATTCAGTACCAGCTCATAATAGTTGGGTTTGGTTTCCAATTAGGTTTAGGGCTGGTTTTGCTTGCCAGAGAAGTTAAGTCAAATATAAATAAGATGCAGGTTGTTCTTTGTTAGACAGTTGATTGAATAAATGAATTTATTTTGTTTATCCGTTTTTATTGTAGATTTATTTCTTTCAATTCTTGTTTTGCCTTTCAATTTTTTTTTTATTTTTTTTTTGCAATTTTAATTCTATCAAAAAGTGTTTATGGGATAGACTCCTCATAGTTGTAGGGGGATTTGGAAGGAAAAGAATAATTAAGTTTTTGGTGGAACGAAGCTGGAATCCCAGGTTCTTTCTAATATGATCAAGTTATGTCAATCCAATGGGTTACCGCTTGGGATATGGTGCCTACGTCACCCTCCTTGAGCTTCTCCTGTGCTGGGCTAGTCTTAAGTCTGAAATTTAAGTTTATCTTTTGCGTAATTTGGATCTTTTACTGTTTTAATTTAAAATTTTATTTAGCTGTTTGCTTGGATATTTTGAGCTTCTCTTGTGTTGGGCGGCTTAATATGTAATTCAATTTATCTCATGTTTTTTATTCAATTCAATGCTGCATATGCCTACAATTACATGATACTTTGTCAATCAAAGATTCATTTTAGTACCATTAGAAACTAAACATACAGTCTTTATATAGAACTTGAGCAAACTATTTATCTTTACCCAATAGTAATTAGTCTTTCATTCTATACACTCCCAAAATCGCAGATCCAGATTGGCATACAAATCATCCCCTGCGATATTAACCAACATAAAGAACCACATCTCCCTAAGCTCTAAAACCCATTTCTCATCCATGTCATCTAAAGCCAACCCAGAGCACAAAATAACCCAGAAACAAGAAGGAAAAAAAATTTCCAAACTTGAAACTCGTACCAAGACACAATTCCCCAATTTCAAATATCTGGAAACAACGAAACAAAAAGATAGAATCTTAAGGAAACCCCAATGAAAAGAAATACCTCGCACTGTCGAGCGTTGCTGTGATTAAGCCACTGAAGAAGACAATCCTGATGAACGAACTTAATACTCCCGCTACAAGCGCAAGGATAGCGAAGAGGGTTTTCAGGGTCGCCAGGGTTTCTACAGATTCTACATACGTCTTCTTCGTCTTCCTCCTCGTCGTACCTTCCATTCATCCCCCCGCTGTTCCTCTTGCTCTCTTCTGCAACAGAAGAATTGCTCACGCTCTCCTTCTCTCCGCCGTCCTCGTTCCAGGAAGCCACTGCGATCTCCATCGATGGGTGAAAGGGGATCTCCAATTTAGGGTGTCGTCGCTGCTCGACCCTCTCTATGGAGGTGGAAGAGGAAGAGGAGGGTTCGAGGAAGAAAGAGCCAAAAGGGAAAATAATAATGGTTTTTTTATATTTTACGGGAAGAAGAGAGAGAGAGAGAGTCAAAGTTGTGAGAATTGGAAAAACGTGTTAACGTATTAGCTACTCCCATCGTATAATCATCTTTACTTTTAGGGTGGGCATCTCATCTCATTCCATTCTATCTCGCGATCTCGATCTCGATCTCGATTTTGATTTTATTCTCATTTTTTTGGGTTTTTTTTTAATTAATCAAACTCATCATTTTTGTCTCGATCTAGAGTGGGATGGGATCGAAATAAAGATTTTCAATCCCGCCTATCCCATCTCAAACTTATTTATTTAATATTTTATTATTATTAATTTTAATCAAAGTACTCTTATAAAAAATGGTTTAGGATGTGTTGAAATTAAATCAAAACATCTATTGTTTGAAAACTTGTTTGATTTGGTACTCTTTATTGAGATAGGAACTATTTTAGGTCAAATAGAATACATGACAATTTATGTTTTTTCACATTTTAAATTAGTTATAGAACGATCATACTTGTAGAAAATAAAGACAAATTATGGTTTTGTTTAGTTTTGCAATATGAGTTATGTAGTCGGAAATTTATTCAATAAACAATATTTTTCATTTTTGAACTTAAATTAAGACAACTTGAAAACTTATATCATTCATACAAAATACAATTATGAGCAATATGAGTTGAAATTTTATATGACATTTTATATCGTTATGATGAAAATTATATGCACATAACTTAGGCGTTATTGGTGTTTGAGCAATGTGAGATGAAATTTTTTTCTTATTTTTCAGTGGAAGACTATTTAGTACATGCCCAACCTGTCATGTCTCGTTCTGAACCCGTTTGGGATTGGGTGGGCACGGTCCGAGTCGGTTCGGGATTGGGCTTGTCCTGATTTAATGAAACGGGATAGGAACGGTCCGGGATAGCAAACAATTTTGTCACACCCGATTGATTCCGGACCGGTTTGAACCGGGTCGGGACCATGCCATCCCGGTTCAATTTTCATTTTTTTTTTATGGTTCACTCTCCTATTCGATCTCTCTCAACTTATCCTTTACCACTCCTCTCATCTCCCCCTCAACTGAAAGAGCTTCTTTCCATCTGTGATAAGTCTCTAGTCACAAATTTTGGGCATAACACAGTGAATGATTTGGCATTTGTCTTGTTAAACCTTGTTGGGTTTGATATGTGACCAGATGATCAGCTTTACCAAAAAAACTGAATGTTTTAGGCAAAAATTAATAGATTAACTCTTTAAATAAACTTGTAAAGAATTTCCAGAAAACTTTGGCTATTCACTTGAATAAATTTATAGTGAAAAAAAGAAGAGGAAGGGGAGAGATTTAAAACCTGACTAAGGTATTTGCATGAACATTAATAGTATTGATGATTAAATAAGCATACAAGTATAAATAATTGTTGAGGGTGAATTGAATTAAAAGGGGGAGCATAGAGAATCAATCGAAAAGCTTTAAGCCGTGCTTAAGAGCAGCACTCCAAACAAGATCGGTCCTTTCGACATCAAGGGCGCAAACCTCATGGTATGTCCAGCCTTCAAGTAGATGAACCACTCCTCTTGCGTGACATGCGTGAACTACTCCTCTCCCCATGCTATATTGTATTATACCCTAAGTAAACAAACAAATTTGATCAACTCTACAGATATTTATAGAGGTGGGGAACATTAGCATACAATACAGATTTGGCCCAAAAAATTGAGTTTCAAGAATAATCTGTGAGATCCATTCTTTGGCGAGACGACGACGACGAGACGGTGGAGAAGAGGACGGTCTGACACTTCAAATTGAAACATATATGATGTGAAAATACCTTCTTTGACGGTCTGACACTTCTAGCGGATCTCGTCGACGGTGGCACTGAGTTTCCAGTAGAGACGACGACCGACATAGAAGGCAGAGAATAGGAGGGGACGCCATTGTTGTTTGGTGTTTGATTTGGTTTCGAGAGAGGGAGAGACTGAGAGAGTGAATTATTTAGTTAGCAACTCTTCTAAAGAGTCAGGCCAGCCCAATACCATCCAGCATCCTAGATATTGGGCCATTTCCAGCATCTCTAAGACGATGGATGGTATTGGGCTGGCCTGGCGGGGGCTTAGCTCTCTAGAAAAATTGATTATTTAGACTTACAAGAGCAGAGAGTCTTGGGAAGAGATTTTCATCACAGATATTGAGGCTTGGGTGGGAGTTGATATTTTAGGTATGGAAATTGGCTTGGACTTGATAAAATTACTTGGCCTTTGGGCTTACAATTGATAAAATCAGTTGGTCTTGGACTTGCTCCATTAACCGGGACGGGACGGGCCGGAATAGTTTGGGACATAATTAGTGAAAACCGGTTACGTCATGGTTTTAATCGGTCTAGGACCGGGATAAAAACTACATGAATCGGTTGGTCCTGGTTTAAACCGGTTCGGGACCATATCGGTCCGGGCCGACCGGGTCAGGATTGGGATTCTTGCCACCACTTTTTTTTTTATATGCTGAAGGACCCCACCACCCCTCACCTCCCCATCTCTACTTTATCTTCTCTATTTACAGGAGCAACACTACCTCGCCTGACCCACCACCACTTCACCTTACCACCTTCGGGAGCACCACCACACTTTGTCACCATTAGTCGCACCACCACACCCCATCCACCTCCGGCCGCACCACTGCTCCTTTTGTTCTTGTTCTCCTCTATTATATGCTTATCCTCTTTGTTTTTTTCTCCTTTTTTTTCTTCTCCTTTATTTTTTCTCCTCTTATCTATTTTTTCTTCTTTTTTTCTTCGCTTTCCTCTTCTTCTCCCCTATTTTTTCTCCTTCGCCGTCGTGAAGATTCCTGTTAGTGGAAGTTCCCCACTTGCAGGAACCTCCGCGAGGGAAAAATAATGTGTCCCTCATGGATGCTACTGCGAGTGGAGAACCCCCACTCATATAGGTTTATGCAAGTGGGGAACCCCAACTCGCAGGAGCCTCAACGGGGGCAAAACATTTTGCCCTTGCAGGAACCTCCGTGAGGGTGAATGAGAAAAAAACATGGGATAAGAAGAAGAAGATAGAGGAAGAGAAGGAAAAAATGAGAAGAAAAAAAAACATACACACACAAAGAACATAATAAGAAAAGAAGCAGGTTGGGGTCCCCGAGGGATGTCCGACGGGGCATGGTGCAGCCGGGATTGGATGGAAGAGTTCGTACGCCCAACGGTGGCGGTGGCAAGGTGGTGGTAGTGCTTAATGGAGAAGAAAGATGGTATAATTTTTTATTTATATTGATGGTGTCCAGTAGGTGGAGGCGTTCTTCAACATAATTGGTGGTGTCATTTAGTCAAAACCATTTTACAACTACTAGCTTTTAGCCGTGTGCTATGCACATGTTCCTTTCGTTTTAATTTCTAAACTATACTTCTCGAGCAATATTGGTTTCATTATTCATAATTTCACATATAGGGGGCACACCATGATGCTATATCAAAATATTTATCACTGTAAACACTGAAAAGAAACTTAAATCCTCGGGTTTACATTGGACTTAAGTATGTTTCATTAAGACCACAAACCTTCAATTCGAGTGAGCATTCAAAACATCATTTTCTCCCTTCAGTCATTTTCACTTTTCTTTACCACTTCCCATATCCCTTGGGTGTGAGTTCTTGGTTCATTAATTTTACTTCTTAGACTCAGGAATTTCCTTGCGACTTTGAAGATCAATTTGTCTTCACTGTAAAGTCCTGAAATTAATATGCTTACCGTGGATGCAAATTTCTATCGGATCGCGTGTTGATCACGCGGAGCTATCTGCATAAGATAGAGATTAATTCTTGAGACCGGTGTGGTGCCTGCCACGGGGACTCCGATGTCAAAGTTAGAGCAATGTCTTTATGATAATATTTATTTCTCTATATTTGAATAGAGAATTGTGAATCAAGAAAGAGTTACCTCCAGATGGCTTTGTGTTTGGCTATTTATAGAGGCAAAACGAATAAACTGTTGGCAGATGAATGAGACACGTGCCAGATGAGTGAGTCATCTGCTTGGAGGTGGTTGTAACTTCATGTTTGGAGTCACCTCTCTTGCAAGTTTTGGTGCTCAGCTGAGCGTGATGGTCAATGTCGAACACCACTCATCTACTGAGAAAATAATGTTTTGTTGAGTTGTATTCAACCATTTGCTACTCATCGGCAAAAGTTATTTTAGTCAACATCCCATGACTTTGCCATTGGTCTACCATGACTTATTTATTTGGCAAATTCCCAATTAAAAGATGAACGGATCGGCCTCAAGTACCCTATACTATTGATTTGGCAAGTAGAGTTCAACAGTCGCAGAAGAAAGGAATGAGGGAACCACAACCATTTGTAGCTTTGCATACAATTCTTCTTATCTGTAAGATATATTTACTTCCACGTGACTCGGTTTTTATAAGAATCAAATACATATATGCATACATGTACATGGTTCTATTGTCACAACACAAAACTTTCTCTGCCTATTTGATGGGACATTACTTTGTCATAGTTTTGTAGTGTCGATGAACAAAGGCATCGTCATTTTAACTCCACAAAAAATCTACTACATGATAATGTAATCATCGTCATTATAATTCCACAGCCACATGTTACCTCCTCTCCCAATATTGCATTAAATCAGGGTTAGGCTCCTCCTTTGATATCAAAGTACGCTTCTTCCCCATGTAGGATACAGGCACGTGTATCTTCATTTTTGTACGCTAAGTACATGTTATCGTTGAGAGACATGTTCGGAGAAATTGAGGATAATGCACACCTAAAACATAATTATAATTATTGTTGATGCTCCATTTTATTTAAAACAAAGTTTACATCCCCAAAAACCAATTATTAGTTAGTCAACCATTAGAAGACCAAAGTCTTCGCTGGTCAACACACTTAAATGTCCTGCATGCGTCCAACGCGCGACTCTACCTACCAATCTCAAGTTTAAATACCCAAAACACCCCAAGCAAAACCTAACCTTTGGTTAAAAAAATAGCGTTGACTAGCAAAGACTTTGGTTTTCTAACGATTGACTAACTAAAACTTGGGTTTTGGGAGTGCAAAGTTCGTTTTAGACAAAATGGGAGGTCAACACTAATTATGATTATCTTTTGGGGGCAATGTAAAAAAGCCACTAATAAACCGAAGATGGAGAAGAAGATCGAATTGCAACCCGATGTAGAGAGGCATATTCAACTTATTATAAAGAGTTGCAGATCGATGGAAAGATGAACCATGTTCTTGAGAGTCACGGTTTGGAGGAAGAATAATCAACATGGTTGAAGAAAATCATATCTAAAGGAATTTATTTAAGTCAATATAAGACATATGGGAACTCTAATCTCATTGATTTATTTTGATCTCAATGGATGAATTGGGTCACAACTCTTCGGAAAGATTTTACTTAAAAAAATTAAAGACACACCCGATGAGCTATTGTTAGAGTTAGAGAGGGACACATCTCTTCGCATTTGGTTTATTTGTGAAAGACACTGGTTTGAGTGAACTACAATTCTCAGCTCCTTAATCGGGCTTTTCCTTTTATACTATAGATGTTGTAGCATCAAATGACTCATGAACGACCATGTGTTGCACCTAGGGGTGGGCACGGGACGGGATGGACCTCATCCCTATCCCATTCCGTTCATTCGGGTTCGGGATGGGATAGACCTCATCCTGACCTCGTCCCATTCCAAATGGGTCCGGGATGAGACTAGATGAGCATGTAATTAAGATGAATCCTTTCATACTACAAATGTTTATATACATTCTAATCAAATATAAAAACACCATTTCAATCTTCTATGACCTTAAACAAAGAAAGCTAATATACAATTGTATTTCACAATGTTTTTATTTTGAACTGTGTGCATTCAAATGAGTGTGCAATTTTAGATAAATAAATAAAGATATTCTCAATGCTATTGAAATAATGTTTTACAAAAAATAAGGAAAATAATAACAAAGATTAGTTTCACATTGACCTTCAATGATTGTTAAATGAACTGGTTATGGTTTGCAATGTGTCCACTGTCACAATAAGATAGTAAGTTGACTATGTTCTAACCTAAGTGAAACTTAATTAAAAAATTAAAACATTAAAATTAATAAATATTAAATAAATAAGTTTGGGACAGGATGGGATGGGCGGGATTGAAAATCTCCATCCCGATCCCATTCCATTCTAGATCGGAACGGGATTGGGACGAGTTTGATCAATCCCAAAAGGACCCGAGAAAAATCGGAACGGGATGGGATGAGATCGAAACGGGATGGGATGCCCACCCCTTGTTGTGCCATGTAATGCCAATACAGACCATGAACACGATGTCCATGACCAAGAGTCATACGGAGCTTCCCTTTTATATAGTAGATGTTAAGCGTGTGAACATCTTCGAAAAGGAAACATAAAGTTCAACATGCATCATGCTAGGCTTGGATTATCATCACAGTCCACCTTAGACCTTGTAAGGCATGAACATCCTACATACATCCGCCATCATCCATCATTAGCTCAACATGCATCATGCTGGGCTTTTCTAAAAAATGGATTGCTAAACTAATTTTTTATAAAAGTTTTCTCTATGTGGCACCATTGCATGCATGTACCATTTTTCATCCCCAATAGGCATTCGGAGGAGGGTTGCTAAACTGAAGTTGAAAAGTCTACGCGCCTTTAAAAAAAAGTGCATGCTTTTAGCATGAGCGCGGATTAGTCATGTTCTATAAGACACACCCATTTTCCTTGCTTGATCACATTTGGAGAAAACCAACAGACTGTTGTGTTTTTCCATATATGAGGTTTCAACCCAACCCAACCCAACCCAACCCAACCAACTTCAAACTATCATTGTGTCCATGCTTGTGGTCGAAGTATTTTGATTTTATTTTTTCCATTTTCTTCCTAAGAAACCACTCTTTCAAAACCTTTTTGAATTTTCTCAGTTGATTTCCATTTTTGCATTGTTATTATTCGTGCACACCAAGTGCTTGACAACATGTCTGATGGAGAAGATGAAATGCCTTTTTTGGGTATAAAAGAAACTCATCTTTTCTAGTTCTAGTTCCGACTAAGGTGACATTGGCAACATTCTTGATTTGCTATTGGAAGAGAGCGAAATGCACATAAATTACATGTTTTCGCTACAAACAAATACTTTGTCAATGAAGGTGATTGAATCACTTGAATGTCCTGCTCGAAAAAAGGTGTGGAGACCCCGTGTTGCGGCAACGAAAGGTTTATACAATAACTATTTTAGTACAAATCCTATTTATGATGATGATTTCTTCAGGAAATGATTTCATATGCACTTGCCATTGTCTTATCGCATTCACGGTGCAACTATTTAGAACAATGCTTATTTCACTCAGAGGGCTCAATGCACTGGCGAAATAGACCTTTATGATCTTCAAAAGATTACATGTGTGTTATGGATGCCTGCAAATTGTACGACTAGGGATGGTGTTGATAAGTACTTGAAAGTTGTAGAACAACAACATTTGATTATATTTCAAACTTTTGTAAGACTATCATTGAAGTGTTTACAGAGGAATATCTTCGTGAATACCCTGAAGATGCGGCACAATTGCTTGCTAAAAATGACAATGAGGATTTCCTAAAATGTTAGGGAGCATCAATTGCATGCATTGGGAATGGAAGAATTACCCACTGCTTAGAAAAGTGATTTTCAGAATTACAAACGTCATTCTATTGTAAGTCTTAAGGCGGTTGCATCTCACAACTTATGGATATGGCATACTTTCTTTGAAATCCTTAGGTCATTCAATGTATTAATGTCATTGAGCGTTCAACCGTGTTTGATAGACTTCTCAATGGTGAGGCATCGCCAGTATAAGTCACTATCAATGAAAATGTCTACAACACAACTTATTTTCTTGTTGACGGAACTTATCATAAACTTTTAACTATAGTGCAAACAATCTCACCCCTTGTCAACGAGCAACAAAGAGAGGTTGTATGTTAAACTCCAAAAAGGAGTAAGGAAATATGTGGAAATAACATTTAAAGTTTTACAAGTAAGATGGGCAATTATTCGTCAACCTGCTAGAACTTGGAGCAAGAGACAAATGAATGACATTATGCTCACGTGCAGTATCCTGCTTTACATGATTGTTGAATATGAGCATGAATCTCTACCTGATCATGATCGTTATATACCGAGCAATGTCTCATTAGCTAAGCCTATCCATGATGTTGAACCGGGATCTCGATATGCTGATATATTCAACGTTGCTCCATATTAGCAGACTTCGAGATTCAAATCTTCACTATCAATTGAAACGTGGTCTTGTTCGACACATTTGGGATAAGTTTGGTAATTAGTGACTTTGCCCATGCTAGGGCAATATTTGTTAGTTATTTTTAATTGTCATGTTTTGTTTTTAAATTTCACTAATTGTATGGACTCAATAAATTTATTGATGTTTGTTTATTTTCAATGTAAATTTTGTTTTCTTCAAACCCATCAAATGTATAGAACTTTAAGTAATTAATAGAGTTCATATTTCATTAAAAATAATAAAGTTACAACTCCAATTTTCTTATTACATCTTACAAAAACTATTGATTATTCCTTTTATTCATAATGTCCTATTTCGTAGCAGTCAACCATGCATGGTGCTAGTCATCGATGCAATTTTACAATTTCAAGCTCATTACTTGTGATGCGTCCAAAAATCGTCCTCCTGTGAGTTTGACTTGCAAAATCATTGTTAGACTACCAAAGACCACCTTTTTGGTGGTCGAAGGCACTCTGATGCTTAAGTCATTAAGTCTGTTGGAAGAATGAAGTAAATCTGGACAAAACTCAGTTAAAGTTGCATACCTTTGTCGAAAGTTCACTTTACCTCGTAGTTAACTCTGTGCATGACTTAAGCATGTGAGGCGCAACGGAAGCTGTAACAATCTCTTCCTTAATGGAGATGCGTTCGCGGAGGCGTAGGTCCCTTCACGGTTCTTTCTTGGTGCAACTTCCTTCTTCTTAATGAGAGAACATGTGATGGGCTTGGATTTGGGCTTTGATTCATCTAGGCCTGGACTAGAATCCCGCCTACGCTTCCTTAGAGGTAGGCCTACTTCAAGCCTCTATAATTGTCCTTAATCCTTTTGGATTTTATGAGTTGGCCTAATGGATCGGGAATTGTATTCTTGTGATGGAACTTTATGCCACGTGTACAGTCGTGATAATTGGTCCATTTTGATGTATCATCAGCTACTCCCCCCCTTTAGTTAGTGGGTATGGTGACATGTCTACTAACTATGTGACGGTTGGTATGTCGATTGTGCTTTTGCGTTGACCTTGATAACTTTTAGCTACTTGATCGTCTCGTTATGTCGTTGTCTATTTGTTTTCACGCATATTTTTAGCGCCATTATGTCTTATAAGTCACTCCGTGAGTGGTCTATTTGTTTTCCACTCGCTTAAAAGGTGTTGTGGCTACTATTCTTATTTTTTATGCCATCTATTGTATTATTTCTTTTCTTCTACTGCCTTTTTTTCTCGTTTGTTCTCCCTTGCTTATGATGCCTACTGGTGATATTTTAACTGGTGATCAGCTTTCTGCTTGTGAGGCACACTTTTCTCAGAACAAAGCCTCTCAAGCTACTTTGGATAGTGTTTGTTCAAACTATTCTTTGCCTAAGGACCTTGAAATCATTCATCCTCACAAAAATGTTAGTCCTTGTTGCCCAAGGAAAGGATATATCGCATTGTATCCTCACGTGTTCAATGTCGGTCTCTGGTTCCCTGTTCCATAGTTGTTTTGGTCATATATGGATTTCTTGGGCATTCCTCCTGCTCAAATGGGGCCGAACGGCTAGAGGGTCATGGTTGCCACGTATGCTAGGGCCATTCTTTCTAGTATTTCCTTGACACCTCGAATCTTGCATTCTTTGGTGCGGTTCAAAGTAACGTCCAACCATACCTCTTTTATGTATTCCCCTGCGTGTTTTGGTAACCTTAATGATGACATTAGGGGTTGGTCGCGGGATTGGTTCTACGCGTCTGTTGGTTTTAGCCACTTCAATTTGCGCGGTCTTCCGATAATAAGGGTGTGTTTGGTTGCATGGAATCCTATACCATGGGAATCCATGAAGGGACCCCTATATTTTAAGTTAATTTGAGGTATAACTCCACATACACTATTTGATTTTGTTATCAATGGTACGAATGGAAGTCTCATGAACATGGGAATCGCATGCCTTTGGGGACCAAGGAATGGAATTCCCATGTTCATGGAACTTCCATTCCCACCATTGATAACAAAATCAAATGGTGGATGTGGAGTGATATATCAATTTAGCTTAAAATGTAGGGGTCCCCTCACGGATTCCCATGGCATAAGATTCCATGCAACCAAACACACCCTAAGGTCTTTCCGAGTTCCTTTCAAACATCAGAATATGAAATTGACTTCTGAGGAGCAGATTATCAGTGAACGCTTCTTGGGGCTTTCGGTGGTCCCATTGAATTCTTATCTTACTGACGTGGTGAGGTGCAGTGGCCTATATGTCATGAATAAGACTGAAAAGGCTTTGTTGACTGTGAGGCAAGTTGTAGAGATCGTTGCCCGTGTTGTCGGTGATGGAGTGATCGTTGATCGGAAAGTGAGCTATGATGTTACGGATCTTGA
The DNA here is from genome assembly GCA_963556465.1 of Berberis vulgaris. Lineage (NCBI taxonomy): Eukaryota > Viridiplantae > Streptophyta > Magnoliopsida > Ranunculales > Berberidaceae > Berberis > Berberis vulgaris. The sequence continues at coordinate 12,869,660 of OY747136.1, read as the reverse complement.
TGCTCCTATTGGTACTGCTACCGGTCCTTCTAGAAAGAGGAAAGTGGCGAGGCCGATTAGTCTGTCGAAGCGGTTGTTTCTATCTTCCGATCGTGTGCCGAAGAAGAAATGACTTGTTGATTTTGTGCGTCGCATACTATTTATTCAGATTCTATGGACATAGATCATTCGATGGAGGACCGCTGCTCTCTGCAGAAGGCGGAAGAGTTGAGGTTGGCTCTGAAAACAAGTGAGAAACATACCGTCTGTCCCTTGGATGATGGCGAAAATAGGCTTATCTCTACGTATGGTGGTCTTGACATAGGGTCTTCGGCCTTTGGATGACAAGATGCTCCAGTTGGTTGTTGTTCAATCTGAAGAACTTGACAGTCTAGGTCTGGCCTCTGAGTTGCAGTCTCGCCTTCCTCTTTCCCCTCTTGCTGACGGAGGGATGGAGGTTCCTCTGTCTGCAACCTACTTGAATCCTTCGGCTGTTATTCGCTCTGGCTCTGTCGAGCGACGATATGGTGATGGAGGTTCTCATGTTGTTTCCTCGTTTTCTTCAGCCATGGATGGTGGTGGTTCCTCCATACTACCCGATCCTCGTGTTCTTCATTCGCGAATCAATTGGAAGGAACCTACTTCTGAGGAGATCTGAGTTAAATCGGATGGAAAGTTATGTTGGTTTTCTAGTTTTGGTGTACGGGATGGTGCATGTAAGTTGATAAATGAATGGCACAGGTGGTCGGTAGAGAGGCCCCTTATGTCTGTGCTGAATCTGGACCTTCACCTTGAGGATCGTGTTAGACTCGTAATGTAGGGGATGACTCATTTCGCCTATGTAGGAGTGACGGGCTTGAGTCGTCAGCTCAATCATAGTCTTATGATTTCTTTGGAAAGGAAGTTTCCGTACTTGTCTTGGTGTTCTCCCATGTTCTTCACTAGTATGATGCGTTAAAAGTGCGATGTTTTGAACGAACCAAGGCAGCTAAAGTTTCTCGGGCATCGCTGGCCGGGGTGGAAGGTGCACGAGATCGATCTGTGGCAGCGCTCAAATCTCCAAGAGTTGACCTGGAAGGCATCCGCACACATTTACTTGATGTGGAGAATGAACTTTCTACCAACGAGGCGCTCCATGATGAGATCGTGCGGGTCATGTTAGAGCATTCTGCAAATCGCGATATTGCTGAGAAAAGGGTGGAACAATTGTTGTCTTCGCTTGACGAGGCAAGGTTGTTTCTTCTACGAAACTTTCTACTTCCGAGGGCCAACTTATCGTTGTAAGAAGTGTGGTTGCTTCTGTTAAGGATAGACTTCATGTTATGGAGGTGGCAGACTAGCAACGCGTTGTTGATGGTCAGCTTGAGCTTTTGGATTATATCGAGGGTCTTGGTGTCAATTTGACCCAGTATCGTCCTCTGGTGCATCAGTCTTTTGAGGACGTGGAAGATGTCGTTTGAGATCCTCCTCTTGAAGAACAAGTCCCTGTTGTTGATCCGGCTCCTGCGGGTGATGATATCTAGGATGTAATAAATGTTTCCCCTTAATATTTCATTATTGCTTTTGTAATTGAACGGATTTTGAATGAATGGAATTAGTTTTTTTATCGTCTTTGTTCACTTGTCGTTGTTTTGCACTTTGTATCTGATGTTTCATGGATGTTTGTAGTACCCTTTCGATGGGTTTGATTTTTCCCATGCTTTAGTGCGCATGCCTCGATCTTGTACTTGTTGTTTCTGAATTGTTGTGGAAGGCTGCTTTTGTTGCGTATTTTCTCATTTGAATTATTTGCCTAATATCTTGCTTTGCTAGCTTGCATGATACAAAGTTGCTTCTTTCAATTGGCTTGTCTGTTCAAGGTGCAACGCTCTAGTTGATTCAAAGTCGTTTCACTTGGTTGAAACTCTTACTTCGTTAACTCAATTCTTCGATCAATTAGAAGTTTTTGTCTTTCTCTCTGAATCGGGCGTCCAACTTTTGCTTCGTTTTGTGCAACACCCTGGTCGACTCGAAGTCATTTCCTTTTAGGTGATTCATTTGTCCAACTTTTCCTTCGTTAACTCGACACCTCGGTCGATTCGAAGTTGTTGTTTAGTTTGACTCGGATGTCCAACTTTTGCTTCATTTTGTTCAACACTCTGGTCTACTCGAAGTCATTTTCAGTTGACTCGTTCATCCAACATTTACTTCGTTAACTCGACACCTCGGTCAATTTGAAGTTTTTGTTTATTTTGACTCGGGTTTCCAACTTTTGCTTCTTTGGTTGATCAGACCAGAAGCTTATCATGAATTCTTGACTTGCATCTTGATTCTTTGTGGGCTTTTGTGCCCATTGTTTTATGAAACTTTGCTACGAAGTTGTTTTGCTTTTGTGAGACGTTGATTCCATAAATGAAACTTTATTGAATTTTTTGACTTTTTCAGTAGTCGTTCTTCTAGAATGGCTCCATTAAATCGTGGAACGTTTCTTTTTTTTTTTCCTTCGTTGCTAATTGTTTACTATTGCGTTGGCGTTCGTGCCTCTGCTACTCCTTCTAATTTATGACATTATTTGCTCATGTGATTGTTGCTCCCCGTTTGGCCCTGCCTCTTGTGCCCGGTAGTTTGCTAGTTCCTTTGCGATTGATTTTGGCCGAATTTATCTCTACTGTTGAGGTCTTTTGAGTGTTGGCCTTTCGATATAGGTCTGTTCGGGTGGGAGGTGCTTATTTCCCAAGGCAAATGCTTTGTAGGGCATATATTAATTCCCTTGATCATTCTTTTGATCTAGTGGCGGTAGTGTCCACTTTATCCTTGCCTTTGAACTGCTTATTTGATGTGCCAACAAACTTGTCTAGTCGCCCTCTTTGGATCCAATGTTCGATTTCTTCTTTTAATTTGTAGCAGTCCACGGTATCATGCCCGTGATCCTTGTGGAAAGAACAATACCATCTCTTTTCTTGTCCTTCCGGGTCTCATTTCATTCTTGTTGGTGAGTTGACATTTTCTCAGTTGTATTTTAAGATGTCGGTTCGGTTTGCTTTTAGGGCTGTGTATGATTTATACTCCTTTCTCATTATGCTGGTTATTCTCTCATGATTGGGTTGTGTCGACTATGATTTCTTGGATTGTTGGTTGGATTCTTTGCGCTCGTCACCTCGATGTTTCTTTAAATGATTGTTGTCCTCCTGTGATACGCTATCTCGTCTTCTTTCATCTTTTCTTTCTTGTTTTATCGAATGGTTCTTCTTCTCCTGGTCATTATTTCTTCTCGCTGCTTTCATTTCCTCGAGGGAAATATGTTTTTGTGCTATTTTCAGCAGGACCGCCATACCTTTTGGAGGTTCCTAGTTAAGGGCATCGAAAAATGTACCATTCTTCAATTCTGCAACGAAAGTTGCAGTGGTTGTGTCATCGCTGCATCCATCAATCATTGTTAGTTCGTTGGTGAAATGAGTAAAATATTTCTGTATTGTTTCGTCTGGGTTTTGTCAGTTATGTAGAAGGTAATAGGCTCCTTTCCTCATCCGTTGGCTCCCAATGAATTTGGCAATGAAAGCGGTGGCTAAGGCCTGGAAAGAATCTATTGACCTTCGTGGTAAGCTATTGAACCAGTTCATTGATGTGGAAGTGAGGCTGGTTGGGAACATTCTGCACAAGATCGACTCCGTGGTTTCTTTTAGGGCCATCATATGGTGAAAGTGTCTTAGGTGATCAGTCGGGTCGGTAGTGCCATCATACACTTCGAACTTTGGCGGAGTGAACTTATTTGGCATTGCCTTCTTCATGAGTTCGTCAGAGAATGATGGCATGGCCAATTCGTATAATACGTTGGGACCCGAGACTCTAATCCTGAAAGGTATCTCAGCAATTGTTTCGCTGCACAACGAAGTTTTGTCTCGGTTGAGTTCACTGCTCTCAACATTTCCCTATTGGGGTTCCGCTAAAACTTTGTCGCACCCTTGAGTTTGGATAGTGTAGTTTTGCTGAGGTAGTGCAGGAGTAGGATCGGCTGGCTGAACGCATTCGATTTTCTCCAGCATCTCCGTCATGTATTTCATCTGGGCCATTAGCGAGTCCACCCGAGGGTATGCGGCAGCGCTGACGGTCGTCTGGGCTTTTTGAACTATTGCATGTAGTGGATCCTCGTTTTCGGGTGCTAATGGTTCGGTGATCCAGATTGTGTCTTTTTTCTCCGGTTGTTAGTGGTGCATTAGAAAAAGAGTTGTCGTGATCTGGGATCTGCATCATTTTATTTGATGGTTTGTTGGCCCTTTGTCGAGTTGTGATGAATCTTTATCACTGTGTGTTCTGTAAAGAGGAAACTTGTCGTTTCCCACAGACGACCCCAAACTGATGCGTCCAAAAATCGTCCTCTTATGAGTTTGGCCTGCAAAACTATTGTTAGATTGCCAAAGACCACTTTTTTTGTGGCTGAAGGCACTCCGATGCTTAAGTCAGTAACTCTATTGGAAAAAGGAAGTAAATCTTGACAAAACTCAGTTAAAGTTGCATACCTTTGTCGAAAGTTCCCTTTACCTTTTATAATGGTCGTAGTTAACTCTCTGCGTGACTTAAGCATGTGAGGCGCAACAGAAGGAGATGTTTCTGTAGCAGTCTTCTCCTTAATGGAGATGTGTCTGTGGAGGCGTATGTCCCTCCACTACTCTTTCTTGGTGCAACATTTTTCTTCTTAATGAGCGAATGTGTGATGGCCTTGGATTTGGGCTTTGATTCGTCTAGGTCTGGACTAGAATCCCGTCTGCTCTTCCTTAGAGGTGGATCAATTCCGGGCCTCTATAATTGTCCTTAATCCTTTTGGATTTTATGAGCTGGCACAATGGAATGGGCATTGTATTCTCGTGATAAAACTTTATGCCACGTGTACGGTCGCGATAATTGGTCCATTTTGATGTATCATCAACCTGCATCTCGTGTTGACCATTTCATTACACACCAGCATCTCTTCAACTCTTGCAAGTTGTGCATCTGCTTGAGATCGTTGCGCTAAAGAGATAAACTTCATCTCTTCAATATTTAACAACTTTACCCGATCTTCTTTGTCTTTTGTCTTCATTTCTATCCTTAGTGAATCTAGAATATGTCTCCTCTTGGACTCATGGTCCACAACACTATTGAGCTGCGCAATAACTTCATTCATTTGAGAGGTGATCTCAGCTTGTGTCTTTGCTATGTTCTCTTGCATTCTTTCCAACTTTAGCCACATTATTACTATTCTAAACTGATTGTCATGCTTCCTTTGTACTTTTTTCCCAAGACGGTATTGATTTTACTCAAAATTCTTGTCGCCTAAAACTCCAAGCAAATACTTTTTTTTTTGTTCCATTCTTATCAATTTATTTGCAAAATTCTAAGAAAAATACAAGTAAAGTGGTTCATAAGGGTTATGGTCGCCAAGTTAAAAGGATTCAAGCTCAAATTTTCAAAAACACTTTAGAAAACCAAATAAAATAAAGAATGGAGGAAAAAAAATGAGAAATGGTAAAACTAAGATTTGGAGAAAGGGAGATGATATATTATTTTTAAACAAAATTTGATTTAAACTTGAGGATGAAAATTACTAAACAAATTTAACGAAATAAATGAAATGTCTCAAGGATTGGATAATCCACCTCTTAGCCTTGTAGATATTAAAATTTTAGCACTTTTTAATATTTTTTAACACTTGCATAAATTCCTTTAATTTTTAATTCAAGGCCAATGCTCAAAAGATCTATGATAGAATTTTACTTACCTCTTTCGATGATAAAATAAACTCTTTGACAATTATAGTTTCCAAGTCATTATCCTCATTTCGCATAATCATTTATTTTCCATCTTTCGATTTGACAACTTTGATTCATTGTTTGACTCCCGGATTGGTAGAAATTATACACGTTTTATTATTTTAATTTTTTTGTTAAAAAAATCTCTACATCACTCAAGTAGGTTTCATCTTCTCTCATATAGGAGAAAGATTTAGCCTACCATTGTCATTGTGATGAATTAATCTAATAGTAGAACTAGGAAAATAGAAGGAAGTAAACTAATTAAATTGAAAAATAAACTAATGCATAAAGAAAATACCAACTTTCATTGAATTCAAAACTAAAAACTTACATGTAATAAACTTGACTTGAACAAAAGCTTCAAAGAAAGACAAACTAATCTAAGTTATGCTAGAGATTAGAGATGTATGAGATGTATTTTTTGTCCCAAGAGTTTGAGAGCTTATTTATCATGTTCTCCTCCAAAGATAGAAATGGTAAAAAAAAAAACAACTCACAAATCCATTGATTATACTCCAAATCATATCACATAAAATCAAGGGAGTCATAATTAGGGATAGATACATCAAGAAAGTCACAATTAAGGATAGATTTGCAAATGTGTGCATTGTGAGACAAAACTCAATATGTTTTTTTTTATTTGAAACAATATGTTTTGAATTGTTTTAAATTGATACTTTATTTATCTTGATGATTGCATGCTCCATACTTGAAGTTCTTATCTTGAAACTTGTCACATGTCTCCATCACAAATCATCACTACTTGGAATCAAATCTTGACTTCCATAATATGGTCTTGAAATGAAACTCTTGATCCACATATGCCATGAACATACCCTATTGCCTCGAATTTCGTACTTTTATTTGATTTCATAATTTCTCCAATTATTCCTTATCATGCCAATTTATGGTAGAATTGTCTCAAATTTCATACATTTCTCGATTTCCTGAAAAAATTATGACAATAATCAAATTCAAGACAAATATCGGCATTGAATTACTTTTAAGCACAACTAGAGACAAATAAAGAGCTAAATGGAGACGTAAAAATCTATATTTTGGGTGATTGTCAGACATATCAGTTCTTCATCACCAACAACAAATTCTACTTCTTCACTATCATAATCTAGCCCCGTCGTACCAACTTCTTCAATTGACAAGTCAATCCCAGCTTCAGATGTCGACCTTTTGCTCCCACTAGCTAGTTGTAGAAGATGAAGTATTGGATTCAAAAGGCACATTTTTGCCAGCTCTGGAAGCATTCCTTGAACTATTAGTTGTGAAATTGTTTCATGATTACACCACCAACTCTGGATAGACACCTTGGAATTGGATCTTGTGACTGTTTGCATTTTATTACAGATATATTAGTACAACTACTCAAGTATAGTAGAATGTAGAACTAATTAATTATTAAGAACTTATCCGATCGTGATGATTGGATTCACCAGGGTTTAGTAAGTCCACTTTAGCGATGATGTTTGTCCACTTGCCCATTACCTTCTTTAGTTTTGGGAATCAATTATCTAAAGATTTTAGATCTCTATGGTCGTATCGATCAGGAATACACTAATTGTAACAAATCACTAGGTTTTTATGCCCGTATCGGTCAGGAATGCACTGGTTGTAACTATATGCAACTTGCTCCCATAGTGTTTCCTTATCTAGATCAACAAGATCTTACGATGTTTGATAAACACCCAAGATATCGATTTTTACACCCCTAAATAAACAACTGTTAAGTCCAATAAAAATATCTCACTATGATCCAATAAAAATATCTCATTACGTGTATTTTGTGCATTTTGTAGGAATTCAAGTACAAATCTCAAATCATGCACAAAGTGGCACAATAAGGCTAAATTCAACAACTAGAAGACCCAATGGGAGTTCACGTGCATTCATAAAAGACTAAAGAATTTCAATCCCAAGACCCATGAAGTCAAGTCCACAAAGCATCAACAACGACGAATTTCGAGAAAATCAACATGAAGATTTGGATGTCCACATGGCCAACTTTATCATAAAAAAATCTCTACAAGACATGTTTCCTTATTTAACTCCAACACCATTCCTTGTTTCACTCAACCATGTTTCCTTGTTTCATTCAACCATGTTTCCTTGTTTAATTCAAACCATGTTTCCTTGTTTCACTCAACCATGTTTCCTTATTTCACTCAAACCCTTTTTACTTATACAACCCTCATACATGGAGTTCATAAAGAGTTTTTTTTCCTTGTTAGTCTTAGAGAGTTTTTTTTTTTTTTTTTGTAGTTCTTGGCTTTATATTTTTGCTTGATAGAAAAGTGCATGTACTACATTTTAATTTTTCCATTGAAGAAATAAGTTTATCTTTGTTTCTCTTTTTCAATTATTTCTCTTTCTCCTTTAACTTTTAGTTTATTTTCACCATCCATTATTTTACTCTTCTCTTTATTCTTTAAATTGAAAATTAGATTTGTCTTCTAATCCAAGTGAAGTAGTCGATAACCCCTATTTTCACTATGCATTGTTGAAGTGTATTGCAGGTTGAAAGAAAAAATAAACAAAAATAATAGTTATTTCTTTGATTGATGTCGAAAATCATGCAACGACTTTAATGTCGATTTTTGGCATCAATCTTTATGTAAATGAATGACAAAAAGTTGCATTTTTTTTGTAAATAAATATGTTCCTTTTTTCTATTCATAGTCAGCTCATCATTGTCCATGTCTCGTTTACGAGATGTGGCTGACCCTTGCCCTTTTATGGAATTTGGGTTTTCCCGATTTTGGAGATAAGGATTATAAGTTTGAGAACTTTTGAAAAATGGACTCGGAACTTGAGGATTTTGATTATAGAAGGATTGACTTTGATGATTTTAGCGAAAATGAGTTGGGATGGCGGACTTTGGAAATAAAATGATTTGTGGTTGTTGGAAATTGGAAATTGGATGTAAGTGATAGTTGTTGGTGTGGATGAGGTTGAAAAGGTTGGGACATATATTGAGATTGTTGAAAAGATTGGGGTTGGAAATTATCTAGATATGATGCCATGTTTTGAGAATACGAGTTTGAAATTTGAGTTGAGGAATAATTTCTATTAAAAATGGATTTGAAATTGGTGAATCAGTATCCGTTTCATCTCAAAAGAATTCCTAAGGTTTGATGGGGAATCTTCACCCACCCCCCACATTCAAATTAGGGATGTGAGATTGATCATCCATGATAAACAATTTTAAAAATCAAATATATATTGCAAGGAAATAAAGAGATAAACTAATATGCAATTATAAACATTTGGATATTATAATAAAATAGTTTCGAAATTTTCGAAGGATCTAAGAAAAGTTTGTAAATGTGGAAATCTATAGGGAAACTAGCTAAAAATTATACTACAGCTAGAAAAATATAAACTAGTGGTATGCTTGAAAGAAATTAAAATTTAAACTATACTAGTGCTTGAAAAGAAATTATACTATTGATAAGGTCAAAAGAAATTGAAATTTAAACTATTCCTATGCTTGAAAGAAATAAATTGAAACTAATGCTTGAAAAAAAATTGAGACTAATGGTTGAAATTATGCTTTAAAATTGGAGAAGAAGAGATGGATGTGTTGTGAAGAATATGTGTAACAACCATATGGTATTTAAAGAGGGGGGAGGGGAGAGCAATCAAATTTCTCACCCACAAAATATGGTCATTCTGGCCAGTTAGAGCAATCAATCTCACACGACTATATGCTACATTGGAGCTCCACGCTCTTAGCATGAGTGCGGTGTCAGAAAAGGGTAGGCATTGGACAATGAACACCTGTATAATGAGCAACCCAAACATAAACAAAAAAAAAGACCTATTAGGTGACTTTTGAGTTGTATCTTTAGTACATGCTCAAGTAGCAAAACATAGAAATGCTTGTTGGAGATGCTCTAAAGAGAATTCACTAGAAGAGTTGGTGATAACTTGAAGGCAAAAACTATTTGACACCACATGTTTTACTGTCCCACACCGCCAAACCATTTTTCTTTCCCACACCACCACCTCTCTTCCACACAACCAATAAAAGCAACCTAAATTAATCTTTTACCCTCCTAAATTCAAACCTATGAAAGACTCCCTCTCCCTCTCCCCTCCCAAATTCATCTTCTTTACTCGTCTAAGACGCTCTCTCTCCTCCCCCCCAATTCATCTTCTTCCCTCGACTGAATCTCCAGCTCCCACAATCGTCACTCTCTCCCCTTATTCTCTCTCGTTCCACTTCCACTCGACTCACCCCAAATGGTCCATCGTCCATCTCATTACCGTCACTCTTTCCCCCGCTATCTCAATAGGTTTCCCACTATCTGAAAGGCTTCCTGTGCAATTTCTCCACGAAGGACTGTGTGCGATTTTGTCTGGCATTAGGTGTGCGATTTGGGGTCATTCAATGAAACCCACATTGTCAGGCAATTTTTAACTCTAAATGAAACCCTAAATTGAACTTGAAATCGAACTCATACCATGTGCGATTAGGGAACTCCCAACATTGTAAATTATTATTTAGTTTTTTTAAGTATTATTAAATACCCTAAATTGTCAGGTAATTTTGCAATGTAAATTATTTAATTTTTCAACGATTATTTATGTAAGTTTTTTTTAATTGTTTAGTATGACAAAAACGACCAAAGACGTTGTGTCTTCTTTGGTTGGTGGTAGTGATGGTGGTGGGGATGATCCAGTTGATAGACGGCCAATGACGGTGTCTAACCTGAAAGTGATTGCAGAAAACTGTAAAGAAAATATGGAAGAGAGAAAAAAGAAAGAATGTAAGAATAGAGGGAGAAAAAAGCAAAGAAGAAGATGAGAGATGATGAAATGAGGAGTAATTTGACAAACACAAAAGAAGCAACGAGACTTCTAATCGTATCACAAAGTGAAGCCCAATTACAATGTGAAAGAAGTGGGGTTGGTGAGGGTGTTGAACACGAGGGTGAGGGTGTTGGACATGAGAGTGAGGAGTTAGAGGATTTAGAGGTGGGTGAGGAGTTACTGGAGGGGTACTAGGTGGCTGGTAATTATGAGGAACCAGTTATTTCTGTTGAACCTGGCTCTAATGAAGATGAAAAAGATGTAAATGTTTCGCATCCTGGGGGTCCCAATGATGGCTTCATATTAGAGGATTACTATGGCCATGTGTCTTGCTCCATTTAGGATGGTGACGAGATAATTATTATATTTTCTAGTTTTTAAAAGATCTAAAATTATTTATTTTTATATTATTTAAACATTGAATTAATTTTTGTTATTTAGGAACAAGGCGAATTGAGATGTCGGCATCAATGTAAAAACTTTGTAGTATGACAGTTGAGAGAGTGGAAAGAAATAAAGACAATGGTGTATAATAGCGGTCTCCATCCCTTGATCGACTATTGTAAGGATCATGTCGATAAGGTGATCATTTGTACTTTCGTGGAGGGTTGGCAACCTGAGACCAACACTTTTCGCCCCCGTTTTGGAGAGATGACCATCACCATCGACGACGTCTATAACATAACTCAGTTGTCAATCATTGGTAAGCCAGTTATTATGAAAAAAACTAAAATGAAGACAGAGGAATGTGGAAAAGTGTTGGTTAATGGTTTTGGCATTATAAGACTGAAACATAGAAGCATGTCCAGAAAAATTTTGTTTTTGTGGAGATGAAATTTATTTAGGACAATTGTTGTGGAAAAACAAGGGCAACTGATTCTTTTCAAAATAAACAAGTTGGTAGGAGTTACTTGTTATATCTCCTCGGCATGACAATATTTGTCGATAAGACTAGAACAAAGGTTCATACTGAATATTTGAAGTTGTTGATGAAGGTGGATGATGTTGGAAAATTGCCTTGGGGCGTGAAAACTTTGGCGTTCTTGTATCATTAATTGGGTTGTGCAAGCAGAGGGGGGTACCAAGCAAATATTTGGATATTTGCCTTTTTGGAGGTATATGTAGATTTTGTTATTTAGTTAATTACACTGTAATTGTTTAAGATATTTTAATAAATAATTTTCTTTTTTTTGTTGATAAGGTTGTATATGCGATCATTTTAGGTTTTGGGGTAACGTGAATATTTTGTAGAATGACACTCTCCCCACCATGGCAAAGTGGGAATGCCCCCAATGTGTAGGGGTTGTAAATGAAGAAATCATCACTCTTAGGGAGCATCTCAACGTCTTGTCTTTTGAAGAGGTAAAATTGCGTCATTAAGTAAAATATTGATCTCATTTTTCTATCTCATTGATTGATTTTATTTTTCATAGGACAATTTAATAAGTTTCATGTATGTATGGTAAGGTAATTTGCGATTCTTATATGAAATCCAAGCAAAATACTCTCCTTTATAGCATCACATGGTTCCATGGTTGTTTAACATGCCTCGACTTCGAAGAACCCTATCACCCCGATAGAGTGATGAGACATATGGGAAAGGTACATGTCATTTCAAATCCACATTTTCGAGCCAAAGTGAAGAATAGAGTGGGATCTGGCAAGAACTACTCGGTGAAACATGAGATATTATCGTTGTTTGCTTAAACTTGGCATAATCATCTATTGTCAAGTGACAACCAAGGTGAACCAGTGAAGCTTCCATGGGATTGCAACAAGGACTACTTGAAGTGGTTTCATGTCATTAGCTATCTTTTCGTCCAACCACCAAGGAATAGGAGAATTCATCCCCTAAGAAGATAAATATTTCTATCGAACAATAGGGTAATTAAACTTTGTTTGAACAAATTTGCAAATTCTTTTCCTTGATATTTTTTCATGGCTTTTACTAAGATCAAATGTTTCCTTGCAGAACAAGGCGGTTGATGAGGCTCTTAAGTTGCTCGATGCCTCTATTGATGAAACAGGAATGTTGACAAAGTTTTGTTACTCTTGAGGCAAAAAAAAGTATGTGATTTGCTACACGGAATGTTTGTGCTTGTGACCTAGGACGATATAGAGGAAGATCAAGTTGAACAACAAGTGAATGCTACATGTGATGGGAAATTGGTGGCGGAGGAAGTGAGGTTAGAACAAAAAAGAGGTATGAACAAAGAAAGCAATCTTGATGTTTGATTCTTGTAGGTGTTCAAATTTAGATGTAATGGAGTTTAGATTATTATGTACATTTTTTTGGATGTAATATCAAACTGATGAAACAAAAAATTTTGACATTTCCTCCATTTGTTTGGTTTGCATTTCTTCACATTCTTATGTAATTTTTTTTTATGTAATGTTTAACTAATGTAATGTCCAATTATGCACTAGGTAGTCATATAAACCCAAAGGTTTACAAGGCATTTGCATGCCCTCCTATTTCAGACCCTAGAACTTTTGTTGTTCTGAACTCAAATAAATTATCAGATGACACAAAGTTATGGTCTAACAACGAAACCTCTTATCCTGATTCCAAAAGTTATGGTGGATTCTATCTCTAAACTTTATTGAAAAACTATAGAAATGACAAAACTAAAAAACAAATAAGACAAAAAAATTGAAAAATGGACGGTCCATATTTTGCACCCAACGCAGAGGATCTTGCAACCAGAAGACATGCATTCGCATAGCATCGTGCGAATGAAAATTTTCCATTCACATAGGATCTCACAAATGCAGGTCTTCCTGTTCGCATGATCATTTGCATTTGGGGAAAAACTGGACTCTGTCCAATTTTTGAATTTTGTGTATGCAACTTTTTTTTTTAACATTTTGTAATTTCTATGGTTTTGCAACAATGTTTAGAGATATAATCCACCCTCCAAACTCATTTGTGACATTCCCTTCCAATAATAGAGAAAGTTTTAATGGGAATGTCAAAAAATAGTTTAGAAGGTGGATTCTATCTCTAAACTTTGTTGGAAGACCATAGAAATTACACAAATTAAAAAACAATTTTAAGACAATTTAAAAAAAAAAAACAGATAGAGTCCAGATTTTGCACCCAATGGAAAGGATCCTGCGACCAGAATACCTGCATTCGCATAGGATCATTCGAACGAGAATTTTCCATTCGCATAGAATCATGCGAATCCAAATCTCCTATTCGCATGATCCTCCGCGTTAGGGGAAAAACTGTGTCCAATTTTTAATTTTTTGTGTATGTAATCTTTTGTAACTTTTTTGTAATTTCTATGGTTTTTCAATAATGTTTAGAGATAGAATCCACCCTCCAAACTCATTTGTGATATTCCCTTCCAATAATGGAGAAGTTCTTAATGAAAATGTCAAAAAGTAGTTTAGAAAGTGGATTCTACCTCTAAACATTGTTGCAAAACCATAGAAATTACAAAAAGTTAAAAAAAAAATTACATACATAAAAACCTCAAAAATTGGACAGGGTCCAGTTTTCCCCTAACGCAAAGGTTCATGCGAACAGGAGACATGCACTCGCATGATTCTATCATCATCATCATCATCATCAAAGCCCATTCCCGAGATTTTCGGGGTCGGCTACATGGATTTTGGTTCTCCAAGCAATGCGATCTTCCCACATTTCCTCGCCTAATCCAAGCTCAATGATATCTTCATTCACCGTCTTCATCCAAGTTTTCAACGGTTGTCCCCTCCGTCTACACCTTCCATTAACTTGCCAATCTAAACATTTTCTAATTGGCGCCGTGCTTGGTCTCCTCCGCACATGACCAAACCAAGTTAAACGTCTTTCTCTAATTTTTTCCTCTATGGGCGCTACACCTAAGTATTTCCTAATTCTTTCATTTCTAATTTTATCCTTACGAGTTTTACCACACATCCACCTTAACATACGCATTTCTGCTACTACCATCCTATGCGTATGTTGTCCCGTAGTAGCCCAACATTCTGAACCGTATAGCATGGCTGGTCGAACAATTGTCTTATAGCATTTCCCTTTTAGCCTTGCAGGCATCCTTCTATCGCATAATACTCCTGACGCCATTCTCCATTTCAACCAACCAGCTTTAATCCTATGGTCTACATCTTCTCCAATAGCCCCATTCTTTTGAATTATAGATCCTAGATATCGAAAAGCCTCACACTCTGGGACCTCAACACCTTCGATCTCAATTGCATTACTTCTCCCTCTTGGTTCACACCCAAAGTTGCACACTAGATACTCCGTCTTCGAACGGCTAATTCTAAAACCTTTACTCTCTAAAGCCTCCCGCCACTTAACTAATTTCTGACCTAAACCTGCACTAGTCTCATCCATTAAGACAATATCATCTGCAAATAACATGCACCAAGGTACATCTTCTTGCAGATGTCTCGTCAACTCATCCATGACCAAAGCAAAGAGATATGGACTTAACGCCGACCCTTGATGTAGTCCTACTGACACTGGAAATTCACTAGACATCCCACCTACTGAGCGAACACTTGTTACAACCCCTTCATACATATCCTTAATGATATCGACATAACATTGAGACACTTTCTTCCTTTCAAGCACCCACCAAATTAACTCCCTAGGGACCCTATCATATGCTTCTCCAGATCAATAAAAACCATATGCAAACTCTTACGTGCCTCTCGATATTTTTCTATAGTTTGCCTAAGTAGGAAGATGGCCTCCGTAGTAGACCTACCCGGCATAATCCAAATTGATTCTCCGAAACCGTGGTTAAACTCCTAAGTCTTTGTTCTATAACTCTCTCCCAAAGTTTCATCGTATGGCTCATAAGCTTTATCCCTCTATAGTTCGAGCAATTCTGGATATCCCCTTTGTTCTTATGAATTGGTACCACAATGCTATGTCTCCATGAATCTGGCATTTTTCTAGTTTCCAAAATCCTATTAAAGAGCTTAGTGAGCCATTGAATCCCAACTTCTCCCAGACATTTCCATGCTTCAATTGGGATATCATCCGGTCCAACGGCCTTCCCTGTCTTCATTCTTTTTAAAGCTTCTCTCACTTCTGTGGCACTAACTCTGCGATGGAACACGCGATCTCTCCCTTCCTGTGAAGCATACCCCTCCAAGTTTAACTCCCCTACATGTGTTCCATTGAGTAGGTTCCAAAAGTAATCCTTCCATCTATCTAAAATAGCTTTATCCTGCATTAAAACTCTTCCATCCTCATGCTTAACACACTTAATATGACTCAAGTCCCTAGTCTTTCGTTCTCTAGCTTTAGCTATCTTGAAAATATCCTTCTCCCCTTCCTTCGTACCTAGCCTATTATAAAGAGCATCATACGCTCTCTTCTTAGCTTCCCCTACTGCTCTACTACTCAACTTCTTAGCCTGCTTATAAAGCTCATAAGACTCTAGGCACCTATCTTTTTGCCACACCCTAAAGCATCTTTTCTTTTCCGCAATGGTTTGTTGCACATCCGCGTTCCACCACCATGTCTCCTTACCATAGAAACCTCCTCTTTTGGCCTGTCCTAACTCTTCCTTCGCACATCTTCTGATTCGGTTTGCCAAATGTTCAAAAAGATCCGCGCTACTAGTCCAATCCTTTGCTTCTAGATTCTCCCAACCCTCTGAAACTGACTGGCCACCCAAAATCCTCTTTCTAAATCTTTGGCACACATCTCCCTGTAAGGTCCACCACTTAATTCTCGGTCTAACCTGTTCTATAGCAATACGACCCCTACTCTTAAGACAAAAATCGAGAACTAACAGCCTATGTTGGTTTGTCAGACACTCCCCTGGTATAACCTTACAATTTTTACACCTACCTAAATCGTGTCTCTTCACAAGAAAATAATCAATTTGACTTCTATTACGCCCACTCGCAAAGGTCACCAAGTGATCTTCCCTCTTCTTATAAAAAGTATTTACGATCCCAAAATCCTGAGCTAAAGCAAAATCTAGAATAGAAATCCCCGCAGTGTTTCGATCCCCAAAGCCTTGACCTCCATGTACCCTCTCATACCCAACTCTATCCTTACCGACATGGCCATTCAAATCTCCGCCTAGGAAAACCCTATCGGAAGAGGGAATTCCAAGAACTAACTCCTCTAAAGAGTCCCAAAAATCCTTCTTAGTCTCCTCGTCCAAACCCACTTGGGGTGCATACACACTAATAACATGCACTATCTCTAGTTCTAAAGCTAATTTAATACTTATGATTCTATCCCCAAACCTCCTAACGTCGACTACTGCATCCTTAAAAACTTTATCTACCACTATTCCCACCCCGTTCCTAGTGCCATCTTTACCAGAATAGAAGAGCTTGAACCCTCCTCCTAAATCTTTAGCCTTGTTCCCCTTCCATTTTGTCTCTTGAAGACAAACTATGTTTACTTTCCTCCTACGCGGGGCATCCACTAATTCTATTGTCTTTCCCGTCAAGGTTCCTATATTCCAAGAGGCTAATCTAATCATTCTATATCTAGCTCTAACCTGGACTAGCTTCTTTACTCGCCCCCGTCCAGAATGGTGCGAGAACCCTTGCCTATTTAACACTACAGCCGGGCGCCGCTGCAGCGCGCTTTGCTCATTTGTCACTACACCCGAGCGTAGGTGCAGCGCGTCGCTTATAGCGGGGGACGCCCTATCCTTCTGCATTAATCTTTTTGAACCAATATCCATGAAAAAGGATGTGATGAATTTTTTACGGTTGGCTATCACAAGCCTAACACCAACCCTCCTCCTTTATGCGAATGGAAAATTCTCATTTGCATGATCCTATGCGAATGTAGGTATTTTGGTAGTAGGATCATCTGCGTTTTGGTGTATTTTAGTAATTTGGTTACTTGCGCAAGATTTTATGCGACTCCAATTTTTTTTTTTTTTTTTGCAAATAGCCTTGCGAATGTGTCCTGTTTCAATGTTTCATCGAAATATTTTTCGTGTTACCTCAAAAAAAAAATATTCCTTTGATGTTGCTTGGGTTGCTGTTATTATATGTCTGCAATCCAATGAAGAATGCTCATTGTTACATCAAAGAATGTGAATACATCATAAATAATATGGGTATTCATTTCAAATAATGGGATGTAAATTATATATTTTTATTGACATTTAATGATCACAATTGTACAAGTCATCAATAAATACAACAGCAGTAACTTTTCTAACAATTAGATCATCCTATGTCACTAAAACAAAAACTGATTTTCGTGTCAGTATATTGGTTTACATGCCAGTTCAATATGTACAACAAAAAGTGCATGTGTGCATCAATCCAATATGACAATGACCTCGTCCTAGTTATTGATTTTCTTAGCATTCTTGGCATTGTACTTCCTCAACACCATGTCACCAATGTGATGCCTATTTTCTCTCGAACTCAACAGTGACATTATTTCATTTTTCTTCTGTACTTGATCTACACGAATCTGATAAAGAATCTATAAACTCATGCCACCCCTCATTATCTTTAAAAAAAAATTGCAATTCTTCTCAACATTTGTATTTATGTGTCACGTGCACAACAATCACTTTGCTCTGGGCAAGACTTGCTCAATCGCCTTTATCAAACTCAATTCTCTATCAGTGACAAACACAGTTGGCAACTTCTCTGGCTAAAAAATCCCAAGTAGTTTTTTCAGTGTCCAGGCACACGACTATTCCTTTTCATAAAACATAAAACAATATGCAACATTGAAAGTCTTGCCAGTCGACGTGATACCTACAATTTCAAACAATGACCTCTGATAACAAATGATTTTATAAGTGCAATCCATAAGTATAACTGATGGAAAACATTTTGCTAGTTGAATTTACTGAGGACGCGCACAGAAAATTCTTGTGACTCTATTGCTCTCATCCATAATATGTCACTCAATATAATTATTGTTGCTCAACAAATACATAATGTGTTGCAAAGTTGTTCAACCTTTTAGTTGGACTATCTTTATCAAATAAGTGACATTGTAAATATTCATCAAATTCGACAAATTATTGGGATACATCTCTTTCAAATCGGACAAAATGTGGCAAGGGCTGACACCCAACTTCGACATATTATGTACATATATGATCCCCAATTCATTCAATATGCCAATAAACGAATGACCAACAAGTGATTTTGCTCGATGATGATTGTGGGTCCACATGTCACATGCAATTTCCAATGATCATTACCTTGTGGGACCCCTTTCAGCTGAAATGGGCAACCACACTTCTTTGTACTGCTTTATCGAAGGACATTCTTTTGCTTGTTATCTCGCTACCCTCCTATCTCACATTTAAAATGGATCATTCATTTAAGTTTATGATCAACTAGTTCCGATTTAGTGATAACAACAACTATCTCATTATCCCTACCGATGCCTTGGCACCAAGCTATCAAGGTCGACCTTGATATGAATCCTACAAAAGACAAAAACATGTTAGGAACACCAATAAACTTGTAACCAAAAAGCAACAAATTTATGAAAATAATTACAAACGAATTAACCTAACCTCTTCCATAGAAATAAGTCATCATCGTGGAGCATGTCTTCCAATGCTTTTCCTCACTATTGATCTCACCATTACTATCAACCTTGCCATCAACATTATCGTTTGTAGGTATCTCAAATTTTATTACACCCATGAGAAGAGACTACGCACCAAATAAAAATGAACTTACAAATAAAATCGACAAACAATAGCAACAACCAACATTATCACAACAAGAAAAAAAAATATATCAATGCAAGTTCATCTCAAGTTGAGAGTATTACCTCAAGTGGAGGAAGTTGTTCATCCTCTTCAAATTGTTTATCTTCTCCACCCTTACGTTCACCATTATCATCTACAATCATCAACTTCACTAAACTCATCCATTTCGACATAAAAAGTTCAACCAAACTCGTTTCAAACTAATTTGAGGAACTATAAGAGAGAGAAGTTGACTAAATCAAGGGACGGCGAATATGACAATGGGATGGAGAGACATCATTGCAAGGGGAAACAGGGCCCTAAATTTGTCGAGTGACAATGGGAGGGAGAGAGATTGTGGTGGTGTGGGTTACAGGTCAAATAAAATTGTTTGGCGTGGAACACTATAACATGTGGTGTGAAATAGTCTTTGCCTAACATGAATGCTTTGCAAACTACGACCAAGATCGTCTTTGGTTGTGTTGGAAAGAAGTCCACGAATCAAAATTTAACTTTGGTTAAACCAAAATATAAGAATTTTAACTATTAGGTTGTGTTTGGTTGCATGAAATCTTATGCCATGGAAATCCATTAGAGGACCTCTATATTTTAGGTTAATTGAGGTATCATTCCACATCCACCATATGATTTTGTGATCAATGGTGGGAATAGAAGTCCCATGTTCATGGGATCAATGATTTTGTGATCAATGGTGGAAATGGAGTATGATTCACATGTTCATGGGACTTCCATTCCCACCATTGATCACAAAATCAAATGGTGGATGTAAAGTGATACCTCAAATTAGCCTAAAATATAGGGGTTCCCTCTTGGCATAGGATTCCATACAACCAAACACACCCTTAATTTCCTCTAAAAGCCCAATAAAAAAAATTAGCAAATCAAATTTATAAAAGCTAAAATTTACACACAAAAAGTAAACAAATGGGCGCCAGATAACACCTATTTAAATCTCAGTTTGACTACTAAACCTGCGCATGCAAAACATCAAAATTGTTCAAGTTATAATTACACTTATGAGAGAAAAAGCCGGGTACAATTGTAAAGTGGTCGTATTTTTGGCATCTAACCCTGAATGAATCTCAGCACAAAGCAGAACTAAAATGAAGAAAGGAACTGCAGCTGACCTGCATTGCAGAATACATTCACATAGGTATGATGAGCTACAGTCAATCTCAAGTAGGCAACGAGGATAGAAAATATTTTAAACACGTGAAAAGACCTGGACTGACCTGTAGAAACCCATTCTAGGAGGCTCATTGCTTCTCCAATACAAGTGATACGCTAGAAATTGATTCGTTTGAATAGCAAGCATCGATGTACTGGCTTGTGCACCATACTAGTTAAATACTGAATGCCGATAACTCAATTAATACTCATATACTAAGAGCACCAACATCCGGTGGTTCTCTTTCAGTTCGATCTACAGGTGCTACTTTAGCTGGTGCACCTTTCTTTCCCTGCTTTCTTTCTTTTTTACCCGTACAAGTGGTTACTTTCGGCATCCTGGCACACCACGTAACTATTAGCTTGTATTGTTGAATGTAGATATGCAACCAAATAAGTATCTGGTAAAATAACATCTTGTGTGTATAGCATAAGTTAAAAGGCTTTGATCAAGATCTCCACTCAAAAGATATGCAGCTCTCTGAATAAACTTACCTTGTCCTTGTTAGCAAATGGCAAATAAACATATAAGACCATAGTTCATGACATTAAAACGTACGTTTGATGATGCAAATCACTTTTCTGCATGACTTACCCAAAACGAATTAGATCGGCTATACTTGTTCATTAGTTTGATGACATGATGGCTCTGCTCTTGAGGTCAAATGTGTTTACTATTGAATTGTCCAAGAATCATCACTCGGATCAGAATTTCATGATTCTTTTCTATTTCACCTGGGTTTTCTAGCATTAACATAGAATTTTGCTCAGAATTGTTAATTAATAAATTTATGAAGGGGTCCAACCCAATATTCTTTCAGAGTTGGTCTCAAACTCTCATTACCACCAAAATAGTTGCTCCAAAATTGCATAAAACCTATTGCCAAGTACCTAGATGATAAGGGCTCCTCAAGTGAGATGATGCCTAGGCAAAGCACAAGTAACACCATTTTAAACGCCAGATAAGTAAAAAAAACGACTGCAAAATGCTTGTTCAGATAGTAATAAGCAAAGGAATAAAAAAAAAAAGTTTAGATGAATTGGCAAAGCAAAAAGCTAAGAACAACCTGCAAATATGAGAGAATATTTTGTGTTTTGCTTGTACTATATATGCTTAAGTCAGAGTAGGAGAAAATAATGTGACAAATAGCTAAATTTTTTTTTCCAATACAGATTAGTCGTCGAAGGTTTCATACATGAATTTTCCTCAATCCTGAGGTAACCACGTAATTGTCTGATTTCAATCTGGAGAGACGTACTGTTCCCTTCATAGTTGATTTACATCGATGCTTTTTGAACAATAAGGCGTGAATGAGGCGTTTAGACATTTAGAGAACATTACCATCATTATATACAAGAACTTACATTTTAAGTTCCTAAAGTTAAAAAAAACTCATTTTTGCTGCAAGGCAACTAAGCCTAGTGATTGGGATTAAACCAAATAAAGAAGAAAACAACCCAAGTCTTGGATTGTCTTTTAGCCATTTCAAGTTTCTAAATTAGAAACTAGGCAATAAATATGAGTATATATTTACCCAATTATGAAATTTTGCATGACCAAAAAATGTTCAAGAAGTGATTTACTTGAGCTTGGTTCGATATCAATCAGTTGCTTAGGATGAAACTGATCATCATTATTTGCAAGGGATAATATGTTCTGTTTTCGTGTGGAAATAGAAGAATAGGGATACTTTCACTTTTGAAATGAAGTGCTATGCCGGGAAAGTAACGTTTCATCCTGTAAGAACATCTATGCTCCCAGGAAAATTACGTAAAACTTGTAATATCACATGACTATAACAGCTCAAGATCAAAGTCTAAAGTCTAGATAAAGAGTTTGAAATCCATACGTTACAGAATCCATCGAGGAGATCCTCTTGACTGCACCACAACAAGCTTTGTACTTATTTTTTGAACCACAAGGGCACATCTTGTTTCGAGGTATTTTCTGGAGTAAGAACAAAAATGAAAGAAAAAGAAATAACTGAACAAAAATGAAAGAAAAAGAAATAACTAGTGTCAATAGAAACCAACTTCAAAGACATAGCAATAGAAGGTTCTTTCCATTTGCATTTGAAAGAATAACCTTGTCAATAGGGAAAGAGCTGATCTTATCATTGCTGGAATTTGTATCTTTACAACCATTCCCACTGTGTTTTTCCTCTCCAGGTGCGTCCTCACGCCGTTCACACTCCCTATTTTCATGTCCTAAGCATATTCATAAATAATCAATAATAAAAATAAGAAAACAATTTGTTCAAGGATCACATATACGATGTTAAGAGTGGAAAATAATTATACAGTTCAAATTACCAAAAAGCATAATAAACCAAGATATATCAACGCTGTTGTAAAAGCATGTTTAAATGACTTTCACATAATCATGCCGTTAAAAACTGTCAGTGTAAGTCAAACAGTTATGAAATTGTTATTTTGACAAGGATCTAGATTCCTTTTTATCACTGTTTAGTGATGATAGAAGAATTCAGTTCTCACAATCCTCAAATTCTTTACAAAAATAAACTTCAAATTAAAGTGGTTCATAGTACCCTTTCCTAGGAATCTGACTGAACTAAGGATCTTTGATCTTTATTTATGTATGATTAAAAACCTTGAGTTTAATTACTAAAATGAAACAATGTTCCCATATCAGATAAGCTGGTTAAGATTCATATATTTGAATTATCCATCATAAGAATCAGAAAATAAAAGAATGCGTCAGTAAAACAACAATAGTTGCAAATGAGATAAATAGGCAAGAAGCTGCTGAATGCAGACGAAAGTGAAACATAAACTATATTATCACTAATTGACGTTTCAAGAAATTACTGACCATCAATTAACAGGGTACAAGATTCATCATTGTCAGCCATCTCCTTATCTATTCCGTGGTCTGCTATCAGAATTTCTATTGCAGCATCAACATCACCATCTAGTTGTTGCAACAACTGGAATGAAATCCACATTCATATTTAGAGATCCACCATTAACAAAACTTATGACCATATAAAGGCTAGGAGGAGCCTGTGTTATTCTCTACCGTTAGGCAGAGCAAATATTTTCAAGAGAAGCAAGAGTGCGGGATTTTTACTATGAAAGCCAAGGAAACATAGATGCTTAGGAGTTGTACCTTAGAGGCTTTATTGACATCTTTACATCCACTTCCAACCATGACCAGTTTAACTGAGTCTGCATCACTGGTGCTCTGACCTTTGGATTTGGCAGTGCTTTTTACTTTATTAGCTGTTGTTGAAAGATCAGCGTCCGCCTTCCAGAAATAATAAATAAATAAATAATGGTATGTAGATAATCATAAATTCCATTCATGATCCTGAACATAGACATGCTTGACCAAATTATAAACCTTAATCATAATTGGTTTGGCTGGTCCACTGCAAGGATCTTCCTTTAACCGAACGCTATTATAATGCTCCTCATTATGATAAGATCTGCAACATCATTTGTAGGTTACTGAATAAAAGCAGGAGCTCTTAAAGATCTAAAAGCAGTTTTTCAAGAAGAATTTGATCCAAAAAAGTATATATTTCATTCTTTTGACAGCCCTTGTTGAATATTTCAGTCTTTTGTTGGTTGAACAGAAAATATGTATGTGTGACCTGCTTGAGATTTTCTGTACAATAAGATCCAAGGGAGTTTGTTGGGTTATTTGGAAATGATGCAATGGGACAAAGTGATCTTTGACATTTTGTATGCAAATTGGGAATCTCTTATGATGGGCCTTAACTGAGCTTGTTAGGCTGTCTCTCATTGTACTTTCTCATATCTCATGCAAACTTCGAAATGAAAATAAAATATACAGGAGTTGTACAAATAAGCGAAAATGCCTTATGGACTCACACACCATCAATCAAGTGGGAGTCCATTTCAGTAAAAGGAGTCCTACAGATGCTTCATAGTTTGAATACACCCAATAGCTGTAGAGTATCCTGGTTTTGCCAAATTACAAGTAAACTTCGCTGCTGTTAAGCAGCTGAAGGAGATGAAAATGCATAGTCTTAACAACAGTGAGCTAGTTTCTGAATCCATCCCATTTTTTCCAACTCAATCTTGATAAATCCATACAGATTTCTCAGTGCTTACATCTCTTCGACGAGACATCCTATATTCCCCTCAATCTTTTTTTTTTTGAAATGCAAGCGTCTAACCAGGCTACCATTGGCAATTCTCCTCAATTTTTTCATCTGTCCTACCAGCTGAAAACATATCTTTAGAGTACAAACCGATGTTAATTCTTATTAGAGATGCTAGTGTTGATGTCTTATGGATAAGTCCTATTATTTACATGAAATTGAAATGTGTCAACTGAATAAAAATGCCAATTTGATTTGTAAAAGTTCCCTGGACTTTTTATTTTTTATTTTTTTGGGGGGGGGGACTTGCAAAATTTATCCCAAATTCTTGAATGGTATTGTTTCCCATTTTCGCACTTTAATTGATTTATTAATGACCACATGTAAAAACACTTGCCTTTCCACTATTACATTATAATGATAGTAAAACTTTGCAATATCATTAAACTGGATTTATCTGAAGTAATATGAATATATTTTACTTACCCACTTTGATATGAAGTTATGATAAAGATGAATGGTAAACATTCAGTTTAACTCTTTTAGAATCTAAAGTTGTAAAACCATAAACAAAGTTCTATGGAACATGCAACACAAGCATGCTGACTAGCAGATCGCTTTTTGTCTCTATCAACATATGTAGCTTTATACACTAGATGAAAGCATCATAGCATAATGGTAAAAAAAAAAGTGTCATAGCTTCTATCCCTTAGTCCTAACAACGCAACAAGTAAATGAATTAAAAAGAAATTAGCACACTTCTAGCGTTTTAAAAAGACTTACAAATGGACCATATGAGCTGCATGATCATCAAAGTTCCTTATGTACCAGCGGGGTGACATCATCTGCATGAGAATAGCAATTATAATCTCCAAAAGCACAATTGCTTACCAAAAGCTCTTTACAAAGAGAAATAAATAGGAAAGCTTTCCTACAGCTCTGACATTTCTAGAATGCAGGATTTCATTCGTATGGAGGACATGGCCAACCAAGACTCTTCATCGGAAGAAAAACTTATCACTAGATTAAAGTTGAATTCGTAATGAGAAACCAGACTTCTTACTGTAGCCCCCTACATGGCATGTTCTGAAGTTTCATAACTGGGAACTCTGGCGACTCGGAAACAAACTAAAGGCCATGTTTCTTATTTCATCATAAACGTGTCGATTAGATGTTCAAGAACCTTACTCGATGAATGCATATATTAGTATGAGTGACAAGAGAAGCTGCTTGTAATT
Organism: Berberis vulgaris; assembly: GCA_963556465.1. Lineage (NCBI taxonomy): Eukaryota > Viridiplantae > Streptophyta > Magnoliopsida > Ranunculales > Berberidaceae > Berberis > Berberis vulgaris. The sequence continues at coordinate 12,843,894 of OY747136.1, read as the reverse complement.
CCATATGTCCTGCCCATGTGCCATCCTTTTCCATGGACTGGCAGTATTCATCAAATGGGACGTCATCTTCAATAAAAGGCTCAAAATTTTCGCGCTGCTTCTGTTAGATACATTTCTTACATCAGCCTTGAAAAAAAAAAAAAAAAAAAAAAGAGAGAGACTAAAAATGTATGTTCCTTATTAATAGTCAACCACATCACTTGGATAAGAAAGCGGAATGCACAAATATAGGAAGGAAAGACAGCTTGAGCAGTTCAATTCAAAGTGACATTTGTCAAGCTATGGGTTTATAGAATCAGATATTTAACTATTTAGAAACATAAATGCAGCTGTACAACACGTTTCAAATAAAATAATTTATAGAAAAGGTTGCCCACATCCAGGATTTCCAAAGTAAATGAAACAACAATAACAAAGTGCTTAACTAATTTTACTTTAGGGGTTGAGGTCATTCTAGACCTCAATTTAGGGCTTTTGGGGGATTCTTCCTTGAGAAGTCGAAGTTAGGATCTTCTTTGTGATTTCTATTGTTCTTTTCATTGTTCACAAATAACTAAAGTTTAGCTTAGACTCTTCCAGAAAGTACTAAAACATAGAAAACTCGTTTATTTTTAGATAAGTTATTCAAAGTCAACTTAATTCCGACATTTTAAGAACTACCTCATATCAATTTTAATGACCTCCGACACCTATAGTAACAATGTTAATCTTTTCCTAATAAATTACACCAGATGTTAATCAATGCTTTACACCAGATGTAAAGCAAATATAATGCTGAAACTAGCAAAGTTAAAATCAAGTATAATCTCCCTAAACCTGGTTCATACCCCGGAAAATGAGGCTTCTTTTTCCACTTGTACTGAGATTCGAGTGTCATGCATCGTCTTCATCAACGCCTTTCTTCCAATTTAAAATACAAACCTATTAACTGTTTCTAACATTTTTCTAGTAAATTGTTTCTAGCACAAGCAACTACATTGAAATTGTAGAATTGCTTACTAATTGATACCAGGATATATTGCAACACCATTTGGCGGTACTTTACGTGCAATTCTTCGTCCCCTTCCAATTGATCTGCCAGTGCCCTGCAAAATCCAACTAAGTTTGTAACTTTTTTCAATTGAAAATAGATAAAAATAAATGTGTCCAGTGATCACAAACCTAAAGAAACAGTTACCATCAGAGGTAACTTGGATGATTTTCAATCCCAAACCGTCAAGTTGGGATCGAAACTCAGTGAGGTCCGTATGCTTCCCTTGCTTCTTCACCTAACACAATCACCACTTCCAATCCTCAGTCCAAGTTATTAAAATATTAAAAGAACCCAGAGTCTCATCGGGTTAGTAATTTCTTCAAACAGTTAGTGTGTTACGTAAAGATAGAGAAGAAGAGGAGGAAGCAGAAGCGTACATGGGGGGCTTTCTTTTTTGGATTGGATTTGTTATGCTTTGATTGAACCATGGAGAAGACTCAAGTTGGAACGAAATGACCTAAACTAGAGATTCTGCAGAGAAAATTGAATCTTTGTTGCTGTCTAAACTCTCCAGTGTGGTTTTATACGATGGTGAAGACGCGCGGCGACTGGGATGAGCAGCGATAGTTTGGACTTTGGAGGAACCATAAGAGGAGACGTTCACGTGCGTTACACGTGTGGGTTTAGCTAACAGGGTCACAGTTCGCTCCACTCAGGTGGGTAGGGGTCAGGCCAAGCTCAACTTGATTAGATGCAATGAATTTGTTGTTTTAGAAAAGTATAGAATGATACCTAAAAACATTTTTTCTCAACTAGATAATTAAAAATAAAGATTTATTTGCAATCTAGGGTCTCTTTGGTTGTACAACGGAAAATAAACATGAAATTTGAAATTATTTATGTGAATTCGATTCTGATGCCTCTCATCGGACTTGGATTCTCATGAGCAGTAGAAAAACAGTTTTATGAAAAATCCATTTTCTGTCAGTAAATAGACAACCAAAATATAAAAATCTGCATAACAAGGGAAATTGATTCCATTTCTAGGAAAAATGGCTAACCAAATATACCCTTAGTTATTATTTTCAAAAAAATTGTAAATTTTTGCATGTGAGTTTCTTCCTCTTCTCATATCTATTTGATTTAGCCACCACCTACGGCGCCACCACCCTAATCTCTCATAACATCAGTGGGGACCACCATCTCTAGTCACCATCAACACCCCAAACCTTATATTGGGCCCTTCTTCTTCATGATAGAACCACCACTGACGACCACCACTACCCCGACTCCTTATGAGGTTAGGTTTACACTAACAAGCCACTTCCGACGACGACGACGACGACGACCATCATCGACTGTCAAAACCCTGATTTGTAGAGTTTTAGAGTGGCAGGTGCTCCTCATGTGCTCGGATTGCACGTTTAGCAGTCATGGCCGGACCTACTAAGAGGCGAGGGGGGGAGCTGGCCCCCCTCAACTTTTAAAATAATTTTATTATATACTTAAGCTATAAAAAAATAATTTTATAATGTGTAATACAATATGAAATTGTTTATTCAAGTGTTTTTACATCTTTTGATTTGTGTAGTGGTTGGAGGTTTTTAAATTTTTGTAAACAACTCGAGTTCGATACTCATCGAGCGCATATTTTTTTATGGCTATTCACTATACATTTTTATGGTTATTGATAATTACTATTTTTATCATTGTTACTCGTCTAATTTTTTATTTTCAATACAATTTTATAGTAATTGCAAACATTAAAAAAAATGTTTAGTTTAATAAAAATTTATTTTTGGTCCTCTCGAAAGCGTATGATTTCTTTATGTCTATACAATTTTGTCATTGTGACATTCCCCTATTTTTTTTGTTTTCAACTCAATTTTATATGTAATTGCAAACATTAAAGCAATGAATTGCTTGTTTACATTTGGCGTAAAACCTCCAACCAGAAAAATATTTGAAATTAATATCTAAAATAATAACTAAAAAATTCAATGAAAATATATGCCACTAGCCAACTCGTACAAAATTTGAGCCTCATATAAACATTTTTCGATGAAATTGTATTAGGATCCTATTATGCTTGTAAAATTTTGATCTTTTTTTTTAGCTTCAATTAAATATTTATCCTAATTATTTTGGGATTTTAGTTATATATTCTAGTTATTACGCTCGTTTACCCCTTGCTAAGGTTATTGATAATGTGACCTTATTTTGGCTTAAAATTAGATTACACTTAATTCAATTTTGTATATGCAATGTGTTTTTATAGTTGCATTTTTCTTATTTTATAAACTCGGGTAAAATTTTTTTTTTTTTGCTTGCCCCCACCTCAATTAAAATCTTGGATCCGCCACTGGTAGCAGTACCAAATTGATAATAAGTTTTTTCATCTTTTTTGAATCGCATGTACTAATCTGACATTCTCCGTTCTTGTTTTGGTTCAATGTGTGAGGCCCAAGCAATAACACTGTTGGCCCATGTATACCCCAAAATGAAGGAATTGGAATTCTTCAATTCACTTCAAATTGTGTCAAATTTTCTGGTAAGAAGGGTGTTTGGGTTGGTGAAAGTCTTAGCCCAATCTCATATTTTTGGGTGTGTTTGGTTTTTGGAAAAAAAAAAAAAAAACGGAACACTTATCAACAAATAATCAACTTGGGTCTAAACTCTAAAGTCCAAAGCTTTATACTCCAACTTATCATAATCAATATACCGAATGGTCGAATTCACCTTATAAGACACTCTCAAAGTAAATCGAAGTTGCATATATCTTCTTCCCGAGGTGTAATAGCCACGTGTTAAATGTCCACTAGATGGCAGATCCATACCCATAATCCGATGTGTAGGCAACGAAATTGGCAAGAAAACCTGAGTAAGGTTGAATATTAATACCCCATTTAGTGGGATCATAGCGGAAAGCCTTAAGAGCTCGAGGTCTGCAGAGGTTTTCGATCTCGTCGATCACTTTGTTCCCTTCGTAGTATCTGTTGCCTGGCATGCTTTCGGACACTACACCAAAAGGCCTTTTTAGCTACACGGAGGTGGCCACGGCCCTAAACCGTTGGTTTATTTGCCACGGCCAAAAACCGTGGCTATAATGGCCAACGACCTAAAACTGTGGCTAAAAAAAGGCTTGGCCACGGTTCTAAACCGTTGGTGTGTTTGCCACGGCTAAAAATCGTGGCTATAGTGCCCAACGACTTAAAACCGTTGCTAAATTGCACGTGTGTTGCACGTGGAAGTGTGGAGAAGTGGAGCCGATTTCTCGCGGGCGATTCCTGCTCAAAATTTTGCGTTCCCACTTTTCAACCCTTTGTTTCAAATCCTAAAATTTGTTCCATCTCCCCACTGATCTCCCGAAAGCACACACTGATCTCCCGAAACCCTAAAAAACAATTTCGTCCCTTCTCCGGTTCTTGAAGGAGAGTTCGTCGAAGAAGAAGAATGTTTGAACTCTGTTTTTGCTGCACGAAGAAGAAGGAGATAGAGATAGAGAGATTGTCATGAGTGAGTTCGCAAGGAAAGAGATTGTCGTGAGTGGGTATATGGAATTGCTTTGATTTCTTTTCTTGATTGGGTTTCTATTTGAGAAATTGCTAATGATGTTCTCCTTTTTTCATGATTTTGAACCGGTTTGCTTTTGAAGAAGAGGTTTTGATTCGGTGATGTCGACAATGTGGGAAACAATTGAGTTTGTATGTTCATTACAGTTTTGGAGAATGTCTCTCTTATGGACATTCTCTTTTCTGTATTCGTACTTCCAGCTATGGTTTTCGCCTTGCAAATCCCACTCATACCGTCGTTGCTTCCCTTCGAACACCACTGCAACAACTCGTCCTGTATGCATTATCACTGGGGTAAGATTAAAATTGCTCCTTTCAAAAAATTGGACAATTTCTCCATACCATTTTGCATAATTTCATTGTATTGTTACAGGCAACATCAGGGTTAGGTGCAGCAGCTGCATGTGAACTCTCCAGTCTAGGCTTCTATGTTGTTCTAGGTATTCAGTTCTTCAAAATTTTGTTATCATTTTTTCGTCAAATGCTGTGTAGAGATTTGGCTATACATGTGTTAATGATGTGTCCGAATGGAGAACGCCATTTGATGGAAGCCGAATGTTTCTTTGAGACCATAATGGATAGGTTTTCTTTGAAGAGATGACTATTTCTTATCCATTTATCAGTATAGATGTCAACTAATTTATAGAGGAACAAACTATCCCAACTTTGGGGATTATTGGATGGAAATGGCATCAAGATAACTTTTTATCTAGTTGGACATGTATTGTTAGGGACCTGTCTTTCGTAGTGTTTGTGCGGCAGCTATGTTTTTAACAAGAAATAAATTAAAAGGGGAGAAAAAGAAGCACAAACCATATAAAAATGAGATTTAAGTGCTATATCTAGAGACTGAGCACCAGCCATAAAAAATTCATGTCAAGGAATCCTAATTCTTAATTTTAAAGACTAAAATGAACTTGCTTAGAAGGTATTGGTAACACTTGTCTGAAATTACACATATGGCAGTAATCATTATTTGTGTTGTTTTGTGTAGTCGTGTTTCTAACACACTTTACCTGTATGTTTTTACTAGTCTAACTTCTATAAGATTCTATCAAACCATAGGGTTTTCTCTTATGGTAATGTTTAATACTATGCATTTCAAAGTAAAGATAAGATTTTTCTCCAGGGTCTTTGCTAAGTAAAATGAAATTCATCTCGTCTTTGCAGCTGGACGTTCTGCAGAACATTTATCTAAGGTGAAAGTACAATTTTGAGTTTGGTTGCGTGTGTGGCTCCTTCATTCTATGGGTTTCATGATTCTCCTTAATTGTGAAACAGACAATTATAGAGATCAAGCAGCAACATCTAGATGCCCATTTTAAGGCATTTCAGGTTGATGTGACATCATTCTCCTCCATGCTCCAATTAAAAAATAACCTTCAGCAATGGCTATTGGATTCAGATATGCATCCATCCATCCAGCTTTTGATAAACAATGCTGGGATACTTGCAACATCACATAGATTGACGGCTGAAGGCTATGACCAGTAATCTTCTATTTTTCGGATGAACAATATTTTTGCTTATGCTACCATTTTCTAGAGGATGCACCTATGCTAACAAATAACATTTCTGTCCCCAGGATGGCAGGGACCAATTATATGAGTGCATTTGTTCTGACCAGTCTTCTCTTACCACTACTAAAAAGGAGCTTCATTTGTGACGACCCGGTCCACATGACACCATATTGTCCGCTCTGGGCTACCAACCGGCCCGCACGGCTTTAAAACGCGTGTTGTCATGTAGAGCGACCTCGCACACTTAAAGCACATCCCCCTTCCGCACCCAGGCGATATGGGACTATGATCCCCCTTGTAGCTCGTCCAACCTCTCTCGGCCTGTTGGGCTTGTTGGGCCTGTTGGGCCGCACTCCCTCACCCTCACCCTCACCTCAGGTCCGCTCACTTAGGGTCTCACAATCCACCCCCCTTAAGGCCAAACGTCCTCGTTGGCCACACAGGCACCCACAACGTCCACGTCGCCAGAGGGCCCACCAACACGTGGCATACTTCCGGCTGGGTCAGGCTCTGATACCAACTGTAACGACCCGGTCCACATGACACCATATTGTCCGCTTTGGGCCCAACCGGCCCACACGGCTTTAAAAGGCCTCTTACTATGGGGATCCAACCTCGCACATATATAGCACATCCCCCTTCCGCACCCAGGCGATATGGGACTATGATCCCCCTTGTAGCTCGTCCAACCTCTCTCGGCCTGTTGGGCTTGTTGGGCCTGTTGGGCCGCACTCCCTCACCCTCACCCTCACCTCAGGTCCGCCCACTTAGGGTCTCACATCATTCCTTTTCGAATAATTAATGTGACCTCTTTTACTCATCGATGTGGTATGTTTTTCTTGTCAATGCATGATGTAATGAAAAGTGTATCAGGTTATTTTCTTGGGTTCTGGTTGTATGGGGGAGTTTGCTTAAAGCGTTGGTCCCTTATGGTGTTAGTTTTGTGCTTTGTTCTAGCTTTATGGGGATATTCGAGCACATAGATAATGTATTTCAGTTTGAATGTGGTTGTTGCATTTTTTTTAATCAATCATTTGATGACTGGGGCAGTAGCATGCACAGTAGAATTCACTCAGATATGCCATGGTATACGTAGGAATATTTGATTAGAAGATTTGATAGACAGATGGATTGTTCGTGAATTTCATAGAAAATATTGGTTGTTTGTGGCTTCTGCAGTAACAAGCATATAAGTTGATGAGGAAACACTGGTTCGGAAGCATTCAGGTGCACCAACACCATATCAATATGCTCAGAAAGTTCTCACCGATTTCCAATAGGTTCAAAGCTTATTAAGTTGTGTTTGCTAAACTGATTGATAGGAAATATAAGTGTCTAGGTTAGTCTTTCAAAATGCTTGTTTTCCTTCTTTTCAAGCTTTATGAACTGAACATTGTTTTGGTTCCACTGACAAAAAGACCATGGAAGAAGTTGATGTTTTATTCTTGTTTTCTCTGTGTTTGTTGATTCTTGTTGTCTGTAGACAATTTATTTAACTTAACATTGTGTGAATTGTGTTTCAGGATACTTTTAGAGGAAGAGTGTGTGAATGCCCTATTGTGCAAGGCGTAAAGTTTGTAGGCAATGGTTATACCCACTATGAAGGTGAGTCTGGTTTGTGGTTCGATTCCAGTAAAAATCATGCAATAGTAGGCAACACCTCTTAGATATGTTTCAGTTGATATTGAGATTTATTATTATTATACTCATTTGCTATATTAGAAAGTAATTGTAGTTTTAGAATGACTTGTTCACTTGCAAACATGAAATAGTGTGCATTTTGGTGATAAATGATGAGAAATGTGTTAATATTACAGTTGTAATGAGTTTTAAGAGCTCTTGCAAAAACTTCTTGTTGCTCCATTCTAAATCTTGTCGTCATCATCCTTGAAAATAATTGTGTTATACCAAATGATTGATATTAGTCAGTTGTGTCAAACTTATTACTGACAAAGGTCCAGTCCTCTATCCTAAAAACTTGAATTCTGAATACCTATAAATTTTGAAGGTTATAATCCTTGCACCACATCTACAAACAATGGCTCCAGTCTGCTATCCTAAAAACTTGATTCTGAGAACTTATAAATTTTGAAGGTTATAATCCTTGTACTATATCTAATAACAATGAATGCAGGGATATAAACTAATTTCCTTCATGCAAAACTTTGCATTATTGGCTTACCAAGTCAGCTGTTTGCCTTGATTCAACAGCATCAGGAGCTCTATAATGTGAAATTAACAATGGAGGCTGCTGGAGACGAACACAAGAAGGCAGGACCTACTCTGCTTGCATAGTAAGTGCTTCAAGAGCACAAATAACTTATCTTTTAATGGTTTTGTTCAACTATTAAACATTGTCACTTGAGTTGAATGCCCTTCATGGTAGTTTAACTTTATTGTGGGTTCTTCAGGACCCCTGCCCGTGCGCGCATCTATTATAAAATTATATGACATCATGTTCTCAACAGGTTTTTGCTTGCGCATGGAGTCTAGCGGGTTCACTTTTAGCATCAGGGTAAGTAGAAGTTCACTTGAGCAATGTGCTCAAAGGACACATCTGTTGATTGTTGTATGTGAATTGGAATTCTAGTTATGGCCTATGGGGCTTGAAATCTCTTGGGTGTTTTTTTTTTTTTTTTGTAATTCTCTGAAGCTGCCTGTCTGACTCCCTTGCTTTGTTTATTCTTCACTCTTATAAATGTTGGCCTCAAACCTCATTAGCAAATAGTAATATAAACGGTTCTTCATTCTTGTAAAAGCAAGGACGTTACCACCCTCGATTGGAGTGTTAGTTGTATGAATATCACGGACATGTTCAATTGCTTTCTATAACATGGATACCTAGTTAAATGGTACTATTTCGCTGCCTCTTGTGGTTCTGGAGAAACAAAAATTAGTTGTTATTAGTGGCCTAGGATTATGTTGCAAATTGCAATGAATAAGTGAAATGAAAATTCATTGTTTTTCATGTTTGTTGTCCATTAGAAAATAAGTCATTTTGTTGATAGATGTCAGCCCTAAGGGAGTCATTTTGCTGCCTGTTTGCTGTGAGCTCCTCACTCGTTTTCTTTATGGATTGGTATATATTAAAAAAACAAAATAATAAATAAATTCATATGGGATAAGAGCACATCTGGTTTGTACAATTTCATGTATATCTTCTAATCTTTGGCTAGATTTATCACTCTAAATGATGCAGGTGGGAAGTGTTTCTCAAATCAAACCCCTTTCACTTGCTTTGTGGTTCCCTGGTAGTCGATAAGCCCTAAGGCATTGGAGTATTTGTTATACAATGATAGATGTCAGCCCTAAGGGAGTCTTTCGGATTTTGCTTGTCTAAGTCTTCCTTCAAGAGTCTTGTAGTTCTGCTTGCATAGGGGAGTCCTTGACATTTTACTGTTATTGCAGATTTTCATTATTTGAGGAACCTTAGGAACTCTATGGAACCCTTGCTGCCTCCATTTTTCTGCCAGATTTTCAAGTACCTAAGTAATATAGATGTTGAGGATTTGAAAGATCTAAAGTCAGGGTACTCTATCACATTTGTAAGTTATCTCTCTTTTCCTTATATATATATGTATATATGAAACTTGGTTTATGTGCATGGAATTTTGTAGACATGTTTATTAGTTCAAATGCCTATCAGAGGACTGATTTTTGCAAATTTGATGTTCTTGTATAATATAAATGGACTGATGGAGTATATCTTCTTCTTCATGATGCAGTGAGAGCAAATTTTGAATTTCTTGACAAGCTCGGTGTAAGAGTATTGGTGCTTCCACGACAGGGACATTGCTCCTGATGGTAAAACTTTAGACGTTGGTCTTCCCTCTTACTTTTGTCTTGGTCAGTTGAACAAGTTTTCTTGTCTATAAACCTCTCCCTAAGGCAAATTTATTTTGATTTTTCATAGAAAGTGACTGTGCATTCAATTTTTGTACACAATGCAAAGCTAATTCAGTATGAGTGGGTATTATTTAGCATATTACACAACTTTTTGACCTCATCCTTTCAGTTTTAATCAAAACAGTGACTTTTCTATCATCCCCATTAATGTATATGGATTCCAATGTTAGAATGATATGTAGTCATGATTTTCATTGAGTCTAGTACTACATAAGACTATGATCTGTTGCGGCACTTCTTGCATATCCACCATCATAATTTGAATGATCTATTGTGATAATTTTTCAATATTTTTACTAGCTTTCTACTTTTGCTTGCAAAGGGTGACATTACTAACTTGGCTGTGAGTTCAAACAACGCTTGGGTGGTATTTTTTTGAAGTATACTACAAAAAAAAAGGCCTTTAGGGACGTAGTCAATTTTTTATTGTAGCTTTTGTAAAGTTTTTCGTAAGCATACTTTGTATTTGCTGTGCTACTTGATGCAGGCCGTTTGATTGTCAACTTGTTCTTTATTCTAACATGTTTATCTAATTGGCAGGTTTTTGTGACTAAAAATGGACAAGAGTTGACAGGTCAAATGGCTTACAGGCAAAACAGGAAGGTAGTTCTAAAGATATTTGATGATAATTAACAGTACATAGTCATATTACTGATAGTGTACAAAAATCTCTTAGTGCTATTTGTTTCCTTTCTACCATGATATATTTGGACAACCACTAAATCCATTTTTAAGTTTTTTATTCACACAAGAATTGGTTAGTATTTACAACTTGATGATAGGGTATATGATGATAGTCAGGTCTAGGGATAGGGTATATGATGATAGTAGTCTGATAGACCTCCTGTCAGATATACTTACACAAGGAAGAGATTTAAATCAGCAAAACAGTGAGGGTCTTTTGAAGAATACAAGAGCATGCAACTAATGCTATGTTTGCAAGTCTGGATGGTATTCTGCAAGTTTGGGTTGGTTAGCAGGTCTGTTAGCAAGTCTGCAAGTGATTGCGACTATGCCTTTGTAGGTTTCAATTTGCTTTGGCATTGCAACTTTTTAGTCATTTCTTATTATGCATACTTAGGAATAAGAAAATCGCATTTCCTGCATTTTCACTTCATTGTTGTCATACCTTGATGTTGTGGGCATACAATGCTTCCAGCTGAGCCAGTGTACATACAAGGTGAATTGAAGACGTAGTCTTTCAGATCATTTGATAACTAATTTGGCAAATAAGTGGAAAACCTCGTAACTGCAATGAGCTGATGTTGTCATTATTTATACTGTAGTTGGCTCAATATCCTAGCATGTCTCATTAGTCTTAGAGAGTAATCTTATGACAATGATCAAATTGGTGCATGTTTGTGATGTCTAACGATATTATTTCTATTTTCTAGCACAGTTGTTTGCATCTATATCACATCAATTCTTGGCTTCTGTTATACATTCTGCTTGAATTGCTTCCAGTTTGCAAAGATCTATAAACACTTCTGCAGAGATCAACAAACCAGGTTAGATCCTAACAATGTCATGAACTAATGATTTTTTTTTCTTCCCTTTTTCTGACAGTATATCTGGTAGTATTTGCTATGTTTTGTTTTGTTGAAATGGTTGGACTCGGAGCAGCAAAGTTTGCTTGCAGGGCATCTTATCAGAGGTAATTCATCAATCTTCCATGGCTTCTTGTATCAACGTCAGAATGCTCAGTATCAACATCACAGTGCTCGGTTACAAGTTATACACCTGCTGATGTGTTTAGAAGGTAGTGATTATTGCATGGTTTCTTGTAGAGTAGATGGTTTTTTGTGTTTAGAAGAAGTGGTTATTGCTGATGTGTTTAGAAGGTAGTGATCAACTGGTGCACATGCCTCGCATGTTTTGGGGCTTGATGCATTTTGTGAAAGCTCTAGCCTAACATGCCTTTTATGTAGGTTCCCAAGGACTTTACAGGCTTAGCTTTCTTCTGGTGTTATGGTCACACTTTTTCTTTGCATCTGGAATCAAGACGAAGATGCAATGCTTCTAGGAGCTCAGTTTTGCTAAGATGCCTAACAAATCTTGTGAGTTATTTAAATTCAGTCACTGCAGTTGTCATCATTCATCCAAATTTTTGTTATTGTTATAGTATTTTAAGGTTTCATATTTAGCTAGCCTTGTTAGGGACTTCTACAGCAAGATTAGTCGAGATTGTGGGATTTGGGGGGAATCAAGTGATTTCTCCCCCATTATTTTAGTTTTTATTGTCCAAAACTAGGGAATTTTTTATGCACCAAAATAATATATTTCCAAGAGTCATACACTCTTTCAAGATTCTTATGCTGCCTTGCTACTTAGAATATAACATTTTTTTTGTGGGAAGAAAGCCTTCATGCTTGAGTGTTTTTGCTATTTAGGTTGTGTATTGGACTTGTTATTCCCCTAAGTATATGTGCTGACTCTGCAGGTGTTGAAGAGAACTCAAAATTTGGAATGCTTGCACCAGAATTTCAATTCAGAGAATTGAATTCGAATTGCAGTTGAATATCGTCAGTGTCCACACAGTAATAATATTTATTCAATAATATTTATCATACACACAATTTTTTCAATAACATTTGATGATTATTTATTTATTTATTTTTGAGAAAGAAGTAAAGTTTTATATTTCCACTTTGCAAGAAATACATTTGTGTTACAAACCTCTGCTTACATCACATTCTACTGTAGAGCCCCAACTTTCTTATTTGATTTCACTACTGCCTTACTGAAGTTCTCCTTCAGGTATCCTCTCTTTCTCTCGATCTATTTCCGATTACTTTCCTGCATCATCCAGACTGCATTACCTCCCTTTCCCATGATAAACCAAGCAGCACAGTTTAAGTCATGGTAAACAATATCAGTCCCATGATATCTTGGCTGAACTCTGTGTTTAGACTGCATTACCTACTGCCACCAGTCCCTGTCCTTTCTTATTTTTCAGACTTCTGTCTGCGTTTAAACATAGTTAGTTTACATAGCCACTTTAGAGGAGAGAGATCCCTCCTCTATGCATGATCATTTCTGTGAACTATACTATCATTATTTCAAACTCGTTTCTGTTATAACATCAAGGACTGAATTTGAAATTGAAGTTTTGGTCCCAAAACTTAGATGCAGAAAGCTTTACGTTGGTTTGCAGCAAGCATATATCTGTATTTAAATTTCAATTAACAGAAACATGATCAGCATATGAAATTTATTTGGAGTGAATCTCACTTTGTATCTTATAGTAAGCTATGTAGCATCTTTTAAAGTCTCCTTAATCCCATTTTTCTAAATTGTACTTTAACCTTGGCATTTTCACTTGTACTTTTTAGGAAACTTCTATAACAAAAGAAGCAACTGTTAGCATGCCTGCTCGAGCCCAGCCTTCTGGTAAGTAATGGAAATTCATCGTACCTGGCTTTCTTGTTTCTTTTTATATGTAGAGGCTTAAGGATTAAGACATATGTTGACTGTATTTGGACAAAGTTCCATGCCATTAGCCCATAGTGACAGTAAGAACTCAAATGTAAAAGGGAAGTTACCTGGATAATAATTTGACTGAAATTCTGAAGATGTATATTGCGTGTAGTAATTCTGAAACTAGCAAAATACATTTTCCAGTGGTGTTACCATTCAAACATCACAAATTCTTGATGTGAACATCACCTAATTCATCATACGTGTTTCTTGTTTTAATTTCTATTCTAATCCTGAAGGAACTTTTGTTACAGGAATTGCGCAAGGTCAAGTAGCACAGGTAAACTGCTGGTATTTGTTTATTTTCGATTTCTTTTTTTTCTGACATTTACATAACTTTTATGTTTGGTATTTTCTCGGGAAAAAAAGAGGTTTGTTCAAATTGCTGATGATGTTTATGGTTCTAGAGATCCAACTTCGAAGCGAAAGTGTCGAAACTCTGCGAGCTTGGTTTTGGGAGGGATGCAGTAGTTCAAGCACTAAAACTATTCAATGGCAATGAGGAACAGGCTGCTGGGTACCTATTCAGGGGTTAGAAACAGTATGTACATTCTTTATCTAGAATGTGTTTTTTTCCTCTTCTTCTTACTTTTTTTTTGTTCAGCATAATATGCTATAACAGGCTCCATTCCCTGTGAAGTATAATAAGCTATACAGAATGTGTTAATCCTGTGAAGCATGTGAAGTATAAGTTTTTTTTAGGCATTCGTGCTCATAACAAATGAAGTTCTATCTAGCCACAGTGTCTAAAGGGTGAATTAGCATGTTTCAGAATCTGAAAGGTGAAAACTAGAGTGATTGCAAACTTGATGGTTAGGTGGTGGATGATATACAACAATCGCGACTGATTTATTTTCTAATAGTATGCAGTAACATGATGCTTGGGATTTATAAACAATTTTGTTTGCAAATGGACACATCTTCCAATTGTATGGTTGATTAAACTAAGTAGGCTCGATTTGTGGATGGTTTGATCAGTATGCTAAAAGACAACATGTAATTTCACTGACTGGTTTAATGTGCCTACTTGGATTTTGTACTATAGGGTCTGACTAGACCTGAAAACAAAATTTTATCTTTGTACACACAGAGATGAGCAGAAAGGTAGTGAACATGGACGACACAGGGTACACCCAGAAAGTGATGAAGTACGACTGGAAGAAGAAGGTGGGTACGTTCTTGCCAGATAGGCAGTCTACTGTAATTAGCTCCATACTCTTTATGCCACTGGCAGGAGAGTACAATGTTGGGTCAACCACATCGAGGTCCATGGCCTGGTTCTCTTCCGCAGTTCCATCTGGTGCTCCTCTCATTTTTGTAAACATCCAGACTGAACAAGTTGTTGCAACCTCGGTAAGTACTAATAGTTTCTTCTTTTTCTTTGTGTGTTTTCGAGCATTCTTAAGTTTTATCCGAGTTAAACACCATAGCATTCTTAAGCTAATTACCTTACCTCTTTTTGTACAGGTAATGCAGGGTCTTGCAAAATCCATAGCATGGGATGGTATGGATGAACAACACTGTTGCTGCACTGCCAATGGATGAACAACATGACATTGCATTTGGTCTGATGAAATTTGACGAAGAAGGGCGCATTATTGAATTTGCTGAAAAAGCAATTGCTGGAATTTGCGGATCAGAGGTTGTGAATGATCTGAATTGATGCACGTGTTGTAATGAATTGTGAATGATCTAAATTTCTGCTGTAATGAATTGTAAATGTTGCTGCTGTAATGAATTGCTTGAAAGCAATTGCTGGAATTTGCTGATCAGAGGTTGTAAATGCTGTTTTTAAATTTAATAAAAAGTCATATTAAATTTTACTTACCTGATGCAAGAATTGATGCACGTGTTGAATTATACTTACCTATAAGATGTAATAAAAAGTCATTTGATAGCAAAAATAAATAAATAAATAAAAATTGCCATTGCTTAAAACCGTGGCTAACTATTACAACAGCTTAGAACCGTGGCCATAACTTGCCACGGCTTATAACCGTGGCTAGTACTTGCCACGGCTTAAAACCGTGGCTAAAGTTATGGCAACGGCTTAGAACCGTGGCCATAACTTGCAACGGTTTTAAGCCGTTGCTATTTCTAGCCACGGCTTAAAATCGTGGCTATTATTGTTGCAAGTTGCAACGGTTTAGAACCGTGGCTAAATCATCAACCGTCCTCGAGTATAAAACCGTGGCTAACATTTTTGCAACGGTTTTTAGCCGTTAATAGTGATTTAGCGACGCCTCTACAGCCCACGGCTCTAAGTCGTGGCAACTGGTTACCCCCACCGTTCCAAACCGTTGCTGATGGGTATTTTTGGTGTAGTGGGAGTATTTGTTGGTCAAAGCGTTACTGAGGGGCTTCAATTACAGTAAAGGAGGTGAAGTTCTTTGATGTGATAAGTTTGATTCCTCTGGCGAGAATTGTGTGCCACAACATGCGACTTCTCCAGAAGGCAAAGAGAGAGGAGGAGAAAAAACAAAAACGAGCTCAAAACATTTTCATAAGAGGGACCCTAATAGTAATGTTTTCTCACATGATGTGGGAAAACCAGGCACGTGGGATACTTTTTTCACTTACCCAAACTAAAATTGAAATATGAGTTTTCTTTAGGAAAAAAAGTCTTTTTCCATAAAAAAATCAAATGGAAAACTTTTCATGTAAACAAAGTTTAGAAAAAAAACTTTGGAAAAGTTCACTCCCATTTGATTGTGCAAAAAAAAAAAAAAACCTTAACTATTTTTCAATGTTTCACTACACGAAAAATACCCATCAACAACGGTTTGGAACCGTGGGGGTAACCAATTGTCACGGCTTAGAGCCGTGGGCAGTAGAGGCGTCGCCAAATCACCATTAACGGCAACAAACCGTGGCAAAACATATTAGCAACGGTTTTATGCTCGAAGACGGTTGATGATTTAGCCACGGTTCTAAGCCGTTGCAAAAATGTTAGCCACGGTTTTAAGCCGTGGCCAGGACTAGCCACGGCTTAAAACCGTGGCAAGTTATGGCCAAGGTTCTAAGCCGTTGCAATAGTTTTAGCCACGGTTTTAAGCCGTGGCAAGTACTAGCCACAGTTATAAGCCGTGGCAAGTTATGGCCACGGTTCTAAGCCGTTGCAATAATGTTAGCTATGGTTCTAAGCCGTTGCAATAATGTTAACCACGGTTTTAAGCCATGGCAAATGATGGCCACGGCTTTAAGCCGTGGCAAGAATGAATTACCACGGTTTTGAGCCGTGGCAAGCATGAATTACCATGGTTTTAAGCCGTGGCCAGTAAAAACAAAATTCAAAAAAAAAGAAATATGATTTGTTGCGAGGGTTTGAAACCGTTGCAAAATAATATAATCGAAAAAAAAATTTAATTTTTGTTTCTGCTGCAGCAAAATCACAGCCCCACACCTTTTTTTTTTAGTTAAACCTCCAGTGGGGAGGGGCAGCTATGGGATGCCAGGCCTTTATTACTTATCAAAAAAATTGATTTACAATCAAAACGGGGGTACATTACGACTTTACCAGTATAAAATTCAAACAAAAATGGACAAAATAAGTATGAAGTAGAATTACAAATAAGACAGTGAATGTTAGAAGTCAGATAGACTACTTATTTATAGCACTAACAATATTGACAGCTATTCTAACAGTAACTCTTCCTAACAGAGTACTCACAGCAGTTTGTATATCAGGAAAGAGAAGCAACACTGCCTAACACTATGCCCTCGCCTTGCACCCAGCAGCAGCACACTTGCCTGCGCAAAAGCAATGCCATGTTTTGTTCCAAACCGCACTACATCCAGCCACTTTCCAGCCCGCGCATATCATGTACATTGCTTGCAATCCCCGCCAAGTTCCAGCCTCGACTAGGGCCATTCAGTTCTGAGCAATCAACTGCTCCAAGCTTGCCCCCAACACCCGGCCATACCGCACTAAACAGAGTGCCCTGCATTTCCATAAACAGAGTGCACCATAGCACCCTGGCAGCCTGAATTGCTTCAGATAGTCTGGACAGAAACACTTGTAGGAGTAAGCTCTTTTTGTTCACCTGTGCAATGGCATATTCACATAGACACTTAAGCCCCTCCAAAAGATACTGATCTGCAGCTCGGAGGAGATCCTGCGCAATATCTGATATGACATTTATTGATCCTGTGTATATGAATCTATCACAGTGAAGATGGGAAAGCGACCATTATAAAACCATCTAGGACACAATATCCATACAAAAGTAGCAAGTAACATGAAAACCTTCGAACCTCATCATCAACTCAAACACCTCCCATCTTATATTGGGTATCTCGATGTCTCTTGCATCTTTTTCCTTGACATCAACAATAGCTTCATTTAATTAAAGGTACTTAAACATAGAATTTACTTGCAGATGGAGGTAATAATCACCAGAAAGTGCACATATATAATCTGTACTCTGTCGACAAATGCAAAAACCTAAATAATGAAGTCCAAACTATTTCTCTCAAAGGAAAATTACCCTGTAACCACCATTAAACATTGCACGGAATGTATCAGAAGAAGCAAGGAGAGCAATTCTGTGAGCATAGAACCATCTACCTGAAGACATGACAATTTGCTAAGATTATAATGAACCACTGAACAAGAAAGAAATGTTCACAGCCCATTAACCCAATCAAGAGATGTAACCTCTATCCATATAACAAAGTAGAAGCAAATTAAAATCTACGACCACTCGTGCTTGAAATTCAATGTTATTTCATCAAATTCAATGTTATTTCATTGAATAAAAGGGGAGGGAAATGTCACAAAGTAAAAAAGGAGCAATAATAATATGAGCCTGCGAAAATAAAAAAGGAAGGGTGTACACATTTTAGAAAGAAATTACTCCATGTGGAGTAATTAAAGATTTTAGTACTTCATGAAATCATTTGTTAGAAAAAGAAATGTCAGATAAATGAAAATATACCAAATCTTATGAAACAAGGATATATGGTATTCAAACATATCAAAATGTGTGAAACAGTGATGCCAGAAGCACAAGACAAAGGCGCACTTAGATGGACAAGAAAGGCAATACCAATCATGTCAAAAGCAAGCTAGCGTGCAGCTCTTTGTAAAGATAGGTGAAATAAACAGTTAGTGTCATTGGCTCGCACAAATTACAAATGACCGCAACCATCAAAGTGGAGAATCACAACAAAAACTGCCACTCACATAAAACTTTTTGCCCACAACAGAGATTCCTTAATTATAAATTAATAAAGTAAAAAAAAATGAAAAAGATGGGAAGAGAATGATTTACAACCTTCAACTAGAAATGTAACATCAGACAGTGTCGAATTATTTACATATTGCTCGCCCAAATAAACCTGCATCAAAAACATTATGATGTTATTGAGTGCTTATATGGGAAATAAATTAACAACTTCAACTACGTATATAGATACATCTAACAAAAACAAACATCTAAAGAGTCAAGCAAATGAATAATCCCCACAAAGGACATTGCATGACCAAGATTAAGGACTACCAACTTAAGTATCTCACATCCTCGCAGCAAGGAAATTATAGTCTCATCATGGAATTGGAGGCATGTTATTAAAATTTAAGGGGACAAACATTTAAGAGTTACCACTCAGTGCTTATTAGTGCATTGAAGGAGTCTCACAACACAACAATTAAATTCAGGCTATTGTAATGTATCACAAATGATGTGATTACAACAAGGAATATTTGCACTCATATAAAAGAAAATAAGAGGGCGGAGGGGAAGGCGACACATTAAATTCCACTGAAACTTGGAGGTGGAAAATAATCTCATGTTGCTGTTCATTTACCACCGCATTGAAAATAAAGCATGGCATGTGGACCTAGATAATGTAATATTAGCAGTTTAGAATTACAATCTTAAAGAGAATATTTTGTTATTGCAATTAATTTCCGATGTCATTGATTGTGCTCTACCCAAATTGTGTCCCCAGTTTCTAGATCACGAATTCAATCCTCGTGACTTCAGCAAATATGATGTGTATTAGATATCCCCAATCACATTTTGTGATTCCGGAGTTCAGTGTCTGGTTTTGTTCACAGAGTGATAGATTTTGAGATTATAAGAGAATGGAAAAGTAGTTTCAGCAAATTGTTGTCAAAAAAGGGAAGTTAAGCATGGTTCCAAGAAATATGGGTTGGTCGTTACAGGCATGAGTTTACAATAAGAAAAGGTGCCATTGAAATTTAGGAAGGGACCTGTGGTGTTGGAGATGGTGGTGCTGCATCAATAGGTGAGAGTGTAGAAGCTTTATTAGCCAACTTGAATAGGGCTACTGAACCATCCAGTTGCTGCTTTGCGTGGGGAGAACCAAGAAGCCCCAAAAGCAAATCCACACCTGCACAAGGACAATAAAATTAGAACAATCACGGAGTTCAATACTGAACTTTCGTGTGAAACTAAGATTATCTTATTCCAGGAAAAAGACAAAAAAGATGTACTATTAAGTAAGAAGATATGTTACCATTGTTATCAATGAATATTGTTCTCTGATCATCGGGAGAACAAAGATGGGCAAGTGACAAAGCCACTCGCCGTTGAACAATCTTATCTGGTACGTGCATTAAATATAACAAATGGCTCAATACCTATCAGAACAAGAAAACTAGGACTAGTAAGATTTGGCGGGGCAAGGCGAGGCATATCTATAATCAGGTATAAAAGGCTATGTATAGTACAGAATGAGTGAACATTGCATGAGAAAACACTCACTCTCCCATGGATATTTTACTCCAATCTTTTCAATGTCTTCGACACACAATCCTTGGTTGCCTGTATGGAAATTATAGCATTAAACTTCTTGCGTAATCAACAAAAAACATCATGGAATGAGATCATTTACAAGACTTAATAATTGTTAAATAACCTAAACCCAAAGAACATAGCATTTTCTACTTTAAAAAAGTTCAGCCTAAACCTAAAGAACATAGCACCCACTTTATTGAAACTTCACAAGCAACCCACCAAAAATTGACTCACTTGAACAATGAACTCTCCGTCTTGCAGCTTTTGAACACCTCCCACCTTAATAAAATCAGAAACATTATCCTATAGTGGGAAGACCAGAAGACAATTGGTTACTTCATGATCAAGTGCTACACAACTTCTAAACTGAATACATGCTAACTAAGATACCTCATTATCTGCAAGTCCATAAAGAGCAAATGCAACATTGTGCTGCAGAGAACCATTCTTTGAGTCTAGAAGCTTCAGTAATGGCACTAGACCACCATTGTGAGCAATGCCAGCTTGGTTATGTGAATCCTGGAAAACAGAAACCAAGAACAACACATTTTCCTACTTGAGTTTTTTTTGTTTTTCCCAGCAAACATGCACCTTAGCAATTCCTTAACAAAATGTTAATATAAAACTCAAAACGGGAGATTACATACTGAGCGTTAAATTTTTTTTTTTTTTTTTGAAAACTAGAAATTACTTTACAAGAAAAGAGGTTCATTGTGAGAATCATTGTAATAGTATCAACCCTCCTAAAATAAAGATCATTGTACAAAATGTCAAGGAAATAACTAACCTGTGCCAACCGCCCCAATGCAAAGGCTGACATTTCCCTGAGTTGCACGTCTGGAGACTGGAGCATCTCAATTAAAGGGCGAACAACTCCTCTCTGTAAAATGTGAACCTGCAACAACCATAAAAATAAATCATTAAAGAAAGATGGAAGGCAACTAGGGCAATGGTTCAGCTGTATGAATACTCATCTGATCCAAAATCCATTATACAACAACTCAATTCAGAATAATTGAGCAACATTTGAGATCACCTTGCCTTCCGAATCTGTAGCAGCAAACTGCCCAAGTAGCAAAGCTGCCTCCCTTTGGCTTTCAGAACAAGAAAAACTACCCAAGTGCTATAGACTCAGACACACACACTCAGTTCACCCCAATAGCATTCTGCATCATATTAAACGACCGATCCCCTGCTGAATTCCAGCACACCATCACGCTTACAGCAGAAAAAAAAAACAAGCAACAGAGTGCATCAGGACAAAGATCTCTGTCAAAACAGAGCGTGCTGTCCAGTGTATTGCAGCACCGAAAAAAACTGGACAGAGCAGCTCCAATTCTCGGCAGACCAGCCCTGCAAGCAAACTTCGCTGCTCCGAGTCCAACCATTTCAACAAAACAAAACATAGCAAATACTGCCAGATATACTGTCAGAAAAAGGGAAGAAAAAAAATCATTAGTTCATGACATGCATTTAGGAAGCTAATCATAGGAATCATTCGTCGGTGCTCTACAATGAAAAAACACAATGTAATTGGTATTTGGTAATCTCATTCTCAATGACACAGTGTTTCAGCATAGTTTTGCCGCTCCTCCCACCTTTTACACAATATGAATACAAATGCTTCATTTTCTGATATTAAAAAAAAATTTATATATATATATTAGGTAATCTCCTCTTTAAGTTAAAAGAAATGACTTAGGGACATAGTGAATATGAAAGAAAGAAGGAAGCTCCAACTATAACACTTGCTCTTTCCATGTTGTAATATATAACAAAATAATAAGTGTCTCTTTTTATCATACATTGTCATAGTTCTATTTAGTTGTCATATCCATGTCGTGTCCATATCCCATGTCATTTCTTTGGGGGAAATAGCTCGTCACAGACGATGCACTAGAGAACTTAATCAACTAGTAAACTATATTAATCTGACCATATGTTTTTCACACTCTCTTTTGTCAAAGCAAACCAATATGCCGTGATCAAAGTCAATGTTATGACGAAGTAAAGGAACATAACCTATTCTCGATTTCTAAGACTGCCTGAAATATAATTAATAATAATAAAACAAAAGATAAAGAACTAAAAAAAAATACAAGATAACAAGAAAGTTTCATCTTAAACCTAACAAGAAAGTTTCATCTTTGAAGGTTGTAAACAAAGCATTAAACAGAACAAGAAAGTTGGGTCAGCAATATACAAGATAAGCCGCACCAGAACCCAAATAGAAGAAGCAATTAGCCAGTCACAGGCAATCATAATATTAAAATACTAACAATTCATTCCATTTTCAGTGCAGGGATATGATTTCAGATTGCAACAAACAATAAGTTGGTTTTTTTAATTGAATGAAGAAACACTTTCAATCAAAATGTCAATCCATTTACTAAACCAAAAGTAGTAGTATAAGTAGCAGTAGTAAGCAACCAGAGCAGCAGAATAATGTTATAAGCACCAGTTCCATAAACCAACATGACAAATTGATTTGTAGCAAATTCATGCATGATAACTTATCTATCCAAAACCAAAGTGAAGGAAGGAAGAAAGTATTCACATACGCGCGTCCTGAAGAAGTTTGTTTTTTTATAAATTAAGATAGAAAGAAGATGCTCATGTATTACCTGCTCTCACCTCCAAAATGCAGTCCCTTTCATCTGCATCATCCTTAGGAAGCATGGACATGAGCAGCAGGTTCTGCAGTTGTGCTTCCTGACTTTGAGATAGTTCAGTGCAAGATTCTGTCCTTGTGATCCTGCATATACGATCAAATGAATTAATTCATAAGCTTTTTCCTGCTTTTTTTTTATTCGAAGCGTAGACTCCATGAAAGAAGGGGGCAATTTACCTTAAAATGAACAATCACGTGCCCGTAGTGTATTTTACTCAGCTCCTTTTTTGCTGCCACCATTACATTGCTTCCAACATAGTTGTAACTATCAATCATCAAGTTCCACATGATTTTTACACCATACGAAGAAATCACCAACGTCCAAATCCCCCATCATGTCTCATTTTGGATCACTCTTGTAAAGTTTCACCTCAGTCATATATTTGAAGCATAAGGAAAGTCTGATCTCTGTTGCAGGGTTCAATGATCCATGGCAATCGCAAGAGAATCGATGGATAGGATCTACAACCTCTATTGCTATCTCAATGACATTCTTATGCCAATCACAAACTTTGTAAGTCCTTGACACTGAAGGAACAAGATTGCTTGGAGAAGGAAACCTCGCAACACCTTGAGAAGATGGTGGTAATGGAGATGGAGGTAATGGATTTTCTGGTTGCCTTGTCGATGGAGGTAATGTATCTTCAGTTCTTTGTGTCCCTCATTGTGTTCCCTCACTTCTTGATGGTCTCACATAAGTTCCATTTTCAAGTCTCTCTCGTATCCATTGAACATTTTCTTCCAATCTATCATATTTTTGGCTAAATTTTTTTACTTCCAATGTTTTATCGAAAAGCAATGAACGAGCGGGAAGTGAAGCATCATACTTCCTTTTAGAGACGGTGGTTCCAACACAACGAACACGTCCCCTTTCTTATTGGCCAAACACTTGGCTTAGAGGATCATTATCAATAGTGAGGTCAGTGGTACCCTGGGTTGAAGATTCTTGCAAGGCAGCCTTTTTTGCTTTAACTTGTTCCTTCAAAAGAATGATAAAATAAAATAACACAGGACACAAATAATATTCAAACAACTACAAAGTAAATTAAGAATTGTGTATAAAAGACAGCATTGGGCACATACCATATATAGTTCAGCACCATGCGTGGGTTTTCCATCCTTTCTCGTGTGACAAGCAATCCATATATCAATGCGTGTGACTGGTTCCCCATCAGGGTTCTTCTCAACCTATATACTTGAAAGATTAGTCTCAGCCTATATAGTTAAATGGTTATTATTGTACTAGTAGCTAGAAACTCAATTACCTTTTCGTACTCTACTTCTGCAATACTCTTTTGGCCACCCCCCCCCCCCCCCCCCCCATACATACTTTGAAGCCTTTTTGTTTTTGGCATTTTGGGCTCTAATTGCCTTCGCTTCAGGGGTGCTCTCATAGCGAACAAACTCCTTCCAATCCTCCTCTCTTACACCATTTGGAACATGTTTCTCTTGTTCCTCAATGGTAGGATACTTAGCCAAATAGTCCTTCCTAAGATCTGCCTTGAACCTTCTGAAATATTCTGGCATTTTCAAATGCACATTCCTTTTCACATAATTTGGGATGTCGTATTCACACTGCAAATAAGCCATTGAGATATAAGTTGACCATAAAATAAGACATTATGAAAATCAATGATGTAAAATCTCACCTTGAGGCCATTCCACACATCCTCTTTGTAGTTGTCAGTAACATGGTGCCAACCCTTGAATTTGATGGGCACAAGGGTTTCAACAAGCTTTCCAATGTGTTTATTGAAATTTCTAGCACCAGGTCCAACTGCTAAACCATGGACATTGAACTGTATGGTCTTTTTAACTTCACTGTCATCATTTGTAGATGTAGTGACATCATTGGTGGAGAGATTGCTGCGAGTACTACCCATTTCTATCAATGACATTATAGATATTAACCATTATCAAACAAAAAGAAATAAGAAACAACTATATACACTACATTTATAGATAGTTTCTTTCCACAACATATCACCACAAATAGATTTTTATAAAGCATTGGAAAAGCCAATCTGAATACTTAGCTACAAAGCTTCCCTTTCCCAACTCAAAAGTCAAAATAAGAAACAAAGACAAAATAATTGGTCTCAACCAAAGAGGATAATCAATTAGAATAATATCTAAGAGTGTCTGCTTAATCAACTAGTATTCAATAGACATGGAATACATGGAAGTACTCTACTACCTCCATCTTTTCAATCAGTTTCAGTTCATCTGATACCAATTTTGCACCTAGGACTACTAGGTTTCAGAAAGCAAACTAAACTTACAGTCTAGAACAAATAGTTGAACCTAGGAGAAAGAACATACAAAAATAGTAAAACACAGATAAAAATAGACAAGAATAACAATAATCATTTGAAGATAATTCTTTGAACAGTTCAAGAGAACGGTGCCGATACTAGGTTACCGCTAGTATAACGAGGTGTTCATCCAAGAATTGTTCTTAGAATTGTTTTGAGAAAACAAATAGAAATAAAGATATGCTTTTATTGACACTACCTCCATCTTTCCGATCAGTTTCAGTTCATCAGAGATTTAATATCCTGAGGAGTCCAGCTGTGTAATTGCAATTTTTGCTCCTTGAAGATTGCGTGAGATTGGTTCGACAAGTTAGGTTTCAATATTACAGGGCAATGTTCAAAGGGTTACATGCTTCATAGCTTAATTTTTTCTAGGATTTAAGTTTAATGTAAAGTTGCTTACTATTTTAGTAGACCAATCTCAAGGGAGTTTTTGAAAAACATAAAAATTGTCATGTATAAGGTCTACTACACAGTCCATACTAGATATATGCTCAAGTAAAATAAGGCCACCCAAAATAATAATGATAATAATAATATTAGTAATGACAAGCACCTTGACCACAAACCAGCACGTAACAGAGCAGCAACAGCACGCAGCAAAAATTCAGCACTCTGTCCAGCACAATGGACTGCAGAATTTGCTGCTTCGTACTATATCATACCATATCTTCCCTTCCTATTTTTTCACTGAAAAATAAGTATAGGTGTTAGAGAAACATGTAAAGACTAATGACCTCAAGCAAACTAAATCGAAAAATATAAACACTCTTCAATGTAAAGACTTCAAAACATTTCATAAATCTGAAAAAATGAAACAACTGATATGATAACATAGATGTATTAAGGACACTTATATCAACAACACTTTAATTCAAGCATCTTAATTGTCTTAAAAATGTGACCTCATTTGGGAGAAAGTCGAACTAAAATAACCAAGGAATATGACTCTAGAATGAAGTCTTCTAATCTGTATCGATTATTTCAAACACATTTGTAGAATTCAATGTATGTAGACATCAAATAGAGCAACAAAAAGCTCTTTATCCACTAAGAAAGGTTACCTCTAGTTGGAAGTCCTAGACATGTAATAAGTGGTAACCAAACCTTTATCCTAATGGACAATAATCTTCATCCTTTAACCAAACCTTTATCCTAATGGACAAAAATGGGATCTGAATCCCAAATGGGACACCCCAAACCCCAAATTTTATAGTTGTAATACTCAAACTTATGGAGTCTGAAGTTCTCCTCAATTTTGTTACGACATTGGCGCACTTGACTCTTGCTTAACAAAGTTATGTCCATGAATTCACAAAAACGCTTTTAAATTGGGAATGGAACAGACCCTATAACAATCTTCAAAGAATAAACGAACCCAAATTCAGGAATGTAATAATGCAACTCAGCTTCCAAAGATTGAAACAAATTAGGTTCTAAGACAGTGAAACATCTTCTCTATCTTCATCAATAAACGAATCCAGATTTCAAAAAACATACAGTTTCAATTCGAACCCTAGAGATTCAAAACCTCTAAATAAAAAAACTCTAGATTCAGAAACCCTAATTTTATCAAAAAATTCACGCTTCAGATACACTTCATCTATGAACATATGAGTAGGAGAGCAAAAAGCATAAGATGTGAGAAATACAAACACATTTCAATTCACTCTTCAAAAATTTAATCAAACACTTAGCACCCCATAAAAACTAAGATAGAATACACAAAAAGAAAGCAGAGAGAGAGAACCTGTACGAGAGAATCTGCAGTCGCTGATCGATTTTGCAAAATGGTTTGGAGGTTGAAGACGCCGAGCAAGGAGGGAAGAGCATGGAAGGAGGGGAGCAGGGAAGTCGAGGGAGGAGTAGGGAAGTCGAGGGAGGGAGCAGGGAGGATCGATGTCGAGTGGAGGGTGCAGGGAAGGTGGAAGTCGAGTGGAGGGAGCAGGGAAGGAGGAGCTTCGAGCGCCAAGTAAAAGGAGAGGGAAAGAATCGAGCGCCAAAAAGCCCGCCCAATTTTTTTTCAGCGTTTTTCATTTGTGTTGTAGTGTAGCCACAGTTTTGAGCCGTTGGTCATTATAGCCACAGTTTTGAGCCGTGGCCATTTTTTTTAGCCACGGTTTTAGGCCGTTGGTCATTATAGCCACGGTTTTTTGCCGTGGCAAATAAACCAACGGTTGAGCCGTGGCCATTTTTTTAGCCACGGTTTTAGGCCGTTGGTCATTATAGCCATGGTTTTTGGCCTTGGCAAATAAACCAATGGTTTTGAGCCGTGGCCATTTTTTTTTAGCCATGGTTTTAGGCCGTTGGTCATTATAGCCACGGTTTTTTGCCATGGCAAATAAACCAACGGTTTAGAACCGTGGCGGCGTAGCTAAACATGCCTTTTGGTGTAGTGTTTGATTGTGGAAATTTTTTTTTTCAATGATGAATTTGCTTTAGGCCTAAGTTGCTATTATATCAAAAAAATGGAACATACGCCTTATGAAGAAAATAGATACATATAGCCTATATTACCCATTAAAACTTTAAAACACAAAAAATCATAAAACATATGTACAAAAATAGATTATCCAAAAATATATTACATACTAATACTACTTCAATGCCATATAGGAGATCTACTACACATTAACATTGAAGTTTTGTAAGTAATGCAAGTCACTCAACAACATACATAAATCATCTACTTTCTAATTAATTGTATTGAAATCTCTTACCACTTTTATCGTTTTTTCAGGGTGTAGGGATAAAAAAGTGTGAATCAAAGTTGCATTCTCCCCGGACAAGTCCAAAGCATCTAGACCCTCGTTCTTGATATGTTTGGAGCAACTCTTAAACTTGAAATCAATCTCTCCCAATCCCCTTAACGAGTTAGCGACCTCATTGACTGCCTCCACCAACAAATCAAGTTTGGAACTGAACTCTTCATTAGATGACAATCTCTTACGTTTCTTAGAAGAGACGAGACGATTCATGGATGCAGATCTAGAAGAGTGAGATGCTTGATCATCCAAGTCCATCACTAGCATCATATGTTATGTAACACAAAATTTTGTCAACGAAAAGTAAAAATCAAGCAACAAACACCACCACACAACCCGAAATTATCACCCATCCTACCAAATTAAACCTAACTAGAAAAGTTGGATTTTTTAAATATTTGCAAATCATTATTTTGAAAACATGCAATAAAGACCAAATATAACCTGCAGATGGATAGATGTTGTGTACTTCTATAGCCCTATCCCCGGTAGCATGATCATTACCACTTACAACCTCCCATTTTTTGTAATGGGGAAAAGGCTTGTTTTGCAAATCAGATGCATCCTGATGTGCCCATGAAATTCAAATAAAACGTATTAGTTGTGCCTATTAGGTGAAGGATTAACATTGATGAAACAAAGTATGTGTTAGTAACATTACAGTATAATTGTCCCAAACATCATCATCAGTTGTAAGACACTCGGTTCTCGAGTAAAATCCAAAGCCACTTTGTTTCACAACCTCTCTCACAGACAAGTAAACTTTTTTCATTGTCTTAAACCAAGCTCGGATATTTTTCATGTGTAGGCAACTCTCCAGTCTTCTTGTTGAGATCATTTGCAATACGATCTAGTGTATCTAGCTTCCACCCATTGTCAAACTTCTTCGCACATTTTTTTGATTCTTTCATACAATTCGTGTACTATAACATCATATTTAAAGACATTCTAACAAAATTGTGTTATAGACTTCTAGTAAAGTTTTCCGCTTGAGATCTCCTCCTAAATTAAAACAATATCATATTTACACAAATGTTAGTAATCCACAACCAGTAGCATAAAACAATTAACATCATGTCACTTGAAGATAAATAAATTAAAGTATGTCAACAACAAAACAAAACAAAAAAATATTGTTAAACTTAACCAACATAGAATAAATCAAGTCTTCATTTGAATAAAAGATCTAAATCGCATATAGATTGAGTTTCATACAATAAACACCACTAGTTACACTTGTTTACACAAGAACAAACCAAAATAATACAAAGAGATCTCATACAAAACCGATAAGCCAAGAAAAAGTTGAGCTAATATAAACAATATAACTAATGACAATTTCTATTTGAGTGCATATCATTTTGCATCATATCTCTTGACGATGTCCATGTAGGTGAAGAAGTAATAACAATGTCAGAATCATCGTCATTGTTATCATCAGAGTCATTCCCCTCACACACATCACTATGATCTCCATCTCACAAGAAGTTGTGTAAGGCACAACATGCAATAACAATTTTTTTTGTGTTTCACACTATTGAATAAAGTATTTCTAAGGTATGCAAAATTTTCTTCAACAACCCGATAATCCTCAATGACAGTACGTAATGATAAACATCGAAAGTTGAATAATTTCGTCGAGGTTTTAGGTTGGGGATTACCATAATCAGATGATGGTATTATGTCCCACGGTATGGTGTAAGGATCTTAGGTGCTAATAAAAAACCAACATCGGCGAGATAGTATTTACCTAATTTCAAAGTAAACTTCGTGTTATATTACATTGATTAATAAAAACTAACTTTAATAATATATAGAACTAACATATACCGTTCGAAATAGTTAACCTATGTCCCACTCGAGTTACTGCATCCATCATGAGCAGACCCTTCCCAACCGGCAAGTACATAGGTGAATTTATATTAAATGGGCGGACAACCAACACATTTGGACTAATTGTGTCTTTTCTATTGCGATATCTAGCATTCTTCTCCTATGAGACATATGCTTTAATATGTGTATCATCAATAGCACAAACATCATCCTACAAATTATATATACCTTATTAGCATCAATCATTATATGAAGAACAAATTAGCACTAGTGAAATTTAACCGAAAAGAGGAAAGCTAACCTTAAAATAAGTGTGCTAACTCTGGACGTTGCCACCATTTGCATGACAACTAGCACTAGTGGCAGCCTTTACAAGACTTTTACAATGTTTTGTAAAAGTCTTGTAAAGGCTGCCACTAGTGCTAGTTGTCATGCATAAGTACTAACGATAGTACTCTGAAAATATGCATGTATTGTTTAACATGATTGGAAGAAATCAAAATTTGTTTTCCAATTATGTAGGTCATGACCAATAGTGTGCAAGAATATGACTACTTGTTATTCAACCTTCACATGTTTGCCATCAACTAGCCCTTAACCTTTCAATCTGTTACACAATCATTGAAACATATTTATGTTCATCCATAGTTGCTCATGACAATAAGTATCACTCTCCATATAGATACGTCTTACAACAACTTATCTTTAGAGATATCTATTTATAATAGAAGCCCTATGGATATTTTTTTAAAAGTAGAATAACCACAATGATTTCTGCGATTATCACTACCAATGTCGCAATTGCTTGTTTGCATTCTTATAAGTTCTTCATTATAGAACTATATATATATATATATATATTTGGGGAGGGGGGGGGGGGGGGGGGGGTGGGGGGTGGACTCTACTATGAGGTCAAACAAAACATTCATTCAAATTATAATTGGCAAACATTAATTTTCATAATTGAAAAAGCCATCGAATCCCAATAATACGAAGCCGATACTACGTTCTTAACTATAAATCTAAACATGATATTATGACAATATTTGATCCAAAGTCTAATCTTGACATCTACCTACTAAACTGTCAACACTCCTATATTTTATATTTTTTCTCAAGGCAGGGCTCTAGCTTGAAGACTCTGGCGCATTCTTTAGCAAAATTGTAACATTAGGTTACTCGCATTTATATTTCTCTTCCTTTTGAAGTTAATCGTGGGCAGACTTGAGGATCATTCTTTGTACTCGTGTACAACAAAAAATGGATATAGTGAGAACTCCTATGATCTTTTTCAATATACGACCAGTGACATCAAGGATATTTGAAACCTTTCAAGATATTTTCTTCTGGATTGTTTGGTTGAAATAAGATATTTTAGATTGTTGTCGCAACGATTACATTAGCTGACAAGCTGCATGCGGCGACTTTCTTCCATGGTTTTTCACTAGTAAATCAGGGTATATCTATCAGTATTGAATTATAAGAACAAGGTATTATTAGAAACAAATGGTTTCATTCACCTTCTACTCACATCACTTAAAAAAAAAGGGTGAAATGATATGCTTTCATGAATAGGGTAAACATTAAATAGTAAAGCATCGATCATATCAACATGTAGGGTAGCCAATGGAAGAAAATTGTAGGGTATGTACACCATAAAAGAAGGGTTAATCTACTAATATTTTTGTATTAGCAAGTAACATAATCCACTGAGAAAAAAGGTTGCAATATATTGAGGACCCATTCTGTCAGAAAAATATCAAGCAAGAGAAAGCAAATATGTTGCATGGTAGAGTATATAGAATAAGTACTCACCTTTTCCCTTTAAATTTGAGAACACCTCTCCAACTTCAACAAAACTACTCTCTTCTGTGGTTCTGACTTGAAGTGATGAAAACATGCGTGACTCTGTTTCAAAGGATAAACTGAAACATGTTATGGCTTAAGGATTACAAGACACGTGCAACAATTGCTTGCGAGAGAAATACTAAAAGAATCCAAATTTTAAGTAAAGGAAAGAAAGTGATTACCAACTCAATTAATTGCATCATTTAGGGTGATAGGATGAATGATTGAAATATTAGAGTTCTCCTTCAATTTATACAAACTTATGTTTGTTCTAATATGGATGGAGTGGAAACAACAACTCCTTGCGACTCACTGCAACCTTTTTCAGGTTACATTGTGTAATAACTTGAGAAAACTCGTATTAAGTTAACTTAATAGGATCATCAAATCATACAACTTCGCTGACGTGAGACAACTAAGAGAACTCCTTTCCAACTTTACCAGAAACAACATAATACAATATTGCTCTTACCTGCATATATATGTACATCAAAATTTTGCAACTGCAGAAACTACTGTAACTCCCAATTACCACATATTCCATCATGAAGAAAAGCCCAAACCTAACAAGTACAACATTGTCATATATAAATGCTTTTCCAGAAAGCAAACCTCTACTCATGAGCATTCCTGGACATAATCACACACACCAAAGGCTAGCACAATAGGATATTGATTCTAAAGATCATCTTATTGAACCCATACCTTAAATTGACAAAACTCATGGACTTAATGGCTCTGTTAGAAAACGAGTGTTAGACTCAATTAGTTTTCAAAACGTGGGCCAAACTCTAATAGGTACAAACTAATGAGTGCCAAATTAAAAAAAAAATCCTAAAATCAAACACACCCTTAGGTTTTTGTTGTTAACTAAAACAGATGACTTAAATACATTAACTAACTTTGGGTTCCCTCATCATTTGAAATAAAACACCTATTACAACTAATGTAGTCGATTCCTACTCTCCTTCTTTGCTGCTTACCTAGACCTGCACAGGTAGCAAACATGAGCCAAGGACCATCGTGTGGCAGCCGATGGAACTTCGATGCTTAAGTTAGCTAAGGCTTAGGAGAGGCTTAAAACTATAAATTGAGATTATGTAGCGTATGTCTAGTTGATAAACCTTATCTCCCTTTTATAGTGTAGGAGTCCTTATTCGGCTAGGCCTTTGGTGGTGGGGTTTAGGGAAAGAGATTTTGTTGTGGAGATCATTTCCTAATTGGGAGCTGTCCATATGGGATAGTTTTCCTACACGACTCGTGCTCCTAGATCTGCAGGAGAGGTTTCCCTTTCTGAGTGTTGTCCATGCAAGGAAGTTTTTTTGCCTGACTTACACTCTAATATATGTTTCCTAGTCTGATCTAATGTGTTGTTGGTCTGCCTGTCTTGAGTAGATCTCTCAGATACTTACCTTAGAGGTTTTATGAGTAATGGGCCTGACCGCGTGACATGTGGACTTAATGGCTCATTGCAACTCAGATCCAACTGTTTGAATCCTGCCAATAATGGGCTTAGTGTTGTTTGGGCCTTGCTGAATTGAATATGCAATCGGGTATGCTTCGTGTTATTGACGAGATTATCATGACACGTGTACGGTGTTGATCAGAGGACGGTTTGATGTATCATCAGCTACTCCCCTAAGTTAGTGGGTCATCTTAACGGTCCACTAGGTCATTTCATGAAGCAACTGTGCAGTCATGATGATTGAGTCTGAGTGATTTCCTCGAGCGACGAATTACATTGATTGAACGTGCGCCAACTTGAAAGTGGGAAAGGCAGGAATTCTGTTTTCTATATAGATCTCCTGCTTGTGGAGTATAGCTCATTTACTCTTTTGATCAGAGATTCTGTTTTAATGTATTATCGATTGCGTTTTGACTTTGCTCAACCTTCATATCCGAAAGCTTGTACTTTCTCTCATGACAGACCGGGATCAGCTTTCTATTGAACTGGTCGCCAAGGGCCATAAGTTGTTTTAGGAGGAGTTGCTCTCTGAATCTGATTTGGAAGTCCTCCGTAAAATATACGGGATTCCTGATGATTCGGTGCTCTGCACTATGGGTGTCGATCTGACATCATTGTACCTTCCTGAGGGGTTTATATGTCTTCACCGAGGTATGCTTCAATCAGGTGTCCGTTTTCCTATTATCAAGGAGATCTGGGAGTTCCTAGCATACCTCAGCATTGCATTCGCTCAACTCGTGCCGAACGGGTATAGGACTTTGATTGCCATTTTGATTAAGGCTAAGGACGCTAGTGTCCGAGTGTCTTTGAGGGAGCTACAATTGCTTACTTCTCCTCGCATAAATGAACATGTTGTATGTGTGTTGACGTCGCCAGACTGTTTTGGCAAACTGCCTGATGATTTTAAATCATGGTAAAAGTTATATTTCATGGCTCCCGTGGACTCCACGTACTTTAAGCTTGTTGGTCGTTCGGTCGAGCGTGAATTTAGACCACTGAGTAAGTTGACTCCTTCTCCGGTCTTGCTTGTGTTAACTGCAATTTAGATTGACCTGTTGTGGTTTTTGCTAGGAGATTTTCTACTTCGCTTCTTTTTACATAAGATAAAGCGACTTTGGAGCATTTCGTGACAAGCCTTGCCTGGAGGTAGAAGATGTCATTAAGCCTTCTAACATTGAGCGCAGCGGACTGTGGGCTCATTAGCACGTGGCCCCTACTCTTTTTCAGGTAAAGAAGCCAAAGCCTGAAGGTGCGTCTATTTCGCAGAAGAGAAAGCATCCCAAGACCAAGGTTCCAAGCCTTTCGAGGAAGGCAGAAATAGATGAGGCGGTTCCTTCTCATGTGCATCCGAAGAGGTCTTGTGCTTTGTCTAGGTTCATCTGCAGTCGTCTGGCCTCGTTCGAAAGACGTGATGCTGTCAAAAAGAGCCTGATGAGATTGTTGTTTCTGAGGGGCGTAATGCTCAAGTCGCGACCCCTGTCTCCCTTCTTGACTTGGAAATAGAGTATCTACAAATGGTGGGTGGGGAAGATGTTACCAAATATAGCACTAAGCAGGCGGAGTTTCTAAATCAAATGTTGTTGCAGGCTGGCTTGGAAGCCTCAGATGGTCGTCCTTTTTCAATAAAGAACTTTATGCTACGCTTTTCTCTGGATCATGAACATGTTGAAAAGTCGTTTGATCGTAGGCGTCATGGTGTAGGATCCTCTTCTTGCCGCCCTTACTGTTCTCCATCTCATTCCCTTCTCATGTTCAAGTGACGACGGGTCCAAGGAATAACTCGTTTCCCTCTTCTTTGTCAACTGATGTTGGATCGGCACATGAAAAAGAGCCAGTTTTTGCGGGCAAAGGGAAAGCTATTGATGCGGGCCCTGATGCAGTGAAGATGGCTAAGGGCGGTGCTGAAGTGATTTCGGTTTCAAATGATCTTCATCCGGATGCTCGGATCAGTCTGTTTGCTCAAGATGTAATAAGGATGAGCAACCAAGCTTGGCATTAGAAGGTTGACATCTCTTACACTGCGAAGAAACATATCAGCAGGTGGAATGACAGGATGGCAAACTGCACTTCGGAGCCAGTGGGAGAGGCGCTAGGAGAGCATTTAGATAAAGGGAAGAAATATTTTTTTACTGAGGATGTTATATTTGAATCAAGTTGTCGCATCTAAAATTGAAGTCGAGGCGGCTCGTGAGAGAATGTATACCATGGAGCGAGTCTTTGCAAACTTACAGAAGTCATAATCTGATGCTCTTCGCAAGATTGAGTCATTGAGGAAGCAACCCGAATCTTCTCAGATACTGGAGTGGAGTCCAGGTCTATTGGGTCGGATGCTCAGAAGGCTCGCTTGAAGGCGATTGAGTCCGATTTGGCGGGGGCAGTGTCCGTGAGGGATCGGTTCGAGGAGGTTGAACCTTGTCCGTCGTGACTTGCAGCTTGCCTGTGATTCTGTGGCTGGAGTGCAGGCTCTACACGCTGAGGAGGTCAAGAAGGAGTCCAAATGGACTGTCCGATGTTAGCAGTTGGAGGCCGATGTTGAGTTCAATGCCAAGAATGCACAGACCGCTAGAAAACAGTTTCTTCTGGCGCAGAGTGAGCTGAATATTGTCAATGATAAGTTGGGTGATGTCCAAGACATAAATGTTGTCGAGCGAGCCACAGCAACTGAATCAAGAGCTCGCTAAGTCAAGAGGGCGCGAAGATGCTTCTCAAAGCCCAGGGCACGTTTAAATTCAGCAGAGTCGTGCATGGAATGATGGAGTTGTTGCATCTGATAAAGGAGGAGCATCCCGACTGGGATCTCTCCTATTATAAAGAGATTGCATATGCAGAGTTTGGATCGACCTTCGATTCGTCTGAAGAAGAAGGCGGTTCTGACGAGGGGGATCGTGAGGCAACACCTACAGAACTGGGCGTTAAAGTGTACCAAAACATATTGTCATGGGTCGAAACCGACTAAGCTTTGGTAAAGTTCGGCGACCATTATCTATAGTCGGATAATGGTCACTAGCGAGTCATCGTGATCAGGTATTACAAACACTGACTAAGCTCCCACTTTCTAACCCATCATCATCCACTTTTGGCGGGTAGGCGTTAGAGCAGACCAAAAGCTATTGTAATCAATCGAAACTGACTAAGCTTTGGTCAGAATAAGATTTTGGGCGTGTAAGTCTGATTTGGGTGTCCTGGCTTACTTAGCTCGCATATAAAATCTTGGACGTGTAAGTCTAACTTGGGTGTCTTGACTTACTTAGCTTGCATATAAAATCATGGGCCTGTAAGTCTGACTTGGGTGTCCTGACTTACTTAGCTCGTCTGGCGGATTGATTCCAGCATTGGATCAATTGAGCGGACTAATAATAGATTGACTAGCTTTAATGAATAACAACAGAATAATAGTGGAGCTGATACCTTGGGTTTAATGACAACACTCTGTAGGCACACTCCTTATTCTGTGGACACTCAGAACTTTGTTGTTTGTTCTTTTGCATGTGTTGAGCCGGATCTGATAGGGCATAAGCTTGGCTCTATTAGTTGAGGGGCCCAATTAGAAAAAATCTTTATGAATCGATGTGCCGAGGATACGACGCATTCTGCGAGATTGTTCAGTATCGATTACTCCCCCCAGTTAATGGGCCTGCTTGCAGGGTCATTAATTCAAAAGACGTGGACTTGTGCAGTTGCAATTAGAACCATCGTTTTCCTGATTTCCCGTACGTAAGGGAGAGCATGGGATGGGATGGACCTCATCCCTATTCCATCACGTTTGTTCGGGATTGGGACGAGATGGACCTCATTCCTATTCCATCCCATTTGTTCAGGATCAAGACAGAACAGGACGGGATAGACCCCATCCTAAACTCGTCCCATGCTAAATGGGTTCGGGACGGGATGAACACGTACTAAATTTTGGATTGAAATTTTAATATACTGATTGAAAATTTTGAATTTACCAAACACACAACTATATAACTTTAAGTCATTGATTAGTATTTCTCAATTTCATTAGCCTTCACTCCTTTTTTTTAGAATCACTATTGAAAATATAGCCATTTTTTTGTACATTGCTAACGAAAATTATCAATGGGTTAGTCATTTAAAAACTACGAGGAGCACACATTATTGTTGTCAAGAGTTAGGAAGAGGCAAAAAAATAAGGGAGAGGGTTTGACTTATATTCATTATCTAGGTGAGTCGCATGGAAGCTTGTGAGAATAAAATAGTCATGTCAATAAATAAAACAACAAATAAAATAGTCACGTCAACAAATAGTTTCATATTATATAGTTCATATCAAATATTAAAAAAATCGGTTCGGGATGAGCGGGATTGAAAATCTTCATCCCATTCCCATCCCATTCTAGATCAGGACGGGACGAGATCAGGATGGTATTGATCAATTCCAATAGAACTCGAAAAAATCGAGACAGGATCGGGATCGCGGGATGGGATGCCCACCCCTACCCGTACCACATTTAATGCTGAAGTAAATGCTTGTTGACGCCTCTTCGTGAACCATTTTTCCTATATATGAGCTGGCTATTCTGCATTCAAGCACTGCAATGAGAATAGTACAACATGTTAATCAAATGCATCTTACCAGAGAGTTTGCTTTAGGTTTTCCAAAGGCTGAAGGAAGACCTCTTTCACTGGAGTCTTCGAATGTTTTGACATTTGTGCCAATGAGTCTTGATAAGACTTTCTATTATGCGATATCGCCTGATCTAGGTGGGCGCCATGTTGGTCCCATGAGATCTTGTAATGTCTTCTTACATTGCTAAGAAGAATTACGGACTTCCTCTTGGGGTTGGGTCTGTCTTCCATCCGTCGGTGCTCGAGTACTCTCTCATCCGTTAATTGTTGTTGAGGGATGGTCATTGCAACTAGTTTATGATTGATATGAGCATTGGAGGTCGTGAGCCTCGTTCCTGAGGTGGTATCATTGCGTCACCCCAGACATTACACGCTTGAAAGGCATCTTCATTTAGCAGCATTGTGAAACCTCGACGATCCCGTTGTTTCGGGACGTTTTTGTCAGCTTTCTGCCACTTCCTTCTGTTCCTCTTCATAAGGCAAACTGGCGGAGCAAAGAATTGAGGGAGTGTTCGCATCCCTCTTCATGTACTTTGCTTGCCATATTTGAATCATCTTTCTGGGGTGATTCGATGGAGCAATTAATTGAGCACACTATTTCATTTTTTGTCACGGGCATTTTACTTTAACCACCTTCTCTTTTGGAGGCGGATTAGCAGATCAGAGTCTCTACCCTTAGTTTTAACACCGAGTGGAGACTATACTAATCCGACCCTGAACGAGGCGCAAAGGATCTTGGCTTAGATTGCATGGTCCCTCTAGCGAAGTTTTTTTTAAAAGCTAACGAAGTTACTGAATAGGGACTTCGTGCTGGCGGGCAGTTCCTTGCTGATTAACAGCTCTTGGAGTTGGTGCACATTTGTTGAAGAAGTATCGTTACCTAGCTCTTTATTAGTCTAGATTGTGTTGCTAGCTTTGACTTATGAATCTCTGCATAGTTGCGCCTTGGTTATTTGGGCTCCTCCTCCCTCATAGAGTGATTCACCTCTTTTGTCTAGGCATGATGCCTGAGATGTAACTAGCAATAATTCAGCTGCTTTAGAGCCACATAACGGTAGTCTCTTGCAGCTGGTTGATCTTTTCAGATAGTCCCTTGGGCACGGTTGGTTGTATATTTTATACATTGGTGCAGGGTGGAGACCATTGTTTCCATATGAAGAAGTCATGGCCTTCCCAGAATAATGTTGTAGGTAGACGGGGCGTCAACTACCATTAACTCTTGGACAAAGTACTTCCGTAACTGTGGATCTTCTGCCACCACCATTAGGTTGATATTCCTGATGGGGAAGCACTTCTCTCCGCTGAATCCAACCATGGGTGGTGGGCATTAGGCTTTTTCTCCTGTAACTGCATGTTGCAAAATGCACTGGGGAACATGACATTTAGTGAGCTTCCAGTGTCCACCAAAGCTCTATTTACCTCCGACTTAGTGATAAGAACGGAGATGACCAGGGCGTCATTGTAAGGAGAATGTACCCCTTGGAGATCCCTCTCCGTAAACATTAGTAATTGGATCGGGCTGTGAACTCGTGTGTGTTGCATTTGTTGGTCCTTATACTGAGACGGTGTCCGCATCTCGGTCAGTATCCTCTTGCGGGACCTATTTGATTGTTTTCCTTCAGGTCCGACTCTGTGGAGGACGTAAATGACGCCATGAGCTTCTTTTTTCGCTTTTTCCTTTTCCTTGGCCCTGCCTTCTATCCGAGCCTAGGAACTCCTTTAGCTTCCCTTTCCTGATCCAGTACTTGACTTCTCCTATGAGGTTTCTGCAACCCTCAGTATCATGTCCGCCTTCATTGTTGTAGGCGCAGTATTTGTTGTTGTCACGCCGAGCAAGGTCTCCTCGCTGTGTAAATGACCACTTCAGCTCTTCCCAATCCTTGATGGAATCTAGGATGTCGAACAGACTGGTATTTAGAGGGGTGACAGACCTGGACCTGACGTAATTTGAGGCCTTGTCCTGCCTGGGGCTGCTCAAGTCGGTCTTGTCGTTTGTGTGCTTCCTCTTATTATTTTCATCGTCCTTTTTTCTTCTTCCCCTATTTCTTGTCCTTTGGAACAAAAAAGTTTCTTCTCTGACTTTGCCTCTCTCTTAGCGGCCAGCATTTCGTCCAGAATGATGTATTTATGGGCATCTATGAGCAAGTCTGTCATATTGGTTGGGTGATCTAGGGTGAGAAAGTCATAGAGCTTTCCTTTTCTCAGATCTGAAGTGAAAGTCGTGACTGTGGTGTCATTGCTACAGTCATCGATGAGGGTCAACTCATCATTAAAACGAGTGACGTACTCCCTCAACGTCTCATTTTATTTTTGCTTTAAAGTCAACAAGTAATGCAAACCCCTCTTGAGCCGTTGGCTGCCCACGAAGCATGTAAGGAACATCAATGCCAACGTCCGAAATGAATTGAGGGATTTCGGAGGAAGGCCGTGGAACCATGTCTGTGTTGTCGTCTTCAGGCTTGCAGGGAATGATTGGTATATTATTGCATTAGACCCTTCCTTGAGCGCCATAACATGCTGGAAGTGGCGCAAGTGATCGGACGGGTCTCCTGTCCAGTCGTAAAACTCCAACTTCAGTGGGGTGTATTTCTTTGGTAGTGGCTCATCCATAATATGGTCCATGAACGACGGGACCGTGAGATTAAACAACACGTTTGGGTTTGTGGCCATGTTGCAGATTGTGAGACGTGTCAGTCGACTCTAGGCTATGGGTCTCTATTGGCCATGCCTTCGCCTCTTGTCCATTGAGAAGTTGTTGGGGTAGCGTGGCCCTAATAAACATGCTCTTTGGAACTTTCTGAGGACCGGGCCCTTCGGTGCTCACGATTTTCCTCCGTAGGTGGAGGATTCCGTTGTTTGAGAGCCTCTAGCATTTCTGAGATTTGCTGCATATGTGTTGAAAGTAGGTCCACCCTTGGGTCTGTTGTGGTTGCCACCAGCGTGGGGGTTTGAGGAGGTTCCTCCCATGGTGGTGGTGAAATGGGATGCGCTCTGCCAATTTGAGCGTTCGAAGGCTCAACAACATCTTCATTGTTGCAAGACCTTGGTGTCACCATCTCGTTGTTTCTCTGGAAAAGGTGGAACTACAATTTTTTTTAGGAACTCTGTCATTTCCTACGGACGGCACCAAGCTGATGTAGTCGAATCTTGTTCTCCTCCCTTACTGCTTACCTGGACTTGCACAGGTAGCAAATGTGAGCCAATGACCACCGTATGGCGGCCGATGACACTCCGATGCTTAAGTTAGATAAGGCTTAAGAGAAGCTTAAAACTGTAAACTGGGATTATGTAGTGTACCTCTAGTTCATCGACATTATCTCCTTTTTATAGTGTAGGAGTCATTGTTCGGCTAGGCCTTTGGTGACGTAGTTTAGGGAAAGAGATCTTGTTGTGGATATCATTTTCTAATTGGAAGTTGTCCATGTGGGATAGTTTCTTTACACGACTAGTGCTTCTATATCTGCAAGACAAGTTTATCTTTCTGAGTGTTGTCTATGCAAGGAAGTTTCACTGTCCGACTTATACTCTAATATATATTTCCTAGTCGAATTCAATGTGTTGATGGCATGCCTGTCTTGGGTAGATCTATCAAATACCTGCCTTAGAAGTCTTACGAGTATTGGGTCTGATTGCGTGGCGTGTGGGCTTAATGGCTAATTGCAACTCGAATCCGACTGTCTGGATCCTGTCAATAATAAACTTAGTACTGTTTGAGGCTCGCTGGATTTAATATGCAATCAGGTCTGCTTCGTGTTGTTGACGAGATTATCATGACACGTATACGGTGCTGATCAGAGAACGGTTTAATGTATCATCAACAACTAATTAGGTTCCCCCGTCATTGGGTATATATAAGATTTCCTCGCACTCATTCATCAGAGTATGTTGAAACACTAGCATACCTATAAACCCAACAATGTTTTAAACATATGATTTCTTGAATCAATTAAGGGTTTGCCCTGAATAAACATAGAGATTCAGCACATTTCGAGCATCACTCGAACGTTTTACAAATCCATTTTCGTGTTCATTTGAACTTGAGTTGTGTAATTCAAAGTCTGATTAATTGTGCACTAAGGGTGTGTTTGATTGTAAGGGTGTGTTTAATTGTATAAGATCCAATTCCATGAAATTTATGGGGATCACTCGTGTTTATTACAAATTTGATCATAATATGATGACATTTTGATGAAATGTGGGAATTAAACTCTCATAAACATGAAAA
Source organism: Berberis vulgaris (assembly GCA_963556465.1). Lineage (NCBI taxonomy): Eukaryota > Viridiplantae > Streptophyta > Magnoliopsida > Ranunculales > Berberidaceae > Berberis > Berberis vulgaris. The sequence goes on along the minus strand of OY747136.1, from coordinate 12,801,970 downwards.
TCTCAACTCTTTATCCTCTAAAGAATTGAATTCTCATATTTTATAGGAGTTCAACTCTCACTCTTAATCACAATTTAAAAATCGTTGTAAAAGGTCCATCACATTTTAATCAAATTTGCAATTCAAGTAGTCCACCATGAGTTCTACGGAATTCAATACGATACGACCAACCACACAAAAAAGAACGAGTGTGCAGACAGACAAACTCACAAACTCACAAGAAAAAATCTAATTGTCGAGGAAAGCAGGGAGGAAAACAGCGAGGAACCCCATAGTGGGGAGGGGGAGCCGTCCATTTCCCTCGGGATGCGCATTTAAACACCCGAATGCATACGTTGAAAAGTCAAATGCACATCCCAAAGGGATGGACGGCTCCCCTCCCCCTTGTGGAGTCCCTCGTTGTTTTCCTCGCTGCTTTCCTCAACAATTAGACGGGTTCAACTCACAAATACTTTGCTCTCAGCCCATAACTTCCACCAACATATAATATCTCCACTGAAGTAATGCAAATATTTCAATCTCAAGCATGCATTTAAATACACAGAGCTCATGTGCATCCTCTGACCACAACCTTGTCTTCATCCCCTCAACAAGATGAAAGATTCCTCCTTCATTTAGTATATCCAGCTGTAATCAAAACCATGGACGATTGAGCCACACCATCACCCACCCATCCAGTACAGTTCATGCACGCATTTGATCAAACAAGTGAAACCCCACCTACCCTTCACGTACATTGTACAAACAATTAACAAATACTTCATTACAGTGTGCATACTATATGCCAAGCTAGTGAACTGCCATGCACCGACCCACATTGCCCACTGCCACTGCCACTGCCACTGCCACTGCATAACACTATGACCTGCAAGGCTGGCAGCAAAACCAACTCAATTAACTCTACCCAAGGCTAGACCGACCCACACGTCCACAACCCTTCTATAAATACCCACCTCATTCTCTCCAACCCTCTTCACTTCACTGCATCACAAGATCTATCAAGCAAAACAATGAAGCTCGTTTTTGCTACTTTTCTTCTAATCTCTCTTCTCCTTCTCAATTCGGCATTTCTTCAAACAGACGCTATAGATGGCCCGAATTGTAAGACCCATACTTTACACTACACTACACATGGTTTGATATTTCTCACTCATTTCTTTACTTGAAATTAGTCATTCTCGATTTTATTAATTTGAATTTTTTTTTTTTTTGTTATTGTGAACGAAGATGATGCCTTCTGTTCACCGAAATGCAAGGATAGGTGTGCGAAAGCCGGGGTGCAAGATCGTTGTTTGAAGTATTGTGCAATCTGTTGCGTGGAATGCAAGTGCGTTCCGTCTGGGACTTATGGGAACAAGCATGAATGCCCTTGTTACAGAGACAAGAAGAACAAGAAGGGACAGTCTAAGTGTCCTTAATTGATTAATTAGAGATGTAAGTGTGATCCCTGTTTAGCTTTGTCCGACGAAATGTAGCTAGTTCTTTAATAAAGTTTTGTTTGGCTGACCTTATGATATGGAGTAATTCTAGAGAGCCCGTGTTTGTAGTCTAGGGGACTGTTCGGACTCTCCTGAACATGTGTTTGGAAGGGTGTTTGACACGTAAACCCAATTCTGGAAGAGGTGAAGTGGGGTCAGCTAGAAGCTTCTCTTTGCTTTGCTGTAGAAGTTCTTTGATAATTTTAAGGGAAAGGAAGGAGAGGTTTTTATTGGGTTCTTTGTCTTCTCACTCCATTTGTGTCGAAGGAGAGATTTCACTTCTTACTTGTTTAAAACAAGAAGTTAGTTTTTAAAGAAACCAAGGAAGGTAAAGAAGCAGAAGATGGAGTGGCCTGCTTATTTGGATGAGTATGAGAAGCTTGTAATAAGGATGAACATCCTAAGGTCTGTTTTCTCTTCTTCAACCCTGAATTTTCTCCTCTGGGTTCCAAATTTGAAGGTTTGGGTGTTCAAGTTTTGAAGCTTTTTGAACCATTGGGTGTCTAAATTTTGATTTCAAGCTTTTGTTCAATCTTTCGCCGTCTCTCTTAAAACTTACTTTGTTCTGAGTTTTCTGGTTCTTCAAATTTTGACCAAATCTCAACAAATTTTTCATCTATTCTCCTCTGATTTCTTCTTATTTTACTTGGGTTTTTTCTTTGGTGTGTTCTGACTTTTCTTCTAATTTGATTTTCTAGAAACTTGTTTTCTCTCAAGTCATTCACTCGACTTTTCAAAGACTTTATGTTGTTTTAACCAAATTTTTTCTTCTATTCTCCCTTCCTTGTTTCCTTTCACATCTTTTTCAACAATTAGATTCTCCAACCAGTACATCTGGGATCAATTCTTGATAAGTCTGAGTTGACCCCACTTCTTTCCTTCTCTTCTCAACATTAGTCCTGATGAGTTAGAGGCCCATGATTGCCCTCTTCTTCTACTGCAATTGTATCATCACAATGGTCTGGCTTTCGCTTTGACCTTCGCCTTTGATTCGGAGGACCTTCACGATTAGGAACTACTTTCTCCTCCTCCTCGTTGATTGTATTTGGTTCTTCTTCGATTAAAGAGATTTTCCCGGTTGCGACGTTGTATGCTGGAGAGACAATCAAATAAAAGAAAGAAACCTCCCAACTTAGTTAGATGAGAATAATAAAAAAGAAGTTTTTTTTTGGTAATTAATTGGAAACGAAGAGAGGCGAAAAACAACGTACCACTGAGGTTTTGAAGGACGGAGGAGATACAGAAATGTTTGTTGTAAGCAAAAGAAGGATTCTTGTAAAAATTGCTGCGAGTAGAACCCATGATCTTGTATGCTAATACTCTGCTCTCTTTTACGTAATTCCTTTTCTTCTTCTTCTCCTCTTCTTGGAGCCGAGGTGTTGGAGCCCAAATTTGGGCCTGGGTTCACGTGCCAAACACCCTCCCAGGCACGTGCCCAGGAGGGTCCGGACAGTCTCCCAGACTACAAACACGGGCTCTCTAGAATTATTCTATGATTTGTGCTTAATTTGCCATGTCTCTATATTTAAGCGTGCATCATCTAGAAAGAGGGATAGACCGATAGTGAACAGGGCAACGACTACCACACCACCAAAAGTACAATCTCATACAACTAAGGCAGCGACTACTCCGCACCATCATTTCCTCTCACACTATACTACTCTCTCACATCACCTACTTTCTTTTTCACATCACCATATTTTCTCACACCACCTATATGAACAAAAATCATTCGTTTTTTCTTTCACTATTCAAATCGACAATGGTTTCTCCCTCCCCTATTCAAAATCTCTTTCAAATTTCTTCCAAATCTCTCCCCACACTCAAATCTCTTGTAAATCTCTTTCATCTTACTCGAAAACTCTCAAAATCCTCTTAAATTCGAAACTCTTAAACCTAAACTCAATAAATATGCATAACTTAACATAACCGACAAACTCAAAACGAAAAACGAAAAAATGAAAAACATGGTAATTTTCGAACCAGTTTAAATTCTCAATTAAGATCGATTCTCAAGCTTATCAAACATGAAAGTTGTAGTACTCTGAGTTATCTAATAAACACAACTTGAATCACTTGAAAATGTTTTGAAATGAGCGAGTTATTGTCATTTTACTAAAGTCGCGCAAATTTGTCTTGCAATGAAAACGGGATAGTGTTCCTGACTTTCGGCCAACTTATGTTTTCAATTTAGATCGATTCTCAAGTTGATAAAAAAAAACAAAAGTTGTAGTACTCTCAATTATCTAATAAACACAACTTGAATCAATTGAAAATGTTTTGAAATGATCAGTTATGGTCATTTTACTAAAATCGCGCAAAATTGTCAAAAAACAATTATGTTTGCAGAGTGCACTGCGAGGTAGCTTTCTTGTTCGCATTGTGCAATGGGAGATACCTCGCAGTGCATTTTGCGAACTAGGGCTGAAAACCGATCAGACTTAGGTCGATTTTAAAATTTTCAAACCGAAACCGAACCGACCATTAACAAAACCGATCTGAAACCGAACCGATTCTAATTTATGCAAACCGTAATCGAACCAAACCGACTAAAATCGAACCAAAACCGAAATAAAATCGAACCAACCGACTATTTTAAATATATTGTATTATTTATATATAAAATATATATTATTTATTATATATATTCAGTCGGTTTGGTTTGGTCGGTTAAAATCACATAGAAATCGAAAATCGAACCGACCACTTCGGTTTTGAATTGTTTAAAACAGAATTTTAAATATATTGTATTATTTATATATAAAATATATATTATTTATTATATATATTCGGTCGGTTTGGTTTGGTCGGTTAAAATCACATAGAAATCGAAAACCGAACCGACCACTTCGATTTTGAATTGTTTAAAACCGAAACCGATCCAAACCGAACCGATTAGTTCGGTTTAGATTGGTTCGGTTGGTTTAATCAGTTTGATCGGTTTTTTGTTCAGCTCTATTGCGAACATAATTTTTTTTGATAGTTTTGCGTGACTTTAGTAAAATGACCATAACTTGCTCATTTTACAACATTTTCAAGTGATTCAAGTTGTGTTTATTAGATAACTGAGAGTACTGAAACTTTTGTGTTTCGATCAACTTGAGAATCAGTCTCGATCGAGCACATAAGTTGGCCGAAAGTCGGGAATACTATCTCGTTTTCATTTTTCGAACAGATTTGCGCGACTTAGTAAAATGACCATAACTTACTCATTTCAAAAGATTTTCAAGTGATTCAAGTTGTGTTTATTATATAACTCAGAGTGCTACAACTTTTGTGTTTCGATCAACTTGAGAATCGATTTAAATCGAGCACATAAGTTGGCCGAAAGTCAGAAACACTATCCCGTTTTCATTACAAGACATATTTGCGTGACTTTAGTAAAATGATCATAACTTGCTCATTTCAAAACATTTTCAATTGATTCAAGTTGTGTTTATTAGATAACTCATAGTACTACAACCTTTGTGTTTTGATGAGCTAGAGAATCGGTTTGAACTGAGGGTTTAAATTAGTCAAAAGTTACCCTATTTTGCGTTTTGAGTTTGGATTTCTCTGTTATACATATTTATTGGTAGTGTGAGAAAGTAAAAAAAAAAAAAAAAAAAGTCAATGGTGGTGTGAGAAAGATGATATGATGGTGTGGGATGGTCGCTGCCTACCACTAATTTAACTTTTTCTCTCTCACACCACTTGCTTTATTTCTCACACCACCAATATAAACAAACAAAACAACATTTTTCTCCCCATTCAAAACGCAAAGGCAACGCATCTTCCCTCTCGCATTCAAAGCGCAAAATGCAAATCGCAAACACCTGATTCTTTTTCCCCTTCATTCAATTCGTTCGATTGCTCTCCCTCATTCTCTTGCTTCTTCACTTTCTCCCCTATTCAATTGGGTCGATTGGTTCGACTGCTTCATGAATTTAATGTTTTGTTAATATAACATTTGAAATTTCAGTTTCTTTGGAGGATTCTTTATTTATTTAGTCACTACTAACTAGTTCACCAGAAAGTGAATCAATATGAGAGTTTTGGTAGAAAAATGTATTGTTCACACGAAACAATACGAGAATATGCAAAAACCTCGCAATGAACAACGCGAGTTGTAGAGGTCCAGGCGAGGTTATTGCAAAATCTTGCAAGGGTCCAAAGGAGATTTTTTTTTCAAAATCTCGCAATGCACCTTGCAAGCCACAAAGGTCCAGGTGAATGGGTGAAAACATACTTTTTTTGGGACAAATTTGCGCGACTTTAGTAAAATAACCATAATTTGCTCATTTCAAAACATTTTCAAGTGATTCAAATTGTGTTTGTTAGATAACTCATAGTACTACAAATTATTATTTTTTGATGAGATTGAGATCGGTCTCAATCGAGCATATAAGTTGGCCGAAAGTCAAGGACACTAACTCGTTTTCATTGCAAGACAAATTTGCGCGACTTTAGTAAAATGACCATATTTCGCTCATTGCAAAACATTTTCAAGTGATTCAATTTTTTTTATTAGATAACTCATAGTACTACAATTTATGTTTTGATGAGGTTAAGAATCGGTCTCGATCGAGCATATAAGTTGACCAAAATTCAGGGACACTACCTCATTTTCCATTGCAAGACATATTTGTGCGACTTTAGTAAAATGACCATAACTTGATCATTTCTTCAAGTGATTCAAATTGTGTTTATCAGGTAACTCAGAATACTACAATTTTTGTGTTTTGATGAGTTTAATAATCGATCTTGATCGAGCATATAAGTTGATCGAAAGTCAGGTACACTACCCCGTTTTCATTGTGAGACAGATTTGCGCAACTTTAATAAAATGACCATAACTTGCTCAGTTAAAAACATTTTTAACTGATTAAAATTGTGTTTATTAGATAACTTAGAGTACTACAATTTTCGTGTTTTGATGAGCTTGAGAATAAATTTTAATTGAGGGTTTAAATTCGTCAAAAGTTACCATATTTTTATGTTATTGTTTTTTTAAAAACAGTTTTTTGGGTAGTGTGGGTTAGAAAGAAAAAAAAAACAAAAAATACAACTTGGTGTGAGACAACATTTTTAGTGGTGTGAAATAGTCGTTGCCTAGTGAACATTTTTAGTTTTCTGTCGTTCGATCTTTTATTTTATTTTTTATTTTTTTTCAGCCAAGCTCTATTTAATTTCTTGTTTAAATTTTGTCTGTGGAAAACCAAACTCCTACACGAGTAATTTTTTCAAATACAAAATTTGATCAACAAAACTCAGCCCATATTAACGAAATTTTGGCAATTTACAAGAAAATTGAACTGGCCAATCGGGTATTCGCTCAGTTAGTAGGTTTGTGGCATCACGTCCAAAAAAAAATTGAATAAAGTAATCTGAAAAATGAAGTTCCTAATTTCGTAAGGAGTATTCTTCGACATGTGGAGGAGGAGACACGTTTTCAACTTCATCTGATCAATTAGCAATCTCTTTTCGAAAAAAAGATATCATGATGAATACACAGACGATTGTGGATGTTTTGTATCACCTGTTACAATTGTACGCAATGTCAAGTGGCATTCACAGTGTCACCAAAACTTTCTTCTGCTACAAGCATGTTTAGTTGGTGAGACATCTGGTGTAATGAAAAATTCTAGGGGTCGAGGGAAAGGGAGCGAGGGATGGGTGTAACCACCCATCCTCCTCGCGATGAGCGCCCACGCACATCTTCAATGCGATGCGCTCATCCCGAGGAGGATGGGTGGTTACACCCATCCCTCGCTCCTTTCCCTCGCTCCCTAGAAGGACTCCTGGTGTAATAGACCTCCCCCAAATATTGGGAGCCCTTCGCACACATTGTAGGCTTGGTGTCACTCATATATGCAAAGCCCAAATACCTTCATAATCGATGCATTACGCTCCAAACCACGCCAATTTTTAGTAAGAAATGAGCTTTGGGTCTCATGTTGAGACGATAATTGGAGATATTTTAGGAAATTTTGTTTTTAAGAGAAAACACACACTTAAAATGCAGGGGTAATTTAACATTAGCAAAAATGAGTGAAAAATGGTTTGAAAACAATAAATAAACCCATGGGACTAATGAAATGATAGGTGCTATAGTAATTAAATAAAAATAAAAGATTGAAGTAGGCCTCAAACAAATGATATACAACCATATGCACAACACAAGAACTATTCGGACACTTTATGTGCTTGTGCAACTTATAATAGGTCGCACAACTAATTTCCCCCTTTCATGTGCAGCTTACGATAGGCCACACAACTCATTTTTCCGCTTTCACGAAGGCAATCTGCAAGCCTAGCTATAAAGAGGCCGGTGTGAGGTTTGCCTGGGCAATGTTATAAGGGGTGTTTCGGGCTTGAAAGAGGATAGAGTTGCATGGGGTGTCAATGGAATAGAAAAGGTTGTCTGACTCTCAAGGCTAACTATTGTAGATGTTTTAATCATTCTTGTGCATTAAATCACCACATCGCAAAGTGGGAGCCAAGCCCTGAACCGGAGAATCATGTAGTAACCTCATGCCTGCCAGCACCCAACTTATTATTTAAGAACCTCCACATGAAAACTGAACGGTGACGGAGCCATGAATTTTGTTGAAGGGGACAGAGTGACGAGTCATAGTTAATTAAAGATAATATAAAATTTATTATTTTAATATATATATATATATATATATATATATTTTTTTTTAATTTGAACAATACATTAATAACTATACAAAACATCGACTGCAATCAACTGAAGTCAATAAACGAATCATGTATTCCATTTTCTCTACATCAGATTATTTGAAAAAAAATGATTGAATATAATGTCTTTTATTCATTAAACTTTAACTCTTCATATATGCTTGTGTGTGCAAATTATTAAGCTTTTTTCTACATGGGTTTCAACTCTTTTTTTCCTAATTATTGAATCATTCAACAACAAAACAATCACCACCCCTTGCTCCCTAACTCTTCTAAAAAGATAACAATGAAGACAAAATGTGACATCGTATGCTATGATATACTCTATCCAACTCTTATGCAAAGTGAATCAAGCTACATTAAAACGTCGTGGCGCACCTCCTATTTTTTTTTTGGGAATATGTAGTTCATTGGCTAACAAGTACAACTTTGCAAATAAACTCTTCTAACAACCTCTTGATCATCGGATGTTAATCGAAAATATGATGTCTTAAACCAAGATCTGTTGAAAGATTTGATAGGTCAACTTCTGCATGACTTTTCTTTGAGATTGATTCTGATAAATTATGGTCACCCTTCTTTTGGGTTTGGGAGTTTACCAAGAACATGAGGTTTCCATGTTTGATCGAGTAGGGAATAGTAGATAAGATTCGTCATCTTGTGAATATGAGAACAATGAATCTCATTGTACTTCTGAAGCTTTTTTTTTTCCGAAGAAGTGAAAAGTTATGACTTATGAGTTATGACAGATTATTGAAGAGATTTTGGGGATTTGAACTATTGAACTGTTGAGGGGTTGGTTGAGATTTGGGGGTTTGGTAGAGAATATAAGATCCATCAGTCTGTCTAGAGAGCACCTCCTATTTTTTTTTTGGGAATATGTAGTTCATTGGCTAACAAGTACAACTTTGCAAATAAACTCTTCTAACAACCTCTTGATCATCGGATGTTAATCGAAAATATGATGTCTTAAACCAAGATCTGTTGAAAGATTTGATAGGTCAACTTCTGCATGACTTTTCTTTGAGATTGATTCTGATAAATTATGGTCACCCTTCTTTTGGGTTTGGGAGTTTACCAAGAACATGAGGTTTCCATGTTTGATCGAGTAGGGAATAGTAGATAAGATTCGTCATCTTGTGAATATGAGAACAATGAATCTCATTGTACTTCTGAAGCTTCTTTTTTTTCCGAAGAAGTGAAAAGTTATGACTTATGAGTTATGACAGATTATTGAAGAGATTTTGGGGATTTGAACTATTGAACTGTTGAGGGGTTGGTTGAGATTTGGGGGTTTGGTAGAGAATATAAGATCCATCAGTCTGTCTAGAGAGCCAGGCCAGGGAACCTCAATACCCTCTATCATCTTAGAGATTATCATAATCAATCAATCAAACACAAACATAGAGCCCCCTGACGTTGATCTGGCACTAGAGACTTGGTTCTCTAGACTTTTTTAAGATCAATACAGGGGAAAATCAAAATTGTATATAAAATTTGGAGAAAAATTAATTTTTAATATTTAAAAAAAATATTAGTGGGGACTTTCCCTATGTGGCTCCGTGCCTGCAAATCTGTGTCCTTAAAGGTTTCTCTGCAGGAGAGCACCCGCCACACAATCGTTTTACAATGACAGTGCACTGCTAACCAAACCCACGGCCTCTCCCATCATGTGGTTTGAAATGATGGTGAATGCCACAATGTGTTTCACAACATTATAATCTTGTATCATTCTGGGCTTAGCTCCAAATTTGAGATATTCATCAACATGGATTAGACCTCAAACCAAAACGACCTTGAATCATAACTTGACAAAAGGGCAGGGCTTACAATGTATACAAGTATCTTGGTTTCGACAAATTTTGAAAAAGAGAAAAGAAACCGAAATCCAATAAGAAAAATAGGCAATGTCAATATCCGAAACTCACCCCATTGCTAACCCTACAAAGTATTATCGGTTGGATAACCAATATTGCCTAGCTAATTTTCTAATAAAATTCATTGCAGAAATCCTGTCAAGAGATCCATGTACCCCAGGCCCACAAGATTTCCTTATTGTAACCAAACATAAAACAAAAATTGTAGGTTTGCTTTGTACATATTATTAATGTATTCTCCTTGTTGTTGATACGATAAAAGTTTAAAATATGTTCATTCTTAAGTTTTCATCATTCATACTTACATGCCTAATCACCACCATCAACAATTGAAGAAAAATAAATAAATATCAAAATGTTAGGTATGAGAATCAAACTCATGCACTCTTATTGAGGATTGCTTGAAGGTAAGAAATAAATGTTAACTTTAAGTCCCAACCATTAGATTAAACGAATCTCAACTATTAGATGAAATTTATCTCTTCGAGCTTTAAGTTCTATGTGATAAACTAGATTTATATATTTGGGTAAATCTCACCCGTCTTTGATCTCCAACCTCAAACACTATCTTGATTTGTAATGTAGACTAGGGTATTGCCCGTACCATTGACACGATAAAAATTTAACATGATAAATAAAGTTTTAGTCTACTTTAAATACCAAGATAAATAAATATTTAAATACCAAGATAAATAAATATCAAAATGTTGGATACGTGAATCGAACTCATGCACTTTTAGTGCTTTAAAGTCTATGTGATCCGTTAGATTTTTATATTTGGATGAATCTCAACCGTCTTTTATTTTCAATCTCAAACACCATTCTGGTTTGTAAATTGTAATATAGATATAAATATATAGGGATGTAGATCATGGTTGAATAGTTGATACAATACAGAAATTTCATGGCAGATGAGAAGATGTTCATCATTAGAGTGGTGGAGTCAAGCACGGATTCACGTGGGGGCACTTGCCCCCACTGACCTTTGAGAATTTTTTTTATTTGTTCCCCAATTAGTTTTTTTTATTTGCCCTTATATTCTCACTTTTCACTTCAACCAGGACTTCATCCTTCAAATCATGTACATATCAAATCCAAACTCTAATTTTAGAGTTAGAGATAGAGGTTAAATCCCTCAAATCTCCCCAAGAAACCAAAATCCACAGTTTCTTCTTCACACTCCATCGATTGGATAAGATGAGGGAAACCCCCATATTTCATCATCTTCAAAGATCTATAACTATTGAGTTATTTGAGCTCATCTTCACAAGATTCAGCAGGGTCCAAACCACCTTATTCTTCTTCTTCTAGGTACCAGATGCTTTCATTAATCACTGTGTTGGTCATCTCCACAAAAAAATCGTAAGCAACCCAATTTCCTCCTCATTTTCTTCATGTAGTAGTAATCAACGATTCAAACACTTCTTTTGTGTTGTGTTTCTAGAAGTAGTAATAATCTTAAATGAATATAGTAGTAATCATCTTCAATGTTGTACTCCCCTTTTTGTTGTATTTAAAAAAAAAAATTCATGTTAAAGTAACTTATTTTTATATTATATTTAATTAATTATGACATTACTCAGCCCCCCCTCAACAAAAATCTTGGCTCTGTCACTGGGTGGAGTCCATTTGAGTTTAGGTCCCCAGAGCATTTAACATAGCCATTGCCACCCGCCATCGGTTGTCTTCATAAATTCCCTGAGTTGCACACTTCGAGTTCAGTAGTATAGGAAATCATCACCAACCAAACTAATTTTTTTTTATAAGGAACCAAACTGATTTTTCGTTAAGTGGAATTTTGAAGGGGGGACCCCATAGAGAATCAAACATTTTTATGGCTATACCCTTAATCAACCACCCTGCTCGCTAGGGGTGGGCACGGGACGGGATGGGACGAGATAGACCCATCCCTATCCCATCTCGTTCATACGGGATCGGGACGAGATGAGATCAGCGTGCTCCGCTTATAATCAGCTGGAATATAATCAGATTATATAATCTGAACAGAATCAGAGCATACTAATCTGATTCCTTCAATGTACATAACCTGATTCCTTCAATATAATATGAAGTTATGAACATAACTTGATTCCTTCAATGTACATAATCCTTCAATGTAATTAGATTATAAATTCCCGTGGTGGTAACACATAATATTATCTTATCCATTATACCATGACGATACCACAAACATACAACAATATCAATACCATGATACGAATGAATTTAACGAAATGAAAGAGTAGAAGAAGGGAGGGCTGCTTGAGAATAAAAACTACGTATCTTTAATTCAATTCATTCAGGCTATATATAGCCATACAACTAGTATTAGAATTAACAACCATGCTAAAGACTAGGAATTGATGAAAAACAGGACAAAGAATAGCACTACACCACGTAACAGGCGCAACAACCCATGACTAAACAAACCATTAGACCAAGTCTTTTATCTTGCCACTACACTTCGTGGTGCAAGTAAAGTGGCACGTATCAATCCCCACCGCTTAAGGATCCTTGTCCACAAGGATGAAATCTGGATATGACTTTGAGAAATGCCACGCATTCTCTCAAGTTGCGTCTGTTGTTGGTGCCCCGACCCACTTCACCAGGATTTCAGATTTTGGGCGGTATTTACCCTTGCGGATCACACGTCAATCTAAGACAACTTCTGGTTGTGGAAGGACGATCGAAGTATATGAGACAGGGGGGAGTCGGGTAGATGTTGGAGCAACTGGTCCCAAATGTTTTCTTAACAAACTGATATGAAACACATCATGGATTTGAGAACCCCGAGGTAAAGCCAGTTTATAAGGCACTGGACCAACTTTCTCAATGACTTCGTATGGACCAAAGAAACGTGGGGTGAGCTTCATGGAGGCCCGAAAAGACATAGAAGTTTGTCTATAGGGCTGGAGTTTCAAATACACATAATCTCCTACCAGGAATGACACCTCGCGCCGGTGTTGGTCGGCTTGACATTTCATCCGATTTTGAGCCAGCAGTAGGTTATGGCGCAGCTCACGTAGGAGGGCATCTCGGTCACGAAGGTACTCATCTACGGCTTGGACGCGAGAAGTGCCTGTTACATAAGCCAATAGACTTGGAGGCGGAATGCCATAAACAGCTTCGAAGGGCGTCAACTTGGTGGAGGAATGAGTGGATGTGTTGTAGCTGAACTCTGCCCAGGGAATCCATTCAAGCCATTTTCGCGGCTAGTCCCCTGCAAAACATCGTAAATATTGTTCCAAAGTTCGATTGACCACTTCCGTTTGGTCGTCGGATTGGGGATGGTTACTTGAGCTCATACACAACTTGGTTCCCTGCAGTTGGAACAATGTTCGCCAAAAGGAGCTGATAAACACCTTGTCCCGGTCGCTAACGATTGACGTCGGAATACCATGCATGTGAACCACGTTGGCAACAAATGCCTTGGCGACAATTACAGCCGTAAATGGGTGTTTCAAGGCTACGAAGTGAGCATATTTTGTCAATCAGTCGACGACTACCATGATGGCAGTATATCCATTAGAAGATGGTAACCCTTCAATAAAGTCCATCGAGACATCAGTCCACATTTGAGTAGGGATGGGTAGTGGTTGAAGCAACTCAGCCGGCTTCATACAATCGGTTTTGAACCGCTGACAGACATCACATTGTTGTAAAAAACCCTTCACCATCTGGCGCATATTGGACCAGCAGAAACTTTGTTTGACACGGGAGAGAGTTTTATGAAACCCAAAGTGTCCACCAATTGGCGATGAATGACAGCCAACAATAATCTTTGGGATCAAGGGTGAGGTGGGGCTCAAAAAGACTTTGTCTTGTTTGAACCACACTCCATCACGCTGCAGCAGCTTGTGGGCGGCTTGAGAGGGTTGTTTTTGTAGTAATTCTTCATAAAAGGAGTCCTGTTGGACTTCTTTTTGAAGCTTTGGCCACCAATCTGCACGTAGTTGGGAAATGGATAAAAATTGGAATTCAACTATGCGTGACAAAGAATCTGCACCTTGATTTTCAGACCCACGTTTATACTCAATTTTGTAATCATAGCCAAGTATTTTTGGCAGCCATCGTGTTTGTGCGGGTGTAGTAATTTGTTGCTCCAGGAGATACTTGAGACTTTTTTGGTCAGTGCGGACTGTAAATGGTTTCCCCAGCAAGTATGGACGCCATTTCTTGATTGCTTTGACGATAGCCAACATTTGTTTCTCGTAGGTGGACAATGCTAAGGCCGAACCTTTCAATGCTTCGCTAAAATATGCCACTGGTCGATTTTGTTGGGTAATAATCACACCGAGTCCGATTCCGCTGGCATCGCATTCAATTACGAACCATTGAGTAAAATCGGGAAGGCGTAAGATTGGTGGTGACGTCAATGCCTCTTTTAATTGTTTGAAGGCCATCTCTACTGTTTCATTCCATTGAAATCCATCCTTGCTCAAGAGACGGTATCGATATGGCCTCACACTTACTGGTCTCGCAGTCGAATGCAAGGGAATGTGATGGTCATGTGACCTCCTTGGAGGTAAGCTGGTAGGTGCCTCAAATACCTGAGAGAATTGAGCTAGGAAGTAGTCCAGCTCGGGTGGGTGGAAACTGGTTGGCTGCTGCAGTTGGAAGGAACAATTTGAAAAAATAATCCAGTGCCTTGTAATCCATTAAATTCTTTGTCAGTCAAGGCTTCGATGCCAGTTCGTCCCAATCCCTGGAATGTGTGGGACGTTCCTGCCATGTTGAAGTTCATGGTGAGCTGCTTGTAGTCCATCTTGATGGGTCCGAGAGTTGCAAGCCATTGCACTCCCAATACCAACTAGCATGTTGCGACAGGGAGGATGTAGTAGTCGGCGGTGACGGGAAGTCCTTGAATGGTGAGGGTGAGCGCTCGACATTGTCCCGCACATTCTATCTTCTCTCGGTTAGCAACCATGACTTGGAATTTCTTATCCTTGATGACTGGTAACTCGAACTTAGAGACTACAGCCTGATCAATGAAGTTGTGAGTACTGCCACCGTCTATTAGCACCGTCACATTCTTGTCTTTCAGCTTGCCAAGAACGCGTATGGTGTTTGGTACCTGCAATTGCATGAAAGGATATTTCGGGTATAACTTTGTGAAGGGCTGATTCTGGTTGATCGTCCTCAACCTCCTCGATGCCCGTATGAGGTGAATCCTCGATCATAAATAATTGCGATCGTTTGCAACGGTGGCCTGGGACAAATTTCTCGTCACAATAATAGCATAATCCCTTCTCTTGACGTTCTCGTGCCTTTTGATTGGTGATTCGGCGGAAGGCTGCTGGTTGAGTGTTGGAACTGTGGTTTATGTGCTGAGTTGGTGGAGGTCCTAGCACACCTGTTATTGGGTTGGGCGAGGCCTTTGGTGTCGCAAAAGCAGGTTGGGAACGTAGCTGCAGGTTTGGTCTCTTCTGCAGCTGGTTGCGTTCCTCGATTAGCCGAGCCACTCCTATTGTATTCGCCATGGTTCCGGGTTGTTTAATTTTTACATCTATGCGGATGTTGTCTTGAAGTCCCGCAATAAAACAACCAATTAGGAACTTGTTGGATAGGTCGTCAACTCGGTGGGAAAGCTTTTCAAAAGCCTCTCGATAAGCTGCTACGGTTGTGGTCTATTTAAGGCGAGTCAGAGCTTCTGTCGGGTCCTCGTAGTCGGTTGGGCCGAATCGGAGTTGTAGAGCCTTGCTGAACTCATCCCATGTGAGTGGTCCGCGAAATTTCGTCAACCACCGGTGCCATTGCAGGGCGATACCTTCTAAGTGGAAGGAGGCCAGCTGAACTTGTTGTTCTGATGCAATGTTTTTGATTCAAAGTATTGTTCTGCTTTGTAAACCCATCCAGTTGGATCGTCTCCATTAAACCTTGGAAAGGACAACTTGAGGTGTTGATGAGAGTGGTCATTGATGGTGTTATAACGGACAGTATGTGGACGTGAGGATCCGTCACGTGCAAATTGATTGGTTTCGGGAGGGCTAGTGTTTTGGCTACGGGAGGCTTGAAGAGCTTGAAGCTCGGTTAACACTGCTTGTAAGGTTATGTTCACCTGATCGAAACTGGATTCGTGTCGTGCCAAGATTTCGTTGACATCGTTGCGGAAATTCGGCATTCGTTTTGCCGCGAGTGTCCATGGTCGGAACCGCGCTCTGATACCACTGATACGAATGAATTTAACAAAAGGAAATAGTAGAAGAAGGGAGGGCTGCTTGAGAATAAAAACTACGTATCTTTTATTCAATTCATTCAGGCTATATATAGCAATACAACTAGTATTGGAATTAACAACCATGCTAAAGACTAGGAATTGCTGAAAAACAGGACAAAGAATAGCACTACACCACGTAACAGGCTCAACAACCCATGACTAAACAAACCATTAGACCAAATCTTTTATCTTACCACTACACTTCGTGGTGCAAGTAAAGTGGCGATACCAATACAATGAAATCAAATAAGATAAATACATGCATGCATCTCAAAGAAGAAGAAGACCCCGGCCCACACGTCAGCATCATCATGGACTGGTTAGACATCTCTTTCTCTCTTGCATTCAGGTGGCATGCTTGCATACCTGACTCTATCAGTGCAGTAGTTGTAGATGGTGTATTTTTGGCGAACCCAACGGAGTCTCCTGTATTGTAGAGCATCAAGATCTTGGAACTCCTTTTGATCCCACCATCTCTTCCCTTGTGTTGCACAAAACTTTGCATTCACTGAGGCTTCGCCTCACAACCATCAACGTGGAATCCTCTGTATGAGGCCACAAATGGAGCTTTGGACCAATCAGTCTTCTCAAGCCCACCCATTGTGGCCCAATCATCTGCATTCCACAAACTTGAGTAGAGCTTCATGGGTTGGTTGAACGGGAATTTCACTCCCAAATCTTTGTTGTTCTTGAACACTCTGATTGGTACATCATCCACTAAGAATCTGCATTTATTTTTTATTTATTTATTATTATTATTATTATTATTTTACATTCACAGTTTAAAAGATAGCAATGGTAAATACTAAAATTTCAATAATTGATGTTTGAAGTTTGGGCAAAGGAAGAAACATACAAATATTGAAATATACATCAGTGAATTTATATGAGCATCCAAATATTGTAATCCTAATATAAATAAATAAATAAAAATATTAATAATAAATATTGAAAAATTAGCTCAGGACGGGACGGGATTGGCGGAATTGAAAATCTTCATCCCATCCCATCCCATTCTAGATCAGGACGGGACGGGATCGGGATGAAATTATTCAATCCCATTAAGACCCGGAAAAATCGGGATGAGATCGGGATCGCGGGATAGAATGCCCACCAACTGCTCGCCTTTATAAAATAAAATCAACCATTGGTTTATTTGGGTTTGGAATGAGATTTTATCCAAAATGCCTCGTTCATTTTTACTAGTCCTTCAAGGTGCGACACTGTAAATTAAGATTCTTAACCTCACACAAAGGTGGACTTTTCTATAGTTCTGCAATGTCAAGATCTATTTGATTCTCTAATTTGGATAGCAATGGTTTATACCTCTTACATAAGGTTAATGTTTAGACAAACCTCTAGGCTCTTAACCGAGCCACAACCCTAACATTAATTTACTTCGTAACGTATCACTCATTTTGTTTATGTCATTATTTCAGAATGAATGGATAGGGAAACCAATCTTAAAGAAAAAATAAAGGTTGTTGAGCATGGCAAAACCATTATAACATTGATTATGATGGTTGTGGCCTCCAAACTTGTACAAAATGTAATTTGGGTTCCTATACTATGGGCCCAGCCAGGCAAGTTAGGTTCAGACCATGCACCCCCTGATCTACCTTTTCAGCTAAGCTTACGTTTAAAAAAGGGTTTCGCATCTTCCCCGTCATCTGTTGAACTAAATACACCAAGAGAGAGGTCGCTTCGCTGCTCTTTCTCCATTGTTTGGTGTTAATTTGGTTCACTAACTTTGATGGAACACATTGTTAAAATTTCCATGTCACAAACTTCTTAGAATAGGATACAATTTCTCAGCGTAAATTATTGGATATAAAGTTTCTTTCTGAATGATTATGGCTTGATCATTAATTTTATTTGTATATTTGTTTTATACGGCTAATAATAGAAGACATTGGATAGCGTTGGCTCCTAGCATTGCTTTAGATGTTTGTTTAGGACATTTAATCACGAAGAATGCTAGCTACCTTCTTCAATTAAATTCTCCTTTACGCCTTCTCCCTTCTCCAATCTAAACCCAATTAATAAAGGAAAGAGACTCATTGATTATTTCACAAATCAAGTCTTAATATATTACTAAAATTAAATTACAAATTTACCCTCTTTTAAAAAAGAAGCCAATAAATAAATATAGGGAAGAAAAAGAATTCCAACAATGCATCTTCCTCCATTATGGTTTGTTTTATTTTTTTTTCATGATATCTTTGTAGTCAATCCAATCGAATGTCGTTGATTCATGCAACGGATGGATGATTGAAACAATATAGATATTGTTGCCCACGTGATATAGAAAAGCTACATTTCTCATTCAATAGATCGATGAGTTGACTTGTATATAAACTAGTGGAATACCCGTGCCGTTGGCACTATCGCAGATTACATCATACTTAAACGGCTATGTTGAATACTCAAATTTGTGATTTTATTTAAATTTTTAAAAACACTTGCATAATTGTCTATTACAATAGTTATGATGAAATAATTTTTTACTTGTATATAAATAATTAAAATTTCTTTAAAAGTGTCGATGTTATATTTATTCGTTATTGAAGTTTGTAATAGCTAGAGCATAGTTTGATGAAATTATCTTTGAAGACATGGATTTTTTACTTCATTTCATATTCATCGAGGAAAATGAAGGAATAATAATGTGAAGTTGTGAAGGAGGAAGAAGATGCATCGCTGAATATATATATATATATATATATATATATTTTTAACTTTTTCACATATTTATTGGATGTCCTTTTTCAAAGAGTGTAAATATGTGATTTAATTTTAATAATATAGAGATGCTAGCTAGCTTTTCCATTTACCTTCACCTTGCAATTTCTCTTTTCTTTAAATGCCATGTGTAATCCAAAATTTAAATCTCATAAATCAAAGGAAAGATAATTCTTAATTTTCTCCTCAATCTAAACTTGGTATTTATAAAAAAAAAAAAAAATCAAATCTCATTTTGCCCCCATATACGGATTATGGATCAATTAGTTAAATATGTAATAAAACTCCACGGATTGGTTTTGCTTCTTCATTATTCATGAGAAAAGAGCAATATTTCATACACTTTATTTTAATTCATTGATTTTTTTTTTTGTTTGATAAATTATTTGTTGAAACACTGAGTATTCCAAGTTTAAAATTGATCCACATGATCTAATCACAACCAAAGTAATGAATTTGAAATGTAAAATATCAATTTTATTTATTTTTTGGAACCCATTTTTAGCAAGTGAAAACATTTTTGATTGGAGAAGATAATTGATTCAGGGTTGATTTGAAGACTAAAACTAGAGTCGTTCTAGCTGTTGAAAGGGGCGAGGAAATGAGCGAGAGGGGTGGGTATTACCACCCATCCCCCTCGAGATTCGCACAATTGTGCATCTCAATATCACAGACACACATCTCAAGGGGGATGAGCGGTCACACTCACCCCCTCGCCCATTTCCTCGCCATTTAGAATTTTCCCTAAAACTAAGAATAATGAAGAAACGTAACATGGAAGAATAACAAACCTAAGAAGATGAATTGTCAGAGTTTTATTACCTATTTAATTATTTTAATAATCAATAAAAGAGAGCAAATTTGACTATATGAAATTTAATTTTTATATAAATGACAAGTTTAGATTAAGGAGAAGATCAATGATTCTCTTTCCTTGTGTCCATGAGGTTTACAACAAAACTCAATTATCAGTTTTGCTAAATGCAAATATTTCCTCCAAACATTGTAGTTCTCATTCCACCAAACATTAAATACTGAGTAAAAAAAATTAGACACATGAAAATGTGTATGCTCAAATCATGTCAAAATAAATTTTTTATTTTTTGAAAACACTACAATTAGGTTTTGCAATGAGGTGATGTGGTGTGATCTCGAAAGAAGGATAAAATTTTCAAAGTGTTCATGTGTATCTTGAGGTTGTAAAAAATCTCGTCTGATGATGCCACATCATCTTGGTTGTAGAACCTCGTTGCAAAACCTAATTCCCCAGCCTCACTAAAAAATTTTCATTATGCACAATTTTTTGGCCAAGTTAATTTCCAAATATCATGTTGAAATTTTTATTTTTTTTAAACTAGTGTGAACATTTTGCGTCATTCTTCTCTAAAAAGAGTAACAACTATGTCAAATCCTAAATAGTACTAATGTTATCTTTGTTGGTTACGAGAGATACTAACATATGTTATATTTCATTATTATCTTCACTGCCTAACGGTATACTAATTAAATCTACATTTTTACTCAACCAACTTAATTGTTCAAATTACAAGTAAAAACTGAGGAAAAAAAGAAATGAGAGCAAAAAACAAGAACCTGTCTAACTGTCGACGAAACCAGCGAGAGGTGTGAGATTCATGTTTTTGCGCATTTCAAAAATACAGACACGCATCTCGAAGGGATGAGTGGTCACACCCCCTCCCTCGATGGTTTCCTCGCCATTTAGAATTTCTGAAAAAACAATGAGTGGGGTTTGATAGAGATGCTCCCTGGGGTCATTGTTCTCCGTACTAACCACGCAGGCTTTTCTTTCCTTCTACTTTCATCTTCAACTCACTATTATAATAATATAACTTTTCAAATGCTTTTTATTTTGTGCTTCGTGTATAAGACTCTCTCCCCTTGCTTTTCAGTTGATCCCCTGAACTCATTTTCAGATTTCCCTGCTTTCTAAAGACCAATACCAAAGGTAACACACTGTCACTTGTCTTGAAATTTTTTTTCTTTGGGTCTTTGCAATCTCAATGCTTCTTCTACATTTAGGTTTCTGATGAGTGTTTCGTTGCATTTTCACTGATAATGTTAATCAAATTCAGCTCTAATTTTCAAGAAATAGAGGTTTTTATGTTACATTTAGCACCATTATGTTACTTTTAGACCATTGAAATTGCCTTGCTTGTTCATTTGGTGTGTGTTTTCACTTGTTTAGAGTCTGGGTTTTGCTCCTCACAGCATAATGTGGTTTGGATCTGCATCATTTTGTTGAGTTTTTGTAGCTAAATTTCACTTCTCTTGGCTGGTCAGTTGCACTCGAAGTATGCGAAAAAGAAAACCCGAAACATTGTTAGAAAGTTTGGGTTGCAAGAATAATATGGCAATGGGTCAATTTGGAAAGAAAATGGTTCAATTTGGGGAAGCTTCAAAATTGAAGTAACTTTTCAAAAGTGTTTCCATATTACTATGTAAAAGCATTAAACAATTTTAGAATGCTTTTTGCAAAGTCCTCCATAGAATAGTAAACATTTTTTTTTTGTTTCTGATGCTACTTTTAGTTTCTTCACAACTTAACATTACTTTTGGAATGTCACGTCTTAATCAGATGTTTAATCTAGCATACTAATCTAGATGGAATTCCAAATATCTTCATAATAATTGGAACAGGAAAATTAGGGAACATGGATCAAAAGACATTGCCTTGGAGGAAAGCATTGTCAGAGATTCCTTGAGAATGGTAGAACCCTTATCTTGTCGGAAGGAAATAACAAAGAGGTACTAACAAATTTTGTATCAACTTTTTATTTTTTATAAAAAATTCTTGAGAGGTAGTTTGTTTGTGTGGCATTTTCCTTGAAGAAATGCCACCACAGTTTATTATCTGGGGATATTGTTTCCAATGACAGCAATTCATATTTTCTAATTTGAAATCAATTTCATTGTTGAAAACAGAATGGATACCCCAAAAGTGCACAGAGCTTATAAAATGGTCAAAGAGTCGAAGCGGGCATTTGTTTTTCCTTTTTAATCTATTAGAAGTCCAAATTTCTTAAAAACCATGTGAATGTGTGATGTTTCTCAAATTTTAAACCTCAATTAGATTAAGAGGCAAAAACATACCACTTAAGTCCATGAGCAGGTCGCAAAACATGTTTGTTAGAAGGTGACATGGAATATAGGATCATAGGTTAAGACAGTTATGTGCTGCTATGTGCTTTTGGTCTAGTGATTTGTGTCATAAATTCAGATGCCTAGGATGATTCATACCATCGCAGTAATTAATCAGGCAACTTACTTGGTCTATTGGGTAGAATTGAATAGGGTGATAAAATGCTAGATTCGATCAATGTGTTTATTAGGTCCATTGGAATAGACCTGCGAAACACTATTTGCAGTAATATTTATCTCCCTCATATGAAGAGATGCATTTTGCAAAACAGTTTTTGTGGGACTTGGGATTAATAGTATGTGATCTGCTATTGGTGTAAGGGTCATATGTTCGAATATATGATCCTTGTTTCTTATAAGGAACAAAACTATACCAGAAATTCTAGGATGCCTGGCCCTATGCCTGGTGATGTGCTTGGTAGGTGCCAGGCACCGTTGATCTTGCCTGGAGATGGGTGTTACACCTATCCCGATGCAATATCAATGGTGCCTGGCCCTACCAGGCACAGGGCCAGGCATCGTAGTAGTGCTCAAACTATACATCAAATGATCTTGTATGCGGTATAACTGATAATTATTTGATTAACAGAGATTTGTGATGGATAAAGCTATGGAGGTAGAGAGCTCTATAAACCATCTAAGTTTTAAGCTTAATGTTATGCACTCAAATCATAGTGCCAAAGATGGTTTTGCAGCGAAGCATGTAGAAGTAGCCGAAGAAGCAATTGCAGTTGTTTTCCCTCTCCAGATTTTTTTTTCTTCTTAACTGAGGAGTCCTGCTCTCTCTTGCATGCAGTTAATTTTAATTGAATCATTTGTGTTGAATTATCCTTTTATGTCACTATCAAATTATAAGCTGTTTCCCTTTAGGGTGGGAGATGGCAGAAGCGGAAGCATTGTTCCTCAAGCAAGAACTGGATGAAGTTTTGCAGCAGAGAGCAGCTGCAGGAGAAAGGATATGTAACCTGGATGGAGCTCTGATGGAATGTATGCAGCAATTACGCTTCACCAGGGAGGACCAAGAGCAAAGGATTCATGATGCTGTTATGAAGTCATCGCGGGACTATGAGAAAAAACAGATGCTATTAGAGGAGAAGTTGGAAGAAACAAGTAAGAAGCTTGCCAATTTGGGGATGGAGAACTCCCATCTTAGTAAGACCCTTCACACCAAGGACAAAATGATAGAAAAGCTGAGCAAATGCCAATCTCAGGCAGAAGCTGATGTTAATGAACTAGTAACTAGATTGAATTCAAATGAGAAAGACACTGCTTCTTTGAAAAACAATATTCATTTGCTTGAGAAAGAGCTTGATATCCAGCCAAAAGAGAGAGAACTTAGCCTGAAATCGGCTGATGCATCACATAAGGAGCATGTGGAAAGCATGAGGAAGATTGCGAAGTTAGAAAAAGAATGCCATAGATTACATCTCCTGGTTCAAAAGCGCTTGCCATTTGCTGCTGCTTTCCCTAAAATGGAGCATGAGGTCAAAAGACCGGGAAAAGAATCAGATGATAGAAAAATGGTAAACTTAACGCCTATGGCAGATTTGATGGTTGACAGTCCCAGTAGGAGGATCAATTCTCTAATTGAGCAGTTATGTGCAACAAAAGAAGAAAACAAGGCTCTTAAAGAAACCATAAACAAGAAAGACGATGAACTTCAATCTTTGAGAATTCTAGGTTCACAGGTGGAGCTTGCAAGGAGCACTATGTCATATGATCTACCAATGGTTTCCGCATCTGAAGCTGGATATGAAGATGAGGTTAGCCGTGCTGGATCATGGGCTTCGTCTTTACTTTCGCAATTGGAGCATATTAGGAGTGGGAAAACAAAGGGGCCTCCATTGTGCACAACATTGGCAGTTACAGACATAACTTTGATGGACGATTTTGTTGAGGTGGAAAAATTAGCGAAAGCTTCTGAGGATAGAACCTTTGCAGGTTCAGATCTTCTTTCACATAAAGGAGTTGTTCATATGGGCCACATGGAAATGGAGTCATGCATACATGCTGCTGAAGCATCTGGTAAGGAATTAATTCCAGCTCTAAACAAGTCATGTTCTGTCGATTTGGAGCAATTATATATTACTTTAACCAATTTATTTCATGCAGGCTCCACTGATGGAAGGAGGAAATGTTTCTGCCTCACTTGTAAACCTCCAAATGAGCTATCATTGGCTGATCCATTTCATACAAACTTCTCATCTAATGAAATAAGCATGTGCGCATTTCAGTCAGATCCGTTCACTAAATCAATCCATAGAGTTATTGAGCTCATCAAAGTCATTTATCAGACATCTTTGAAGGATCACAGTTTCCAGATATTGTCTGAAAAGGGCCCCAGTTCTTTACCATTCTACAATTCAGCAACATCTACAGATTACACTGTTCGTGTTTTCCAGTGGAAAACTTCTGAACTTGGTGATGTCTTACAGCGGTTTATACGTACTTGTAGTGACCTGTTAAATGGAAAAGCTGATCCTGGAAACTTTGCCGAAGAACTAAGTTCATCTTTGGAATGGATTTCAAATCACTGCTTCTCAATTCAAGATGTTTCAAGGATGAGAGATAAAATCAAGAAGCATTTTGATTGTGATGAATCACAAAGTGGTAGTGAATCTGAAGATTTAATGAATTGCTCACGTCCAGAAGCTGAGAGAGCACAGATAGCTGAGGAGAAGTCCTGCTCGTCCTATTGTGCTTCGTTGAATGGAGAAAGAAATTTCTCTGAAGTGGAAGAAATTCAGTTAAGTCCGAAAGAAGAAAATTGGAGACTAAAAACAAAAATGACCAATATGGAATCTGTACAGAAAGATTTGGAAGGGAAGCTTCAGTTGGCAACCGAGCAAACTGAAACAACAATGATTCAACTTAGAGAACTAGATGAAAGATTTAGGAGTTTGCAAATGGAACTAGAAACTACGAAAGAATCAAAGGGAATGATGGAAGGTCAGATAAAGGATCAGAAGTTACTTAATGAAGATCTGGACACCCAGCTTAAAGTTATGAGGGACGAACAGAATGACGTTCGTCAAAAGTGTCATTCTTTTGAAGTGGAGCTGGAAAATAAGACTAAATCCTGTCAAGAATCAGAAGCTACACGCCTCAGATTACAGCTTCAGTTAGATAGGTAACAAACGGACATCTTATTCTGCTATGCAATGTGGTTTTTCTCTTTGGTTGATAACAAATTTGTTTGGTGAAATATTTGATTTACAGCCTAACAAAGAGAGCTGTACCAAAGTGTGAAGATCAAGAGTCGAAGAAGCTCCAAACGGTAAGATAACATCTCCATAGACACTCACCTTTTATTAGTCAAATAACAACTGGGCTATTTTTTCTGTGCATTATGTTTTAGGCCTGTTTTGTATGCTACCTTGTCTTTGTCACTTTTAATAGTTCTGTAGTGTTTCTTTATAGCTGAGACTCATTTTTTAGGCATATTATACCAAGCAGGGTCATAGTATACTTCATTCTGTAGTCAGCTGTGTTTTGTTTCTTAGATCGTGATTCAGTATGTGTATAGTAAAAGCTCCATTTCATTGGCCCTGCAATTGACATTATGATGTCTTGCTGCCATGGGCGGATCCACTGCTTGGATAAGGGGGTCAATTGAGCCCCTTAGGTTTTGTAAAAAATTCATTATAGTAGTTAAAATTTCACTATTGCCCCCCTTTGAAAATTTATATTGTCCCCCTTGAAATTTCATATTGCTCCCTTTTATAAAAAAAACATCATAGATCCCAAATCGCAAGAGATACCGATCCTCTTGTGTCTGCGTTTGCGCTTGCGCTTGCGTCTTGCGATATCTTCTTCAGTTCTTCTTCATCTCCGTCTTGCGTCTGAAAGAGGTGAGTTTGTTTGATGTTCTTATTTCTCCATCTCCGACTTGTTGATTTTATGCCCTGTCTTGCAATAAAAATTTCGACGAATTTCTGAAACCTAAATTCCTGAATTTAATATAGTTTTTCATGTCAACCGATTCAGAGATTCTCCATCTAATATTACAACTAACAAGAAAAGAAGAAACAATGACAAACCTACATGTCCGATGAATGTTGTGTCAATCAAAAAAGCAATTGGATCAGCTGCTAAAGCCATTACAGCAGACAATACAATATGAAATATCTCCAAGCCAATCTCATCCTTCTTAAAAACAATCTCACAATAAGCCTTAATGATCTTTCTATAAAAGCAAAAAAAAATGCTCTACATAAAATGTTACTAAGCAATCAATCTCACACTCAAAAACAAACACCCCCCCCCCCCCCCCCCCCCCATACACACCACATGTACATATTCCACACTACACACATAGTGACATACATAACATGTTTGCAATGTACAGAAACATTAAAATTTTTATGCTGTATATCTCCATCAGTTAAACAGAACCCAGAAAAAGAAGACAAACTTTGATGCCTTTACTAATTTCTTGGAAACTTCTTATACAAAGGACATTTTTTATGCTGTACACCGAGGAAATTTCTTGGAAATGTTACATATTTTTTTGCCCCCCTTTGTCTGCAATCCTGAATGCACCCCTGCTTGCTGCTCGTTTTTTTTATCCTAGAAGTCCCAACCCAAGATTGCATGAATTATAATTTATAAATTATAAGTTTATCATGGCTTGTATTCAAAAGGTCTTATGCATCATGCAGAATTGGAAGATCACAGCAGCTTCAAAAAAGCTGGCAGAGTGCCAAGAAACCATCTTAAGCCTGGGTAAGCAGTTGAAGCAATTGGCTTCACCCAAGCAGGATGTTTTCGTTGACAAGGTGGTCTCCACAACTCCAGCTACTGACCCCAAGGACAAGAATCTAAACCGTCGTTCTTCCCTTCTCAATCAAATGCTAGAAGAGGATAATGTCAAATCTGATAATTTCAAATCCCATGAGACAAAAGAAATCATATGTACCAATGTATCCTCCCTAGCACCTCTTACCGGTGTCTCTGATAGTCTATATGGGTTGGACAATCAAGTGAATAATTCTCAGGAAATGGTTGTATGTTCAAATGCATCAAAATATAAAGGCAAAGCTGCTGCAGGGCAGAATCTGGCTGTGTACAATACGAGATGTGGTCCAGGTGTGAGTTTGATGAGGAAGTTAGTACTGAGAAAAAGTGGCAGAAAGAAGCTGTGACCATGGTCTCACAAACAGAATAGAATCTACACGGTCTGATGTCGTTTGAAGTGTTGAAGGTGCTTGGCTTATCAAGTGACTGGTAGGAGAGTTCTAAGTATTGTTTGTCATTTCTTTGCTTTTGCCTTGCCCTTTTGTTCACCCACTCTGTTTTTGTGTTGTATATATAATCATTTGGTTTTGCTGTATTATTTCTGTGTGAGGATAATATAGTGACAGGCATTACCTGTGAGACAGAGACAAAGAAGGATTAAAATAAAGGACTCATAGTCCTTGTGTGATTAGTTCCCAATTTGTTGGGAAGAATTAGGCTAAGATTCTTTGTGGCGAACAATTCATGTGGGATTCAAAGTTCTCTTCTTCTCTCTTTATAAAGCAGTACATACACAATGTATATAGCAGGAAATACAACGTGAAAACGCAGCACATACAATGTGCAACACTGCAGCATACGCAACGTAAAAGAGGCTGTGAACTCGGCGTGAAACGGGCAGCAAGACGGCGTGAAATAGACTGCGTGTTCGGTGTGATTCGGTGTGTGCAGCGTGAAACAGTAGCCAAGCAGAAGGATTGGAATCGGGTGATTTTGGGTATTCTTCGTTTGCGAATTTCGTCAAATTTTTGGTGGTATTGTTTGCTTGAGATTGGGTAATTTCAAGGATCGTTGCTTGACAATGTTGTAATCTTCAAGTAAGTGTTTCCATATCAATAAAATAGTTACAGAGTCGTCGTATGTGGAATAGGCAAAGTCGAACCACGTAAATCTCGGTGTCATATTTATTTTATGCGTATTGCTTGTTATTTGTTATTACTTGTATAGTGTTTTTAACCATTCACTATCGCCACCTAGGTTCAGGACTTGTGTTGGAATTCTTTGCATCAGCAAGTATTTACCTTACATTAACGTGTCGTCTTGTTTATTTCCGTCACTTCCTTTTCTTTACCTAGTTCCACTTCATTTTTCTCTTCATGTTAAAAAATAATTAATAATGCAGTCTGTCAATATAAAATTGCACTTGAACAATCATATCATTTATTCATATAGACGGAGTTTTTATAGATTACAAATTATGTTGGGCCGTAGAAGCATACAAATTGATTTAAAATTTCAAATAAGGCAATCAAGGTATTCATCAACGGTAGTGTACCTTTATGTTCGAGTAAAGTCATAAAGAAAATGCGATCATTAAAACTCAACCAAAGACAACAATGCAAGAAGAAGAAATCAAGTCATCCAGCAATCAAAGTCAAATTTAACTAGAACGAAGTCAATTCAAGAAACCAAAATCAATGATATGAGGACCGGTCAAGAAATGTTAAAGCCTCAAGAAGACAAGTCCAAGAAGGTGGACCATGTCTAATAGCATTTGAAGACAAGACAAAAATAACTTATGAATGACCAAATTTCAAATGAAGTGCCAATAGCTATTTGAAGGTAAAAATGTATAGAAACCAAAATTCAAAATTTGAATTTGGGTCATCATCTCACATTACAATGGATATTCTCTTAAGGAAAAATATTATCACTTTAGACATGCCCATGTGCTTAAAGAAGATGTCCATGTGAAGATAATGACATGAGACCAAGAGTAACCTTTACTTTAAAAAAGTTGTATGGGTAGAACAAGGTCCACTTCACCCTTGAAATGTCATTGTCAATAGATGACCGTACTGATAAAACAAAGAGATGTTTTGAATCTAGCCATTCTGAAAAACAGAAGACAGTGAAGTCGACTTCACCCTTCTAGGATTAGTTTACATATAGTTGCATCATCATTTGCTTTCAACAACTTTGAGAGTTCAAGAGAAACCTGTTAGAGCCTTTCAAGAGTAGCAGGTCTAGGAAGAAGGATAACAATTTCTCCCAATTATTCAAGAGAAAATTTCTCTCATATATCCATATCATCTTTGAGTAAGCTTTTAAAGAAACATAGAGAAATCTAGGGCTCAAGTTGAGAGCTTAACATACACCAAAGAACTTCTTAATTTGAGATCTAAACGCATTAGAGATAAACCTTCATTTGTCACCTCAAACATTCATATTTGTAAGGGTAAACCTCACTTCTACACTATAAAGGAGTGAAAGATCCGAGCTTAAACTTTTTCTATCCATCTATTTGAGAGTCATCATTGGAGAAACCTCTTTGAGTGTTAGCTTGCCTAAACTCAACCAACTCCATGTGGATTCTTGAATCCGTGGAGTAGATTCGTACAAGAAAGTGTCACAGGTGATCTCATGTTGCATTCTATGATGGTGTGATCCTTGACTATTCGATAAGTCTTGCGGAGCACGAATATAAAACTAGGTGGTATCTTCCTATTCCCAAGCATATGTTTGTAACATTTGGTTAAGGTTGCATTCCACATGATTGCTAAGGTGTTCGTAAGACTCGCGAAGCAGAGCACTTAGTTCGTGTTAGCAAGTCTTGCCGGAGTGCAACGATTTGACCTTGTGAGGTTGTGGAACGTTATTTGAGAGTGTAGTTATCTTTTAATCAAGATAATATAAGCTTGAGGTTTGCGAGCCATTTCCTCCGAGGAAGTAATTGGTCGAGGCCAATCAAATCCCGACTTAGATGAACCTTGTTATATCTGTGTGTGGTATTGTCTTTTCCCTTATCTTTATTTGCATGTCTGTTTATCTTTCTGCTTTTGATATCTCATCTTGTATGTTTTAAGTTATATTGTTTTTATAAATTATAGCTTAGCTAACTTGATTTATGCATCAAGTCTTGGATATACTTTGCAAAAATATTCCTTAGAATTGGGTTTTAGATTCCAAGACTTGTGAGACCACCTTACCTATCTTTGATTGTTTTATTGGTTCTAAGTTCTAGGAAATTATTCTGAACATGAAGTTTATACAATGTGTTTATATCGCCTACTAACCTTTGCATTCTTCCGCAAAACTTTTTCAAAGATTTTAAAAAAAAAAAAAAAAAAAGACTATTCACCCCTTCAGTCTTGCTCATCTTATTTTAGGGTACCCGTCAGTGATAATTTAGAATTAACCACTACATTTTCAGCCCCCTCACTAGCCAATCTATTAGTGGTTATTGCACCTTCATTGGTTCTAGCCATTCTCTTGGATGACAAAGAAGCAAGACACAATATCTCATTCTACCGCAGAGGCTGAGTATAGATCAATGGCTAGTCTTTCATGTGAGTTTCAATGGTGGAAGTATTTACTTGGTAATTTTGGTATTCCATGCACTTCTCCTGTAACCATGTTTTGTGATAATCAACTTCACATTTACCAAAATCTAGTTTTTCATGAATGGAAAAACATATTGAGTATGACCGTCATTTTGTGAGAGAAAAGATTCAAAAGAAGTTATTGCTTCCTCCATACATCCCATCACCATGTCAAGTTGCTGATTTGTTCATTAAGCTACTCGGAAAGGATGCTTTCTTATGACTTATTTGCTATTTGGGTATTCTTGACATCCACACTTCTACTTGAGGGGAGTATCAAGTACCAAGTATCCAGATGTACACAACAACAATTAGTTGTATATTCATTTAATACATTTATCTAGATATATAGTTATGTAGTTGGACTCTTGTATCGCAGAGAGTGTTTCACTTTGTAATATACTTTGCAACCTCTATATAAGTTAGCTTCCAGATGAAGGAACAAAAACCTTCTTCCTTCATTGTTATTCATTAGGTTTTTTATTTATTATAAAACATGTAGAGTGTCTTGGTAAAGGTTCTTGGGTTGGGTCGTTTACAACTTCATAGATTATTATGGTAATGTCGTCTGCATTAGTGAATGTTGCTTAAAAGTACAATCAACAAACCATTAAATTTGAAAGAATTAATACGACCAGTGCACGTACATAAGCCTAGTTGATACCCCAAATGTAGCAATGAGTTTGCGTGTACTATATCTTAGGTATTTCCATCACCATAGATAGTAAGTTTGTCTCCAGCAAGACTGGAGGCATTCTTTCGAACAAGGTCTGAAAGAAACCTGCTGTTAGAATATGTAGGGCTTGCACTCAACATAGCCAAGCTCAAGTCCAAGATTGTAAGAAGGAAAAATACAAAAATAAGAAAGTACAAGAATAGGAAAGTACAAGAATAGAAAAGTTAGAATAGGAAAGTCACAAATAGAAAAGTCGGAATATACAGAATAGGAAATATGACACAATTAGAATATCTTGTATAGTAAGTTGTAAGTTTCATGTTTTCATAAGGTTAGGTAAAGTTAGCTTATATAAGCTTGTATTCAGTCAAAGAAAACATACAACAAAACAATAATACAATTCTCTAATTATTTTCTTAACATGGTATTAGAGCAAATTTCTTTGGTGACCTAAGAGTCCGGGGATTCAAGCTCTTCCCCGCCTCCGATGACTACGCTAGACGCAAGAGGCGGGAAATGGATGACAGCAGCATGAACATCCTCAACAGCAAGTTCAACCAAATTATAGGAAAATCACACTTTGTAACAGAGTTCACACAACAACAACAACAAACATCACCAACATCTTTTTCATCTTACCAAATTAGAACATCACCACCATCTTCGACGCCATCAACGACACTCATCACAGCTTCCTGTCACGAGCCATCTAGCATAGCTTTCTCTAGATGCCTCCGGAAGGTTCTAGAGTGCTCTTGGACATTCTAAATTTGCTTTATCTAGAGTGTTCTAGCATGGATAAGTCTAGAACACCCTTGTACCAATTTGTGTAGTATTTTCTAGAAACCTCCTTGTAATTTTTGGTTCCTTTGGAGGTGGGAACTTTCTAGATGCATAGAGAATACTCCTTTGAAGGAGGATTGTGGAAGGTTCTAGGCTAGAAGCCTCTAGGACTTTAAGGGCCTATAAATAGGCCTTGGCATTCATTTGTAGAGATGATAGATCAAACACTTGTACAACTCTCTCAAGCAATACAAAGCATTCTTTCAAAAGCCCAAACACTTGTGCCTTAGCATTTTCCTCACTTAAGCTTTCGAAGCATCACTTAGCATTAGCCAAGCATCGAAGTGCCTTGACTAGTTAGTTCGACGGGAGTGTGACGCTAGTAGGCAGCGTGTTAGCCAAGGGAAAAAGGTCAGCACGTGACACGTGGTATCAGAGCAGTGACGATCGTAGGGGCGATCTTGCTGAAGTTGCGTTGTGCTAGCTGCTGTGTGTACGAAGGTTAGGTGCGGAGCAATCTGATAATGTCGGGAAACAAAGAGAGTGCCGTTGGAGGGTCCGTGGTTGAGGAGACTGGAAGAAAGACTAGTCGGACCAGCATGCTTGAGGATCGTATGGCCAAGGTGGAGCTGACCGTGGGCGATCTCCAGGACAGCGTTGGGGAGATGGAACAGAAGGTTGAGTCCTTCAATGGGACGTTGGCTAACGTCACTATGGATATTGAGCAACTTGATAGCCGCGTCCATGACCTTGAGCTTGGCACTGTGGAAGCCAAGGACGAGACTCAACTTCTCGTCAACCAAGTTGCGGATGCCATGCGCAACGAGATGGGCCAGCTCAAGGACACGCTGATGGGGCAGCTCCAAGCCATCCGGGAGCAGGTTGAGTCCTTGCAATCGGACGTCAACCTATGCAAGGCGGCTGTGGCAGGTAGTGCTACTGTACGAGAGGGACCAAGGATGAAGGTGCCCGAGCCGCCAAGGTACCATGGGAAGCGCGATGCTAGGGAGCTCGACAACTTCCTATGGAGTATTGAAAAATATTTCAACGCGATGCGCTTGGACGACGATGAGTCCAAGATCACCACCGTCACCATGTACTTGGGTGATGATGCCATCCTTTGGTGGAGGAGGCGTGAGTTGGATATCAAGAAGGGTCTTTGCTCGCTTAAGACTTGGGACGAGTTCAAGGCGGATTTCAAGCGGCAATTCTATCCGGAGAATGCGGAGGAAGTTGCTATGAAGAGGCTGCGTGGACTGAAGCATACGGGGTCAATCAAAGAGTATGTCAAGCAGTTCACTTCTCTTATGCTTGAAGTCTCGGACATGCCGGAGAAGACTCAACTCATCTACTTCATGGATGGACTACAACGATGGGCTGAGCAAGAGTTAAAGAGACGCAATGTTCAATCACTTGCGGAGGCCATTGCAGTTGCCGAATCCTTGTTCGAATACAAGGCTGATTCGAAAAGCCACAAGGGCGACAGCAAGAGTGGCGGCGGTAACAAGGGAAAAGGTGGGGGAGCAAAACCCACTGAAAGAAGCAGCAGTAGCAGCGGCAGCAAGCAGTTCGAGAGGAAGGACAAAGCCAAGCAGTCCTTCTCGGATAGCAAGGTGAAAAACCGCGACTGCTTCTTGTGCGGAGGGCCGCACTGGGCTAGGGAGTGCCCACAGCGACAGAAGCTCAATGCGATGATCGCTGGCAAGAGTGGATCGTCCGGGGAATCATCGGGGGACGAGGCGCAAATGGGGACTTTGCGCTTGCTAAGCAGCGTCAAGGCTACGGTGAAGCAAAGCAACGTGGCTAAGGTAAGTACGCTGCCCCGTTCGAAGAAATCCGCTCTCTTGTTTGTGGAAGCCAAGGTAAATGGCAAGGCTTCAAAGGCACTCGTCGACACGGGTGCAACGCACAACTTTGTTGCTTTGAAGGAGGCAACAAGGTTGGGCGTGCAGTACACCAAGGAGCCAGGCACCTTGAAGACCGTGAACACAGCACCGGTGCCTATCCATGGTGTAGCACGAGGCGTCTCCCTTCATTTGGGCGAATGGAAGGGGACGGTGGACCTGACTGTCGTCACGATAGACGACTTCTCATTGGTGCTGGGCATGGAGTTCATGGATACGGTGAAGCCATGGACATTAGAAAGGGACGGGTCGATGACTATTGCAAAGGATCGAGAAGCATGCTCTGTCCCTGTCACTCGGGAGATCGTGGAGGCCAAGATGTTGTCAGCCATTCAAGTGAAGAAAGGCGTGCAAAAAGGGCAAGCAACATTTGTGGCCACAATGATCGAAGATGGGCCTCAACCCAGCGAGGTTCCGAAGGAGGTAGCTGCGGTTTTGAAAGAGTACGAAGATGTCATGCCTCCAGAGCTACCCAAGAGACTTCCTCCAAGAAGGGAAGTCGATCATATGATCGAGCTGGAGCCAGGGGCTAGGCCTCCAGCCATGGCGCCTTATCGGATGGCACCGCCAGAGTTGGAAGAGCTACGCAAGCAACTCAAGGAGCTGCTGGACGCAGGGTTCATTCGGCCATCCAAGGCCCCATTCGGTGCACCAGTATTGTTCCAACGCAAGCACGACGGGTCCTTGCGTATGTGCATTGATTACCGAGCACTTAACAAAGTAACCATCAAGAACAAGTATCCAATTCCTTTGGTTGCCGATCTTTTCGATAGGCTCGGTAAAGCCAGGTACTTTTCTAAACTTGATCTCCGATCGGGGTATTGGCAAGTGCGCATAGCCAAAGGAGATGAGCCAAAGACGGCATGCGTCACTCGCTATGGGTCTTATGAGTTCTTGGTGATGCCTTTTGGTCTCACCAATGCCCCGGCTACTTTCTGCACTTTAATGAACAGAATCTTTCAGCCTTTCTTGGATAAATTTGTAGTCGTCTATCTCGACGATATCGTCGTGTATAGCGACAACTTGGAAGAACATGTGCATCACTTGCGACAGGTTTTCCAAGCATTGCGGGAGAGCGAGCTGTACGTGAAATTGGAGAAGTGCTCGTTCGCCCAAGACGAGGTGTCTTTCTTGGGGCACCGCATCAAGGCTGGAAAGATCATGATGGAACGGGACAAAGTACAGGCCATCAATGAATGGGAGCCACCCAAGAACGTTTCGGAGCTACGTTCTTTCCTTGGGCTGGCCAATTATTATCGGAGATTCATTTTGAGCTACTCGGCGAGAGCAGCCCCACTGACCGACTTGCTGAAGAAGAAGGTGCAGTGGCATTGGAGTGAGAAATGCCAAGAAGCGTTCGATGATTTGAAGAAGGCAGTCACCGAGGAACCTGTCTTGGCCTTGCCCGATTATGCTAAGTCGTTCGAACTTCACACCGATGCATCAGACTTTGCCATCGGAGGGGTGCTTATGCAAGAGGGGCATCCCATAGCCTATGAGTCTCGCAAGCTCAATGATACCGAGAGACGGTATCCGGTGCATGACAAGGAGATGACAGCCATCATTCATTGCTTGCGGACTTGGAGGCACTATTTGCTTGGGAGTCGGTTTACCATCATGACCGACAATGTGGCTACGAGTTATTTTCAAAATCAGAAGAAGATCAGCCCCAAGCAAGCTCGGTGGCAAGATTTCTTAGCGGAGTTCGATTATGTCATGGAGTACAAGCCGGGCAAAGTTAATGTTGTTGCTGATGCTCTCAGCCGAAAGGCCATGCTCGCTAGCGCAAGCAGCGCCGCTAGCAACCTTCTTGATCGGATCAAGGAGGGGACTTCTCAAGACACCTTGGCCAAGGGACTCATGGAGATGGCCAAAGAAGGGAAGACTCGACGGTTTTGGGTAGAGGATGGGGTGCTCTACACCGTCGGTCGTCGCATTTATGTGCCTAAGTGGGATAATCTTAGGCGAGACATCATGAAGGAGTGCCACGATTCAATGTGGGCTGGCCATCCGGGGATGCAGCGGACATTGGCACTCTTGGAGGTGAACTACTATTGGCCTCATATGCGGGACGATATCGAGGTCTATGTGAAGACTTGTCTTGTGTGCCAACAAGACAAGATAGAGCAACGTGTACCGGCAGGACTATTGCAGCCTTTGCCGATTCCAGAAAGGCCATGGGAGAGTGTATCAATGGATTTCATATCAGCCTTGCCCAAGTCTGATGGGTATGGCTCTATTATGGTGGTGGTCGATCGCTTTTCCAAGTATGGGACTTTCATACCTGCCCCACGCGATTGCACGGCCGAGCAAGCCGCCAAGTTGTTCTTTCAGCATGTGGTGAAGTATTGGGGCTTGCCTCGGAGCATCATAAGTGATCGGGACCCAAGGTTCACAGCAAAATTCTGGACGGAGTTATTCAAGCTCTTGGGTTCGGGTCTACACTTCTCAACAAGCTTTCACCCGCAAAGCGATGGGCAAACAGAAAGGGTGAATGCCTTGTTGGAGTTATACTTGAGGCACTTTGTGGGTGCCAACCAGAAGAATTGGGCCAGGTTGATGGATGTGGCTCAATTCTCATTCAACTTGCAACGGTCCGAATCAACGCAACAAAGTCCGTTCGAGATCGTCATGGGCCAGCAGCCCTTGACTCCACAAGCCGTTGCGTCGGGCTACACGGGTAGCAGCCCCGCTGCGTACAAGCTTGCACGAGGGTGGCATGAGCAGCTTGATATAACGAAGGCGTACTTGGACAAGGCGTCTAAGAAGATGAAGAAGTGGGCAGACAAGCATAGACGCCCTCTCGAGTTCCAAGTGGGCGACATGGTCATGGTCAAGTTGCTGCCACAACAGTTCAAGGTCTTCCGCTCGGTGCACAAGGGACTAGTGCGGAAGTACGAGGGGCCATTTCCCGTCCTACGGAAGGTCGGGAGAGTTTCTTACAAGCTTGAGTTGCCGCCCAAACTCAAGATTCATCCGGTGTTCCATGTGAGCATGCTCAAGCCCTACCATGGTGATAAAGAAGATCCAACGAGGGGCGAGTCACATCGGGCACCAACCGCGGTCGTGACTTCCTTTGATCGAAAGATCGAGAGCATCGAGGCAAAGAGGCTCATCCGACGGAGGGGTGTGCCAAGCTATAATGAGTATCTCATTCGATGGAAGGGACTACCGAACAGTGAGGCCTCATGGGAGAAAGAGGACGACCTATGGCAATTCCAGGGCAAGATCACGGAGTTCGAGGCACGGTCTTGACGGGGTCGTCAAGGACTTGGGTGGGGGAGAATGTCACGAGCCATCTAGCATAGCTTTCTCTAGATGCCTCCGGAAGGTTCTAGAGTGCTCTTGGACATTCTAAATTTGCTTTATCTAGAGTGTTCTAGCATGGATAAGTCTAGAACACCCTTGTACCAATTTGTGTAGTATTTTCTAGAAACCTCCTTGTAATTTTTGGTTCCTTTGGAGGTGGGAACTTTCTAGA
The DNA here is from genome assembly GCA_963556465.1 of Berberis vulgaris. Lineage (NCBI taxonomy): Eukaryota > Viridiplantae > Streptophyta > Magnoliopsida > Ranunculales > Berberidaceae > Berberis > Berberis vulgaris. Next base: position 12,764,630 of record OY747136.1, on the reverse strand, counting down.
TGCATAGAGAATACTCCTTTGAAGGAGGATTGTGGAAGGTTCTAGGCTAGAAGCCTCTAGGACTTTAAGGGCCTATAAATAGGCCTTGGCATTCATTTGTAGAGATGATAGATCAAACACTTGTACAACTCTCTCAAGCAATACAAAGCATTCTTTCAAAAGCCCAAACACTTGTGCCTTAGCATTTTCCTCACTTAAGCTTTCGAAGCATCACTTAGCATTAGCCAAGCATCGAAGTGCCTTGACTAGTTAGTTCGACGGGAGTGTGACGCTAGTAGGCAGCGTGTTAGCCAAGGGAAAAAGGTCAGCACGTGACATTCCGCCAACTAACACAATAAACATATTCTTTTCTGTTTCACTTCCAAGTAGTGGCAGCAAATCATGGCCCTGTTGACCAACAACACATCCAAGGCTCACAATGTTAGTAATGACTCTTCTATTACAAAATTGTCAAGACCTTCGTTCGATGAAGATGATTTGGACAACAACTGAGTTTGTCATATCAAAAAAAAAAAAAAAAAACACTACCAGCACCAATATTACTGAGCAAAATTTTTATCTAGAATTTTTTCCAGAATTGAAGTCATACTAACCACTCTAATCAAAACATTAGCCATTTACCTCGATAGTTATGATTTCTTCGTACCAAAATTAAAGAGTCGTGCTACCACTCGAATCGAACCATTAGCCGTTCACCTCGACAGTTATGATTTCTTCATACAAGAATCATCCAGAATATTTTTCTAGTATTTCCTCCAGAATTTTCCTCTAGAATTTTTTCAAGAATTTAATCCAGAATAATCCAGAAGCATCCAGAATAATCCAAAAGCATCCAGAATTATCCAAGTCAAAGTTTCCTCCAAGCCGCACATTTCTTCTGCGTCTATATGTCCAGCTTGCGGGGGCGTGTTAGAATATATAGGGCTTGCACTCAACATAGCCAAATTCAAGTCCAAGATTGCAAGAAGGAAAATACAAGAATAGAAAAATTAAAATATGAAAGTCGGAATAGACAGAATAGAAAATAGGACACAATTAGAATATCTTGTATATGAAGTTTTAAGTTTCCTGTTTTCATAAGGTTAGGTAAAGTTAGCTTATATAAGCTTGTATTCAGTCAAAGAAAACATACAACAAAACAATAATACAATTCTCCAATTATTTTCTTAACAACTTTATTATTCTTCTCCTACTTGGTTTTTTCTCACCTCTATAGCTCTGTGTTCATCAACTTATAATTTTCTCTAATTTATAATATCTAGTCCATCTGACTATCATGGTAATACAAACTATTCAGAAATGGTCTGATGAGGTTTTAATTAGGCCTTCTAGCTGGAGATCAATAAAAAATTGGAAAACGAACAAGCACAATACATAGCGGGCAAAACAACACAATCTAAAACTTGCTGATATATATAGTAGGGGTGGGCATCCCATCCCGCAATTCCGAATCCGTCCTAGTCCCAGTTCCGTCATGTCCCATCTCAATTTTTGGGTCCTTTTGGGATTGATCAATTTCATCCCAATCCCGATCTATAGCGGGATGGGATTGAGATGAAAATTTTCAGTCTCGCCCATCCTGTCCCGTCCCTAACTTTCAAATTTAAAGCATTTATTGATTTTTGTCAAGTAATTTCACCAATTGGTGGCCATGTCTAGGAGCAAATAAAACTTCTTATGGGATGTAAGTACTTCACAAACTACTCTTTTATGGATCAAATAGACACACAAGACATTAAAAGATTAGGTTATTATTTTCTTAAGATTTGAGCTGCTTGTTATGAAAATAGGCAAAAAAAAAAAAAAAAAAAAAATGAAATCAAGGTTCCATTAACTTGAGAAGTTTGCAAGAAACATTTTATGTAGGAACCTGCTGATCCCATTCCGTCCCAAACTAGTTTGGGATGGGACGAGGTCGGGATGGGGTCTATCCTGTCCCGATCCTGAAAGAACGGGATGGGATAGGGATGAGGTCCATCCTGTCCTGTGCCCACCCCTAATATATAGTGAATAAAACTGAAATAAACGAAACAATACATTGAAATAAACGTAGCAATACTCAAAACGAATGAACAATAATCAAAATAACTATGATAAAAGCTAATTGCAAACAAATAAGAAAATCATATTCTTATTTGGCAAGCTAATTAACCTAATCCTAAATGGCTAATAATGCCCTAACTGCTATTTTGGGCTCTTACTTAATAGGCTCAATTATTCTTGATATTAATATTGCTAAACCAACCCACAATACTTCTTACATCAACCTCCCTTAGTTGAAAAAGGTTGTCCACAAGCTTGATGACGAAAAAGTCCGACGAACGCAAGCTTCGATGAAGTGCACGAGCAGAAGTCGACCACGAAACTTGCCACGATACATACTTGCTAAAGATAGAAGAACCAACTCAGATATGGAACAAGGTGACTCAAATAACCGGAAGGTGCAATAAACTTGTTAAGAAGATTCATGCACATAGGTTGTGCCACAAAATATTCTCAAAATGGGTCGATATAACCATTGTCACTCACTGTGTTTGCACGTTGTAGAAACACATTCTGTTTGCTAAAAAAAGGGGAAAGAAATCGCATAAGTCAAATGACCCAATTTCGAAAATCGAGTAGTATGATGATGGCCTTAACTTCCTAAAAAAACTGGAAGGGCTCTGACAAATAGTATGACTCATCCGTCTATGTGCGTCATTGTTCAAGTTCATCTTCTTCCCATATTTGGTTATTTCGAAGCGCTCTAATCCTATCGTCTATCATCCGATACCATTTTTTTGCTCATTCTGTATTTTATCTTAAATTTTTGCTAATCTTCTCCGTGTCTGTTTCAACCTGTATAACAATGGAGGTGGTAGTAGGTTTTAAGTCACTGATCACTGGGGGTAGTAGGTAAATGAGAAACAAGTTCAAATTGAGGGAATCAGGGACATAGATGTATTGTGGTGTAGGAGAAGAAAATTGGTAATAGAAAATGGAGACCGCGAGATATTGAGCTATATTGAAATTGGTATGAGGATGGGGAATAGGGTGGGTATGGGTAGGAATAATAGGGGTATGGATATGGGGGACTCATTTTTCTCTCACTAGTAGGGTGCCTTCATTGATTCTTGGGTGCACATAACTGTTGTTCTGGGTCTGGGAGGTTTATGTAATTTTTGCAAATTTCTGGGGAGTTTTCTAAAATTATTGGATAATTTAGGGAGGTACTTGAAAATTATAAAACAATGCAATGAACATTGTCGATGAATAGTTCTTGTGAACAGTGATGATGAATAATGTTGACCTTGATTTTTTCAACAATCTTCAATCAAGCTTTGTTTCTTGTCACGCCCCGATTTGTGAGAAAACGAAAATCCTTATATCCACGAAGGATTATCCGTTTTCCCCAAAATTTGGGACATGGAAAAAATCAATAACAAAAGAACATTTAGCAACAACAATTGAGACATAATTTAATAATTGAAGCAAACTAAAAAAAACTCTAACCATAAAACACTTTGAAGAGGTTCGCCCCTACTAAAGAAACTTCAATAACCGCTGCCATCTAAACCTGAGACAAAACTAATCGACTACATTCCCAAAGGAATATACCTAAGAAGCAAAAGCTCACTTGGGTTAGCAATTTAGCTAGTATGAGCAATCTCCAACTCTAATAAATAAAAGAAGTACATGTTATAATATGAAATTGCATACACAATAAAATAACACCTCCAAGACATATAGTTCATCAACGAGGCAAATGTGTTAAATAACAAAAAGACATTTAGTTCCTCAATGAGGCAATCGTGACATTCTAATAAGTTCTTAAAGTAATTATTATTTTATATATACTTACACTATAGAGGTTAACCAAGGTAAGTCAGATTTGCAGAAATATAAGTGGACTTGCCATCTTGCACGGAACAGTTAGAAATAAGTAGATGAAAATTCATAATTTCTTGTGCATCAGAGATTTGTAATTTCTGACCAAACTATTCAGAATTTGGGAAAACTCAAATGTTAGAAGTAAGTGTTCAGACCGTCGTCCTTTACTAAAACTTGCGTAACCAAGTAATTAGAGCAATCAAATGCCTCAAATACCCAATTTCTTATAGACTGTACAATTTACTTAAAACCTGAATAACTCACTGTAAGTGCAAAATTTCTAAAATATGTATGTCACAAAAAATGTTCAAAATTGTGTTTTTACTAAACTACAAAAATTCATACCAAATCTAGTTACCAATTGGTCATAAATTCTCAACTAATATTGTTGTGTCCATACCTTATTTATCTTAAACAAATTACTCATTTTGATGAATTCATCACCTTAGACTATACCACATTCGCACCACTTTCGTGCCGAACATACATGTTTTTATGTGATGCACTATTATACTAGCACACAACTTAATACCCTGCTTTATAGTCGTAGTAAAGAATAAGTAGGGATTGTTCTAGACCGGAGATTAGAAAACTTACTAACTAACACTAAGAGTAACTAAAAGATAACAAACAAGCTAAATAAGAAAATATTGGGGGATTGGTTGTTCTAATTTTAAACTAAGAAAATTATTGTATAACTAATAAAAACGTGAGGGAAGTAGATGATGAGAAATTAACTAAGGGTTTATTTCCACACACCAAATATATGCTCATGAATCAATCTTCAATTATTCTTATACTGACTCGTGAAAGACAATGCTCAAGATTAACCGTGATCGCACTGCATTAACCTTATTATTTTCTCAAGTTTGTTGAATTAAACTAAGCGTCGCTTTCAAACTATTCTTTTCATCTTATCTAATCAGGAATCACAAGTTAGATAAACAATCCAAGATCATTAAGTTCTTTGGAAAATATGAACACTGATTAGCCAATTACAAGTATGATCATCATTTTGTTCTTAACCTAGGTTTTTACTTAACCTTACCAACATTCCTTGGTCTTTACTACTTGTGAGTAAATGATTATAACGATTAGGTGAAATTATCCTATACCCTAGCACCAAATCCTAGCATGCTTACTAAGTTGGCCACCTTAACAAACATACAAGATAAGTTCTCTATAAAGCAGTTAAATAAAACACAATTACTAATCAGTAAGAAAAGATTGAATTCAATTAATTCATAAAGCACATATTGGGGATTTCTAATCCACCCCTAGCTAAAAAGGAGTTTAGCTAGACATATTAATCGTGTTCAAACAATAATCCATAATTAAATATCCAACAATAAATAAGAAAAAGGTAAGAAGAAACGACGTCATCTGCATGGTGGTAATGAGTGGACTGATGGGAGTGTGGATAGAGGAGAGAAAGGGTGGAAACCCTATTTTTTTTCGATCTGATGCTCGAGTTGTGTCCATAGAGAAGGAGGGGGTTGTTGTTAGATTGTGGCTTCAGTGGTGGGTGTGCGTAGCGACGGAAGGACGACGTGCTAAAAGGTCTGAAGGGATGACGATGGTGGTCTGTCCAAGGAGAAGGGGATTGAGGTCGAGGGTTTCTATTGGTAGGAGAAAAAAGGATGATGTGTTAAGGTGATGATATAAAAAGACCAGGCAAGAGAGTGTGAGGGATGTGTGCGATGTGATGATGGTGATGGTCTGTGGCGTTGGCTGGATTGTGACAAGAACAGAGAGAGATATGAACAATGGATGGCTGGATGGAGGCTTGCGAGGATGGGACTATGGATGTGAGGGGTTCGTGGCTGTGGATGAGTCTCCGTGAGGCAGTGATTACGATGAAGAAATAAAAGAATTGGATGGAAGAGAGGTGTGATTGTGAAGATGGGTCTGTGGCTGGCGGCTTGTTGTGTTTGCAAGCAACGTTCTCTTGAAAGCAAGTATCGTTCCTTTTATAACCATTTTCTCTAGGTTTCCTTCTTTGCATAGTTTTCTTTTGCAATAATTCTTCCTAATTCAAACCAATTTGCACCACTTAGCTTCTATTTTGGAATTCTGCTATTGCAACCTACACAAACACAGAAACATGAATTACTACCAAAATTAAAAAAAATAGCCAAATATATATACAGAAACAATTCAATAAAGTCGCATAAATATGCACCTATCAAATTCCCCCACACTCATCTTTTACTAGTCCTCGTGCAAATCAAAGAAACAAAAATAAAGACTTAATAACTGAACTAAACTTTCCAACATTTGTCTTAGAGAATTTTAATGGATCATGACATGATAAGATTCTTTACAAACACAATATTAAATCTACATCATTCGAAAACTAATACGCGTTCATAGCAATGACATAAAAATTCACAATTAAATCAACTCAAGCAACTGCGAAACTCAAGTGTGCGCCGAAAAGAATTAACCCAAAAATCTCACTAGATGCACTTTTTTTTCATTGATTGTTTGGTAAAATGACTCTTTTTATTCTAGTTATATGTGAGAGAATTGATGTAAAATGGAAACAAATAGCTCACATATGATATAACAAGATAGAAAGACATTTTCTGACATTTTTTTTTCTTCAGATATATGACCTCATGGAAGGAATGATACTACTTGAATGCTAGAACCAGTAACACTATATGCTCATACCTCATTCGAATTTTCACATCTTGACATTGCACAACACACTCAATCAAAAGGTCTTAATTCAAGTATAATTGGGTTATGGGGTCAAAGGAATAGAAAGAACGGATAAGGAAATTACAAAGAGTTTAAAGAAATAGTGAAAATATGCAATAAGATTAGAGACATTATCAATGAATCACATGGTTAAATACATACAATGTACATGCAACACTGATACATCAGCTCATGTAGGAAAGGGGAGAGGTGGCCTATTGATAATAAAGAATTTCAATCAATATTTTGTATCTGCTGAAAATGAAAAGAATTAGATTATCTGTATACTGATTGAATATAGACAAGCCTCTTCTGTAACTTTGTACCTTTTTTTTCCAACTCTTTCTTCTTGAAGTATATACCATAAGGGTCTTCCCTCACTCTTGCTTTTCAAAATACCTTGAACCATAATAAAGTCTCTGCAAATCAAATTATGTTTCACTTGTCTGATTAGGTTAAAGATGAAAAATGAGGGTAATGAAACAAAAAGTCTTAATAACAGGCTCAACGGGGGTTAACCTAAAGGAAATATATCATGAATCAGGTTTATTTGGTAACAGTGAAAACTAGGTGCCTTTATCATGTCAAGTATGTCGTGCAATTCAATATAATGCTTTGAACGAAATTAATACAAATTCTAATGTTTAATTCTTAATTATGAAAGCAATCCAAGTAACAACCAAAACAAACAAAATTGAGATCATGCAACAAATTATTAATGACAAAAGAAATGAAAGATGAATTAACTAAAAACCCTCATAATGAAAGGAACAATAGGCTCATAACTCACATATGAGTTATATTCAATTAAGCATGCTATGAGTACCAATTACTCAGTTGATCACATGTGAATTCGCATAACCATAAATAAGTATTAACCAAAGAATAATGTTAGATCTTAAATCATGCTTATAAATTACTTTAAAGTCATGCAATTAAAAACTAAATCTCATCATTGTGTTGGACAGTATCCTAAGATTCAAAACAACTATAAATTATTTTTTTAACGACACTAATACCAACAAAGAAAAAACAACTAACATTTTAAAAAAAATTAATGGACAAACACTTTTTTTTTAAAAACAAAAACAACGTTGTTCCCCCATACTTAAACCTAACATTGTCGTCAATGTTGACAGATTAGAGCACATGCAATGAATGATTTAAAAGAGAAAAAACAAACAACTAACAAACAAAAGCAAAATAACGAAAATGAAATAAGGGGATAGAGAAAACAAATCTGATTGGGTTGCCTCCTAAGAAGCGCTTGTTTTAATGTCATGTAGCCTGACGATATCTCCAATTAATCCTTAGAATAAGTGGGAACATGGAGTAATACGACCTCCACGTCATGCTCCACAAATGAACTCATAATAAGTTATCTCAGGCTTCGGATCATACTCTAATAAGTTCTCGCCGGTTTTCTTATTGTGCATGAACACCTGAGATAAGGACAAAAAGGAAAAAAATTAATAAAAAGAAAAAATTATTAAAATAAAAAACTAATGAAGTAATTATCAATTTTACTAATCCTCGGCAATGACGTAAAAAATTAATGCACTATTTTACGAGCACACAACTTAATACCCTGCTTTGTAGTCGTAGTAAAGAATAAGTAGGGATTAGAACGACCGAGGATTAGAATGCTCGCTAACTAATACTAAGGGTAACTAAAAGATAACTAACAAGCTAAATAAGAAAATAATTGGGGATTGGTTTTTCTAATTTTAAACTAAGAAAATTATTGTATAACTAATAAAAACGTGAAGGAAGTAGATAATGAAAAATTAGCAAAGGGTTGATCTCAACCCACCAAATATAAGCTCATGAATCAATCTTCAATAAATCCTATACTAACTCGTGAAAGACAATGCTCAAGATTAACCGTGATCGCACTGCATTAACCTTATTATTTTTTCAAGTTCGTTGAATTAAACTAAGTGTCGCTTTCAAACTATTTTTTTCATGTTATTTAATCAGAAATCACAAGTTAGATAAATAATCCAAGATCATTAAGTTATATGGAAAATATGAACACTGACTAGGCAATTACAAGTATGATCATCATCTTGATCTTAACCTAGGTTTTAACTTAACCTTACTAAGGTTCCTTGGTATTTACTACTTGTGAATAAAAGGATTATAACGATTAGGTGAAATTCTCTTCTACTCTAGCACAAAATCCTAGCATGCTTACTAAGTTGACCACCTTAACAAACAAACACAGATAAGTTTTCTATAAAATAGTTAAACAAAACGCAATCACTAATCAGTAAGAGATATCGAATTCAATTAATTCATAAAACACATATTCGGGGCTTAGAATCCACCCCTTGCTAAAATGAAGTTTAGCCAGACATATTAATCATGTTAAAACAGTAATCCATAATTAAATATCCAATTATAAATAAGAAAAATGTAAGAAGAAACTCTGTCGTCTGCGGGTGGTAATAAGTGGACTGATGGGGGTGTGGATAGCGGAAGAGAAGGGTGAAAACCCTATTTCTTCTTCGAGCTGCTGCTTGAGTTGTGTGCGCTAGAGAACGAGGGGGTTGTTGTTAGATTGTGGCTTCAGTGGTGGGTGTGCGTGGCAACAAGAGGACGACGTGCAAGGAGGTATGAAGGGATGACGATGGTGGTCTGTCCAAGGAGAAGAGGATTGAGGTCGAGGTTTTCTATTGGTGGGAGAAATAAGGATGATGTGTTAAGGTGATGAATGAAAAAGATCAGGAGAGAGAGTGCAAGGTCTATGTGCGATGTGATGATGGTAGTGGTCTGTGGCTGGATTGCGAAATGAACAAAGAGAGATTTGAACAATGGATGGCTGGATAGAGGCTTGCAAGGATGGGTTTATGCGTGACTGTGGATGTGAGGGGTTCGTGGCTGTGGATGAGTGTGTGCGAGGCTGTGATTACAATGAAGAGGAAGATGGACTGGATAGAAGAGAGGCGTGATTGTGAAGATGGGTCTGTGGCTGACGGCTTGTTGTGGTTGCTAGCAACGATATCTTGAGAGCAGGTATCATTCCTTTTATAACCGTTTTCTATAGGTTTCATTCTTTGCATAGTTTCCTTTTGCAATAAGTCTTCCTAATTCAAATCAATTTGCACCACTTAGCTTTTATTTTGGAATTTTGTTATTGCAACCTACACAAACACAAAAACATAAGTTACTACCAAAATTAACAAGAAATAGCCAAATATATATATAGAAACAATTCAATAAAGTCACATAAATATGCTCATATCAGTACGCCTCTCTCATATAAAGGAGAACTTATCCATCATTCATGCCTAAGTGGGAACATCACATACAAGCATGCATCATCGGATACTCCTAACTATATTTGTACAATAAAAATCACTCTTGGGCTAACAATACGCATTAGTCATGTCACATTTTTTACGGATAAATAAAATCAAGCCTATTTTAGGCATTTAAAAAACTACCCATTTTCTGCAAGACCCAACCCGAATGTCACTTAGTTTATCTATAAGAAATGGGTGCCCTCCTCTGCAAGACCTAACACAAAGGTTACTTAGTTTCTCTATAAGAGAGGGAAAAATATAAACAACAAGAGATATAATAGTTCTAAGTGATATAATTCATTGTGATTAAAGTTTATGAACTCAAGATATTCCATATTACTTATTGTGATATCACAAACTCTTATATGATGACATTTTGTCAATCATAAACAATTCCACAAAAAGTATTCATTAATTCCAATGATAACATGACATGAGTTTTACAATATACTTTGCACAATCAATACCACATTTAAAAGTCATGCTACGAATACATATAAAATAGATATGCAAATCAATATATGTTTCATGAAATGTTTAGTAACCAACACATTAAATACCCATGCAAAGTCATTGTGGGCACATTGCACTATTGACATAAATTCAATATAACTTAGTCAACACAAGCATTCACTAAATGTTGATAATCACATTATACTCACACCACTTAGATAGACATGAATGCAAGCACATTTATCATCAATTGTATATAAGTTGCAAAATCCAAATAGTTGGTCTAACAATGCCATCAAACTCATAGAAATATGTTTACAATTACATAATAGCAATACAGAATTTTGTCTACTATAACATTGAACACAAACAATAATTAATGACAATTTATATATTAAATGTAGTATATAACTAAACGATACACAATGCATAGCTTCAAATGTCATATATATTCATGAAAAATAAATAATTTATTGATTTGATAAATCTTTTCTTATCAATCAAATTATTATAAGGGTGATAAATACTCACTAACTTCTACTATAAAAAATTTATACACAATACCCATTATAGGTGAGTATAATATAAGTTAACTCATAATATAAATATTGCTAAACTATTAATAACAGTCCCAATTATTCATAACAATTTATACACTATAAATATTCGACCAGTGGTAGTTTTCTATGTGATGATACATAAAAACGGTTACACTCCTGAGCTGAACACGTGTCACGATGATCTCGAGGAACTATGGGCTCAAGCATCAGCCCAACACAGATCCAACCCAAGCGGATTTAAACCCGCTCAAGTTCAGTTCGCCAAGCGGACCCGGACTCTCACAACATGCTAGGCCCACACGTCTCACAACTATCCACGATACCCATAAGTCTTCTTTAGGCAAGTATATCGAGGATCAGCTTTGGACGGGCAACTACAGCTGCTATCTGCTTCCAACTAGGAAGCAAACACCAGAGTATCTTTCACACATGCAAACTCCCTTTTACGGATTGCTCTTGGATTGGGAACTATCTCCCGTGTATCTAGGAGTGCAGAGCTAACAGGGAACTTTCCTCCTACAACACGACTCTTAATTACAGTGTTCTAAAAATCGGCCTAGGCGCTAGAAGGTGAAAAATCGCCCAGATTAATGGCTGGACGGGCGGTTCTGGGCAGTCTGGGCGGGTCTCGGCGGGATCTAGGAGGTCTGGGCGATTTTTTTTTTATTTATTTTTATTTTTTAATAAGGCTGATTGTGTTCTTATTTTATTTTTCTTTTCTATTTTTTAGAAATAAATTATTTAATTATTTTTTATTCAGTATATGTCTAAATGTAGCAAATGATGATTACTTAATGGAATTCTCAAAGGATCTGTCGGTACCAATTTTACTAATGTAGATTTTATCAAACATTACTGAGGTTATTCATGCAATTTGAAGAAAAATAAAAGAGTACACACATTCAAATTTATATAAAGTACCCATCATGACCAACTTCAGTCATTTGAGTTTTAATAATTTTTTTTCACGATTGTTAATTTTTCATGTTTTTAAATTTTGCATATGTATATTGGCATTAAATTGGAAGTAATTGATAATGTATTATGCTTAATTTTTGTAAATTATTAAAGTTATAATACAAAGCCTAAGACCGCCTAGGCCCCTGGGCGCTAGGCACCTGCTCGCCGCCCGCAGTGTCAGTGAATCGTAAATCGTAACGTGTAAGATTTAGATTTAATCGTAAATCGTAAGATTTTTTTAATTATAATTTATATATATATATATATATTTTTTTTTTTCCTTCATTTAGGAATATATCATTTCTTTTTACTTACATTGTTTGGTGAAAACACTTAATGTTTGAAGTAGAAAACTATGGAATAAACCATCACTTGTTGGTGGTAGCTATTGAAGGACATTAAAAGAAGAGATTTGCCATAAAAAAAAGATGGAGTTTGCAAAAGGTAGGGTTTTTTTTTACTTTTAGGTTTATAAAACTTAATGGAGATCTCGGTTTTGTCTTTATAAACAAAAGCAAACTTACTGTAAAATAAGGGTCTCTCTGATATTGTAATTAACTTTGTGGGTGTAAATATGATAATTATTAACAAACAATTCATTAGGGGTCCCTGACCCTGACCTTTGTATATAAGTAAAATCAAAATTTTATTCCCATTTTCACAACACAACAAACAACACAGCCACAGCCAATGAGCCAAACCCACAACGAAATCGAAATCGAAATCGAAATTGAAATCGATTCAACCTACACAACGAAATCGATTCAACCTACACAATCGATTCAACACACAATCGATTCATATGCAACAGAGAGTTGAGATGCTGTCGCAGAGACATGTCGAGATGTTGAGATGCAGAGAGATGTCGAGATGCAGAGAATCGAGATGCAGCGAGGTGACGGAGCAGGTTCTGGTTCTTCTTCTTCTTCTGGAGCAGATCTGATGCAGCGAGATCCAGATCTGAGAAGGTATGTTGGTTCTTCTTCTTCTTCGTCCCTGTTTGTTCCTGTTTCTTCTTCCCTGTTTGGTATTCCCTGTTTGCTTCATCCCGATTTCTATTATTTTTTTTTTTTTTTTTGTTTGTGCGAAACATATAAATCGTAGTTTTGTTCTTCAATCGCGATGTACGATTTCATGGCTGACTCGGTGGCGATTCAGTCCGATTTGGATGAATTCCGATTTTTGGGTCGATTTAAACCGTTTGCAGGCCGAGTCGATTTAGATCGGCGATTTGAATCGCGATTTGGACCGATTCGTACAACACTGGCCGCCCGCCCAGCGATTTTTAGAACACTGCTTAATTAGATAGGAATTTCTACGAAGAACTCCTCCCTAAATTACGCCCACGATGGACTGGTTAAACCAGGACTCCTTGCATTGTAAATAAGACATGAGGTTGGTAAGCTAAGGTACGCTACAAAATCCTTGTTACAACATTACACCTTGCTCAGATCCCTGTCTGACTTTAGCATCGGAGTGTCATCGGCCACCCTACGGTGGTCTGTGGCTCACGTGTGTTACTTGTGCAAGTTAGCAGGAACAAGGTCAAAGCAGATAGCAAAAATTGACTGCATCAGTTTGGCGCCGTCCGTGGGGACGATATAGTTAACTTTATAATAAGCGTCGTCTCCTACCAAATCCCAGAGAGATGGTGACCACTAGGTCACGCAACAACAAAAAATCAGAGGACACGTCCAGCGCCCAGGACATACCTGCGGTTCCTGTCTAGTGCGGGCAGCACAGTCATACCCCTGTGCACACGACAACACCGTTGAACCCTAAGCCGGATGTACAATCTCTTCCCACACACCTGGACCAGTTAATGATTCAGACATTCATATCAATGAAGTGAAGTTCCAACAGGACGCAAGAGACGTATTTAACCCGATTCAACAATGAGTTAAACACAATCTACTCATGCGACGACGCAACGACCGTCTTAACCTTTATTAACGGTCTGTTCATGCGATTCAACAATCTTCAGACACCGGATCCTCCGGAAAACACAGCGGATTCGGCGAATAAAATACAAAGCTTCGTCATCCAGAGAGAAGAGCAAAAAGGACCAAACTCGGGGAGCCTTCAGTCAACAGGATTCATGCGCTTTACGGAGCACATTTAGAGTCCGAACTGTCCAACATGTCCATAAAAAGACTTGAGGATTCAAGCTGTATGTGATGGACAACTGACACCACATGGTCAGCAAGGCTCAGCAACACTGCTAGCATTCACGCAGAAGGACCTCTAGGGCGTACAAATCTCACACGATGACGCCCTGGTGGTGACAATTTCCCTTGCGGGATGGGAGGTAAGATCACTGGTTGATACTGGGAGCTCGATAAACGTCTCATTCTTGCGCTCGCTCCACAGCATGCAACTGGATAAAGTAGCCTTAATCTATGATAGTCGTCCAGTAACCGACTTTAGTGGTGAGAAATAATTCCCCGTAGGAAAGGTATAGTTGACGATAACAACGAGAAAGCAACCGACTCATAAAACCCTGTTTCAAGAGTTTGTAGTAATCAACACGCCTTCGGCATACAATTTGGTTCTCAGCAGACCATGGTTACATCAGATGGGGGCGACAGTCTCCACCCTGCATCAATGTGTCAAGTACCCTGCGAACCAAGTGATCGGTACATTGAGAGGAGACCAATTAGTAGCCAGAGAATGCCAATACATGACAACTTCGCGATCCGACAGTCCTCAACTAGTAGTCAACCCAAAGGCCAAACCAATCCTCCGCCCAACTCGGGGTCTACGGGAGGAACAACCAACACTGGATGACAAGGCATCAGTAATCCCTAGGGGCAGACCCAATGTCGGATAGCCAGAAGAAGAAACCATAACGGTCTACCTCGACAACCCTCGGAACAGTAGGGCCTTCCAGATTGACTCCCACTTAAACAATGAAGTGGCAAAACGACTTACGGAGCTACTGCAGTGCAATCAGTACATCTTCGCTTGGACTATCCAGGATATGGTGGGGTTTGACCCTTCAATAATCACCCAACGCCTCGAAGTAGATCTCTCAAAAAAATTTGTCAGGCAGAAGAAAAGGGTCGTGGCACCCGAAAGAAATGCTATCATAAATGATGAGGTGTAACGTTTACTCGTCGCAAACATGATCAAGGAAGCACGATACCCCGACTGGCAAACACCGTTTTCGTAAAAAAGAAAAACGGGAAGTGGAGAGCGTGCGTAGACTACATTGATCTAAACAAAGCCTGTCCCAAGGACAACTTCCCACTCCCCCGGATCAATCAGATCGTGGACACCACATCGGAACACAACCTCCTCAGCTTTATGGTCGCATATTCTGGATGCAGTCAAATATTGATGCACCCCCAGATAAAGAGAAAACCTCTTTCGTGATGGAAAGGGGAATATATTGCTATAAGGTGATGTCATTCGGCCTAAAAAATGCTGGGGCTACCTATCAACGATTGGTTAACCGAATGTTCAAGCAATAAATCGATAGAAATATGGAAGTATACATCGATGACATGATAGTAAAAAGCCTTCCCAGCCCCGACCACGTACAGGACCTTGCCGAAGCATTCTACCAATTCAAAAAATACCGAATGAAGCTCAACCCACAAAAGTGCATGTTTGGAGTTGAGTCTAGGAAATTCCTAGGCTATATAGTTAACAGAAGGGGCCGATCCGAAACAAATTCATGTTTTTTTCGACATGAAGTCCCCATCTAATATCAGAGAAGTTTAGAGCCTGACTGAGAGGGTAGCAGCATTAAACAGATTTATATCGAAATCATCCGACAAATGCCTCCCCTTCTTCAAAATACTAAGTGGGAACAAAGGATTTTCATGGAATGAGGAATGCGAATAAGCTTTTCAGAACTTGAAAACATACATGGGGAGTCCAGAGCTACTCTTGAAGCCTGCGATAGGTGAAATACTATACTTGTACTTGTCTGTTTCCAAGCACGCTGTCAATTCAATCCTCATACGTGGCAACCATGGAACTCAGAGGCCAGTATACTGCACCAACAAAACCTTCGTAGAAGCAGAAGCACACTATCCGGACCTGAAAAAGTTGGCTCTGGCATTGGTCATATCCTCTAGGAAACTGAGGCCCTATTTTCAAGCCCACTCCATAACGGTCCTAACCAAACACCCACTCCGCTCGGTATTACATAAATCCAAGCTATCTAGTAGGATGGTAAAATGGTCAGTAGAACTCGGGCAATTTGACATAAACTACGCTCCAAGAACCGCCTATTTAAGCCCAGGCGCTCGCAGATTTCATTGTTGAATTCACCGGTGGAGAAGAACCGAAAGTAGGCCCCCAACTCACAAAATTCGATGTCCAAGCTAGGACCCTGCGTTGCGATGGATATTCAACTGATAAGGTGAGCGGAGCAGAGATCACTCTCCACTCCCTTAGCGGCTTCACCCTAAAAAAGGCCATCAGATTTGGGTTCCCCGCTTCAAACAACGAGGCCGAATATGAAGCCCTCCTATCAGGCTTAAAGCTAGCTTTGGGGATCGGCATAAATTGCCTAACAACATACAACGACTCGAGACTAGTAGTCAACCAGGTCAAATGAGATTTCAATAGCAAAGATTCACGCATGATAGCCTACCGCGACAAGGTACTCGGCGTAATGAGCAAGTTCAAGAACTGTCAGCTCACACAGTGCCCTCGAGACAACCAGAGGGTTGACGAGCTAGCGAAAAAAGCCTCGGCCTCCAGCGAAGTCTCCAGTGGCCTCATCGAATATCAGGAGAAATCAAGCCTCGACGAGGAAGAGCACGGGAATATTTGCGCCGCAGAGACACAACCCAATTGGATGACTCCAATACTAGAATATATAGCATCAGGAGCCTTACCAGCAGATAAGGTCGAAACACGGAAACTTAAAAACAGAGCAGCAATGTATACTCTCCTAAATAACAAGCTATATAGGAGATCGGTAACAGGGCCACTACTCCGATGTCTATCGCCCTAAGAGGTTAGACAAGTCTTGGAAGCTATTCACAACACCATATGCGGGAGAACTCTTGCCCACAAGGCCTTGACTTTAGAGTACTATTGACCGACCATGTAGCGAGACGCCAAAGATATAGTTCGCAAGTGCAACAAATGTCAGAGGTTCGTACCATACACCCACATGCCGGCCCAGTCACTAACTCCAATGACTAGTCCATGGTCGTTTGCGCAATGGGGAATGAACATCGTCAGACTACTCCCGGCATCGGCTGGTAAAAAAAGTCATTCTTGTCACCGTTGACTACTTTACCAAGTGAGTCGAGGCCGAGCCCCTATCCAAAATAGGACAGGTCAAAATCAAAAAATTCATATGGGTCGCCATCGTCTGCAGATTTGGCATCCCTAGAGTATCAGTCAGCAACAATGAAACCCAGTTCGAAGGTAGCAAGGTCAAAGAACTGTGCAAAAGCCTGGGAGTGAGACACCACTTTTCCTCGCCAGGACACCCCTAGGCCAATGGTCAAACGAAACTTACCAACCGGACGATCCAAGAAGTCGTCAAAAGAAAACTCGATACAACCAAAGGAAAATGGGTTCCAGAGCTACCAGGAATATTCTGGGCATATCGAACAACCAAAAAAATCCCCACCGGAGAGACACCCATTGCCCTAGCATACGAGTCAGAGCTATGGTTCCGGTAGAACTCGAGATGCCAACCTTCTGGACTGAAGAGTTCAGACTGGACGAGAACGACGAAGCCTTACGCGTGGGACTAGACCTCTTCGACGAAAAACGGGATCTGACCTCCACCAAGATAGCCGCCTACCAACAACGAATGTCGCAATACTACATCAAGAGGGTCAAGCCACGCGAATTCAAGGTGGGAGACTGGGTACTGTGAAAAACTAGCAAAACACCAAAGAAACCGGGGCATGAAAGCTAAATCCGAATTGGAAAGGGCCTTATAGAGTTGCTAAGGTTAACAGGTCGGGAACATACTGGCTGGAAGACACTGATGGGTTAAAACAACCATGAAATGTAGAGCATCTCAAAAAGTATTATCAATAAACTATTTTGCTTTTACCAAAACTTTCACTGCTGTCTGTTACAACCCTCGCTAACTCCACTTATGTCCAGACTCAGACATTTACCCAAAGCCTAATCCGATCCGCGCGGTCACGACAGCTGAGGAAGTGGGAGTCTAGTCAGCGTTTGTCCATTGATGACAACGACTCGCCAAAGGATCATTGTTCTCAATACAGACGATGATCGCCTAATTAGCCAGGTAAGCTTAGTCAGTTCGTGATTAATGATGACGGCTTCTGGTGCTCAAAGCCTAATCCGCTTCGCACGGGTCATGCCGGCTGAGGAAGTGGGAGTCTAGTCAACGCTTGTTCGCTGATGAGGACGACTCGCCAAGGGATCATTGCTTTCAATACAGACGATGATCGCCGAATTAGCTAGGTAAGCTTAGTCAGTTCACGACTGTTGACGACGACTTCTGGTGTCCAAAACCTAATCTCTTACCACGCGGATCACGACGGCTGAGGAAGTGAGAGTCTAGTCAGCGCTTGTCAGCTGGTGACGACGACTCACCAATGGATCATTGCTCTCAATATAGACGATGATCGCAAAATTAGCCAGGTAAGCTTAGTCAGTTCGCGACTAATGACGACTTCTGGTATCCAAAGCCTAATCTGCTATGTGCGGATCACGATGGTTGAGGAAGTGGGAGTCTAGTCAGCGCTTGTCCGCTGATGACGACGACTCCCCAAGGGATCATTGCTTTCAATACAGACGATGATCGTCGAATTAGCTAGGTAAGCTTAGTTAGTTCGCTATTGATGGCGACGACTTTTGGTGCCCAAAGCCTAATCTGCTCTTCACGGGTCACGACTGCTGAGGAAGTGGGAGTCTAGTCAGCGCTTGTTTGCTGATGACGACGACTCGCCAATGGATCATTGTTCTCAATGATCACTGAATTAGCCAAATAAGCTTAGACAGTTCGCGACTAATGACGGCTTCTGGTGCGCAAAGCCTAACCTGCTCCGCGCAGGTCGTAACAACCGAAGAAATGGAGGCAAAAGTTAGCGTTAGATTGCCAACTAAATTTTGCACTACATTACAAACCCTACAGTTTACAAAGCGACAAAAACAAATACGACGATGCAAGGTAGAATAGTACTTTCATTCAAAAGAGAAAACATGTCGACATGATACTCGCTCAAGAAGGAACATTACAATCTACAGAAAAACATCCTCCTCATCGGTTAGCCTCACGATGCCAGAGCCTTTCCCTCGCTGAATCGACCCAAATGCTGCCCTCTTATAGCGGGCGAAGTTGAGATCAATATCGGGATACTCCCCCTTAATCAGTTCCAGGAGCTCCAATTTGCCCCTAATTACCTCAGACGAGATGAGTGGCTTCCTGCCTGAACATTTCCATTCTAGACATGCACAATCCCCTCGAGAGCCTTCCCCTCGCTGAATCGGCCCAAAAGTTGCCCTCCTATAACGAGCGAAGTCGAGATCAATATCGGGATACTCCCCCTTAACCAGTTCCAGGAGCTCCAATTTGACCTTAATTACCTTGGACGAGATGAGTGGCCTCCTGCCTGAACATTTCCATTCCAGACAAGCACAATCCCCTCGAGTAGTTAATAAGCTTCTTTACAAATTCCTCACTCCCCAAACGGGGTTCCAGTACAACTTTTATTGCATCAACCTCTGTGTCTAATAGCTTCAGCCACTCTTCGCTGCAACATAGTAAACAAGCCATGCATTCACCATCAACTTTAGCAATTATAAATTAAACCACCTCTGCATGTATAAATATATTTTTCCTTACTGTGTGCGTGAAAAGTGCTTCTCACTGAGAATCCAATGGTCCACTATTGAAACATCATCCTATATTAATGTAATGAAACGGGGAAAAAAATTAGCACAAAATCTTGATGCTAAATTGAGGAATTTTAGGACAAAAGAAACAAAGTAAAAACCTAAAAGAGTAATAATTTGAAATTTAGGATAAAATCGAAATAGCGTCTACATGATACAACATATTTTTTCAATCTAAAAATGATTTAAAATGTGGATTTTGTTTTTTGAACCAACACACCTTAAAATATAGAAGGAAAGATGCAAATGGTAGAATCATAACATCACCAGCAAAAATATATTCTGTATACCAGTCATCGCCATCAAGTGGCTGTAACAACAGAATCAGAATGCGCCATAATATAAAGTTTCTAATTCATACGCCCCATCCTAATATTTTTTTTTAACATTGCCTAGAAAATTTTCTATGGAAAAGTGTTCGTTTACATGGTGATCAATCTTAATGGTTCAAATAAATTATAGTCTCTAACATTCAAAATCGACATTCATTTTGATATTTTGATGTGGCAGTATGGTGTATTCTCATTTGACTCATCTTTATTGATTTATGCACATTCGAAAAATTCAATAATGCAAGCCAATAAAAAGACACCACATCAGCTACCACACTAGAATGTCAAAATGAATGTTGAGTTTGAATGCTAGAATAGAGTTTTCTTTAAATAATAATAATGCAAATAATAATAATAATAATAATAATAGTAGGCAATACTAAGGAAAAACAAGGGAAAGTCAAAATATCATTTTCGTAGATGAGAAACTGATTTTCCTTCAAAATTTACCCAAGTATGTTTGTCTTTTACAAAAAAAAATAAAAAAAATATGAGCAATGAAATACAACATAATTACACGTTTTACCTCAAAGTGATAGGAAAAAGTCTTATGCAATACATGGTCTATGAAAAGAAGCCCATCTTGTGACATCCATTTAGATATCTTCCTTATAAATAATTCATAGTTCTTCATGCGCTGAAGAAAAAAACTAACTGGAACTAGACCAATGTGCAAAAAAAGAGGAGAGATTGATCATGGTTCTGACCTCAAATAATCCGATGACCATTACACGATCAAAAGTTTCAACCATGTTGTGTTTCATGACATCTTTTAGTATAACCTCAACATTTGACAAATTATAACATCTAATGACAAGAAGTAGTCATCTCTTTCTTAAGAGCAATTCTAGCTGGCTTGGGAAACCAGCGAGGTTTGACTGCCTGGGGGGGTGTATTATTTTCGCCCCCTCTTTAAAACAACTTTTTGGAGTATGTGTTTAAAGAGGGGGGGAGGCAAAAATGTATTTTCGCCCCCCAGGCAGTCAAACCTTGCTGGTTTCCTAGGCCAGCTAGAATTTCTGCTTTCTTAATGAGAATTGGCATGTGTCCCTGTATACGGAATTCCTAAAATGCCCATCTCCGCTTTCCTTCTTCGACTTCTTCTCTTTCACATATATCTTCCTCTTTCCTATTGAAATCCATCGTCTCGTCTGTTGCTTCTCTCTACCTCAAAAACCCATCTCTCTACAAATAAAAAAACATGGTATTTCTCTGACCCCATAACATCGCCCTCCCCGTTGCCTCATTTTCAAAGTTCTCAGATTTCTTCTTCGGCGTTCGAAGGTAAGTACCTTTCACCCCCTTTTCATCTCATCATTCTCCATCCCGTAAGGTTGTAGTTTTTTTTTTTGGGAAGGCGAGCTGGGTTTTCAAGATTCAATAACCTATCAAAGACCAGAACTGGTCAACACATCATAGACTAATAAACATGCCGCCGGCTAGGTTTAAATCCATGGCCTAGTAGTACCATTCACCAAGCTCTAACTATTGAGCTGTCATGCAAGTTAAATTGAAATCAATATGGTCTCCCTACAATAGAATGATATCACTAAGGGTCTATGCAGAGTTATTATGTATGATTCCTAAATTTGTTGTGTAAGTGGATACTTAGATTTCTTTGTTGTATGGTTAAGAAAAATAAAAACAGATAGTTATTATGTATGATTTTTTTTTCCTTTTCTTTGGAAATATATGATATAATCTTTCCATTATAATATCTTCTTCTTTTAGTGTCAAAAGAATGAGTCGTTCTAGATGGCGAGGAAATGGGTGAGGGAGGGTGGTTTGACCCCATCCCCCTCAAAATTCACATGGGCATGCATCTCGAAGGGGATGGAGGGTCACACCCCCCTCCCTCGCCTGTTTCCTCGCCATTTAGAATCACCGCAAAAGAATTGATATGATTTTCAGCATTTAGCCTTGATTGTTCTAAGATCGAAGAAGATCGATGTGTGGGGCCTCGGCTGCCATCGATCACTCCAATTTCCCCTGTTCTTTCAAAAGGGATCCAACTTCCATTAGTACCTAAGAATTGATACGATTTTCAGCATTTAGCCTTGATTGTTCTAAGATCGAAGAAGATCGATGTGTGGGGCCTCGGCTGCCATCGATCACTCCAATTTTCCCAGTTCTTTCAAAAGGGATCCAACTTCCATTAGTACCTAAGCATGCAGAGAATGTAATGGAATGGTTCAATATGATGGTGCCCTTGCATGTGAGTCCAATCACAACCAATTGTCATCTTCTCAACCTTTTTTTTTTTTTTTTTTTTTTTTTTTTTTTTTTTTTTTATTAAACCTCCAGTGTGGAGGGGCACCTATGGAATGCCAGATCTTTATTACTTGTCAAGAAAATTGATTAACAATCAATACGGGGGTACATGACGACTTTACCCGTGATATAACCAAAAACAAAATTGGGCCGCATCCGAAAACCAAAATACATAAAAGCCAACATATCACCAAAGCTGGCAATGAAGAATTCTGACTCTATGAGCCACAACCATATTTTTTAACCTCCTCCTCGTGGCCTTATTACCAACCCCACGAGCATTCCAAAACATAAGATTTTCCATCATCTTAAGCTCGGGAGGAAGATTTACCCCTCTTAGTCTTACGACGCTTGCCCGGAAGGGCCGCCGGTTTGACTTTGTGCTGTAGATCCTTATCGGAGTGCGCCCCCAAATTTATATCATTAATAGCATGTGATTCCGGCCCCAACTCCGATTCCGACGCAACCTCGTCACTATCATCTGTGGCGCTATCAAGTGTATTAATGGTCATAGATTGTTTCTTTAGTCGCAAAGCACGGTTCTCCTCAAACAGCTGGACGACGACATCAAACAAGCTCTCGTCCTTGTCGTTCCTTGTTGCCGCGGGCACTGAAAAATTATCAGTTACCGCGGATTGAGCGCGCTTGGCCAAAACCTCTGCCAAACGTTCCATCACTGTCGGCTTCACCGGGGCAGCCTCTACTTCCTGTATCATTTCACTCGATTTTGTTTGCGTCACTAAAGAATCACCAACGGCGAGCAAGTCGCGTGCTGTCTGAGGTATCGCGTCCCCTGGGTTGGGGCCGTGAGGAGGCTGGGGCCGTGGACTGGCCGTGGCCTGGGGCCATGGACTGGGAGGCCGTGGGCAGGCCGTGCTCGGACGTGGGCTGTCTGACTGCTGTCCTGCTCGGACGTGGGCTGTCTGACTGCTGTCCTACTCGAGTCAAGGACGAGTTGGGTCCGTGATCAGGCTGGACCCGTGGAGTGCCCAGAGCCGTGGTCTGGCTGAGACCGTGCTCTGACGCAGGGCTGGGACTGGTGGTGAGCGCATTCTGTTTGGGGCCATGAGCTTGCTGGGGCGAAGCCACTCCTAATACCCCTGCCAATGAAGCTCGTGTCTCTGATCCAGGAAACCCCAATTGAGCGTCCCCAATGAAGCTCGTGTCTCAACCTATCACTCTCTCTGATACTGAATATATGGTAATAAAGGAAAAAAGGTGTGCTTCATCTGTTGTTAGTTTCATCAGAATTAGACTTATCAAGGAAAAAAAAATTGGGCATAAGAGATAATGACCTTCAAATTTGTTTGGCTAAAGTTAAGTGATTAAAAAGGTAGATGAAATGTGTAGTTTACATCTTAATCACCTATTGAGATTTCTCTGTCATTTATATTCGTAATCTCTAGCATTTTATTCAAGTATTGTGTGTGTGAAAAACTTTTATCAAAATTGAAAACTTACATTCAACTGTTTTATTTTACTTTTATTACAGGCTTTTACTTATTTTCAAACAGATACAAAGCTAAAAGCTAAAAACATTGATAATTCAAGACTTTCTTATTGAACTGGAAAACGTTAATATGCACTTATAATATTCCTAAGTGTATAAATCATTAAATTGCCCCTACGCTGTCCACCAATTGTAGTTTAGTTGGTCAGACATTCACTCTCCTTGTGAGAGGTCATGGATTCGAGACTCACCAGCTGCTTAGATGGACTAAACTGGAGCAAAGCGAAAATTATGCGAGATGGAGGCGACGAGGATGCAAAGCGAAAACTATACGAGATGGAGGCGACGAGAATATTAAGTGGCAACAATATTGTAGCCTTCGGGCCTGATTTGGTTAACCCTATAGGGTCAGTCACAAATAAACAAATTTAACATTTGGCGGCCCCTGTTTATATATAATATCAAAATTTAGAAAAATAAAAAATAAAAAAAACTGCCCCTACGCTGTTTTGTTTAATTTTTTTTATTTATATATTATATTAATCTGAGAATATAATTGATAGGGGCATAATTATGCTATTTTTAGTACCATATTTCTATATGTATTATTAGTTATTATTTGTTAATTATGGTACTAATTGCTATTTTCATGTTTGTGTAGGTTTCCAATTACAATACTTTAAAATAGAAGCAAATTGTCAAATTAGGAATACTAATTGCACAAGGACTTCACACAAGCAAGGAAACCACACCAACAAGGAAACCACAGAAAGAAGAAAACGAGAATAAAAAGGGGACATACCTGGCTTGGAGAAAGGAACCACCCATCGAGCAATAGCATTGATCCACCGCCTCCATCGTCTCCTTTTCCTCCCTGATCATCCTCGCAAAAACCCTAGCCGCCATCAACCGTCCTCACCCATCATCAACCATCTTCACCGCCCTCATCTACAGCCGCAGACCACCACGTAGGACCCTGTTCATCCCCTCCTCCTTACAACCACAGTCCCTTCTTTCGCCACAGTCTCTCTCGCTGTCCCCTGTCTACGCCATCTTCACCGTCCGCATCTCTCTCTCGCTTGACTCCCTCATCGCCGACACCGTCATCCCCTCACTCGCATCTTCTTCTGGAGAAAGGAGCTGAAGCAGAACGAAAGGAACTGAGGAAGCAGGAAGGAGCAGCTCGCGAAGTGAGCAAGGAGGGTGAAGGGATTTCGCGCTATTCACACCCCAGTTCTATTAGTACCACCACGGATCAGTGTTTTGTTTTCATCTCTAAACATCTATTTCTTTTAATTTTAGTTTGATTATTGATTATGGATTACTGTTTGAACATAATTAATATGTCTAGCTAAACTCCTCTTAGTTAGGGGTGGATTCGAAGCCCCGAACATGTGCTTTATAAATTAATTGAATTTAGTCTTCCTTGCTATTAGTGATTGTGTTTTGCTTAACTGCTTTATAGAGAACTTTTCTTTGTATGTTTGTTAAGGTGGCCAACTTAGTAAGCATGCTAGGATTTGGGGCTAGAGTATAGGAGAGTTTCACCTAATTGTTATGATTCTGTACTCACAAGTAGTAAATACCAAGGAACGTTGGTAAGGTTAAGTAAAAACCTAGGCAAGAACAAGATGCTGATCATACTTGTGATTGCCTAGTCAGTGTTCACATTTTCCAAAAAACTTAATGATCTTAGATTGCTATTTAACTTGCGATTCCTGTTTAGATAGCATGATAAGAATAGTTTGAAAGCGACGCTTAGTTTAATTCAACGAACTTGGGAAAATAATAAGATTAATGCAGTGCGGTCACGGTTAGTCTTGAGCATTGTCTCTCACGAGTTAGCAAGTGATTATTGAAGATTGATTTATAAGCATGTGTTTGGTGTGGAGATAAAACCCTTAGCTAATTTCTCATCCTTGTCATCTCTTTAGTTTATTATCTTTACATTAATTTTCGTAGTTATTTTCATAATTTAATTTAGAAAATCTAATCCCCTTTTATTTAATTAATTAGGTTGTTAGTTGTCTTTTAATTATTATTAGTATAATTAACAAGCCCTCTAATCCCCGGTCTAGAACGATTCCTATTTATTCTATACTACAAATTACAAAGCAGGGTATTAAGTTGTGTGCTACTAAAATAGCGCATCAATAATTACCTGGGGTACTGATCACTCTCTTATTGAATTGGAAAACTCTACCCTTATGTTTATTCTAAATTACTAAACTTCCCTAAGATCGCAGCCTTTTATTTTATTATATTTCATTCTATTGTAACTCTCTCTCTCTCTCTGTATAGCTAATATCTAATGGCCTCAGAAGACTGTTTTTATTGAATTGGAAAGCTTCAATATTAACTAAATCTCCCTAAATCACACTCTTTTATTTTATTTTATTTATTCGAGCCAATTATTCATGGTTTGCAAGATTATGGCATTATTAATTACATATGTAGAGCTCCTCATGTTGGGGTAGGATTCCTATGTATTGAATAAACAAATTCAAAATCTTGAAAAAAAAAAAATTTCTTTCCATGTGCACATATTAAATTTCTTTGTTCAACTACTTTTTGGGGTTTCAGGTATCTTTTAGAATCAAAGGCTGATGGACAGTTTGCCATTTCTGAAGATATTTGGAACGAGACACTTGGACATGCAACAAAAATCAGACTGCATCTCAGAGAAGAAGCTGCATACTACTTGGAAGCGTCAAAATTGAAAGTGAGTATGATTATTTTTGTACAATTTATTTATCAGCATTTGCTTTTGATTAAATTGAGCTCTTTGTATAATTCATTTATCAACATTTGTTTTGGATTAAATTGAGCATTAGATTGTTGAATGGTGTTTTTTATACATTTGCTTGATCGACATGTTTGTAGTGATGGTTGATGAAATAGCCTTAAAAACCCTGGGCTACCATTTCATCGCAGATACCACCTCTAATAAGCAGGCGAGTCTTTTACGTGAAATTCAGGGGTTGTGATGTAGGAACTCTAAATGCAACATTAAGATGAGAAAAGTGGCCGGTGCTTTGTCTTCTGTCTTGGCGAACAACGGTAAAGGATTATTGCTACCAGAACTATACAGTAAAATAGGGGAATTGGATTCATATTCCAGCAAAGGGTATTTCTTCTTACTAATTATGAGTTGATTCATTTTTTACCTGTCACAATTTGCACTTAGCTGTCTTTGGTTGGGTTGGAAACAAACATATTGGGGAGTGCCGAAGGCACGACCCAGGGACAAGGGGGCATGCCGAAGGCATAACGCTGTACTTGTGCCAACGACACGGATACACACTATGTAGAAAGTGTATGGTTGTGTCAACGTCACGGCTGATACACTAGTTAGTATAATGCTACATAAAATAATATACATACCCACATATATGCCTATGTGTCGCAGTGCAGAATAACGGTTATCCTGCATGCTAATTCTAACATATAATTTACGGGGAAGAACACAAGAAAATTGTTCAAAACATAGAGAAATACTCTAATGTTCAATTCAAATTATCAAAATCAAAAGTATCTCTAAGTCAGCCCACAAGCCGGGTTATATAGCTAAAATTCAACATTATTAAAATTTTACCAAAAATAGAAAATTTTTAATAATCATGCTAAAACGAAATACGTAATAAAAGAAACAATCTACCAAAAATCTGGTCCAAATCGGGTTCAGAATCACTTCCTGAACAATAATTGAAATATTACTATAAAAGGGAAAAAATGATTAAATTTGTGGATTTGAAAGGGAAAACAGTGGATTTTAGTCTCAAAAAGATGTGCACCGAGCGTAGCTGGGTGACCACAACGTGCGCGCCACCAAGAGCTTTCCGATTTGGGATCATATGCGCTATTCTGATAACTCTAGCCAAAGTTATGGCCAAAATACCAAAACGCACCCAAAACTGCTCCAATTAGGAAAAAATCATGATTTTCTGCTATCTTTGCGCTGATCTGCCAACTCATGGTATCTCAATGCCAACAACTTGCTATCTGACAACTCAGCATCATCTGAGTCGAATCCTTCTGCATCATGCTGAGTCGAATCCTCCTGCATCACCATGTGAGCGACGTGTGATGGCCACTCTTACTACGTCATGTGGTCTACAAGTGCTAGGGCATAAAGTGTCTGACCATTGGATAAGGAAGAACACTATTGCATGGGGCTTTTCTTATTGTCGAGGAAACGCGCGAGGGAGAGGAGCGTAACCACCCATTCCCCTCGAGATGAGCAACAACGCGCATCTCGAGGGAGATGGGTGGTTACATCCATCCCTCAGTCTCTTTCCCTCGCGCGTTTCCTTGACAATTAGAAAAGCTGCTATTGCACGTGGGGGGCACATAACAAGAGTAGAAACGAAATCTAGGTGATTCAAGACCAAGTGGTCTTGGGTGCGGTGCACCTTTGTACTGACAAAGGATAGCTGAGTTCATGTTAATAAGCCGAAATTCTAGTTGGCCTGGGAAAATCAGCCTGGTTGCTGCCTGGGTGGGGCAAAAAGACAATTTTGCCCCCCCTTTTTAACCAACTTTTTAGAGAAGGTGTTCAAAATTGTATTTTCGCCCCCAAGCAGCAAATCAGGCTGGGGAACCCAGGCCCTGTAGAATTACTCGTTAATAAGATTACAAGAAATAGTCGACATGAAAAAATGACCCGTTTCCTTGACAATTAGAAAAGCTGCTATTGCACGTGGGGGGCACATAACAAGAGTAGAAACGAAATCTAGGTGATTCAAGACCAAGTGGTCTTGGGTGCGGTGCACCTTTGTACTGACAAAGGATAGCTGAGTTCATGTTAATAAGCCGAAATTCTAGTTGGCCTGGGAAAATCAGCCTGGTTGCTGCCTGGGTGGGGCAAAAAGACAATTTTGCCCCCCCTTTTTAACCAACTTTTTAGAGAAGGTGTTCAAAATTGTATTTTCGCCCCCAAGCAGCAAATCAGGCTGGGGAACCCAGGCCCTGTAGAATTACTCGTTAATAAGATTACAAGAAATAGTCGACATGAAAAAATGACCAACCAATTGGAGGTGAACATGGGATGGTTGATAAGCCCAAAATGTCGAGGCAACCAAACAGTGACATAGTTGAATTGCAAGTTTATTAGTGTTTGATATCATGACAGATCATCTTTTCAAAGCCAATGGTGTTATGGCCTAGTGGTTAGGTCTATGTGGGTTTATCCCTCACATCTTAGTTTTGAATCCCACCTGCGGCATGATTATTTTCTAATGGGTGTTGACCTATAGGTCGCCCAATTGATAGGTTATGAAATCCTTAAAAATTCAACTCGCCTTTCAAAAAAAATAATCATCTTTTCAAAGATCTTCTGAACTAGCATTAAATGAAGTCATGAGGATTACTAAACTATTTGAGGGACGATTATGTGAGGTCCTTAAGGCACCAAATAGGGGATTCAATCCTTAAGAGCTCAAATACTTAATTAGAGACATTTTCAACTTTCCTTTACATTATTTTATCGGCTTGTTATTAACTTGAGCGTAGGAGGCTTTTTACACAGACAAACCCTATGTTGTGAGAGTTGCATGTGCTCGTGGAAGGGCTAACTAGACTAGAATCTATCTAACATTTCACATTGCTTTTTTACTGTTCATGAACAGTAAAATGTGAGTGTCTGTCCTACGTGGCTTTTTTATGTTATTGGCAGAAGTTAAGTGAAAAAACAAAACCCCGATCCTTTCCTCTCCCTCTCCCTCTCCTTTCCCCTCTCTTCCTCTACATCTCCTCCCACCAAGCAGAAAAGAAGAAGGACTAACGAAGAAGAAGGTAAGATCTCCTCTTCCTCTACATCTCCTCCTCTTCTTCTTCTCAAGATCTGAAGTTTTTTTTTTTTTTTTTTGTTTCAGGAGCCGATGGTTTCCTCACTCTCTCCTTTCCCCTCTCTTCCTCTAACCAAACCCCTCCCACCAAGCAGAAAAGAAGAAGGACGAAAGAAGAAGAAGGTAAGATCTCCTCTTCCTCTACATCTCCTCCTCTTCTTTTCTCAAGATCTGAAGTTCTTTTTTTTTTTTTTTTTTTTGTTTCAGGAGCCGATGGTTTCCTCACTCTCTCCTTTCCCCTCTCTTCCTCTAACCAAACACCTCCCACCAAGCAGAAAAGAAGAAGGACGAAAGAAGAAGAAGGTAAGATCTCCTCTTCCTCTACATCTCCTCCTCTTCTTCTTCTCAAGATCTGAAGTTTTTTTTTTTTTTTTTTTTTTTTGTTTCAGGAGCGCTTTTTCCCTTCACTCAGAAACCCATAAGAGCTTTGATTCTTGAGAACTACGATCCCTCTCTCCAATTCCATCCTTATCACCTTGATTTACTTCACTCAGGTTTGAATTTCCATCCAATCCCATGATTTATTTGATTAGAAATCATCTTCTAAACGATGGGTTATTTTAATAGAAATCATCTTCTAAACGATGGAATTTCCATCCAATCCCTTGACGAGTTATGTGAAAATTTTTCATTGGGTTTGTTTTTTTTATGGATTTTGGGTTAATGGGGGTGTCAAAATTTTTGTAGTTTGATCTGGAAATTTTTAATTTTTTTTGTACTTTTTTACTTTTGGGTGTTCGGAGATTTCATCGAATTACGGGTTGTTTAAATAGTTTGTGTTGTTTATTTAGAGATTTCCATCCAAAGCAAAATGGTTTTCTAACAATCAGCGGAAGATGCAAATTAGTTTGATAAAGTCCTTATTCTTCTTCGTAAACTTATATTGTTGTTGTTGTTGTGGGTTTTCTAATTGGGTGCAGCAATTGATGGTGTCTCAGAAGAAGAATTGTTGGTTACAAGTTCGGAGTGGGAAATTGCTTGGTTAGAAGAGGAAGACCAGCAAGATGTGCTCATGCTTCTTCTGCTGCCTCTTCTTCAGGTCAGTCACTCTCTGGCGTTCTCCTTTATATTGTTTTCTATCTTTCTTCCAAAATTTGTTCGTAACTATTAACAGTACTTATGAACAGATTGAAATATTATGGTGGGTGTTTACTTCTAATTAATGAAGGATTAGATTTGATTTTTAAATGAACATCTATTTACACTTTTGTTATTGAATTATGCTTCTTTGAGTTATTCTCTAGAGTAATTAAAAATCATGCTCAGTGAAGATGATAAGTGATTGCCTCCCCTGTGGTTGATTTCAGAGGTGTGTTTCTCTTCTTCTTCTTCCTCCATTCTCTTCTTCGCTATTAGGGTTTCGAATTTTCGATCTCCTCTTCAATACCCATTCTTCAATTATGTAATTTCTTCACATATTTGGTGTGCAAGTAGGGTTTATTGTGTCTATTGTCTTAGATTTTTCATTGTAGATCTGCTTGGGGTTATGTTTTTTTTTTTTTTAATTTCATTAGAAGATTGTTAACTCTGTGGTGCAATTTACGTTGAAAAGATGTGATGGGTTGAGTTTCTAGGCGTTTTTCCTTGGTTTAGAAGAGGTGAAATGGGTTAACTCCTTGGTTTTTTGGATGATAGAGTTGAAATGGGTTTGGTTAGTTATGCGCTAAGATCTATCAATGTCGTCACTACCTGCCGAAAGTAGTGCATTTATCTTCCATTAGAAAATTTGGTCTTTGAACCACTCCACCACCCCATGACTTAACTGCTAAATTTGTTTTCAACGTTTCCGGCGTTTTTTTTAGTGCACCGATTTGCTATTGACCAAGTACTCGAAACATATAGATAGATTTGCTGAGTTCAAGCATATACTAGGCAAAATAAGTTACTGCATAACTATATTGTATCACACCTCCTCAGTAAGAGTAAAATCCTAAAAATTTTGACAAATGTCGCACCTAATTTTTGAATCCATTCATAGCTGAATTGAGAATGACCCTTTGAAGCTTTAAAACTTAAGTTTTTGACAATGGCTACAGAGTATAGCTTCAAGTTCTCTAATAAAAGCAAACTATACCTTCTTTTAACCATTTGAAAGCTTGGTTTACGCTAACTTCGTGATCAGAAGGATATGAAGCTAACTTTAAAACCAACACCCATTAATCTATATATTTATTAAAGGCATATGAAGCTCTTGAAGTTGTTAATTCCATATTAAATTAATTTCTTATGAAGATGTTGCCTTGCCTTTGTTGAATTAGAAGTCTACGCGAAGGGAAACTATTGCATTTTCATCTCAAATGTGTGGTTGTGCTGTTTAATCGTAATATCTACTTTTTTTGCTTTGATAAAGTGTAGATTCAAGGGTTATGTTCATAAACAACTCATGTTAATAACTTTTTTCTTAGATATCATGCTATGATACATTTAAAATGTTTAAAGCATATTGATTTGCCAAATTTTAAAATAATTTCTTAGATCTCGCCTTTAGGCGCGAGTCGAGGCGGGGCGCACAGAAATCGCCTCTGCGCGTACGAGTTGAGGTGCCAATTGAAGGCGTTTCGAGGTGTAAGCCTCGCGGCGTACGCTATTTTATTTCCTGATCAGTTGGCATTATTTGTTAAATGGCTCCCCAAATGCACTTACAAACACTGCAGTTCACAAACAAATGGTTGATTGATTCATTGCTTGACATGCATGACGCATTTGTTGTTCGCATGCCTCCCTCTTCTACGGAGATTGTCCTTTTTGAGGGTATTCCCTTTTAAGGAGATTTGGTTGTTACTTTGCATGTCTTAATGATTGATAGTATTTGTAGTTGAGAATGCCAGCTTTCGAAAAATATAAACTTGAAGTATAGGAGTGTCGTAGGAGGATCAGTTAGTTTAAAGATATCGTGAAGAACAAAGCTTCAGTTTTTCCATCTTGCAGCTTCTAAGTGGAAGAATCAAGTAAGAAAAATCTAAGTGGAATATCAAGTAATATAGAAACTCAAGTTACAGTAATACAAGTGGAGACTTAATGACTTGATTGTGTTTCAACATTCTGCTTTTACCCTACCCCTACAATTGTAGTTCATCTTTAGCAATAGTGAATTACGCAGTCATTTTGATGCTCTTTTGTTTGGAAACAGGTGGAGGCTTTGAAGTGTCTGTTTTCACTTGCAGACTTGGCAAGAATCTGGAGGAACGAAGGAGTCATTCAAGGTAACAAGTAACTCTATACTGCTTTCTTGACCCTAGCTTTAATGTGGATTCCTCTTCAATGTATTCTCTAATAAAAAACGATTTTTCTTCAATGGTTTCCTCTGGTAACTTGCCTCCACTACTGGATGCACCATATTTGTTTGATGAAATTCTTCTTTTTTAAGAGTGCTTAAAGGTTGGAGTTTTATGGTTTTTGAGTATTGGGGTTTGGTAGATATTATGTGGTGTTCATGGCATTGATTGCCATTGTAATTTTTATAGATATTATGTGGTGTTCATGGCATTGATTGCCATTGTAATTTTTTATGACAGGTTCAGACAGGTTTCAATATTGATAAATACAGAGGAAACTCTGGCGAAATTTTGATTTTTTAGTTGTTCATGACATTGATTGTCATTATAGTCACTTATGACATGTTTAGATAGATTACTTTATTCAAAAAAATTACATTCTTTTGGATATAATGATATTGTGTGCATGTCTCTTTCGACAATAGTCTGCAATAGTGCCAACGGCACGGGTATTACACTAGTAGGAGTACATATCAGCAATAGAAACACCACATATAATGTAGGACTTACTTGCAACGTTCTTCAATGTATTCTTTTTGTGAGACAAAATTGGTAATAGCCATAACATGAGAATTTTTGTACTTTCGAGCGATGTGTAAAGTGAGGGATCCCTGCCCTCAATTAAGATCCAAAACACTCGTACCATCATTAATTTGGGCCCTTCCACAGTACAAGTCCAACATTAATATCTCAGCATGCTCCAGCAGTGTTGATTGATCTTTGAAGTAGCAACAACTATAAAAATACAAATTGTTTTTGTCAAAAAATTTAAATAAGAAGAAATCTTAGCAAAATTTTTGTATAACCCACGATTTCAGGACTTAATAGATGAATGAGCAACACGTGTTGTTATTTTAGAGTGCGATTTGGAGGGATTTCCTCTAATTATATTATAGTGGATCAGTAAGTGAGTTCATTGAAAAATACTAGGAAATCAGGTTTTGCAATCACGGTGACATGGCGTGATCTTGAAAGAATAATAAAATCTCCAATGTGTATATGTGTATCTTGAGGATGTAAAAAACCTCCTCTGATAATGCCACATCATCTTGGTTGTATAACATAATTACAAAACCGAATTTCCTAGCCTCACTCGAGTTCATTTATTCAATGTGTTTTATGTACTAAAATAAAGGGGCGTTTGCTTTTTGTTCTAATTAGAACTTTGGTTCTTTAAAGTGGGTGTTTGCAATAAAAAGAATCAAAGTACATAACAATTTAGCAAGATTGTTAGACGATGTCCAATCAGTGTCAAACTAAACTCTATTGAGGCTACCACAAATCAAGGAGAATCCCAGCTCACATAAGTTATCCAGTGAAGAAAGAGTTAAGGATTTGTCAAATACTTTCAAATATTCAAACTTGCAACAATACTTATCATATCCCCTCATATATGTAACTCTTAAACACAATGTGTTATATGAACTCAATTATAAATAGAACACTAAGACACACCCATCAAGGTGTAAGAGTCATTATTCAAATCTTACTAGCATAAGGGGGTATTTAGTGCTGAAAAAGAAAAGAAAAATTTCTTAAGCAACAAGAAGGCAAGGCACTTGGGCAATGCTGTGATCAATGTTCGATGGTAAGCACCCTCTCCCGTGCTAACTAAAATCAAAAGGTTTCATTAGATTTGCTTTGGAAACCCTCTTGAATTGGTCCAGTTTTGAATCAGAACTAAAATAAACGCACACTTGTCCTACTTATGACATCGTCAATTCATATTAATAAAAAAGAAAATGGTATACCTTTGTTTTAGGGTGGGACCATGTATAATCTCAAAAAATGAGACAGGAACCTCATACACTTGGAAGTCCATGGTCTCAGTCTCATTTGCAATTTCTGTCTCTCGCAAAGCTGCACACATTCATCACACAGAAATTGAACAATTGGTAGACCATACATGGAGATAGAATAGACAGAAAGGACTTGCACTAAACAAAGTTGAGGAGCTGAGCCATTTGTTGTTCATAGGTAGGTTTATAACCCCATTGCAGACGCCTTTTGAGTTGAACCTTAATGAACTGCTTGATTTCACTGTATGGAACCAAACCATCTTCCAACCTCGTTAGCAACTCTGCCATTTTCATTCCTCTCATCCCATTAGTATCCACCACTGGTGCCATATCCATAATCACACTGTCACAGTAGATCTACAACAAACAAATAACTTGAGAGTTTATGAGCATAGAAAGTGATTCGTTTGGGTTCTTATAGGAATGAGGAATCCCAAGCCTTTAAGATATTATTCAAATCGGAGCAGAAATGCCTGGATGTCTGGAAGCAAGTCTTACCTCCTGAAACACTTGTGGAGATCTGGAACTATTAAGATTTTTCATTGAACATAGATATACTGTATATAATATATTGCAGAAAACATAAAGAAATCTAAAACAAACAGAGACATCGGTAGAATATAGATTCATCAAGTCGATTTTATTCTTGACAAAGTTTTATGAAGAAGATAACCCCCTTTCCAAAGGAAAAAAAGGACACCTCGAAAAACCATCTTCAGAGTTGTTCATTTTTTCTTGAAGAGAACATGGGAAATCATCCATTCTTCACCATTGTTATAGCCGAACATTTCCATTCCAGACAAGAAAAATCCCCTGAAGTAGTTAATCAACTTCATTACAGCTTCCTCACTCCCTAGACTGCGCTCCAGTACAACTTTTATTGCATCAACCTCTGTGTCTAATCTCTTCAACCACTCTTCGCTGCAACATATTAAATAGCCATGCATTCACCACCAAACTTTAGCAATTATAAATTAAACCACCTATGCATGGATGAATATATTTTTCCTTACTTTGAACGCGAAAAGTGCTTCCCACTGAGAATCCAATGGTCCACAACTGAAACATCATCCTACATTAATGTAGCGAAACAAAAATATATAAATATAAATTAGCACCAAATCTTCATGCTAAATTGAGGAATTTTTAGGATAAAAGCATCTAAGTAAAACTCTAAAGAGTACAAATTTGAAATTTAGGATATAAGTCCAAATAGCGTCTACGTGATACACCATATTTTGTCAATCTAAAGATGTTTTAAAATGTGGATTTTGTTTTCTGAACCAACCCACCTGAAAATATAGAAGGAAAGATGCAGATGGTATAATTATAGCATCACCAGCAAAAATATATTCCGTGTACCAGTCATCATCATCAAGTGGCTGTAACAACAAAAACATAATGCACCTTAATATGAAGTTCTAATTCATACGTTGCATCCTAATCTTTTTTGAACATTGCATGGAGGATTTTGAATGGAAAAATGTCCATTTACATGGTGATCAATTCTAATAAAAAAGATAAAAATGGTTCAAATCAATAATGGTCTCCCAATTTTATATTTTAACTTTGAATGCTTCTACTCTTATATTCAAAATCTACATTCGTTTTGACATTTGATGTGGCAGTTGGTGTGGTGTCTTCTCATTGACTCATATTTATTGATTTATGCCTTCAAAAAATTCAATAAATGCGCCAATAAAAAGATGCCACATCAGCTACCACACCAAAATGTCAAAATCAATATAAAGCTTGAATGCTAGAATAGAGTATATTTAACTTTCTGTTTGTTTGTTTGTTTGTTTTTTTTTTTTTTTTTTTTTTCTCTTCCAAGGTTTTGGAGAACAAAAGGCAGTACTGAGGAAAAACAAAAGGAAGCCAAAATATAATTTTCGTAGATGAGAAACTAATTTTCCTTTAAAAACTTACCTAAATATCTTTGTTTTTTACGAAGAAAATATTAGCAATGAAATACAACATAATTACACATGTTTACCTCAAAGTGATAGGGAAAAGTCTTATGGCATAAATGGTCTACGAAAAGAAGCCCATCTTGTGACATCCATTTAGATATCTTCCTTAGAAATAATTCATAGTTCTTCATGTGCTGGCAAAAAAAAAAAAAAAAAAAAAAATCAAATCAAATTTTGTTGTAAATAGACCGACATGCAAAAAAAAGGGAGAGATTGATCATGGTTCTGACCTCAAATAATCCGATGACCATTATACGATCGAAAGTTTCAACCATGTCGTGTTTCATTACATCTTCCAGTATAACGTCGACATTTGACAAATTATAATATCTAATGACAAGAAGTAGTTATTAGTATAATGCTACATAAAGTATATACATGTGCACACACATATATATGCCCATGTGAGCGACGTGTGATGGCCACTCTTAGTGCGTCACGTGGTTCGCATGTGCTAGGGTCATAAAGGGTTTGAGTTTTTGTTTGGCGCAAGATAAGGAAGACATTGTTGCACGTGTTGCATGTGAGGGGCACATGACAAGAGTAGAGAAGAAAGCTAGGTGAGTCGAGTGAAGGCGTCAACGGACTGCGAGTAGCACCCAATGAAGTAAGCTCTAGGTCTTCAGAAATCCGATAGTCCTCTCGAAGCTTATCCAAATAGGACCCCTTCTATTCCAGGTAAAAGTTATCGCAAACATAGAACATATTTTGTCTGGGGGTAAGTTCGACGTTATTTGCCATGAAGCGAAAGTTGTAAAAAAAGTTACAGTAAAAAACACAAAGAAAAGAAAACAGAAAGGAGGCAGAAAAGATACAAAAACAAAGAGAATCCCTCTCGCAAAATCGACGACTTATATAAGCAACAGGCAGTCACGCCCCCTTTCCTTATTGAACGGCCACAAACTTATTTAATGATGTGCGCTGCTCAAGACAACGTTTCAGGTTCAATCATCACGACTGTACAAATTCTATCAAAGCGACTTAGTGGACAGATGTGATGGCCCACTAACTCGAGAGGAGCGGCTGATGAATACCAAATCGTCCTCTAATCAACACCGTACATGTGTCATGATAATCTCGATCGTCAACAGAACAAAACAGACCCGATTGCATGCTCAATCCAGCAAGGCTCAGACAACATTAAGCCTACTATTGGTCGATTCTAAAATGTTGGACCCGAATTGCAATGAGCCACTAAACCCACATGTCATGTGGTCAAACCTAATACTAGTAAGTCCTGATAAGGCAAATATCTGGGGGATCGACCTAAAACAGGCAGACCAACAGTACATCAGTTCCGACTAGGAAACAAATATTAGAGTATAAGTCGAGTAAGGAAACTTTCTTGCATGGACAACACTCAGAAAGGAAAACTTCCCCCACAAATCTAGGAGCACAAGTCATGTAGGGAGACTATCTCATATGGATAGCTCCCAAACAGGGAATGATCTCCAATAAGATCTATTTCCCTAAACTACGCCACCAAAAGCTTAGTCGAACAATGACTTCTTCACTATAAAAGAGAGATAAGATCGATGAACTGAAGGTATACTACATAAACCCATATACCAACAAAAAAGGCTAACTAGACCACGACTAGATCAGGAGTACATATTACCAACAAAAAGACCACATATAATGTAGGACTTACTTGCAACGTTCTTCAATGTATTCTTTTTGTGAGACAGAATTGGTAATAGCCATAACATGACAATTTTTGTACTTCTGAGCAATGTGTAAAGTGAGGGATCCGTGCCCGCAACCAAGATCCAAAACACTCATACCATCATTAATTTGGGCCTTTTCACAGTACAAGTCCAACATTAATATCTCAGCAAGCTCCAGTGTTGTTGATTGATCTTTGAAGTAGCAACAACTATAAAAGGTAAAAATTTTATTTTAGTAAAAAAGTTTAAATAAGAAGAAATCTCAGCAAAATTTATGTTTAAGCCACGACTTTTCTTGACTTACATATAGATGAATGAACAACACATAGATGTTATTTTAAAGTGTGATTTGGAGGGATTTCCTCCAATTATATTCTAGTGGATCGGAAAGTGGGTTCATTTATTTAATGTGTTTTATATACTAAAATAAAGGGGCGTTTGTTTTTTTGTTCCTAATTAGAACTTTGGTTCTTTAAAGTGGATGTTTGTCTTTAGTTCTAACAATAATAACAAAAGCCAAAAGTACATAACAATTTAGCAAGCATCGAGGGGGTATTTAGTGCTGAAAAGAAATTAATTCTTAAGCAACAAGAAGGCAAGGCACTTGGGCAGTGCTGTGATGAATGTTCGGCGGTAAGCACCCTCTCCCGTACTTACTGAAATCAAAAGGGTTCATAAGATTTGCTTCGGAAACCCTTTTCACTTGGTCCAGTTTTGAATTACAACTAAAAAGAAACACACACTTGTTCTAACTTATGTCTTCGATTATAACGTTTTGTACGACTTAGCTAATTGGCGAAAAAACCAGCGAGGGAGGAAACTCTTTTCACTTGGTCCTCCTCCCTCCCTCGCTGGTTTCCTTGACAATTAAAATTTCTGAAATGAAAATGATCAGAAATTCTTAGTGGCCTGGGAAAACTGGCCTAGTTGACTGTTTGGGGGCGAAAATGCACTTTTGCCCCCTCCTTAGACACTTTCTCCAAAAAAAAAAAAAAAAAAAGGTATTTAAAGAGCGCCACAAGCGGTCAATCAGGTCGGTTACCCAGGCTAGCTAGAATTACTCGAAAATGGTATACCTTTGTTTTAGGGTGGGACCATGTATAATCTCCAAAAATGAGACAGGAACCTCATACACTTGGGAATCCATGGTCTCAGTCTCATTTGCAATTTGCATCTCTCGCAGAGCTGCACACATTCATCACACAGAAAAATTGAACAATAGGGAGACTGTACATGGAGATAGAATAGACAGAAAGGACTTACAGTGAGCAAAGTTGAGGAGTTGAGCTGTTTGTTGTTCATAGGTAGGTTTATAACCCCATTGCAGACGCCTTTCGAGTTGAACCTTAATGAGCTGCTTGATTTCATTGTACGGAACCAACCCATCTTCCAACCTCTTTAACAACTCTGCCTTTTTCATTCCTCTCATCCCATTAGTATCCACCAGTATAGAAAGTGATTCTTTTAGGGTTCTTATAGGAATGAGAAATCCTAAGTTGGTGTGTTTGGTTGTACGAAATCATAGATTATGAAAATGATTTTTATATTTTAGATTAAATTAACATATCACCCGATATTCATCATTTATTTTTGTGATTAATGATAAAAATAAAAGTATCATAAATATAAAAATTTTACTCCTTAGTCTCCAAGACATATAGGGGTATCTCATAAATTTTCGTGACATAGAATTCAATGCAACGGCTCAACTAGTAACTATGTCTGTCACATTGTATATAAAATATAACTAAAAATAAATTTAAAGAGCTGACTTTGTATCAGCTTTAATTATATATATATTTTAAAATAAAAGGGTGTGACTGGTTTTTTGATTTTTTGATAAAGCTGTTACTGGTTGATGTCATGTTAATATAACTAAAAATAAAAATAAAAGTAGCTGACGCCTGACTTTGTATCAGCTTTTATTATATATATATTTTAGAATGAATGGCTGTGATTGGTTGATATCAAGTTCACATAATGTCATCCGGGCGGACCCAAGAAAAATGTGTGAAAAGTATATCCACTACTACTATATAAAGGCAATTGAAATCTGCGAACTTCCCTTTAGCCTCCAATTAAAACTGCAAATTTTAATGGTGTCCTTCCACTGCTGTAACTATACTTGAAATGTCGGTGTGTTCAAATGTGTCACCTGCGAACTTCCGATTTAGCCTCCAATCAAAACTGCAAATTCCAATGGTGTCATGTTCAAAGTCATGTAAATTTATCATTTTTATTAGGTATTGTCGTCAATTTTCTTTTTCTAATGCTTTAATTAA
Organism: Berberis vulgaris; assembly: GCA_963556465.1. Lineage (NCBI taxonomy): Eukaryota > Viridiplantae > Streptophyta > Magnoliopsida > Ranunculales > Berberidaceae > Berberis > Berberis vulgaris. Next base: position 12,724,027 of record OY747136.1, on the reverse strand, counting down.
TGCAATCATAATATTTGCCTCACCGAGACCACAAAAAAATCTATTACTACAACGGCAATTGAAATGTTGGTGTGCTCAAATGTGTCACACCTGCAAACTTTCAATTTTGCCTCCAATCAAAACTGCAAATTTCAATGGTATCCTATTCAAAGTAATGTAAATTTATCATTCTTATTGAATATTGTCGTCCATTTTGATTGTTTACTTTATAGTTTGTTACCTTTTCAAATGCTTTAATTATTGCATTCCTAATATTTGCCTCATTGGGCTTCACAAAAATGAACTAATAATCTTCTTTCTTTCTAATTATACCCTTTTATGTCAAAATTTTAAATTTATTGAACTTAGGAAATTGTCCTCGACTTGAAAAGAATTACTCAAAATAAAAATTAAATTATACCCTTTCATGACATTTTCACACCTGCACACTTTCGATTTTGCCCTCCCATTTATTTTTTATTTTCAATAATGCCCTCTTTATTCTATATTTACGATAATGTCACCATATAATTTATCTATACTTTATGTCCCTTTGACGACACTTTCTACTAATGGTGGTGTGACTACAGGTGGATGTCATAAGGATGAAGCTCATTACTTTTAAGACCTATATGATTTGTTCTGCGATGTTGCTGATCATGATGGACAAATTATAATTGTCACGAGCCTGGATGGGAACTATGTACTTCAAGTATTGTGTGTTTATGGTGGATTTTGGTTTAAGAATTTAAAATATTAATGAAGCAAGTAGTTACAAGCTTTATTGAAGCATTAAACTTTCGGCATTGCTTCTCTTTTGGACAATAGTGTCATCGCTACTTACAGTTTTAACTTCCGATATTTGTTTTTAACATATACCTCATTTTCATAACATTTATTTTCTACAAGCTTTGTCATTATTCAACTTAGCCCGATTTAGTTTTTAAAAATACAGATTAGATTGCTTTTGATTGAATGGTGTTCAACATATAATATAGCAAAGGATATTTCTTCTTCCTAATGATGAGTTGGTTCGTTTTGACCCGTCACAATTTGCACTTAGCTGTCTTTGGTGGTGTTGGAAACAAAAATGATGGGGAGTATCGAAGGCACGACCTAGGGAATGATGGCATGCCATGCCACGGTACGGCACACGTGGGTAAAAACTATCTGAAACGTGTATGGTCATGCCAACGACACAGCTGGTACACTGGTATCAAAATAATGTGATCCATGTGGTTAACACGTGAAAACACATAGTTTTCCCTCCCTGCTGGCAGTGGGGGAGCCAGGATGTTCAACTGGGGGGGGGGGGGGGGGGGGGGGGGGGGGGCAGTGACGGAGCCAGGATTTTTGTTGAGGGGGGCGGAGTGATGTCATAATTAATTAAATATAATATAAAAATTAGTTACTTTAACATGAATTTTTTTTTTAAATATAGCAAAAAGGGGAGTACAACAAAGACAGTCATTGAAGATGATTGCTACTATATTCATTGAAGATGATTACTACTTCTAGAAACACAACATAAGAGAAGGGTTTGAATCGTTGATTACTATTACATGAAGAAAAGGAGGACGAGATTCGGTTGCTTACGATTTTTTTGTGGAGATGACCAACACAGTGATTAATGAAGGCACCTGGTACCTAGAAGAAGAAGAATAAGGTGGTTTGGATCCTACTGGATCTTGTGAAGATGAGCTCAAATAACTCAATAGTTATAGATCTTTGAAGATGATGAAATATGGGGGTTTCTCTCATCTTATCCAATCGATGGAGTGTGAAGAAGAAACTGTGGAATTTGGTTTCTTTGATGAGCAATTCTAGCTGGCCTGGGAAACCAGCCTAATTTTCCTGCCTGGGGGGCGAAAATACATTTTTGCCCCCCAGGCAGGGAAACCACAAGCCCGCTAGAATTTCTGTTCTTTAAGAGATTTGAGGGATTTAACCTCTATCTCAAACTCTAAAAGTAGAGTTTGAATTTGATATGTACATTATTTGAAGGATGAAGTCCTGGTTAAAGTGAAATGTGAGAATAGAGAGGCAAATAAAAAAACTAATTGGGGGACAAATAAATTTAAAAAAAAAAAAAAAATCTCAAAAGTCAGTGGAGGCAAGTGCCCCCACGTAAATCCGTGCCTTGGGGGGGCAACATTATAGTAAACCTTCTTTAGGAGAGAACTTTGTTTTGTTGAGGGGGCAAGGGGAACATAACCGCAATTTCTAGGGGGCAACCAATGGTAAAAATTAAGTGGACCCCACATCTGCCTATAGGATGTTAAAGAATTTGAAATTTGAGGTGGGGAGGGAAACTTCCCCCTTGGCTTGTAAGTGGCTCCGCCACTACCTATAGGCAAGGATGTGATTTCTTAAAAAAAAATATCGAAATTTCACAATATATATATATATATTTTTTTTAAGAGTTATCGAATCTGTAGCCCACATTGCTCGGCATAGATGGTTCAAAAGGTGGGGGCCCCAAGCAGCTCGCCACGCGACCACCGTTCTCATTTGAAACAGCGGTCGCAAACATGAATCTAGCCGAGTCAACTTCTTCATGCTCAAACGGACTGACATTCTAATATTAGCAAAGGCCACTCACGCCGATACAAAGATCGTACTGCTAGTGCCCAGATAAAAGCTACTTAGGATGCCAACCCGAGCTTACGGCGCCTGACTCAACACGAACGCTCTGACACATACGCTCGACCATTGCAATTCGCCGATAGCAGCAGCCGCAGTCGACCGATCGGACAAGTGAGGCAAGCCTCAAGCAGCTTACCTTGGGGACAAGACACAGCTCGGGCAACTCAACACTTAGCTAAACTATCCGCAACATGCCCACTATCGGACATGACTACACAGCATGACCCTGAGTCATTCACAATGCAAAACGGTCAAGCTCTCTATCGCAGATAGACCAGTCAACGTCCTATTGATTCAACCAGCCTATGCCAAAACAAGACGACAAGACGATACGGAAAACATGCAATAGAGACAACAAGTACAAAACGGATAAAACTGTTTTCATTAATGGTCAAAACGGAAAGGGGTACAAACACACAAAGTTTACTCCTTATCAGGAGAAGGTACAGAGACAGAAGAGCTAAGCCTAGTAGAAGAATGAGCCGGAATTGCATCCACACGTGCCACAACCTGGACATCAGGGCCCAAACTGTTTTCCTCGTCCGATGATGCAGATGTAACAAACAAGTCTACATACGAAATCTTCTTATAACGGTCGAGATCCCACTCTGGATGCTTCTCTTTCATTAGCGCCAGTAGCTCCAGTTTGCCATGTACAACTCAGCGGAACTTGCATTTACTTTGTTCCTGAAGAAGCTTCTCCTCGCGCACCTTTGCATCAACAAGTTCACGCTCCAATAGCTCCAACTTGCCAGTCAGCATGTCGACCTGAGACTGCTCTGTGGTCAGAATGCTCTTCACAACACTAAGCTCATGCCACTCCAATTCGAGCTGGTCCTCGGCCTTCCTCGTTTCTCGAGCATAGAACTCCACATCGGATTCTAACTGTTGCTTCTGAGCGGGCCAGTCGGCCTCATTCGAAGTATTCTCTTCAGCAAGAGACCACAGTTCAGAACGCGCCTTAGCCGCAGCTTCCTACGCAACCTCTACGTCTCGGCGGGTCTAGTCCAACTCCTGTTTGAGTCTATCTCTCTCGAACGCCGCCTCAAACAGATCACGCTCAAGGACCTTCAGATGAGCCCCTTGAGTCTCAGCAACCATAGTTGACTGATCCAACCTTTTCTCCTCAGCCTGCTTCTGTAGCCGATCAATTTCATAAAGCGCATCAGAATATAGCGCTTGCATGTGCGAGAAGACAGGCTCCAAGGTGTATACCCTTTCACGGGCCGCCATCAACGGCCACGTGGCTCAAGTGAGACATACCCAGCATAAGATACTTCAAGCCCTTGTCCATACACCCTTCTAGCGTATCCTCCTCGAGTTTTAGAGAGCAATCCATCACCCAGCTATGACGCCTGCTTATATGATTCTTCGAAGCATACTCTACATCCACCTCTTAGTGTCAGACCTGTGAACTTATCTTTACCAAATTTGGTGCAAACATGCTTATCCGCGCATCTGGATGAAGCTTTCCCGGATAAAGAATTTTGCTAGCACCACCCTTCACAGTTGCCACTATCCTCAGGCTCTCCTCCGTGGCCTTCCCTTTGTCACGAACAATCGACCCTTTGGTGCAAGATGACTCGACGAGATCTGGTGGGAGAGGAGGGAGTAAATTATCCAAAGGACCCTCCAACACTTCTTGTTGTGGCCTGAAATGAGACGGTGAACAATGCGGACTATGGGAAACCTGGCCCTCGACGCCACAGCCACTATCAAAAAGCGCACCAATGGGACGATTAGATTCCACAACCTCGGGCGGGTCTTAAAAAAAGCTTTCTGTCGAAACCTGGCCCTAGACGATCATTCAAAGTTTTGGCTTGCGTGTCACTGAGATTCGACTTGTCTTCAGCCACTGCAAACCGCAGGTAATCTTTCTCCAAGTCGGACACATCAGTCTCCGCCCCAACAGGCTTAGAAGACTCGCGCTCTTCTCTCACTAAAGCGGGTCGTGTTGAAGGAAACCCAGTTCTGACACGGAACCTCTTCCTCAAAAAAGAGGCAAACGTTTCAGACAGCTCCTCCACGTCAGACAGAACGGGAGCTTTGGCCTCAACAACCTTCCTCTTCCTCGAAGGGGCCGCATCTTCCAACTTAATTTGTGATACTCGGTACAGAGTGGGGCAACGTGCCAGTTGTCTCACAGCCCACTACAGATGAAGTTGGAAACTCTTATGACATTGACCACGTTCCCCTTTGGCAAGCCGCAAAACGTCTCTATGGTGTTTTGCTCCTCTAAACTAAGAGGAGTAGTGGGAAACCTTCCTACGAAGAAACACAAACAATGATTAGTCAGCCCACAATCAAGCATATCAAAGTCACGGGAAAGGGTTGAACTCACGAAGCGGCCTGAACTCTCGCTCAAGCGGACGACACTTGCATCGAAAATACTTCGAATCCGCAAGGGCCAAGAATCAATACTTCTGCCAGAACTTGAAATCATCGGAGAGATTCACAAAGTAAGCTGGCGACGTCATCTTACAAACATCGTTACTCTTCAGCCGGGGAGAAGTCAACAACTGAATTACTCGCAGAGTCATGCTAATGTCGGCCTCCTTAGCACTAATCAGAATCAGGAGGATGATCTTATATCCATTAGGCCCTAACTGGGCCAGAGGAATCCCTAGGAGATCCAAGTACTCCAAAATCACGTTCAGAACCGAAAAACACATTCCAGTTTGAAACATCCCATGATGCAGGTAGATGAAACCGGCCGGAGGTGACATTGGCGTTTGGTCTCCCATCAGGACATACAACAGCAAGTCCTCAGGGACCCCAAACTTCGTACGGATTTCGGCAAGACCAGGCTCGGATAGCAACATGTCTTCAAAAAAACTCCAGGCCCTTAGCCAAGGTTGCATCGTCAAGAAGGCTTTGTTGAGCCATAAAAAAGATGAACAATCTTTTCTAATCAAAGCGGTATCTTCAACAGCAAAGAAAGTAGAAGAGTTGGACTTTACACTTCAGATGACCTAAATAAAGATTGGGTTTTCGCCTCTTTTCAGCTAGACTGACCCACATTTAATTAATGCAGCGCGCGGCTCAAGCAACGATTCAGACTCAATCATCATGAGCGGCACATCTCTTCTAGGGATGACTTAGTAAACCGATGTGACGGTCCACTAACTCGGGGGGGGGGGGGAGTAGCTGATGATACATAAAAACGGTCACACCCCTGAGCCATACACGTGTCAAGATGATCTCGAGGAACTACGGGCCCCTGCACCAGCCCAATACTGATCCGACCCAAGTGGTTCTATGCCCACCCAATTCAGTCCGCCAGATGGACCCGAACTCTTACAGCATGCTAGGCCCACACTTCTCATAACTATCCTCAATACCCGTAAGTCCTACTAAGGCAAGTATCTCGAGGATCGGCTTCGGACGAGCAACTACAACAACTCTCTGCTTCTAACTAGGAAGCAAATACCAAAGTACATTCCACACATGGAATCTTTCTTCTACGGATTGCTTTCATATTGGAAACTATCTCCCACGTATCTAGGAACACAAGGCTAACATGAAACTTCTCTCCTACAACACGACTCCTAATTAGATAAGGATCTCCACGAAGATCTGCTTCCTAAACTATACCTTCGATAGCCTAGTTGAACCAGAACCCCTTGTACTATAAATAAGACAAAAGGTTGGTAAGCTAAGGTCTGCTACAAATTCCCTATTTACAGCATTACGCCTTCCTCATATCATTCTTTGACTTTAGCATCGAAGTGCCATCGACCACCACAACGGTGGTCCGTGGCTCACGTGCGTTACTTGTGTTGGTCAGCAGGACTAGGTCAAAGCAGGGAGCGGAAAACAAATGCATCAATTATGCAATATTTAGTTTGTATGACATTATGATATGGATGGCAACGGGGCGGATTTAATCAAATCCATCCCCGCCCCACTAGGGATCGCGGATCTCAGAATTCTGCCCCGCATATTCGTTTATCCTATTTTTTTAAAACCACCTCCACCGGACGGATTGACGAATATCTTATCTGCCCCGTTTACCCTATTCATTCAACAAAAGGGATGGAATCAAGAGAGTAGAAATGAAGAAGAGAGAAGAACTGAAAGTAGATCCGATGTTCGCGCAGATCTGAATGCTTCCCCTCTCTTCTTTTTTACTTTATTGTTCACGCAGATCTGAAGTTGCTATCTCAAACGCAGATCTAAAGTTGTTGTCTCAAACGCATATTTGAATGTTTCTCTATCTTTTTCTTCAAAATACTTCCAACTTCTCTCTCGCTATGAACGCTTCCTTCTTCTTTACCGTTTAAGTGGGATTGCAAGTTCACCAGGTCAGGCTCGATGGGAAGAACCATTGCCACCTATCATGCTTATGGGGATGGGTTAGAAAGTGGGAGTCTAGTCAGTGCTCATATAGCATGATGACCATGGCTTGATAGGGATCATCATCTAACTACAAACAATGATCATCGAACCTGACCAAAGTTTAGTCAGTTAGAACTGATGACAACAACTTCTGGTATCCCTTACAGCCTAGTTCGCCAGCAGCGAAAAAAATGGTTTGAAAGCCCAGGAACCTCAGCTCGAACAACTCATAAGGACCATCGTCGGATTATTTGCAATAATGTGTGCATGACCATAGTCTGACCCAGGGGCGGACCCAGGATTTCACTCCGGGGGGGGCGAAATGACAAAGTAATATTTGTTAATAATAATAATTTACTAAAATAACCTTTTTTCCAAAAAAAAAAATTAAGTGACAAATTTAAATACTACTATTTACTTTCTTATGTTAAGTCATAAAATAAGATATTGTATTACTTACAAAAGATGGGAGAGGTGAGAGGAATTCACCTCACCAATTTACAAAAAATATTATCTATAAATTGCAATTATGCAACTCATACGTACAAAAAGTATTATCTATAAAGGAATGTCCTTATAAGGACCCTTCAAAACACCTACTATTTCTTTCTAACTATATCATTTAACCACATTTTTACAAATCTACACGTCGCAATCTCATGTTCTGAAATTGTTGCATGATGGCTTCATTTTCAATGCTATCCAAAACATCCCTTTCAATGTATGCCACCAAACAATCATTCATCCAATCATCTCCCATTCGATTCCTTAGGCGACTCTTCACAATATGCATAGCTGAAAATGCCCTTTCAACTGTAGCAGTGGCAACAGGTAGAATCAATGATAATGTGATGAGTAAATAAACCATAGGATATACGACATCCTTTTTTGTTTCAACCATCTTCTTAGCAAGACCACCTATACCGATTATATTTGAAAATTCACTATTTGATCGCACATCCATAATATAAGTTTTCAATTGATCTTGAAGCACCATCAAATCAAAATCTGAGAAATCCATCGGATAAAATTGAGCAAGACGGATCAACTTCTGGTGGTCAAATGCTGAAAATGAATTGTTTGGACTTAAGCATGTCATACACAAAAGTAACTCTGTATTCACCTCGTCAAAACGATTATTGAGCTCTTGAAGCTGCATATCTATGCACGTATAAAATAATTCAGCTCGATAGTGATGGAGATTTGTAACTACTTCTTGTCTACGCCGTGATCGCCCCCGAGGTACAAAGTCATCATCCATTCGAGGAACGGTGATATTATGTTTAACACAAAATGAAGATACATCAGCAATGAGTGAATCCCATTCATTTTCTCTCATCATTTGGAACCTTTGCTTAGATATTTCAACGAGATTGATGGCATTCACTATGTCTTGATCTTTTTTTTGCAATGATTTTGATAATTCATTGGTAATTCCTAATACATCCTTCATCATATGTAAAATCAGGATAAAATCAAAACATTGCATTGATTCTAGTAAAGCATAAGCTTCACCCCTTTGTTCTGAGCTGGTGCCATCTCCAACGACAATTTCAAGTACATCTATCACCGAAGAAAACATAAGAATCAACCTTATTATCGTAGTATAATGAGAACCCCATCGAGTATCACCGGCTCGTGTGAGAGTAGTCTCTTGGTTCAACCCTTTACCAGTTGAAAGTTCACCGCTATTGAGTTTCTCAATAAGGTCAATAGTTTGTTTATCTCGAAGAATATCTTTGCGTTTGCATGAAACCCCAACAATATTCACTGCTGTAGAAATTAAGTTAAAGAATAATGCGATTCGAGGATGGTTTTTTGCGACATGTACCAGTGTCAGTTGAAGCTGATGCGCAAAACAATGGACATAAAATGCAGACTGGTTTTCTTTCATAATCAGTGCTTTAAGTTCGTTGAACTCACCTTGCATATTACTGGCCCCATCGTAACCTTGTCCACGCAACCTAGTTATGCTCAAATTATACTTGGAAAGAATTTTTCCTAGTGCCTTCTTCATTGAAATTGCGGTTGTATTAGAAACATGAGTTATACCTAAGAATCGTTCAATAACACACCCATTTTTGTCCACAAAGCGTAAAACAACTGCCATTTGCTCTTTGATTGAAAAATCACGAGATTCGTCAATCAAAACTGCAAATAATGCGTCACCAAGATCTTCAAGAATAACGTCGAAAGTCTTAATTGCAACCGCTTTTGTAATGTCTTTTTGAACTTTAGGTGAAATCAACTTGTGATTTTCAGGAGCATATTTTAAAACAACTTTCTTTATGTCTTCATTGTGATTAGCTGTATACTCCAAAAGTTCAAGAAAGTTTCCTCTATTCTTTGAGTCTTCAGATTCATCATGACCACGAAAAGCCAATCCTTGATGCAAAAGAAATCGAATACAGTCAATTGAAGCATTTAAACGGGTCCGATACTCAAGTTTAGCTTGATCTGATTGCTTAACGAAAAATGTTTGGATATGCTGCTTTTGCTTCATCAAATTTTGACTCATTGTATAAGCTTCATAATGAGTCTTTCCCAAATGACCTTGTAATTTATCTGGTTTCTTCCAATTATCAAACCCTTCCACTACAAAAGTGTTGCCACCACTTTGATCCCCGAAATTCGGTTTGAAGAGATAGCAATGCAAACAATATGCAGCATCTTTCTCTATGCTATACTCCAACCAATCTTTGTGTTGGTCGAACCAAGCTACATTAAAACGTCTCATCCCACCTCCCATTTTCTTTTGTGGAAATTTGTGATTCTTAGGCTGACATGGACCCCTTTGTAAATATGCTCTTCTAATTATGTCCTGATCATTAGGATGATAGTCTGAAATTCGAGGTCTTGATCCGGGATCTGTTGGAAGATTTGACATATCATAATCCACGTGAATTGGCTTTGAGATTGGATCAAACTGACCACCCTCATTATTTTGTAAGCTAGGGGATGGTAACTCTGACACAGACTTTCTTTTCAAAAACTTGTCCATAGCTGAAAAAATAAATAATATATTAAATAAGTAGATAAAATATTAATTAAGTAAATAAATATATAATATTTACTTTCAAACATTGTTATCATGGAAAATTTGTTAAGTAACTTAGAAAAGTTTACTAGTGTCTCTAATGTACTGAGCCAATCAATAGATTGACCCTTCGTAAACAAGAAACATCTCTCAACCAACGAGGTGATTTGTTCAATAAGGATGGAAATATTGTCGTATAACATGTAATTGGTACCCTACATCCTGGCATATGTCAACCCAAAAATTCAAAATGGGGGGTTTGGATACTTTCTAGAAAGGTTATTGCTAGTCAATAACTTCATCATAAGAGAATAAGTTTCAAATACCAGCAAAAACCAATATGTAACTGTAAGGAAGACGACACAGTTATTAAAGAAAGACGATTCAAATTTCATGCCTGCATAGATATCGAGAATGGTATATTTATACTTCAATCAGAAGAATGTTTAGAAAAAGACTAGAACTCTTACCTGGGAAATGTTTTGGAAAGAAGAGCCGCAATACAACTACAATGAAAGCAATCCAGCTCCCAACTTGTCCACTAGACCACAGATAAACTATTAGATTGTACAAAAATTTCAGCTCAAAGCAATGAAATTATGAAAGCAATGTGCACAAAAAATATGTACCTCAAAAAGTTGAATATTATTGAAGGAAGACTGAAGAAAATATATGGGATCAAAATGGATGTGAGAATGTTTGATTTCCAATTTGTGCGATCCAAGATCAACAAGTAGCTGCAGTAAATGTAAGGAGAAAAGTTAGAACAAAGCAAAAGCCAAATTATGACAATCTAGGATGGAAATTGTTAAACGCAATTGTTTCAGCATGAATGTGCAACACCTTGTCCACACACTAATAACTCATTACAATCAAACTCCCTGCGAACTTTGAAGACTTCCTAAGAACCAAATGTAAAATGCCAAATCACACAAAAAAGGAGTTCTAATGACCTAAAGAAGCATGAAAAAAGGGTAAAAAAAGAAAGAACAGAACTACAGTAGACACTAAGAAATCAGATTCTTTGCATAAGATAGCAAAGACCTCCCTCCTCCTCTGTTCTGCAGAGCATTTTCTTTCTTGCATTTCTTCTACCATTCAACAAAGTGAGAAACAAAGCAAGAGCAGCCAGCAGGAAACCAATCTAATAAAAGGTAGATCGCATGAAACACAATCCTTTAATCATCCATGATTTTGCAAGTGGTAAAGTCCAGAAATTCAGGATAACTACACATGCATATACTTAGAAAACAAATCAAGGATCCATGTTCTCAAAACTGATGTATTATTTTTAAGCTTTAAGTGTTGTTATTAATATAAGGTACATCACATGCTAAACAAAGGAAAGCTAAAATATTAGACCACCCCTACAACATTCTCAGGTGCATAAAATAGTGTAATAAGAAGAAGAGAATACCAATCATGCTAAGTTGATTGCTAGGTTCACATGGAACAAGCTGATGATAATTTGACCTCATTGATAAAATACCAAGTTATCATCCAAAAGTCCAAGTAGCCTCCACCAGGACCACCACTCTTATCATAAGTCACTTCAGAAGGGGAAAAAGTTTTTGCAACTGGTGAATTAGAAGCATTGGTGACTAAATTCATTGCAAAGGATCTTGTTTGATTTCTAGAGTTAATTTCTCAAATTTGAGGTATTATGAATTCGTACATTGAGTTTAATTCAAAAGGACCCAACGATATGATCTTACTCCTAACTAATTTGCCAAGCAATACATCTTACACTGTGAAGCAAAGGTCTTGAGCAATGGATGTGTAGCAATAGTAGTACAAATTGAGTAAAGCCTTGGAAGCTTTTCTTGCTTGCAAAGGCTTCAAAGTGTCATGTCTAGATTTGGTTCCAATATAATATGAAACGGAATGGATGAGAATTTTTTTAATCCAGGTCCCATACAACCATATTGTATTGATATTTGGATTAGAAGATTATTAGATTATATAGTATGATATTTGGATTAGAAGATTATTAGATTATTTCAGAATCCAATGGAAGCTATCAGTATCAGCAACATGCCAACATCACAGTATCTCAGGGTGAAGAAGAAGAAGAAACAGAGAAGAAATCATCCATGGGTTTGCTTAATACCTGGGGAAGCCCTAGTTGCGCGCGCCGCTGCTTTGTGTCATTGTGTGGCTGTGTGACTGTGTGAGAGACTCGAGGGAACAAAGAAGGGGAAGCCCTAGTTGCGCCGCTGCTTTGTGCGGCTGTGTCAGTGTGCGGCTGTGAGGAAGCCCTTGCGCTTTGTGCGGCTGTGAGGAGGAGAGACTCGAAGAAGGGGAAGCCCTTGCGCTTTGTGCGGCTGTGAGGAGGAGACCCCTTGCGCTTTGTGCGGCTGTGAGGAGGAGAGACTCGAAGAAGGAGGGGAAGCCCTTGCGCTTTGTGCGGCTGTGAGGAGGAGAGACTCGAAGAAGGGGAAGAGACTCGAAGAAGGGGAAGATGTAATGTAAAAGTCAATTTTTTTTTTTTTTTATATGAACCAAAATTTTTTTTTAAATTTTTTCAAAAGTTCAGGGCCCCTGGTCCCTGAATAGGTCCGCCCATGGTCTGACCAGTTCGTTTATAGTAGCAACGACAACTGCTGGTTCAATCCACAGCCTGGCCCCCATATGGCGAATTACACGGCGGATCTAAAAAACGACGGATCAATTGTACGACTTCCCGATTCAGTAAAATCTCTTGTCTAAAAGCTGGTAGCGTGGATAAACAAAGCAAAAAAAAAAGCTAGTAGGGAAAGTCAAGGAACACATAAGTACAAAATGATGTTTAACATGTTATCTCTTATTGATAAATCAAAAGTACAAAGTTCATTCCTCATCCTCATCAAGAGAAGGTTTAGATAGGACAGGACCAGATTTTCCAGGACAGGAAATAGGGGATGCGTCTGCACGCGCTGCCGCTCGGACGCCCTGGTCTTCATCACCTTTTTCTAATTGATCACTCTTTCCTTCTACTGATTGGTCAGAGGCTTCCCCAAACTCCGCGTAAGACAACTCTTTATAGCGTGAGGGGTCTCATACGGGATATTCCTCTTTCATCAACTGCAACAGCTCCAATCGCCCATGCACAACTCTGTTGAACTTGAACGTGCCCTGGGTCTTCAAAAAATTTTCCTCGTGCAACCTGAACTCAGCAAGATCTCTCTCCAACTGCTCCAACCTGCCCGAAAACATATCAATTCTGGATTGCTCGATACTCAAGCTATCCTTTGCAGCACTTAGTTCATGTTGCATCAGAAGGAGCTGATTTTCTGCTGTCTGCACACTCTTGGCATTAGAATCAACGTCGACCTCTAGCTGCTGACATCAGGCAGTCCACTTGGATTCCTTTGTGACCTTCTCAACATTCAGAGCTTGCACCTCAGCTTGCACCCTGAGTGCAGCCTCAACAAAATGTAAGTCACAACGGACAAGGTTCGGTTCTTCCTCTAACATGTCCCTTGCGAACATTGTTTCAACCAACTCAGACTCGAGCATTTCCAAGCGAATCCTCTGAGCCTCCAATTTTTTCTTCCATGCCTCCTTATCAACAACCGATTGAGCATGCCTCCCTTCCTTAAGTTGTTCATTCAATGATTCAATTTCACGGAGAGCATCGAAGTATGACTTTTGCAAGTGTGCAAAGACTCACTCAATGGTATACACCCTTTCATGGGTATCCTCAACCTCCATCCCAGCTACAATGATTTGGTACAGATATGACATCCCAAGTACGAAATATATATGCCCCTTGTCCATACGCCCTCCTAGCGTATCGTCTGTTGGCACCAGAGCACAATTTGCCAGCCAATCATTCGACCTACTGATATGCTTCTTCGAGGCCTGGTTGTTCATCTTCAACAAATTCGGAGCAAACGAACTGATCCGTGCATCTACGTGGAGGTCTTCTGGGACTGAAATCACTCCAACACCGCCTTTCACTGTCTTCATGGCATTGGGGCCCCTGTCCACCTCTTTCCCCTTGCTATCAACGATCGACTCTCTCTCACAAACCGACTCGGAAGCGGTAGATGGGGAAGAAAGAAGCGAGTTATCTCTTGGACCCGTCACGACCTCAATATGGGTCGAGATTGGGACAGAGGACAATAGGGGTGAGGCAGATGAGACTTCTCACCATAGGGGCAACTATAAGACTAATTTTCACCAAGCTGGGGTGACTTGCGATCCAAAGAGGGGTTGTACTTACAGTCCTTCAATGCGAAAGGACGAGTCAAACCCGCATCGGATGAAGTCGCCATGCCCGCCTGCAGTAATAGGTTGCTCATAACCTTCGCCTTGTCGGTGATCAGCTTCGTTACATCTTTGACTCCCACCATCTGCAGATATTCCTTCTCCAAATCAGGAAGAGAAATAAGGGCCCTTGCCTGAGCATTCTGCCCCTCGGACACAATAGCTTCCGCCCTAGTGGATGAATCAAGAACCTGCCCCACAGCTTGGCATATCTCTGAAAGGGCCAAACACTCACTAGTGGGCTTGGTGGCAGCACAAGGGTTTTTGGAACACGTATTAAAAGAAAGCGCCTCATTCAATTCTGCCCTCCTTGACGGGCTCAAAATTTTAACCTTCAGAGGCTTCATCTTTTCAAAAAGGGCTCACCTTCAAAACTTTGAAAAGAGTGGGAGCATCATGTCAATGGGTCCACAGTCTGCTGCGCTTGATGTTAGAAGACTGAAGAACATCATCTACTCACATTTGGGGCATGTCACAAAATTTATCTAAAACTGCCATCTGCTATGAAGAGAAAGAGGCATAGTCGGGAACCTACCTGCAAAAAACACAGACAAAATTTCAATATGTGATTAACACTGACAAAATCGATAATAAAACTAAACTTACTCAGTTGCTAGAACTTTCGCTCGATCAAATGACCAACAAACTCAAAATACTCCAAGTTTGCAGGGGCCATGAAACAATACTTCTGCCAGAACTTAAAGTCGTCAAGCATATTGCCAAAACAGTCCAGCGATGTCAACACGCACATGTCAAGCTCATTTATCCAAGGAGAAGTAAGTAGTTGAATCACCCTCAGAGACACTCGAACATCAGCGTCCTTCGCCCTAATCAGAATGGCATCACCGTCCTATACCCGTTCGACACTAGTTAAGCAGGCGCAATGCTGAGGTAAGCCAAAAAGCTCCAAATTTCTTTGATAACAGGAAAACTGTCGCCCGATTGGAGCATACCTCAATGCAAGCAGCTAAATCCCTCTGGAGAAGACAACAACGTCTGACCGGTGCCCAATGTGAACAACACCAGATCATTAGGGATCTCATATGTCATACGAAGGCTTTCCAGATTCGACTTAGAGAGTGACATCTCCTCGTAGAACTTACGACCCCTAGCAAACTGTTCATCAGAAAGTTGGTTTTGGCCTGGTTTTGGCCCCCCATTGAAGAACGTACAAACTTTCGATCATGGAAGTTGGATAAAATCAAAAGCACGAAAAGTGAAACGACAAAGCAGAGTCTCCAAGATTGAAAAGTAAAGAAAATTAATTCTGCAGAGAAAGGGATTTATAAAGAAAATGAAATTCCCGCCTTTTCTCGAGCAGACGCACGCCCATTTAATGAAGCTTACCGCTCGAGGAAATGATTCAGACTCAAGCCAGTCATGACCGCTCAGGTCATCTACGACATGACTTGATGGACCGATAAACTGGCCCACCAACTCAGGGGGAGTAGCTGATGATGCACCAAATCGTCATTTAATCCACACTGTACGCGTGTCAGGTTTGATGAAGAAAGGTACATTACAGAACCCAGTTTACAGCTTTAAGCCTTTCTCAAGCCTTGTCTGACTTTAGTATCAGAGTGTCATCAACTACCACAATGGTAGTCATTGGCTCACGTGCGTTCCCTATGCAGGTTCAGGTCAAGGTCAAGGAGAGAAGGATTCGACTACATCACTTACTAATCTATTTCTCCTTGTGTCCATTTTGTTTTGATATGTAATTTGGCCTGAATTATATATGTAATTATAATCAAGCATATATTGGCATAGTTGATTAACTGAATCTAAACATCCATAACTAGTTTAAACAAGTATAGGGCATATGCAATAAAGCTAATTAACAAATGCACAGGTACAATCAATTGGATAACTACTAGATACTATTCAAGCATCAATGCAGAACCAAATTATAGTGAATAGACTTACTGAAATTTAATTAACGACATTATAACGAGTCTTTAATTTACCTACGATCCGGGTGAATCCCAATAATCCACCATCTTGCTCCACTGATCATGATCAAAATTTGGAGGACTTATCCATGGCATATGCGGTTCTTTATCAAAATAATATTTCTTGTACAACTCCATCTTGTAATCTCTATATTGATGAGCAACAATGGACAAGGTCATGCGCCTAATAAATGGCATCCTATCCTTGTAATCCGGCTAACACTGATTCATACTCGGCTTCGTTGTTTGAGACTTTGAAATTGAATTTATTGTTTTTTCCAACGTTACTAGTCCTTCCGGGTTGTACAACTCCACTCCCCTTCTTATTGGATGCTCCGTCGCAATGCAGGATCCACTCATGAGAAGTTGGTTCGGTGTTTTTTTTCCTCTTGATTGTTGTTTGGTCAATGCTCGTTGACGCCTGTGAACTTGGCGATGAAGTCTGCAAACGCCCGAGCTTTTATTATAGTCTTAGGAGCATAACTGATATCGAACTGACCGAGGGCAAGCCCTATTATTTCCAGGGATGGGTAATTAGCTTTTGCATCCGCAAATGTCTTGCTAACATAGTAAACTGGCTTTTGTGTGTCGTTTTCCTCTCGTATTAGTGTTGCACTGACTGCATGTTCAAACACTGATAAGTACAAGTACAATGTTTCTTGTATTTTTGGCTTTGACATTAGTTCAGTGCTCCCCATATACACCTTCAGGCTTTGGAAAACCTTTTCGTATTCCTCACTCCATTTGAACGTCTTGTTCCCTTTCAAGATCTTGAAGTATGGAAAACACTTGTCTGACGATCTGGAGATGAACTTGTTCAAGGCTGCTATCCGACCATTGAGGCTCTTTGGCGACTGCATGTCAAGGAGCACTTGTATCTGTTTCTGATCAGCTTCGATTCCTTTTCTGATTAACCATGTATCGGAGGAATTTCCCTGATTCTACTCCAAACGTACATTTTTCGGGTTCAACTTCATTTTTACTTTTGGAGCAGGAAGAAGGATTGCTCGAGGACTTTGATGTGTTTGTTTTTGTGCATGCTCTTGACTAGCATGTCATCAATGTACACCTTCATGATTTTGCCTATCTGATCTTTGAACACTCCTGTTTACAAGACGTTGGTATGTGGCTCCCGCATTCTTTAGTCCGAATGGCATCACTTGGTAGCAGTACGTACCTCTTTTTATTATGAAATATGTATTTTCCTGGTTGAGTGGATGCATTTTTATCTGGTAGTACGTACATCTTTCTGTTATGAAAGATGTCCCATCAAATAAGAACACAATCTTGAGTGCATCCCCTGAAACAAACACACAATTAGGGGTGGGCACGGGACGGGATGGGACGAGATAGACCCATCCCTATCCCATCCCGTTCATACAGGATTGGGACGGGACGGGATGGGAAAAACCTCATCCCGACCTCGCCCCATCCCAAACGGGTTCGGGACGGGATGGGATCAGCGTGCTCTCATTTTTTGACAAATTACTGCTTACCCAAGAACCAATTTGCTTAGTTGAAAAGAGGCAAAGGCAATTCGTAGAACTACACATAAATAATAGCCTTAGATTGAGTATGCATTATCATAATAAACTACCATAAATGATAGCTGAAATTCACCCTATAATTAAGATTTCTGCAGAGTTTTGAATGACTAAGAGGTGGACAGTATAATGGCAATGGTGGTCCTGCTCTACTGTTTCGAATAGTGAACAAAAGAATGAGTAGATTTGGGGTGCTAAGAAGAATGTTTCATTATTGCTTTAAAAAAAACAGTCATTAAATTCATTGTCTTGACACGAAATAAAACTCTCCAATGTAGTTAGCAATCCCATTTTGAGTTTTAAAGAGTTTGCAATTAAATAATTCATTTAGAATTCTAGAAATAAACCAATATCAAGTAGTTGCAGATATAGACTAATATCAATTACACTGATTTCAACTAAATTCATTTTTCTTCAACTACACTAATATTGCAATCCTAAAATAAAAAATAAATAAAAATATTAATAATAAATATTGAAAAATTAGCTAGGGACGGGACGGGATTGGCGGGATTGAAAATCTTCATCCCATCCCATCCCATTCTAGATCGGGACGGGATCGGGATGAAATTATTCAATCCCATTAAGACCCGAAAAAATCGAGACGGGATGGGACGGGATCGGGAAGAGAACGGGATCGCGGGATGGGATGCCCACCCCTACACACAACCGGTTCCTAAAATGGCGCATAGCACTCAGATTGCTTTTCATGAGCTCCAAAAAGTTCGGTTCATTTCAAACTGATTAGGAACCAAATAATGAGCTACTTGCCTAATTTAGCCATTGCTATGTGCACCTACCAATTCCAATTTTGATCAACAACAACCCTAATTCTAAATAACACCACCATTAAAAAAAATCCATTTACCATTCTTTTTCTTATCCAAAACCGTGTTGGCCAGCCAGTCCAGGTAGTGGGATTCATTGATCATCCCTGCATTCATTAAACGATGCACCTCCTCGTTGATTGCTTGTTACGCTCTAGGGCAACTGGCCTTCTTTTCTGTCAGACTGACTTCTTATCCGAGTTGACTTGCAACCTGTGAGTGATGATGGAGGGATCAATGCCTACCATGTCCTTCATTGTCCAGGTGAAGATGTTCTAATTGTCTTTCAACAGTTGGATTTGCTGCTTATTTAGTTCAGGGTGAAGTTTTGTCCCAATCTGGATTACTTTTCTTCCCTCTTCCCCATCCAGATGGACTGGTGTTGTTTCTTCTTCTGGTTGTCCAGTATTTGGTCGGTCTCTTGGGCTAATTTGAGCTGTGTTGTCCTCTAGTAGGTCATGATTCATCTGTAACTGATCAGGTTGTTGTAATGGCTCATCTGGTTGTGACTGTGATTGCTATATGTTCGAGGCTTTCATTGTTGCGTAGTGGCATTAACATGCAACTGGCTGATATCTTTTGATGACCCCGACATCACCAACAATGTGATACTTCAAACATTGATGCATGGTAGAGGACACTGCACCCATTTCGTGTAGCCAAGGTCTTCATAGAAGCATGTTGTATGCGGATGGTAAGTCGACAATGTGGAAGTCTGTCAATAAGACTCCTTGTTTACCTGCTCCTGCTTCAACTGGTAATCAGATTAGTACGAGTGAGCAACATTGCGAACCACTGAAACCTACCATCGGTTGGTCATTGGGTATAAACATCTCTTCACTGTATTGCATTTTGCGGAATGCTGTCAGGTATAGAAGGTTGGTTGAGCTACCTGTGTCGACTAAAATTCTTTTTATTTCCCATTTGGCTGTCAATACCGAAATCACTAGGGCGTCATTATGGGCGAAGTGAACTCCATGTGCGTCTTTTACTGAAAAGATCAGAGTTCGGTGTTGTATTTTGGCGCGTTGAGCGGAAGGCTCCGGATATTGGATACTCGTCTGTAAAATCATCAACGAGGAGGTACAACGGTTACTCAATGCGGACATGATCAAGGAAGCACAATACCCAGACTAGCTGGCAAACACCGTACTAGTAAGAAGGGAAATGGGAAGTGAAGAGTCTGCGTAGACTACACAGACTTGAACTAGGCATGCTCGAAAGACAACTTCCCACTTCCCCGCATCGATCAGATCGTGGACGCCACATCTGGGCACAAACTTCTGAGCTTCATGGATGCCTATTCGTTCTACAAACATATATTAATGCACCTCCAGATCAAGAAAATACCTCTTTCATAACTGAGAGAGGGATATACTGCTACAGGGTGATGCCGTTCGGCTAAAAGAACGTTGGTGCGACGTATCAACGACTAGTGAACAGAATTTTCAAAGAGCAAATCGGAAAGAACATGGAGGTCTACATAGATGATATGCTGGTCAAGAGCCTCCAAACCTCGACCACATAGCAGTCCTAACCGAAGCCTTCAGTCAACTCCGAAAGTATCGGATGAGACTCAATCCACAAAAGTGTATGTTTGAGGTCGAGTCAGGAAAATTTCTAGGTTACATAGTGAACCAAAGGGGAATCGAAGCAGATCCAAAACAAATTTAGGCTCTTCTCGACATGAAACCCCCCACCAACATTAGGGGCATTCAGAGCCTGACTGGGAGGGTGGCAGCACTCAACAGGTTTATATCCAAATCCTTCGACAAATGTCTCCCCTTCTCTAAAATCCTGAGAGAAAGCAAAGGATTCTCATGGGATGAAGAATGTGAACAAGCCTTATCGAATCTGAAAGCGTACATGGGGAGCCCAGAACTATTCTCAAAATCGACAACATAAAAAATGTTTTACTTGTACATATCCGTCTCCAAACACACCGTCAGTTCAGCCCTTGTGCGCAACGACCAGGGAATCCAAATACCAGTGTACTACGCTAGCAAGACCTTAGTGGAAGCAGAGGCACACTACCCAAACCTGAAGAATTTAGCTCTGGTACTAGTCATGTCCTCGAGGAAAGTGAGGTGACCGAAAGCTTCAAAGCAGCAACCGTTCAATGATGCACAAGAGCGAAAAATGACAGAGCTAGCAGCTTAGCCAAAGAGGCATCACGAGTTGAAGAAACAACTGATCCACTAGTCACACTACAGGAGAGCTCAATATTGAAAAACCAAGCGCACAAAACATGTACAACAGATCATGAGAGCAATTGGATGACTCAAATCCTAACATACATACAAAACAGAACACTATCAGCAAACAAGATGGATGCCCACAAACTACGAAACAGAGCGACACTGTACACACTAATCAACGATCGACTCTACAGAAGGTCTGCCACATGTCCCTGCTAAGATGCCTTCCACCCATCGACGCTGACTATGTCCTACGAGAAGTTCACTTTGGCATATGCAGGAACCATCCAGGAGGGAGAAAACTAGCTCATAAAGCCTTGACATTGGGATACTACTGGCTGACAATGCAAAAAGATGAAAATGAGGTAGTTCGAAACTGTGACAAATGTCAACAATTCGCTCCATACACTCACATGCCATTCCAAAACCTAATCCCGATTAGTAGTACGTGGCCAGTTGCGCAATGGGGAATGAACATCGTAGGACCACTTCCAGTGTCCAATAGAAAGAAACTCTTCCTCATCGCAGTAGACTACTTCACCAAATGGATAAAAGTAGAACCATTGACGAAGATTGGAGAAGCTCAAATTGAAAACTTTCTTTGGAAGGACATAATATGCAGATTTGGAATCCCAATAGTGATTGTCACTAACAATGAAAAACAATTCGAAGGAAAGAAAGTCAAAAAGTTGTGCGAAAACTTAAATGTCAAAAGCCACATTTTAGCACCCGCCCACCCACAAGCAAATAGACAAGAAGTGATGACTAATAGAACAATCCTAGAAGCAATAAAAAAGAAGCTCGAAGCATAAAAAAGATTGTGGGTGTCTGAATTGCCAGACATCCTCTGGGCCTATAGAACAACGAAGAGAACTCCTACCGAAGAAACATCATTTTCCTTAGCATACAGATCTGAGGCAATGGTACTGGTAGAAATTGGCTTGCCAACATTTAGAACCGAAGAGTTCAGAATAGAGGATAAAATAAAACACTATGAGTCAAACTGGACATTCTCGACGAGAAATGAGAAAAAACTTTGATCAAAACAGTAGCCTACCAACAAATAATGACAAGTTACTACAAAAAAAAGTAAAGCCCCGTACGTTCAACATCGACAACTTGGTGCTCAGAAAAGTCCAACTCAATACAAAAGAACCAGACGTGGGAAGGACTATACAAAGTGGTGAAAATCAACAGATCAGGGACATACTAGTTAGAAGATTCGAAGGGTGAACAACTAAAAAAACCATGGAATGTCGAACATTTGAAGAAGTATTATCAATAAATTTCCAATTTTCGAGACCCTTTGTATCGTGGTCCCACAATCTAATCCAGCCAGGACGTCAAAGTCAAACTAGGAATCTACTCGTAAAACTTCTGGTCCGACCAAAATGTAGGACTATGAAGCAAGCTTAAAAAAGAAGCAGTGACAAATAAGTTAGACGTACCCATAAAACTTTTGGTCCGATCAACTATGAAGTGAACTTAATGAGTCTAGACATATAAGTTAGACTAAATCTAAAATCTTTTGGCTCGACTAATATGTCGGATCACGGAGTATATTATAAAAGTCTGGACGTATAAGTTAGATTTAATAAAAAATCTTCTGGCCTGACTAATATGTCGAACCACGAAGTGTGCTTAAAAAAGTTTGGACGTATATGTTAGACTTACTCGTAAAATCTTCTGATCGACTAACATGTCGGACCACGAAGTATACTAAAAAAAAGTCTTGACATACAAGTCAAAGCCCGATTAACATGTCGGACCAGGAAATGTGCTTAAGTCTGGACCACAAAGTATCTTAAAAAATTTCTAGCCGACTTACATGTCGGACCACGAAGTATATTAAAAAAGTTTGGACGTATAAGTCAGACTTAATCAAAAATATTTTGGCCCAACTAACATGTTGAACCACGATGTGTGCTTAAAAAAGTCTGGACGTATAAGTCAGACTTACTCGTAAAACTTATGGCCGACTAACATGTCAGACAACAAAGTATATTAAAAAAGTTTGGACGTATAAGTCACACTTAATAAAAAATCTTCTGGCCTGACTAACATGTTAGACCACGAAGTGTGCTTAAAAAAGTCTGGACGTATAAGTTAGACTTACTCGTAACACTTCTAGCCGACTAACATGTCTGACTATGAAGTATATTCAAAAAGTTTGGACGTACAAGTCAAACTTAATAAAAAATCGTGTGGCTCAACTAACATGTCGGACCACGAAGTGTGCTTAAAAAAGTATAGACGTATAGATCATACTTACTCGTCAATCTCCTAGCCCAACTAACAAGTCGGACCATGAAGTGTACCAAAAAAAGTCAGGACATGTAAGTCATACTTAGTAGTACAACCTTTAATTCGATCACCATATCGGATCACATAATACATCTAACAAGTAAGGACGTATCAAAAGTTTCAGACAACTAAGAAGTAAATTCAAAAGCAAAAATTCAGCCAAGTCTAAACTACTAAGTTAGACGGAGAAATATACAAAATAAGAACAACGAAGTCAAACTATATTTATTGTCTATGACTAAATAATAAGGTTAGTCTAGACGTTAGTCAGGCTACAACTATGACAATTTCCAAAGACGCAGTATATTGCCCACAATCCCACAATCTCTTGTACTGAAACGTTGGTTTCTTAATCATGCAGATTGCCCCATTTGGTTTTCTTGCTTAAATGAATAACAATTTATTGCAAGCGATCCTTTGCCACCGTTGTTGGAGAGATTCTTCCACTTCTCACCACAAAATTTGGCTAAATTAAAAAGCTAAAGAGAATAAAGAACACGAAACAAACACAATATCTAATCTGCAAGCATTGTTAGGTCATGTGTGGAGAGTTGTAAATCATGCAAGATGTCTTGATTCAAACCAAGAAGTCGATTATTTAGTGCTGGCAAATAACCGAACATGGTTGAACCCAAGATTACCTAAGGAGTACTTTGGAAATGCCATCCAAGTGGTGAGAGCGACGGCTAAGCCGGCGAGTTACTTGAGAGGGGGTCGGGATGGGCTGCTTGGCTGTTGAACCAGGCGGTTGTCTCTCACAGTCTCTCGCAATCGATTGCCCCCTTTCCTTGCTACACTACAACACACAGGAGCAGTCGATCGCAGCAGGGTGATGTTGTTGTTGTTGTTTTTGAAAAGAGAAGGTGAGAGAAAAGAGAGAAATAGTGGTTTTAAATGAATGGTGTGGGTTAGTAGGTAAAAAAAATGGGTCGGTGGTGTGGGATAGTAGAAGATGTGGTGTTAAAGTCGTTGCCATTATGTTATCATGAATTAATTATGATTCGTCACTTCGCCTCCCTTAAAAAAAATTATGGCTCCATCATTGACTTGACCAAAGAATAAGAGCAATAATGCAAACCATCGCTATTTCCTTATTAATCTAACCATCTGTATATACATTAGGGTATTCCCCGTGCCATTGGCACCATAAAAATTTAAAACTTGTCAAAACATTATCACCTTTAAGTTTTCATCCTTGATACTTACATGCCTAATCACCACCATCAACAATTGAAGAAAAATAAATAAATACCAAATTGTTGGATATGGGATCGAACCCATGCACTCTTGGTGCTTTAAGTTCTATGTGATCCATTAGATTTTGATACTTGGGTAAATCTGAGCCTTCTTTTATGTCCAACCTCAAACACAATCTTGATTTATAATATAGACTACGGTATTCCCTGTGCCTTCGGCACTCCATTAATAACTTGTCAAAGCTTGACTAAGCCAACCCATGCACTCCTATAATTGAGTAAATAAATAATTAAGTCAAAACATGATAAATAGTTTCCATCATCCTTCATACTTATATGCCCTAATCACCACTATCAACAATTGAAGAAAAATAAGTAAATAAATAAATATCAAAATGTTGGGTATGTGAATCAAACTCATGCACTCTTCGTGCTTTAAGTTTAATGTGATCCATTAGATTCTTATATTTTAATAGATCTCAGCCGTCTTTTATCTCCAACCTCAAACACCGTCCTGTTCTGTAATATAGACTAGGTTATTCCCCATGTCGTTGGCATGATTTTTTTTTAAACTTATCAAAACATGATCACCCTTAAGTTTTCATCCGTCGTACTGACATGCCTAATCACCACCATCATCAACTGAAAAAAAATATCAAAATGTCGGGTATGGGAATCGAACCCATGCACTCTTGGTGTTTTAAGTTCTATAAGATCCGTCAGATTCATATATTTGGTAAAATCTGAGCCGTCGTTTATCTCCCAACCCAAACACCGTCCTGTTTTGTAAGATAAACTAGGGTATTCCACGTGCCTTTGGCACGATAAAAATTTAAAACTTGTCAAAACATAATCACCCTTAAGTTTTCATCCTTCATACTTACATGCCTAAACACCACCATCAACAATTGAAAAAACAATTAAATATCAAAATGTTGGGTATGGGAATGAAATCCATGCACTCTTGGTGCTTTGAGTTCTATACGATCCGATAGATTCTTATAATTGGATAAATCTCAGCCGTCTTTTATTTTCAACCTCAAACACCATTCTGATTTGTAATATAGACTAGGGTATTCCTCGTGTCGTTGGCACGATAAAAGTTTAAAACTTGTCAAAACATGAAAACCCTTAAGTTTTCATCCTTCATATTTAAAGTTTAACATGATAAATAGAGTTTATTATACTTTATTTTTCTAGCATCGACACCCCATTATAACTTAATTTAGTTAATATACTATTGATTACCCTTAAGTTTTCATCATTCATATTTAAATGCTTAATCATAACCACCATCAACAAATGAAGAAAATAAAAAAATAAAAAAATGTTGGGTACGAGAATCGAGCCCATGCACTCTTGGTGCTTTAAGTTTTATGTGATCTGTTAGATTCATATATTTGGTTAAATCTCAGCCATCTTTTATCTCCCACCCAAATACCATCCTGTTTTGTATATATAACTAGGGTATTCCCCGTGTCGTTGGCACTCCACGCCCTTTTTTTTGTTGCTAAATATCATGTACTTGGCACTCTCGCCACCATCCTTAGTTTTACCCTCAATCAGTTTTGAAGTGCAATCACATTTTAAGGTAAAAATATATAATATAAATTTTAGGGTAAGACTTGGTCAAAATTTGATTCAGTTGAGAAAAAAATTCAGATGCCGAGAGTGAGTTCTCCCCTAAACCTTGAATTTGCTAAAACATGAAGTTTATGATATTTGTTTAAATGTGCATTAAGATGTATGTCTCAGTTATTAAAAAAAAATACTAACGACATGAAATGCATTATACGTTATTTAGCAATAATATATATATATATATATATATATATATATATATATATATATATATATATATATATATATATATAATTTAGCGTTTGTATTTATCATTGGTTTCATTTGAAAGATCTTTAAAAATGTATCCCATTGATATCAAGTTTACCAAAATTCGACAGCCAAGTAAATAGTTATGGCAATTTTAATTTTGAGAAAAAATACACAAAATTTTATCTCCCCTTCACATGTACATTCCACTAACTTTTATTACAAATTTTCATATTTTTTGCCCTTATAGTTGTGTTATATTCACAAACATGCAATTATAGTAAATAAATTTCAATCCTCTAACATATTTTCCAACTTTCAATCCTAACCATCTTTTATTTCCAATTCCTTAAACACCTGATTTGCATGATAGATAATTTCAAAACTCATAAGACAATAAATCATTTGGATATATAGTATATGTAGGTTTTAATTGGATATAAGTCAACATTTATATACAGTGACTTTAGAACACCAACCATCCAAATTAGAGCTGAAATCCCTGGATGTTTGGAAGCAAGTTCATCTCCTGAACACCAATGGATATCCAGAACTATTAAGCTTATTCATTGAACATAAATATAGATCATGTGATGGTATACACGAAGATAATATATTGCAGAAAACATACAGAAATCTAAAACAAACAGAGAAATTGGTAGAATATAGATTCATCAAGTCTATTTAATTCTAGACATTGGTAGAATATAGATTCATCAAGTCGACACCTTGAAAAACCATCTTCGAGTTGTTCATTTTTTTTGAAGAGAACATGGGAAATCATCAATTCTTCACCGTTG
The DNA here is from genome assembly GCA_963556465.1 of Berberis vulgaris. Taxonomy (NCBI): domain Eukaryota; kingdom Viridiplantae; phylum Streptophyta; class Magnoliopsida; order Ranunculales; family Berberidaceae; genus Berberis; species Berberis vulgaris. Next base: position 12,697,125 of record OY747136.1, on the reverse strand, counting down.
TTATAGCCGAACATTTCCATTCCATACAAGCAAAATCCCTTCCAGTAATTAATAAACTTCATTACTGCTTCCTCACTTCCCAAAACGGGCTCCAGTACAACTTTTATTGCATCAACCTCTGTGTCTAATCTCTTCAACCACTCTTCGCTGCAACATATTAAATAAGCCATTCATTCACCACCAAACTTTAACAATTATAAATTAAACCACCTATACATGGATGACTGTGTGCGCAAAAAGTGCTTCCCACTGAGAATCCAATGGTCCTCAACTGAATCATCATCCTACATTAATGTAAGAAGCAAAAATAAAATAAATAAATAAAAAAAAATTTAGCACCAAATCTTCATGCTAAATTGAGGATTTCAGGACCAAAGCAACAAAGTAAAAATCTAAAAGAGTAAAAATTTGAAATTAGATAAATTTGAATTAGCATCTACATGATACAACATATTCTGTCAATCTAAAGATGATTTAAAATGTGGATTTTGTATTTTGAACCAACGCACCTGAAAATATAGAAGGAAAGATGCAGATGGTAGAATCATATAATCATCACCAGCAAAAACATATATATTCCGTGTACCAGTCATCACCATCAAGTGGCTGTAACAACAGAAACATAAGTTTCTAATTCATACACCACATTCTTTGGAAATTTTCTTTGACATTCAAATTCTACATTTATTTGGATATTTTGATGTGGCAACTAATGTGGAGAGATGGAGGAACGTGAGAGAGAGAGCTCCGGTGATGATGGTGGTGTGTGTGGGTCAGCTGCGAGAGAGGAAAACAGGGATGTGTTCTGTTGCGTCCTCTGTTTTGTGTGTGAGGATGGTGACAGTGGAGGTTATGATGGTGGTGATGAGGAGTAGGTGGTGATGGCGGGATGATCGCACTGCCGGTCCTCTTATCGAGCGAGGATCGCGCGGCAGGGTGGATGTGGTGCGGTGGCTAAATAAGCGTGAAGGAGCAAAGAAATGTAGGGAAAAAGTTTTTCGAAGAGAAGGGAGAGAGGAAACCTAAATAGGGTTCTCCTCTTTCCTTGTTAGGTTGGGTTTGGGTTTCTAGGTCAACTTTTGGGCTTGGGCTTATGTTAAATTAGGTGGACCTAGGTTCGTTTTGGTTAGATTTAGACATGTGACCCACTACTTTATACCACCACTAGAATCAACCAATTGATCATTCCTCAAATTGTCTCCTTAATGTGATTTCATCGTTCACACTCAAATTCCTACAAAGACATGAAAATGAAATAATTAGAATAAAATATAATAATCGAAACACTAACATATATAAATTAAGGGATATATTATGTAATAATTACGTGAATATCATTCGCTCGCTCAGCTGGTGTCGAACTGCTATAGGAAATTGATCGCCATTCTGATTAGGCGAAGGACGCTGGTGTCCGAGTGTCTCCGAGGGTGATCCAACTGCTCACTAAATGAGCATGCTATGTGTGTGTTAACATCATCGGTTTGTTTTGGTAATCTGCCTGATGACCTCAAGTTCTGGCAGAAATATTGCTTCATGGCTTCTGCAAACTTGAAGTATTTTGAGCTTGTTGGTCGTCTGATTGAGCGAGAGTTCATGTGACTGAGTAAGTTTAATTACATTCTCGATCCTGTCAGTGTTAATTGCATATTGAATTGTTATCCGCATTTTTGTAGGGAGGTTTTCCACCACGCCCCTTTCTTTTGAGGATGAAGCAGCCATGAAGAAATTTCGTGACATGTCGTTCAGTTTATAACATCAAGCGCAACGAACTGTGGGCTCATTGGCATAAGGCTCCCACTCTTTTTATAGTTCCAAAGCTGACGCCCGAAGGCGACCCCTCTTTGAAAAAAAGGAAGCTTCTGAAGGTTAAGACCCCTAGCCTGTCAAGGAAGGCGGAGTTGAATGAAGTGTTTTCTTCTTTTGTGCGCTCAAAGAAGCCTCATGCTGCCACCAAGCCCAGTCGTGAGCGTTTGGCCCTTTAAGAATGACACCAAGATATGGGGCAGGTTCCTGATTCATCCGCTGGAGCGGAAGTCGTTGTGTCCGAGGCGCAGGATGCTCATGCAAGGGCCCCTATTTCTCTTCCTGACTTGGAAAATGAGTATCTGCAAATGGTGGGGGTTGAAGATGCAACTAAGTTGAGCATTGATCAGGCGAAGGTCATTAACAACATGTTGCTGCAAGCGGGTATGGCAGCTTCATCAGATGCAGGTCTGACTCGTCCTTTTTCGCAAAACGATTTTAAGTACCACCTCTCTTTGGATCGCGAGTCTTCCTGGCTTGGTGAATAGTCGTTTGACTATCCCCCCTACGGAGAGAAGTTTCCTCCGCATTGTCCATATTGTCCCCCATCTCAATCTCGTCCCCATATTGAGGTTACAACGGGTCTGAGAGATGACTCACTTCCTTCTTCCCCGTCAACTGCTTCCGAGTCGGTTCGTGAAAGAGAGTTGATCGTTGTGAGAAAGGGGAAAGCAGTGAATGAGGACCTTGACACGATGAAGACAGTGAAGGGTTGTGTTGGAGTAATTCCGGTCACAAAGGACCTCCATCCGGATGCCCGGATCAACCTATTCACTCCGGATATGTTGAAGATGAGCAATCAAGCCTAACATCAGGAGGTTGATATTTTTTATGCCTCCAAGAAGCATATCAGTAGGTGCAATGACTGGCTGGAGAATTACATTCCGATGCTAGTAGTGGCACGCTGGAAGAGCATATACCAAGTCGTTGTCGCTGGGAGATAGTAGACAAGAGGCAAAAATATCTCGTTCTAAGGATGTCATATCTGAACCAAGTCGTTGTCCTTGAGATGGAGGTTGACGCTGCCCTTGATAGAGTGTATACCATGGAGCGAGTCTTTGCACACTTGAGAAATACGTACTCCGATGCTCTCCGTGAAATTGAATTATTAAAGAAGCAGCTTAAGGAAGGGAGGCATGTCCAATTGGCTGTTGACCAGGAGGTCTGGAAGACAAGGTCGGAGGCTCACAGGATTCGCTTAGAAATGCTTGAGTCTGAGTTAGCAGGGGCAATGTCCACGAGAAACAGTACTCAGGAATTCCTTGAGCTTCCCCTTCTGGATCCAATACTCTATCTCGCTCCTGAGCTTTTGAAGTCCTCAGTGTCGTGACCGCTCTCCTTGTGAAAGGAACAATATTTGTTGTTATCACACCGGGAGGGGTCTCCTCGTTGTTTGGCAGGACATTTTAGCTCTCCCCAATTCTTGATAGAGTTGAGGGTGTCGAACAAACTGGAGTTGAGGAGGTGACGAATTTAGACCCAACGAAGTTTGAGGCCTTATCTTGCCTTGCACGACCAGAGTCGGGCTTGTTGTCATTGTGCTTCCTCTTTCTGTCGTCGTCATTAGGGGTGGGCACTGGACGGGATGGGACGAGATATACCCATCCCTATCCCATCCCGTTCATACGGGATCGGGATGGGAAAAACCCCATCCCGACCTCGTTCCATCCCAAACGGGTTCAGGACGGGACGGGATCAGCGTGCTGCCTGTGACTGCGGTGAAGATTATCATCATATAAGAGCGTGAAAAATAACTTTCTTATATAGATATAGATGTGGCATGCAAATATAAGGGTATTGTGTCGATGTGATGGCCTCCCAACTGATTATACAATTTCATTACTGTGGGAAACGAAATTCGTGGTTCCTTGAAAAAATGACATTTCATCTTTTGTTAGGGAAGAAATATAGACCTATTGGTGATGCTCTAACATATTCATAATGGTTTACCATCAATACATATATCGTAATTAAAAAAAATTATTTTTACAGCCCGGGGCATCTCAAATTCTTGGCTCCGCCCCTGAATGTTCCCTTCTGAATATGTATTACTCAGTTAATTGTTATTTTTCATCTTCACCTAGGTATTATCAATATTTGGAAGTTAAATAATTGGAGCCACTTTTATTGGGAATCCATGCAACAGTCTGCTATCTTTCTCTTGCTTAATGAATATTTATTTCTTGAAGTAACATTTCTGTTACCACTGCAAACACCATGAGTTTCTGTCAGTCATCTGTAAGTTTATATGAATAAAAATAAATAAATAAATAAAAATATTAATAATAAATATTAAAAAATTAGCTCGGGACGGGACGGGATTGGCGGTATTGAAAATCTTCATCCCATCCCATCCCATTCTAGATCGGGATGGGACGGGATCGGGATGAAATTATTCAATCACATTAAGACCCGGAAAAATCGGGTCGGGACGGGATCGGGATCGGGATCGCGGAATGGGATGCCCACCCCTAGTCGTCATCCTTTTTTTCCCTCTTTCTTGTCTATGGATCCAGAGAGTTTCTTTTTAGACTCCACCTTTTTCTTGGCTGCCAGCATCTCATCGAAAGTGGTGTATTTATGGGCACTCTTCAGTAAATCCGTCATATTGGTTGGAGGCTCTAGAGTGAGGAAATCATAAAACTTACCCTTCCTCAGTCCTGAGGAGAAGACCGTGACTGCAATGTCACTACTGCAGCCGTCGATGAGAGTCAGCTCATCATTGACGTGTGTGACTTATTCCCTTAACATCTCATTCGCCTTTTGTTTGAAGGTGAACAAATAATATGGGCCCTTCCTGATTCGTTGGCTGTTGACGAAGCGTGTGATAAACATTGTCTCCAGGGTCTAAAATGAGTCGATGGACCTCGGAGGGAGGCTGTGGAACCAGTTCAGTGCTGACTTCTTCAAGCTGGTAGGGAATGACTGGCACATGATTGCTTCAGATCCTTCATTGATCGCCATTACATGTTGAAAGTGGCGCAAGTGGTTGAACGGGTCTGTCATAGAACTTCAGCTTTGGCGGAGTGAATTTTTTCGGCAGAGGCTTGTTCATGATATGATCAATGAACGGAGGGACAGTGAGGTTGAATGGCACGTCAGGATTGGTGGCCCCCACCCGGGTGGGGGGGGGGGGGGGGGGGGGGGTTCTGCAAGACCTGTCTGTCTACCCTAAACGTTGGGTCTCCGTTGGCTGTTCCTCCACCTCTGGTCCATTGAGAGCCTGCAGGGGCATCGCGGCTCTACTGAACGTGTTTTTTGGTGATTTTTAGGGACGGGGCTTTTCGCTGCTCCCGGTCTCCTTCTGGTAGAGGGTTCTGTTGAGTGAATATCTCCACCACTCGTGCAATTTGCTGCATCAGGGCTGTTAGTAGATCCACCATGGTGTCCGCCGCGACTGCTATTGGCGTGAAGGTCTGATTTTGTTCCCCCGAGGTGCCGGATCCGTCGGCACTGGCGGCGCTCTTCCAGTACGAGCGTTCGAGGGCTCAGGGATGTCTCCATTGTTGTGAGATCTCATGGTCGCCAGCTCTTTGGATTGTGAGGAAGGGTGATATCATTGTCTTTCAAGGAACTTCGTCGGTCACCATGGACGGTGCTAAACTGATGTAGTCGAATCATGCTCTATTTAACCTTGATCTGGACCTGCACAGGGAACACACATGAGCCAAGGAGCACCGTTGTGGTGGCCGATGACACTCCGATGCTAAAGTCAGACAAGGCTGGAGAAAGGCTTAAATCTATAAATTGGGTTATGTAACTTACCTTTCTTCATTAACTTTATGTCCTATTTATAATGTGAGAGTCCTCATTTGGCCAGGCCTTTGGCGACGTAGTTTAGGGAAAGAGATTTTGCTGGAGATCCTTTCCTAGTTGGGAGTGGTCCGTTCAGGAGAGTTTCCGTACACGACTTGTGCTCTTAGATATGCGGGAAAGGTTTCCCTTTTGGAGTTTTGTCCATGCAAGGAAGTTTATATGCACGATTTATACTCTGGTACATGTTTCCTAGTCGGAACCAATGTATTGCTAGCCTGCCCGTCTTAGGTGATCCCCCAGATACTTGCCTGATTAGGCCTTACTAGTATTGGGTTTTGCCATGTGACGTGTAGGCTTAATAGGGCGTTGCAATTTGGATCCAACCTTCTGGATTCTGCCAATATGGGCATAATGTTGTTTGGGCATTGCCAGATTGATTAAGCAATCAGGCCCGTTTTGATCTACTAACGAGATTATTACAAAACGTATAGAATGCGAATTAAAAGACAGTTTGGTGTATCATCAATTGCGATAGACTCAAAATTCCCTCATCTAAATGTGGACAAGGAAAGATATAACATGAAATAGCACTGGAGGTCATTTGGTCATGGAAACTTTAGCCAATATTAAACAATAACAACAATCACTAGCAAGAAAACGTCATTGACAATAACAAGGATAACATATACATGAAATTTTTCAATAAAAATCAAACGATATCTACAAAATCTCAGCACAATCAAGAAAAGAGGGGACCAAGTGTGGGTGAAAGAATTAATACAATAAAAAAACACTTTCATGTTAAAGTGTTAAGGAAGTTTTAGGATTCATATCATAAACAACGTGTTAAAGTCCAGTTTCGACATGAACATTAAAATGTAATATGGTTGATTTCTGATTTCTCTATCAGAATCATAAAGCAAACAAGTGTCACCTTGGCCACAACATGGGCCACGCTGGCCAATGCCCATTGACCTAGACCGTCCGAAGGGGTGGTCCTTAAGCACCTACAAAGACCATTTATCAAGATAATTGATGTAGTCGATTCCTGCTCTCATTCCTTGTCACTTACCTAGATTGCACAGGTAGCAAACGTGAGCCAAGGACCATCATGTGGTGGTCGATGGCACTTTGATGTTTAAGTTAGATGAGGCTTTGAAGAGACTTAAAACTATAAACTGATATTTTGTAGCGTACCTCAAGTTCATCGATCTTATCTCCCTTTATAGTGTAGGAGTCTTGTTCAGCCGGGTCTTTGGTGGCGTAGTTTAGGGAAAGAGATCTTGCTAGAGATCCTTTCCTGTTTGGGAGCTGTCCATGTGGGATAGTTTCCCTACACGACTTGTGTTCCTAGATCTATGGGAGATGTTTCCCTTTCTGAGTGTTGTCCATGCAAGGAAGTTCACTTGCCCGACTTATACTCTCGTATTTTTTTCCTAGACGGATCCAATGTGTTGTTGGCCTTCCAGTCTTGGGTAGATCTCTCAGATACTTGCCTTAGAAGTCTCATGAGTATTGGGCCTGATCGCGTGACGTGTGGGCTTACTAACTCTTTGAAACTTGAACCCGACTGTCTAGATCCTGCCAATAATGGGCATAGTGTCATTTGGGCCTCGCTGGATTGTGCATGAAATCAGGTCTGCTTTGTTCTTTTGATGAGATTATCATGACACGTGTACGGTGCTGATCAGATGATGGTTTGATGTATCATCAGCTAGTCCCCTTGAGTTAGTGGGTCGTCTTATCGGTCCACTAAGTCATTTCATGAAGCTATTGTGCAGTCATTATGATTGAGTAAGAGTTGTTTCCTCAAGCGGCGAGTTTCATTAATTGGGAGTGTCCTAGCTTGAAAGAAGGAAAGGCGGGAGTTCAATTTTCTATATAGATCTCTTGCCTGTGGAGTGTAACTCCTTTACTCTTTCGATTTTAGGGATTTTGTTTTGTCATATCTCCTTCTGTGCTTTTAAATTTGCGTAACCTTCGTATTCGAAAGCTTGTACATGCTTTCATGGTGGGCCGGAATAAACTTTTTGATGAACTGTTCGCTAAGGGCTATAAGTTTTTTTAGGAGAGGTTGCTCTTTGAATCTGATTTGGAAGTTCTTTGTAAGATGTATGAGATTCCTAATGATCTGGTGTTATGCACTCTGGGCGTCGATCGGACGCCATGTCCCCTGCTGAGGGGTTCATTTGTCTTCACTGAGGTATGTTTCAATCAGGTGTCCACTTTTCTGTTATCAAGGAGATTTGGTAGTTCCTGGCGTACCTCGGTATTGCACCCGTTCAACTCGTGCCGAATAGGTATAGGACTGAGATTGCCATTTTGATTAGGGCTAAGGACGTTGGTGTTCGAGTATCTTCGAGGGCGTTTCAACTACTTACTTCCCCTTGGATAAATGAGCATGTTGCGTGAGTGCTGACATCGCCGGACTGTTTCGGTAAATTGTCTGATGATTTTAAATCATAGCAGGAGTTATGTTTCATGGCTCCTGTGGACTCGACGTACTTTGAGCTTACTGGTCGTTCGGTTGAGCGTGAATCTAGACCATTGAGCGAGTTGACTCTTTTTTCCGTCTTGCTTGTGTTAATTGCATATTAAATTGATTCGTTGTGGTTCTTGCAGGGAGATTCCCAACTTTGCCACTTCCTACTGAAGACAAAACAACTTTGGATGCATTCCGCGACATGCCTCGTCTAGAAGTAGAGGATGTCATTTAATCTTCTAATATCAAGCGCAGTGGACTGTGGGCTTATTGGCATGTGGCCCCCACTCTTTTTCAGGTGAAGAAGCCAAAGACTGAAGGTGTGTCTGCTTCATGGAAGAGAAAATTGTCCAAGTTCAAGGTTCCAAGCCCTTCGAGGAGGACAGAAATAGATGAGGCGCTTCCTTTTCATGTGCATCTAAAGAGGTCTTGTGTTTTTCCTATATCTGTCGGTAGGCATTTGGCCTTGTCCGAAGGACGTGATGTTGTAGTTCAAGTGTCGGATGAGACCGTTGTCTCTGAGGGGCGTCATGTTTAGGCCATTGCTCCCGTCTCCCTTCCTGACTTTGAAAGGGAATATCTGCAAATGGTGGGCGTGGAGGATGTAACCAAGCTGAGAACCAAATAGGCGGACTTTCTGAATAAAATGCTGCAGCAGGCGGGCATGGAAGCCTCGTCTGGTTGTCCCTTTTCAATAAAAGACTTTGAGCTCCGCCTTTTTCTGGATCATGAACCCGTTAAAAAGTCATTCGATTATCGGCGTCATGGTGAAGGCTCCCCTTCTTGTCACCCATATTGTGCTCCATCTCGTTCCCATCAACTGATTTCGGATCTAAGGAATAATTTGCTTCTCTCTTCCCCATCAACTGATTTCGGATCGGCACCTGACAGAGAGCCGGTTGTTGTGGGCAAAGGGAAAGTTGATGAGGGCCCTGACGTAGTGAAGAGGGTCAAGGGCGGTGCAAGAGTGATTCCAGTCGCGAATGATCTCCATCCGAATGCGTAGATCAGTCTGTTTGCTCCAGATGTAATAAGGATGAACAACCAAGTGTGGCATCAGATGGTTGACACCTTTTATACTTCGAAAAAGCATATCAGTAGGTGGAATGACTGGCTGGTGAACTGTGTTCTGGGACCAGTTGGAGAGACGCTAGGAGAGTGTATGGATAAAGGGAAGAAACATCTCATGCTAGGGATGCCCAATCTAATCAAGTGGCCGCAGCTGAAACTGAAGTCGAGGTCACTCGTGAGAAAGTGTATACCATAGAGCGAGTCTTTGCAAACTTGCAGAAGTCATACTATGAAGCTCTCTACGAGATCGAGTCATTGAGGAAGCATCTTGGAGCTTACTAAAATGCTGGATCGGAGTCCTTATGTACTGGGTCGGAGACTTAGAAGGTTCACTTGGAAGCGCTTGAGTCCGACCTGGCGGGGACTATGTCTGCGAGGGATTGGTTCAAAAATGAATTGAACCTTGCCCGTCGTGACTTGCATCTCGCCCGTGAGACTGTGGCTGAACTGTAGGCTCTGCATGCTGAGGGGATCAAGAAGGAGTCTGAATGGACTGTCTGATGTCAGCGGTTGGATGCTGATGTTGAGTTTAATTCTATGAGTGCACGGACCATTGAAGAGCAGTTTCTTCTGGCGCAGAGTGACCTGAATGTCGTTAATGATAAGCTGGGTGCCGAGCAGTCCAATACTGACTTGCTATCAGGCAAGCTGGAGCGGCTATAACAGGATCTTGGTGAATCAAGGGTACGCAAGGAGAAGCTTCATAAAGCCCAAGGCACATTTGAGTTCATCAGAGTAGTGCATGGAAGGCTGAAGTTGTTACATGATGAAGGAGGAGTATCCCGACTTGGATCTCTCCTATTATAAAAATATTACATATGCAAAGTTTGGAACGGTCTCTGATTCGTCTGAAGAAGAAGGCGATCCTGATGAAGAGGATCAAGAGGCAACACCTAAAGACGTGTCTCCTATTTCTTCCCCTGCTAAGTTCGGTTCTGTTGTATCTGACTCTCCTCCTGATGAGGGGTAAACCTTGTATTTTTTTCTTTGGCTTTTAAATGAATTGTATTGTGTACGTGTTCATTTTTGCCTTTGCTTTATAGCTAGCATTTACCTGTTTTGTCTTATTTATACATTAATTGTCAGATAAGAGGCTCCGCTAGTACAGGAAGCTTTATGACTGATATGTTTGTGAGAGCTCTTACTCCTTGTGCTGCGATAGTTCGTGCAACTCTGGTCAGGTTCTTCTTAGAGGCCAGGGAGTATAATTCACCCTTTGTCTGGCAGTTTGGTTGTATGTTAGCAGTAGTTGTTGGCGTTGTAAGCGAATTAATCAGACTGTGGTACCAGCGCGTGCATCGTAGTAAATGATTGGACAATAGTCCTCGTGAGTCGTCTGGGTCGAGTTGCTAGAACTCTGACCGGATTGCTGACTCATCTTTATTTGCTATTCGTATAATAGGCTTAATTCGACTGGGGTTGTTATCGCAAGTTTTGACTAACTAAACCGGGGTTGGAGTTTCGGTGACAATGGTGGTCCCTGGAAACCATCTTGATAAGGCGTCGAGGGCACTGACTAGACTCCCACTTTCCAACCCATCTTGATCAGTTCCTGGCGGACTAGGAATTGCAGCTAGCCAGAAGTTATCATCGTCATTTGTTCTGATTAAACTTTAGCAGGGGTTCGGTGATCATTGTTTATAGTTGGACAATGATCCCTAGCAAGCCGTCTTCATAAAGCTACATGAGCATTGACTGAGCTCCCACTTTCTAGGCCATCAAAATTCGCACGTAGCGAACTAGGCTTCAAGCATGCCAAATCCATCGTTATCAGCATCCACTGACTAAGTTTTGTCGGGGTTCGGCAATCACTAGCTTCATAAGAGTAGTGACCCCTGGCAAGCCATCTTAATCAAGCGACAAGTGCTCTGACTAGACTCCTACTTTCTAGGCCGTTGAAATCATTTATTCGAGCAGACCAGAAGCCATCGTTGTCATTCATCACCGACTAAGCTTTGGTCGGGTTTTGTCACTCATGTTTGGACAATGATCCCTGGCAAACCGTCTCGATCAGGCATTAGAGCGTTGACTAAGTTGTCACTATCTAAACCGTTGACACCCATTTAGTTTAATGGACTGGGCGTTAGAGCATTCCAGAAACTATCGTCATAGGTCAAAACCGACTATGCTTTGGTTAGGTTCAGCGACCACTGTTTGTAGTTGGCCAATGATCCCTGGCAATCCATCTTAACTAGGCTACATGAGCACTGACTAAGCTCCCACTTTCTAGGCCGTCGAAATTCACGAGCAGTGAACTAGGCTTCGAGCAGGTCAAAGCCATCATCATCAGCGGCCACTGATTAAGCTTTGGTTAGGTTCGGCGACCATTATCTACAGTTGGATAATGGTCCCCGGCAACCCATCGTGGTCAGGTATTACAAACGTTGACTAAGCTCCCACTTTCTAACCCATTGTTGTCATCTTTTAGCGGGCTAGGTGTTAAAGAAGACCAGAAGCTATTGTAGTCAGCTAGAATTGACTAAGCTTTGGTCAGAAAAAGATGTTGGGCGCATAAGCCTAACTTGGGTGTCCTAACTTACTTAGTTCGCCTGGCAATCTAATTGCAGAGTCGGATTGATTGATCGGACTGATGATAGATTGACCGGCTTTAATAATTAGCAAGGGAATAATAACAGAGCTGATGCCTTGGATTTAATGATAATACTTTGTAGGCATGCTCCTTATCCCATGGGAGCTCGGGGCCTTTGTTGTTTATTCCTTTGCCAGTGGTAGGTCGGATATGGCAAGGCATAAGCTTGGGCCCATTAGTAGAGGGGCCTAATTAAAAAAATCTTTGTGGATCAGCGTGTCAGGGATACAACGCATACTACAAGATGGTTTGTATTGATTACTCCCCCTAGTTAACGAGGTTGCTTGCAAGGTCATTAATTCGAAAGATGTTGAATTGTGCAGTTGCAATTGGAACCGTCATTTTTTCGATTTCCAGTAGGGCGTTTAATGCTTAAGTAACTGCTTGTTGTCGCTGCTTCGTAAGCCATTACACCTATATATAGGCTGGTCGTTCTGCATTCAAGCATTGCGAGTGAGAATAGTAGAGCATGTTAATCAAATGCATCTTACCAGAGAATTTGCTTTGGGTTTTCCATAGGCTCAAGGAAGATCTCCCTCGCTGGAGTCTTCAAATGTTCTGACATTTGCGCTGATGAGTCTTAGTAAGACTTGTTGTTATGCGGTGTCGCCTGTTCTGGGTGAGCACATGATAGATCTCATGAGATCTTGTAATATCTTCTTATATTTCGTAGAAAAAGTACGGATTGTTCCGCAGGAGACATGTCTGTATTCCATCTTCTATGGCACCCAAATTCCCATTCACCACTGCTGTTGGGTGATAATACCTGCAGCTAGTTTATGGCGGTTGTTCCCACTGTGTATGTTGGGTCTTTCGCGTGATGCCACAGCTAGAAGGCAGTTTGAAGATGCATGCGCTTCATTTTGAGGTTTGTGTTGCCACCTTCAAATCATCCCTATGAGGTGATTCAACGGAGCAATGAATTGAGTGTGTTCCTTAGCCTTCTGTCGTAGGCGTTTTACTTTCACCACCTTATCTTCTGGAGGGGGATTAGCAGATCGGAATCACTATTGTCATTGTATACTTGTATGTTGATGACATGCTCATCATGAGACCAAACTTGGATGTCATAAACTCAACTAAGAAAATATTGAACTCAAGTTTTGATATGAAAGATATGGGTAAAGCTAATGTAATTTTGGGAATAAGAATTCTAAGAAATAATGATGGCGACATATTTACTCAATCACATTATGTAGAAACAATTTTGCGAAAATTTGGTCATTTTGATAGCAATCCGACTAAAACACCTTATGATCCAAGTTGTCATCTCAAAAAGAATAAGGGAGAAATTGTCTCACAATTGGAATACTCACGTATCATTGGGACACTACAATACATTACAAATTGTACTAGACCAGATATTGCTTACTCGGTAAATAGATATACTATCAAACCATCCAAGGACCATTGGGTAGCTTTGGTCAGAGTATTGTGATACTTGAAGTTCACAATCAACTATGGATTACATTATACAAAATATCCTCCAGTCTTTTAAGGATACACTGATGCTAATTGGATATCCGGTAAAACTGAAAGCCACAAGTGGATATGTATTTACACTTGGTGGGATAGCAGTGTTGTGGAAATCACAAAAACAAACGTGTATAGCACGTTCCCCAATGCAATCTGAATTTATAGACTTAGATCAGACTGCTGAAGAAGCAGATTGGCATAGAAATTTTCTAGAAGATATTCCGTTATGGCCTCAACCTGTGACTGCTATATCTATTCACTGTGTCTGCATGGCAGCCATTGCATGAGTGAAAAATAACATTTACAATGGCAAGTCTAAGCACATAAGATGACGGCATAACACTATAAAACAATTGCTCAAAACTAGGATCATTTCCATTTACTATGTGATGTCAAAGGAGAATATTGCGGATCAACTTACAAAAGGTATACCAAAAGAGAAAGTGTTAAAATTATCGAGGGGAATGGGAAAGCCAATCCAATAAGGAGTATATCTGGCGAAAATCTAACCTAGCCAAATGGAATTCCAAGGCCTAGGTTCAAAAAGGCAAACTAGTTAGGTGAAACTCAAAGAATAGAGTGTACACACTTACTCGTTCTTATGATAAGAAATGTATACAACCTGTGATGGTCAGGGTGAATATTTATTTATTCTTAATGACACTAATATCTTGAGAGATAAGATGAATACAACAGGGTATTAATAATTTAAGTGTCACCTATATGGGAGTAAATGTGGAGTTGCATTTATGAGAATGATATGGCTGAGTTCTCTAAAGCTCTCATGAATCCGGGATTTGTTCAAGACCAAAAAGAACATAACCGTATGAATTGAAAAATGTGAAGATATAATATGTGAGATGCTCATTGTCTTGATTTACTAAACATGGTGAATATGTCAATGTCTCCTATACACATTGCTTCACCGGTAAATCTGATAAGTATTCACTAGGGAAGGTTCAAGTCCAAAAGACACCTCTCCCAATGCATATCATGTCTAAGTTTCTCTCCAGAAGATAACTCTGTATATTTACTAAACAAATGTGGGGTATTGTTGGAGTTTGTATAACAAATAACAAATATTGAAGAGAAAGGATGTGTCTGAATTAAGAAATGATGTGTCTTTTGGATTCCCTTTTGCACTTCAAGCCTTTGTTTTGAATTAAGAAATGATGTGTTTGATCAACATACCCTTTCAATTCAACAGACAAAAACCGTTTTGTTTTCTATATATTGAAGAGAGAAATGGGTTATTCAACAATTAATTTTTCTAGAGTTATTCAATCTTCCTCACTTCTGAGAGAGATCGCATTCAGTAAATTCGCCAAAACCAACACCCTTGTGCTAGGGTGTTGGTATTAGATAGTTGAATCTGGTAGTCTGACGCCTAAAGAACTACAACACCGAGTAGGGGCGAATTTTGTCTATAGGACATAGTGTATCCGCTAGCCTCTATCTGCAAATCAAGACGTACCAACTCCGCCAATTCAATATAGTGATTTCACAAGCCTCTATCTGCAATTCAAGTTAGTAGATTTATTTATTTTACTTGATTTCATTCTAATCAATTTATAATACAAATAGTATTTGTACTGTTACATTATTTATTTCATATAAGTTTATATATTGTTCTGATTGTTCTCTAACACCATACACCAACTCAACCACCATATCTCAACTCAACCACACCACCCACCACCCTCGAACACCCAATCACCACCGGCCAACACCAATCCGCATCACCCTCATCTCGCAGCCTATATTGTTAGATTGAAAAAAAAATAGAAAAAAAATGTTCCAATTTTGCGAGATAGGAACCCAATCTCGCAAACAAGTCTACGAGAGTGGGTTCCTATCTCGCAAATTGGGAAAATCATTTCTTTTATTTTGCAGAGATCAAGAGAGAAGAAGTTGGAGAGATGTTGTTGTTGTTGTCATTACTGTTACTATTGTTTCCATCAACGGATAATATTGTTTTCCTTGCCTTTGTTTTGTTGTCGGTGTGTTGTTGTTGTGTCGTGGTTGTTGATGTTATGTTGTCATTGTCGTTGTTGCTATTGTGGATAGAAGAAATCACAGAGAGGGAGAGAATGGAGGTGGAAAGGGACTAGAAAGTCGTTATTGCTGCTGTGGAGAAGAAGAATCATAGAGAGGGAATGAAGGAGCATGGAGAGGGAAAAGAAAGAAAGTTTTTCCTTTTTATTGGTGGTGTCAAAAGGTCACCACACATGACATTCCAAGTCTGTAATTAACTAAAATGAATCAAAAAAAGAAAATCAAAGTGCAATGAAATTATCTAGTTTGATATTGATGTAATTAGGATAATAGTAATATTAACAAGAATAATATTTGAGGCATATTAATAATTCTAGTATTATTAGTACAATGTTTCCTATTAGGTTTAGGGTTTGTTTTAGAAGCTAGGTTAGTTATAAATACGAACGTAGGTTGATCATTGTAACTTGGTTTTTGTTGAAATAAAAGTTATTTTGTTTATTAGTTATTTCTGTTTATTTCATTGTTGTTATTTCTAACTATTCCGTTATTTCAATTCTTGTTTAGTTTATTTCGATTATCGTTCTTTTAATTCTATTAATTGGTATTGATGATACATAAAAATGGTCACACCCCGGAGTCATACATGTGTCATGATGATCTCTAGGAATTACGACCTTAAGTGTCGGCCCAACACTGATCCGGCCCAAGCGGTTCTAAGCCTGCCCAACTGCAGTCTGCCAGGTGGACCCGAACTCTCACAGCATGCTAGGCCCACACGTCTCACATCTATCCTCAATACCCGTAAGCCCTCTTCAGGCAAGTATCTTGAGGATCAGCTTGAACGGGCAAGTACAACTGCTCTCTGCTTCTAACTAGGAAACAAATGCCAGAGTATCTTCCACAGGGAAACTCCCTTCTACGGATTGCTCTTGGATTGATAACTATCTCCCGCATATCGAGGAGCACAGAGCTAACAGGAAACTTCCCTCCTACAGCACGACTCCTATTTAGGGAGAGACCTCCACGAAGATCCCATTCCTAAACTACGCCTACGATGGCCTAGTATATCCAGAACTTCTTGCACTATAAATAAGACATGAGGTTGGTAAGCTAAGATACACTACAAATTCTCTATTACAACATTGCACCTTCTTCAGAGCCCTGTCTGACTTTAGCATCGGAGTGCCATCGGCCACCCCACGGTGGTCTGTGGCTCACGTGCATTACTTGTGCAGGTTAGAAGGACTAGGTCAAAGCAGGGAGCGGAAAAAGATTGCATCAGTTTGGCGCCATCCGTGAGGACGACATAGTTTTTAACTTTACACTAAGCGTCGTCTCCTTTCAAAACCTAGAGAGATGGTGACCACCAGGTCACGCAACAACAGAAAACTAAGGGACACATGGTAACACCGCTGAACCTCGAGTCGGATGTATGATCTCTTTTCATACACCAAGCTTTGTCGATGATTAAGACGCTCAAATCAATGAAGTAGAGCCCTGACGAGACGCTAGAGACGTATTTAATCCACTTTAATAGCAGGTTGACCACCGTCTGCGTATGCAACGATACAATGACCGTCTCAGCCTTCATCAACGGGTTGTGAAAAGGAAAGTTTTACAACCGTCCGACATTGGACCCTCCAGCAAGCATGGCAGACCTGACAAAGGAAGCACAAAACTTCATCATCCTGAGATAAAGAGGGAAGGGAACCGAACTCGAGGAGCCATCGGTCAACAGAGTACATGTGCTTCATGGAGTACATTTCGAGTCTGAACTATCCAACAGGTCCAGAAAATGGGTTCTACGAGTTATGCGGATTTAAGCGATATGTGGCGAGCAGCCGCCACAATGTGGTCGGAGGCAAGGCTCATCCGTGCCACTGGTATTTACGCAGAAGGATCTCCAAGGCATACAACTCCCACACGACGACACCTTGGTGGTGACAATTTCCCTGGCGGGCTGGGAGGTAAGAAGGTCCTTGGTTGATATTGGAAGCTCAATGAACGTCATGTTCCACCTCACGCTCCGCAGCTTGCAACTAGAAAAAGCAGCATTGACCCCTGATAGTCGTCTAGTGACCGACTTCAGTGGGGAAAAATAGCTCTCCATGGGAAAGATACAACTGACAATAACAGCGGGAGAGCAGCCGACTCATAAAACCTTGTTTCAAGAGTTCATAGTGATCGACATGCCTTCGACATATAATGCGGTTCTAGGAAGACCCTAGATACATCATATGGGAGTGGTGGTCTCCACCCTGCACCGGTACCTCAAGTACCCTACGAACCAAGCGGTGTACATTGAGAGGAGATCAGTTGGCGGCTAGGGAATGCCAATACATGGCGACTTTGCCTCCCGACAGTTCTCAACAGGCAGCAAATCCAACGGCCAAGACTACCCTCCGAACAGCCTGAAGCACAGGAAAAAAGCAACAGGCACCGGGTAACGAGGCACTAGTAAGCCCTCGAGGAAGGCCCAATGCCGAACAGCTAGAGGAAGAAACCATCATGGTCTACCTAGATAGCCCTCGAACCAGCAAGGCCATTCAGATCGGTCCACGCCTAAGCAAGGTAGTGGTGAAGCAGCTTACGGAGCTGCTGCAACATAACCAGGACATCTTCGCCTGGACCATGCGGGATATGGTGGGGATTGATCTGTCGATAATCACTCATCGCCTCGAGGTCGGCCCTTCGAAGAAAACTGTCAGGAAGAAGAAGAGGCATGTGGCGCTCGAACGGAACGCAATCATAAATGAAGAGGTACAACGTTTACTCGACATGGACATGATCAAAGAAGTGTGATACCCTGATTGGCTGGCAAACACCGTTCTCGTAAGAAAGAAAAATGGGAAGTGGAGAGTGTGCGTAGACTACACTAACCTAAACAAAGCCTGCCCAAGGGACAACTTCCCACTCCCTCGCATCGATCAGATCGTAGACGCCACTTCGGGACACAACCTACTCAGTTTTATGAAAACCTATTCAGGCTACAATCAAATATTGATGCACCCCCAGATCAAGAGAAAACATCTTTCGTAACGGAAAGAGGAATATACTGCTATAGGGTAATGCCATTCGGCTTGAAGAATGCAGGGGCTACTTACCAACGATTGGTCAACCAAATGTTCAAAGAGCAGATCGGTAGAAATATGGAAGTATACATCGACAACATGCTGGTCAATAGCCTTCGCAGCCCTGACCACATACGAGATCTTGCTGAAACATTCGACCAACTCAGGAAATACCAGATGAAACTCAACCCACAAAAGTGCACGTTTGGAGTCGAGTCGAGAAAATTCCTAGGCTAGATAGTGAATAAAAGGGGGATCGAAGCCGATCCAAAATAAATTCAAGCTCTTCTCGACATGAAATCCCCGACCAATATCAGAGACGTTCTGAGTCTGTCTGGGAGGGTAGCAGCACTCAACAGATTTATATCAAAGTAGTCCAACAAATGTCTCCCATTCTTCAAGATACTAAGAGGGAGCAAAGGATTCTCGTGGAACAAGGAATGCGAACAAGCCTTTCAGAACCTGAAAGCATACATGGGGAGTCCGGAGCTACTCTCGAAGCCAACGATAGGTGAAACACTATACATGTGTTTGTCTGTTTCCAAACACGCTGTCAGATCAGCCCTGGTATGAGACAACCAAGGAACCAGAGGCCAGTATACTACATCAACAAAACCTTCGTAGAAGCAGAAGCACACTATCCAGACTTGGAAAAGTTGGCTTTGGCACTGGTCGTATCCTTTAGAAAACTGAGGCCCTAGTTTCAGGCCCATTCCATAACGGTCCTGACCAAACATCAACTCCGCTCGGTATTGCATAAACCCAAGCTGTCTGGCAGGATGGTGAAATGGTCGATAGAGCTTGGGTAGTTCGACATATGCTACGCTTCATGAACCGCCATCAAAGCCCATGCGCTTGCTGATTTCATCGCTAAATTTACCGACGGAGAAGAACGGAGGGTAGATTTTAAACCCTCGGAATCAGATGTCCAAGCATGGACCCTGCACTGCGACGAATCTTCAATAGATAGGGAGAGCGGAGCAAGGATCACACTCCGCTCCCCCAGCGGCTACACCCTCGAAAAGGGCATCAGATTTGGCTTCCCCGCTTCAAATAACGAGGCCAAATACGAAGCACTCCTGTCCGGCCTGAAGCTAGCTTTCGGGATTGTCATAGATCACCTAACAGCATACATCGACTCAAGACTAGTGGTCAACCGGGTCAAATGAGATTTTAATAGCAAATATCCCTGCATGATAGCCTACCGCAACAAGGTACTTGGCGTAATGGGAAAATTCAAGAGCTTCCAGCTCACACAGTGCCCCCGAGACGATAATCAAAGAGCTGATAAGCTAGCAAAAGAAGCCTCAGCCTCCAATGAAGTCTCCAGTGGCCTCATCGAGTATCAAGAAAAGTCAAGCCTCGACGAGAATGAGCAAAGAGACATCTGCACCGTGGAATCACAACCATATTGGATGACTCCGATACTAGAATATATAGCGTCGGGAGCCCTACCGACCGAGAAGGTCGAAGCGCGAAGACTTAAAAACAGAGCAGCAAGGTACACTCTCCTAAACGACAAGTTATACAGGAGATCGATGACAGGGCCCCTGCTCCAATGCCTATCTCCTTCAGAGGCAAACCAAGTTTTGGAAACTATCCACAGCGGTATTTGCGAAAATCACCCAGGCGGGAGAACCTTCGCCCATTAGGCCTTGACTCTAGGGTATTATTGGCCAACTATGCAGCGAGACGCCAAAGATATCGTTCGCAAGTATGACAAATGTTAGAGGTTCGCGCCATATGCCCATATGTCAGCGCAGCCCCTGATTCCAATGACTAGTCCATGGTCGTTCGCACAATGGGCAATGGACATCGTCGGGCCGCTCCGGCATCGGCTAGTAAAAAATTCCTTATTGTCGCCATCGACTACTTCACCAAGTGGGTCGAGGCAGAACCCCTATCCAAAATAGGGCAGGTCCAGATCCAAAAATTTATATGGGCCACCATCGTCTGTAGATTTGGCATCCCCAGAGTATTGGTCAGTGACAATAGAACTCAGTTCGAAAGTAACAAGGTCAAAGAACTGTGCAAAAGTCTAGGAGTCAAGCACCACTTCTCCTCACTAGGACACCCCCAGGCCAACAGCCAAGCGAAAGTTACCAATCGAATGATCCTAGAGTCTATCAAGAGAAAACTCGATACAGCCAAAGGAAAATGGGTTCCAGTAGGCGTATCGAATGACTAAAATATATCTACCGAAGAGACACCCTTCGCCCTATCATTCGGGTCGGAAGCTATGGTTCTGGTAGAAATAGAGGTGTCAACCTTCCGGACGGAAGAGTTTAGACCAAAAGGTAATGATGAGGCCTTACGCATGGAACTAGACCTCCTTGACAAAAAACGGGATTTAGTTTCCACCAAGATATTTGCCTACCAACAGTGGATGGCGCAGTACTATAACAAGAAGGTCAAGCCATGCGAATTCAAGGTGGGGAATTTGGTACTCAGAAAGATCCAACAGAACACCAAAGAAGCCGGAGTGGGAAAACTAAATTCGAATTGAGAAGAACCTTACAGGGTTGCCAAGGTCAATAGGTCAAGAATGTATTGGCTGGAAAACGTTAATGGCGAAGATCTTAAACGACCATGGAATGTAAAGCACCTCAATAAATATTATCTATAAAATATGTTACTTTTACTGAAACTTCCACTGACTTCTGTTACATCTCTCAACTAACTCGACTATGACCAAACTTGAATATCTCCCGAAGCCTAATCAGCTCTGCGCAGGTCGCGGCGGCTGAGGATGTGGGAGTCTAGTTAGCGTTTGTCCGCTGATGACGATGACTCGTCAAGGGATATCGATCATTGTTCTTGATACAGACAATGATCGCCGAACTTACCAGGTAAGCTTAGTCAGTTCACGAATGATGACGACGGCTTCTGGTGCCCAAAGCCTAATCTGCTCCGCGCAGGTCACGACGGCTGAGGAAGTGGGAATCTAGTCAGCCTTTGTCCGCCGATGATGATGACTCGCCAAGGGATCATTGCTCTCGATAATGACAATGATCGCCAAACTTACCAGGTAAACTTAGTCAGTTCGCGACTGATGACGACAGCTTCTGGTGCCCAAAGCCTAATCCACTTCGCGCGAGTCACAACGGCTGAGGAAGTGGGAGTCTAGTCAGCACTTGTCCGCTAATGACGATGACTAACCAAGGGATCATGGCTCTCAATACAGACAATGATCATCGAACTTATCAGGTAAACTTAGCTATTTCGTGACTAATGACAACAACTTCTGGTACGCCAGGCCTAATCTGCTCCACACGGGTCACGATGACCGAACAAATGGAAGCAGAAGTCAGTGCTAGTCCGCCAACACTGAAGGAATCATTACACCCGCTTCCTCTCGGCTTCTTGTGCCTCTCGTTCAGAAAACCACCTGTCCACAGCCGCATCTAGGCGCTCTAGTTCAACCCTGGTCTGCCTCAGTTCAGCACGTGTTGACATCAAATCGGACTCGGTAGCCCTCAGTCGAGCCCTCAAATCAGCAACTGCTGCATCGATAACGAGGATCGTGGCCTCTTAGCCCTCGCGGTTCGCGACAGTGCCAAAACCTTCCGCCCGATAGAGGGCATCCGAATACGACATCTGCAGATCAGCGAAGGCCTTTTCCAAATAAAGGACCCTCCCACGAGCTTCAGGGTGTAGCAAGACAGGATTGTACGGCTATGGGGCACGAGTACTAAGGGGAGAAGCAGCCCTGACAGAAGTCTGCCTCTTCCTCGGGACTATAACCAGAGGTACATTCGCCTCCAATTCAGCAAGCCTAGAAGGGCTGAGCGGGGCTATGCTTCTCTTCCTCATACCACCAGCAACCACCCCTTCAATTGGTGAACCTGACACGAGGTGAGCACCATAAGAGCACCCCAGCAACCCGTTGCGTTCGACATTGCCTGGCATTACAACCTCCTCAATAGAAATCAAAGGGAGCTCGAGAAACTCATTCTCTATCCGCATCTCTTCTTCGCTAAGAGACGAAATAACAAACTTCCCTGAAACAAAGAAACAACATCAGAACCCGTGTCGCAGAAGGAACACACAAAGATATGCATGCACCAATGACCAAGGGACTCACTAAGGTCAAACTGAAAGTATCGAGACACTCTGCGACTCTCGAACCTGAAGTAACCAGAATCCGCCGAAGCTAAGAACCATTGCTTCTCCCAAGATTCGGCGTTGTTCGCCGTCAGTCGCAGACAAGCAAGACAGGTCAGCGTATAGATACCTTTGGAATCCAACCAGCATTGGTCAAGTAATGAATCACTGGCGAAGTCAAGCGTCATGAGCCCTCAGGAGAATTGCGAGCAGTATCTTGAACTCGCTCGGCGCCATTTGAGCGGGAGGCATGCGAAAATGGGTAAAGAAGTGCCAGACGTCATCCGGCACCAGAAATCGGATCTCGGACTCGAACATACCTCGGTGCAAGCCTATAAACAAATGAGGAGGCGCAGTCGGACCTAAAACTCCAAACGCAGGAACAGTTTGCAAATCTCCAGGGATACAATACATACTACAAAGAACAATCAACTCAGTTTCGTCAACCAAGCTACCTTCAAAGAAATTCATGCAGGCAAGGGATAACGGATCCTTCGAAGGAATTTTAACATTGTCAGCCATTGGAAATGAAAACAAGTACTATGGTTTTAAAAAATAGCGCACATAACAATAGGGAAATCTTTCTTAGAGCGGTAAATATTTATAAGGGAGGCAAACCGAACTTTCCTCCTCAAGCAGTCACGTACCCATTAACTGTCATGCGTCACTCGAATCCAACGCTTCAAGTCCAACCATCGCAACAGTACAATTGCCTTTTCAAAGAGTCAGTGGACTGACTTAGCACCCCACTGACTCGGGGTGAGTAGCTAATGATACATAAAAATGGTCACACCCCGGAGTCGTACACGTGTCATGATGATCTCGAGGAACTACAGCCTCAAGCATCAGCCCAACACTGATCCGGCCCAAGTGGTTCTAAGCCCGCCCAACTAAAGTCCGCCAGGCAGACCCGAACTCTCACAGCATGTTAGGCCCACATGGCTCACAACTATCCTCAATACCCATAATCCCTCTTCAGTCAAGTATCTCGAGGATCAACTTCGGAATGGCAACTACCGCTGCTTTCTGCTTCTAACTAGGAAGCAAACGCCAGAGTATCTTTCACATAGGGAAACTCCCTTCTACGAATTACTCTTGGATTGGGAACTATCTCCCGCGTATCTAGGAGCACAAAGCTAACATGAAACTTATCTCCTACAGCACGACTTCTACGATGACCTGGTAGAACCAGGACTCCTTGCAGTATAAATAAGACATAAGGTTGGTAAGCTAAGGTACACTACAAATTCCCTGTTACGGCATTACACTTTCCTCAGAGCCTTGTCTAACTTTAGCATTGGATTTCCATAAGCCACCCCATAATGGTTCGTGGCCCACGTGCGTTACTTGTACAGGTCAGCAGGTCAGTAGGACTAAGTCAAAGCAGGGAGTGGAAAAAAACTGCATTAGGTATCAAAGTCGAGTTGTCCTTATTAGTTTAATTTGAAAATCAAAAAGAGGTTTGAATGAAGAAGATTAAATATTTTGAAATCATTAAAGGATTGAAGAAGAAAAGAAATGAATAGACTGACCAGCAATTGAAGCCACCACAGCCGACGCCAATCGCAAGCCCAACCATTGTCGCAGTCATGTCATGGCTACAATCACAGATCAGCCGTCCTCCGACCACCTTGCTTTATCATCTCAACTTGTCACGTAGCAGCAACAGTCCATCACAACTATCGTTCATTGTAGCCCAACCCGTCCATCCGCAGCCCCGTCGCAAACATAACCACCCCACGTTGTCCTAGTCAGATCTACAATGCGATCACATCTTCCCCCCGCCTGTCCTTCCCACCGTCTAGCATCAACCCCTGTCCCTCATCAGAGTTTCATCCCACCCCAACTCTAGCCTGAAACCCTCCACGGCCAATCACGCCATCGCAAAACCCGACCCCCTTTTCAGATTTGTTGTTATAGAACTTGTTGAAGAAGAAGATTTATTTTTTTCTTTCAAGTCCCTGCTTATTTTTATTTCAGTCCCTGCCCTGTTTTACTTACTTAAGTCCATGGTCCCATTCGCTAGTCACACCCCACTTTCTATGATAGCACCCCACCTGTATGAGTGACTCATAATGACTCGTGCACGTCGTATAGCCCAACTCACCCCCAGTTGTTAGTGATGTACACCCCACTATCCCCTCCACTGTAATGCAGGTTGAGACATACTCGACTAAGACTTGGTATGCAATTGTCTCAATGTACCGAAAACTGCGCAAGATGATATTAGATCCCGTTGACCTTGCCCAGACATGTGAAGAGCATGATGAACCCTACTATTTGTCAGTCTATCCAACGTTTTGAGAAAGTTAAAGGCACTGTCACGCACACATGATTTCCAACTTATAAGCCATTCGACTTGTGCAATTTTTTTTCCATTTTTGAGCAAACAGAGGATGTCCATACAGATGCAGATGCAGTCAGTGATGATGATTATGTTTATCCGTATTGGGACATTTTTGTGGCACGAGCTTAGGCACTGGCGTCTTCTCAGGTTTCTTGTAGCTTCCGGTTCTTTAAGTCACCTTGGTTTCTTTCTGAGTTGGTTCCTCTATTTTTCGCTGGTGTATATCGTGGTAAGTTTCAAAGAAGACTACTCCACATGTACTTCACCTTATGTTTAGTGACTGGTTGCTTGTGCTCATCAGACATCTTCAACTTTAAGCTCGAGGAGTTGTTGTAATTAGGATAGTATTAGTATTACCGATAATAGTATTTTTGGCATATTAAGAATTCTAGTATTATTAGGACATCATTTCCTATTAGGTTTTGGATTTATTTTAGAAATAAGTTTATTAGTTATTTCTGTTTATTTGATCAATGTTATTTCGAATTATTCCGTTATTTCAATTCTTATTCAGCTTATTTCGATTGTTCGTTATTTTAATTTTATCATATATACATAAATAGAATATGGTAGCACTAGAAGTCTTGAAATTCTTGATTAGTTCTCCCTTGACAGGATCAGAAGCACATGCAGCTCTATCTAACCAAAATGAAGGTCTGGTGCTCGGACTTTAGGCTTGCTTCCACATTGTTGCCCCAATTATATATCAAAATCTTGCAGCTATTCTCTGCCATTTCTCCCTCTCTCTCTTGGTCTTTTCAAACAAACTTTGGGAAGAGTCAAAGAGCTCTAATTAGTAATTAACGCTTTGAATGATATTCTGTGTTGTGCACAGAGTGAAATGTTTAGCATGAGAATCGCACGTTTGAATTTGGATGTTTTACTTTACATTCAACGGAGAATCCGTGGGCTGGATGTTTCTGAGCTCGAGTTGAAACACGTGAAACTGCACTCCCAAAAAAAACAATAAATGATTACTAGAAGTGGTAATCAACTTCCAAATTTTATAATAAACACAGATCCCATTATCATCATTTCTTGTTCAAATTGAACATGTTCAAACGCATTACAAACTGTGCGCTGCATAATATAGGTTATAGCCATGCAGTGAGATCTCTTGGGGGCAAATAAATAATGAAGTAATCAATTAGTTTTGCTTAATTAACTTTGCGAGCATCAGTATATTCCAATAGCATATAAGAATAAGAATATACTATATAAAGACCTTGAAATTCAGTTTTGGAAATTTTCGAAATTCATTCACCTTGTCATTTTTTCTGTAACATACACATTGCTGACTTAAAAACTTGATTGCTTTCACCAAACTTTTGCAATGTTACATATGTCCCTGATTGATAGTTTTCGAGTTCAGATTTCATACTTGCTACGCTATTATTCTTGCCTTGGAAGTGTTTATTTGCAATATTATAAGCGGCTAATTACTTAATGTCGCTGAAGGGATCGGATCTTTTAAATAATTTGTGTTTGTTGTTGTGGAGCACCGACATAAACTCACATTATTGAAGAATGAATTTTAAGTTTGCTTTTGTATTTGTTTAATCTGCTTAATGACCTTGAAGAACGCGTGCTTAAAAAAATCTTCCAACTTAGAATCTAGTTGGCATGGAAGAACTATTTAGCACGTGAAAATGCACAAGGAACAAAAAAAATAATAATTAAGCAACAAATGACAGCTTTACTTTTATTTCCCAATCAAATAATTAATAATTTCAAATGCATATTGACAATGCGCGCTCTATATATAAATAGGTTGAGGCAATGAGATAGATCATCAGAGTGAGAAAGAGAGGATGAGATACCCGGAGATTCACTACATTTCTACTACTACAGTGCGTACAGCAAATCCTATCGATCCAACCCAACCCAACCCAATTCAGCTCACTCCATGGGATCTACATTTCCTCCCACTCAACTACAATCAAAAGGGTATCCTGTACCACAAACCTGAACACTTCTCCAAGTACCTTGCTCTGCTTAAAACCTCTCTTTCTCGTGCCCTGGACTACTTTTACCCACTCGCAGGCCGATTATCTATCAAAACGCACCATGATAACACCAACTCGGTATTTATCGATTGCAACAATGCAGGAGTACAACTGATCCATGCAAAGGTGGATTTAACTGTAAGTGATATACTCAACCGGGTCTATGTGCCATATATTGTTCATTCATTTTTTGCTCTCAACGGTGCTACAAATTTCCAAGGCCAATCCCATCCACTGCTAGTAGTCCAAGTCACTGAGTTGACTGATGGCATTTTTATAGGCTTCACAGCGAACCATGTGATCGTTGATGGAACGTCATTTTGGCATTTCATCAACACATGGTCTGAGATATGCAAAACCTCTGATTTCATTCCATCACCACCGCCAATTCTCACCCGTTGTTTTATCAATGGCTGTGATCCACCTATCCACCTTCCTTTATTTGACCCAAAAATAGTAAACAAGAAGTACACCCCAAAGCTCCTACTTGATCAAATAGTTTTCTCATTTTCAGCCCAAAACATAGCAAGACTTAAAGCCAAGGCAAATGACGAGTGTGAAACAAATAAGATTTCGTCGTTACAAGCCCTTTTAGCGCACGTATGGAGAGCTGTGATGCGTGCACGTAATCTGGATCCAAATCAGGATACCAGGTACCGGTTATTGCTGGGTAACAGAGCAAGACTGAACCCAAATTTGCCTGAGGAGTATTTTGGCAATGCGGTGAGCTTTGGAGGTGTAACTACTAAGGCGGGTGAATTGCTAGAGCATGGAATTGGATGGGGTGCACTGTTGTTGAACAAAATGATTGGTGCACACAACGACTCAGTGATACGCGAGGTTTGGGATAGTTGGGTGAAGCAGCCTACTTGGCCTTCACTTGATGGTTTTCTGTCAGATGATTTGCTCACTGGGAGTTCCCCCAGGTTTAATGTGTATGGTACTGATTTTGGCTGGGGAAGTCCTATTGCAGCACGAAGTGGGTGTGCTAATAAATCTGAGGGGAAGATAACAGTGTTTCCAGGGAAGGTGAAAGGAAGTGTGGATATTGAAGCTTGTTTTGAGATTCAGACACTGAAGGCTATGCGGAATGATAAGGAGTTCATGGAGGCTATCACTGTTTTACTTCCAGAGTCACTGTGATCTTATTCAAGCATGTATAACCGTGCATGGAAAAATATCTGAAATAGGAGTGAGCTATTTCCAATATATATCATACTAGCCATCTGCAGGTGCAGTGCGCTATCATTATCGCTTGCTTTAAAATTAAATAAATTTAGAAGCGAAGTAATCAACACTTGGATCCTAAAGCCACTTTCGGAGGGATTCAAAGTCTTTAACTTGTGATATTACCTTTCACACACAGAATTGAGGGGGCCTCATGTGCACGGTGAACAAGACCTACTTTACATTTATCTCAATCGACTCTCATTCTCTCTCTCTCACAAATTAAAAACAATCTTACACATTCTCTCTCTAATTACAAATTAAAAAGAGGCACGTACATTCTCTCTCTCTCTCTCCACTTACTTGTTAGAGCATCTCCAATGGTAAAAGTTAAAATAAGGGATGAATCATCTCTCATTTTATTCAAAAGCTAAATTTAAGAGTTCCTCTACTTCAACCACTTCTCCTATTTTAATTTTTTATTATTATTTTAATATATTTTCAAATTTTTTATACCAATTTAATTTCAATTATACTATTATTAATTTCAACTTAGTATAATTATATTAATTAGTTTCAATTATATTATTATAATATTATTAAATATATAGTATAATTATATTAATTGGTTTCAACTTAAAAATTATTAAATATTTATTAACTTAAATATTATTAAATATAATATTATTAATTTCAAATTAAAGAATGGGGAAAAGTAGTTGAGGGTTTATTTTATTATTAAATGGATTTTAGGAGATGGTTAACTTTCCCCTAAATTTAGGGGGAAGTTGAGTCAAAAGCTATTATAGGGAGTACACTACTAAAAAATCTCCTTTTGCGACGACTCGTAGAGTGACGAGGGAAGTTTTGTCGCTCAAAATTATCTTGGCGCGACAACATATTTAATATCGTCACGCAATTAAAAAAAATAGCTAACTACTTAACGCGACTAACTATTTCGCGTCAAAACCTCTTTCGCGACGAAGTTAAAGCCTCCGTCGCATACCTAATATGCGACAACGTGTCGTCGCTTCAAACCAAATATTTTATCACCCTAAAATACCTAGGGCTACGTGTCGACCATTTTGAACGACCAACTTGAATATCCTCGGGCGAAAAACTGTTTCGTCGCCTAAATATATCTTACGCGACGAACAGAAAGCCTTCGTCGCATAAAATTTAAGCGACAAAGTATTGTCGCTTAAACCCAAATATTTTGTCGCCCTAAAATACCTATTGCTATGTGTCGGTCACTTTGAACGACCAACTTGAACATCCTTCGTCGCATAAAGTATTCACAACCAAGATTCGTCGCTTAAAGCGAGCAGGTTCATCGCCTAAAACATCACAGGGCGACGAACGGTGTCGTCGCACAAGTTCTAACCTGTTCATCGTCTCCACGAATTAGAATAATCAGATTTGCATTTTCACTATTTTCTCCTCTCATTTTATTCTTTTTCTCTGCTTGATTGATTTCTCTCACTATATACTCCAAGCTTCCGGCACTTAATTAGGCTTCGTCTTCTATTTGCGTCGCTGGCGCCGGCCACACCTCCAATCGTCTCTCTTTCACTTGGAGAACGGTGAGGAAATTGCTAATTTTTTTTATTTTTTGAAATTTCATGAAATTAGGTTTGCTATCATGTGGATTTTTGGGAGTGTCTCACATTGTTTTTCGAGTGCATACTAGATATTTATTAATTAATAATATCTACATCATCCACTTGAAGAATTGTAATTGAGATGCTGCTGAAATTTTTTCACATTGAAACCTAATCGCATTAGTGTCGTTAACTCTCTTGAATTCTCATGTTTTGTTTATAAACTGAAAACAGGCGTAATGGAAAGACAGTGGATACAAAATCAGGACAAATGCTGTGATGAATATTTAAATGAGATCGAGAGCTTCATTGAGTTTGCAAGGGCACATGTCACTAGTACGACGAATCATATCAAGTGTCTGTGTCAATGTTGTAACAATTGTTTGTGGCAAACATTCATTATGGTTCGATATCATTTGGCGAGGTATGGGATGATTCAGATTATACGAGGTGGATTTATCATGGGGAGCAACGAGAATTTGGTTCGACTTCATCGAATTCCCAGCCACTTGTGTCGCACATTGATGAAACGTCCATTAATGATAATGACCAAGTTATGGGTATAATAAATGACGCTTATCCATATGCATCGATGAACGAAGATGGCATTGTTATATGGTAGGAGATACCCGTACCTCCTAACATGCTGCAAAGTGAAGAGTTAGAAAACTATGAAAGATTGTTGAAACAAGCCCAACAAGCATTATACCCCAGTTGCACAGAGTTCTCCCTGCTTACTGCCATTGTGGAGTTGATGCATTGCAAAGTGAAACATCATATGTCGAATAAGTGTTTTTCCTCATTTAATGGGAATTATGAAGCGGATGCTTCCGAAGGAAAACGTTTTGCCTGAGGATTATCGTGACGCACAGAAATTTTTGAATGGTCTTGGTTTGGGGTATCAAAAGATTCATGCTTGCAAATACAACTGTGCATTATTTTTATAAGGAAGTTGAAGGGATGGATGTATGCCCTGTGTGCAATGAGCCAAGATATAAGCCTAATTCTGGTAATAAAACGAAGAAAATTCCACAAAAGGTTTTGCGTTATCTTCCACTGAAGCCTAGATTTCAGCGACTGTACATGTCGACGCACACTGCGAGTCATATGAGATGGCACAAGGAAGGAAGGGTTGATGATGATTTTTTGAGACATCCTGCTGATGGAGAGGCTTGGAAAGCATTCGATACTATGTATCCCGATTTTGCAGAAGACCCGCGCAATGTCAGATTGGGGCTTGCAACTGATGGATTTAATCCGTTTGGGAATATGAGTTCTACTCACAGCACCTGGCCTGTCGTTGTTGTTCCTTATAACTTGCCCCCTTGGATGAGTATAAAAAAAGAATTTACAATGATGACTTTATTAATTCCCAATCATCCCGGAAAGGACATTGATGTTTATTTGCGACTATTGGTTGATGAGTTAAAAAACTTATGGGAAAATGGTGTACGTACATTTGATAAGTCTACCAACACAATGTTTATGTTGAGAGCAGCAGTGATGTGGACTATACATGATTTTCCCGTTTATGAAAATTTTTCAGGTTGGAGTACTCAGGGCTATAAGGCATGTCCCATATGCAACGATGATCTAACGTCTGATTGGCACGCGGGAAAGGTTTGTTATATGGGTCACCATAGATGGTTGCCCCAGGATCACGAGTGGCGAACAAATAAGGTGGACTTTGATGGAAAAATAGAGAACGACACTAGACCTAGAGAATGGTCGAGGGATGACATTTTGGCTAAGTTGAATAGCTTGGAATTTGGTCAGATTGGCAAACATCCCGATAATTGTGATACTAATTTGCACAGGTCAGCTACACATCTGAACTGGACGAAGAAGAGTATATTCTTCGAGCTTCCGTACTGGTCGAAATTAAAGATCAGGCACAACTTAGATGTGATGCATATTGAAAAGAACGTGTGTGATAGTGTGGTTGGGACAATTCTTGGCATCGAAGGAAAATCGAAGGACATTGTGAAAGTGAGGGAAGATTGTATGAACATGGGTATAAAGAAACGGTTATGGCTTAAGAAAGTCGGTGACAAATGGGTAAAGGGACATCCCTATTTTGCAATTAAACCGCCAGTAAAGATAAAAAAAATTTAAGTTTTTTTCTTCTGTGAAGTTTCCAGATGGGTACGCATCAAATATTGCCTGTTGTATGAAAATAAGTGATGGAAAAATGTCGAGATTGAAGAGCCATGACTGTCATGTACTACTGTAACGTCTTCTTCCGGTCGCTATTCGAGGATTTTTGCCATCGGGTGTTGTTGGCCCTATTACAGAATTGTCGAGATTCTTCCAGCAACTATGCGCAAAGTCTCTGCGCAAATCGGATATAGAAAGGTTGCAAGACGATATTATTAACATCTTATGCAAATTCAAACAGATATTTCCTCTGGCATTTTTTACTTGCATGATTCACTTGATGATACATTTACCGGGTGAGGCAAAGCTTGGTGAGCCGGTCAATTATCGGTGGATGTATCCAATAGAAAGGTAACTCATATGTTTGTTTTCTAACTATTCTTCATTTATAGTAACGAGTCTGACATCTTTTATATTTTGTAGAATACTAGGCACATACAAAAGGTACGTACGGAACAAGGCAAGACCCGAATGATCCATAGTGGAGGCATATATTGCAAATGAATCACTTACTTATTGTGCAATGTATCTCCATAATGTTGAGACGTCCTTCAACCGAACTCAACGAAATAATGACGGTGGTACTAGAAGTGAGACACTTTCTGTTTTTGCGCAACTCGCACGACCGTTTGGCGAGCCACCAACAAATGATCAGTTTAGTGATAACGACATGAAAGTTGTGCATTGGTTCATACTCAACAATTGTGACGAGGCCTTGCCATTTTTGGAGGAGCATGAAGAACTAATTAGGCGTAAGTATCCTGCACATTTAAGGATCGAGAAGCACCGTCAATTGTTTTCTGAATGGTTTCGCAAACACGTAAGTTGATAACTATAAGAAAATTTGATAATATTGCATTTTTTTTATAATTGGTATTTAACATATTCTGAATATATATAAATTTTTTTTAATAGATGTTACAATTGAAGGAAGTAAATTTGGCTCTTTACGATGATGAATTATCAAAACTGGCGAGAGGTCTTATTCGATCTGAAACATTTTTGGGTTATGAGAATGGTGTTAAGTTCCTGGTTATCGAGCGAGACAACAATTTGAGCACTCAAAATAGCGGCGTATCAGTACCTGCGAACGACGACACTGCCGATGTTGATTTCTATGGTAAACTGACATCTGTAATTCAATTACTGTACAAAGACCGTTGCCAGGTGATTTTATTCAAGTGTCGTTGGTTTGATACAAACCCACATAAAGCCGGGAGTATTAAATGAGAATATGGTCTAGTAAGTGTGAACACAAACACACTTTGGTACGAGCATGATCCTTTTATTTTGGCAACTATGGCAAAACAAATTTTTTATCTAGATGATCCTAAAGCCGATGGTGAATAGAAAGTAGTCTAGACGATCCAACACAGAAGTATATGGGACATTCTTGAAAAGGCTTCTGATGACCACAGTGATGACGACACCGCTGATCAAGAAAATTCATCTTCAAGCATTCCCATTATCCAACATCCATTTGAGTTATTTGTCGAAATTCCTCCGATTGATGGCGAATATGATGTTGAGGTATCACCTGCAAAAGATGGAGTTTTTGGAGAATCTGAGGCAACCATGTCAGATGAACTTGAAGAAGAAGTCGAAAGTGATTACTCTACTGATTCAGAGATTAAATACATTTGAAGGATTATAATTTGTTAAATCGTTTACAAAATGTTAATAATATTGATGTTTATTTTGTTAGTTCATTTAATTAAATTTGTTAATGTAGTATGAATTTTTTACCATAATTTTTTTAAATGAATGTCGAAGTTCAATTAATTAATTAATTAAATAATGATATAAAATTTTTCTCCTAAAATAATAAAATTTGATGTTTGCGTGACGAAATTAGAATATTTCGTCGCACAAAATGCTCCCCCCCCCCCTTAAAAATCATGGTGCATGCTTCTGGCGGCAATTTTGAAAATTAGCACGAAATTTTGAAAACTAGCGCGACGAATTCAATGATTTATGGCGACGAAATTTTGAAAAAGCGCAAAAAAGTGGCGTGAATTTTTGAAAACTTGCGCAAAACAAAATGTGAAAATTTGAAAACTAGCGCAAAAAAGAGTGGTGTGAAATTTTAAAAACTAGCGCGAAGAAATCTCAGATATACGGCGACGAAGGTTCGTCGCGCAAAACCGACCCTTTTAATTAGAATCATTTTTCCATTGCTAGCTTAATCAAAGCCATTTTGTTAGATTGTTTCGTTGGCAGAGAAGAAGAGATCTCATTTCCTCTCTTGTTGAAGGTAGCTGGCAGAGAAGAAGAGAAAAGAACAAAAGTTCATGGAGGCTTTCATGAGAAAAGAGTAGAAAGAAGAGGAAAAGGCAAGAAGAGAAGAGGAAACGCAATAAGGGGGCTGCTGCTGTGCGATTGAGTCTGTTGCTGTGCGATTGAGTCTGCTGCTGTGCGATTGGGTCTGCTGTTGTGCGATTGTGGGTCTGCTGCTGTGCGATTGGGTCATTTACGTGAGTGAGTGACTCGCACTAACTCATGTAAGTTCGGTTTTGCTTTAGGTCTGGAACATCAAAGCAGAGATGATTGATTACGAATCTATTAATGGATTTGGGATTCATTGTGATGAATTTATTCACTACACCAAAAGGCCTGTTTAGCTACGGGGAGGTGGCCACGGCTCTAAGCCGTTGGTTTATTTGCCACGGCCAAAAACCGTAGCTATAACGGCCAACGATTTGAAACCGTGGCTAAAAAAATAATTAGCCACGGCTCTAAACCGTGGGTGCATTAGCCACGGCAAAAAACCGTGGCTATATTTGGAAACAGCCAAAAACCGTTGCTAAACAAAACCGTTTTGCACGTGTCGCGCTCTTGCGAGTGATTTGGAGACTGGATTTCGCGCTCTGGCGAAAATGGGTTTCGCGCTTTGGCGAAAAAATTGGGGAAAAAATTTGGCGCTGTCATTGCGAAAAATTGGCGAAAAAGAATTTGCTATTTCGACCTAAATCAGTTTGCGCGGTCATTGCGAAAAAAATTTCGACCTAAATCAGAGTCAGAGAGAGGTTTGGCACAGAGGAGAGGTCGAGGAGCTTCAGAGAGAGTTAATGGAAGATAGCAAGTGATTTCAATCCAGTACTGTAGAGGAGAAGAGAAGATTAGCCACAACGGTTCTCAAGTGAGTTCATTTTCGATTCTTGATATGAGTTTTTCCTTCTATCTCTCACTGTTCTCTTTTTGTTGTGTTAGTTTTCTGTTTTATAGTTGGTTTTAACATTTATCATCTAGTTTCTGATCTGATTTGATATGTAGAGTTGAATGAAATCGTTTTATACTGAAGTGGGGTTTGAAAAATCATAATTGTTCGCAATGGGTATTCGTTATTTTTCATGGGTTTTGGCTTGTTAGATCTGATTGGATGTTAGGGTTCATTTTGATTGGGTATATGACTTGTTTTCTGAGATTTATGTGTTCTGTTTCGAGAATGTATATCTTAGTTTTCTGAGATCGTTGTCCCATGGAAACTAGTAGGCTCAACCATAGGACTTGTTTTATTGCAAGTACATTATGTATGCACTTGATGTGTAGGACTTGAAACTGTGTGTACATTATGTATCGCGGGAATGTCAAATATTTTGTTGTATGAGCATACCATATAAAATTTTGTGTGTGAGATATGGGGTACTTATCTCTTGTTTATGATTGCAGCTTTCAGAAAGTTTTGAATTGAATGATTCTTTATTGTCTGTTCTTCAAAACTGAACTTTGTCATTTTAGTGGTCAAAAGATTTACCCTGGAAAGGGTATAAGATTTATTCGATCCGATTCACAGGTACCATATGAACTATTTGTTTCCCAATACAAGAGTGATGTAGTTTTCTAATATGTTCGCATCATAACAATATGAAACTCTAAACAATTTCATAAATGTAGGTTTTCCTCTTTGCAAACTCAAAATGCAATAGGTACTTCCACAACCGACTCAAGCCATCGAAGCTTACATGCACTGCCATGTACAGAAAGCAACATAAGAAGGTGCTTATCTCTTATAGTTGTCACCTATTCAAGTTGAACGTCATTTTTTATATGGCATTTTATTTCTCTTTAATTTATGTAATTGGATTGAACTTGTGATGTTTGCAGGACATTGCTGCAGAGGCTGTGAAGAAGAGGCACATGGGCTACCAAGAAGCTTATTCAAGGTCTATTGTTGGCGCTACCTTGGAGGTTATCCAGAAGAGACAGAACAAAACAATATGGTGCTTCTGTCTTGGATGGCGTCTATGTTCTTTCGTATCTTTTGTTTTACTTTACTGTTTTTCATGATCACTATGAGTATCAACTGATGAAATTATAAAATATGTTGCTATAGACGATGAGATGGTAGCTAAGGCTGCAAGTGAAATTAGAAATGGGACTGACCTGAACTCTTGTGACCAAGAGAAAGTTAACGATAAAGAGATAGAAAAAAACCAGATAAGCTCCCGCCTTCATCTCCTTGGGAAAGAGCTTTCTTCAGTTCTTTGTGGACTTAGGTCTCAAAAAAAGCTACTGTTAGAAAAGGTGCATAGTTTGATCCCTTTTCTTACTATTAGATTGAGGATTATTGCATTTTATGCTGTAGTTTTATGTGAATAATGTTACTGCTGCATCTGATTATTGCTGGTTTTATGGCTTTTCATTAAAAGAGAGATCAAAAGTTTGCATAAGTGGTGTTGTTGTGGTATGTTGTATGTAGTTAATACTATATGATCTTTTGCTTCTTTGCTTATCTCTGTCATCAGTGGGGTTTTATGGCTTTTCATTAAAAGAGGGTGATACTCTTCTGAGGTTTCCCACCAAAAAACTAAAGGTACAAAACCCACTTTGGGGTGGAAACATTGATGTTGTTTTTGTGTTTTGTGTTTTGTGTTTTGTGTTTTGTGTTTTCTTCTTCACTCATTCATGTAATTGTGTATATCTTTTCACTCAACTTTGTTTCTTGTAGAGTAGATGGTTTTTTGTGTTTAGAAGAAGTGATTATTGCATGGAACGTCATAGAGTTGGAATGACTACTGATCTATCAGATTCAAGTCATCACCACAACATACCACCACCATATGCTACTATGTTACATGGACTCACCACCAACTCTCCTGCCAACAATTTCATGTAATGAAGTTTTTCTCTATTTTGTGTTAATGTCTTTGATTAATTCACTTGATTGAGATCATATCTTTAATGGGTTTTGGTTATTTTTTAAATCAGTCATGAACAAGGATCTGCAGCTTTTGATTTTGGAGAGCTAGAAGAGGCAATTGTGCTACAAGGAGTTAAGTTTGGAAATGATGAATACAAGAAAAGTGGTAAGCTCTATCTATCCTTTCTCCTTTTCTGACTTCTTTTCTTATACAACCAATTCCCAAAATATGACAGAGAATGAAGTAACAAGAAGTTTGAAAATTTTATAGACAAGCTTTTCAAAGTGAGTTTGCCATTTTGAGGACTACAATCATAATCATATAGGGAAGCTTGAATGGTGTGAGATATCAAACATGGAAATATTATTACTTATTACTGGTTCTTTAACTACACAAAAAAGGGAATATATCTGTCTTAAAATATAAAACTTTGAGCATCTAGAAAGGTAAGATTAGTATGTTTCTTAAATTTGGACTTCTTTTATCCTAAAAACAGATCCAATGGAAGACTAACGTTACAAGTTAAAAGAAAAATCTAGAGAAAAGGATAACTTTGGCCTGAAATTGGAGTATCGGACTAATTTTAGATGTTCTCTAGGCAGCACTTAAAGGGTTACCACTTAACTTTTAGTCTAAAATAGAATAAACCTGGACTAAACAATTGGAGAGAATTATAATCGGTCAAAACTTCTCAATCCAAGATTTAGACTTCTGCTGGAGTGGCTTAAGTTCAAAGCTCCATTTTGCATTGGAGATGTTGTACAAGGTAAAAGTCAGATCTCTACCACCATACCCCACATGTGTCGCTCCCATTTCATTGCAGATAGTATCTACGCATTTTTTCTTATTATTCTTCTATATTTACCCTTTCTGGTGGACGGGGGTTCATTTAACAATCTGATGACGTTTTTGAACAGGAATGCGAGGCTGAGGCTTAAGCTTCAGTGTACAGATGATTCTGCTATTTGAATTTGCATCTGATCTTCATAAACAGAAAATGTAAAGAAAGAAAAAGAAAGTGTTCTGAGAATTTATAGATGTTCTATTGGTTCATAAATCACATTCATGTTAATGCCTTTTTTCTCTTCTTGTTATGTCACAAACATTGATTGCCCAAGTCTTCATTGTTTATAATATGCACTTGTATATGTTGCAGATTTGTTATAAGCAAGGCATGGAGATGCTTCATATATTCATATCCTCATAATTTGAATTCAAGCATTAGATGTTACTTTCTGGGTTAACTCTTCAGTGTGTTTGAACTAAATATTGTTGTGTCTAGGAGCAGAGTCTTGGACCTGCATGATTGTGAGAGATTGCACCAGAGTCTTGGACCTGATCTGTTATCCTCAAGTATGCTATTATTCCTGAAATTATTTGGCTTGGTGAATAACTTCTTCCATATAATTACATCAAAGGCATGTTTTAACCTTGTCAACATAATGCAACCTCTTTACTGTTGGCAGCACAACAACAGAGAGGGAAGCAGCATATCTAATTCCACGGTTGCGAGATCTAGCCTTTTCGGTTGATATAAGGTACACTCGCACATTTGTTTTTCTTCTTTTCATTCCATTCATTTCATTGATCTTTTGTCCATTTATGTGTGGAAATCGGTTGAAACTTGACTCCGTTTATGTTACTGAGATGTTGAGGCACTTTTCCTGAATAAGGATCCCCCTTCATTTGTTTTAGTAATTAGCTGCTTCTCGTGATATGAGAAGTACAAAACATTATTTACTTTTGAGCTTCACAAATTTAATGTGAATCATTCTGCAGTTAGAATTTGGCTAGTAAAGCGTGTGATATATAGATACTTAGTTATGCCCAACACATCACGTCTGACACAATACGAAAATTAGATATAACGGTATGGAAAGATATGACACCCTTACATCATGTACTTTGCATAGACGTGCTAAAAACTCTGTTCCTTTTAACTTTTTCTTTGTTCTTCATTGACAAATGCCATAAACTAGGCCTTATGAGAGCAATATGCCCATATCTTGATTCTGTTTTTTAAGAAATTTAGATTGCATACGTTGTTATGCCTTCTAGATAATCTTTTAGTATATCCGGGCCTGTATCTGTGTCCTAGATTTTTTAGGATTTCGTGTCATATCTTTGTATCTTGTGTTTATGTCCACATAATATCGAGGTGTCCTAGAATAAAGCACATGCATTTATCAACATGGATGTTCTACCTTCTTTTAAAGCTCGATACATTAGAGATACCCCAAAAGTATTTGTTTACATAAATTTATGTATCTGGTTTTCTTGTATCCATCTACAAAAAGTAGTGTTATTTACATAATCTGTATATTATGTATATTTAAATTCATCAGTGTTTCTTTGCTTTTTTTCCCACACTTCAAGTTCACTTCAAGTTAACTGATACTGCATGGGACACACTGTCAGGTGAGTAATGCTATACACTATTAGCCATTAGATGCTTTGGCAGTTGATGAGCAGCATCAGTTAAGGGTTAGTTCATGATTTTATTATTCATTTTGAAGCATGAAATCCTCTGATGAGCATTTTGAACTCAATAATCAGGTATTTAAGATAGTTTCATTTTGGAACGAGGAATCTATATGCGTCTTACTTTACTATAACTTCAGATGGGCACATCCTTTATTTCTTGTTTCCTGTGATGATAGATCAATGCCAGCCTTAGCATTGGTTGTAGAATTCTCTTTATTTTTGTAGAAGCACAAATTAGAATATATTTTCTCCAAGTAATGTAAGATATATTTGATAAACAGAACGGTCTTATTTACTTATGAGACAGGACGCCCCCACAGTTGAGATGCACTATTAAACATAGAAACTGGCAGTCTGACATTTCTCTCAGCACCTTGAATCAAAGCCTTGTAAGCTCTCAAGTCTCAACCGACCCTTTTTTCTCAAATGATGGTTTTTCAAACAGATACTGTTGGTATATTCTGTTAGTGGTTAGAAATGCTCTGTTAGATGTTGCAAAGACCTCTGTGAGGTATTAGTATAAATAGGAGAATGGCAATAACAGGGTATTCATTCATGATATCAATTGGTTTTCCTGGATTTTCTGAAAGTTTATAACAGCATGGTCCTCTTTCTTGCAGTTCAAGCCCTAAGTAGTTCAATCCCGACACCTCCAGCTAACTTTAGACTGAGGGAAGAACACATGTCAGGAAGTTCATTGAAAGGTAAGCTCTGCTAGTTTTATTGTATCAGTCCAGTTTCATTATGCATCAGAAACTAGTTTATGCTTCCTCTTCCTTGTTTAGTTTCATGTTTGGAGGTCTCGAGTTTATGAATAGTTATATGTTGGAATGTGATGGAACGTTTTCCCCCCTCTTGCATTGCATTGCTTGAACTGAATTTGGATTTCTGACACTGTTCCTATAGTATGGATATTGTATGTTCAGAAATGTCTTGGAGCAAGTATCATCGCAGGTTGGGCTGCAATCCTTTAGGCGGCTTCATGTTTTGAGTGAGGAACACTATTATAGTTCTGATGAACTATGATAGTGGTTCCAGCTGTTGGAACTAAACACAAACCTAAAACAAGGTTTAGGGTTTGATTTCTGTTGATATTTATTTGCTTGTGCATATGATCCAGTTGGGTTGATGTAATGCATTGTGTAGATGCTGGAATTCGCTCCATTTGTGTCACCAATTTCAGGTTACTTGTTATTATTGGCTTCTTTGTCTGTTTTTGTGCAGCTTTGCAACTTCATCCTGATAAGAACAAACACCCCAAGGCTGAAGTTGCATTCAGGCTTGTTTCAGAGGTATTTTTTTTGTCATATGTTTTTAGGATTTGTGCTTATTTGCTCTACAAAATAGTCGAAAACTGAATACTAGAATAATAGATAAGTATTCATTTCGTAACTATTTGCTAGTCAAATTAGTAATGTGTATAGTTCAAATCTTTTTTTTTTTTTGGCTTCATTTTAGTGTTTCTGACACTTCTAATTGAATAAAGTTGGCGAATCTTTTACATACTAATCCAAATTCAGATATGGTTTTACATGGAAAACTTATTACTGTTTACAAAATGATGGGTGCAGGGGGTCTCCAAATATTCTGATTTCAGTGTTTATATATGATGGGTGCAGGGTTGATATATTTCAGTGTTTACATGGAAAACTTATTGCTGCTTACAAATATTAAGTTTGGGTTAAACAGACAGTTGAAGAGGCTAACTAGCTAGCTTGATAGTTGTTAATGGATGTTATGATGTATGCAGAGAACTCAGGTATCCGGCCAGCTACTTTGAACATCTTCCCTTCTCAGCCAATGCATGTCGAGCCACCGAACAATCACAAGGTATGAATTTTATATAAAATGGGGTTGTGTTGATAATTCTTCTTCTTCTTCTTCTAAAATTGTTTCAAGTGTACCCATGCTTATATTTGTTGGATTTGAGATGGGTTTTTTGAAAATAGAGATCTGGGTATTGAAAAATAGTTTAGATGAAGTCAATTGTCTATGAATTTGTTTTCATTGTATTCTATGGTCATATAATTGAAATGGGTATTGTAGAAATTAATAACAAATGCAATAGGCCAGTCAGATTGGTTTTCATCGAATTTAGGTTGTTTACCTGTGCACTCAATATCTGTTTGTGTCTATAATCTTCATTGTGGCATTGGTATATGTTTTTTCTGATCTATAGACTCTGTTTTGATAATCACTGAAGTATGGAACTCTGTTTTTTCTGATTTACCCTTTTGATGCATAGTTTTTTTGGCAATCAGCTTTAGATCTAAGCTTTCCAGTCTGATTTTGCACAAAATTGTTGTACTGCATGCTTTAGGTGCCTGTGTGACCTACACAAGGCACCCAGGTTTCCACTATGCTCTGCCGTGCACCTAAATGGGTCTTGACAACTCTCACAGAACAATTTCATTAGCGTTGTGACATTTTTTTCCCCTTTAAATGAAATTGAATTTGGTGAATGCTTTATTAGTGACATATGCACTATCAAGGGAAGCTCAACTTTTTCTCAACAGTTTTTTGTTTCCCATTATATTGATTCTTCTTGCCATCCTAAGGATATGATACGTAGATTGAGTGGTCCATATTTGAGAAGATGTGCGTTATTGTGGAAGTTGCTCAAGTCTTCAACATCAACACCATTCCATGATAGACCTCGTCAGTGGGATGTACCATTATTCCATGTGACAACAGAAATGTCGGATAGTATTGCTGCCCCCCCCCCCCCCCCCCCAGCAGATCTTAATCTAGTGGAAGAGCTGGAGCACATGTTTCGAATTCCCAGTTTAAAAGTTATTTTTAAGAAAAAAGCGGTTCTTAATGTCTGTTTAAAGTGGTTCTATGGTACTACGAAATGTAAATCTCTAGATTTAAGATTTGGAAAGATGTTAAATGAAATAGTCAGTATGTGAATGGAAAGGTTAATCCCAGGAAAAAGATGTTAGATAAAATCCTGATTGAAACAAAGTCAATATATCTTATGTTGATTAGTATTACTGTATTAGTTAGGCTTTGCACATGAAACACAGTTAAGCAGTTTCTAGAGACCACCATGTTCATGCTCTTACATTTAATAATGTTTCTTGCCCTATGTTTTCTATCCTTACATAAATATGACTTACTTATGGTGTCATAATTTTGTGTACTCAGGATCCTTATTTGCACAAGGAACTCATATCGGTAGTCCTTAAAAGTGGTCCTATATAACATATTCAGGCCAAAGCATAGGTAAAATTTTTAAATTCAGATGAGGGAAGATCTAAATTGTTTCCAGATTATGTTATTCATTGTGCTCACAATTCCAAATGTTGTGGCTATGGGTTTTGGCAGAAATATTTGACAAATTTGAAGAAGAAAAGGAAAATCTTTTCATCCGTTACGAACAACAAAGTAAGGAGTGGATTCAGTTCACTTGTTCCATTGTCCTAGAAACAAACTATGCTTACATTTTTAACTCAGAAACTGATTTTTCTTTAGGGAAGAGAGAGAAGGCTATGCTATCTGAACTGGAGAAAGCATGTGCAGATAAAATTGCTGCAGCTGAGGATTCTCTGAAGAAGAAGAAGCAGGTAAGAGTTGATATATATCAGAACTCTGCATAGAAGTATAGTTGCTTTTCTTCCTTCTTTCACCACCAATGTGTAACTAATTTCATGTTGCTTTTCTTCCTTCTCTCACAACCAAAACATATGAGATTTGATGCATCGTGAAACAATTTGATACTGTTGAGTTAGGTGAAAAGAGGAGATTATATCAGCTATATGGAATGGATGATATTGTACTAATATCTCTCAATACAAGGCAAGGCTTTAAAACGGGGAGGTGTTCCATCGTGAAACAATTTTATTCTGTGGCAGTCTGTAAAGACATTCCTATTAGGTGCTCTGTTAGTCTGTAAAGACATTCTGTTAGGTGCTCTGTTAATTAGAGAATGTTATGTTAGATCCACTATTAGTCAATGTTAATTCTTATTGCTATAAATAAGAGTTAGCAAAAGAAATAAAGGATTCATTCCTGTAAGAAAGTATTTGTACATTGAGCTTTGCTCAAATAGGAGAGTGGCAATCTCGAATACTGCCTGATACATATCTTCTTTTTCATTGTAATCTCAGAATTCATTCTATACACATTACATTCTTACTGAATCAGTCTTCACTGAACATATAATCTTTGCAGTTGTTATCAACTTGTTTGTATCTTGAAGAATTCTTTTGCTTCCAGGAATCACCACTCTTACATTGAGATCTGGTGTTGAAGTGTTTGGAGTCTCAATTCCTGCAGAACATCAGTATAAACAGGTAAGTTCCTATCAGTTAACTATTTAAGTTAATTATTAGTTGGGTTATTGTTTAAAGTTAAAGGCCTCTTGAACTGGCATTTTCATAACTTAGTAGGATTTGTTTTCGTTCGGTTGTTTTTGTTATGTTTTTATTTTTCTTCTTCATTTGTAAAGTGATCCAGTTTTTGGGATTGCAAATGATAGGTGTAAATAA
This sequence comes from Berberis vulgaris, assembly GCA_963556465.1. NCBI lineage: Eukaryota > Viridiplantae > Streptophyta > Magnoliopsida > Ranunculales > Berberidaceae > Berberis > Berberis vulgaris. The sequence continues at coordinate 12,653,378 of OY747136.1, read as the reverse complement.
AGTAATAATTGGCTAAGCAGAAAAAAGAAGAAAAAACTGATAATTGAATCAGTTGGAGACAAAATCTATAGACCGACAAATTCTCTACCCAATTTCTCTTGCTTTCTCATTCACAATAATAAAGTATATATAGTACAAAACATTGCCAAGAACCTTGCTCTCCAAGGCTTGGTTGATCTCCCAAAAATCCTCCTAATCACAAAGATATGATCTCCTAAAGATCCTTCTAATAACAAAGATATATTTACCTAAAATACAAAGACTATCTTAAGAAAAAATATTTCCCAAAAGATATGCACAATAATCTCGTATTATATACTGATGGCTTGTTCATTTTCTAGATTGAGTGTTTCTCAAGAATTCAAATGAGAACAGGTCGTTGAGGAGCTCAAAAGTAAAGCAAGCGTTAATTGTGTTTTGGTAGAAGAAGCCATTAGCATAAATAATTATCATTTCTGCAGCATTAGTTCCCATTTCTGATTGCTTGGCGTTTGAGTAATGTCCTGTGTGGCGTTTGAGTAATGTCCTGTGTGGGGTTTGAGTATTGTCCTGTTGAATAAAGTAAGAAATTATTTGCAGAAGTAGTTACCATTTCTGCAGCATTTTTGTGTGGTGGAGAATTTAGTAACTTTGTCACTCTGTATCTTTGTAGTTATGGTATTGGATTTCTTTACCTTATATGGTGTAGATTTCTGTCATGAACTTTCATAATCTAATTCTGTTTCATTGGTTTTGATTTATAGTTTCTTGCCATAGACCAATTTCATTTTAGATGATATAAACTCTGGGCTATTTGAAGTGAATTTTGCATATACATGGATAGTAGATTGTAGAATACTTTTAGTTCAATGGTAATCTAGAAATGTAAAGTGTTTCTTTAAAAAACGTGAGTTTGTTAATAAATTGTGTGAAATGATGAATATGCGGCGACTAGAGGATGACTTTAGAGGTCGATTCACTAATAAATTTTGTCATATTCGTTAGGTCCGAGACTAGTATTTAGACTCTTTTCGCGATCTTTGGGCCTTTCCGGATGTTAAGGATACCAGCGATGAATTGGCATTCACAGAAATGATTAAGATGATTAAAGTTAGACACAACAATGTTGTCCCTATGTTGGCTTTGGGGGTTCAACAACTAAAGAAGGACTTGACTCAGAAGACAAAGCCTCCTTCTCTAGATGAAATCCACCAGTTTCTCGACAGATTTTACATGTCAAGAATCGGGATTCGTATGCTGATTGGTAACTTCCTTTTCCATCTAATTTTATTGGTTTTGTTTTCCCAATGTTAAAAGTTAGCTTTTTTATTTGTTAGAAATATCAGATTCATTTGCTGAACCTTCAAGTTTTTTTCAAACTCAGGGCAGCGCGTGGCATTGCATGATCCAAATCCTGAACCGGATTGCGTCGGCTATATACATACTAAAATGTCTCCTGTGGCTGTAGCACGTCATGCTAGTGAGGATGCCCGTTTTGTTTGTTTACGGGATTATGGGAGCGCACCCAATATCGACATCTATGGTGATCCTAATTTCACTTTTTCGTAACTCAGTATATTTTCTTAACACCATCATGAACATATTGTTTTTGTCGTTGCTCTTTATTGATAAAACCATACCGTTACTGGTTGAGAAAGGGCTTTTTATCCCTTTGAAGATTCTAGAGAGAGATTATAACATGTAACATGTAACAAAGGATTTAGTAACTGTAACATGTCTGACCAAATTCCTTAGCAATTAGCAGATAAGTTTCTTCAAGTTGAGGCTAGAGATGAACTCAACCTTGGCTGTTCTTAAGCTTTAAGAACTTGTTGCTGGCTTGACCATGGTCCGGGACTTCTTTCTTCACTTTCTTAAGTAAAGGCTGGTTGATGATGCATTCTAATGGAGATGTATGAAGACCGTCATTAACTTTATTGAGGAGAAAAGCTATTGTGGTTCCGTTGTTCATTACAATTCTCTTCTTTGATCATATGTTAGGTATGTTCCAACACACTTGCATCTTATGGTGTTCGAGTTGGTTAAGAACTCCTTGCGTGCTGTCCAAGAGCGATTTATGGATTCTGAAAGAGATGCACCTCCAGTTAGAATCATAGTTGCTGATGGGTTAGAAGATGTCACAATAAAGGTACGTGCTAGATTATTTAATGATGAATTGTAGTTGAAATAAACTTTACATACACGCATCTAAGCTTTGCCATTGTTTATGGCCCATGTGATCAATTACTAGGGTTCTATTTCAGTTTTATCCAATAAAGATGTGCATAGTATTAGTATACACCCAAATGCAAGACATACGTACACATTCATATATACATGCAAAACACATATGGTAGTTTTCTTTCTACTCTGTAAATGAGTTAGTTTAGAAAAAGCTCAACTTTCTTGTACCACAAATCTCTGATGAAGGTGGTGGTATACCAAGAAGTGGTCTTCCCAAGATTTTTACATATCTGTACAGTACAGCAAAAAATCCACTGGGTGAAACAGAACTTGAATCCAATGATGGGGCAATAATGGCAGGATATGGATTTGGGCTTCCAATAAGTCGTCTCTATGCTCGCTATTTTGGAGGTGAGATCTGCAAATTATCTCCATGGAAGGATATGGTGAGTTCAACATCTTTCTTATGTTGTCATTTGAAGTAAACCCATGAATTTTTAGTCGAACTATCTTTTGATTCTCAACATTTCATTCTATAGTCCACATTTCTTTGTTTTTTAATGTTTTTACGAGTTCAGCTTGCCTTGGGCTAGAAACAGCTACCATTACTGGTAGATGTTATGTTTCATTATCAGTTGATATTTAATTTAGACATGGAAATAGCATATTCTGTGACTTATAGCTTGTTTGTGTTCATAGATGTGCTGGGCGCAAAACTTTTGTAAGCTTGTTTGCTTAGATTTCTAGATTTCTAACTGTTTGCTATTTTTTTATTCAGCACTAACATTTACTGTTCTCTGTAGTTTATATTACTAGTAATAGATGATTGCTTATTATAATTAAAAATCATTTCTTGCATATATTTAAGCAACCTTAAAATGCAGTGTGGTTCCAGCATTCAAGTCTACAGCTGAAGATCTTCTGAGTTCATCTGGCCTTTCAGCATTGGAGCTGCTCGCAAAGGCACTTGCAAAGACAGCTGTAAGTGCTTTAAAATTTAGTTTTTTCACAAGTGAAATAAGCAAAATAAGAGTATTAACTTGAGGTGTGGCTTGTGCAGGGTTAAAATTTATCTTACAGCTGATTGGAAGGGTGTTGTGTTTGATGTGCCAGCTGAAGAGCTGGATGCATTTCTTGCAGGTATACTCATGCTGTATTTACATTATGGTTGGTTAGCAGGTCTGTTAGCAAGTCTGCAAGTGGTTAGCAAGTCTGTTAGCAAGCTTGGAAATCTGGGGGGTTATCTGTTAGCAAGTTAGCAAGTCTGGAAGTCTGGATGGTTACACAAAACTGTTGTGGCATTGTTGCTATATCAATGCAGTGCTGTCTTGTGCTTTATGGAAAATTATAAAGGCATTAGGAACATTTAGGAACTGATATAAGTAGGGGAGTCTGTAACAGAAAGCATTGATTCATTTTTGTAATCACATTGTACAAGTGAAGGAGATTGGCAATCTCGAATTGTGCCTAATACACATTCTAGTCTACCAGACCATTGTAACCTTTACATTCCAATCAAATAAATCTTTCCTTCCTGTGAATTCTTTGTCTTCCCTTTCTGTGATTCTCTTGATAATGCTTGATTAATGCTGAAACTGCAATATCATCTTCCAGTATTCTCTGTGATTGCATTATCAGTTTGAAATTGGATTGTTCCAATTCTGCAGCAGCAGCAAAAAAAAAATTTAATTTTTTTTTGTATTATATTATTTTCGCAATAAACCAGATTTTTTTTTTTTTGAATTTTGTTTTAACTGCCAACGGCTTACAACCGTGGTCGCATCTTGCCACAGCTGCAAACCGTGGTATTTCTCCATCAATTGCCACGGCTTAAAACCGTGGCCATGACTTGACACAGCTAAAAACCGTTGCTATGACGTTTGCCACAGCTTATTTCTCCATGTTTAGCCATGGCTTAAAACCGTGGCCAGGGTTAGCCACGGCTTAAAACCGTTGCTACTTTGTTAGCCACGGTTTAAAATCGTTGCTATTATCCATACCTTATCACGGCTTAAAACCGTGGCTACTGTGGCCACGGCTAAAAACCGTTGTTATTATTCTTGCAACGGTTTAAAATCGTGGCTAAATTCTGAAAATGACCACACCTCCTCAAGCATAAAACCGTTGCTAAAATGTTTAGCAACGGTTTATAGCCGTTAAAAGGAATTTCGCGACGCCTCTGTAGCCCACGGCTCTTAGCCGTGACAATGGGTTGCCCCCACGATTTAAAACCGTTGCTAATGGGGATTTTTGGTGTAGTGATTATAGCAATGAAATATTACTTAAAATGAATCACTGAATCATCAGTCTTGTGGTGGACCAGAATGTGGAGATGGATGAGGGCCTTATTTGTCCCAAGGACGTTCGAGGTTCAATTTTATGGAGAACCTGATGGAAATGGATGAGGGCCTTCTTGGTCCCAAGGACGCTATATAGGCGTCTTGTATATCCAGTTTTACTCCGATTCATATAGCGAATTCGGCAACCAACAACATGGATAATAGCCAAATTCTATTCTTCTTGCAAGCTACATACAATTGAACTCATGTGCCCATTTTGCTTCTCAATTTACTAGCACTGAATACCTTGTTTCTCAATTTAACAGCACTATATACCTTGTGTTTGAAACGAATTACCAACAATTTTCATTTGCATACACTGATGAGAATCTCTTGAAATTTCCCTTTAACATAAACTTTGTTTGAACTTTTTTACTTTCAAGCAAATTATCCTAGAAGGCAAGAATCTGCTGTTTGAACTTTCTGCACTTGAAAAGAAATCCAATATTTTTGGAGAACCTGTGGAGAAACTGTTGGGACGCCTATATGCAGTATTTACTATTTTGGTTCAATTTACTACATGATCAAAGCATATCACAAGTATTACTATTTTTACGGAATCATGCTCCACCCAGAATTTGTAGATGGAACAACCACACTGGATGAGATTGAGACATTTCACATGTTTGCTGATTCGTTTCACTTTTTGGGTGATGAAAATGTCAGAGGCTTTCTAATTTGTTGTAATCGGGTTCTGACTTAACTTTCATGATAGAGCATTTGAAATGTTGGACTTTGGTTCAATATTACTAAGGGTGAGTTCAATACTTGGATTACTGTTCTTGAATTCTCCAAATTATATAAGAGAAATTACCCTCTCAGTTGAACTGAACCTAAAAAAAAAAGAGGTAGTTTCTCTTATTTGGATATCCAAATAAGTAAACTTATGCTTCTTTAGATATACCTCAGCAGTTGTTTGATAGCTTCATTATGCCTTCTACTTTTCTTATCATCTCAGGTTGGTGTTTGAAGATTCCTACATTCTATCCTGTTGATTACTCAGGTTTGTGTTTTTTGATAGCTTCATTATACCTTCTACTTTTCATTATGCCTTCTACAAGAATCATATTCATAATAAAATGAGTGGAAAATGAAAATATGTGGCCTGTCTAATTACATGACTCAATTTTCTTGCTTATTTTAATTTGTTTTTTACGTGAATAGTTTGATATTGAGTCCCACCTTAGATTGCCTTTAGTAAGAATGTTTTGCTTTCAATAGTTTTAGTTAGAAAAGCGACAGATTCCTACTAACATCATCAAATAGCTTCAATTTTTATTGTTTTGTCAATATTCTTATTTAATTATATTTTGCTATATTTCATTATATTTTGTTTTCCACTAATTAGACTATCATTGACTGGCCAAGAGTCACGTCCAAGCACAAAGGAGGATCTATCAGATTTCCATGAAGATGCAAGGTTAGGTGTCCCTTAGTTACCTGCATGGGGAGTACATACCAAACCTCTACTCAGTCAAAACACTGATGGAGTTGAATAAGTTATTAGAAACAATGAAAAATATTTTTTTTACTATAAAAAGTATAAGTAATTCCTTTCCGTCACCTAGGCTAACTTAATGAACCTTTCCGACTTGAGAACGGATAATGCGGCAATAAATAAAAGAATATGATTTAGGTGATGTTTATTTCAGGTCTGAGTATTTTGAAAATTTAGTTGTATTTCACAAAATTCACTTCTAATTATATAGACAGCCACCCCTTAATGTTGTGATTCTTCATTCTTTGTAAATTTAATTTATATTCACTGAATCCATTTTATCCTAATTAGTTATCTGTGAAGTGGGGATGAAATTTGTGTCAAGACATCTAGATTATCTTAGTTGCTTTCTGACATACATTGCTTCTATTTTCTCCAACATCACAGATAAGTATTGTGAGTCGGGAGTCTGTTCTTTTTAATTGTTCTATCGAAGAGAACATTGCATATTGGTTCGAGGGCAAAGCCAGTACCAGTGATATATATGCATTCTAGCCTGTTGATTACTCAGGTTGGTGTTTGTTGATTGCTTCATCACACCTTCTACTTTTCCCTTTCTTCTAATTAATCCAATGTTTTAAAAGTGTAGAAGGTTAGGTATAAAACTTCATATTTTTATAGAATCTTTGTGATGGGCAGGATTCTTTATTTGATTTAAATCATGGGCATGCTTCATTTGTTAGAATTATGGATTGTTGAAGTGGTAGTCAGATTATTTGGTTTCTGGATTGTTACAGAATTTCAAGTTGTTTTCTTCCATGATCAGTTTTGGTTGTTCCCCATTGATTCAATCTTTCTAAATTTCCCCCTCTTTTGATCTAATTTTGAATGAGTTTTCTGATAGTAAAGCTCCAGTCTCTCTTATTGATTATTGTACTATAGTGATTTACATTTGCATATAAAACGCTAGACATGTACATTTATATCTCCTCTACATTTGCTGTTGAAATTCAATTTTTTTTTGTTATTCTTCCCCATTTATCCAGTTTTCTTCCCGAACCTTATGAAATTCAAGTTTTCTCTTTCATTATACATTGTATAGTTAATGTATTGTTTTATACGATCTTCCACTGATTGCATCTATTTACTTTGTCTTCATGTTACTTTGTAATTGTTGTGTTGTGTTTTTATTATTTTGGTTCAGATGGCTTCTTTGATAACAAGAAAACGTAGGCCCGTAATTGTTGCTGCTAGTAGTTCGGTCGCCGCTCCTCCGCCCAACGTAGCTCATTCCGCCATTAATGCTCCCGCTACAAGGGTTGCTTCTATCAGTACTCCACCAGCACATGGATCAAATGTTCCGGTGGTTGATCAATCTTCATCGTCTGGATTAGTTCCTCAAGTTCTCACTCGACGAAGCGCTAGACAAACAAACCATCGATCAGCGGCTCCTGAGATTGCACTCGAGACTGTAACCATGATCGGGGATGTAAACCCCTCCCCCCAAGGAGATGGAGAGCTCCCTAGAGGTAATAAACTTAAGTTTTCCTCATCATATTCGGCAAATTGATTTTTTTTTTATACAACAGCAAAGAAAAAGAGGGGGCCCCGTAGACAACTAAAATCCCAAAGGATCACACGAACCACTAACACACGCATTCCCGCAGTGTGGGATATCCTAGTCATTGTCGCTCGCAATCGGTGAAGATTAATAGCTTGTTGGTGCATGACATCGGTGCAATCATTCGCAACCATTGCCCGATGACATCCTCATCTTGGAGTGAGGTCAAGCCCGAGACGCAGGCCGAGGTGTTGGACGCTCTCTCAGTAAGTTTTATCCATTCATCTCAACCTTTAATAATTAAAATCTTTATAATGCAGAAAGTTTTGAAGGTTTTGCATGTTTATGCTTGTATTTTTACATGATTTGGTATAACTTATCTCTTTTGGCCTTAATATTCTCTAATAAATATTATTTAAAATTTCAGGTTAACTTTGAGTTTGACATGAATGATCCAAATATTCATGAATATATCACCGGTACGTGCGTGGATCGATACAGGAATTGGAAGCATGATTTCCACCAATACTTCCAAATGTTTTCTGATGTGGATAGTGCTAAGGCATAACCCCCAATCGAATTGGAGCATAGGCCTGATGAGTGGGGGTGGTTGTGCGATCATTTTTGAACTCCCACATTTCTGGTAAGCATTAACGTTTTATTTAATTAAAATAAACATATTTATTTTTATATGTAATAATGCATATGTTTAATATATATTTTGAATAATTATACAGAAAAGATCTGAGGCGAACAAGGCGAACCGACGTCAAAAGAAAATTTTACATCACTCTGGTTCATTGGCCTTCTCTTACAGGGTGGAGGAACGACGTCTAGTAAGTGAACTCATATGTTTAATTTCATTATTTTATTTTTAGTCAATACATTCAATTAAATGTTTATATTAGTTGGTTTATTATTTTAACAATGTTTTGTAGGAGGGTTCAAAATTCCCAGAAATCGACATGTTCAAGGATGTTTATGCACTACCTGGCAATGAGGTGGCTGCGAAGTTGCATGTAAGTTTTATTCTTTGCATTTTTTGCATGTTGTCACTTCTGTTGTTTTAAAAGTTATTAATTTTTAATAATTTTTTTAATCAAGGAAACGATGGTGGAGAGGCGGGATGCCTACATGGAGCGAGTGGCCTCACAGCATCCTCCGGGAACTCCGTTGGAACAGCTCACAATGGACGATCCTGATGCAGGATTACATATTTTGACGGAGACATTGGAATCGCTAGGTCCAAGACCCGGAATATTTTTCGGGGGATGGGAAAAGCTAAAGTTCGTGAGGTCAACACCTCATCTTCAGCTTCGCAGCGGTCAGTCGGAATCGTTTCATCATTACAGTCGAAAGTGGAGGAATTACAGAATGAGTTAAATGCTGCCAAAGCGCGTGAGGCGGAGAGGGAGGCCCGGGAGGGGGAACGACAAGCACAAGAGGCAACTAGGTGGAGTATGTTATTAGGGGCTCTCCAGCAGTCGAGCCTCCCTCTACTGTCGACAAACCATCATCAACCACCACATCCCTAAAAAATGTACTGATGTGTTTTTTTAATTTGTAACTATACAGTACGGTTTAAAAATTTTAATTTGTAATGGATACATTATAATTTTACATTATTAATTTGTAAAGTTAATAGTATTTAACTAAATATTTCAAATTTAATTAAAATAAATATTTGAATTAAAAGATTTCAAAATTATTAAACAGAACTTTAAGCGACAAAAATTTTCGTAGCATAAGAATAGATCAAGCATGTTTGGATCGACGGAACCTGTGTGACAACATTAGAGTGATGAATATTGTTGTCGCGTAAAGAATATCTTGCGCGATGAAAGGTTCGTCACCATTGAGTTAAGCCGACAAAATCTAACGCGACGAAAGGGATCGTCACGATTGAGTTATGCAGACAAAGTTTAATGCGACGAAATGGTTAATCGCATAAGTATATTTTGCACGAAGAACAATTCTATTTCTTGCGACGAAATTAGCGTCGCGCAAAACAGTATTACGTGACGCACCCTTTCGCAACGATCTTTGGTGTCGTCGCGCAAAAGGATTCTGTAGCGACGAAGATTTTGTTTCGTCGCACAAACGCTTGCGAGACAGAGCTGTGGCGACAACCTTTGCGCGACAAATATTTTGTCGCCCAATATTTATGGCGACGAAATGTTGTCTATAGCGACAATTTTGACTACGTCCCTAAAGGCCTTTTTTTTTTGGAGGGCTATTCTTTTCAATCATCCCCCTAAAATAGTTTTTTGGCTATTTTAGGGGGATGATTGGAGATGCTCTTACAAATTAAACCCACACTTCACTTATTACAAATTAAACCACATTTTTCACAAAAATCTACACAATTCAACACACATCTCGAGAAAAATCAAATGGTTCAAATTTAATGTAACACATCTTTAGGTAAATTTAACTGTTCAAATTTAATAGTACACTCATCTCGATGAAATTTTAACGGTCCAAATTTAATAATTCACACATCTTGAAATAAGTGCATAATTAAATTTGTATCGTTAGATTTATCTAGAGATCTTTTAACAAAATCTAAACGGTTCAACATGTATCTCGAGAACAATCCAAAAGTTTGATCTTTAACCAAAATCTAACGGTTAGATTTACCTAGAGATGTGTGAAATTATATTTGGATAGTTAGATTTTTCTCGAGATGAGTGTACTATTAAATTTGGACCGTTAGAACACACATCTCTCGGTAAATCTAACGGTCTAAATTTAATAGTACACTCATCTCGAAAAAAATCTCATGGTCCAAATTTAATAGAACACACATATCAAGGTGAATCTAATTATCCAAATTTAATAGTATAAACATCTCGGTCCAAATTTAATAGTAGATACATATGCACTCATCTCGAGAAAATATATGATTCAGCACGTACCTCAAGAAAATCTAACATTTTTGCACGCGTCTCGAGAAAAATAGACGGTTCGACACTCATCTAGAGGAAAAATAAATAATTTAAATTTAATAGAACACACATCTCCAGGTAAATCTAATAGTACACTCATCTCGAGAAAAATCTAATGGTCTAAATTTAATAGTTCACACATCTCTAGGTAAATCTAACCGTTAGATTTTGGTAAAAGATCAAACTGTTGGATTGTCCTCGAGCTACGCGTTGAACCGTTTTGATTTTGTTAAAAGATTTCTAGTTAAATCTAACGGTACAAATTTAGTTATGCACTTATTTCGAGACGTGTGAATTATTAAGTTTGGATCGTTAAAATTTCCTCGAGATGAATGAACTATTAAATTTGAACCGTTTGATTTACCTAAAGATGTGTTCTATTAAATTTGAATTATTTGATTTTTCTCGAGATGTGTGTTGAATTATGTAGATTTTGGTAAAAAATAAGTGAAAAATGTGGTTTAATTTGTAATAAACGAGTGGAAAGAGAGAATGTGCAAGATTGTTTTTAATTTGTAATAAGAGAGAGAATGTGTAAGATTGTTTTTAATTTGTGAGAGAGAGAGAATGAGAGCCATTAGATTAGATCCAACGGTTGAAATAAATATGCAGGAGGGGATCCTGAGCATAGTGCACATGAGCCCCCCTCAATCCTCACACACAAGTCTATCCGCTAAGCTGACACCGAGTCGGCTAGCTAATTATAATTAATGTGTTCTAAAGAAATAAAACTCTTTTGGCTGCAAGCCATTCATGTATTTCAGGTTTTTCCAAACTAACCCACAAAATATTTTGTCCTATTTTTTTTTTTTTAATGTGCGAACGGGTTAAAAGTGCTATGGCATAAACATAGAATTAATAGCTAATTGAATTTTTTTTTTAATTTATTAAAAGATAAAGGTGCAACATTTTTTAGAAAAGCGACAACCGCATAGGACATTCGGATACCAAAATACAGTTTGATTAGAAAAGCGACAATTAGAATTTTTGAACTTTTAGATAGGCGTTTTCAGACTTGAATTATCTGGTCCAAAAAGGCAACCATACATTCTGATAAGTCTGAGCTTCACACTTGAATGATCAGAACGGATGCAATATATGGCTAGAAAGATGGGTTAAATTAAGAAAACCCAAAAACTAGAGAGCAAGGAAATATACAGGGTGTTCGTGTCTGTGAAGGTATAACAGAGAAGATGACTCAACCGGAGATTCGTGTCGTCTCCACTACTATGGTCCATACAACAGGTCGTTTCAATGATCCAACCCATCAGAGCCGGATAGAACTCACTCCATGGGATCTGTTTATGCTCCCAGTGAACTACAACCAAAAGGGTCTGCTCTACCATAAACCAAGTCAACAGTCCAATTACCTTGATCTACTTAAAACCTCTCTTTCGCGCACCCTGGACTACTTTTACCCTGTTGCAGGCCGATTATCTATAGAGACACACAAGGACAACACTAACTCGGTTTTTATTGACTGCAACAACGCAGGAGCTGAGTTCGTCCATGCTATGGTAGATTTAACTATAGCTGATATAGTCAATCCGACCTACACGCCTTACATAATTAATTCCTTTTTTCCACTCAACCGAGCCACTAATTACCAAGGTCTCACTGATCCATTGCTCGTCGTCCAAGTCAATGAGTTGACGGATGGCATTTTCATAGCATTCACCGCAAACCATGTGGTGGTTGATGGAGCGGCATTTTGGCATTTCATCAATTCATGGTCAGAGATATGTAGAGGCTTTGATCACATTTCATCACTACCTCATCTCAAACGCTGTTTCATCAACTGTTGTGATCCACCCATTCGCCTCCCATTGTTTGACCCAGAAGTAGTCCACAAGAAGTACACCCAAAATTTACAACTGGATCAAAGAGTTTTCACATTTTCCCCACAACACATAGCACTACTCAAGGCCAAGGCTAATGCTGAGTGCGAAACAAATCAGGTTTCGTCATTACAAGCCTTGTTTGCGCACTTGTGGATTGCTGTAACACGTGGGTATAATCTGGATCCGAATCAGGAGACTAATTACCGAATGATGACAGGTAATCGTACCAGATTGATCCCAAATTTGCCTGATAACTATTTTGGTAATTCGGTTAGTGTGACAACTGCAACAGCGAAGGTGAGTGAATTGCTGGAACGGGGGACGGGATGGGCTGCATTGCTGATGAACCAAGTGATTGCTTCACATAATGACACCGTGATACGCGAAGCTTGGGATAGTTGGCTAAAACAGCCCACTTGGCCTTCTCCTGGTTCATTCACTTCCCATGATTTGCATGCTGGGAGCTCTCCAAGATTCAATGTGTATGGTAATGATTTTGGCTGGGGGCTTCCCATTGCTGTGCGAAGTGGGTGCGCTAATAAATCGGAGGGGAAGATAACGGTGTTTCCGGGCAGGGTGGATGGAAGTATAGACATTGAAGCTTGTTTTCCGATGCACACATTGAAGGCCATGGAGAATGACAAGGAGTTCATGGAGCTCATAACCATTTTACCTCCTATGTAGTTTACTGATTGATTTTTACAAATAAAAATGAAGTTGAATTTGTTCACTCTACTCAGTTTTTAGTTTCTTACAAATAATGTAAACAAGCATGGATTAGCAGAGTTTTCAAGTTGAAAACAATGGATGCTAGCACTCCATCACTAATTATTTTGTTATCCACTTTGTCATTTATTTGTAATGATGATATTAAACAAATGAAGTCTACCTATGTTATAGAATAGGAAAATGTTACAAAATAGAATATATTAGGAAAGTCAGAATATAATAAAAGTCTTAGGTTTTCTATCTCCACAAGGTTAGGTAAAAGTTAGATTTATAAGCTTGTATTCAGTCAATGAATAAACATAACACAACAATAATATAATTTTCAATTATTTTCTTTACATGATATCAGAGCAAGGTTCTTTGGTAACCTAAAATTACGATGACTCAAGCTCTTCCCTGCCTCCGACGACTACACACTTGACCATAGACGCAAGAGGCGGGGAACAAGTCATCGCCTTGCTTACTCTCTCAAACAGATTCGACATTGCAACTTCCGCACACAAACACTGCAACAGTGATCACCATCATCATCATTGAACATCATCATTAGAACATCATCAACATCATATTCAATATCAATCTCAGAACAATCGACCTTGTCGATCTAGTCGATCATCAACAATCAAGCAATCGAGCAATCGATCTCTGACCACGAACGTCGGACTTGCCAATCAATCAATAATCGAACACGAACGTCGGACCTGCCAACAATCGATTATCAACAATCAATCTCTGACCGGTCGGACCAATCAATCTCGTCGGAATCAAACCCTGCCAATTGTGTTGATCACGAACGTCGCCCCCTTCGCACCACTACCTGCTCAAACTCCGCCACGAGCTCGGACAGAGACAGCGATGATGACCAATCGATTTCGTCATCAATCAACCAATTGATCTTGTCATCAATCGACCAATCACTTATGTATGTAGAACCCTGTACAAATCCATACTTGTGGTGATATTCATCAAGCAAATCAATCACCAAACCAGCATCAGAGATGGCAAGTTTATAGTCATCATCATCAATCGACCAATCGAACTCACCTAGCGTTCTTCGATCCGCAACTCTCCTCGACCGCGAACTCATAATTGAAGAAGACATCACCACCACTTGGTTCGACACCATTGGAATATCTTCTCACTTGCATCAACTTAATTTTCATCATCTCTTCTCACCGATCGCCAAATTTGTGTTCCTCTTCCATCACACTCACTGGTTGATTGATAAATAGACTTGAGAAATCCAAGACAAAATTCAGAAGAATACTATCTCTTCCCACGCGCTATTAGCACCCCAAATTTACTCAGTACCACCATAAAAACTCAACTCAACAAAGAACAGCAGAAACAACAGCAATGTCTCTCTCTGGCGCACACGACAGCAGCACCCAGACAGATGTAGACTACGCGATCTTTCAATCGTCACCTCTCTCTCTTTGTCACAAGTTTGATTTTATGTCAGATCGCACAGGAGAGAAGAAACAAACGAAGAAGAAATGGAGGGAAAAGAAAGAAATTTGAATCTCTTTCACTCCGTTATTCATACCCACCATCTTTGGTCACTACCAAAATCTATGTTGACTCGAATTGAGCAATACCAAGACTCTAATTGAGTCATAATTTCTTCATACAAGAATCATCCATAATCTGTGTTGACTCGAATTGAGTCACGATTTCTTCATACAGGGATCATCCAGAATTTTCTAGAATTCGACAATCATGATGACTCAAGTCGAACCATTAGCAGCTTCACTCTACAATCATGATTTCTTCACCAAATTGGACTTCAAAATTTTCTCCAAACTGCACATTTCGTCTGCGTCTACATGTCCAGCTAGCAGGGGAGTGTTAAACAAATGAAGTCTAACTATGTTACAGAATAGGAAAGTGTTACAAAATAAGATATGTTAGGAAAGTCAGAATAGAATAGAAGTCTTAGGTTTCCTATCTCCACAAGGTTAGGTCAGAATTAGCTTTATAAGCTTGTATTCAGTCAATGAATAAACATAACAAAACAATAATATAATTCTCAATTATTTTCTTTACAGATGAAGAAAAAGACCCCAATAATGACAATTGGAATCAAAACCTGACTACTCTTTTCATATTATAACTTTCAAATTAACTGATCACTACACTAAATGGACAGTTTTGTAAGAACTCCCCAAAACAATATCACTTTTGTGATGTAACAGTCCATCAAACAATTTCAAGTCAAACTAAATTCAAGAAAAATTTTGAAAAGCGGTTTCATAAATAAAGTTATACAATAAATTGGACCACCCTGAATAGTATCACTTATATACTATTCATGGTGATCCAATTTATTGTATCACTTCATTTGTGAAACTATGTGAAACTGTTTGGTGAATCGTTATAGCATAACAATTGATGATACATAAAACGGTCACACCCATGAGTCGTATACGTGTTGTGATGATCTCGAAGAATTACGTGCCCCAAAATCAGCCCAACGCTGATACGGCCCAAGCGATTCTAAGACTGCCTGATTCAGCCTGCCAGATGGACCCGAGCTCTTACAACACGCTAGGCCCACACGTCTCACAACTATCCTCAATACCTGTAAGTCCTACTAAGGCAAGTATCTTGAGGTTCAGTTTTAGACGAAAAACTACAACAGTTTTCTGCTTCCAACTAGGAAACAAATACCAGAGTACATTCCACACAGGGAAACTTCCTCCTACGGATCGCTCTCGTATTGGAAACTATCTCCTGCGTATCTAAGAGCACAAGGCTAATAGAAAACTTCCCTCCTACAGCACTACTCCTAATTATAGAAGGATCTCCAAGGAGGTCTCCTTCCTAAACTACGCCATCGATAGCCTGGTAAAATCAGGACTTCTACACTATAAATAAGACATGAGGTTGGTAAGCTAAGGTACGCTACAAATTTTTTATTTACAACATTATATTTTCCTCAGATCCATGTCTTACTTTAGCATCAGAGTGTCATCGGCCACCACAACGATGGTCTATGTTCGTGCGTTACTTGTGCAGGTCAGAAGGAATCAGATCAAAACAAGGAACGAAAAACAACTGCATCAGTTTGGCGCCATCGTTGGGGACAACAAAGTTCCTAGCCTATTCATTAACATCGTCTCTCTGCGAAATACGGAGAGATGGTGACTACTAGATCACACAACAACGGAGAACAAGGGGATACATCAAACGCTCAAGTTGTCCCTATACCGTCGCTTTCAGCGACCTCGGTCATGCACGGGCAGCCAATTCTCGCCCCCGCGCCGACGATAGCAATGAGGCTCTCATGCGACAAAATCCACCACTTCCTAATGGAGGCCAGGAGCAGCATGGGCCTCCGCCTCCGAATGATGGCAGAGAACAAGCATAGGAAAGTCAAGCCCCCGCTAGTTCTCATTGGACTAGGGGAGGTTGCGCGGCTAATGCTGAGTCTGCCGCCAGGACAGAAAGGCTCGGTCCTCAGAACCCCCTCCACAGAAAGGCACACTCTGGACGTGTTGTACCATCTCTTTGTCCAGCCATTTATGGATTGAATCATGAATGGGGCCCTTTTAAAACATTACACTCCCCAAAACTCGACTTCTACGATGGAACCACCGATCCATTAGACCACCTGCGCCATTACCAGCACGTAATGGCCCTTAAATAAGGATCTGAGTAGGTAATGTGCATAACCTTTCTCACTAGCCTGAAGATGTCAGCATTGACGTGGTTCCACAACCTTTCACCGAGGTCGATCGACTCCTTCAAGACGCTGGCAAAGGAGTTCCTGACACGCTTCGTCGAGAGCCAGTGTTTTCGAAAAGGCCCACACTACATACTCTCCCTAAAGCAGAAATCCAGCGAGACACTCCGAGAGTATGTCACGCGCTTCAACAACATGCTAACCCTCATCGACGGGTGCAACGACAACATAGTCGTGACAGTCTTCACTGCAGGCCTTAAGGAGGGAAAGCTCTATGAGGACCTCACCCTGAAGCCCCCTCTGGACATGAAGGAGTTCCACAAGAGCGCTTAGAAATACATTACCTTGGAGGAATTGAGGACCATTAAGAGGGAAACCATAAGCGAGAAGAAGCTTTCCACTCCTAAGAACAAAAAAAAGGGAAAGAGACACAAGGATGAAGAGAGAAATAAGATAAAGCGCAATGAAAATAGGCCAGACCCTAGTCAGTCCAGGCCAGAGAAATCATCCAACAAAAGGATCTAAAGTTGTGACAACCCTCAATTCTAGCCTGTCGGGCATACTAAACTCCATGAAAAATTGTGAAGATCTTAAGTGCCCTCGAAGCAGTGCAGAGACCCCTCCAAGCGTGACAACAGCAAGTACTATGCATACCACAAGGAGGGCGGCCATGATACCAACAACTGCAAGAGTTTGAGGTATGAAGTTGAGTACTGGATCCGCATGGGCAAACTAAAAGAATTTCTTAACTTTGAGAAGCAGCCAGAATGAACCAGGGACCGGGGGATTCAGTCAAAGAAATAGAGAATGAGACTCCCGGGATAATCTTTGCATGCATACAAGCGGACTCTACTGAAGATGCGGACATAACCTACGGATGAGGACAGACGCATCTGCTACTCAAGGGTACAGAGCCCCATTCCCACCTTGACCTTTACGGACAAATACCTTGAAGGAGTCCAAGCGCCACATAACTACACCCTATTCATCTCGGTCTCCATCGCAAGATGGGAGGTGAAGAGAGCTCTAGTGGACACAAAAAACTCACTCAACATCTTATTCTACACTACGTTCCGCAGTATGGACCTCAAAGAGGAAAACTTTTCCTCAAACTACCCACTGATTGGATTCAGTAGAGAGAAGTGTTTCCCTATCGGGAAGATAAGGTTGGCGATAGTGGCAGGAGAGCCGAAGCTAAGAAAGGTCCTAGTTCTGGGCTTCATGGTAGTAGACGCATCATCGACCTACAACTTTATCTTGTGAAGACCATGGCTCCACCAGATGGAAGCAGTAGTCTCCACCCTTTACCAGTGCGTTAAATACACTACTAACCATTGTGAAGGGATGATACGTGGAAATCAACCTACTGCACGAGGCTGCCATTATGCAGCACTGAAACAAATGGAGTGCGCCCAGACCCAACTACATTCCAAGGAGCAGCCTGAACCAGTGTCAGGCCAAACAACAGCAAAGGCATCACCTTGAAGCGATGCGGGAGCTATCTATTCTTCCTCCAAGCGGAATGGAGAGGCCAAGGAAAGTGAGAACACATCCCCCGACCTCCAGTCGGTGTGGAGATTAGCCTCGCTACAAAGTTTACTCTTCAATAACCTCTGTAACACAAACAAATTTCAGCGATCCATAAGGGCAATCTGAATTCACTTCAAGGCCAAGATCAATTTCTTTCCGTCAATAGTTAATCTACTTTTAGTTGTTTATTTCCCTTTTCATAGTCAATGTAGAGATTTAGTTCTTAAAGACTTATGTAGTTTGAAATCATTTAAGAAATAAAGGAATAATTACGAAAATGAACTCTATTGATTATTGGAAAGATGTAACAACTAGCGCCTTGAGAAGGATACAAAAGACTATACATACTACAAAAATCTGCACGGGGCAAATACAGAAGACTGCATACTGTAGGCATCTGGTCAGCATGAAGTAAAAGTTGCTTAAACAGTCCGAATGGTATCCGAAAAGGCCAATGCAAGCAATTTGCAAGTGATAGCAAAGATATTCAACGGGCTTCGCTCAACCCCTTCCAAAGATCGAGGACAAGGTGTCAGAGGGGATTGGAAAGACCAAGCGGCCAATTGCTCCGTCGAATCGCCGCAGGAAAGCGACTGTACAACAAAGTTGTAAACCTTACAACAGACTGTTGATTTCCTCAAGAGACACTCCACCCCCTTCCATACTTCTTCGAATGGTGTTTGGCCCCCGGAGAGGGATGGAAGAAGGCAGATGAGGATGACCGCAAGCAACGGAGTCGTCAAGGTCCAATAGTGTTGTCAGGCAAGTCCACTTTTCCCATGTGCGATACCAGGAGTGACTGAGAAATACCACACCTGGAAGCATCACACATCCGCTAACACTTCGATCAGCCATCAGTTGGCAGCGGGATCCGCACACACACAAGCACAAGCAGCACAAAGTAAGACCAAGGCATCTCTCTTGGAACAAAATCCTTACTACTTTTTCGCGATGTGAGAAGAAATTACAAGATCTCAGTATATCAACTACATGCCCACCCACAATAGGTGACCACGCATAACAACGATTATGATTGTGCATGATCAGTGCAAATGTCAGAACATTCGGAGACTCCGACAATGGAGATTCACCTTCAGCCTTTGGAAAACCCAAAGCATTTCCTTCAAGCGAGATCTCAAGCATTTCCTTCAAGCACTTACAGGAGATAAGCTCTGCCAAAGATAGTGTCTACAACGATTGGAAAACGTCATTATATAGACATGATGGTTCACCAAACGGACGCTCCAGCATTAACTGTCAAGCATTGAATACCCTATGGAAAACGAAGAGACGGTAATTCTCGAGGAAACTGCACAAACTACGTTCATCCAATTAATGGCGCTGCAGGCAACACCATCAATTGAGGGGGATTAACTGATACTCAACCGTCACAAAGTCTGAGCCGTACACATGGTACTGAGCGATTTATGCCATACACATAACGCAACCATGCAAGAAAACCCTAGTTCTTCCTCTGTGAGCCCATGGGCTTGACCTACTATTCAAATAATATTTTATCACATGTCTGGCACGAGCACTAGAAATCTTAGTTAACTCTTACATACGGATCTTACCTACGGATTACTATCTGATTTTAGGTAATTGCATCTGCACGACGCATAACGCTTGCAGACGTAGGTTCACACGCCCCCTAGCAGGCGGAACCTCTCCCCAACCAAGCAACCTTAGTCAGCGCAAACTGATAACATGGCTTCTTATTCGTCCTGACGCCTAGTCCATCTAGCGCGGATCCCGATGGTTTAGAAAGTGAGAGTCTAATCAGTGCTATTATGCCTGGTGATGATGGCTCGCCAGAGATCATTGCCCCCTTCGTAATCAATGATCGTCAAATCCGATCAGGTAAGCCTAGATGTTGACGATTGGCAACGAAAGCTTCTGATCAAAACCCAACCTGTAGCCCCCACTGCACGGCGTAGATGATTTGGAAGGTGGGACCCTAGTCAGTCCTGAACTGATTTCGACGACTGGCCACGGGACCACTACTTTTTAGCGTGGCCGCCAAATCATCAACCCTGAACTGGTAGGCCCCACTACGCGGGTGTAAATAGTTTAGAAGGTGGGAGATCAGTCAGTCCCGAACTGATTTTGACAGCTCGCCACGGGACCACTGCTTTTCAGCGTGCCCGCTGAATCGCCAACCCTGAACTTGTAGCCCCCACTGCACGGGTGTAGATAGTTTAGAAGGTAGGAGCCCAGTCAGTCCTGAACTGATTTCGACGGCTCGCCACGGGGCCACTGCTTTTCAGCGTGGCCACCGAATCACCAACCCTAAACTTGTAGCCCTCACTGCGCGGGTGTAGATAGTTTAAAGGGTAGGAGCCTAGACAGTCCCAAACTGATTCCGACAGCTTGCCACGGGACCGCTACTTTTCAGCGTGGCCATTGAATCACCAACCCTAGACTTGTAGCCCCCACTGCGTGGAAAAGCAGCGGTCCAATGATTTTCAGCCTAGGGTTCGAAATCAGCGTGGTGAGCCTAATTAGCCGTGAACTGATTTCGATGGCTCACCACGGGACCAATGATTTTCAGCGTGAAAGCTTGATGCGCACAAGTGTAGATGATTTGGAAGTTGGAAGCGTAGTCAGTCTTTAACTAATTCTGATGGTTTGCCACGGGACCACTGCTTTTCAGCCTGGTTGTCAAACCCTTTTTCCTCGAACTTGTAGCCCCCACCGCGCGGATGTAGATGGTCCAAAAGGTGAGAGACTAGTCAGTCCTTGACTGATGTCAATGACTCGCCATGGAGCTACTGCTCTTCAGCATAGTCGTTAAATCTTTACTCTCTGAATCTGTAGTCCACATTGTTTGAACAT
The DNA here is from genome assembly GCA_963556465.1 of Berberis vulgaris. NCBI lineage: Eukaryota > Viridiplantae > Streptophyta > Magnoliopsida > Ranunculales > Berberidaceae > Berberis > Berberis vulgaris. The sequence continues at coordinate 12,632,309 of OY747136.1, read as the reverse complement.
AAATGATTCGGAAGGTGGGAGCCCCAAGCAGCTCGCCACGCAATCACCGCTCTCCTTCGAAATAGCAGTCGCAAAGATAAATCTAGCTAAGTCAGTGTCTTCACGCTCAAAAGGACTGACATTCTAATATTAGCAAAAGCCATTCGCACTGATAAATGCTACATAGAATGCCAACTCGAGCTTACAACGCCTGACTTGGCACGAACGCTATGACACATACGCTCGATCATCGCAACTCGCCCATAGCAGCAGCTGCAGCCGACCAATCAGACAAACAAGGCAAGCCTCAAGTAGCTTATCTTGGGGACAAAACACAGCTCAGGCAACTCAACCCTCAGCTTTGTCCACAACATGCTTACTATTGGACGTGACTACATAGGAATGACTCCTAGTCGTGTGCAACGCAAAATGTTCAAGCACTCTACCGCAGACAGACCACTCGATGTCCTATTGATTCAACCAGCCTATGCCAAAGTCAGACGACAAAGCAAAACAAAAAACTACAATAGAGACAACGAGCACAAAACGGAAAGAGGTACAAGTATACAAAGTCTACTCCTTATTAGTAGAATGTACATAAACAGAAGAGCTAAGCTTAGTGGAAGAAGGAGCAAGAGTTGTGTCCACACGCGCCGCGGCCTGGGCATCAGGGCCTAAACTGTCTTCCTCGTTCGACGACGCAGAGATAACAAACAAGTCTACATACGACAACTTCTTATAACGATCGAGATCCCACTCCGGATGCTCCTCCTTCATGACCGCTAGCAGCTCCAGCCTGCCATGTACAACCCAGGGGAATTCGTATTTGCCTTGTTCCTACAGAAGCTCTTCCTCTCGCACCTTCGCGTCAGCAAGTTCACGCTCCAACAACTCCAACTTGCCATCAGCGCGTCAACCTGAGACTGATCTGTGGCCAAATTACTCTTCACAGCAATGAGCTCATTGCACTTCAATTCGAGCTGGTCATCGGCCTTCCTCACCTCTCGAGCATTGAACTCCACATCGGATTCCAATTGTTGTTTCTGAGCAGCCCAGTCGGCCTCCTTCGCAGCATTCTCTTCAATAAGAGACCGCGGTTCAAAATGCGCCCTAGCCACAACTTCATGCGCAACCTCTACGTCTTGGTGGGTCCGACCCAACTCCTGTTTGAGTCTATCTCTCTTGGACACCGTCGCTTCCAGATCACGCTCAAGGACCTCCAGTCGAGCCCCCTGAGTCTTAGCGACCACAGTTGACTGATCCAACTTCTTCTCCTCAGCCTGCTTCTTTAGCCGCTCAATTTCATAAAGTGCATCAGAATACAGGGCCTGCATGAAGACACGTTCCATGGTGAATACCCTCTCACGAGCTGCCTCGACTTCCGTCCCAACAACAGCCACCTAGCTCAAGTGAGACATACCCAGCATAAGGTACTTTAAGCCTTTATCCATACACCCTTCTAGCGTATCCTCCTAGGGTTTTGGAGTGCAATCCATCAGCCAGTTTTGATGCCTACTTATGTGCTTCCCGAAGCCTACTCCACGTCTACCTCTTGGTGCCAGACTTGAAAGCTCATATTTACCAAGTCTGGGGCAAACAGGCTTATCCGTGCATCCGGATGAAGCTTTTTCGGATCAGGAATCACGCCAGCACCACCTTTCGCAGTTGCCACTGTTCTCAAGCTCTCCTCCGTGGCCTTTCCCTTGTCACAAACAATGGACCCTTTAGTGCGAGACGGCTCGACAGGATCCGAAATTAGGAAGGGATCGAACTATCCAATTGACCCTCCAACACTTCTAGTTGTGGCCTGGAATGAGACGGTGACTAATGTGGACTATGAGAAATCTGGCCCACAGCATCGCGACCACTTTTAGACATCACATCAATGGGACGATCAGATTCTACAACCTCAGGTGGACCTTCACATGAGTCTTCTATCGAAACAGTCCCGCGCAAATCAGCAACAGTAGAAACCACCAGTGCAACTCACACCCGACATTTATTCAAAGCTTTGGCTTGTGCATCACTAAGATTTGACCTGACCTCAACCCCTACAAACCGCAGGTAATTCTTCTCCAAGCTAGACAAATCAATCTCCACCCTAACAGGATGAGCAGACTCGCGCTTTTCTCTCACTGGAACGGGTTGTGTTGAAGACAACCCAGTTCTGACATAGGACTTATTCAAACTAATAGGCAATCATTTCAGACAACTCCTCCACGTCAGCCAGAACGGGAGTTTTGGCCCCAGCAACCTTCCTCTTCTTAAAAAGGGCCCCATCTTTCAACTTAACTTGTGACGCTTGGTACTGAATGGGGAAGACGTGCCAGTTGTTCCACAACCCACTATGGATGAACCTGGAAACACCTATGACATCGACCACGTTCCTCTTTGATAAGTCGCGGAATGTCTCCACAGTATTTTGCTCCTCTAGGGTAAGGGGAGTGGGAAACCTTCCTGCGAATAAACACAAGCAGTGATTAGCTAGCCTGCAACCAAGCATATCAGAGTCACAAGAAAAGGCTAAAGTTACGAAGAAGCCTGAACTCTCACTCGAGCAGATGACCCTTACATTGAAAATACTTCAAATCTGCAGGGGTCAAAAAGCAGTACTTCTACCAAAACTTGAAATAGTCGGGTAGATTCACAAGGCAAGCCAACAACATCATCTTACAGACAGCGTTACACTTCAGCCGATGAGAGGTCAGCAACTGAAGTACTCACGGAGTCACGTTGACACCAGCCTCATTCGCACTAATCAAAATCAGGGGGATGATCTTATATCCATTAGGCCCCAACTGAGCCGGAGGAATTCCCAGAAGATCCAAGAATTCCCAAATCTCATCCAAAATGGGAAAACGCACTCCAGTTTGAAGCATCCCCCAATGCAAGCAAATGAAATTAGCTAGTAGTGACATTGGCAAGGCCAGGCTCGAAAAGCAACCTGTCTTAAAAAACTCCAGGCCTTTGGCCAAGGTTGCATCGTCAAGAAGGTTTTGTTGAGCCATGAAGAAGATGAAGAAATCTTTTATAATCAGAGCAGTATCTTCAAGAACAAAAAAATAGAATAGTCAGACTCTACACTGCAGATGACCTAAATAGGGATTAGGTTCCCGCCTCTTGTTCACTGAACCAACACACGTTCAATTAATGCACGCTCGTCTCAAGCAACGATTCAGACTCAATCATCATGAGGGGCGTATCCTTTCAAGAGATGACTTAGCGAATCGATGTGACGGCCCACTTAAAACTCTACATTGACTATGGAAAGGAAACTAAACAATTGAATAGACTAACTATTGGCGGAGAGAAGTCGACCTGGCCTTGAAGTGAATTTGCATGGCCCTTCTTGGATCGTTAGTACCTTTAGCGAGATGCTAAGTTTCGTTGACACCGTTGAGGTTACTAAAAAGTAAAGCTTGCATGAGAGTTTCATTTTGCGTTGACTGGTTATCAGAGGATTGTGCTCCCGTCTGCAATGACCTCTCCACTTTGTCGGGTTGAAGAACAGATTGCTCATGTGATGCTTGAATGTTCTCCGTTGCTAAGTTGAGCCACCGTTGTTGCAATTTTGTCTCCGTATGGGTGGAGTGACTCTTCCACGGTTACTGGGTCTGGCTTCTATTCAACTTTCCCTGCGGGCTCCAGTTCGATCTAGGAACATTCTATCTACTTCAGTGCAGCATAATAGCAGCCCCATGCCGTAGGTTGGTCCCCCATTATTGTTTCTTCTGAGTGGTTAGCGACATACTTGACGCACTGGTGAAGGGTGGAGACTATTGTTTCCATCTACTGAAGCCACGGTCTTCCCAGGATGGGGTTATAGTTAGACGACGCGTCCACCAACCTGAAGTCCAAGAACAGGACCTTTATCAGTTGTGGCTCTCCTGCTACCACTGCTAACCTTATCTTCCCGATCGGGAAGCATTTCCCTCCGCTGAATCCAATCAGCGGGTAATTAGAGGATGTCAGGTTCTCCTCCTTGAGGTCCATACTGCAGAACACGTTGTAGAATAGGACATTGAGAGAGCTTCCTATATCTACCAGGGCCATTTTCACCTCTCACCTTGCGATAGAGACCGAAATGACAAGAGCGTCATTGTATGGTGCGCGGACGCCTTCGAGGTCCTTGTCTATGAAGGTAAATGAGGGGATTGGGCTTTGCACCCTCTAGTAGTATATGCGTTTGTCCTCGTCTGCGGAATGTGTCTGCATCTCTAATAGAATTTGCTTGCGAGACCTATTTGACCGGTCTACATCCGATCCGACTCTATGAAGGACATATATTATGTCTGGAGTTTCTTTCTCAATCTTCTTGATTGCCTCTCCCATGTCCCTGCATCTGTCTTGTTGCTTATCTGAACCCAAGAATTCCTTTAGCTTGCCCTTGTGAATCCTATATTCGATGTCATGCCTTAGACTCTTGCAATCGTTGGTGTCGTGGCCACTCTCATTGTGGTATAAGCAATACTTGTTGCTGTCACATTTGGAGGATTCTCCACACTGTTTTTGGGGTCACTTCATATCTTCCAAGTCTTTCATGGAATTCATAACGCCCGATAAGCTAGAATTGAGGGGGGCCATGGACCTGGATCCCACATAGTTGGAAGCTTTTTCTAGCTTGGCCCGGCCAGGGTGCGATATGATGTCATTGTGCTTTCGCTTGTTATTTTATTCATCTTCTCGCATTTTTTCCTCCTTCCTGTCCCTAGAAACAGATGGTTCCTTCTCTACTTCAGTTTCCTTCTTCGTTGTTCTCATATTTTCCAAGGTAATGTATCTCTGGCCCTTCAAGAGTTCTATTATATCTAGGGGTTTCAAGGTAAGGAAATCGTAAAACTTTCCTCTCTCTTAGCCGGCGGTAAAAGACATCACAGCTGTGTCGTTGCTACAGCCGCCAATGAATTTCAACTCATCATTGAAGCGCATGACATACTCTTTTAGCATTTCGTTCGATTTATGTCTCAAAGAAAGTATGTAATATGGGTCCTTCTTGATCCGCTGGCTTCCAACAAAACGCGTTAGGAATTCTTTGGCCAGCGTCTTAAATGAGTCGATCGACTTTGGCAGGAGGTTGTGAAACCATGTTAGTGTTGACTTTTTTAGGCTAGTACTGAACGTTTTGCACATCACCGACTCGAAACCTTCTTTGAGCGCCATTACATGCTAGTAATGGTGCAAGTGGTCGAACAAGTCAGTGGTCCCATCATAAAAGTTGAGCTTTGGAGGCGTAAATTTCTTTGGAAGAGCCTCGTTCAAGATTTGGTCTACGATCGGTAAAACGGAGATGCGGTATAGCACATTTGAATCGTGAGCCCCTCGGCGAAGGGGATTCTGTGAGGCGAGCCTGTCTACCCTGAAGGTCGGGTCTGTGTTAATTGCGTCCCCTTTTCTAGTCCAATGAGAACTAGTAGGGGCTTGACTCTCTTGTGCTTGCTCTATGTTGTCTTCCAAAGATGGGGGCTTGTGTTGCTCGTAATCTCCATTGGCAGGTGGAGGATTTGTTTGAATAAGAGCCTCTAGTACTTGGCGATTTGTTGTATTTGTGACGACAACAGATCTATCCTCGGGTATGTCATTGCTATTGTTGGCGCGGGGGTGTGAGCCTGCTACCCGTGTGTCACCGACACCGGTGAAAGCGGTGGTATAGCGTCAGCCTGAGCGTTTGACGTGTCCCCTTGTTCTCTATTGTTACGTGATCTAATGGTCACTATCTTCTTGAATTTTTAAGAGTGATGATGCTAGTGAATGGTTAGGAACTTTGTCATCCCCATGGATGGCGTCAAACTGATGTAGTCAATTTTCGCTCCATGCTTTGACATCGACCTGGAAACCTGCTGACCTGCACAAGGAAAGCACGTGAGCCACGGACCACTGTTGTGGTGGTTGATGGCACTCTGATGCTAAACAAACAGGGATTCGAGGAAGGCATAATGTTGTAAACAGGGAATTTGTAACATACTTTAGCTTACCAACCTCATGTATTATTTATAGTGCTAGAGTCCTGGTTCGACCAGGCCATCGGTGGCGTAGTTTTGAGAATAAGATCTTCGTGGAGATTCTTCTCTAATTAGGAGTTGTGATATGAATGGAAGTTTCCTTATTAGACTTGTACTCCTAGATACGTGGGAAATAGTTCCCAATCAGAGTGTTGTCCACAGATTACACTACAAGAAAAATGGTCATTAATAGCATTTCAAAAACGCTATGGTAGGATACCATAGCGTTTTAGAAAACGCTATGTCTGCCAGAGCTATAATAGATACAGAGTCTATTATAAACGCTATTGTAAGTTGGCCTTTTATAGCGTTTCAGAAACGCTATGGTATACTATACGATAGCATTTCTGAAACGCTATCGTATACTCTACCCTAGCGTTTCTGAAACGCTATCGTATACTATACTATAACGTTTCTAAAACGCTATTGTCTTCCCTCACATAACATTTAACAAATGCTATTGTATTAATTTCTATAGTGTTTTTCAATGCCCTTTTTTCTATAGCACTCATCAAGTGCTATCAAATGACTTTTTATAACATCTTATAATTTTTATTTCTAGAAAATAAAAATCTAAATGTGCCAATCTTAAACATTTCCATGAATGGAGGCAAAGTAATGTAATTAATCAGATAATGTATTACATCAAGTCACAAAATCTATCAAATAATAAAGATAATGTAATTAATAAGATAATGTATTACACTTAAACATTTCTTAACTTTCTTACTGTACGCATCTCCCATATTTCTGCTTGCAACTTGGCAATAGTCTCAGCTGCATCTTGATTACCTAGTCTATGACAAGCAACCTCTTTCTGTAGTACCTCCTGAGCCTGATTTGCTTCTTCTCCAAGCTGCTCCTGGAGGTGAATGTTTGACTTCACCAAACCTCACAAACCATTGTGCATTGTGATCAATAAGGTTTTGCATGCTAGAAAGTGAATGCTTGACTTCACCAAACCTCACAAACCATTGTGCATCTGATGCACTGTAAGCACCTTGTTGGTCTTGTAGTTGTTGCTGCTGTTGTGGCTCTTTGTTAATCACAAACTGGGTGTAGATAATTGCTTTTGGGGGATTTAAACAAGGTGTTGTGGGAGGATGTGGTAGCAAAGAAACTAGCACCCTTGCGACCTCATGCATATTGGGTCCGTTGGATGGGTGTCGCTTTGTGCACAGGAGTGCAAGTTGGAATGTCTTCCTAACAAGACCTAAATCCATGCACGTAACTGATAACTCAGGGTCGACTGCCTCCATGACCGTGTTATCATCTGCCTTTGACAGAATCTGAAATGGATGAATATCTAGATAAATGTTAATACTTGAAAAAGTGAAGCAGGAATTAAAGAATTCTCAGATAATTAGTAGCATACAGTTGATGCGAATTTAACTCATTGTCAACTGCCTTCTTCCCAGTAAGTAGTTCGAGAATAACAACACCAAAGCTGTAAACATCAGACTTCTCATTGAGGCAAGAGGTGCGAGCATACTCGGGATCAATATAGCCTATTGTGCCCATGACATAGGTCAAAGTATGGGTTTTTGATGACGAGATGCATTTAGCAATACCGAAATCTGAGAGATGGGCTTCAAAATTATCGTCAACCAAAATATTTGAAGACTTGACGTCTCTATGAATAATGCGAGGATTACAATCATGGTGAAGGTAAGCAAGCCCTTGCGCAGCTCCCACAACTATTTTCAACCGTGTATCCCAATCAAGTTTTACCTTCTTCGCTGGTCCTGTTGAAGAAAGAACAATCAGTAACCTCTCAAATAAGTTCCATAAGAAAAGCAGAGAACATAACATGAGGATAAGATAACAAACCATGAAGAAGATCCCAGAGCGAGCCAATATGCATGTAATCATAAAAGAGTAGATTTCCATTAGGCAACAGTGAATAGCCATGTAAGCTAACAAGATTTCTGTGTTTAATGTTGCCAACGGTTTCAAGTTCTGTCTCAAATTCCCGCAAGTTATGCGGATATCGAGTATAAAGCCGCTTGACTGCAATTGGTTTGGTGTTCTTCAGTACGCATTTGTAAACAGTGCTTGATGCTCCATAACCAATTATATACTTCTCACTCAAATTCTCAGTAATTCTCATGATATCTTCATAAGTGTGAATTGCCATGTCCATGTGAAGAATTACAAGTTTGGGAGGACCTGAGCAAGAGAAAGAAAGTTAATTATTGTAAAATGAAAATAGATGAGTGATCATATATTATTGACCTTGATGTTTAAATCAGTTAACAGAACATAAAACAATTTATGGACTAAAGTCAGTAATAACATGCCTTGGTCAGCCAGATTCGATCCCTTCATAAATTGATTTGGCTGGTTGGTTTTATATAATGCAACTACAGTCATTGACATAAGTGCAATACAGCCCAAAGTTATGCACACAACTGCAGTTCTTGACATAATAACTGAAACCAAAATGGGAGCATTGAGAATTAAGCCAACAAGAGCATTAAAAGAAATGATATTTAATTTAAGAAACATAAAAAAAAAAAATCTAGATTGCTTACCTTTTGATTCACGTGTATATGTCCCACAAAATGAACCTGTCCAATTTCCACATAATAATGGATTACGGGAGAAACTGTGGCAAGAATCAATGTTAAAATGTGTATGAAGTTAGAAGTAGAAGACATTGGCTTCTAAAACTTTCAGGTACAACCCAATAGGCGCCATCAAATTATTCAACCCAACCAGTGCCGCAACATAAAAAAAAAGCTTTTTATGTTTTGGTACACTTCGCCTTTCCATAAGCAAATTCTTCAATGTCAGACAATTCTGGTTTTGGACACTGCATGCAATAAACTAATCAACATCACAGTTACTTTAACCTCTACTGACTTGAACCAAAAAAGATCTAATTAAAAATGAAATTAAACAAAACAATTAGATAATAGTCTTCTTTTTAGAAAAGGTTCTAATTAACACTACACCAAAAATACCCATTATCAACGGTTTTAAATCGTGGGGATAACCCATTGTCACGGCTTAGAGCCGTGGGCTGTAGAGGCGTCGCTAAATCCCCATTAACGGCTAAAAATCGTGGCAAAAATATTAGCAACGGTTTTATCTCGAGGACAGTTGATGATTTAGCCACGGTTATAAACCGTTGCAACAATCTTAGCCACGGTTCTAAGCCGTGGCCAGCAGTAGCCACGGTTTTAAGCCGTGGCAATTTTTTTTTTTTTGGTCACGGTGTTAAGCCAATGCAGTTCTTGTATCTTGTAATTGTTTGTTGATCTTAGGCCTCTTTGCGGCTTGTTGGACAAATAAACCTTACACATATTCCACACAAATGAGACAAAAGAATCATGAATTGGATGAACTATTTGCTAAGACTGGGTACAAGAAAATAAAAAGTTACCATTGTTTCCATTAGATTCAAAAGCATGATTGTCCCTCTTTTTTGAATAATCTCTCTTTTCAAAGAACACCATCAAGAATTAGACAAAACAATGCTTATACACACTCAATTGAACACAACTAACATATGGCATGTATTGTCTTCTTTGTCCCTCGTGTATTTGATCCATGCCCCACTTCTAGATATCTGCATGGGAGATGTGATTAGGGGTCTCCCCTTGATTGTCCAATGGCATGTACTGTGCCATGATCGCGCGGATCTCCGAGTCCATATATCTCTGCAAAAATAGTTTACAACATGAGTGATGTGTGGCAACGGCTAACAAATGGGTATGAACAATGGCAGCAGGCTAGAGTCTCAATGATGACGAAGAATTTCAGAATATAGATACGCCAGGGGGAATTTGTATACACATAAAATCTACTACAAGAAAGCAACTCTTTTTTTTAACCACATCATTTGTCAAAGAGGTTTGTGTTTTCCAAACTTAGGTCCGATGACCAAGTTAAATTCTATCTAACGTGTGAAAATATAGACATGCTCATTTTCAACCCCTTTCAAGTTAAATATTCGGTGTTCTCTCACATCGGGAAAATCAGGGGAAATTAGTTCATTCGTCATAAAAATGATTTTCTCTACAAAAAACAGACTTAAGCAATAATAACAAGAAAAGAAAGCAAACAAAAAAGCATACCCTGATTCTGTACTTGTACACGGCATACCCTCCAATTGCAGTAGCAATCAACCCGAGGAAAATGACCCACACAAAGTTATATCATACCAAGGGACTGCCTGAATGCTATTGGAACATCTTGGAATATGCCTTCCTCTCCAAATCATGTCTCTCAGCTATCTGTAACTCATATAGTAGCCGTTAGAACCAATTAGAAGTAACAAACTTTTGCAATAGAAATTTTCCTAGACGAGGAATAAGCTACTAACCTTCTTCATTGCAGCAGCAAGTTCCTTCTTTATAGCACCTGGAAGACCTAACCTTCTTCATAGCAGTAGCAAGTTCCTTCTTTATAGTATCTGGAAGACATATAGTCAAATACAAGAAATAGAGCTTTACATTCGTACGATTTCTAATTACTAATTAACTTGTACAAGCAACCTCATTGGCCAAACTAATTGAAGAAATGGCGCTCAGTTAGTAAATAATCTAGTTTGGTCTAAGGCCATTTACAGTTTGAATGTGCTTCCCAAGACATGAAAGCATAGCTGTGAAGGGATAGATGTAGGATAAAAATCGGTATTTGCTTCAATCATAATAAAAGTTTTGATAAACCAGGTGTTTTAAACTGCAATTTGTGCAGGTGTTTTAAAACTGAAGCCAAATAAGAACAAGAGAAGTATCATATATAGTACTTGAATTCAAATTATGAGGAAGTCACACAGTCAATGAACAAAAAAGATTCTGCCATAATGATCGCTGATAATCACTCACAGTAGAAAAGTTGGTTTCAGGAAGAAAATCTTGCGGATCACATAGTGCCAACACCAAAACATGGTTGTCTTTCCTCGTAAACATACCAGCAAGAAAACTGTGACATGGCAAATGAAATTATCTTGGTTCAAGTTTGTTGATGTTTAAAAAGCTGAGGGAAATTTTCTTCTTTACCTTGAAATGTTTGTTTCCTCGAGTAAATCAGGAAGCATATCAGATCTGCTGAAGTACAATATTTTATTGATAACAGAAAGGGAGCCATAACAAACATTCAAGTTTACACCAGAACTAACTACCTGTCATTGAAATGGGTAAGGGTGTTATAATAAACAAAATAATAATAAATAACATTGACATACAAAATCCAAATATAAAAGAGCAAACCTGGACTAAGACAGGAAGAATGTCCATGCCAAACTGTTGCAAAAGTTCAGGCTGATCCAGGACAAGCTTTTCCTTTTCAGTTACCGCCGGATTATCTCCAGTGTTTACTGATAAAGGAGGGAGTAGCAAATTGAGGAGCCTCAAAACTCCATCTATCTGCAGAAAAAAAAGTTTTAATCTCCATGTTACTATCTGATAAAATTTAAAGTGACCTTTTGTTGAAACTTTGAAAAAACTGAAACAAAATCACATTTAACGATTTGCAAATGAATAGTTAGTTTGGACCTAACATGAGAAGGCGAAGTAGTCATTGTTTCTGGACATTTTAAAATTTCAGAGTTCCATAGCCATTATGGCCTTCCCCCTATTCTTAATTGAGTCATATGATTCAGATGGTTCAATAATTAATTATGGCGATTTGAGAATGATTATGTTGACCCAGTTTTAAATTGCTTCTTAAACAGCCTGGTTCTGATTCTGATTAGTTGTTTTACAACATGTACTGGATGGTAATTGTTTTGTGTTTTTAAATTTATCTGATTTTTCAGAACTAGGGAATTCATTACCAAGTAGAAAACTAGGTCAACAAAATCATTCTCTCCAACTCAACATTAATTTTTAACTAGATAACCCTAAGCCTCAACTTCTCCAATCATTAGAGCAAAATGAAAAGCTGAAACTCAACTTTTACCTCTCAAATAAAAATCAGGATTCTTACAAACTCCCCTGTTTTCCATGGAAAAGAATGATAATAACAATTTCTATAAGAAATTTTATGCGCTTCTTTTGATAGCTCAAACGCTAAATTTTGATTTACATTTCACGTGCATTAGGAATCATTGTGGCCTACGGAAATGTATTTTCAAGTGTGTAAGTTTTGCAACAAGTATGCTATCTATTTCACAAAAAGAAAAAAGAAAAAAAATCATATTTATGGATTTGATAGTTGCAAGCAAACAATATATTATACGTACAAGTAAAAGCATACTAGTAATAGTCTGTTTCAAATAATCGACATGATCTTACCTCTCTCTCAATTTCATAATATCCGCATTGACCTTCCTAGGATGATCCAATTACGCGGTGCCCGACTCAGCTCTAATTCAGCCTGAATTAAACAAATTAATTATCAATAATAATTCAACATATTACAAGCAATTGGTCATCGTGATTGCTCCAAACCTCCAACATGATCACTTAATCAAATACATAATTATTCCTAATACAACTGGGTGATGTCCCTCTCAAAACACCTCCATGTTAGGTCAATCAGTTGCCTAGGTTACTAGATGCCAATAGATCCAACGGTTGTCGTTAACATCATGCAAAAAAGGTGGGGTCGAATCCATCAATGATTGCAGATATTCTAATGACATTGATGAGCAAATGGCTGAATACTATGTGAAAGAAACAAAGTTCTTGATTTGTACCAGTTACTTCATTTGAATCTGTTCCAATTTCAACAAAGTCAGAGTTGCATGGGGCTTGTATGGATCCTACTCAGTGCCAGCACCATCACATGGATTTTATTAGTACTGTAAACCAACCAAAATATCTATTGGCGAAAAATAAATAATTATGAGAAGAAAAAAATCACACCTAGTTGCGCCACCTATAAAACCATGGGTTTAAGACCAATGTTTGTGAAGAGATGAATACCAACTTCTCTTTCACCTTTCTTCTTTAAATACCTAGTATCTTCAGTTTCTGCTTCTCCATCTTCTTGTTCTTGTCATTCTCATAATACCTGCAAAAGGAGGTAAAGAGAAGCAGCAATCAATAGATATGGCTATCAATAAGGATATTGAAAATGGAGGTCTTGATGTGTTGCAAGAACCATTTGTCCAACACAAAAAAATTATTGGCTCTGATGAAGATGAGAGTGAAACATGTAGCAATGCTGGATCCATGGGAATGGTTAAAACTTGGAAAAGTATGTTGAGGCATCTTATCGTAGTTAAAACTTGGACTTAAAGTTAAAATCATCCTAGGGAAGGAGGCAAGAAGGATATTAACATTACCAGTAACACTGCGAAAATTAAAATCTGCTAGTCCTTTTCCAGATGAGTTCTGCCAGGTAGCTTCTAAAGCTGGAACTATGGGAGCTACATCCGTTCCACTAGCAAGGAAACCAAGTCTGGTGAAATCATTTGCCATCTCAGCATAGTCCTCATTTACAGCATGGACAACAGCATCAATCAAAATCTGTTTATTTTGCTGCAAATACAGAAGGATAAAGAGAGTGAGCACCATGTTGCAAATAGACCAGAAGGCAACCTGTTCCTGTGCATGTATATGTGTACCATATGGCACAGCACAACTTCTAAAATCTAAAAATAGTAGATTTAGGAATATCCAAAGAGATACCATATAACCATTCTATTCTGAATGAACACATATTTGACAAGGAAAATTTTGGATTCAAGCTGATGAGAAACAATACGCACCACTGTGCGACAATTCTGTTTTTCTTTTCCCTTTTGGTTTTTTCTCTTTTATATTTCATATTTCTTCCTATTCATAATCAAACTTTATTCGATATGTCACTTACATGAAACTTAGCAAATAGTTAATGATATCAAGCTAATATTAGAATGTGAAAATTTTTACAGAAGCAACAGAGTAAGTTCACTTACTGGAATTGGAGTTGCATATTTACAGGAAAGTGTGCAATTGAATGGCTGAAAGGGTCTCTGTTGGTATGAGTGCCATTATTTGGTTCTTGACCATTCCCATGCACATTTCTATCTCTCTATATATTGGAGATGGCAGAATCTAATATCTGGGCCGCTTCAGTTGGTGGATATTGTCTCTCAGAACATGCCTGTTCCGTTTAAATAACAAGTAACATGTCAGAACAGAACTATTTAAAAATATACAAAAAGTTGTTGCTCTCGACTCTTTTCAGCTTTTGGATTATGCATGCATGCATTTAAGGTACACACACACACATGTCACAGAACCTAAATGGAACTGACTGAAAAATGCACAGGACAGATAATTCAACCATATTCAGCACATGTTGTAAGTATGGGTTCCTATATACCTGTATCATGAGCAAAGTAGCAACACAGGAGGATATGAGGCCTGAAGGGATTTGTGTTTCAATGCTTCTCCAATCTTTTTTAGAGCATCCTCTCCTTCCTTAAAAGAGGACATCATTGCCCGATCATGGTGATGCTGCACTGGTAATTTAGCTAGTCACTATCACTACTGTTCTTGCATCTGAAAAATATAAATAAGGAGAGATCAGATAACTTTATGAAGGATCTGAATTTCAGACTCTGAATAATCAGGCAAAAGATAGTTTTTGTACTAACGTCTTTTCCCTTCCATGGCTTCTTTTTTCGCTTGACAGTCAGAGCATAAGAATGGGCCATTCCAAGGACGCAGTTTTCCTGGATTTGATGAACCAGCATGCACCGATGTTCCCTTGTTCGATTTTATTTCTACTTGACAAACCGCACACATGAACAATTTGAACATGTTGCATAAGGGATACTCTGTATTTAACCTGTGATTCACATAAATGCATCAGATTCTGATAATTAGATTATCCACAAACAAATGCATATATCAGTTTTGAAGAAGAAAACTTTAATAGAAAGTGTGATGAAGCTTGCCAAACAATCAATATTCAAGGAATAAAGAACAAAGAAGAAACAAAAAAGGTTTCTTGCCATTAGAGAAATGTGGTCTAAACTGAAATCTTCATAACAATCATTATGACATAAATAAATATGGTTTTTATCGAACCTAGGCTTTGTAGAGAGGTAAGAGTTTGGGAAGATTCTATAGTTGAGAGTGGCAATAAATTCCCATATTGGTGATCATTGGAGAGCTGAGAATCGCGAAAGAAGCTGAAATGCAAGATAACAATCTAATCTGGGGTTTGAGTTTCGTAAAACTCACTTTTTTCAAGATTCAAAGAAAGCGTAAAACAAGAACCATAAAAGGAAGAAAAAATGACTTACTTAGAGATGTCAGAGTTCAGCATCTGAAATTCGTTGCTAAAATAAGACGTACTATTTCTTTGCGAATGATTTCCATTTTCTCCGAGCCTTCTGCTTTGAATTTCTTCTTGTAGTACCTTTCCCTCCATCCATGTAAACCCAATCTGACCTGCATAAAATATGTGCAAACAACCTCTCAGATTTACAAATTAGAATTATTTTCATCCTTTCATAGCAGTACTCTGTATACATGAAGCAGGAAGTACTTCACTATTACATACACGAGAAATTCAAAAAGTGAAAGCACAGACCTTGTCTGTCAATAATCCACCATGTTTGAATAAATCACCCTTCTCACAGATCATATCCTTTAGCTGTCGTTTCAACTCCTTCGTGTTCTTCACAACCTAGAAGACAACAACAAAATATTTAGATAGAACTCTTAATCAAGTGGTTCCCAAAAAATTTCATGTGAACATAACAGGCACCAAATTCCAAATATAGCATTATAGTTATACAAGAATTAGCATACATCATCATCATCATCAAGTATTGAACAAGCATAACTATTATGACAAGGCAGTTTGCATATGATGGAAAAGACATCTTAACTAACTAAGCATATGATGGAATGTTGAGATCCTAAAGCTTTTTTGAGGCATTGGAATGCGTCATTAAAATGCTTGATTCTCTCAAAACAAAATTAACTCGTTAAAATGTTTCAACTTCTTAAAAATAATTCCTTTTTATTCTTGAGCATGCAGTGCAACAATTTTGTGCAAAACCAGACTGGAAAGCTTAGATCTAAAGCTGATTGCCAAAAAAACTATGCATCAAAAGGGTGAATCAGTAGTGTAACATAAAACCATTCAAATATTTGTTTACCTTAATTTGTTTTGCTTCACTTCCCTTCGCTTTCTTTAGGCTAATTACTGTCTTAAACCAGTCCCCAGAGCCCATATCTGTGAATCACGATGTTAGATAACTTTACAGAAGTGTCAATTCTATGGTACCTGGAAAATAAATTTCAAATTTATCACAAATGTGTCAGCTGTGACCATCAAATTGTTCAAATACCATACCTTTCATGTGTTTGTGAACTTCAAAGAGACAAATGGATCTTCCTAAATGGTAAATGCATTTTCCTAAGATCAATAAGAAACGACTGAAAAAAGAAAGGGAATGCAGTTTGTAAGAGATTTACCAATTGAAACCAGAGCTCCTAAGGGAACTACCATAATTTGTTCACATTAATCATATTTCTATTATTCTATTTTATTCAGGATACACTTCGAAGTTTATGTGATCTCCTTTCATTTGTCACACTGATAGTACTCCTAGACCCATTTCATGAAACACCTTCCTAATGTCATTCTCGATTCTTCTTATTCAAAACCAACTTCAACGACAAATCATTTCTATCGAGTTTCCCAAATCAAGATTTGGCAAAGTGATTCAGAGCAGTTCCATACTTCAGTGATTATCAAAACAGAGTCTATAGATCAGAAAAAACATATACCAATGCCACAATGAAGATTATAGACACAAACAGATATTGAGTGCACAGGTAAGAAAGCTCCTAAGGGAACTACTGTAATTTGTTCCTATTAATCTTATTTCTATTCAGTTATCCTATTTCATTCAGACTGACTTGTCCTCGGCCATTTCATCAAACGACTTTCTAATATTATTCGTGATTCTTATCTAAAACCAACTTCAATATCGAATCAACATCCATCAAAATTCCCAAATCAAGATTGAAATAGCAAAATGATTCAAAGCAGCTACATACTTCATTAACTTCAACGTCCTTCAGAACTGAGTCCATTAGATCAAAAGAAATACATACCAATGTCACAGTGAAGATCACATACACACACAGACATTGATTGCTTGCATAGACAATTGACTTCATCTAAACTATTTTTCAATACCCAGATCTCTATTTTCAAAAAACCCATCTCAAATCCAACAAATATAAGCATGGGTACACTTGAAACACAAATAAACACCACAAAATATAACAAATCAACACAAACACACCCACCGTGAAGGGGAAACAAAAAAGTAGAGAATCAGTAAATTGAATGCACTTACCACAAACAAGAGATCGGCTTTTTGCAACCAAGTTGAATTTCTGGCCTTCAAATCAGTATCCAATGGACCAACTTCTTCAAAGTTTCCAATCCCAACTCCTGAAGCACCCAACTTAGTAGAATCAGTAAACCCCAAACCTCCAAAACCCTAGATCAGAAGATAAAACACATCAAAGATTTAACAAAATCATCAAATACAAACACTATGCTCTTATGCATAGAAATCAGGCGAGGCGAGGTGACGGCGAGAGAAGAGGTGATGGTGAGAGAAGAGCGATAGAAATCAGGCGAGGCGAGGTAACGGTGAGAGGAGAGGCGAGGTGGGAGAGCTGCGTTTGTGAGGGTTGCGTTGCGTTTGTGTGAAGGAGAGTTGCGTTTGAGGGACGAGATGAAATCGTGAGCCAAAAACGCGAGGAATGACTTTCGCCCTCCCGCTCGCGAGAGTTGGGGGGAGATGGAGCGGGAACCCAAATTTTTTTCGCCGAGAAATCGAATCGACTTCTCCACACATCCACGTGCAACACACGTACAATGTAGCAACAGTTTTAAGCCGTTGGGCACTATAGCCACGGCTAAAAGCCGTGGCAAATACACCAACGGTTTAGAACCGTGGCCAAGCCTTTTTTTAGCCACGGTTTTTGGCCGTTGGCCATTATAGCCACGGTTTTTGGCCGTGGCAAATAAACCAACGGTTTAGAGCCGTGGCCACCTCCGTGTAGCTAAACAGGCCTTTTGGTGTAGTGTAAACAAAACAATTAGATAATAGTCTTCTTTTCAGAAAAGGTTCTTACTTTCGCCTTCAACTCTACAGGCTCTAGTTTAGGTTCCTTGGCTTTGATTTCTACAGTAGTCTTCAATCTTCAATCTCTTCTGTGATAGCTTTCACATACTCTTCCTCAGATATCCTAAAACAATGAGCACGGTTAGAGACAATGCATATGATTAAATCTACTATGAGAATAGTGGATTTTTAAATTTCCAAAAATAAACTTTGTAAAATTCATGCAAACAAATTAAACAATAACTCACTTGTTGGCTTTGTATTCACGCCTAACCCTTCAAAGATCCATGGTTTGGGGGAAAGACCCAATGGTTGTGGTTGGAAGAATAAGAAGATTGAGCTTCTTCTGCTGTGCTTCTAACCGATTGTAGTCTTCAAGCCAACTCTCCTCTTCACAAGCTGACATCCATTTTTCCACCTTGTCCAATATATTTTTCCATGTCTGCCTGATCTAATATCAGCCATAAGAGATCAAAACGAGACAACAAATCTGGCAGAATATTGATATTTTCTGCTGGAGTTCTTCTTAGGTCATATCTTCCCCTGCAACCATAAAAGGAACAATTATGAAAGAATGATTTTTCTCAACATAATTTGAAATCTTTATCTGAAAAATAGTTAGAAAATTCATATACTGTTTTTTTCAAATCAATGATCAGCATACTAACCTGTATGCTTGAATCTGTACGGCCAATGTTAGAAAAATAGTTCAAAATTTTCAGCTAGTTTATTAGTCATTAACAACCAAACAATAACTCAAAACAGTATGATCAAAGTTTCCACTTGACAAAGACAAAATATATAGTTTATATATGTTTCAGTTTTACCTTGCTTTTTCATCAAAGTCAAAATCTGCTAAAGAGGCCATATCAGGAACATAATATTCTTCTAAGCATTTGTAGTTTTGCGACGACCAGATACGTACAACCTAGAAATAAGAAAAAATGAATTATCTTAGGCCATATCACATAAAGACAAACACATAACAGTCTTGTAGTTGAGCATTCATGCGGATTTCAGAAAGGGGAAAAGAGAGCACATGACCACATAAGCATAACAACTTACACAAATGGGGCAAAAAGTATAACACACTAAATAAAACAAACTCATTGGGAGCATCTGGCATCAATCAAGAAAAGTGGCTTTAGTGAAGATCATCCAATCTTGCTCATGAGAAAAATGGCTCTTTCTGAAACGTCGAACTGCCTCAAATATGGAGTTCAAGTTTGTTGTCAAAAAAGACTTTAGTATATGAAACGTCGAACTACCACAAACAGTTTCACTTATGAATTCTAAAATCCTTCCAAACCTTCAAAAGAAACCAGAAAAGAGTCATTGGATCTCTAACTATTTGTTTATCTACATACAGTTTCAGATAGGGTAGTCTTTTCAAAAAGGAGTTTCAGATTGGACAATTGAAATAGGTTTTGTGCTACTAATAGGGTCATGATTCAGCTGCCATGTATTAGTTATTGAGCCTCAACTTCTATTTTTTTGTATGGGCCCAACATCAAATAGAAAGTCTAAATTTTCCAAGGAAGCCGGCTCAAATTTTTTACATTTGTGGCTCCTAGTTCCCAATTCTAAAACTTAACTACTCACAGGTGCCAGAGTCGAAAGAACAACCAGATCAAAGGTAAATTTAAAACCAAAATCCAACCCATTTTGGGCCCTACCATGGACACAAAACTTACAGGTGAGAGACCATGGACAAATGTCAATTTGATAGAAATATCAACAAAATGTGATGATGACTAACAAGATCATTCCTTTTAATAGATGACTGTCAAGATCAAATTGAAAGACGAAGTTATTCTGAATCTCACCAGAGCTCCTCCTTCAAGAACCATCTCATTTGTTACAGGAGCTTTCTGGACAGCTGCAGTTAAATCAACCCCACTGCTTCCTTGGCCTGTAGTATAGATAGCCCTTGGAGCCACATTGATTATGTGCTTAAGCTGACTTTTTGCAACCCCAAGTCCCCCATCAAACAAATGTGCAAGTCTCCTCTGATCTGCAGCCCCAAGAACTTCAAACATCAAATGTATACATATATTCCTTTTCCAACGAATTTTAAGTATATTCTTAAATCCATGCACATGTCTAGTTTGTCACTTAGCTACTAATGATCAAGATTTATTAGAAAATTGTTTACTGTGTAATGGAATGATCCTCTATGCATAGTTAGAGGCAGTTTACATCTAGGATATCAAAGATAATAGACATTAACTTGCAGCCTGATGGGATTACCTTCATACCATCTTTCAGTTTCCGGTGAGGGGCACCCACAAGTAGTAGAAGTAAAGCCTTTTTAACATCTTCGTGGCCATATATTTGAGGGGCTAAAGAGCGTGCTAACTTATTGTAGATATCACCATCCTTAGACAAGCGTGTAATTTGCTCTTCCTCAACACCTACAGAAATAACTCCATCAGTTACTAATCTTGTCATTAGTTATCTTACTACTGACACAAACTATCCATTAGGAGATCAAAAGGTCTGAGCTAGCAGTAATAGCTCATGAATCTTGCATAAGCATGTGTTTTACTGTAATTAGTACAAGTGTTCCACAAAAGCACTCAATCATTGCCATAAAAGGAAAACAACATAGTTTTATCGAAAAAAAAAAAAAAAAAGAGGGAAACACCATAGCAAACAAAAGAATGGTGGAATCATTTATTTCTTCCAAAGATAATTATATATATTATTAATATATATTCCCTAGAAGCAAAGCAGTTATATGGTTGAGCTTTTGGTCGCACTTGTCCTTTTGAAATGTCGTACTAAAGAACGTCAGCAGTAAAATAGAATAGGATGGTAAAGTTGAAACAGAGAACAAACACTATCTTTATAGGGATGGTTACTATTCCTCCTTGACGGGAAAATCATTCCTAGCAACTTAAGGACCAAATATTTATACTTACAAAGAGGATCTTCAAGAAACTTTTGATTATTGGTTCCAACATCTAGCATCACTGGAAGTATCTACAATAAAAATAATAGTAAACTGAGAGTACTAGTAATGGTATAAGCAGCAGTATTCGAAAGCTGAAAGACATAATATATTGAAGAGAAATAAAGAGAGGGTATATACTTTGCGTGGGTTCACACCGGCTGCAGCAACATATATTGAGTTTCCCGATGGGCATTCCAATTCCCTGAACTACAAGATCCCCAAGTCCAAGAATGTGGCTTCCGTCTGTCACCACTATCAGTTCAACCTGTAACAAATGGAAGATAAACCAGAAATGTGAAAAGTATTAAAGAGTGCATACAGTAATTGTTCTCATTATGTAACAGTCAATCCCAGAAAATTCATCGACATTCATAAAGGAATGACGATATACTAGTCTAACATTAAATGAGATCATGCAAAAAGTCATATATAGAGATAGTTGGGGAAATTTACCGAAGAAAGTTGTAGCTAGAACATGTACCTGAACTGAATTTCTTTACTAGCACTGTGAGCAGTAACAGCACCCTGCACGCTTTAGTCTCGCCCAAACCACTACCAAAATCCAACACTTAATCACATTACATAGAGGCAGCAATATAGGACGATCCAAGGTGTGTCAAGACAGAGTACTCTATCAAAAACAAAGCACTTTGTCCAGTGCCATTCCTAGACAGATTAGTCACCGCGCAAACCTCCAAGCAACCCGGCTACTCCTCCGTGGTTTTGGCACATCAAACCGGTGAATACTCCTGCATGCTCCAGAAGTATTTGCAACTCTGACCTCCAGAGTGCATGACCGCACCATGGAATGATCTCCTGAAACCAGTGACGGCCCAATCTGTCCAGGTCCTCGGCCACCAGCCATGCTGTTCTGCAACCCAACACTCCCAATCTGTGACCTACACTGATTTACCTTGTAGAGAGCCTGAAAGGTGAGGACTTGCTTGGCTACAAAGATGACTTAAGGAAGGTCATCAGAAGTCAACATTTTAGCAAGTCCAAAATCACCTGCAGTTAAAAGATAAACTTAAGCACCTACAATAGGAAGTATTTAATACAGTAAACCACTACATATAGGAAGCTTTGCTAATATTATCTTTTTCATACAAAAAACCAGGGAAAACATGAATCACTTACCCAAACGTATATCTAGATAACATATAACAAATACCCTAACAAAGAGGAAACATCACTGACCTTGACATCACGATAAAGAATATGATTCATGTGCAAGTAATTAATCTAGTGCCATGAGGAGTTGAACAAGCCATTTGCAAAGTTTCTATATATAATTCAAATAATTGATTAAACATAAATGATAATGAAGGCAACAATTCAAGTTTAAAACACAATATGCATTGTTTAATAGAAATGAATACCTCTTCAGGGAAATGAACACCATTGGCTTTCTTTATAGCTTCTGACATGTACAAAGAAAGGATGTGGCACAACAAAGGTGGTCCATACAAATTAGCCACAATGAAAGCATCACACCCAATTGGATTGGTCCACCTTTCCTCAAACACTTCAATTAAGCAACAAAATCAACTTACATGTCACCACCCTCGCAATAGCCTATAATGATGCATACACAGCAACTCTAAGAATACAAATATGAACATTGTCAAGGAATATAATGCCCGAATCTACAAGAAAATGTGTGAAGAAATATGAGATTTTAAGTAGAAAATACACAACAATGCCCAATCTACAATCAGTCTAAAATAAATTCGAAGGATAAATAGTGTCAGGTGACAGCTTTTTCAAAGAAAATCAAAAGGGGGAAAAAGGAAATTATTGAAAAAAAAACTCAAATTTCTGATAAAATTACAAATCATAAAGGAAACCTTAACATACTTACTTGCTGGAAAAATAGGATTCAAGGGCTCTGTTGACGAGCCATCGACCCCTAGAAGACCAACAAACACATACCCTTTGAGCCATAGCTTCCAAAATACTTCAAAGTCACTTCAGAAAAAGAAAGCAAAACTCTAAGAGGCTGTGGGACTGATTGATTTACTGGGAGAAGAAAAGTCTCACCACCTCATTGAGGGAAAATTTAAACCAACTTGACAAAACAAGCCCAAATCTGAAACATACATACCTGAGACTTCCAATTGGCTTCTGCATCCTTCTTCTGCCTACTGAGTGTGGAATCGTCCTTGAATATAAAACCCCAAATTGAAAATACAACAAAACTTATCAGTTTCTACATAAATTCATTGGGGATTCAGAAAAAGAAGAAGAGATATGGATAAAAACCTGATGTTGGGACGCACAAGTGTAGCCGAGAGGATCTGGGATGTCCCAAATCTAAAAAGAAGATGGGTCGGTGAGATTAATACCCCATTTTCGTGAGTAAACACACCTTGAAGAAGAAGAATAGTAGAAGAAGAAGAAGAAGAAGAAAGAGAGTTGATGAAGAGGAAGAAAGAGAGTTGATGAAGAAGTGAAAAACTCACATGAAGAAGAAGACGCACGCAGGAGATGGCGGGGCTGGAGTGGGCGGAGGCGATAGAGAGTAGAGAACAAGGGATAGGGTTTTCATATTTGGAAGGTATAACCTTACTTCTCCACCTCCCCCATCCCCTTCCCTCCTCTGATCCTTTCCCTCCTTGCCTTTTAGGTTAGAGATGCGAGGGAGTTTTCAAACTTTCTAGTGCAAAAACGCGGTTTTTTTTTTTTTTTAATCTCGCGCTTTTGCTTGATGTGAAAACTTGGGCATTTATAGCACAAGTGTGAAAAACGCCATGACTTAATGCTATTAATAGGCAACTATGGTGTAGTGTAAAGGTTTCGTGCGCGATGTATACTCTGGTATTTGCTTCTTAGTTGGAAGAAAAGTGTTGTTGTCTTGCCTGTCCAAAGCTGATTCTCGAGATATTTGCCTTAGCAGAGCTTAGGGTATTAAGGATAGCTTTGAGACATGTGGGCTTAGCAGACTGTAATGATTTGACTCCGTCTGGCGAACAACATTGTGCGAGCTTGGAACCGCTTGGGCCGGATCAGTGTTGCTCTGATGCTTGGGACTATTATTTCTCGAGATCATCATGACACGTGTACGGTATAGAAAAGAGATTGTTTTAGTGTATTATCATAATGTATGTTAAATTAACCTTATTTGGATATTATGTATATCATTGGAATGTTTGACAAATATTTAAGATTGAAGAATGCTCATTAAACAGCGGCTATTGCAGTATTTAAAAACAACACAAGCTTATGCTCACATGCTACATATCTAATCAATTGGATTAGATATTTAAGTTAAATTTTTAGTATACTGCCCAGAATAATTCTTTGTTTGATGTAAAACATATGATCAAACATTATGGTTATGAAGAATTTTTATTTTAGGGCTTCACGCTATAGGTTTCATTCAGAAACGTTATAAAATAAAGTCGTTGATTTATTCAGAGGATGACAGTCATTTATTCTAAATTACATCAACTTCAAGTTTTTGTCGTTAAATAAAGGGTTCATAGTCATCTTATGACAATTAAGAATGTACCACATAAGGTGTTCAACGAGCGTGTTGCTCATTTACGAAGTGGTTAGTTCTTATAATGTTTCTTATCAGTGGAAGTCTATATTAACATGTTTAATTGTCATCGGTGATCACTTTTAGTTTATTGATGATTCTGAAATAAAAATTTCGACATTTTCAATTATAATTGTGCATTTACAGTTTGATTAAGTAGAATAAATCGATTCGATTTTGAATCATAAGGTAGGACCAGCTGAAAAATGGACATGATCAGATATCACATTACATGTCATTTTCATGCTACACATCCATGTTTTAATCTACGTCGTTGAGAATATAAGCTAGTAACCCGAATTTAGACCCAATTTTTATTTCAAAATTGATCTTTTTTTGTGAAGGAGGTCTCTCGGTACAATACCTAATAGGTCGCAATTACCCCTAAACATGTACAAATTTGTACCCACAAGTCTTCGACTATAGTTGCTGGCAAGCGACTACTTTAACTTAATCAGGCTAGACTAAATGGAGTTCCACATGTAACACGCTTCCAAAAGCAGCACTTTCCACCCACCAAATCAGAGCCATCATCATTCTCTTGAAATTACAAGTTGAAATATTGAATTATACAGACCCATAATTCATGAAATAAACACATGGAATGCAGAGTGATCATTCACAATCATTGAGATTTTTCCAACATTAAATCAATTTTATATCTCCAATGGGACCTGTAAGACAGTGGTGGATCCATACAATGGATTTAGACCCTAGTGGATCGAATCACACTAGTTCACTTTAGCTCTATATAATCTAATCAGTTCAAGAGCAAGAAAAAAAGAAAAGAATTAAGAGTGTCAGAGATACAGAAATGAGTTACCCAGAGGTTCACTACATATCAAACACAAGAGTTCATACTAGGAGTAACACTAACAGCTGCGGCGACAATTCAACTCAACTGAGTCGGATTCAACTCACCCCATGGGATCTCTACTTCCTCCCTATCAACTACAACCAAAAGGGTATCCTTTACAACAAGCCCCAACACTTGTCTAATTACCTTGACCTCCTTAAAACCTCTCTTTCCCGCACCCTCGACTATTTTTACCCACTCGCTGGCCGATTGTCTATAAAAACACACCATGATCACACCAACTCGGTTTTTATCGATTGTAATAATGCAGGGGTGGATATTATCCATGCTAGTGTAGATTTAACTGTAGCTGATATAGTCAACAATACTTATGTATCCCATGTGTTTCATTCCTTTTTTGCTCTTAATGGTGCTACTAATTTTCAAGGTCAAACTCATCCGTTGTTTGCAGTCCAAGTCACGGAGTTGACCGATGGTGTGTTTATTGGCTTCACCGCGAACCATGTGATCGTTGATGGTTCCTCATTTTGGCATTTCATCAACACATGGTCAGAAATCTGTAAAAATCCTGATTTCATCCCATCACCACCACCCATTCTCACGCGTTGTTTCATCAACGGTTGTGATTCACCCATTCGTTTACCTTTGTTTGATCCCGAGAAAGTCAACAAGAAGTACACCCCAAAACTACATCTTGACCAAAGAGTATTTCACTTTGAATCCCGGAACATAGCTCGACTTAAAGCGAAGGCAAATGAGGAGTGTGGGATGACTCGAATCTCATCCTTACAAGCATTGTTATCGCACGTGTGGAGAGCTGTCACACGTGCGAGAAATTTGGGTCTAGATCAGAAGACCCGATATCGGTTACTAATGAGTAATCGAGCTAGACTGGACCCGCCATTGCCTGAAGGGTATTTCGGGAATGCGATAAGCTATGGGGGTACTACTGCAAAGGTGGGTGAATTATTGGAAGGTGGAATAGGGTGGGGTGCCCTGTTATTCAACAAAATGGTCGCTTCGCATACTGATGCAGCGATACGTGATGCATGGGACAGTTGGGTGCAGCAGCCTACATGGCCATCTCTTGATTGTTATGTTTCTGATGATTTGCTCAGTGGGAGCTCTCCCAGATTTAATGTGTATGGTACTGATTTTGGTTGGGGGTGCCCCATTGCAGCGCGAAGTGGGTGCGCTAATAAATCAGAGGGGAAGATAACAGTGTTTCCTGGGAAAGTACAAGGAAGTGTGGATATTGAAGCCTGTTTTGAAATTCAGACATTGAAGGATATGGGGAATGATAAAGAGTTTATGGAAGCCGTCACTGTTTTACATCCAATTTAAAGATATCAATCCAAATGTGTTGAACTCTTCGAACCAGCTCATGAATGTTGTAATCAAGTCTGTAAATCAGGTTGAATTAGATTCTTGTTATGTTTTTTACTACAATGTATTTAGGTTCTGGTTATGTTTTTTACTACAGTGTATTTAGGTTCTTGTTATGTTTCCTAGCATTTTTTATTTATGGTATTGTAAAAAGGTGTACAACATTTGCCACTGATCATACTGTTGGATTGAGATTGGAGAGTATTTGCAGTTGCAGTGTAGACATTTTGAAGCCCAAAATATAATGAAAAAAAAATTGGTTTCCGAAGTTTTATCTATCCATAGTAACAATGCTTACTGTCGAGTTACTCAAGTATATCCCCTTAAGCTAAAAATATACACTGCGTTAAAAAAACTTGTGATTTGAAGGCAAGATTTAGTATTACATAGTTACGTTTTTATTTTTTATTTTTAATTTTTTTTATTTTCCCTTTCGCTGCGGTCTCCATCTGCCCCCCAGTGATATATATGGTCCGATTGATGTGTATAGTTTGAAAAATAAAAGCACAAAAACAAAACACAAGTGGGAGCATGTAAAATGTTCCTGACATAACTTTTATGATAATGTTTGACGAAGATATGGATTAGACCGGTTGGGGTCCCATGTGTTTTTGGGAGCTAATCATGAATCATGTTGCAATTGTCTAATGTGAGTGGAGGCTTTTCCAAGAGACTGATTGATCCGATTGACACATACTAATCCAAACAAGTTCTGCATTTCACAACAAATCCTACTGGTATTTTCAGCATGGTTCACATCATGGAAGCAGACCGCTAGATAAAATTTTGATAAACCGAAATGTTGTCTCTCTTTCGGATCATACACGTGTTATAATGATCTTTAGGAATAATAAGTCGTTAGCACTGATCCGACTCAAATGGTATTAAGTCTGCGAAGTGCAGTTTGTCAGCTGAATCCAAATTACTACACCTTGTTAAGCCCACATATCTCACAGCCATCCCCAATACTCGTAAGACCTATTGAGGCAGTATATCGGGGATCAGCTTCGGACAGGCAAGTCAGCAACGCTTGTTTCCAACTAGAAAACAAATTCCAGAGTATACGTCGTACATGAAAACTTTCATCTATGGACAACACTACAATTGAAAACTATCTCTCGTGTATCTAGAAGCATTGGTCTAATACGAAAACTTCCCTTCATATGACAACTCCTAATTAAAGAAAAATCTTCAAAAAGATCTTTTTCCCTAAACTACCTCATCAATTGTCTGGTCAAAACTTCATTCCACATGACTCCAGCACTATAAATAAGACATGAGGTTGGTAAACAATGGTACGTTACAAATTTTCAGTTTACAGCATTAAGCATTCCTCAGATCCATGTCTGACTTTATCATCGCTCATTCTTGATTTGTTTTCTCATTATTTACTTTGCCCCGTGTCCATCACTTTTTGATACCACTACCGCCAAAAACAAAATTCATTTTTTGAACCTATTATGTGACATTACTACTATAAAATTTGTTTTTTCTTCTCAACAGCAAGCAAAAACAAGAACAAATGAGCAGCGGCAATGCTACCGACACTGCCTGGTTTCTCTCATCCTCTCTTCTCTCTCAACAGTAGGTAGGAGCAACAACAATAGCAATGGAACAAAAGCAAAAAGACCCCCTTAGGTTGTCGACATGTAAATTCCACTAACCCGTAACTTGACCTTCTTCACTGCCATTTGTTACTTTGTGGTATTTTCTAAGCACTAACTTGACAACAAAGGTCTAATTTCCCTGAGCAAAAAATCTAGAGGGCTAGGCCCGCACAGCCAGGCCAGCCCAATACCATTCATCATCTTAGAGATGCTGGAAATGACCCAATCTCTAGGATGATGGATGGTATTGGGCTGGGCTGGGTTGGCGCGGGTCTGACTGTGCGGGCCTGACTCTCTAGAAAAATATTCCCTGAGTTAATATTCATGGTCATTGCATGGACGCGACAACAATGAAGGCCTAAGTGGTACATTTTGAAATTTCTTGAACTTGATCTGAAGGCTCATTATTTCCCTCCTGATCTATGGTAGAAGAATCTGCTTAATAGGTCCAAGCGTCAGTCTAGCACTAATCCAGCTCAAATGGTATCAAGCTCGCAAAGTGTTGTCCACCAACCGGACCCAAATTACCACAGCCTGCTAAGCCCACATATCTCACAGCCACCCCTAATACCCGTAAAACCTATTGAGGCAGTATCTTGAGGATCAACTTTGGACGGGCAAGCCAGCAACATCTTGTTTCCAACTAGGAAGCAAATACCAGAGTATACGCCGTACATGAAAACTTTCATCTATGGACAACACTACAATTGAAAATTGTCTCTCGTATGTTGACAACTCCTAATTAGAAAAAAATATCCATGAAGATCACTTTTCCTAAACTACGCCACCGATGGCCTGGTTGAACCAGACTTCAACACTATAAATAGGACATGAGGTTGGTGAACAAAAGTACGCTGCTACAAATTTCTTGTTTACAACATTTAGTCTTCCTCAAATCCATGTCTGACTTTATCATCACCAATTCTTGATTTTGTTTTCTCATTGTTTACTTTGTCCCGAGTCCATCACTTTTTTATACCACCACCTCCAAAAAAAAATTTCATATTTTGAACCTATCATGTGACACCACTGTTATAAAATTTATTTTTTCTTCTCAACAGCAAGCAAGAACAATAACAAATGAGCAGCAGCAATGCTACCGACACTGCCAGGTTTCTCTCCTCTCTTCTCTCTCAATAGTAGGTAGGAGCAACAATAATTGGTTTTCGAAGTTTTATCTATCCACAGTAACAATAACTACTGTCAAGTATATCCCTTAAACTAGTCATGTGCTCGTAGGCAAAGTAAAAAATATACACATTGCGGTAAAAAAAACTTCTGATTTGAAGGCGAGATTTAGTATTACATAGTTACGTTTTTATTTTTTATTTTCCCTTTCACTGCAGTCTCCATCTGCCTTCCAGTAATACATATGGTCCGATTGATGTGAATAGTTTGAAAAATAAAAGCACAAAAACAAAACACAAGTGGGAGCATATAAAATGTTCCTGTCGTATTTTTATGATAATGTTTGATGAAGATATGGATTAGACTGGTTGGGGTCCCATGTGTTTTTGGGAGCCAATCGTGAATCATGTTGCAATTGTCTAATGTGGGTGGAGGCTTTTCCAAGAGACTGATTGATCCGATTGACACATCCTACTTGTATTTCTAGCATGGTTCACATCATGGAAGCAGACATCTAGATAAAATTTTGATACACTCAAACGTGGTCACTTTTACATCGTACACGTATAATGATGATCTCTAAAAATAATAGGTCAAAGCGTCAGTCTAACACTCATACGACTGAAATGGTATCAAGTTCGCGAAGTGTAGTTCGCCAGTCGGACCCAAATTACCACACCCTACTAAGCTCACATATCTCACAGCCACCCCCAATACCCGTAAGACCTATTGAGGCAGTATCTCGGGGATCAGCTTTGGACGGACAAGTCAGCAGCGCTTTGTTTCTAACTAGAAAGCAAATATCAGAATATACATCGTAAATGAAAACTTTCATCTATGGACAACACTCTAATACCAAAGTATACGTCGTACATGAAAATTTTCATCTATGAACAACATTTCAGTTGGAAACTATCTCCCGCGTATCTAGGAGCACGGATCTAACATGGAAACTTTCCTCCACAGGACAACTCCTAATTAGAGAAAAATCTCCATAAAGACCTATTTTCCTAAACTACGTCACCGATGGCCTGGCACTACAAATTCCTCATTTATAATATTAAGTCATGAGGTTGGTGAACAAAGGTACGCTACAAATTCCTTGTTTATAATATTAAGTATTCCTCAGATTCATGTCTGACTTTATCATCGCCCATTTTTTATTTATTTTCTCATTGTTTATTTTGTCCCGTGTCCATCATTTTTTTATACCACCACCTCCGATTTTTTTTTTCATTTTTTGAACGTATTATGTAACACCACTACTATAAAATTTGTTTTTTCTTATCAACAGCAAGCAAGAACAAGAACAAATGAGTAGCAGCAATGCTATCGACACTGCGTGGTTTCTCTCCTCCTATCTTCTCTCTCAACAGTAGGTAGGAGCAACAACAATAGTGGCGGAACAAAAGCAGAGAGACCCCCTTAGGTTGTTGACATGTTAATTCCACTAACCCATAACTTGACCTTCTTTACTGCCATTTATTACTTTGTCCCCCTTTTGGTATTTTCTAAGCACTAATTTGACAACAAAGAAGGTCTAGTTTCCCTGAGTTAATATGCATGGACGCGACAACAATGAAGGCCTAAGTGGTACATTTTGAAATTTCTTGAACCTGATCTGAAGGCTCATTATTTTCCCTCCTGAACTATATATGGTGGAAGAATCTTCTTAATGCCTGCTTGACACACAAATCTCTGAAAACGCGAACAACCACAATGGATCTGAAACGTCTGATGGTTTTGCATTCTGACATAAATACTTGTTGTGGAAAAAGATATGGATATTAATCAAATGGTTTGGTGGAAATCTAAGCATTGCATCAACTAGTAAACGCATTATGCATTATTGATTGTTTAAATTTATTGCATTGCATTTCTTTAGAACTTTTGTTTTACGGAATATAAGAAAGATTATTACAAGTGTAGCAGTTGGGGCTGATAATGACACTTTTTTATGTGCTACGCCAGTTTATGCTTAGGGTGTGTTTGGTTGTATGAAATCCTATGTCATGTAAATTTATGAGGGGACCCCTACATTTTAGGGCAAATTGATGTATCACTCAACATTCACCCTTTGATTCTGTAATCAATAGTGGGAATGAAAGTCCCATGAACATTAGAATCACACTCCTTAGTCTCCCAATGCATGTTATTCTCATGTTCATGAGACTTTCATTCCCACCATTCATCACAAAATCAAATGGTAGATGTGGATGTGAAGTGATACCTCAAATTAGCCTAAAATATAGGGGTCTCCTCATGAATTCCTATGACATAAGATTTCATGCAACCAAACACACCCTTAGTTTATTCATAATTCATCCACAAATAGCACATTCATGTAAAAGTGTCTCCCATCTATAATTAATAGTCTGAAAATGGATGCCCTAGGCAGTCGTCTAACTTTTGGTGGACGACAATTTAATTAGCTTTCAATCAGTACAAAATCAATTATCCTCCTACATTTGCTCTTCTAAGCTTTTTTTTCAAAAATGTTAGGAAATCAGGTTTTGGTAACCAAGGTGACGTGTCGTGATTTAAAAAGAATGATGAAATCTCCAAAAAGTTTGTATATCTCAAGATTGTAAAATATCTTCTCTAATGATGCCACATCATCCTGATTGCAAAACCTGATTCCCCAGCCTCATTTTTTTTAAAGTTACATTTTAAACTATGGCTATTACAGTCTGAATGCTCTAATGAGTGCCAGTTTAATAGGCCTATCATTGGGATGGGTTAATTAGACCGCTGAGTAGGGGTGTTAATCGGTTCAATCGGTTTGAAATTGGATGAAAATCAAACCAAACCGAACTTGGGATTCACTTTTCGGTTCAGTTCGGTTTTCTGATTTTTCAAATAGAAATTCGGAACCGAACCGAGCAATTTGGTTCGATTTCGATTTTTCCTTTTTATTTTCTATTTTTTTCCATCATCTTTCTTCTTCTTACTGAGACAATTATGTGTTGCCATTACCATACAGCTAGACTTGAACACAAAGATAAAACCTTTTCACACATACAGATTTCAAATAAAAATTGAAACTCAACAAAATTATATTATAAAAAAAAACATGATTATACCAGTTTTTCTATTATGATAAAAGAAATTAGCATTATTGCATTCTAATAAAACAAACTCGAATGACCATATAATTCGACAAAACTCCCAATAGTGCTAATGCAAAGAAAGTTAGTTGAATAAAAAACTAAAAAAATAAAAATAAACACTCAGACACACGGTGCTCAACGAGTTCCCAAACCTTCACCAACCTGGCCGCCGAAATTGAAGACCCGATTTAGCATGAGCTTCAAAGAATCGCATTTTCACCCAATTTGATCTGTCTATGGAACCCTTGGCATCACCGAGGATGGCGTCGGAGAGGTACTCACTGCCTTTGTAGTAGCTTATGTTCTCTGACCATGTGCAGCGCTGTGCGGTGACCTCTTCGGTGACGAGGAACTTTGACGATGTTGGGAGGTTTTTAACATATATATACAACAACTTTACAATAAGATAACCAATATCACATGGAAATCACTTGTATTCAGTTGTTATAAAGCAACAAAAACTTCTTTCAACAACAGAGCCGAATAAAGTCTCGAAACAAAGCTCATTTACAAGATTATTAATAATGGATCTTAGCGCACCAAGCTCACCTATATCTATGATATTCATGGAGGACCTCTCTACTTCTCTAGTTGGATCCAATATGTATATATTCACCTTAGCTGAACTAAATGGGGTAGGTGAGAATTAAATGGGGGTGGGTGGGTTGAGATTTGAGATTTGAGATTTGGGAATTAAATATGGGTGGGTGGGGTTAGAAATTGGAGATTGTCTAACTGTCGAGAAAAATAGCGAGGGAGGCTCGAGCGCACGTGCAGGAGCTTCGTTTGTAAAAAAATAAAAAATAAAAAAAGAGGGAAATTGAAATTGGGGGAAAATAAGGGGGAGGGAACGAAGCAGAGAAGAGAAGATGAAGCTACCAAACGAAGAAGAAGACAAAGCTCTCCCTCGCCACCCTCTCCCCATCATCGACTCAACCGACAGAAGAAGGAGAAGAGAAGAAGCTCTGTCGTCCCTTCCCTCGCCGAAAAGCTCAGATTCAAAGAAAAGCTCTCCCCAACTGAAAAATTCAACCGAAGGTAAGTCTCCCCTTCATTTCTAGATCTAGGTTCTAGATCTAGGGTTTCTCTCTCTCGTTGTTGCTTCTCTTCTTCTTCTTCACCTTCTTTCCTTGTTTGTTGTTGTTGTTGGTGTTTGGGGTTTGCTAGTTAGGGTTCAGATTTAGGGGGCGTTTTTGCATCATCAATTGTGGCGCAGAAACCAGCCTCCAAGGCGAACTCATCTTCTTCATTCTTGATGCAGCTGCATATGGATTGAATTAGGGCTTCTTCTTATTCGGGTACTCTCTATAACCCCTTACGTTCAATTTCTGGATTGCTGCCGGGTTTTTGAGATTGGGTTTCAAGTGGTTTGGGTGATTTAGGGATTCGGTTGTGAGAATTTGTGGGTTTTGAGAGTGGGTTGTGAGTTTGAATTGGGTTTTGAGGGATTTTGTGTTGTGGGTGGGAAAGAATTGATTTTTTTTTCGAGTTTTTGTGTTTCCCCTTTTGTTTAATTGAAATCTGTATTGTTGGTTTGACGAAATTTGTGTGCTTTTTGTGTTTTTTTTTGTGATTTTTGGATTGGTCATTCTGGGGTTTGTGGGGTTAAGCTCAAGATTTAGGGTTGTATGGTTTAATGTATTGATTGTTTTCCTTGGACATTTTTTCTTTGAAATATATAGATGAGATCTATCTCCAAAAATGAACATGCATACTTGTAGGGCGTGAATGTTTTATTTAGCATCATCTTCCATTGATTTTTCTAAATTTTTCATCTATTAGGGGCCGGTAGATCTCCACCTTGGTTGAGATTTTTTATACATTTTACTGCTTCCTGTAGATTTTTAATACAATTGGGGTTTTCTGCTTTCTGTAGATTTTTTATACAATTTCGTTATATGGCTGAATATTTTTTCCTCCTCTTCGTATTTGTTTTTTAGCTTTCTGAGCTCAGTGGAGCTCAATTTCAAAGGGATAAACCATTTCTAGAAATACATCTTGTTTTAATGTTTTGTAAGATTGTATGTTGCTATCCAGGGTTTGAATTGGTTTCATTTGGTTTTATCTTCTTTGGATAAGAAGAGAGCTTCTAGCCGGTCTGGTCTAGTCGCCTGGTGGCATGCCTGGACCCTCCTAGGCACGTGTGCGTGGAGGGTCCTGGGCACGTGCTTGCTCTTTGAAATTTTTGTTGCACTAGGTTTCTGAATTCTAGTTAGTAAATGAGCATCCTTCTTTGTTGCTTTGCTTTTTCTTAATTTTCAAAAAAATATTCCTTATTTGTTGTATTGCATTGCTTTTATGATTTATTTTTTTAAATGCAGGAATGGCATTCAGAAGTACGTTGTGTATCCAGGTCGTCAACCTAGAGTATACCAAAATTGGCCAGCATGTTTATCCGCGGTATCAGGGTATAGGGGTGCTTCTTAAAGGGGTTTATGTCAGTCGCCGAAACTGAAGATTCATACGAGTTGTGGGTTCGCTCAGAAGCGGCGAAAAGAGATTCAGAGGAATTCAACAACAATGAAGATGTCAAAGTTAACGATCGTGTGTTTGACGATCAAGCCGGTCCATCCAATGATCAAATAAATGACACCCAAGGGAATAACGATCCTTGGGCTTTTACGAGGGACTTAATCAACACTTTGATAATAGTAATTATTATCTTAGTTGTAATATTTATTCTTAAGCTCTTGGACGAATGATGTAATGATATGTAATGTAATATGTACATACATATGTATTATGTGAATATATTTCGTAATCCAATGAAATTTGTGTTTCATATTATTCTTGTTTTTCTTCCGTGTGGTATGCTTTTATGTTAAGGCTTAGTTAGATAAAGAGAGATTCATTGAACAATGCATTTGAGATTTTAGATTTTGTGGCCTGTTTTTGGTGTTTGGCAGTATGGGTGCCACAAACTATATTGTGTTTGTTGTAGTGGTACAATAAAAACTGAAGCTCAAAAAACTTATAAAAAAAAAGATATCATTAAGAGTAGAGTCTAATATAGACCCTCATATAAGCATCATTCTTAATAATACAAAATAGTTCTTCATTAGTAGTAGAAGTAAAAACACCATGTTCTTTTTTATGAGCTCCAGATTTAGCAAGGAAATCAGCAGCTTGGTTCGCCTCCCAGTAGATCATTTTCATTTCGACCCTCAAGAAAAGCTTCAATGAGTTTTTGCAGTTCATCAGTGCTTAAGTTGCTTGCCACATCAATTTTTTGCCGCCTACCGTTGCTTGCATAACCACCTAAGAGTCATATTGAAACTAAGTTTAGGTGTACTCCATTTTATGAGCTTCACATGCAAAGCTTGCTCATAATTCCATTGAGCATTATAGTAGTAGTCACAGAGTGCATTATAGTAGCAGTCACATTGAATCCCATATAAACATTAAATCCCATATAAACATTATAGTAGTAGCAGTCGCACTGAATCCCATATAAACATTATCAGAAACCCCAGAATGACCAATCCAAAAATCACAAAAAAAACACAAAAAGCACACAAATTTCGTCAAACCAACAATACAGATTTCAATTAAATGAAAGGGGAAACCACAAAAACTCGAAAAAAATATCAATTCTTTCCCACCCACAACACAAAATCCCTCAAAACCCAATTCAAACCCACAACCCACTCTCAAAACCCACAAATTCTCACAACTGAATCCCTAAATCACCCAAACCACTCAAAACCCAATCTCAAAAACCCGACAGCAATCCAGAAACTGAACGTAAGGGGTTATAGAGAGTACCCGAATAAGAAGAAGCCCTAATTCAATCCATATGCAGCTGCATCAAGAATGAAGAAGATGAGTTCGCCTTGGAGGCTGGTTTCTGCGCCACAATTGATGATGCAGAAACGCCCCCCTAAATCCAAACCCTAACTAGCAAACCCCAAACACCAACAACAACAACAAACAAGGAAAGAAGGTGAAGAAGAAAAAGAGAAGCAACAACGAGAGAGAGAAACCCTAGATCTAGAAATGAAGGGGAGACTTACCTTCGGTTGAATTTTTCAATTGGGGAGAGCTTTTCTTCGAATCTGAGCTTTTCGGCGAGGGAAGGGACGACGGAGCTTCTTCTCTTCTCCTTCTTCGGTCGGTTGAGTCGATGATGGGGAGAGGGTGGCGAGGGAGAGCTTCGTCTTCTCTGGCTTCGTTTGGCAGCTTTGTCTTCTTCTTCGTTTGGTAGCTTCGTCTTCTCTGTCGAGTTTTCTCTTCTCTGCTTCAACCCACTTTCTCTTCTCTACTTAGTTCCCTCCATCTTATTTTCCCCCAATTTCAATTTCCCTCTTTTTTTTTTTAACAAACGAAGCTCCTGCACGTGCGCTCGAGCCTCCCTCGCTATTTTTCTCGACAGTTAGACAATCTCTAGAAATTGAGCAATTTGTGGTGAGTCTGGGAGTTAAAAAAAGATTAAAAAAATAAATTGATACAGCGGCTCGGTTCAGTTTATTCGAACTAAAAAAATTCAAAACTCAACCGAACTGAGTTACTTCGGTTCGATTAAGTTTTTTTTCGGTTTCGATTTTTTTTCTGCTCAATTCAGTTCGATTCAAATAATTCAGTCGGTGTACATTGACCAATTAACACCCCTACCGCTGAATTAGTCAAACCCATTCAATCCTTGAAAGTTGAATCCATATTTACATTTCGATTGCATAATGCATATAACCGTGTCAGAGCTACAAGTTAGATTTCGAAAATTTCCTGATTCTTATATGTGTAATTCTAGGGAGCGAGGGAGGCGCCCTAGCAAGGCTCTTCTTATATATATACAACAAGAGTAATGATCAAATGGGAAAATAGGTCTTGGAGGAAACTGAGAGAATAGTGAACTTGAAAAAACTAGTCTCTATAATTGACAATTTAACCTAAATTTGGTTGGGGTTAATTAGGCGATTAAGCCCATTGCTCAAGATTTAGCCCGCTCAATTTGCAATTGTTGGGGATCCATTATTATTGGATTCAACAAGCTCATCAGGGCCTAACAAAGAGGATCCAATAAACTGTCCAAAAAAAATCATGTGTTTTCATCACTAGTTGGTTTCAAAGCCTCACTGGCAAGGAATGAAATTTCAAACGAAAATTTCATTTTTTTGAAATTACGAAAACAAAAGTAGCGAATAAAATTTACATTATTTCGTGGGTTTTTTTTGAAAAATTTCGAGTTTTCTCGTTAATTTCGGAATTTTTTCGTTATAATACAGCTACCAAAAATTACATTTTCTTGAGGGTTTTTCGTAAATCTCGGAATTTTTGTCGTATTATCGATTCTTCTAATTATTTATTGATTTTTGAAATTACCCCATGATTTTCTACTTATACTTTGATTTCATGTTTGTTTCATTTTTTTGATATTTAGGCTTCATTTTACTTGTATATTATTATTTTTTTCACATATACTCTCAAATTTTATTATATATTTTATGCATTCCCAAAATTTTTACGTTTTTTTCTTTACAAATAGAAATATTCCTTAAACTCAGGAGACCGAAATGAACTCGAAAATTGAAATCACAATCCTTGCTCACTGGCCACTGTAAATGGCATTAGACGAAACATGTCGTAACTAAGAAAATCAATCTTTATCGCGATGGATAGCTAGCTCTTTTTTTTTTTTTTAAGGGAATCGCATAACATATTACTAGTAAGATTACAGTATTGATGTCCTGCCAAGGTGACTAGATTGTAAGCCTCATAATTAGCACAATTGATAGTTGGTAGGTGGATGTGGGCAGGGCAATTACTTTTGTTGGATGAACAACAACTACCACTTCATCGGCATTTAATATAAAAGGTCTTGTTCGTGCTTGCTCGTTTGAAATGAATAATTTGAAACAGAAAAGTTATAATAAATAAATAAGTTTCTTCCATAACATGAATGTATTTTCCTTTTTTGTTAAAAGGCTATGGCAATTAGATTAATAATAATGATTACACTATTAAAAACATTATAATTAGAATGCGATGTGTATATATTCGTGATGCACGTTCTATATGAAATGGTATGTATATTCTACTTGTATATTCGAAATGCACTCCACATAATCCCAACAACAATAAGATCAAAGTATTTTAAGAAAATTTAAGACCATTTAATTTTTTTTTAATAATAAAAGACCAATAAATTATTAAGCATGTGTTTATATTTTATACAATCTCTTTTCTTTTTTTTAATTATTGTATACCAATTGACTTTTTTTGGATTATTATTAAATTTTTTTTTTTTTGGCCAATGAAGATTTTTATTGAAGATAAGTAGGTTTATTTTTCCTTCGCCCGAATAGTTTTTTTTTTTGTCAAACAATAATATTTTTATTTAAGGAGAAGACAAACCACAAAGAAGATGGTACAAACCTAGCAAGGAAAACCCACAACAAAGAGTCCAAACTACCAACTCTCGAGGAAAAAAAAACTCCAAATAATAAAGCCTCACGAAGAACTAATAAAATAACCATGAGCCAAACAAAATCTAAACAAAAGCCACAATCAAACCGCAAGACAAAGAAGATTGGCACAAAACCTCCACAAAAACCTGATTAGAAAGAAACGAGGACCACAAAATCGGCAAAGAACCTCAACATGAATACAAAGCTTGCACCATATCCAAGACCCGATCTGCATCAAGACTGAGATCAACCCCTATCATATTACCAATATTTTCACATTTTGTCAACCTATATTATATTCTTATAACTCATTATGTTGTATTTAGTCCATTCTATCGATAACCACGGCAGAATTTGCTATTTCCTTAAATTATTTTTTTTTCTTCATTTTTGCACGTGAATGTAAAATTCGGTGTGCTGATCAAATAATTTCCTCCTTATGTCAACTTTACGATATTATATTTGCTTACTTCTATGTCATAAGTCGCTAACCGAAGCTGAGGCATAGTGTTTCACTCCGTTACAAAGTTCAGATTTGAGAATGGCAGAAAGATTAATGATCTCAGGGTGTGTTTGGTTGCATGGAATCTTATGCCATGAGAATTCATGAGGAGACCCATACATTTTAGGCTAAATTGATGTATCACTCCACATCCACCATTTAATTTTGTGATCAATGGTGGGAATGAAAGTTTCATGAACATGAAAATCACATGCCTTATGGGACCAAGGAGTGAGATTCTCATGTCCATGAGACTTCCATTCCCACCATTGATCACAAAATCAAATGGTGAATGTGAAATTTAGCCTAAAATGTAAGAATCCAATTATGAATTTCCATGACATGAGATTCCATGCAACCAAACACACCCTCAATTATTTTCTTGGTCAGAGTAAAATTTCAAGCCCATTGACACCATTATTTGAATTGCATTTTCCATATCTTTGTTGAAGAACTTTAAAACATGCTTCTTTTAGAAAGAAAAATCCTCTTTTCTTCCTTATTGGTTTGTTTAGATGAGTTTTTATTCTTTTGTCTCCAAACTGGAAAGTATGAATAATTTTCCTTTTTCTTCTTCCAATCTATAAAGTGATTGTTTAATAGGTTAGGTTTGGCTTTAAGTACAAAGTGAGCTAGCCTGGGAAATACGAAATGTATTAGATTAATTAATTGATAAACGTGATAAAGTCATTTTAGAGTGTTTCCTTTGATGATTATTTGAAGTGATATGCAAAGATTAAACATACTTTGATCTTTATCGAATTATTAGTTTGAGGTGATGTATTATTAGGTTTAGTCTTTTTTATGGTATAAGTTTTTTTTTTTTTTTTAATGAAAATAAAAACACATAGCGTGGCTCAGCCTAAGTGTATTTCTTATGGTATAAGAATTTTCCGTTGTAGATCATGATATAGTAGATCGATCGTAATTTTCATTTTTTACATGCAAACAAGGTTTACCTTCGTAAAAGGTGATAATAACCAACTTAGGTGCATCCATATTTTCCGAAAGTATCCAATCCATTCATGATATATTATTCAGATGATTTGAATTGTTATACTAAATCTAAATTCAAATAAGAGGAATGTTGGCTACCTTCTTCACTTACCTTCTTGTTTACACCTCTCCCTTCTTTGAGTAACACGTGTCCTCCAAATAAATCCTATAATTAAAAGGAAAGAAAATCCTTTATTTTCTATTAATCTAAACTTTGTATTTATATACCACATAAATAAATCTCATGTATATTTGCCCTCTTTTGTTTATTATGGAAACCATCAAATAGATAATAAACCATTAATTTGATTCTTTTTTCATTATTAAGGCTTTCAAAAATCAACCCTTGAAAGCAAATCTCCTCCCCAATCGGAAATGTCAAGTGGGTTCTTAAAAAAAAACGAAAATTTACATTTCAAACTCATTATATGATTGCAATGAGATCACTTGGGTCAGTTGGGGTACTCAATGTTTAAAAAACAATTATTTATCAAACAAAATAATTAATTAAAATAAATGTATAATATTTGTCATTTTTCATGATCAATAAAAACGGAGAAATCAATCGTTATAGATTTCTATTGGCTATTTAATGGATCCATAATCATAAAGGAGGGCAAACGTGAGATTTGTTTTTATATAAATAGCAAAATTAGATTAAGGAGATAATTAAGGATTCTCGTTCCTTTTATTTTTTAGATTTAAAGTTAGAGGACACGTGTCATTCAAATGAGAGAGAAGGTGCTAGAAAAAGTAAAGGTAACGACTATTTCATATCATCATTTTTCTCTTTCTCACATCATCATTGAATTTTTTTTTTTACTTACTCACACCACCAATAAATATGCATAACTTAACAGAGAAACTCAAACTCAAAATGAAAAAAATGTAAAATATGACAACTTTCAACCAATTTAAATCCTCAATTGAAACCGATTCTTAAGCTCATTAAAACATGAAAGGTGTAGTACTATGAGTTATCTAATAAACACAACTTGAATCACTTGAAAATGTTTTGAAATGAGCAAGTTATGATCATTTTACTAAAGTCGCGCAAATCTGTCTTGCAATGAAAACGGGATAGTGTCCCTGACTTTCATCCAACTTATGTACTCAATCAAGATTGATTCTCAATCTTATTCAAACACAAAACTTTTAGTACCTTACGTTATCTATTAAACACAACTTCAATAACATGAAAATGTTTTGAAATTAGCAAGTTATGGTCATTTTACTAAAGTCGTGCAAATCTGTCTCGCAATGAAAACATGATAGTGTTACTGACTTTCGGCCAACTTATGTGCTCGATCGAGACCGATTCTCAAGTTGATCGAAACATAAATATTGTAGTAATCTGAGTTAGCTAATAAACACAACTTGATTCACTTGAAAATATTTTGAAATGAGAAATTTATTGTTATTTTACTAAAGTCGCGCAAATCTGTCTCGCAATAAAAATGGGATAGTGTTCCTAACTTTTGGCCAACTTATGTGCTCGATTGAGAACGATTATCAAATTGATCAAAACACAAAAGTTGTAGTACTCTGAATTTCTAATAAACACAAATTAAATCACTTGAAAATGTTTTGAAATGAGCAATTTATGGTCATTTTACTAAAGTCATACAAATTTGTTCGGAAAAATTTGCTGAAATTTCCTGTTCGCCCGAAACTCTGCGAGTTTTTGCAAAAACCTAGCATTATTCCAGGCGAGATTTTTTTACTATTCGCCAAGATCAATGTGAGCTTTTGCAAAACCTCACATTATCTCAGGTGAACAATGTTTTTTTTGTGATTTATGAAACTTTTTCTGAAGTTTACTTTGTTTTGGTGATTAAAATTTTTTCTGAAGTTTCCATGAGATTCATTTATTTTTCTGAAAATTTTTGGGGAGGTTGCGATTTGGGGTTCAATTTTTAAGGGTTTCTATTTTGAGGGAAATGGAAGAGATCTTAAGGAAAGGGGAAGAGATTTTTTAAGGAGAGAGAAGATATTGGTTTCGAGTCCTTAAACCAAAACAATGAAAAAAAAAACACAATTATTGGTTTTCAAAATCAACAATAAAATAGGGCAAAATATGATCATATGATATTTTATTATTTATATAAATAGCAAATTTAAATTGAGGAAAGGTAAGGTAGCTAGTCGTTCCTCTTAAAATAAATACATTTTGATGTTGACGGTGCAATATCAAAGCATGCAAGACGCGTGACATTGCAAGAGCAGTTCAATGTAAATTGACCATGGCGTAATATAAGAATCGAAGCCCCAACATGCAAGACGTATGATATTGCAAGAATTGTTGAATGTAAATTCACCATGTGTTGGAGGCACAATGACTAATATTGAAGGCGTGCATCTTACATTAGGGGTGTGCATCTCATCTTACGATCTCAATCCTGTCTTGTTTCAATATTTTTTGGGTTTTAATAGGATTGATTAATCACATCTTATTCCGATTTAGAGTGGAATGAAATCGGGATGAAGATTTTCAATTCCGCCTATTTCATCCCATCCTGAAATGATTTTTTAAATATTTATCGAAACCTCTAAATCTTATTAGATGTATAAATTTTATGAAATGTGACACATTATATTCATTACACTTAACGGTGTAGATTAGTCTAAAAATTAATCGAATCCAATTGACTCAGACATGTTGTGTGTGAAGTGTTCATGCGTGGATGGATTTAGATAAAATTGGTGTGATTCAACGCTAAACTATATGTCTATATGCATGAAATTGAACTAAAGAGAATCGAAAATTCTAGGGGTTGAGGGAAAGGGAGCAAGGGATCCCATCCTCCTTGAGATGAACGTTAGCACGCATCTCCATAGTAATGCGCTCATCTCGAGGAAGATGGGCGGTTACAACCACCCCTCGCTCCTTTCCCTCGGCCCTAGCAAAGCTCAAAGATAATAGAAGCTATACCTAATCTGTGATACAGTTGAAATATTCAATGAATCCGTTCCAAAATCATTCAAAATTTCTTGTAAAATAAGTAAAGTTGATGTTATTATAACATTTAGTTGATGTTATTATAGAGAGATGCTAGATGGCGAGGAAATGAGCGAGGAAACCAGCGAGGGGAGTGAGGTGGAGGGAGGGGAACCATTCCCTTCCCTTGGGATGCGCGCATTGAATTTTCTTGCATGCATCTCGAGGGGAGGGAATGGTTCCCCTCCCTCCACCTCACTCCCCTCGCTGGTTTCCTCGCTCATTTCCTCGACATTTAGAATTCCCCGTTATTATAACATCTATATCTACGTATAAGTTGGTCTCC
Source organism: Berberis vulgaris (assembly GCA_963556465.1). Classification (NCBI taxonomy): domain Eukaryota; kingdom Viridiplantae; phylum Streptophyta; class Magnoliopsida; order Ranunculales; family Berberidaceae; genus Berberis; species Berberis vulgaris. Next base: position 12,588,551 of record OY747136.1, on the reverse strand, counting down.
AATAGGAAGTACGGGGAGGTTCAAGTGATGGTAGCTGAAGTATACATTATTGTTTATTGACAATATTAGGAAGAGGAAAAAAAAAAAAACATTGGAACCAAAATGTTATCATTGACATTAAAATAAATTGAAAACAAGGACACTTTATAAGGTGTCAATGATGCATGTCACTATTAATATTTGACAAACATTGTAGTAGACTAGTAGACTGGCTCGCGTGATATTAAAAAGGCTATATTGATCAAAATCGAATATTGACTCTTAACAAACCATCAAGCCCTCCCATTCAAGTCTCACATCTTCTGCTTTTTAACCGTAACCAGCCCCCTCAAATCAAGCTCCAACCCTTAATAATCATATATGTTGATCATTCTAATATGGAAATTGGGCTTGGTTTGATTTTTAGAAGACTTTGGAATTAGTTCAACAAAAAGGATTTTGAACTTGAGATGACACTTGAGATAAGCCCAAAAATTCTTACCTCATTCTAATATGGCCGTTGAAGGTGCCTTATGCTGTTTTGTTTGGTGAAATCCTGCTGATTTCGTCTCGTTCCGAACCTATTTGGAATGAAATGAGTATCGAAAGAAGAATACCCCGTCTCAATTCTGAAGGACGGGATGGGATAGAAATGAGGTCTATCCCGTTCCATGCCTACCCTTGTCTTACATTCTAAAACCATTTGATCAAGTTTCAGAACACGTCAAAGTTATGCTAACTTGTGTTAAACTTCAAAACTTATACGAATATATCCTGAACCAATAATTCTAGGTAGTCATTTTTTTGCCAAGTTTTAGGCATTTTACACTTCTACCTCTTTTATAAACGATGTTTTGATTGTGTTTTAAAAAGAATAGGTAAAAATATATAAATAAAATATAGCTACCAAATAGGGATGGCAGTGGGGCGGATTTTCACGGATATTCGCCCCACCCAATCCGTTTGGGGCGGTTTTGGATATGTCTAAACGGATTTTGGGGTGGATATGGATATCTAAAAAATATCCATTAAATATTCGGGGCGGATACGGATTTAGCCATATCCGCTCCGCAGATATTCGTTTAAGTGTTGATATTACAAAAATACCCTCAACCCTTTAAATGCTTTAAAAAAAAAAAAAAAAAAAAAAAAACCTAAATCTCTGCCTCTCACCTCTCTCTCTCAATCACTCACTTCATTTTTTTTTCCTCACAAACAGAAGAGCAAAAGCAGAGAGACCAACTCCCGTCTCTCGACCAACGTCGGTCTCTCTCTCGTCTCCAGTCTTGCTCCTACAACCTCTCTCTCTCGTCTCCAGTCCTTCGTCACAGCGAAGGTCGTCCTTTCGAGGCTTCGACTCTTCTTCTCCCTCGAAACAGGGAAGGCCGCCGCGAAGGGGTCCCTTCTCTCTCAAAACAGCGAAGGCCGCTCGTCCCTTCGGCTCTTCTTCTCTCTCACAGCGAAGGGTGGCAGAAGACGACCCTCCTTTCTTCTCTCTCGCCCAACTCCCTTCTTCTCAGATCTGAAATCAAGATCTCAGATCTAAAATCGAGATCTCAGATCTGATATCTTGAGATCGAATTATTTTTTTTTTTTAATTTCCAGATCAAGATATCATTGTAATTTCTTTGTATTTCTGTAAAAAAAAATTTATTTACAGATCAAGATCATTGTAATTTGTTTGTTTTAATTTTTGTATGGATTCATTGTAATTTCTGTAATTTTTTTATAATTTTTGGATGGATGCTTGTATTTTGTAATTTTTGTTATAATTTCTGTAGTTAGATCTGTAATTTTTTTTATAATTTTTGGATGGATGCTTGTATCTTCCTGGTCGATCTGAGATATATATATATATTTTTTTTTGAAGATCTGAGATCTGTTTTTTCGGAAGATCTGTTTTTTTTTTTTTTTCGATCCTAAGATCTGTTTTTTTTTCGGGTTAAATGGGCGGGGCGGATATCCGCCTAGCTGTCCGGGTCGGGGATGGATTTGCTCAAATCCGCCCCGTTGCCATCCCTACTGCCAAACCTTGCTGCCTCGACAAATTCATCCTAAACTCACCATCGACGTGTGTTGGATTCAAGTCCGACAAACATGTATCTCGAAGCCAGGTGGATCCACATTCACCGAGTCCGCAACCCAAGACAAAGCAAATATACCCCATTACCCATAGTCCCACACCATGTGAAAACCAAAGCAATAAAAACCCTTCTATAATTGACAAATCAAAGAAAAGGGCAAAAATCTAACTGTCGATGAAAATGGCGAGGAAAACAGCGGAGGGGGGGGGCCAGAGACGAGTAACAAAAAAAACAACACTAGTAAACAGAAACAAGGTAAAGCTCAAACGCCCGCTTCCACTTTCCAAATAGAAACCTCCACTTCGAGTTCGAGCTCTCTGTCTGAACTCAAGACTCTGATCTCTCCCTCAAATCCCTCCCCATGTTCACCTCCACCCCCCACAATCGAAACCCATTCACAGTTCCTCTTTCTGGGTTTCTCCTCCTCTTCTTGATCTCCACCACCACCACCTCTGCTTGCTCCAGTGGAAACTGTCAGGTATGTTCTCCCTTCACTTTCTATTCATTTCATCTCAAATTCTGGACTAAAAGCATCAATTTCGCAGCTTTATGACTCGTGTTCCTCCCCTAATGACTGTGGAGCTGGTTTGTACTGTGGGAACTGCCCTGCAATGCAGAAGACTCAACCCATCTGTACCAGAGGCCAAGTTATCCAACCCACTTCAATTGTAAGCTCTTCTTTCCCCCCTTTCATACACATATGGTATCTTTCATATTGCTTATGTTTTGTTCAAGTTCATTTGGCAACTTAGATTAATATGTGAGATTTTGAGAAATGGGTATTGATCAGATTCAGGGGTTGCCCTTCAACAAGTACACATGGTTAGTGACCCATAATGCATTCTCCATTGTTGGTGCGCCGCTGCTTACTGGGGTTCAAAGGGTCACTTTTTACAACCAGGAGGATACTGTTACAAACCAACTGAGGGTATGTGTTGATTGATTGAACCTATTTTTATTTGTTCAATTTTGATTTCATTCAATTGGGTTATTCTCATCTTGTTTAGAATTACTAATTTGGATTATGGTACTGTTTAGAATGGTGTGAGAGGATTGATGTTGGATATGTACGATTTCGAGGACGATATTTGGCTATGCCATTCATTGCGTGGGCAATGCTACGATTTCACTGCTTTTGTAAGATACCTTTTAGTTTCCTCAAACCAATCTTTGTTATTAAGGGAAAGTTTTATATAGATGATTCACTTGTAAATATGTGATGTTTCGGTTGTGTTTTAGGGACCCGCAATCGATACTTTGAAAGAAGTAGAGGCATTCTTGAGTGCGAACCCGACAGAGATTGTAACCATTATAATTGAGGACTACGTGCATGCTCCAAATGGATTGAAAAAGCTTTTTACAAATGCGGGTTTACTCAAATATTGGTTTCCAGTTGAAAAGATGCCAACAAATGGTAAAGATTGGCCTACTGTGAATGACATGGTTGCAGACAACCACCGGCTTTTGGTTTTCACCTCAATTGCTTCGAAGGAAGCTGACGAAGGAATTGCTTATCAATGGAGATATATGATAGAAAATGAGTGTAAGTAATTTATAAGCTTGGTATGTGTTATTGTTCAATGGTGCAAGTGTATATATATTATCTTTTTATTCATTTCAGCTGGAGATCCTGGTATAAAGCAAGGTTCATGTCCAAATAGAAAGGAATCACAACCGCTCAATTCAAGAAGTGCATCTCTGTTTCTACAAAACTACTTTCCGACATTCCCAGTTCAAGACAAAGCTTGCCAAGAACATTCGGTTGGTCTACTTGAGATGGTTGGTACCTGTTACAAAGCAACAGGAAATTTGATGCCGAACTTTCTTGCTGTGAACTTTTACATGGTATATGATAACTTTAACTTGCAGAAAGTAATTGACATCAAGGATATCTTCCAATTTAGTTCCCTGACATTAGAATTAATTTTGCAGAGAAGTGATGGAGGAGGCATTTTCGATGTTATGGACAGAATGAATGGTCAAAACTTATGTGGGTGTAGTACGATCTCTGCCTGCCAGGTTGGTACTTTACTCTTCTGAAGTTTGTTTGCAGTAGTTCAATATCCCAGGGTCCTACTTTCTGGATGTGACCAATGTTTGCAGGTCTGAATGGGGAGAAACTGTTCTCCGTTTGTCACATTTTCTAGTTCAAATTGTCTGATAGCATGGTAGTATTGGTTGGTTTTCAATTTCCTCTTCTTTATTATCTGATCGACAGTAGGTGCTTCTTGCTTTCCTCCAGGAAATATATCCTCTTTATATGGGTTCCTATTTGTGAAAATGACTTTACTGGATGGGATTTTGCAGGCTGGAGCACCAGTTGGATCTTGCAAAAATGTCACTACACCTAATAGACCCCCGACAAGTGTAAACAATCCCGGTGGTTCCTCTGGATATATGCAATTAAAATCTGATTCACTAGCTCATCATCCAAGCCTATTGGTTCTAAACCTGTTTCTCCTCTCATTATTGGTGTTCTTGTTATTGTAATAATCCTCCATATGTATCAGCCCGGTGAATTTTTAATCAGTTTCTAGTCTTGAGTAGATTTTTATAGTGTACTTCACATTAGATCAGATTAACTGCATCTGTCCTGGCCTAGGGAAGAGTAGATATATTACATTATAGTGAGAGATGATAGCAAATTGCTGAAGTTGATGAAGAAAGATGATTCTTTGAAGTTTTCAAACCAATGTTCAAAGTGTGCCGTGTATGAGAAATCTGGGAAAGGTAGATACTTCTGGTGAAAGATGACCAACATTTCGGTTGATGGATCAGGTACGATTCACTAGATCTTAGTGCCTCATGCTGATATAGAACTTACTTCCTCGTGCTGATACTGTTTCTTCTTATTATTAATATGTTTGACTAAAACTAATTCTTGAGATGATATTATGAAATTTCAATATTAGAGAGTTTCTAGACATTTATTCTCCTAGATAAAATTTCATGATCTTTCGATATTGAACCAAGACATGAAGGATTTTTCATGTACTTTCTGTTTCTTTAGTCATATCCTTGTAGACATTGTTTTAAAAGGGAAAGCGTGTGGTCCTGTTAAATTAATTCAATGGAACTTATGCATTATTTTTAAATATTTCCCGTTACATGTAGCTAGAAAGTAATGATTTAGCTCTTGTACTTGATATCATTGAAGTTACTCAATATTAGGGGAGAGGTTCACAAGTGTGTTATTTCAAGGTATTGTGAACTTCAATCTAAGCTAAAAAGGAGAATTTGGGGGTGAGTGACTTGGAATTGTAAAATTCTGTGGAATCTGATGGTGCCTGATGAAGATGATCATTTCTACCTATTAGTCTCCTGTTGTTTGCCAACCGTTAGTCGAAGTTTCTTTCGAACTACTATTTGAGATTTTTAGAAGATCTAGAAATTCTGATGTACAATCTCAATAAGTAAAAGTTGATTTGAAGGTGGTGGACTGATAGGGCAGAAGGATCAAAACACTGGTATAACAGGAAAAAGAAGAATAGAGGAGGACAAATCCAATTGTTGTAGGGGAATGGTTATTTCTTAGGGCCTGTTTTGGGTTATTATCAGACTTTAGACATTAATTGAATATAATCCCTAAATCAAAGGACTTAATTATTCAGATTCAACTTGATCTTTTGCTCCATATTGGAGCTATCTTTTCACTAATTAGGCCCATTCGGCTCTTATTTGGGTGTCAAAAAACAAGCTGGATTTGGCAGTCGACCTAATTAAATATACTAATCTAGTTCAGACTCACAGATCTGAGATTTTTTTCGCAACAAGCAAGACCTTGATATGCATTCTGAAGTTAAAATGAGATAGTAGGGATATCCAAACAATGATTTTTGGAGTGTGTGACGGAGTATTTGATATGGAAACATGAAGGGTTTTGAATAATTTGTCTAGTGGATGAACTAGTGGAGAGTGGATAAACTAGTGGAAAGGCATTCAGGTGTTTCGATAATGGGTAATAAAACCATAGACATAAAGGACTCACATCCAAGCACCCTCAGCATACCTCAACTTCTTGCGATATATCACAATGGTTGGGACGCTTACATTGATGTACCACAACATAAGACAACTTGGTGAAATGTTGAGTTTAATGAAAGTCTCCTCCTCACTTCGCCACCCTTAATGAACCGAAGGAGGACAAAGGAATTTGGCTAATGGAAACTCCGGCTTTCCTCTTATTTATTGGTCCGGGCCGTCCTCCATAGAGCCTGGAACTTCTACTACTGCATGAAACAAAAAAACTAAAATGAATGTAGAAGTTGAGCTGGTAGAATTGTTTCTGTTCCATAAACTAATTTCGTTAGACAAAACATAAAAAATGATATGGATGAAGGTGAGACCATATTTGAGGAAATCTGAATATCATTTGTTGAGCAAAGATGCCAAACGTTGCGGATCAACAAAATGTGATACGATGAGATAGAATGCAAAGGAAACAAATACAGGAGCAGGTTACCTAAGCCTGACAGTCAAAATGCGCCCTTTCATTTTGATGAAATTAAAGAGTTTGAAATGAATAGTACAGTATTGATGTCATTTAAAATTTATATTTCTCTCTAACATATTTTTATATACTAATGTTATAGTTTTTTTTTCTTTTCTTTTAATACTAAAATAAGAAACTACGGCTAATGCCATAAAATAATGAATCTAGCTATAGATAAAGTTTGTGTTCAAATCATATGAAAATGTTTTTATATATCCATCCTCTTTTCTAGCTATCCATCCGCGTTTCTGGCTACAAAAGAAGAGGTTTTGCCGTGTAAAGAAATTGGGGAGAGATTCTATTGTGCATGGTGGAATGTGCCTGATTTGTGTCTGGGAGCATGCACAGCACGTGAGATGCTGATGTGGAGCAAGTCCAACCACCCCAATGACCAAATTGCCCTTGCCTCTCTCTTTCTTTTTTCTTCTCACCCAACATTCGCCAACAGTTCATCTCCTTCCTGTCACATTCTCACCTCCTCCATTCTATACACTCATGTACTTCTGTAATGCCACATCGTTTGGTTACTCGATGGAACGGAAATGAGAATGGTAATAGGAATGGTAATGGTAATGGTAATGGTAATGGTAATGATAATGAGAATGGGAATAGGAATAGGAATGGTAATGGGAATATGTATGTTTGGTATACTTTTAAAATGGTAAGGTGGTAATATAAAACTTATTTTCAAAAATACCCTCACTTAAAAATCAAAAACCCCAAATCATCCCCACTATCTCTCTTTATAAGTCAACTCTTCCCCTCTTTTTTTTTTTTTTTTTTTGTGACATGGTGGGTGGTGGATTTCTTCACAGGGAGGGTGGGTGAGGTGGTGGTGGGTGGATTTCTTCACAGGGTGAGGAGGTGGTGGATTTCTTCACAGGGAGGGTGGGTGAGGTGGTGGTGGTGGGTGGATTTCTTATCACAGAGAGAATGGTGGGGGGTGAGGAGGTGGTGGTGGTGGGTGGATTTCTTCACAGGGAGAAGGGTGGGTGAGGTGGTGGTGGTTTTTTGTGACAGTGGGTGAGGTTGTGCTGACGGTGGTGGTTTTTTGTGACAGTGAGTGAGGTGGTGGTGGCGGGTGGATTTCATGAGAACAGAGGGAAGAAGAGATTACAGGGGGAGGGTGAGGAGGGTAAAAATGGTCATTAGGTAACCTTGACCATTACAATGGGAATGGTAATGACCATTCATAGGGAATGTAGGAATGGCCATTACAACCAGATCTGTAATGGAGATTACCATTACAATGATTTTTTGCTTTATCAAACAAAGGAATGTAGTTGACCATTGTAATTGTAATAGTCATTACATTACAATGGTCAAAGGGGTAACCAAACACGCCCTTATGTTCCATCCTACATTTTAATCCCCACATGTCAGCACAAAAATGCAGGAACCCATAAAATAAACCCAGAAATAATAGGAAAACCAACTCACAAGCATATCTCCATTGAGAATGTCATCAAATAATGAAGGTTTTATCCAACCTTCCACAACCAACCATCCACCCAAGTTCACACCTCTAACTTTATTGTGCCCACTCAATTGCTCGACTAAATTTCACAAAATTGGATCAAAATCCAAAGCATTAATAAATATAACCACAAAAAAAGGGTTTTTTTTTTTCTTCCATTCAATTCTTCAAGCAAAGAGAAAATACAAATAGTGATTGTAATGTGAAGGAACAATATGAAATGGGGGGGTTTCTGGAAATTACTTGAATGTGATACAGTAAAGAAGAGACAACAACAAAATAAGAATGTAAGGTGTTGATGTAACCATCTACATCTGCAGGAACCAATATCCATGTCAAATTCTGTATCCCACAAGGAGTAGTATATTGAAAAGGTAAACTTATAAAAACCCTTATGGAATCGCAAGGAGAAGAAGAATAGGAGGGAGGAGATGGACTATGGGCGAATGTTGGGTGAGAAGAAGAAAGAAAGAGAGAGGCAGAGGCAGTTTGGTCACTGGAGTGATTGGACTTGCTTCACATCGGCATCTCATGTGTTGTGGATGCTCCTAGAAGAATTCGAAATTGGGACATTGAGGACAAAAAAATTGTTAAGATATCCTTGGCCAACACGCTGGGTGGTTAAAAAAAAAATCATGCAGAGAGTTGGCAAGAGATTTCTTGTGAAATGCTAGCTAATGTCTGTTGATAAGGTGAATACTAGAGTTTTTTTTTTTTCATGGACTATAACTACATGTTCTCATAGTTACCAACTTTGTTTTGCGAGGTTCTCCATTTATGTGTTTTATGGAACATCGTGCTTGTCATGTTTTATCCAAATCTAATCTCATTCCGTTGCTTGGTGTGTTTTTCAGGTTTTATACCAAGGCACTTAATGTAGTTGGAGGAGAAAAATGTAGGGTGTAGTGTAGGTAAAGGTTATCTAGTTATCGTTAGTGATTGTTTTTTCAAAATTATTTCTCAAACTTTTCTTGGTCTTCAACTCTCTGGGATTGTGCTGCTAAGTTGAATTTACCTATTAAATACATATATTTTACCTGTCTTACTCTGTTGTGTTGCTTTGCATCCTTTTTTTTTTATCAATCACTTGTAATGAGAGTATCCATGACTGAATGTAGGGATAGACAAGGATGCAGAGGCCCTGCCCTTCGACTAGGAGGGTACGATAACCTATATCATTTGCATTAAGTAGCAGCCTAGGCATGGAAAAGTTGGAATGTTAGTATGTTCTCGACAACAAGGTCAATTAGCCTTCGGTCTAAACCTGGACAAGTTGGATTAGCTCTATGCTTTGTATGACAACCTGTTCTTCTCTGGGAAAGACATGTGACAATATTTTGAATTTTATAAATACAAGTCTTTTGGAAAACAAATACATATATTTTTCTTGTTTGAAAATTGATTAGTAAATATAGGTTTCCATAGTGACATAAAGCCTTTGAAGAAAAAGAAAAGCTTTTAAACTTTTTCTATCTTCCTTCTTCAAAGGATGTTTTGATTAAACCCTCCAATATACAAACTCTACAACTTGTTGATCTTGCTCCAGTTGATTCCAAAGTGTGGTTTGGTGGATTCTGGATTGGTGACCATAGAGGAGTAAAGTTGTGAGTCAAGGCCTTGAGGATTCTTGGTGGTGCAAGGGATGGATAGCTAAAGACAACAATGAGAATGATCGTGGACTTCGATCTAGGTTGTGGATAGCTTTTTGAACTTGTATGTAACATTTCTCATTAGTGGATTTTGCTCTTGATTCGCGGTTTTTTCTCTCAAGAGGTTTTCACATAAATATGTGTGTTATTAATCTTTATTTTCTACATTTGTGATTGATAAGTTAGTTAATTAATTAAAAATCCATTAAAAATTCAATCTAAGAAATTTCAACTAGGTTACAATGCAAGTGATTCAAACCCTAGTGTTGATCCAAATACTTTGAGATTATTTTTTATTAGATAAAATTCTCGAAAAAGTTAGGACTATTGAGATGGACTTTGGGATAGTTGCTAAGGATTAGGAGAAAACCTTAGCTTTTAGGAGTTCTAGCGACATCAAAAAAATCCATTGATGATGGCATAGATTTTATTTACTTTAACAATTTAAAATTTTCTTGAAGTATCAAAAGGTCAAAAGAGAAAGGGTTTTGGGAGATAAATTTAAAAAGTGATGAAAATTTTATGGATTTTGAAAAACCTAAAATGTGTGATGACAAAGGTTTTGTTAGAGATGAATTTGATAACTATGTTTCTAGTGTTTCTCTTGTTAATCAAAGAGCCTTCATTGTTGGTGTTAACCCTAGTCCTCTACATGATTTGGACAATAGTGATTGCATCTAGCAAGTAACAAGTTATTTCTTACAATTCTTCAAGCAAACAATTTTGTCATAAGATTGGGAAGAGAGTAAAAGCTCTTATAAAAATATTTGATCAATTTTTCGGAGGAAAGGTCTAAGTTTCATGAGCAAGGCCTTGGCATATATGCAAGTTGCCTAGTGATACTATAAACTAGATCTTGTTTATATTCAATAGCATACTTCCCGTTCCCACTATGGGAATAACGTCGATGTGATGCATCAAAGGACCCACGACATGCCCATTGAGACAAGTCATGAGTGGCTCTGGGATTGCACCTTGGAAGGTCGTCCTAGACCATGAGCAGACTGTCCAAACTAGGCATGCAAAGTTGTGCTATGCATGGGAGGGCAAGCTGGTAAGGCTTTCCCCCAAATGTAGATGTTTTTCGGCAGTTTCCTAAAGGGAAAATTGAAGTTCAAGACCATTAGAAATCACTATAAAAGTTGAATGTTTCTCATGATCTGCATGGCCAGAACTTAATAGCTTGAGCAATCTTCACATGATAACTTAGCAAAGCCCAAAGCATGCACGAACATCTTACATGCATCATCATATGCTTATAGGTCGGCTTGGCATAGTCATGTCAAACCTCCTAGTCAAAACCACATTCCTGATAAGCTCCAACACATGTTCTACTCGATGTAACCGTCGAGCAACTGAGTTGCATCAACTTGCTACCTCTGACACTTGTGTTAGATGACGTTTGGAATGAAAATTAAGAGTAATAAGCTGAAATATTTACTAAGATGTGAAGCAAAAGTTCAATTATTGTAATCGTTTTGAAATAGTAGCGGCTATTAAGTACACAATTCTGACTTATCATCTAACAGTTGTATCAGAGGATAATTATTCGTTGTTAATTATTCAAAACCCGAAGAAAAGGTGGAGTTGGTAAAGATTGGGAAGAAGATTGTAATAAAATGTCAAGGTGTACAATCTAAAGGAAGAATGGAATTAGAAGATACTGGAAACAAGATTTTCAATGCACAGTTGTGGACGTCGTTGTTTCAAGATACTGTGAAAGATTATGGAGTATCAAAACGCGTAAGATGCATGATCTTGTGCGTGATCTTGCTTGTTCAGTCACGGTGAATGAGTGCTCAGATGTGGAGGTTGGATGGATAGAGACCGTCAATCGAAAGATGAGACATTTGTCATTAAAAGTGTCTCTCCTGTATCTTTGCTCGAAACCTGTTAAAGAAATGAAGTTTACCTATATTACAAAATAAGATATGTTAGGAAAATCATAATAGAATAGAAGTCTTAGGTTTCTTATCTCCACAAAGTTAGGTCAAAGTTAGCTTTATAAGCTTGTATTCAGTCAATGAATATACAACAATAATATTTCAATACAATTCTTTACATGGTATTAGAGCAACTTTCTTTGGTGACCTAAATTTTCGGGAAATCAAGCTCTTCCCCGCCTCCGGCGACAACTCACTTTGACGGTAGACACAAGAGGCGGGGAAGGGAAGACAATAGTAATAGCCAAACTCAATCAATTTAACAACATCATAACAGACCACATTACGAGCGACAACCTCGTTCGCCACCACTTTCGCAAATAAACTTATCGAACACCAATCACAATCTCAAATTCATCTCCAAAATCAAGTTGCCATCACCAACTTGCACGATGGGAGAACAACAACAAACGTCCCTCTTCTCATCCGCTAGGGTTCAGATCGTGATCGTCTCAGATCGGTTTCTTCGAACAAAACAATCAGATCATCGTCCATCACCATTGAGATCAACAGAGATCATCAACATCGTCAACCGTTGAGCAACAATCTCAGAGCATAACATCATCAACATCGTCAACAGTTGAGCAACAATCTCAGAGCATAACATCATCAACATCGTCAACATCTCAGAACATAACATCATCAACATCATTGTCCTGTGCAATCGAACCGATCATCATCAACATTGTCGATCAGAACATCATCACTGATCAATCATCATCAAATCCATCAACATCACAAGCACCGATCAATATCGTTGCAATCACTGACCAATCCAGTCCATCACCATCGAAATCACCGATCATCATCGTCACAATCACTGATCAATCATCATCAGATCCATCATCAACGGAGACGTCTTCATCTCGATCTTGATCAACAGAGATCTTCAGAGTCTCCAATACTCGATATCTTCAGAGTCTCCCAATACTCGAGACATCATCGATCGAGCACTTCGATCTGCCATCTCTTCCGCTGAACACGAAATTCTTCAATTTATTGGAGACAGGTGATTGTGCAATTGCTTCATCGCTACTTCATCGATCCTCAATTGCGACTGCTTCTTCTCTCCCTTCAGATCCTTTAATTGATTCAGCAACTCAACCTTAGACTTCGCACGAAGTTCGTGAACCTTGATTCTCGCCATTGCTTCTACTTCGGCTTTGGCTCTCCTTCTCTGAATCAAAGCAAGGTATTCCTCTCTTGTAAGGGAGGAAGAGATCAGGCACTATTAGCACCCCAAGGATCAGTTAGATCCACCAGTACACTACATAGCCGCGACCACCATGGGCAACAATACAAACAATGGTTCAAACACCACCACCTCACTATACAACAATCCTCATCACCCATACTTTATTCACCACTACGATCAACTTAGAGTGGCTCTTGTTTCACAGCTGCTTATTCCTACTATTTACAACATATGGAGTCGAGATCTGACCATGGCTCTCAAAGCTCAAAGTCCCAGAAGAATAAGAAAAAAAAGAATTTCTTCAAACCGATATAAAGCTCTGGGTTATTTGCACCCTGAGTTTTACTTAGTACCACCACATAAAAAAAAGGTCCTCGACTCAACAAAAAACAACAGCAACGTCTCTCTCTAGTGCACACGACAGTAGCACCTAGACAAATGTAGACCACAATCTTTCACTCGTCTTCTCTCTCATTGTCACAAGTCCGATCGCACAACAGGGAAGAAACGAAGAAAAAGAAGAAGAAACGAGGGAAAAGAAAGAAATTTGAATCTTTCACTCCGCTATTTACACCCACCATTTTTTGTCTACCAAAATCTGTGGAGTTGAATTGAGCAATACCAAGACTCGAATTGAGTCATGATTTATTCATACATGAATCATCCAAAATCTTCTAGAATTCGACAATCACGATGTCTCGAGTCGAACCATTAGCAACTTCACTCGACAATCATTATTTCATCACCAAATTGGACTTCAAAGTTTCATCCAAGCTGCACATTTCGTATGCGTCTGCATGTCCACCTTGCAGGGGAGCGTTAAAGAAATGAAGTCTACCTATGTTACATAATAGGAAAGTGTTACAAAATAGAATATGTTAGGAAAGTCAGAATAGAATAGAAGTCTTAGGTTTCCTATCTCCATAAGATTAGGTCAGAGTTAGCTTTATAAGCTTATATTCAGTCAATGAATATACAACAATAATATTTCAATACAATTCTTTACAAAGCCTCACCATTGTTACATACATTCTTGTTGGTGGGTGAATATCAAGTTAAGATGGTTCCTCTGTTAGGCTTCATAACATTGGCGATCACAATTGGCAATCTCAAACTCCAGAGGTATCTCAATCTGTCTTTTACCCCTATAGCATCATTACCTGAATTTGTTTCCAACCTAAATAATCTGCAAGTACTGAACCTAACCAAGTGTTACTCGTTTGAAATGTTATGGAAGAACATAAATAACATCAGCTGCCTGAGACACCTACACATGCATGGATGCTACAAGCTACCTAGCATGCCATTGAGAATGGGGTAATTGGTTCACCTCCAAACGTTAAGAATCTTCATCATACTAAAGAGTGGAGATCATATCAATGAACTGCGAGGGAAAGATCTAAGAGGGGAATTGCGCATAAAAAGCCTTTGAGCGTATGAAAAATTCGAAGGATGCTAGAAAAGCTAAATTGCTAGAGAAGAAAAATCTTTGGTCTGTAGGTCTAGTTTGGTCTGATTCCTGCTTGCAAGAACATGCAAAGATGTAGGGATGGCAGTGGGGCGAATTTTCACGGATATCCGCCCCACTCGTTCCGTTTGGAGTGAATTTGGTTAAGGGTATATGGAGGCTGAGGTGGATACGGTTATTCAAACTGTATCCGCTTATTATTCGGGGCGGATACTAATTTGGCCATATCCGCTCCACGAATATCCGTTTAACCAGTAAAATTACAAAAATACCCTTCAACTATATAAAGGGATTAAACCCTCATCTCACATTCTCATACTCTCTTTCAGTCTTTCTCACAATTTCATTCAAGGGTGGTCGAAGGCTCGAAGCCTCTCACAGCGAAGGGTGCAGGTGGTCGAAGCCTCTCACAGTCACAGCGAAGAGTGTTCGAAGGCTCGAAGCCTCCCACAGCAACAGACTCGACACTCGAAGCTCTCCCGCCTTCCTCTCCCCTAGCTGCAAAAAAGATCTCAAGTCTTTGATCTCAAATATGAGATCTCTAATCTTTGATCTCAGATCTAGATTCTTTAGATCCAATTTTATTTTATTTTTTTGTAATTTTTTGTTATAATTTTTGTATCTTTTACCAGTAAGAATCCTTATGCTTTTAGGATTGTATGATTCATACAAATTATGTGCAAAAATCCTTGTACTTTTATAATTTTTAACGGATATTTGGGCAGGACAGATATCCGCCAATCCGTACGGAGCGTTGGCAGTTTTTAAATAAATTTATAAACGTATTGACGAGGCGAATTTGGAGATCCGTTATTCCTGACGGGGCGGGGATAGATTTGTTCAAATCCGCCCCATTGTCATCCCTACAAAGATGTGATCGAAGACCTCCGCCCTCATCCAAATAGAAAAGAATTGTCAGTAGAAGGGTATGGAGGTCTGAACTTTCCGAGCTAGTTGAGACTTGAGAGTCTAATTCCTTCCAAAGTTAGTACAGATAACTCTCAGGTACTGCACAAGAATTGCTCCTGCCTCTTGTCCAGCTGCCTTTACTTAAGGTTCTGACTTCGTATGGACTGAGTTCTTTGCAATCCGTTTGTAAGGAGGTTTACAGTGAAGGTGAAGGCATCACGAAGCATCACTCATCACTAGAACACATAAGAGTGTGCATGAATTGGTTGGAGAACTGGTCCTCATTTGAAGACAATAGAAGAGAAATGCCAATGCTCCCTGGACTAAAACACTTGACAATCGATTACTGTCCCAAGTTTACTATATTCATTCCATTGTCTGTCAAACATTTAATACTAAAAAACAGCAACAATGCGCTACTGGGATTTTTGAGGAACCTCCTTTGACTCACCTTGAAATTTCACCTTTGATGAGCTGATCTCTTTTCCAAAAGAGATGCTTGTAAGCCTTGCAGTATTGCAACATTAACTATATGTTACTATAGAAAGCTTCAGTCTCTGCCAGCACGACTGGAAAACCTCACTGCACTGAAAACCTTGGATATTTGCATATTTGGTTGTCAGTCGTGCTAAGCAGCATTGAATGATCAGTACAACTGCACATTTCAGCCCAAGTTTTCAAATTGGCAAAGAAACATCTGTGCAATCTTAGCTACTGTTTTACACTTTTAACAAAATTCATTTGGGCCAGTAGACTGATGCAAACAGCCAAATTATTTGCATATTCTGAAAGGGATTAGCAATGAACTCAATGCAATTGCTGCCATTGCACGCTAGCTAATAAGTATATAAATACATACATGCTACGTTCCAATTTCCTTCCTTATTATGAAGGTATATAAGCTGAGGCGAGGTCAATATTATGGAGAAAAATATTGGTTCATAGTTTCTGTCCAGATTATGCAAAAGAAATAAACGTAACACCTTGACAAGTTGGTTGCTCTGTCCGTTTTGGTTTTGATTTCTCTCAAATACATCCCTTTCAGTTTCGTGATTTGAAAATCAATGTGTGATCACATCAAGCTAATTAAAGCTATTGTTGTCACGATAACACATAACTGGTGTCAATAGAACACATAATTGGTTCAGCCAATTACTGGACTTCATTTTTCGACCACCCTATTGGGGGACAAATCATGAGGTAGAAAAGCTCACTTATATATGGTTAAACCCTAGTGCCTCATCACCATAATGAGCTTTTATACACGCACAAGTTTCTGGATCTTTATTTTTCATTTCAATATTACTTTTTTTCTTACGAGTGTTCCATATTTATATTCATAAAAATAAAAACTAATCAGATGATAATTACCATCCTTTTTCATTACTGGTTTCATTTAGAAAAATGTTAACCATTTTACAAAATCAGGGATTTTAGTTGGACTCCAACTTAATGAGCCTAATAGCGCTGGCCCCAAATTAATACCATATTTCAGTACTACTCCATCATTTTGACTCGATCAAGATACTTTTGGCTAAAACGCCTCTGAATGTTCAATCCTGGAACAGACATGCATGTCCAAAATCTCCACAACTATTTCTACTCAAGTATAATGGACAAAAAAGGAACCAAAGCTAACTCTCAGACGGACAGACAAATAATGTTTAGTCACTCTGGGCTATCATGGACCAAAAAGAACTCAAAGTGCATTGATGGACAAAAATATTGGTTGGTCACTCTCCAATATCGTCACCGAGACCTGAAAATTTTGCAACACAAATACATAGTGCCCCAGAGCATAGACACTATATATATATATATATATTCAACGAGCTTAAATTCCTTGAAATCAAATAGCACATTACCATTTGCACTATTGCAGTTCTGGTCAACATTTGGAAGAACCTAAATCAAAAGTTCAAAACATAATTCCCTTCACCTCCAGGGAGACAGTCATCAAAATTATTACTTCAAACTAAACCAAAAAACGAGAGGAAAATAGTCCTGAATTGACCATTCCATGGTGCTTACACCGTCGAGAATTATAGCATATGCTAGTAGTTTTCAACTCAGAAATTTGGTCCATTTCCATTAAAAAAAATGGAGAAACGAACGATGGGGGTACCTGGAGGGATATACACCCAATAAACTTTTTAAGTTTAATTCAAATCAGAAAAACAGAGACCAATCTTACACTTATGCACCAAAAACATGTAAGAACCATTCCAGCTGTGAGAGACACGGAACAGTTGGACATCATCACGTCACAGTAGTTAAAAAATTTTACTGTACGAATCAAACAAATTATATATTGATAATACATAGGGTGACTATAGAAAAGTCAAAAGCCTTGGAAGATAACTAGAACAACCCAATTTGTTTTGCCAAAAAAATCCAGACCTTAAGATTGACTTAGAAAAAGATAAACTAATACAGATTGGATGTTATGAAATAAGAGCTGAAAATGAGTACGCAAAAAAAATAGCATTGACATGGAACCAAGGGTTGTGGACTACTGAAGTAAGAGATTGAAGACTAGAACACAAAAAAATCATGCACCCCACGGATATTACCAAACCACAACTCCTAACCTTACCCTCGTCAAACCATTTCCAACATGTCCAACCTGGATTCCAGACATTCAACTACAATTATCCATCAAATCCTTTTTTTTCCTGCATTCAACTACAATTATCCACATTCAACCTGATAGATTAATTTGCTGTCTTATCTGAGTTGCCCTCTTCCATTTTTTTTCCTTTTCCATCCTCATAAACGTTAGTGGCAACACAAGCTCCAAACCCATTTGAAAAGTTTTATGAACTCTCAACCCCTGCCAGTCCAGGATAGAAAAGCAAAAACGTAACAATGGCAGGAAACCAAAAAGAAGTAACAATGACCGAACAAAAAGAAAACACTCAACGAGAAATTGGAGGAAAGTTCATATATAGGACACATACACGACCTGTTTCATTTCGGGTAAGAAAAATAAAACAGGAACACTGACCTGCTAGGAAAACAGTTGACACAAACTGACCTGTTTCAGATTAAAAGCATGTTTCAACCCAACACGACCTAAAATGACTCAAAACTGACTGTTATCACAAAACCAACCTGCTACTCCGACACAAACAGTCACGAAACAGCCTGTTTGACACGACAACCCTGTTTGACTAAAAAGTAACAAGTCAAACGGGTTGGCATGGATCAAGTTGCTAAACACAAACACGACCCAATTCATTTAATGGGTCAGATGAGTCAATCAAAAATGAAAAAAAAAAAAAATGACCCGAACCCACTTAAATCAGGCCTATTTTGGGTCATGTTATCATGTTCGAGACAATTGCCAGTCTAAGCAAATCTACAAAATCGGATTTGCAAGACTAGTTTAACTAACTACAAGCAAATCCAACAATTAATCAAACCATAAGTCTTAATCAAGCAAACAAACAATATAAACTCGTCTTAATCCACCAAATCAAGTAAATAAGCAATCTAAACTATGTATCACATAGGTTTCTTAGCAACAAACAAGAGAGCCAAATCAAAGATTAAAATATGGCCAAGCTATGATCCCAAAAGTCCCACTTATTTCCCTCGAGGGTAAGCACCCCTTATTTAAACATCACCATAGCACATATTACTGCCCAGCTTGGCCTAAAAGAAAATGGTAAGTTCTCAAAATTTTAAGGTCTCTTCAAAACCTTGGAATGACAAAAGCTTTACCAAGAACAGCAAGTGAAGCAGCTTGGCGTTTCGGAAGCCAAGCCCAACATGTAGTTCAGGCAACTTTTCCTATGTTGTCTACATATTTGTCAACCTTTACTATATCTTGAAGAGTTGCCACGATATTTTGACACAAGGCTTGTGGGCACAAAGCAATTACCCGAACTCAAAATAACTGTCATCGTGCAAATCAAATTCTCAAATTTCTAAAGTTTGAGTTTGGTACCTCTGATTAGGATGATCCTCCACTTTCACAAATATGTCCATCATTATACCACATAAATTCCAACATATGATAAGCCTGATCCTCCATCAATATAATCCATATGACAAGCCTGATCCTCCATCAATATAATCCATAAAGCCTAACCTAGAAATCAGATTTAATTCCTATACAACTTCATAATCACCAACAAACATCAGTACAATCAACCTCAACCAAAACCAACCATGTTACCTCAATCTCCCCATATGAAATCTCCTTAAATTTCTAATATTAAGCTACTTGCTCAAGAATGATTCTAGATTTGTTGCCTCGTTGAGAAGCACTAGTTTGTTGATATCATTCCTTGTATTAGTTGGAAAAGAAGAGGAAGCAGACCTCAAATGTGTGGTTGATTTATTACTGCAAGTTCAGCATTATGGCCATTGACTTCAATGATAGTCGACAACAAAGTACATCCCAGACATAGGACACATTGCATGTTTTGTTCCTATGTGGACCTAGAGAGTATAACTAAATAACTAATTATCATCAACAGCACAAGGATTAGATAAGCTATATAACTAACTATCATCAACAGCACAGACAGCTTGCCAGAACACAAGTAGGGCTAATGTTCTCCTTCACTCTATCTCCAAGAAACGACCCCAGAATCTTACAATTATTGACAGTTGCAACCTAAAATGTACCTTTCCAACAAAAACTACAACACAATCACTTCTCTATCCACATTGAGAAAATAGTAATTCAAAACATCAATTCCTTGATCTTTGATGAACTTTTCATTCACCCCCTAGAATAAAAAAAACATGGGATAAACACTACACCATTCTTACTTTTGACATCAAGTTACAAGTTCAACTTGCACAATCCCCTGTAAAATAGAGAATCAGCATCCGCAAAGGCGCAAACACCTCACAATACATCTACAAAATAAACGGGGCAGGCATCTACCGTTCGTCTTATATCTAAGAACCTAAGACCTAATTCCAAGTAATACTAACATTGTACTATAACTCCAACTCCAAGGGAATATTATGAAAAAACTAAAATATGATCCGATTCTAGGAAACACAACAACTAATGGATTACCAACTCATGAGTACAACTACAAATATGACACAAATAATACAATATCACAGGGTAAAAGATTATGCAAAGGGTGCAAACAACACGTTAATAGCTAATAGCTACTAGACACTGACCAAAAAGGGAATGCGCGGGATTCATTCTGGCTAAAACTGTGACTTAAACAGAGTTGTTCATGGCTTACATCTTCAGAAACATACAGTTGGTAAAAACTACGAATACTTTTTTACACCAAATAGCTGGCATTTTACAAAGCCATAAGATG
Organism: Berberis vulgaris; assembly: GCA_963556465.1. Lineage (NCBI taxonomy): Eukaryota > Viridiplantae > Streptophyta > Magnoliopsida > Ranunculales > Berberidaceae > Berberis > Berberis vulgaris. The sequence goes on along the minus strand of OY747136.1, from coordinate 12,568,052 downwards.
GTAAACTAATAAGCTCACACAACATGTATAAAACTTACTGCAGCAATCAAGAACCAGCTACTGGAGACCACAAACATGCATACTAACCAAAACAGCAACAAAAACTATCCAAACCAAGCACAGCAAAACTTATTTAAATTAAAAGAAAAGAAACCCATTATAGCAAAAATTCATGAAGGTCACTGCATAATATAAACGTCACGAAACTGAAACTGAAACTGAAAATGAAACATACTTACTACACTTGTTCGCAAAACTCTCAATAAGTCACCAGCAAAACCGAAGCGAAACACGAACAGATGACTTGTCTTCGTCTTCTAACGATAAGACTTCTGGAAACGAGCGCGAGCACCGCGACCACCGAACTTCTTGGGCTCGCATCGCCTGGGATCAGCAACGAGGAGAGTTCGATCGTATCTGACAAGAATGTCTTTGATCTCCTTCTTGGACTGCTCGTCGACGTACTTCTGGAAGTAAGCCACGAGAGCTTTCGCGATGCTCTGACGGATTGCGTAGATCTGGGAGGTGTGGCCTCCGCCGCGGACGCGGATCCTCATGTCGACGCCGGAGAAGCGGTGGCGGCCGAGAAGGAGGACTGGTTCGTAGGCCTTGGTCCGGAGGATCTCCGGCTCGATGAGCTCGATTGGGACGCCATTGATCTTGATTAAACCGCGGCCTCGCTTGCAGTGTGTGACTGCCACCGCTGTCTTCTTTCGGCCGAAGCACTGCACTGACTCCACTGCTGCTGTTGCCATGCTTGCTATGCTATGGTCTCTCTCTCTCAAAACCCTAAGATGAAGCAGAGGCGGATATGGAGGTTTTGAGAGGGACTTTATGTATCTAGGGTTTGGATGAGAAGGGGCGAAATGGAGATGAGTGTTTGGAGAATTACGGGAATGACATTGGTTTGAGTGAGAAAATACCGAGTATGTCCTTGGCAGTAATGTATGGGCGAGCACCCGCGATTTATATTAAGTCGCACCTCGAATCCTTCTATTCAAGATGGTATGGTATGTGATTGACTTGGCACACAAAGTTATCTCGAGCTTGAGTTGTGTTTGATTTTACTAATTATGAATTGGGACGTTTTTATCAACAACAATTCTAGTCAGCCTTGTTTCTTAGTTTTTTTGAACTTTTTTTTTGTTTTTCTTTTTTTACAATTTCAGTCTTGTGACAACATCAATGCAACATATTTAATTTAGCATCAAATCCAGTCATTCTTAATGGAAATGGTCTTACATGGTTATCTAAAATTGTGTTGGTTCAAATTATTGATCAAACAACAGATTTTTTGCAAAAGGCTCGTCGGTTCCAAGATTCTAAATGTTGCGAGACAAGATGTCGGTTCGTCCTTGCTCCACCATCTTGAAAGAGGGTGTTGATGTATGGATGATGATTAGGTTGAACATTCAATGACACGTGGTTTTACAACAACCAAATCTCGGAAGAAAGTAGTTGAACAATAGTTATCAATATGTATGTTATTAGAGTATGTCCCGTGTTGTTGCCACTCCATATACTTTTATTTTTGCTAAATATTTTGTACTGAACACCTCTTTCAATATCCTCATTTTGACTCTGAATCAGTATTGAAGTGTAAGCTTATTTTAAAGTATATATTATAAACGTCGAGAATGAGTTCTCTCCAAATCTTTGAATTCACCAAAATATGAAGTTTAGAGTTTTTGTTTAAATGTGCATTAAGATGCTCGACTCATTTTTTTCTGGTATGATCGGCATGTCTCATTGCTTTAAAAAATATTAAAAACGTGAAATACTTTATATGTTTTTTAATTATAAAATATATATTTTTAAAATTTTAGCGCTTGTATTAATCATTGATTTTGTTGGAAAGATCTTAAAAAATACATTTCAACGATATTAACTTTACCAAAATCTGATAACGATGTAGATAGTTATGATAATTTTCATTTTGCTAAAAGCAAAACACAATATTTTCTCTCTCTGCCACATTCCACCAACTTTTTTCAAAATTTTTTCATTATTTTTACCATTCTACATGTTTTATATTTGCAAATATGTCATCATGGAAAATGAATCTCAACCCTCAAATTCAATACATTTCCCAATTTTTAATCATAATCATCTTTTATCTCTAATTCTTTCGATTTGGCTTTGTCCCAGTCAGCAATGAATAGTAAAACACCCATCTGAATTGTATAATTTTATTTTTGTTAAATATTTGAGGGTTGAGATTCATTTCCCATTATGACATATTTGTAAATATAAAACATGTAGAATGGTAAAAATAATGAAAAACTTTTGAAAAAAATTGGTGGAATGTACATATGGCGGAGAGAAAAAATATTATGTTTTGCTTTTAGCAAAATTAAAATTATCATAACTATCTACATCGTTATCGGATTTTGGTAAAGTTAATATCGTTGAAATGCATTTTTAAAGATTTTTCCAACAAAATCAATGATCAACACGAGCGCTAAATTTTTAAAAATATATATTCTATAATTAAAAAACATATAAAGTATTTCACGTTTTTAATATTTTTCAAAGCAATGAGACGGGCCGATCATACCAGAAAAATGAGTCGGGCATCTTAATGCACATTTAAACAAAAACTCTAAACTTCATATTTTGGTGAATTCAAAGATTGGGGGAGAACTCATTCTCGGCGTTTATAATATATATATTTACCTTAAAATAAGCTTACACTTCAATACTGATTCAGATCCAAAATGGGGATATTGAAATAGGTGTTCAATACAAAATATTTAGCAAAAATAAAATTATATAGAGTGCCAATGGCACATGGCATACTCTAGTAACTTAACATAACAGATAAACTCAAACTCAAAACGAAAAAAATGCAAAATAGGGTAACTTTCGATCAATTTAAACCCTCGATTGAGACTGATTCTCAACCTCATCAATACATATATTGTAGTACTCTTAGTTATCTAATAAACACGGCTTGAATCATTTGAAAATGTTTTGAAATGAGCAAGTTATGGTCATTTTACTAAAGTTGCGTAAATCTGTCTCGCAATGAAAATGAGATAGTGTTCCTGACTTTCGGCCAACTTATGTACTTGATCAAGATAGATTCTCAATTTGATCAAAACACAAAAGTTGTAGTACTTTGAGATATCTAATAAACACAACTTGAATAACTTAAAAATGTTTTGAAATGAGCAAGTTATGGTCATTTTACTAAAGTCGCGCAATCTATTCGAAAAAATTTATGTTCTCAGAGTGCACTGCGGGATATCTGGGATACCCTGCAGTGTACTCTGCGAACATAATTTTTTTGGACAGACTGCGCGACTTTAGTAAAATGATCATAACTTGCTCATTTCAAGACATTTTTCAAGTGATTCAAGTTGTGTTTATTAGATAACTCAGTGTACTACAACTTTTGTGTTTTTGATCAACTTGAGAATCGATCTCGATCGAGCACATAAGTTGGCCGAAAGCTGGGAACACTATCCCATTTTCATTTTTTGAGCAGATTTGCACGACTTTAGTAAAATGACCATAACTTGCTCATTTCAAAGCATTTTCAAGTGATTCAAGTTGTGTTTATTAGACAACTCGGAGTACTACAACTTTTATGTCAATTTTAGAATCGGTCTTGATCGAGCACATAAGTTGGACAAAAGTCAAGAACACTATCCCATTTTTATTGCAAGACAGATTTGCGCGACTTTAATAAAATGATCATAACTTGCTCATTTCAAAACATTTTCAAGTGATTCAAGTTGTGTTTATTAAATAACTCATAATACTACAACTTTCATGTTTTGATGAACTTGAGAATAAGTCTCAATTAAGGGTATAAATTGGTCGAAAGTTACCCTGTTTTGCATTTTTTTCGTTTTGAGTTTGGATTTCTCTGATATGCATATTTATTGGTGGTGTGAAAAAGTAAAATAATAATAAATAAATAAATAAATAAAAATTAATGGTGGTCTGGTGTAGTCGTTGCCAATGAAGAATTGGACGATAATGTAGCCAAATATTTAACTCATGAAGAAGGAATGTTACGCATTGAATTTCACAAGTTGCATGGGCAAATGCACGATATTCCGCTTCAGCACTAGAGTGTGAGATGATTATTTTTATTGGCCCAAGCAATGAGATTGGGTCTAAATAAACATAGAGATCAGTCTTGGAACGACAATCATCAGAGCAGCCCTCCTAATCAGCATCAGAGAAACCCCTAAGATTCTTATCCATAGACTTAACTTGGTGGATTGCCAAAGTAAAGAGTATTCTTAACATAGCCAAGAATACATACTACAATGAAAATAGCCTATAATAGCAGTTTTGCAATGGTCTTTAGTGTTGAATGTTAATCAATTTTATGGTTAGACTTGTACGATCTATGAATTTCAAGTCGAGTCCATTTTTCCTTGTTTTTAAATTTTTGTGTTGTTAACAATTTTACTAAAACTCATCAATTTGACGAGCGAGAGAACTACTATGTCTTGTACAAAATTCTTATCATTTCATCTATGTTCGTCTCCATCCCTCTCAAGACTCCATGACCATCTTCTATTTTCATTCCATAAACCCTATAACATCACAAACTCAATGAAAACCTGGATCGTCATCAATGGAAAGACCAAAATACCTTTTTTCCATTTCTTCTTCTCTACATTTCAACAACTAGGTTATCACTTTTGATACTCCATTTCTTTCTTCAGTACTCCTTAGCTTTCACATTTTTTTAGCGAAATAGAAGTAGAGATACCAAATACTCCATGAATCGGAGGGATGAATAAATAATATAGATTATGATGGTGGAATCTATGGTGGTGCTTCCATGAGTACTTGGATGTAGAAATTATTTCTAACGGTAAGACTTCTGGAAACGAACGTGACCACCGTGACCACCAAACTTCTTGGACTTGCATCGCCTGAGATCGGCAATGAGGAGAGTTCGATCGTATCTTACGAGAATGTCTTTGATCTCCTTTTTCGCCTGCTCATCGACGTACTTCTGGAAGTAAGCCACAAGAGCTTTCGCGATGCTCTGACAAATCACGTAGATCTGGGAGGCGTGGCCTCCGCCTCGGACACGGATCCTCGTGTCGATGCCGAAAAAGTGATAGTAGCCGAGAAGGAGGACCGATTCATAAGCCTTGGTATGGAGGATCTCCGACTCGATGAGCTCGATTGGGATGTCGTTGATCTTGATCAGACGGCGACTCCGCTTGCAGTGGATGATTGCCTCCACCGTCTTCTTTTCGTCGAAGCACTGCACTGACTCCACTGTTATTTTTGCCATGCTTGCTATGCTATGGTCTCTCTCTCTGAAACCCTAAGAATGAGAAGTGGCAAAAATGGGGGGTTTGAGACGAACTTTATGTATCTAGGGTTTGGGGGAGAAGGGGCTAAATGGAGATGAAAGTTTGGAGAATTTACGGGAATGACATTGGTTTTAGTAGAAAATATCGAGTATGTCCTTAGCAAAAATGTATGGATACCCGCGATTTATGTTCAATTGCACCTCGAATATTCAAGGATATGGTATGATATCTAGGGGTGGGTATCCCATCACACTATCTCGATCCCGTCTCGTCCCAATTTTTTCAGGTTTTCTTGGGATTGATCAAACCCATCCCGATCTCATCTCGTCCTGATCTAGAGTGGGACGAGATCGGGATGGAGATTTTCAATCCCACCCATCCCATCCCGTTCCGAATTAGGTTAGTAAGTTGCTATAAAATCATTAGTATTGTTCAATAAAAAAAACTTTCATGTATTCTATTAATTGCTTTTAGTCATAACTATATCAATTAACCTATTCGAATATTCTTGTGTTCTACTAATTGTCTTTGGTCATAATAACTTTTGACGTGGAATCTCCTCACAGTTTTCTTGTTTTTTCTCAAAGTTTGTTGTAACTTATTTTGTCTCGTTCAAAAGTTTGTTGTAACTTCTTTTGTTTTATTCTAAAGTTTGTTTCAACTCTGCAGGTAAAAATTAAACAATTCATTCTCTAGTGAATCTGGTCTGATTCTGGTTTTTACTTGGAATCAATTGAATCTGCAACACACAGTGCATGGTACTTTTACGTTTCATGAGATATGGAACCATCAAATTTTATGGTGGCGTATTTGAATGATAAAAAAGGTAGTAATGCAGCAAGCAGAAGTTGTATAATTAATTTAAGAATCTTCACTGTTGCAAGAAGAGTATATGCATGCGACATTTTGAATTAGGATTTGCGAGTCACCGCTATAGCTAAGTGAGCTTTGCAATTGGCTAATAGAATTCTTTTTTAAGTCTGGTTAAGTTCCAGGCCGATCAATGCATAGACAGGAAAATACTGCATAGAGATTGCAGTCTCTATCATATAAAAAACACATTTTTCTCAAGAAACCAATTTTTTTGATAATAAATAGTTGCAATTTGTGTTCACAACTTAAGGCCTTAATTACACAAAAGAAAAAAACTTAAAATAATTAGTTAACATAATAATTAAGGAAATCAAAGTTATTAAAACTCTTGAGATCATCTTGTCAAACCAAAGTGTTGGTTCAACATCTCTTATTATAGATGTTGCATTGGAGTTTAAGGGCTCATCACCCATTACAGTACTGGAGACATATGAAGAACATAAAGTATGATCTTCAAAAGGTGAGCAGGATGGTTGAGATCCATTTTGAAATTTAGTACATGTTCATTTCGTCCCGAACCCGTTTGTGATGAAACGAGGTCGGGATGAGGTCCATCTCTTCTCGTGTCCACCCCTAATGGTATCCGATTGAGCACACACACACACATGTATATAACATACATGTTGATGTAGTCAATTTCTGCTCCCCTTCCTTGCTGTTTGCCTACACCTGTACAGGTAGCAAACGTGTGCCAAGGACCACCGTGTGGTGGCTGATGACACTCTGATGCTTAAGTTAGATAAGGCTTAGGAGAGGCTTACAACTGTAAACTGGGTTGTATTGTGTACGTCTAGTTCATCGACCTTATCTTCCTTTTATAGTGAATGAGTCTTTCTTCGGCTAGGCCTTTAGTAGCGTAGTTTAGGGAAAGTGATGTTGTTGTGGAAATATTTTCCTGATTGAGAATTGTCAATGTGAGATAGTTTCCCTACACGACTCGTGCTCCTAAATCTACAGGAAAAGTTTATATTTCTGAGTGTTGTCCATGCAAGGAAGTTTCCTTGCCCAACTTATACTCTAATATATGTTTACTAGTCGGATCCAATGTGTTGTTGACATGCCTGTCTTGGGTAGATCTCTCAGATACTAGTGGATAAGGTTTTGAGAGATGAAGTCTAAAGTGATTAAGCGTACTAGACTCCTTTTGGGAGAAAGGATAAACCTTTACCAGTGAAGGGAAAGGAGAAAGGTTTGCAGTTGGGTACAGAACGCTCGCAGAGTCGGAGTGCATGACACCCTAGAGAAAAAGTGAGAGAACCCTAGGAGACGAGTGATTTGGAAAATTTGTTTCACCTCAATTTGGGGTTAGTATTTATAGACAAGCCAAAACCCTAAAGGAAGGAGAAAAATCACATTTCTGTCACAAATCTCTCAGATTGTGCCACATGTCGACATGCATAATAGAGTTTGTTGGATCTGCTAAAATGATCCAAAGACAAATCTCTAAGAGTTGTGTATAACTCCACAATTGTGAATAAATGGTCAAATTGTTCGACGTCCAAGGCACAAATGTCATATGCGTTGAGCGAGCACCCAGTGCCCCTAAGCTGCAAGGCACTTAGTGCCTTGAGCACCCTGGTTTAATATTTGTTGCCTTCCAAACCTAAATCATTATGTATCCCCCAATTTGGTAAAGACTTAGTCCTCACATTTGCTAGCGATTAAGCTTTTCTTAATTTTCATCATCTAAGAATTTTATCATATAACTTTGGAGATATAAATTTATAGAACTTTGGAAATATAAATTTTATAGAGATATTTGTAGAATTTTGAAAATATTTGGAAACTTTGCCTCTATGAGATATTTGTAGAATTTTAAAAGGCAAGCACTATTTTACACCACCATATTTACTGATCCACACCACCCAATTTAAAACAAAAACAAAAGCCACCAACCCCATTTCCCAACATTCATTCACTTCCCCCAACGACCACCCCACTTTCATTATTTTCTTCTCCATCTTTTCTCTTCATCTTCCTCATTCTTTCCCACAACTTTTCCTTCCACTCATCATCTTATTCCCCTTATTTTCACAGACGCAAATGCCACGGTAATCACATCACCACCAATTGCAGACACAGGTAAGAGACAACTCATCTTCACCACAACTCTCTTATCGCCATCTCTTCTCACATTCATCACACAACCTCGCCTTCATCTTCCACAACCATCTCCTCGCCTCCCTGCTTATCCCCTTCATGAATGCACACAACCATATGTTCGCGACACAACCCCCTTCTTCCCTTTTATCACACCTGCCCCTTTTTTATCTTCTTCTTCTTCTTCTTCTCTCCCCTCCTTCCCTTCTTCTCCCCCACAAGAAAAAAAAAAAACAAAAAACAAAAACGACATGTTTTGTGGCTTTGAAGAACAAGAAAAAAAAATTCAATTTTTGCAAGAAACAATGGAGAAGAAAATAAGTAGTAGACGAAGATGTGTGCGACTATGGCTTTGCAAGAAACCCACCCTACCTTCTTATTTGCTTATCAGTTTCTTTGTTTTTTTTCCATTTCCCTTGCAGCGAATTCCACGAAGATGGGTTTTCCACTCGCGGCGACCACTACGAGGGCAAAAAATTTTGGCCCTCGCATATATTTCTGCAAATGAATAACCCATCTCATAGAGATCTCTGCCGTGGGGGTTCTCAGTTCTCATAAGGTCATGCGAGGGCCAAATTTTTTTGCCCTCGCAGAAGTCGCCGCGAGTGGGGAACCCATCCTCATGGAGTCTTCGACGATGGTGATGGCATGGCGTGGTGAGCTGGGCCGGCAGTGTCGTGGCCTGGTGAGCTTGGATGTTTCATTGAGCTAGTATGGCGATGGGGTGTATGAGAATGGAGGTTTCAACGAGTGAGAGAGAGCATAGTTGTCTCCACTCTGGGGATTTTTTTTTTTTTTACAAAAAAGACAAAAAACAGAAAAGGAGAAGAAGAAAAGTGGTGGGGAGGTACGTCTGACGGGGCGGGGAAGAACGTTGGAGGAGGCGGGGTGTTTGATGGAGTAAAGAAGAGGAGGGAGGGAGAGAAAGTGAGGTGAGAGTATTGAATAGATGAGAGAATATAATATCAAAGAGGGAGATGAACATAGGGACGGGAAAAAAGAGATGGTTTGAGTGGATTTTTTTTAATAAATTGGTGGTGTGCGATAGAATGTGGGGTATTGGTGGTGTGGGACAGTAGATTTTATGGTGTGAAATAGTGTTTGCCATTTTAAAATTATTGGAAATACATTTGTAGTGTTTTGGAAATACTGGACTAAAAAGTTGGAGAGATTAACTTTGAAACCAAGTGCATCTTATCGGAAAAATTGAAAAACACATTAATGAGTATTTTGGAAGCTCGTCTATTTGACGAGAAAGAATATGAGTTTGATAACTCGTTAAAGCCAACTAATCCATAACGCGAATGTTGGATTTGCAAAACGTTGGATTTCTTTCTTTAAACTGGCCACATCGACCCTAAGGAGTCACTTAAAGAGGTTGTTGGAGATGCTCTAATATATAGTAGTTACAAAGTAGGTTAATATGTATCATGAACTTCTTCATTTACTAATCATCATTTAGCTTCACATTGTCTTTATCATAAATTATTGTGCTTATTGTCATGATTTTCTACTACAAGATTTTGGAATTTCTGTCGTGAATTGTTTTCAATATTTTTGTGTGTAGATGTCTTACGTTGGGATCTTCAATGTTTTCTTCTAGTTTAATGAAAACAAACAAGAGTCCCAATGTGTTGATTTACCCACAATTGATTTCCTTTTTACCCTCATAGAAACTTTAATATCTTTCTCTTCACATTGTTTCTTTCTCTAGAAACATAAACCCGTAAAAGTTTAACTCAAAACGGTTGTGAGTGATCTTGAAGCTATTAAACAAGTGATAATCCACAAGCTTTAAGGCGCATGCATTAATCACACTTGATCACATTAATCACCTATTAATTGAATGAAGAAATGCGGATTAGCAAAATTATTCACATTATTCAATGCATCTAATTTCATAGTAATACATCTAATTGAAAAAAAAAATTACATCTAAGCAACCACACCAGTGTACAATGATTTGTGTCCTCACCCTCTTCACATCATTGTTCCTAGCCCGGTTTACCTTAAAAACCTTAAGACGAACAAAAAACATTATTGTCAAGGTTTAATAGGGGGCAATAAATACTATAACTTTCAAACACGAGCATTACATGCAATGGTTTGCTTTGATTTTTTTTTTTATACAAAATAATTTCATCTAACACATTGAACCCCGAGTTAACATTATATATTAAACCCTTATGATTGTCCACTTCCTACAAATCTGAATTTTTCATTTTGAAACTAATAGTGAATTCCCTCTCAACCTTATTCCAATGTATTGATATTTTAATCATACATTTTATTTAATTGAAATGATGTTGTAATTACAACAAATACATAAATAATTGTTAATATAATTATGAATGATAATTTTTATGGTAATTTAAAGTTTATTATACATTTTACAAAATACACGTTATAAATGAATAAAGCATATTAAAAACAAAGAATAACATTAAAATGATGTTATTGGTTGTTTATGGTAAAAGACACATTAATTCCTTATGAAATGAAAAATGTTACATATCTCACTAATGTGTCTTACATTTGTAACTTAGATGTGGCCACACCACTTCTTACTATTTTCACTATTTTCTGTACCAACGTACTCACATTAAACTCTCCTAATACCCCTTCCCAATTCCATAAACCTAGCAACAACATTATCATATATCTATCATAAAACCACCACATGTAACACTTTCTACATCTGTTTAGCCAAACCCACTGAAATAGAAGTCTTAGTCGATTGTTACTCTTTAAGTGAGAAATTAATTCCCACAAGCACTTCTTCCCATCAATCTAAATCGAAATCCCCACACCAAAAATACAAAATCTCCCTCATAATCAAATTCTTCTCTTTGGTGTTAATCAAAATAAAAGTTAAAGCGGATAGAGAAATAGGAAGTGGGCATATATATTACCCAACTTTTGATTTCAGTTGTTATTAAAAATCATATACATTTAATTCAAGGTCACGTTTAATTTAAAATGGTTTTGATAGTTGCTGCTTGTGCCAAAACTTTCTTCCTACTACTCCTTCCCTTCTTTCCCATATTGCACACCTTGGGTATCTCATTGTGTAAGATCTAAAGCCTACCCGTTCACATACCCCGTCACTAAAAAAAAATATGCAGGTTGTTAATTAGTTATTAGAGATGGGAGAAATGGAAAATTAAATACTGAATTTTACTTACTTAAACAACAATTCTCTTTTGAGAGTTAAAAACTTAAAATAACATAGGAAGAAGAATAACATAAAAGGGTTGGGATCTTGGGGTTCAAAGCTTATGACCCAATCTCCCACCCAAACAAACATTCCTTAGATTTGATTAAATCAATGGCTGACATTTAACACTTTAAATGGCTTATAACAATTGAATTGGCTCATCTTAGCTAAGTTTATCCCTTTGTTTCTATATTGAAAAATGCTCAATGATTTCTTCCAAAATAGTGTTTACTTCAGATTGTTGATTGGGAGGAGGAAGCTCAAGTTATTGAATAGACCTAAATCCACTTATAAAATGTTCGGTCTTTGGATTGAAGGCGACATATATTGATCTTATGGAGCTAGCTTAAATGTCCGTTGGGGTATGTGAAGACTGAATTTCTCATCCATTTTATGCTTTGTAGCATCATCCCAAGGTGAAGAGAGCGGTTTCAATAACCAATCAATTGAATCAAACCAATCTGAAATTAAAAAAAATTGATCCCCTCTTTGCATTAAAAGGAAAAAAAAACAATTGAAATGAACAAATGATCCTCATAGAATACGTCCAAGTAGAGGTACGGTTGATTAGAAAAGAACAAAGATGCGAAGGGAAAGGCAATGAGAGAAAATCACATATTTCGGTTTCCTTTTAATTGGGATAAGTTGTGTTAAGATGACCTGAGTCAATTGTTATAAGCCATTTAAAGTGCTAAATGTCAGCCATTGATTTAATCAAATCTAACGGTTATTAGTTTGGGTAGGAGATTGGTCATAAGCTTTGAGTCTAAGGATCTCAACCCGAAAGAAAAAAAAAAGTCATTTACACCATGAACCGTAAAAGTCGGTAGATAATTACAATTTCTCCCCTGAAATAAAAAATTATATTTACTACCTTGCTTTTTTAATTTCATTACATTTTCTATCCTAGCTTTCAATAATACCAACTTTGCTCACATTAAATAACCCTAGTAATATATTGCTTTCCAAAAAAAAAAAAAAACTCAAACATGGCTAATGAGAGAATTCTCATTTTTTTAGAAATAAAGAAAAATAAAAAAATAATGATAAAAGAAATAAAACCTATAATCGGGACAATCTCTAATTATAAATAATATGTGGGAATTAAGCTATTAGAATAAATTTATCAAGTTAGTTGATGGGAGAAAATGTAAATGGATTTTGATTATTCAATATGGACAAAACTGGTATTATAGAAAGCTAGGTAGAAAATGTAACTCAGTTTAAAAAGTAAGGTAGTAAATATAACTATTTTTTAACTTTAGGGGAGAAATTGTAATTATCTACCGACTTTTAGGATTTGTGGTGTAAATGATAGACAAGTACAGGAAATACGATTAGAATAATCCACACATTAATCTTAATTAAGCACTTTCTTTCTTCAAATTAAAGGAAATATGACGTGGGTTTGCTATAAAAGTTGAGATTCAAATGTAAGACATTATTGTGAGATGTGTAGTACCGCTCTGTTGAAATACAACTTTTATTTGGTGTCCTAGTGTGAAACATGGCCCAAAACCATTATAGGTAAGGGCTAGGCCGAAGACATATTATTTGTAACGAAGAGTTGGCGGTCAACAGGGTCAACATAGTCTTGGGGCCAGACTCAAAGCTGGACAAATTTGGAATACTATAGGACCCAAATGCAAGTTAATCCTTTATAATTCTTATTTAATATTTTATTTTTTAATTCTGTAAAAATGGATATTTTAATTGTATGTGGTTCAAGGTAAGTATAGTTTTTAAAATTGTATGCATGTATAAAGGAAAACATGTTTTATAATTTTATTGATATCGTAATGATAATTGACATTTTAGGTATAACACCTTAAGCTAAAATTTCAAAGTTAACCAACTCTTTAGTTCGTAAAAGGTCTTGGTGGAAAAAAAGATTTTCCAGTACAATGTTACAAACACTTATAATTGCTAACTTAACGACACCCAATTGTACTATTAATTAATCAAGTCCAACAGTAGGATGATGACAAACCATATGAGCTTAAGTACTCTCTAACAATATTATAAGCATTGTATGAAATATCATTTCGTTAAATAACATTTGTCGCCCTTTGCAACGGTAATGATCATAATGGTAACTAGTAACTGGCGATTAAGGTACGACAAAGTATGATAATAACAAAATGATTTGTCTTTATGAGCTCATATACAATCTTAGTGAAAGATTCTTATGATGTTGAAAAAAGTTATAACTGTACCAATCGTCAAATTCAATAACGACTCAACAATGAGATTAAAACGTATGGCCGTTATGAACAAGAACTTGCAAAAAGTTGGGGTTAAGGCACCTACCACATGCAACTATACCATCAGTCAATCCAACGAAGACTATAAACTAACGACAAGGATATGTATTTTAGTTCATACACGATTTAAATGAAAAAAATATTCTTAACACGATGTTGCAAAAAGTTACGTATAATACATTAAAAACATTCAACTATACCAACATTCAATGAAATTCAACACCGACTACTAAACATTAAGATAACTACAAAGATACGAACAATAATTTGACGACATTCAATTGTACCATTATTTAATAAAAATCCCTAGTAAAATAGCGATGCCGCCATTTGCAATGGTAACAACAAGAATACGAACAATAACTACATTTTAAAGTTTTTTACCGTCGTAAAAAAATATTCTTTTAATGAAACAACCTTTTCCCGCTTTTTGCGACGGTAACGACAAGGATACGAACAAGTACTATTCAAAGTTATGTTATTATCGTAAAAAATATATCGCGGGCTTGTAAAATGATATTTGCCTCTATCATTTCTTTACAATTTCTCTCACTCCCGCTATTTGTGAATGTCTCCCTTCCACTTCCTCCTCTTTGTAATTTTTGCTCACCCTATGAAACGCTAATCGATATCGTGACAATGTCGGCCACGACCACATAATGTACTTAGTAGGAAGATTTTTAGGGTAATTGGAAGATGTTGGAACAAAGTCATAAAGAGCCCCTCCAACAATCTAACCACACATGGGGGCCTCCGACTGATTTGCCTTTTTGAGGTCATACAATCTTAGTGAAAATTTGTTCTAGTATGATGTAGAAAAAAGTTATAACTGTGTCAATCGTTAGATTCAACAACGGGTCAACAATTAGATAACAACTTACGATCTTTATAAGCAAGATCTTTCAAAAAGTTGTGTTTAACGAACCTACTGTGTGCAACTATACCATCAGTCTGTCAATCCAACAAAGGGTATAAGCTAACGTCACGGATATATATTTTAGTTCGTATACAATTTTAACGAAAAATATATTCTTAGTACGATGTTGCAAAAAGTTACATATAATACTTTAACGACATTCAACTATACCATAATTTAATGAAATCCAACAAAACGTTAAATGTTAACATAATGACAAAGATACAAACGATCATTTAACGATGTACAAATATTTAAGGAAATACCTAGTTAAATAGGGTTTACCGCCATTTGCAACGGTAACAACAATAATACAAACAATAACTACATTTTTAAAGTTCTTTACCATCATGAAAATATCCTTATAATGAAACAACCTATTCCCGCCTTGTGCATCGCTAACGATAAGGATACGAACAATAACTACTTTTCAAAGTTATGTTATAATCGTATAAAATATCCGACATCCTGTAAAATGATATTTGCCGCCATTTGCAACGGTAACCATTTGAAGTTTTTTGTAGCAAAGCTCTGTTTTCACTATATCGATTTGCTAGCTTCTGAAACTTGATACTACATTTGTCGAATAGGTCTAGTTTGTATATCTCAGTATCAAACAAGTTCAAATCTTCATACGAATAAGATATAAACTATTGCGCCACAATTTCTCTGCCACAACTACGAATCGCAGAGGCTCTGTTTTCCAGTACTTCATATCATCGTCTCAGAGTCTGCTATGTATTTGTCAAATATTAAATTACCATGAATGGCTAGCCAAACAATCATTTTCTCTTTGTTTGCTCAATCAAACTAAATCACACGAGCGCACTAGCATTGATACATACACATTACAGTATTTGGTATCTTCGTTTACGTGTATCATCCAGATTCATCGTACAGAGACATCAATCATTTCTCGAACTGTATTTCATTAAAATTCTTAAAATTCTCCATGTTAAGTCAGTTTTACAAATCAATTAATTCAAATATGTTCGACCAAAACAAGAGAAACACAAATCCATCATCCATGTCAATCGAAAAACACATACATTGACAATGGCGATCCTCTCATAAAATCTTTACCAAATCTTCCTATCCAAAGTCCAGATAGATACAACCAAATCTGAATTCAAAATGGCAGGTACAATTTATTCCTCCCCAAAACAAATTAAATGCTTCCCACACTCACCATCAAAGAAACCCGAAATCAAGCAAAATCTCAGTAAAAAAACAAGCAGCACTCGTTCTTATCCGGAGCTCAAAGTTAAAAAATGAAACTAATTGGAGCGTTACTTAGAAGAACTCGACAGAAATCGTTTCTCTTGCACGGTCCACATTTTGCGAGTCAGTAGACGCTGATGTAATGTGCGTGAAGAGAGAGACGAAGAACTCGTTCACTAGCTCAAGAACTAGAGAGAGAAAACGAGCACAGAGAGAGCGGACGTGGCGTTTTTAGTCTGAAAAAAAGAGACGAAGCGCGGGCTCTCTCTCGTTCTCTTCTCTCTTGAAATCTCTCTCTCTCTCTCTTTTTCTTTATTGTTCACTCACCTTGCTTGCTCTCTTGCTCTATAAATACTCCCTCTCTCTCTCTCATTTCTTGCATACAAATCTCTCTCTCTCTTTCTTTCTTTCTTTCTTTCTTTCTTCTTCAAGAGTTCTTCGAGAGAGCTAAACGAGTTCTAAGAGAAATCAATCAATAATCCTTTCTTGTTCATTTTGATCTCTTCGGAGTTCGGCTAGGTGAATTTATTCTCCTTTTTCTTTCTTCTTATGTGTTTTCTTTCTTTGTTATTGATCAATTTTGGATGTGATGATCGGGAATTGATTGATTTTGAGGAAATGGAGAGGAATTGCTAGGGTTTTGAAGGTGGTTTCTCTCTCCTCTGACTCTCTGCATGTGATTTTGATTTTCTAAAAAAATGTTGTTTTCGGGCGGTTTGATTGTATGGTTCTTTTTTGGCCTCGATGAATTCTTTTGATTGAAATTGGTGTTGGAACGGAGGTTTCTGTTCTGCCTTTCTCAATCGGCGTGATGAGAGGCTTGGTGTATTGTGGGGAAAGGTTGGTTTCTTTAGTTTGGTTTTGATTGTTTTGTTTGAGGGTAGGCATGTTTGATGATGAATGTAGATGGTAATTTGGAACCTACATGTGTGGTTTTGGTTTCAAGGATTGTAATCGGCAGTTTTCAATGTGTTTTGAACTGAAAACTTTTGATCTTTGTGCTCAATTGAGTTGATCGGAGTTCTTTTTTGATGTTGGGTGGCCGAGGGGTTGAGTTTTCGGAAAATTCATGTTTTAGCAACTTTTCATCTTCTGCATGTTTAATCTAATCAAAGATAAGAATCATCAGTACTACTCTTTACTTTGGTCCTTTGGGAATTTTTTTTTATTGTGGTGGTACCAAATTTGCGTTGTGAATTCAGTGACAAGTTTCTGAATTCACAACATTGATATTGGGACTTGAGTTTATCATGGATGTTTGGTTTTCAGCCTCAATGACTTCTTGTTGAAATGAATGTTTTTGTGTTTGCCTTTCTCAGATCTTGTGATGAGAGACTTGAGAATTGTGGAGAAAAGTTGTTTTATTAGTTTGGTTTTGATGGGTTTTGGACGTTTTTTGAGTCTAGGCATGTTTGATAATGAATGTAGCTGGTAATTTGGAAACTCCATCTGTAATTTTATTAACATGGACCATAAT
Source organism: Berberis vulgaris (assembly GCA_963556465.1). NCBI lineage: Eukaryota > Viridiplantae > Streptophyta > Magnoliopsida > Ranunculales > Berberidaceae > Berberis > Berberis vulgaris. The sequence continues at coordinate 12,550,690 of OY747136.1, read as the reverse complement.
TGTTTGTTTTCAATGTGTTTTGAACTGAAAACGTTTGATCTTTGTGCTCAATTGAGTTGATCGGAGTTCTTTTGATGTTGGGTGGCTGAGGGGTTGAGTTTTCAGAAAATTCACGTTTTAGCAAGTTTTCATCTTCTGCATGTTTAATCCAATCAAAGAGAAGAATCATCAGCTTGTTTGTTGTTAAGTTCCTAAGTTTGGTACTACTTTTTACTTTAGTCCTTTGGGACTTTTTGATTGTGGTGGTACCAAATTTGCGTTGGGAATTCAGTGACAAATTTCTGAATTCACAACATTGATATTGGGACTTGAGTTTGTGTATCATGGATTGTTTGGTTTTCAGCCTCAATGACTTCTTGTGGAAATGAATGTTTCTGTGTTTGCCTTTCTCGATCTTGTGATGAGAGGCTTTGAGAATTGTGGAGAAGGGTTGTTTTATTAGTTTGGTTTTGATGGGTTTTGGACTTTTTTTAAGTCTAGGCATGTTTTATAATGAATGTAGCTGGTAATTTGGAAACTCTGTCTGTAATTTTATTAAAATGGACTAATTGTTGTTTGTTTTCAATGTGTTTTGAACTGAAAAATAGTTTGATCTTTGTCCTCAATTCAACTAATTGGAGTTCTCTTTAGATGTTGAGTGGCTGAGGGGTTGAGTTTTCAGAAAATGTGTGTTTTTAGCAAGTTTTCATATTTTGCATGTTCAATCTCAGAGAAGAATAATCAGTTTCTTTGTTACGTTCACAAGTGGGTTACTACTCTTTACTTTAGTTGTGGTACTTTTTGGTTGTGGTGGTACCAAATTTGTAGCAAAAATTCAGTGACAAATTTCTGAATTCACAACATTGATATTGGAACTTGAGTTTGTGTATTATGGATTATTTAGCTTTCAACGTCGTTGATTTCTTTTGATTGATGTTGGTCTAGAAATGAAGGTTTATTTTGCCTTTCTCAATTTGCGATGAGAAACTTTGTGAATGTGAAGAAACGTGGGTTTTTCAATTTGGTTTTGATGGGGTTTGGATGATTTTTTTAGTCTAGACATGTTTGATGATGAATGTAGATGGTAATTTGAATCATGGAATTTGCATGAATACTAAAGTTTAGGAAAGTAATTGTAAATAATTTTGTTTCAGATCTTTGGCTTGCTTAGAATAATAGGGGTTATGACCTCGTATAGGTTGCAGTATAAGCCTTTTACATTTATGTGTCCAATTGTCCATGGCACGTCTTAAGGGTGTGGTGCACCTTCTAGGAAAAGTATAATATTGGTTATACTTAAATTGGTCTAGACCAGAACTTTACAGTCATCTCCATCATTGTTATCGCCAAATATGATGTATATATTCTTGTCTGCATTGTAAATCCTGTTTAACTTTGGTATATACTGATGATGTTACTAAGATATTATGTGTTAGAGTGCGCATGTTTTGGTGTAAATACAGGCTTGTGTAATGCTCGTGAACTGGGCTTCAGGCCTAGTCTTACCAGTGTTTGTGCATAAGAATGTGTTTGCCTATGTTTCTATACTAGGGTTTGTTATTGATGTCTTCTGTATTCATGTTAGTTGTACTTGCACAAGTTCCAGACAATGTCCTGGCATTTTTTTGACCAAACTGAGACATTTCTGCTAGGGCTTGATGTCATCATAATTTGTAATCCGAGTGTTTTCTTTTTTCTTCTTGTGTAGGTTTCAGATTATAAACGTTCTGGGAGGACAAACATTATCCCTAATGCAAGGGCAAAGGAGTACAGTTGATTCCTTTGCCAAGACAATTGGCTTAAATAGCAGCTCAACTTCAAGAAACACTGATGGCACCCAATCTCATTTTCTTAATATGAGCGATGGGAATCTCAGGATTGGGAGCTCCTCATCTAGTACTGGTCCTGCTTGTGAGCGGAATTATGGAGTGACAGACAATCCTCTTTCTTCGGGAAGAATTAACATTCAGCTCAGCAGCACTCAGACAGTAGATGTGCAGAATTCTGGTTCGCGTGATGTTCCCTTGGACTTGAACCTAAATTGTGGATATACAGATGAAAATGCTTCTGGTGGTGAGGCCACCCAAGAATCAGGTGAATCCGAAACTGGGCTAATTCCTTCTACGGGTTCACCTAGTAATCCTTGTGGAGCTGTCTGTGAAGATGGTAGATCTGGTTGTTCATCTGATGGTCAGCGTTTATCCTGCAAAAGGAAAACTGTTGATGAAGGAGTTACTGGACAATTGTCGCTAGATGCAAGTCCAAATGCCGTTCAGCGTACTGAAAACAGAGTACCACATTTTGGTCCTTCTCATTCTGCTGCTGCTAGTAGTAGCTCTAGCATATCTATCCCAACAGATAGTCCAGAGCAGATAAATGCACAATTAAGCATTGGCTTGATGAGCTCATCTTCTCATAACCCGCCTACTATTAATTTTACAGAAGTTACAGAGAGTTCTAACAGAAATACCCGCTTGCGAACTAATTCTTCTGTTCGACAAGATTTGGCCCCATTCAATACTGAACTGGCAGGGAACACAAGGCGTTCCAACATTTCATTACTCTTTGAAGAACAGGAACCTGCTCCCTTTATTCCATATAGTCATACCTCTGAGGTTAGGCCTGCAATTGGGAGTACAAGCTCTCAAATTCAATCACATGCGATGCATATTCCAGGTGTTCAGCAGCAGACACTCCCTTTCCCATGGCATGGAGCTTCTGGTTCAAGGGTAGGAAGTGCAGGAAGTTCTGTTGTCAATGATGAAGAATTTTTATTTGGTTTACAAGAGTCACCTTCACCTACTGTCGAACAAAACCCTCCTTTTCCTGGTTTTGTTCCAGATCCATCACATACGATTCTGGCAAATGCAAATATAACCGTTCCTGTGAATCCTCCGCCTGTTGTTCATTTAGGTTCGAGCTCGTCACATCAACCTTTTGCACCGACTTGGGTGCCAAGTTATAATCCTCCTCCTGTCCATTATCCGGGACAGTTACCAGAAGCCCCTAGGCCATTATCTACAGCCTCAAACTTTGGCGCCCATGGTAGACGGGTTCCTACACTTGGATGGTTTGGTCCCTCTGCTCAGTTGCAAGAATCTGGCCAACATGGGCATCTTCAAACTCGTTCAAGGCCAATATTAAGAGCGGACAGACCCGAAATCTCTTTTGCACCTCCAACTGTGGCTGATGAGCGAAATAGGCTACTCCTCGAGGTTTGACCTTAACTATGACTTTGTTGTTGTTGTTGTTGTTGAGGAGGTGCTACCCTTGATGCTGCATTATTCCCTAAAATAAAATGTTGATTTTTACTCCAGTTCTTATTGCAGTGACGGGGTAACATTTTCATGATGTTTACATGTTATGATTATAGTTTAGTGGTTTCAGGTATCATAATCAGTCTCTAAATGATGTTCCACATAAATAATTTTACAATTTTCTCAAAAATCAAACATGAAGAAAGTTTTATTTGTTATCAGCTATGTTAACTCTGCTTTCTGTAGTTAAGCCATGTATACTTTATAATAAATGGAAAAAATTTTGAATTTTTTTTGTATTTTCTTTCTACTCATCTAAAAGATGTGGAGACAAAAGCATTTTGATTTTGTTTAGAAGTTTTAGTCCTTTTTACCTGTGTCACATAAAAGCTGATTGAAACTTTCATGGGCAAGATTTCTGGGTTTTTTAGAATGTTTCCACTTTCCAGAAGTTTTCTGTACGTGAAGAGCATCATTATTTGTTTGACAAAAAAAATGTGTGACTAGTTGGTGATTAATTCATGTTGATCTTTAAATGATTTGCTTCCCTCACTTGTCATTTGGGATAAGTTTATTAACTTGTTCACATTTACATTTGAAACTTTCTGTCTAGAGGGAAGATTAAATAACAGTACATGGCCTGAGTTGAACATAGGAACCATGAGTATGTTTCATTCCGAAGGATTCTTAATGACGTTAATATATATTAATGTTCAGTTGTTTAACACATTAGATGAATGAAGAACCTGCAGTTGCTTTTAATGATCTACTCATTTGTGTAACATCACTGCATCCTTCAGCTGTTGAGAGTGTCTGTCTCTACTCTACCTTGAAGCAAAACTACATTAGGGTAGTTGTGTGGGACTAGATATTTGAAGTTTCTATTTGAGAATGTTACTTGTGAATGGATTATTCCAAAGAGGTGAAGAACCTTAGTGTTTTGCCCAAAAAATGGGAATGGGTTTGAATATAGGGAAGTAAAAGCGGCTGCCTTTCCAATGCTCAAGCTAGGAAGAATGAGGAAGAGAGGAAGCGGCAGGGGTGGGGGAATAGCAATGGGAGCTGGGGATAAAGACAAATCTGATTATGTCCTGGAATCAGATTCGTATGTGGCTATGTGGGTGGTAGTGATGAAGTCTTTGATCCTGTGGGATGGATTCTAAAACTTGGCAGGCTGAATTCCCTTGATTCTCAGGGAGAAGAGATGGCTAGGACCCTAGGGGGTTTAACCGGGGTTATCAGTTGGTGGACTTGGTGCATGAGATGAGTTATGGTGTTTTGGGTGGTTGTTTCCGGTACCTGGTAGGATTTGAGTTTCTTCTTTATCCTTTTTTTTTTTTAATGTCAGTCCCGCTTTGATGTTCAGCTCTGTCGGGGGCTGCATGATAGGTACTTGTTGTTCAGTTGTGATCACAATTCTTTTCAAAAACATTTGCCTTCTATCATAATAATACCCAGTAGAGTGAGATGGTAGGGTCCAAGTCTAATCTGCAATCCTTACTAGACTAGGTAGGAATTAACCTAGCTACTGACTATTCGGTGGTTCTTGGCATAGGCAATATGAGCTTAATGCATTTTGTGAGTGTCAGATTGTGGAGAAGTTGTGAAGGAAGATGTTTTACCTCGATAAGGTTACTAAAAGGGATGTCTCATCATGATTCAGTTTCTCCCAAGACTAAAAGCCACTTGAGGTAATTCTGGAATTGCTAGAATAAATGTATATTCTCAGGCAAAGGAAGACTTGGGTGTGGGTGGAAAGTGAAAAGACATGTTCCTTAACAAGACATAGATCTTTGGGGATGTTAAAGTAGATGAATGTATGTAGGAAAGAAAACTTACACACACGGATATTTGAGAGAATCTAGGCGTAGTCTCAATAAGAGGTAAGCAAAGAAAAAAATGTTTTGACTTATGTTTTTTATTCCCTACCAGTATCTAGGATATTTGATGCTCGTCTCTGGTTGATCCACCATTTACATTTCTCTTACACATGATGTTTCTTCTAGTGTGATTGTTTAACTGTGACGTTTAGGTTGTCTCTTAGCTTTACCATTTAATTAGTAGTTTATATTTGATAATTGTCTACTCGCAACCAACATCATTTATTTTCTTTCTAACAGATACGCAATGCAATTGGACAACTTCGCAGGGGTGTCTCTGTAAACCTTGAGGTCAGATATGAATTTTTTTTATCTTGCGATGTAGTTGTGTATAAGCTGTTATGTGCATTCTCTTAGTTATTTGCTTCACTAGCATGATAGCATCCCTTGTGGGAGGTTATCTCAAATAACCTTTCATGTACGTAATGCTAAGTGTACATCCGTGAGAGACATTCCATATCTGTGGTAAGGTGCATTTCTTAGAATGTATATTAGCATCATGCTGGATTAGGTTATGTTGGGTTGGTGGGGTTTCCCTCTCTATGTTATCGTGTCACTGTCATGATAGGATCACAGATATGTTTCTTTGTCCTTTCTTATGTTCTTTGGAACTTTTGTGAGATAAAAGAACCTCTAAATTGTTGGAAGGATAAAGACCAAACTTTAGGAGCCGTGTCTGATGAGAAAAAAAAGTATCTCCAGTGATATCCAGGGAGAAGCAACAGAGGAAGAGTTTTATATGAGGATTAATTGTGTTTCCCTGGTGGCATTTGGAGTCGCGTCGGTTGTAGTAAGGGAGATTGCACCAATTAGATTTGTATAAAGTTTTTGGAATATTGCCATGCTTGAAGTGAATAAATAGGGGAGCCTTTTGGTTTCTAAACTACAATCTCAACCATCAGTTTTAGATACGTGGTGTCACAGAAATAAATTGCACGGCATTACATCCTGAACCCCGGAGGCTCATAGTAATTTAGATAATCTAAGAAATAACTCAACAGAGCATTTCTAGAGTATAAAACTATTTAATAATGATATACCAGCAACAATTCTATTGTTTACATAGTAGTGTGCAATGCTAACAAGTGACAACCTTCCTGTATTTCCTGTTGGTGTGTGAAAATATGGTTTGTTATTCCACTGAGATCTGAATTTTTGCTCTCTCGTGATGATGTACTAGGCATTTTCTGTTAATCTCAACCAAACGTTACTTCTGGGCATAGCTGAGATAAATGATTTGCATCGGGAGATGCGCCTTGAGATTGACGACATGTCGTATGAGGTATGTTCCTTTTTTTTTCTCGGCATCTCAGTTTCCTGTCTATTCTGATAAAAATTTCACTGATACTTACAATTTGGATCATTAGGAGTTGCTCGAATTAGAAGACCAGATTGGTAATGTGAGCACTGGTTTGGATGAAGACACTATAGACGACTTCCTCAAGCAGAAAAAATATTCATCCAACAAGAATGACAGCCCTTCAGAGGTTGAACCATGCTGTATTTGTCAGGTAACTGCCACTTGGGTCTTTGTTTAAGCAATTTATTATAGCCAAACATCTACTGCAACTAATGATTTGCCGTGTGGTGCAGGAGGAATTCAAGGTAGGAGAGGTTCTTGGAGCGCTGGATTGTGGACATGACTACCATGCTGAATGCATTAAGCGGTGGCTGAAGGAAAAGAACTCTTGCCCCATTTGCAAGGCGAAGGCATTGGAGATAATCTAATCCATGGCTCTGCCTGGATCTTTTAGTTACTTCTGTTGGTTTAGACTCTAGAAACTTTTCAGACTATTTAGTTTTGCTCTAGGTGTAAGTTAAATTTACTGTTATGGTCGTTTAGTATCACATGGCAGCACTTGGTGAGTCTGGAAGTGGCTCTGCAAAAGAGCCACCAAATCCTGGTTTTTATGAAGCCACCATAGTCTGGCATGGCATGCAGTCTTCCTCTTCTAAGAGGAGGATTAAGTAATGAATTGCAAGCAGGATATGGTTGGCGTGGCTTATAAAGTTGCGACCAGGACTTTTCAGCTCACCAGTTTGCAGGTTCATGTAATGCTAAGCATAGTGGGGGTTTGGTCTGGTTGAACTAAGTGCTGTAGACTTCTCAGTTTATTTATGGTAGCGTATCAGACTTGGTTTAGTTTTTTTGAGTTGGTTTCCTTCATTGATTGTGAATGCATGATTCTGTTGAGAAAGATGATTTATTTTCATCTATCCTGAATATTGGACCTGATCTAGGAAAGCCATGGATACAGTGCGGCATCCTAGTTGGTCGAGATGATCAAGGTCAAGGTGCCAAATGGGTGCACGTGTACCTGCGATATGCTGGGACGTTGATATGCTGGGAAGCACCTCAACTGAAGGTATGTTTTCTGAAACTATCTTCCTGGGTGTGGAAACCCCAGCATGAGGAATGTGATTCAAATAGGTTGGATTTGAAGACTTTATCATTGTGGGTTTTGTGGTGTTTTATATATACTATAACTGTGAACATTATGGCCAGTCTCTCCTCTCACCTACCCCATCTATATTCATCAAACCATTATGCGTACCGAATCACCATTACCCTTCATACCAATGAACCACTGGGTCTCATCAAGTTGCATATTTTGTCGACTCTTTCCATTCATCTTCAGAAATAACATCACCTTCTTTCCAATCTTTGTCGAATCTTTCCATTGCCTTTCATACCTATGTGCCATTAGCATCCAGCTCATTAATCTAAAATAATTTCACCTTGGATGTGACCTTTATGGCACCATCACCATTCCAACCCTTGCTTGATTATGAGATAACAATGGCGCGGTCTTTTACTCATTGGTCTTACATATTATGAACTTCCCTATTCTCGCCCAGTATTGCATTTAGAAAACTTAATCTCAATGTTATGGCACCTGGGAAAACATAGTATTAGAAGCCTATATTACTTGAATCTAAAGTAAACTAATGAGACATTAAACATATTCAGTCTCTCCGAGGCTAGACTTTATATGATTATTCCTAGGACACAAAAAAAAAAAATCCAAGGTTAGATGTCAATCCATGTAGGTCCTTCAACGTTCAAATCTGAATAAGCTAATGAGATATGAAAAAAATTTAGCGACTTCGAGGCTAGTGTAATGTGCTAACCAGTAGATCATTCTAACTCTGTGGTTTGTTACTGCAATTTGTTCTATGTGATTATTGTTGACCATGTTAGAAATGAATTGTTTTTGTGATTGGAATTTAGTTGAGTAGAAGATTGTTCTAGATCAGATTGGTTTAGAACTAGCTTTACTAGAAATTCATAAATACCTCAAAACATTTAGAACATAAATCAACCCCACCCAGTGTGGTAGAACAAGTTTCTAAACCACTAGACTCTCAGTAGTATTACTTTCATCCATCACCTTCTCTATAGACTCTTTAACATTACTAAATTACCTATGATTTCTAGATATGCTATAGTTTTGTGAAGACAACTTTACTTTCAGCTTTCGTAACTTATGACCCCTTTGAAGACATATAGATAGTCCCCATTTTCGATGCCATGCCATCGGAGGCTGCCATTGTCTTGCATGATTCTCTGCTTGTGGATGAAGAAGTAGTCATCTCGAGGTAGTATCTTTTCATCCAGCAACCTTCTCTTCAACTCAGCAATTGTACTGGAATCCTTCATCTGTAGTGGGATTTTCGCTGAATCAAGTAAGTTAGAGGAAGTTTGCACCACAAAACTCAGTATTCGTGCTGTTGGTTCAGAACGCAAAGAAGCCACATTTTTGTGATTCACAATGATCTCTGATTGATCACAGATACCGTACTCACACAAGTATCGGTGATCTTCTTTCATCTCTATGCCAGAGAAGATAAGTGTCACCCTTTTCAGGGGAACTCCATCAATGATATGGACTTTCTCCTTCAAGCCTTTAACTGTCTCAGTTCTATCCACTTCTATGTTTAGCCATCTTCTTGATATCTTGGCTTTAATACGAAGTTTCTCAGTTGGTGGTGGTGGTGGTGGTGGAGGAGGAACTAAGAAATGTGAAATGGTGAGGTTAACTTTTGTTCCTTCCATGACAATCGGATAGTCTTCCATGTCAAGTCCATCAAATAATTCAAACCCAAAAGCTGTTAGGGTTTGGTTCGATACTGGAACACCAAAGAGTTGTTCAATCCTCTGCTTTACTTCAATAACTGGTTCATTGTAACGAACCTGCATGGCAAAGTCACCTACCCCAGTGACGATGATGACATTCATAATGCCCAACACAAACCAACTTTTAAGAGAAGATAACAACACAATATGAAAAACTTCAAATAACCTAAGGAGCTTTACAAACACATCAATAGGTGAAGTTTAAAAAAGTGTAGTTAAGGAAGGTGGAGTTCAAAATAGAGAAGAATTCATGCTAAGAGAATGGGTGTCATTGTATTTGTGTTTTATAACCATTTGAAAGAAGAGAATCTAACCACATGAGGTTTATGCTTTTATCCTGCCATACTCATGCATATTTACCTTCGTAACTGGATGAAATATTCTTCCTTCATATGTTTGAAGATTCAATTCAAACATAAAATTAAACAAGGCAATTTGAGACAAGATTAGCAAGAGTTATGTTGGTTAAAGGCTTTATCTAATTGCGCTTATTGAGCCTTTCTTCTGTGCATCCAAAAACTGGACATCATATTATACATCCACAAAAGTTATCCAATCAATTAAAAACTTCGGCCATAACTGTTATAGCGCGTATGAGTGCTTCTAGTCTAACAGGTTTATGCAACAGATTGATGTGCGACCGTTGATTTATGTAGAAATATACTATCTCCAGATTTAAATACCTCCTCACAGAGAAAACCGTACTAGAACAAATTTATTTTAGATGTATCATCATCAAAGTCCATTCCCGATATTTTCGGGGTCGGCTACATGGATTTTGGTTCTCCAAGCAATGCGGTATTTTCACATATTCTCACCTAATCCAAGCTCAATGATATCTTCATTCACCGCCTTCATCCAAGTTTTCAACGGTCGTCCCCTCCGTCTACACCCTCCATTAACTTGCCAATCTAGACATTTTTTAATTGGCGCCTGCTTGGTCTCCTCCACACATGACCAAACCAAGTTAAACGTCTTTCTCTAATTTATTCTAGATGTATAAAAGGAAAAAAAATATATATATATATATAAGGATATTAGTAATTATATGCAAGGATTATGATTTTTTTTTTGAGTTAATTTCGTCCCTTGATTTTTTAAGAAATATTTCAGTGTTGTAAAGAAAAAGTACAAATTTTGAGTATATATAAATATATATAATAAATTTCGAGGGTTTATGAAATATGTATAAAAGAAAAAAGATGCAAGTAAATAAACTATTAAACACATTAAATGAAGTCTAAATACTAAGTATCTCTTAAATTCATCACATAATCTATATTCTATATTGCCAATGGTAGCCTGGTTGGATGGTTAAGGCTGTGGTGGTTTAACCCCCACGTCTTGGGTTCTATATCCACTGGCGGCATGCTTGTCTTTCAAAAAACTAAAAATCTATATTTCTATATTATATAACAGAATGGTGTTTGGGGTGGTAGATTAAAAACATGTGAGATTTACTCAAATATGATAATCTAACGGATCACATAAAACTTAAAGCACCAAGAGTGCATGGGTTCGATTTTCATACCCAACATTTTGATATTTATTTATTTTTCTTCAATTGTTGATGGTGGTGATTAGACACATAAGTATGGAGGATGAAAACTTAAGGGTGATCATGTTTTGATAAATTTTAAACTTTTATCGCGCCGACGACACAACGAATACCCTAGTTACCAATATAGCAAAACAAATCACAAATTTTGTGTGCTACTAAAATAAAATGACGAGAAAATTGAGTCAACAATGAAATGAAAATATCTAAAATACTTTTATGAGATTTTGCTAATTTAACGAAAATTTTCCGCAATTTGAGATTTGGTTTTTATCTAGGGGGTGGGCACGGGACGTGATGGACCCATCCCTATCCCATTCCGTTCATTCGGGATCAGGACGGGATAAACCTCATCCCGACCTCGTCCCATCTCAAACGGGACGGGATGAGCATGTACTAAATAGTCCTCCAATAAAAATTAACAAAAACAATTTTATCTCACATTACTCACACACCAATAATATCAAATTTATATACATATAATTTACACCATAAATAATAATAGATATTAAATAAATAAATATTAATTATTTTAAGGTAAATAAATATTAAATTTCACTTAGAATTAATGATTCAATTCATTTAGGTTTCATATAGAATTTCATCTTACATTGATTTAATTTCAACACATCATAAACTTTAATTTAGAAGAGTATTTTGATTAAAATTAATAATAATAATAATTATTAAATAAATAAATTCGAAATGGGACGGGATAGGCGGGATTGAAAAACTCCATCCTAATCCCATCTCACTCTAGATCGGGATGAGTTTAATCAATTCCAAAAGAACCCAAAAAATCGAGACGGATCATGACGGATTCGAGATCGCGGGATGGGATGCCCACCCCTACTTTTATCTGAATCAATTAATTAATTATCCATAATTCTACTAATAAAATGCCCCAAAGCCCAAAACATAGTTCCTCTAATAAAAGGCCCAAAAGCCCAAAACATCATAAATTAAGACCAAAAGCCACAGTAAAGTTTAGTTTGCACAAACCAACGATTGAGGAGATCACATCAGAGTTGGAACAACAATTCTAGGTAGCCAAGGCTCCTAGCCACTTTTGGATCAGGGTAGGATTTTTTTTTTACACTTCTACTCCTTCTATAGATTATATTTGTGATTGTGTTTTAAAAGAGAATGGGTAGAAGTGTAAAAATCCTTACCATGGCCCAAAAGTGGCTAGGAGCCTTGGCTGCCAAGAATTGTCCGAGTCGGAGAGGATAGGAGCTTTGCTTCTATTGCTGTGAGAGGAGGTCGGAGAGGAGCTCTTGCAATCTGCTACTGCTATGCTTCTCCGATCACATAGGGGAGGAGTGGAGAGGATCGAAGCTTTTGCAATTTGAAGAGGAGAGGAATGATAGGAGTTTCTATGATCGGAGAGGAGAGGAGTCACGGTCTTCTGCTACTGCATCGAAAAAAATTGATTCTACAATTTTTTTTTGTTTTGCTTGTGCAAAAAACACAAAAAACCAAATGTGCGAAAAATCCACGACATTCCTCAAAAACGTCGAAAAAAAATCTCAAAAAAATACATTCCTCTTTCGCCAATTTTATTTTCGGGTCTGTTTGGTTGGCAAATTTCCATGGGAAATGGAATCCATTTCCCCTTGTTATGCATATTTTTGTTGTTTGGTTGTCTATTTAATGACAGTAAATCGATTCTTCATAAGACTGTTTTTCCACTACTCATGGGAAACCAAGTCCGAGGGGAGACCTCGGAATCGAATTCACGAAAATGGTTTCAATTTCCGCATCTATTTTTCGTGCAACCAAACAGACCCGAAATTTTTTCCCACCATTTTCTTGTTTTCAAAAGAGCGAAATTTTCATTGATTATATGTTTTTTTTTAATAAAGTGAGCTTGGACCACAAGTAGAATTAAAACTTTGGTTAAATTATTATTAGGAAATTCTATTTTAGGACTTCCAATTTGTGGGGTGTCCTTTTTTAAGTAGGTTGTTTTGTTTTCTAAGTGTTTGTATTTGTAAAAGCCTTCACTTTTTGACACCATCAATTCTCCTCTTTGACATCACTATCCCCACTTTTCTGTCTAACACCACCATATTTCTATCTAACACTACCACATGCTTATTGACACCACTAGGGGTGGACACGGGACGGGATGGGATGAGATATACCCATCCCTATCCCATCTCGTTCATACGGGATCGGGACGGGATGGGAAAAACCCCATCCCGACTTCGTCCCATCCCAAACGGGTTCGGGACAGGACGGGATCAGCGTGCTGCATGTGATTGCTGCGAAGATTATCATCATATAAGAGCGTGAAAAATAACTTTCTTATAATTAGATATAGAGCGTGAAAAATAAGTTTCTTAAACCTATAAGCAAATTGCAGAAATCTGGAAATAGTTATGGATAACACCTAAGCAGTGAAATACCCACCAATATAGAGGCGACCCCATGGAAAATCCAAGGTCTCGTAAACCAGATAAGCTCTTGAATATACATTCTCTGACACTATAAGATAACTCCTATTGCCCGAGGGTGGGTAGCATATTACCTAGCAGGCTTTAGTCTTAAACCAAATTAATAATGGATAAAAAAGACATGTCTGAATATGTCTCTCAAGATGCTTTATAACATTGTATACGTAACGAGCACGTGATTGATTGCAAACCTCTCTCAAGTGCTAATCTAGTTGGGATGTTTGGGAGAGTTCAATTTGCTTTTGTTTTCATCTGTTTTCTCCTTGAAACTTCAGATAAACCCAGAAATGATAGCCTCAAGAGACACTCATATATAGTCTAAATCGATATTACATAATATATAAAACCCAAAATAAAATAAATGAAATTCAAATGCAATCTTGAACATCAAAAGATGAAAATCCCATAAAGGATTCAAATGCAAACACCATGAGTTTCTGTCAGTCATCTTTAAGTTTATATGAATAAAAATAAATAAATAAAATATTAATAATAAATATTAAAAAATTAGCTCGGGACGGGACGAGATTGGCGGGATTGAAAATCTTCATCCCATCCCATCCCATTCTAGATCGGGACGGGACGGGACGGGATCGGGATGAAATTATTCAATCCCATTAAGACCCGAAAAAATCGGGACGGAACGGGACGGGATCGGGATCGCGGGATGGTATGGGATGCCCACCCCTAGACAACACCAATAAAATGTGTTTTTCTTATCTCTCACCCTTTCTTCTCAAGAACAACAACAATATAAGCAACGATGATGTTGCCACCCCACCACCCGACGCCGATTGCACCCCCACCTTATTTCTCTCCTCACCTCTTCCACTTATATTCGTATTCTTCTTTCTTCTCAGTCTCCTCCCCTCTTATTCTCCTATCTTCTCAGGAACATAGATGGAGCAGCAGTAGCCATCCCACCTCGCTGGCAAGTCACACCGCCCTCCCTTTTTCCGTTCTCGCACAAGCCTCCGCAAAGGCGGGTTCCCTCAGAGGTCTGTGCGAGGGCCAATATTTTTCGCGCTTGCACAAGCTTGTGCGAGGGCTAAGGAGGAAAAAAGGGGAAGGGGAGGGGCAGTGTGGCTAGCAGAGGCGGTGGTGCTGCTGCTGGTTTACTGTTATTGAGAATAGATGGTGAAAAAGAAGAAATGACCCTTTTATTGGTGATGTCCTTTAGCATGTCCTAGAAAATGGAGTGGTGTCAAAGAGAAGAATTAGTGGTGTTAAAAAGTGAGGGCCTTTGTAAATAAGCCTTTAGCTATAATGATAATTAGAAATTAAAGAACTGCTTTGGAGACTCTTCCAGTAGCGAGCTTTAATCAAAGCTAGTTTTGAGGTAATTGTTAATTTTCTCTGTTACTACATTTTTCATCTTTAGCTAGAAATTTGAAAATCTGCTACTTTTTTTGTTGAGGATGTAGATCATCTTTATAAAAAAAAAATGGTAATTTGCAGTTTGCCCCCTATTATAAATAGCTAATTAATAAGTAGACCCATAATTAATCACTATTGTAGTTACCCCCCTTGACTAGCGGTCAACATCCAAAGACTGTTTGGACACGCACGTATTTGAAATTAGTCGTATTTGATGGACAAAAATGCCCTTCAATGATCTGATGGTTGAAGTTTAAAGTTGATACAAATGATCCAATGGATGAGATTAAAATCTCAACTCTCATTCCTACGAATCACATTCAAATTACTCACTGGGGAATTGTTATACAGGGACAGGATAACTCAAATCTCAACTATCTCTGACTCTTTGAATGGTTATAGATTGGGGAAGACAAAGTAACTGTTGGGAAAAATTCAGTAGCCGTTGGGTTAAACCTTATTTAAAGTTGATACAAACCAAAGTTTGGAACTTATGGTTTCATTACACAAGTTTGGAACAGATATGAGTATTTCATCATAGATCTGAGTTCAGAACAACATAATGAAGGTAAGTTAGTGATTTTGATTTCATTTGGACGTTTGTTTTGACATTTATTAAGATTTTGAGGTGATCTTCAACCTCTCGCATGTGTTTTCTGAACCAGGGGGGCATTCTTATATTCAAATTTATTATAGGGGGTCAAGTTACTACCATTATCTATTATAAGGGGTAGGGAGTAATTAAAATTTGTTTTTTCTAACAGGTTCTTTGCCACCACTGTCATCAGTATAATCATACAAGTGAAAACTGCCCTTATTTGTATTATGTGTGTCCCAAGAATGGTTGTAATGGAGTATGCAAGCTTTTGAAGTCCAAAACGCCAAAAAAACTCAAATAAGATGTTCTTGGCCTGTCAAATATCTGGTTGCAAAGGGTTTCTATGGTTTGATGAAGTTATTCTAAAGAGAAATGAAAAAGGTGGTTCAAGCTCAAAAACAAATTTCAACTTAAGCTTAAGTTCAAGTTCAAGCTCAAACTCAAACTCAAGCTCCAAAAGGGGTACTTGTTTCAAATGTGACAATCCAAATCATTGGATGAAAGACTGTCCATGGGTGGATCTTCCATACCTAATTTCTTCATGCTTTAGAAGGGGAAGTATCAAAAGATCTCATAAACCTCATACACAAGGGTACAAGTACCTCAATTGTGATTCTTGCACTAATGGGTTTGAGTGGTTGGGAGTTGTGGTACCTGATGACATACGTATAGGTAGTGGTCAAAACCCTATTACTCCAGTTGAAACTATTGAACAAGCTCAAGGCGGAAGAAGTAATAACTCTCCAAATGTAACAATTACTGTCCAAATAAGTATGGCAATTGAAGATCTTTGTAAAGCACTTTTATCCACCCTAAATAAGAAATGAATGAACACAACATTCAATATCAGTGTTGCAACAATGTCATTCAATACAAATCTGGAACTGGATGTAAACAATAACAAAGGAAGTCTTCAAAAACATACATAAAACGGTCATCAAGTCTGACAGGCAAGTTCAAGACTGTGATGCCCTTCAATATTTGCAAAATATCATCAAATGCATTCCATTCATATACTTACAAAATATAATTTAAATGTCTGACATACACATTCAGTATCAATACTTACATCACCATAAACATACCAACAATATCACCATAAAAAAACCATCAACGGTATCAATACTTACATCACCATAAACAAACCAAAAAGCAGTCTTCAAAATACTCTTAAAAAATAGTCTTCAAAACAATCTTCAGAACAGTGTCAATACTTACATACCACTATAATAGTGTCACCATAAAATATTGTATTCAACAAACAACCTTCAAAACATAACAAGTTAGAATCACATGAGCCTTCTTGGCCGCATAAGTTGATCCATTGATTGTCCTATCTTCCCCTGCCTCTACCAATCTGGAACGGTGGCCTTATTGTAGGAGGCCTTACTCCTTGTGCAAAGGGCTGAGTTGGGAACATTGAAGCATGAAGGTTGTGCATGGTTGGAGTACACCTTCAAGTATACTCTTGTTAAGCTTGTCCCAATTCAGATAATCCCCATGAACTCCCACAAAATCAATAGATTTATCATTATTGTAGTCAGTCACTTTCCACCTACCAGGGATCTCAACCCTTCTACTCCATTTCCCATCATAGTGAACAATTAAATTCCAGACTTCCAACTTTTGTCCCCATTTTCCATTACTACAAGGAAACACATTCATCAATGAATACAATACAAGCCATGCAAACCCATGCAAAGTAACATGTATCATAAGAAAGAGAAAATACAAGACAAGTACACATAATACTTCATAGCCATTGCACTTAATGAATAACTAACAAACGACAACAATGATTCATAGCAATTTGACTCAATGAGTAGCCTAACAACAACAAGAATGCTAACGACAACAAGAATGCTTCATAGGCATTGTCCTAACAACAACAACAATACTTCATAGCCATTGCCCTAACAACAACAACAATGTTTCATAGCCATTACACTGAATGAGTAGCTTAACAACAACAATTATTCAAGTCATCATTGAATGATTACCCTAATAAAATCCCTAAACATTGCACTGAATGATTCATAAAACCAATATCATTCAACAACAACATCATTGCACTGAAACAAAATACTAAGCAAATAAGCAATGTATGACCCATCATTTGTGCAAATGAATAAAACCCTAACAACAACAACATCATTCACACAATCCACAAACACATGCAACAAAGAATGAAACACAAAAATGGAACCCTGAAATATACCAAAAATACTTACAATACATCACGCCATTGATAGAGGGAGGTCTTGGATTTGGTATGATGTCCTCTTCATTGTCTGAAGGAGTAAAATCCTGCCTAAAATTTGGTCCCTCTTGACTAAAATCACTAAAAGAGGATAAATCTCCCCAATGAATACTAGAAGCAGTGTTCCCATCATCACTGCTAGTGCTACTCACCAAAACATCAAACATGACCCTCTTCCTCTTCCCCTTTCCCTTCATCTTCTTCATCTCTGTTCGAGCTTGCAAACAACAGAGCAAATCACTACAGAAAGGGAGAAGAAGAACACGAAACAACTGAATGGAAGGGGTTTTCCCTCCACTCTCCAACTCTATGAGAGGTTACAGAAGATAGCTCCAATCTCAGCCGTCAACGTCAGTTCATTAGTGGACGGACGGTTGAGATGATGTAATTGGTCACATCCTTCAAATCGTGCGTGAAATGCACGTGAAGGACATTTGGTCATGAAATTATGTCACGTGCGTGCCCAGATGGTCTTTGGACGTTGACCGCTAGTCAAGGAGGTAACTGCAATAGTGATTAATGATGGGTCTACTTATTAATTAGCTATTTATAATAGGGGGCAAACTGCAAATTACCCTAAAAACATAATGTGATTAAATATGCTACATGTGTGACAATAACTCACCTCCCTTGCCAACTTGAATAAGTTAACTACACCAGCTATAGTTAGTAATTTAAAAATATTATGACTTTATTTGTTAGGTTATTGATAAATTGCTAATTTTCTGAACGCTCGAATTGGTAGAGAGGGCTAATCCAATCATATATCAAGCGGTGGTGAGGTTGTGGGGATACAAACTATATTGGTAGGTACCAATCATACAACAATTACACCATAAATTCACATGGTACTACCGTGGATAAGCATACGAGCAATTTTAGGCCAATGGATAATTCGAGTGAGTTTAACATGGATGAGACTCAAACCCACAACCTCCAAAGACCAATGCTCTGATACCATGATAAAACTCATTGAATGAAAGTTTTACTTTTCTTATTATTTCTTTACATGAATCCAACTCTATATATACAAGAGGTTTACATATTGTTGGAACCAAAAAATTAGGAAAGGTACAGTAGAATCTTTTATTTGAATGAAATTCAAATATCTCTGGAGCTTTGTTTGTGAGCTGGACCAACATAAGATTGTAGGAGCTAACTTCTACAATTTGAATCCTAGTGATTTACTCAACATGGTGATAAACATTAAGTTTAATATTGTAGGAGCTAACTTCCACAATTTGAATTCTAGTGATTTACTTAGCATGGTGATAAACATTATCCTTAATGCTCCCTCTCAAGTTGGTGTGTGAATATTGAGAACACCCAACCCACGAATCAACTTTTGGAATTGTGTCGAACCAAGTGGTTTTGTAAATGCATCAATTGGTTGTTCATTGGTTGAAATATGAGTTGTACGGACTGAACCCTGTTGAATATTTTCACGACCAACATGGTAGTCGATTTCAATGTGCTTAGTGTGCTTGTGGAAGACCGGATTCACTGCAATGTTCAAAGCAACCTTGTTGTCACATAATAACAATGTTGGCCCAGAATGATGAATTTGCAAATCCCTTAAGAGAGAAAACAACCACGTGATTTCGCAACATGTAGTTGCTATGGAACGATACTCCGCTTCAGCCAAAGAACGAGAGATTGTAGATTTTTATTTTTATTTTGATGATATGGGAAAATCACTTAACATGATGCAATAGCCCATGATGGAACGACGAGTTTCAATGCAGTTAGCCCAATTCGCATCACAAAATTCTTTCAATTGTAGAGAGCTTCCAGAAGAAAATATAATCCTTTATTCGAATGTTTGTTTGAAATAGCGAAGTATCCTTTGAGCACCTTCTAAATGTGGTTTACGGGGTTTGTCCATGAACTGGCTTAAAGCATTCAACGAATACACAATGTCTGACATTGTAATTGTAAAATATATGAGGTGATCTATGAGACGCTGACAGTGAGTTGGATCAAACAATAATTTGCCATTAGTTGCACTTAACTTTAGGTTTCGTTCTATTGGAAACATAATTGAACGTGCTCCAAGTAATCTGTTGTCTTGAATGATGTCTAAAACATATTTTTTTACTCAAGAAAATTCATTGCTATGAATGTGCAACTACGATCCCCAAAAAATATTTCAAATGAACAAAATCTTTGATTTTGAAGCAGCTATTAAGGAATTGTTTGAAGCCATGGATGGAGGCAATGTCGTTACCTGCAATGATGATGTCGTCAACATAAACAAGAATGATTGTGAATGATGAACCCACAAGTCGGGTAAATAAGGAATAATCGACATTTGATTGATCATAGCCAGCCTCCATAAGTGTTGCGAAATTTTTTTGCACACCATTGGCGAGATGCTTGTTTAAACCCATAAAAGGGACTTTTGCAACCGACACACACGAGTCTCCCCCTTACATGCAAAACTAGGTGGGATACTCATGCAGACATCCTTGTCAAAATCACAATGTGAAAAAGCATTTTGGACATCTAGTTGACATAAGAGCCAATTTTTAACAGTTGCAACAGCCAATAAACAATGAACAATGGTAAGTTTGGCTACCAGAGCAAACATTTCATGATAATCTAAATCTTCCTGCTAATTGTAGCCCTTGGCTACGAGACAAGCTTTGTATTGTTCAATTGACCCATCAAAATTATACTTGATTTTGTAAATTCATTTTGCAGCCGATGGGTTTTTTAGTAGGAGGTAAATGAGTAAGAGTCCAAGTGTTATTTTCCTCCAAAGCTCGAATCTCGTTAGACATGGCTTCACACCATTTCGGGTCCTTAAATGCTTGAATGAATGACCCGGGTTTACAAATAAATGAAATAGCTATAGAAAATGCACGGTGAGATGTGGAAAATTTGTCATAGGATAAATAACTAGATAATGGATGTGATGCACCTAGAGGGCAATCCATCGTTGAAGAGATGATGGAACGGAGTTAGAGCTCATGGCTAGTTGACAATGATAATCCTCAAGATAAGTGGGTTGTTTTCGAATCCATGTGGGACGTTGAACAACTGTTGACGAAGGAACTAATCGTAGAGGGTACAAGTAACATCAATATTCAGGGAAGATAAAGTCTCAATATCGGGGGAAGCTGGTGTATTGAAAAAAAATGGTGTCTCATGTTGAGTGAATGCAATTTCATCCTGATCGGGTATGAGATGTGGTAAGACTATTTGGGAGGAAATGGCTTGAGAGGATTTGAATGAAAAAAATATTCTCATGAAAAAACTACATCCCTTGATGTACATAATGTTTGTATATCAAGATCAAAGACTTTCTATCCTTTTTTACTATGTGGGTAACCAAGAAATATACATCATTTAACCTACGAGGTTAAACATTGGTCGATTTGCAATAAGGGTCGATGCATAACAAAGGAAACCAAAGACTTTTAAGTGGGAGTAAGAGAGGTTTGAGCCAAAGAGAATTTCATAAGGAGCGTTGCCAGAGAGTAGGGGTGTTGGTTTACGATTAATTAGATATGTGGTTGTGAGTACACATTCACCCCAAAAGCGAACGGGTAAATGAGCTTGAAAACGCAGTGCTTGAGCAACATTTAGGAGATGTCGATGTTTGTGTTCTACAACTCCGTTTTGTTGCGGAGTGCCCACACAACTTTGTTGATGAATAACACCATTTTCTTGGAAAAAAAAAGATTTCATGTCAAATTCCAAACCATTATCGTTGCGAAGTTGTTTGATTTTCTTTTCAAATTGGGTTTCGAATAATGCAAAGAAAGACTTGAGAATGTGATGTGTCTTATTTATGATGCATGAGATAGACCCACATACATCGTGTAAAACCATCGAATATTTTTAAAAAGTAATGTGCACCACTAAGAGATGGAAGTGGTAACATCCCCATATATCACATCATATTGAAAAGTACATTAGTCGAAATGTTACTCTTAGGGAATGGAAGACAAGTTTTTTTAGCAATAGGGCAAACACTACAATGCTCAATTATTGGAACGAAATTAATATCTGAAAGATGCCAAATATCATAAGAATGAGAAGACGACAATGCCACATAACATACATTATTTGAAGGGTCTAGGTAAAAATGCCATTTTTTCATTACCCGTTCCAATCATCATCTTCGATGATAGGCTCTGTATGAAAAATGAATCAGAAAGAAATGTTAGGGTGTCTGGCACTTGCGTGCACCCATTGGTCCACTATACATAATAACGATATTGTTCCCAACTTAGACACCACCATATTGGGCCCCCATCCAGGGCCTTGGTGGTGTGGGGTTTTCTCCAAAATGCCTCGTTTGCTATTAGAAATTGTATCATTCCTTATGAACCTTCGTAACAACTACTTTTTATTTGATGTGTGACTATTCAAGCCAACATTATCCTAACACTTTTCACTTTTGTCGCGAATCGTCACACATCCTACAATCCATCCGCTCGGTCTGCAACATCTCGAAGTACACCTCCTCCTTGAGTGTCCTGCACAACCACGATCCTGTGGGCAACACTCGGTGTTTGGGCTCAACTATTTCCAATGTTGTTGGCTCCACCTAGTCGCAACCACTGCACTAACTCCACATCGTCCGAACTTGTAGGATGCTCACTTGACAAGGGTTTGGAGCATAACCCTAGATCGTTCACCTGGAGGACCTGCGCTACACCTAGACCTAGCTCTCCTTGAATGATGTGCTGCCTGCACCTTTTTTTAGCCAAGTCTCCATTGAGCTGTCGACTCTGATACCACTTGCTAGGGAGTTGGGCCCCTGTGCGCACTCCTTGGTCCACAATACATAACAACGATATTGTCCCCAACTTAAACACCACCATGTTGGGCCTCCATCCCGGGCCTTGGTGGTGTGGGGTTTTCTCCAAAAGGCTTCATTTTCTATTAGGGAGTAAATCATTCCTTACAAACCTTCGTAACAACTTCTCCTTATTTTATGTGGTAATGGCCCTGCAACTTGATTTACTGCTCCTTGTTTATTAGCTTGATGAAGCTTATGTTCAGTAGGAAAGTCGTGAAGATAATAACATTTCTCACGGAGATGACCATCCCTTCCACAATAGGTGCAAGTAGGCCTATGTGAATTTTGCCCTAGCAAGATTGTATTATCCTTTTTATAATTGTTGCTGCTAGTATAATCATATTTTTGCTTTTGAACATCAGTTTTGGCATGTAATACGGATGCTGCATCATTGGTATGAGAAGCCATTGTTGTGAGACCACCATGCCGTTCTTCTTGGATCACAAGAGAAAAGACTTTATTAATAGGTGGGAGATGATCCATGAGGAGGATTTGCCTTCTCACAACAACATAACTTTCCTTGAGGCTTATAAGAAATTGCATCACCTTTTCTTGCTGAAGATAAGCAGCTAAAACTTCATTGCTCCACAAGAGCATGAAGGAAGTGGACGATATGTCATGAGTTTATCCCAATATCCCTTCAACTTTGTAAGATAAGTTCCCACAAATAATTGCTCCTAAGAAAGAGAAGAAATAATCTTTTGAATTTGAAAGATGCGAGGAGCATTGTGCTGTGAAAAACGCTCATGAAGTTTCTTCCAAAGTTCATGGGCTGAATCGACATAGATAACACTTGCAGACATTCTTTGGAAATAGAGTTAAAAATCTATGATAGGATCATATTGTTGCAACGTATCCAAAGCAAATGCTTAATATCAGTGGTTGTTGGTGGCTTCGGAATAGATCCATCAACAAACAGTGTTTTGTTTTTGGCATTTAAAGCCACAATCATGAGACGACTCTAAGTTCAATAACTTTTTTGCCGGTTAAAGGTTGTGAGACTAGCACCACACCTGGATTGTCCAAATTATGTAAATAATAATGATTCTTAAATGGCTCAGCAAAATTATTGGATTGAGCACCTGTACTAGTTGCTGAGGACTGGAAAGTTGTGTCGGCCATTGATAGTTCTTGCAGGAATGCACAAGAGAAAATAAATTGATTGATGGAGTTGTTGGAATCACAACAAAAAAATATGGTACAATATTAAATCACTAGGATTCAAAATGTGGAAGTTAGCTCCTACAATATTAAGGACAATGTTTATCGCCACGTTGAGTAAATCACTAGAATTTGAATTGTGAAAGTTAGGTCCTACAATCTTGTGTTGGTCCAGCTGACAAACAAATTAAGCTCTAGAGATAAGTTAACTATATATGCTATAGTCAGTAATTTAAAAATATTATGACTTTGTTTGTGAGGTGATCTTCACCCCAATGAAAATTATCTCCTTTAAATTTTCTAAGTGTGCCAAGTGTAGGTTTAAAAAACCATACATATGCCGACCAGCATTTTATTTACTTATATAAAATATTTTTATTTTTATTTTGTGTTTTAAGTAAGTAGTTGATTAGCACATGAGATGTCCTCTATTGCTAATTTAAGACAAGCTTTGAATCTTGATTGATTCAAGGGGTTTACATGATCAATTCATCAATTTCTCTAACTTAAGCTACGGCCAATAAATGGGGCCAAGTCAATTTTCCAGTTATACATAGATGAGAGTTTTTCTCTCTTAACTTCATAAATTAAGCAAAACAAACTTCACAATGCTTCAAGCATGAATAACAACAATATATACTACTTGATGAGTTATCAATATTGTTTATCATCCTCCTTCACGCGATAGTACGCTCATTTGTTGCTTGTTCTGTGTTATGTTTAAAAATTATACATGAAAATAAAATTGGTGGTAGAAATATTGACAGGAGCAACCTTTCATGTAGAAGTTAATGAGGATGTGACAATTGGAGATTTGAAGAAGGAAATCGGTGCCTTGGCACAAGCAAAGCTCCCATTGGAACGGTTCATCTTACTACATTACCGAGATCATCAAGGTCGCTTGATGAAGGACGATGGATGTGGCCTTAAGGATTTTGGTGTGAACGATGGATCCCATATTCATCTGTTTTTCACCCTTGATGGTTTGTGGTCTCCTCATCAGATTTATTTCACTATGCCTGATCCTCTCTATTGGTATGGTCCTTCATAGCTAGGGTTTGTTTCTGATTGAAGGACATCTTCAACTTACAATTTGGACGAAATTTAGCTGCTGTAAATTTTTATTCAATTTCTAACTTTGTAAAAGGAAAATAAAAATAAAAATAAAGGATAACACCCCTTAATTGGAAACAAAACAATCTGAAGAACCTAGTTAAACTTAAAATGAAAGTATTTGAATTTGATGAAACACATTGAAAAGTTTCAGAGACAACCAATGCTTGTGAGAATCCATAAAGCAAGCCCAATAAAAATGAGTGTTCCCATTTGGTCCAAAAGGCCATAATTTGGTCAGACCAGTATTATCCAAGTTTAAAAATTGTGGTTTTATAGTTGGGTTCAACTTGAAACTTTAAGAGGGTCCACAATATACAGGATGTTATAAATAGAATATTAATGCAGATGCCCTTATCCTATTTGTGGGTTGTGAATTGAGAAAAACTTATCTCTTCTTAGATATTTTTCTGAAAGGCAAGCGTACTGTCGGTGGATATAGAACTTAAGACGTGGAGTTTAAACCACCAAAGCCATAACCATCCAACCATTTTTGCACCCTATATAAAGACATTTTCTTTCCCATTATTAACACACCAAAATTTCTAGCTGGCCTGGGAAACCGGCTTGGTTTGCTACTTGGGAGGGGTACATTTTTGCCCCTCCTCCTTAAACACACAGTTCCAAAAGGTGTTTAAGGAGGAGGGGCAAAAATATATTTTTGCCCTTCCCAAACAGTAAACCAAGCCGATTTTCCAGACCAGCTAAAATTTCTCTTAACACACATCAACAAGAGAATCTCCTCTCATCTCTTCTCTCTTTAGTTATTGTGTTTATTAATGCTGGGCTTTAACTTATTTGGGCTTTCTTTCCCATAATTAATATTTAATACATTGATATAAAAGGCTTTCGTCTTTCACAGTCAAATTGGTGAGAATTTTTTTTTTCACCCATAGTAATAAACCTTGCCGCGCCATCTCAAGATGGATCCAATCTACAGATTGGTGAGGTTCAAACCTTTTCGTGTCATGTTAGATAGCGCCTTCGCTTATGCACATCTTGTTATGGAGTCTCGTATGACATTCCACCTAATAATAATCAGCAGGTTTACACCCTGGTTTGTGATTGAAAAATAAGAATATATATTCACATTGAGAACAAATTCCATGGGAAATGACTATCTTGGAAAAATGAAGAGAAATTGATTCGGTAAGAAAATTACTTTTGTGGTCGGTTAAAATGATTTTGGTTTTCCAAATGATGTATTTTTTTCACATATTCTCGCATAATTCAAGCTCAATGATGTTTTCATTCACCGCCTTCATTCAAATTTTCAATGATCATCCTGATCCTTCATTAACTTGTCAATTTAGACATTTTTTAATTGACATCGTTCTTGATCTCCTCCGCACATGATCAGACAATGTTGAATGTCTTTCTCTAATCCTACCATTCATGAAAAAAATTGATCATTAGATTCTAGTGTTACACATGGAAAAAAAACTTTAAAAAAAAAAAAAAAAAAAAAATCAAATTAGGGTTTAGCATTTTAATCAAAGCTAGAGGTTAACTCCATCTTTCCAGGCAAAGGGCTCTAAATCTTATGGACATTTCGTGGCTCTCAGTCATAAATGCTCCAAAAGATGCCTGGATAACTTGGTTTTCTGTCGGGGGCGAAAATACAATTTTGCCTTTCCTTCTTTAAACAATTTACCTTTTTATTTTAAGCGTGTGTTTAAAGAGAAGGGCAAAATTATATTTTCGCCCCCAAAGCTGGAAAAGGCTCTTAAGAATTTCTGCAACTCAAAAGCTCTCTCTCTCTGTAATTGTCATAAACCATGGAATCATCTGTTCTGTTCTGTTCTGTTCCCAATGAACTTACCATCATAAGGAAAAGAAAAATAACTTTACTTTGCACTTAAGCCAATCCAAGCAAAACATGCACGGATTCAAAGAGAATCTCTATCCAATCGACTAATCATAAGTCCCCTCACTAAAATCATAAGTTTGACTCTTCAATACACCCCAGCCATTTAGATGTGATGGTACGCATCTCGAGGAGATCTCAGGGAAATGCTGCCGCCACTGATGAATTTGGGTTGAAACCTTTGGGGGACAGCTATGGCTTTGCCGTATAGTGGTAGATGATAGGAAGTGTTACGAATGGTCTGTCTCGATAGCGACCCTCCACCAGCGGTGTCGTAGGGAGGTTTGGATACGAGAGATCTTTTTGGTGAATCCGGAGATGCCAAGTGGAGAGGTCTGACGAAAGAGTGAGTGAGAGAGGGAGATATTGTAAAGAAAAATATTTGCCAAATTATTCCTAGTTTGGTTTGGCGATGGCACTCTCTCTCTCTCTCTCTCTCTTCTGGTTAAGGTGACGTTTTGGTCAGACAAGACTACAAAGGGAAGAGTGGGGTTATCTCTCTACGTATTCTTAATGACATTTTGATAAATGGTTATTTGTTTGGTGAATTTGGCACGCAACCGTCGGTCGCTGGATGATTGACGGAGGTGCTAAAAATTCATGCAGTCATTTTGAGTTGGGATTTGATTCTATTAAATGAACTTAATTAACTGGATAGTTCTCTGAACAGATGATTAAAGATTTGGGATGAAATAATAGCAATACCATCCAAAGTTATAGGCATTTTATTAAAGTTGTGAAAATTTGTAAAGTAATAAAAATGAATAATATTTCTGATTTTCAATTTTATCTGCTTGATTGAGATTAATTTTTAAATTGATAAAAATATAAAAATTATAATATTTTAAGTTATCTAATAAACACAACTTGAATCACTTAGACATATTTTGAAATAAGCAAATTATTTTCATTTTACAAAAGTCGCACAAATCTGTTCGAAAAATTCATGTTCGCAATTTACAGTGCCGATTATTTGGAATTCTTCGCATTGCAAGCTACGAACAAGATTTTTTTTGGAAAAAAAATATTTATTTTTGCCGTGGATAATGCAGGAATCTTGAGATAACCCGCATTTTGCACTTCGAAAATAACTAAAAGCGGTAAAATTTTTTTTTTTTTTGAAATTGGAAAAATTTTCAGTTTGTGAATTTTTTTTTTTTTTAAACTTAGTTTTTTGATGTATTTGTGCATTGTTACATCAAACCTAAACTTGAATCATATAAGTCTTCCAAACTAATCTTTTTATGCGACTACTCCAAACCACCATTTTGTGCGACTTTAGTAAAATGACTATAACTTGCTCATTTCAAGACATTTTCAAAAAATGATTCAAATTGTGCTTATTAGGTAACTCAAAGTATTACAATTTTTGTGTTTTGATGAGGTTGAGAATCAGTTTCGATCGATCATAGAAGTTAGCCAAAAGTCAGAGACACTATGTCGTTTTCATTGCAAAACAGATTTGTGCGACTTTAGTAAAATGATCATAACTTCCTTATTTTAAAATATTTTCAAGTGATTCAAGCTGTATTTATTAGATAACTCAAAGAAATACATTTTTTGTGTTTTGATGAGGTTGAGAATTGATCTTAATCGAGGGTTTAAATTAGTTAAAAATTATCATCTTTTTATATTACTGTTTTTATCAACAGGGTGAAACAATCGAATGGGAGAGAGTGTGGAGAAGCAGGGGATAAAATGGATGGCTCACTTAAAGAAAAGTTGGAATCGATAATGGGGAGGGGAGATTTGGGGGGATTTTGGAGAGTTTGATATGTAACGATTTCAATTTTGAAGAGATTTTGAGAAATTTTCAAGTGAGAATGAGAAGATTTGTAAGATATTTGAGTATGGGCAATGATTTGAAAGAGATTTTAATGCGAGAGATGGAGAAATTTTGAATGGAAAAAAAAAAAAAAAAATCTCTTATCAATTTGAATGGAGAGAAAAAAATTGGATTTTAATTATAAAGGTGATCCGAAAAATAAAGTAGCTATCATAAAAGAGTTGAATAGTGTTAGAAAAAACAAGACTGTGGAGTAGTAGCTGCCTTTCTGATGACAGTGTTCAATTTTATAAAAAGGGATAGTGTCAAGATCAACAAAAAGTCTTTGCGGATGATAAACGATTGGAGGAAGATGTGACATTAGGGACCCAACAGACCATACTCTATGCATGTGGGATTGCACCATTTCAATTCACTATTCTCCAATTTGCAAAATCAATTCACAACATGTTATTAGATTTTGGTGAAAGATCACACTGTTTGATTGTGTTCGAGACACATATTGAATCGTTTAAATTTTTGTAAAAAAAATTTAGTTAAATTTAATTATGCACTTATCTTAAAAAATATCTTTTAATGTGTGAATTATTAAATTTGGATCATTAGATTTTTTTCGAGATAAGTGTACTATTAAACAGTGTTCTAAAAATCGGCCTAGGCGCTAGAAGGTGGAAAATCGCCCAGATTAATGGCTGGGCGGGCTGTCTGGGCGGGTCTGGGCGGCCTAGGTGGACTCTAGGCGGTCTGGGCGATTTTTATTTATTATTTATTTATTTTTATTTTTTAATAAGGCTGATTCTGTTCTTATTTTATTTTCTTTCCTATTTTTTAGAAATAAACTATTTAATTATTTTTTATTCAGTATATGTCTAAATGTAGCAAATGATGATTACTTAATGAAATTCTCAAAGGATCTGCCAGTACCAATTTTACTAATGTAGATTTTATCAAACATAACTGAGGTTATTCATGCAATTTGAAGAAAAATAAAAGAGTACACAAATTCAAATTTATATAAAGTACCCATCATGACCAACTTCAGTCATTTGAGTTTTAATAAATTTTGTTCACGATTGTTAATTTTTCATGTTTTTAAATTTTGCATATGTATATTGGCATTAAATTGGATGTAATTGATAAGGTATTATGTTTAACTTTTGTAAATTATTAAAATAATAATACAAAACCTAAGACCGCCTAGGTGCCGACTAGGCGCCCGCCTAGGCACCTGCTCGCCGTCCGTCCAGCGCCTAGCGATTTTTAGAACACTGCTATTAAATATAGATTGTTAGATT
Source organism: Berberis vulgaris (assembly GCA_963556465.1). Lineage (NCBI taxonomy): Eukaryota > Viridiplantae > Streptophyta > Magnoliopsida > Ranunculales > Berberidaceae > Berberis > Berberis vulgaris. The sequence goes on along the minus strand of OY747136.1, from coordinate 12,521,149 downwards.
TACTTAGAGAAAAATGTACTATTATATTTTTATCGTTAAATTTAACTAGAGATCTTTTACCAAAATTTATCTAATGGTCTATTAGATTAAAGATTTATCAAAATCTATTAAATTTGAAATGTTATATTTACCTTGATATGTGTGTTCTTTTAAATTTAGATAATTATATTTTTCTCAAGATTAGTGTAATATTAAATTTGAAACGTTAGATTTACCTAAAGATATGTGTTATATTAAATTTGGACTATTTAATTTTTTTCGAAATATGTGTTGAATTGTGTAGATTTTGATGAAAAAAATAAGTAAAAAATGTGATTTAATTTATAATAAATGATGTGTTATTTAATTTGTAATAATTTAATGAAGAGAGAAAGATAAGAGAGAGTGTTACATTGCTTTTACCTAAACCCAACAGATAAAATAGGTGTGCATGATGGGGTCATCTGCCCCCCCTAAGTCCAATTTGGATAAAGTCGTCGCTGTCATGGAATCTTGGACATCAAAAGCTCTTCCAAAAATAGGAACTAAATCCAATCTTATTCTGATTTCTTCTGCTGCATAAGATAATGACTCCATGTTCCATTGTTACTCTTATCTTTGGAGCTGATGGGAACATTTTGGCTGTTTCATCTCGAAAGATTATTTACCATCACCTCCACAAGTTCGATTACTTGAGACAAAAAAAATGCTAAGAAATCACGTGTTTTACAACCAAGGAAGATATGTGAAATTATTGGGGAAGATGATGAAATTCTCACTATTTTTTATCCGTATGGGAAGGAATTTTTTCCTAACACACTAGTTGCAAAAGCTGATTTCTAACAAGGTTACACAATTAGTGTAATTTAGGGTGAAGACCGCCATGGTATCTTCTTGGGTAGGGCTATATTTTTCAATCAAAGTTTTGGAATTAGGGTGACATGCATAGATTTACACGTATCTCAAAGATTCATTATCTTCTCAAGTCCTGCAATGTCATCCTAATTGTAAAATTTTGATTCCCGAATAGTTTTGTGTACGAGAGGAGTCATTAAAAAAAGTTGTGGTAATAATACACATATAAACGGTGCACCATTCACACTTGTAATTGACTTGTTCCTCTACCAAAATTCATTTCTCAACAACAACATTATCAAGGAGCACTGAATCATTTCGGGCCGAAGAACATCATACAGAATGCCCATGCTACCTTCATTTAAAAATGAATTAAATCATTTTTTTAGTGAGTAGATAAAGAAATATAATTCCACCAAGTGGCAACCAGTCAGTCTTCCCTGAAATCTCCACCAAGGACAAATGTACTCAACTTGTCCAAGTCCCGAAATTGCCAAAATATGGACAAACGATCCTCCCTCTAATATGATTTACGGACTTTCGATAATTAAAGTATCCTAATTCACACAAGTATGCAATGGATGTCACCGTGACTGACCCAGCATTACCCACAAACAATCCATCTCCCCCAACTTATCTCGTCGCTCCCGGTTTCACAAGATCAATGTAATTAGTGAGACTGCACAAAACCTGATTTTTGCGTGCTTAATTTTGCAGAAGCACTAATCACTCTTTCTAGTTTCTACATAGTGTTGTCAAAGCAGGGCTTCAAAAACATTGCAAAAAAACTACATACATTTTCAACAGCTCTCCATATTATACCATACAATTACAAACCAACATTTCTTTGCTTCTCTTCGATTTGTCCGCCACTTCAAATTCTTGCACTTCATTTTAATTTCACATTTCTCATTGATTTTGATCTTTGCTTTGCTGAGATGAATGACACAAGTTGCTCGCTTCCGTTGTCTCGTAATCAACCTTCGTTTGATTCGTCTGACGAAATCTCCATTTTCCTTCACCACCTCCTCCACTCGTCATCGTCTTCTCCATCGCCTCACTTGATCTCCAAACCTTCACCGCTACAACCACCATCACCACCACCATCGCAGCAACCACCATCGAACCTTGTGTTCTCAGATGAGCACCATCATCACAACCGTGGTGGAGGTGAAGTGAATCGGGTTCTTGACTCGGACAGCAGCCGAGTCAGAGATGGAATGCCAGCTTCAGCAAATGATTCTTCTTCTGGCATTTTCTTCCCATCCCAGGCTCCAATTTCTTCATCTCTCGGTGGTGCTCTTGTTGGAGATTGTGATGCGGTCACGGTTTCAGTGAAAAGGCAAAGAAGGTTTACGTCTGAGAACGATCTCGATGATTTCGATTGCGAAAGCGAGGTAAATGTTCCATGGTCTTTTTAACAAATATCTTACTTTTTAGGTTTTATTTTGTTTCTGATATAATTTTAGTTGAATTCAGGAGGGTTTTGAGGGGTCTGATGGTCCGTCGAAGCTGGTTCAGCCTCGCGGTTCTTCGAAGAGAAGCCGAGCTGCTGAAGTACACAATCTGTCTGAAAAGGTGAGATTTGAAGTTATTTTTCTTGAATTTTTTGAAGTTGTAGAAGTGTTAATATGTTAATTTTAAAATTTGAGCAGAGAAGGAGGAGCAGGATTAATGAGAAAATGAAGGCTTTGCAAAATCTCATCCCGAATTCGAACAAGGTAAGTCTTTGTATCATGATTCCAATGTTGTTTGGCTTGGATCTTTGAATGAGTGATAGTAATTTGATGTTTGTGGCAGACGGATAAGGCATCAATGTTAGATGAAGCCATTGAATACCTCAAACAGCTTCAAGTTCAAGTTCAAGTAAGTAGATCTTTATTTCAAAACAACATGCCTATTGTTTTTTATGTTGGTTTTGTGATACTTGTCGATTCCTCCCGCTAATGCGTGTTATTCATTCAAATTGATTGGCACATCTATTGGGGGTTGATCGTCATTTAAAGAGAAATGTTGAGCTATTGGTGGATATTCTCACAAGATGGATTTTTTTTTTCATTTTTCAATTGAGTTGACAAATTTGATCACACTAGGGGTCCATGAGTATTGCAGGTTTTTCAACCATGTACATCTTTACTTTAAAGTAATGAAGTGGCATGAGTGTGCTTATTTTCTGACTTTAGGTTGTTGCGTAGAATGAAACCTATGGAAAACTAGGGGTGAAGTTTTGGTTCAGGTATTCTATCCATACTGTGAAACCAGTTGATGGAATCAAACTGAAACCTTAGGTGCATTCGGATGATAGCCTTTTCTTTCTACTAAATTATTTTTATTTTATTTCATCGTGTTTGCAAAGTGAATGATGTATTCTGGTTGTTTAGGCCTTGTATTGAAATTATCATTTTGGGATGGACTGTCTGTTTATTTGTACACTGTTCAGATGTGTACCACCATTCTTCCATCATCATCTTGAAGACTCCTCTTCATCATGGTTAAAAAAGGCTTATTGGGGAAAGGAAGTGGTAATCTTTATGGAGGAGTGAGGCGGAAGTGAAACTCGAGCCTCAAAGTTTAGTTGAATTGTGCTTATGTTTTTGTCATTTTGCTATGAACACTCGTGAGTTATTACTATTTATTAGACATCTTTTAAAAAACTAATTACTGACAATGTTTTTCCTTCTTTTTGGAGGGAAAACGTAAAAAATGGAGGTGGTGAAGAGATTTTTAGGAAACTAAATCTTTGAAAACTTGGTAAATAAATGGAGCAAGAAGAAAATTTCTTGTTTCTTCTCCATCAAAAGATGAGAAATTATTCTCAGCTAGCCAAATGGAGTCTCCTCCACAGGACTTGGTTTGATTGTTTAAGTCTCCTTAAATGGACACGGTTTGGCTGGATGAGTTAAGCAACCAATAAGTCCAGAGGAGGCAAATGAAAATTGAAAAACAGAAGGTTATCTTAGGAAAAAAACACTAAAAAGAACACTGGAAAGAAGACTGAGAACTCCCCACAAAACTATACATCATCTGTGACTATTAAATACGTTATAAATAGAGAACAAACTTTATCTGAAAGAACAATCTCTTGAGGCAAATCACTTACCTCTGTCTTTCCAACACCCCATAGAGGCGTATATTTAAAGGAATTGTTCCTATTACTCAAAGGAGCACCACTTTAAGAAAGTTCCAAGTGTAGACCTTTCGCGTCACTGTCTCAAGCCTTTGCCTGAGTGTCGCCCTTGCATAAAATTTATGTTTATATACATGTCCCTTGATACTTTTACTTGGATTTAACAAATTCCTCATTATTGGTGGCTAGGGCCTTTGAATTTTTGTATCCTGTTCTTGTTCGTTTGACGTTGAAATGAATCAAGCGTCTAGCGTCTATGAAAAGTGATCAATTTCAAATTTGCGATTACTTTGGCCAACCGCTCCGATCTGGTTTGATCAAGGACTTAGATATAATTTTCATGATTTAGATGATTGGAGATCATCTTGATTTATATTCTTTCAGTCTTTATCTTTTAGAAAAGCATAAATGATCTGAGTTGTTTAATACAATTATAAAAATATAGGATTTTTTTGATCTTATGTTGCCATTAAAAATTATATGTTTTATTTCTACTTTGCCTTGCTACGCATTAGGTTAGGACACCCTTGGATCAATTTGATATGAATTTCGAGAAGGTAGCTTCATAATATGTCCATATAAGTAAACCATAACGCTCAATTTCATGGACAAGAACAAGGTTTTTCAATTTATTGTCCATTTGCATCAGAAAATGCAGTGGATCAGTCATTAATTGTTGATTTTGTCAAACTTGCCATTAGATGATACTTCAGAGGTTCCCAAATTTCATTTAGATCTTGTAGCTTTTCAATAAGAAGCCTTTTGATACCGCAAGCATATAAAGCCATCCTTATCTTGTAAACCTTGATTGGTTTAATTGGGGATACTTGATGTTTCCAAGATTATGATCAATCAACTCCACCGCATGATTATAGTTTCACAAATATTGTTTTTTTTTTTTTGTGATGTTTGGCCTTATTTTATGAGATTTCAGTTTGAACTGCCATTTGTGGTTTTGTGTGGACTGCACTTTTAGGAGGTAACTTGCCTCGCTAACCTTTATCTGTACACTAGGTACCTGTGTGAGATGGTGCCTTGCACTGCCAATGTCTTGTAGAATTTAAATTCATAATTACTTAATTGAATGAGAACTCCAACTTTGCTATTCTATTATGATTTAATTGTTTGATTATTTCACAGATGCTATCAATGAGGAATGGTTTTAGTTTGCATCCTATGTACCTGCCTGCAGTGGTACAACCTCTGCAGCTACCTCAGGTGAGACTGGGCTTTAATGAGGGAAATGGGCTACACCACCATGTGAATATTGGAAGGGATACTCTACCTGTTAACCAAGAAGTGTCGGCTCGAACTTCTTTTGGCCTACCGAACCGGTGCACAACCTCAAACCAGGGATTGGTAATTCCCGCTATGCCTAACATCCCCACTTCGGAGACATCATATGGTTTGGATTCATCAGTCCAAGTCAACCAAGAATCTTTTCAGCTCCCTGCAGTTTCACAGGTACAGCAAATAAAGCCATCATCTTATTACTGTTATTCCAACAATTATAAGCAACACAAGCAATCTTGTTGGTATTTTGAAGGAAATTTACAGGGAGCAGATGTTAGCCCAGCATAAGTTATATAGTGGCCAATCTTCAAGGAACCTGTCAGGTAGCTCTTCATCGCATGACTATTGTTATTGTGTTTAGTAAAAGCCTAGTTATCAAGTCCCCGAGCCTGGATACTGGATGTTTTATGCTTTCCTGCACCATGAAACCTGCAATTGAGTTTGCTGACATGACCAATGCATTGTTTCCGCATACTTGATGATATAATATCTAGCTCTACCCACATCTATATTTGATTCAATGGTTTAGTTCTTTTTTGGAGCAGACTGCTTCTGGGACTATTTTTTAACTCTCCCAAACCAACCAAGGCCATCTAGCACTGACATGTCAGTCCAACTGTCTACCAACTATATATATCCTTGTACTGTATATTGTTGGAAAATGCAGAGTTATGTAGTCTTCTATAAGAGCATGCTTTCACAAATGTATGGAATTCAGACTAAACATTTTGGCAGTTGGAGATAATCTCAAGGTCTTGGCTCTGAATTTGAACTGTGTAATCCATAGTTTTGCATCACCAAAAAGGCTATCCTAAATATAGTATTTATGAGATTTCCTCTAATGTTTCATTTTCATATGATTTATTAATTTATGGATTTTACATTTTTCTGATCAAACCTTTTGGTTTGAAGAGAATAAACTGAAAGCTATAGCTGGAGCATCTCTGCCTTTTGATGCACAACCGTCCTCTACAGAGCACTCTGGCTCTTTGGAAGCACAGGAGTTGCATGGAGATAGATCTCAGAACAGGCTTGCAACGGATGTAGATAATGACCATATTTTAGTTCAGCACATGCACAGGTAACTCTGCAAGAGATAAATTATAAGAGAATGTTATATACGAGCTACCTCACTTCTACAAGCCAGCTGTGGTTCATACTATCATGTTAGGGCAATATTAATTTTACCAGCATACAGACAGGAGTAGCTCATCAAAGACTGCAACTTAGAGACAATGGAGTGATGGATCATTGAAGCTCTCCGGCTTAGCCAAGTGAATCATTCCACTTTAGTTATAACACCATCAAGTGTCTCAATAGCTACAGATGCTTAGTACTGCATTGTATAATACAATGAGCTTCAACACTAAGCAAAGCTTAGGAAACATCCAGCATTCACCCCTATTGTGGAAGTCTGCAATGTAGCTGAAGGGAAAACCCAACTGGTTGTAGACTGAATATTTTAGGTAGGGGTCAAGACTTACTTCACTAATGTTAATGTGTTATCCTTGTGTATGAACAGGTCTGCAGTCTATGTTAACTTTACTAATGGAGAAGAATATTTGATTTAACTTGCTTATATGGTATGTAACAGTTTGCATTCTTGTTCTTTTAAAATTTTCTGTAGCAAATCATGAATCGTGGTTTTCTTGTGCTACAAGTGTACAATATCTGGGGGTTTGGGTTGAGCTAGCCCAACCTGAAATCTGAAGTATTCATCAACCCAAATGGTGTGCAATATAAGCTGATGAAAACACAGATAGTACATTGTTTTGTTGCAGACTTTCTGAAATTGTTGTGTGCTAAGCTGACTTGATGTAGTGAATACCTTTGTAACCGACGACATGGAATGACATGTAAGCATTTAGGTGCAGGGAAGGATATATAGACTAGCAGTTAAGTGAGGAATGAGCAGGGAGTGTAGGTGTAAAGCGAGTGAAGTGAGCAAGGCGGTTGTTGGAGGAACTAAACAGGAAACAAACCGCGTTGTCTGTACTCAGAAGCTCATCATTACCATAACGTCAGCTAATTTCATATGGTGAACTGAGGAGAGGCTAAATTGGCAAAAGACATTCTTCTTGGCTCCTCAAACACAGTTGTTATAAAAGACTTAATGACAAAGACTCTCTTTGTCCATACATCCCCAAAGCCCAAAATTCTTCGACCATGTCCATCTTATGTTGGATGCAAGTTCATCATCCTTGATGTGAAGAATCTTGTGACACCCTTAGTTATGGTACATCATTCGAGATTGTCTTGTTGATGGATAACAAGAGCCAACACAGAAAGCTCTGAGGTGTTCTTCAGCCTGACTTATTAAAACACACAACTTTGCTTAGCAGGGTGTACGCAGACATGCATGGGCATTGTAATAGATAAACACACAAGGAAAGGCTCATGGCAAATGGTATTCTTATGAATTTGTTGTACAGGTCATTACTCGAACTGGCCAAGTGTCATCTATCTTGCAAAAATTTGATTCAAAGTAGTCTTCTGAAGAAACATATTTCACTCATGCTACCAAAATATAGTCTCTTTTTCAGAAACTCACTCAACTAGATACCCTAGTGGATCCTAATTAAGAACATGATGACCGTTATAAACTTCCAAATTGAAAAATATTCAGCTCGCAAGTACCATAGGAGGTGGAATAGAAAAAGAAGGGGGCGCAGCTGCCAGCCGCTGTTTCACTTGATAACTGGCAACTACTCGTCATATGTATGTTGCTTCTATATGGCTCTCCTCCTAGACGCGTTTACGTTTTCTTACAGTCAGCATCAATATCACTTTGGTGGCTGCGTTTGTCACGGAGAGAGTGAAAGGAAAAAGTCATTTAGACCTTGAGGTTGAAGATGAGTGTTTATGAGTTTGAGGAAAGTGAGGAAAGAAAACATTCTCCACAATTTTGTAAGAAACTAAGAAGATAGATATCATAACAAAATTCCTGTCCTTTATTACTTCATTTATCCGTTAGTATGAGGGAGGCATCGACAAATGGTGGATAAAGTTTTGATGAAGGTTGGAGTGATCAGGTTTTTGGAGTTGTGTGGTACATTTGAGACTCACAATTACTTTTTCTCTTACAACAAATTCTCTACTACCCCTTAAACTTTTTTTTCTATCTTAAAAAAAAAGAGTAAATCCTTATATAGGTAAGATATTGACATACAAATATCGGCAAATGACTTTTTTTTTTTTTTTTTCTATAAAATAGACAATTTAGATACCGTACTTGATGTAATGGTTAATTTGTGTCTAATTTTATACTTTTATGACCAACAGAGACTCTTTCATTAACTAATTTAACTCATAAAATTATAGGACATATTTAACATTCATAAAATAGAAAACCTAATTTTATACTTTTATGATCAACAAAGATTTTTTATTTATTTATTAATGATTCTATTTTTATTTGTTTTTTTGTTATTTTTAGTTTTTTTAACCTTAACCCATCCCATTATTTGTAGACAACAAATGACTATAAATAATTTCTTTAACTGCAGTTTGAACAATTATTTTATGTCATTTGTTAGCTACAAAATGACAACATTAATATTTTCATGTTAACATTTTTTAATTCATGAATGTTTTGTCACTTTGAATGTGTTTGTATTTGATCGGTTGTGAAGATATACTTGAGTTTGAAGATCAATTTTTTTTTTGTTTCAATTAATGGTTGCTTCAATTCTCTGTCACTATTTAATTTACATGAAATTATCTTATTCAATATTGGTTCTCATTTTACCTATGAGGCTATGATAATGCTCTGTGGTAGATAGCTTGTGACTAAATAGCGACAAAGAATAAAATTTATTACTTTACAGGTATCCATTCATTGAAGAATAGAAAATCAAAATTTGATAGTGGAAAAATTGATTTATTAACTACATTATGGAATAAGAAGCAATGATAACTAAAACCAAAATTTTAATCATCAAGAAAGGTAATGCACGGGCATTTGTAAACTTTTTTAATCAAATTTATGACAAGTTAATAAAATTGATTTTATTAACTAATTAAATTTTTATTTTTTTTTGAAATGTGAGCTGGGTTTTTAAGGATCCCATAACCTATCAACTGGGCGACCTATATGTCAACACCCATTAGAAAGTAACCATGTCACAGGTGGGATTCAAAGCTAGGACGTGGGGGACAAACCCACACAGCCCTAACCACTAGGCCATAACACCATTGGCAAAAACCAAAATTTATAATCATCATTAACTACATTATGAAAAGTTTATCAAACATTAACATAATAATTTGATTAACTTGTCAGTCAATGAAAACTTTTAAAAAATTATAATTGGTTGGTCATAATTAGAATCATTAATATCAAATGTACCAGTGCTATGGGGTGGGAGGGGTTAAGGGTTAAAAAAAATAGTAAAAATAACAAAAAGTAAAAAAATTAGAATCATTAATAAAGTAGTCCTTGTTGGTTATAAAAATAAAAAAATTAGGTTTTCGATTTGCTTAAGAATGAGTTAACATGGGTTAATAAAAAAGTCCCTATTAGTCATAAAAATATAAAAGTAGACACAAATTAGCCATTACATCAATTATGATATCTAAATGGTCTATTTGTGAATAAGTGAGCTTAAAAGTCATTTTTCATACAAATATCTTACTTCTTATCAAGGATTGTGAGTTCATTTTTGAGGTAATTTCGGTAAGTTGATTTTAAGAAATATTTCGTTGTGTATAGAAAAAACGTAAAAAATTTGATCATAATTTTGAAGTTATCAATATAAGTTAAGCATTTTAAACTCTTACAAATTACATAAAGAATACCATTAGACTCGTAATGTCATACAAATTATATATTGCATAAGAATCACTTATACAACCAAATTTTAATATTAAACTAAAATTATAAGGGGTTAAAATGTACTGACATTGAGATTGATCTAATGGAAAAAAATAAAAATTTTGGTTTCGAAAGAAATTTCGGTAACTTAAAAAAGAGAATTATTCAATGAAATTTTGACATTTTTCGAGAAATCACATTCCTTGCTTCTTACATAACCCATTGGTGAATGTACTCCCCTTAATTTCACCAAAAAAAAAAGAATGTACCCCCCTTAATTTCAATTATACTATTATTAATTTCAATTTAATATAATTATATTAATTAGTTTCAATTATATTATTATAATATTATTAAATATAAGAGAGGAAAGTATTATTAAATATTAACTTAAATATATTATTATTAATTTCAAATTAAAGAAGGGAGAAAAGTAATTGAGGGTTTATTTTATTATTAAATGGATTTTAGGGGATGGTTAACTTTCCCCTAAATTTAGGGGCAAGTTGAGCTAAAAGGGATGGTTGAAGGGCTATTTTTTCAATCATCCCCTTAAAATAGCTTTTTGCCTTTTTGACTATTTTAGGAGATGATTGAAGATGATCTAAGGGTACAGATCGCTAGAGACATGGCAGAGCGAGTGTAGGCTCCGAGCAAAATTGGAGAGCGAACGATAAAGATGTCTTCCTCTTCTTCAGTCCTAATATTTATAGTCATCAAGTGGGAGGAATTGAGTGCATCACTTGCAGAACATGATGAAAGAACCAGGAACACAAGGGTGAGTGTGATTGTGAGTTGTTGTTAGTTAGTGGGATTACATGACATATATATATATATATATATATATATATATATATATATATATATATATATGACACAATCCATGTTCTCACATTTATGCGATCATCACTAGCAATGTTAAGCTTAGTATGCAAAAGTGATGCCTCGCAAGGTCATGCAAGGATGTCTTGGGCATTAAGCTATTTTATCTCTTTGCTCCTTTCCTAACTTAATTCCTCAAATATTTTGCCTTACGTGGTAAAGGTCTGACCCTAGGACATGAAATATAGCTAGTGTGTGATTTTACGTACATCCTATACACATTCACATTTCCACTTTTGCCAATTTTTGTCAAAACAATTTACATTTGAAACACACACCCTAATAGTAATGAGATGTTATTTTTAAGAGGAATTCTAAATGTCGAGGAAACGGGCGAGGGACGGGATGTGGCGGGGTGGGGACCGTCCACTCCGTTCGGGATGCGTGCACCAAAAATGATGGCACGCATTCCGAGCGGGGTGGACGGTCCCCACCCCGCCACGTCCCGTCCCTCGCCCGTTTCCTCGCCATGTAGAAGCGCTCTATTTTTAATCATTGAAGAACAATTTCTATGTTAAAAGGTTAACATAAAAAAAAACTAGAAAAGAAAAGGTTGTCTTATCTGAGATCCAATAAAAACCATACTTGAGAAAAAATAAAAAAATCTCGATTCATACCTAAATTTGTTTCATCATCTCTCTCCATTCTTTTGTGCGAGTAGAGCTCAATTGCATCTCCACTTCTTCTTCCTCTTCGTCACCTTTTTTGATTCTCTGTGAGAGGTAGTAATTTTTTTCCTTAACAGGAATTGCTTCCAATGAAAATGTTTTATCTTTGTTTGATTGGCCATTTTCCATGAGAAATGGAATCCAATTTTTATGTCAAGTAATTTTTCGTTGTTTAGTTGAGTAATTAATGGCAGAAAAAGTATTATGCATATAACTAGTTTTCCTATCTCTCTTGGCAAACCAAATCTTTGCCCTCGGAAACGAAATCCTTATAAGTGGTTTCAATTCCTGTGTCTATTTTTCATCCTATTAGATAAGCCTAATGGAAAATACTTGTATTTTAGTAATGCATTTGTTTACAACGCGTCTTGTCCTTGATCAAGTAGCATAAGAAAAGTAGTCACATATTTTACTAATTAGTTCTTACTTCTTACCCCCAAAAAGTAAGAGTCGTATTACTTTGAATATCAAAGTAAATAAAAAATTTTAAATGATAAATGTCGCATGTTCGTGTCTTAAACAATTTGATCAAAGTGGTTATTTTCTTTCTTCAAGGCTAATCTTGAGGTGGTAAAATATTCTTTGGCTTCCAAAGTCCAAATATATTGAGTTTTTAATATACATTGACCAAACCAAAGTAAATTTTTACAAATGTAATGATAATGCCTTTTTTTTTTTTTTTCCCAGTTCATAAAATTACACAAAATCAACATAGGGAGTTTAAAGTCCATCCCCATACTACATGCCATTGTTTAATATGAATTTTAGCTTTCTTTAATAGCTTAAACTTTTTGAGTAGACATCCTAAGATTGTATCATAATGAATCTCTGAATGGTAGTAATCTTAACAATATTGGTCTTCAACAATTCTACCCAGCCTGGGTTTCACGCTTGGGTTGCTGCCTGGACCTTCCTGAGCACGTGCACCTGGGAGGGTCTTGGGCAAGTGCGATGCTCATTTGGTCTCTTTCAACGCGAAACGCAAAACGAAATTCAAATCCCTCGCGTGTATTTTCAATAACAATTCAAATCTCCATCTCTATTGGTCTCTTTCAACTCCCCATTCTTTCTTCCCTCTCTCTCTCTGTGTCTCTGCAAACCTCCACTGAAGCTACCTCCGCCTGCTAGCGGCGGGGAAGTTCAATTTTTTGGAAGCAGGGGAGGTAGAAATCGCGGGATTAGATATGGTCCAGACGGTGGAGCTTACTCAGATTGGCGCTGAAAGGGCCAAAAATGGCTTGATTTTGATGAGTGATACTCCTCTGCTGAAGCTATTCGAGATGCTTTCAAGTTGGAGTTTGGGGATGAATACACGGTAATGGGGGTTCTTATTTTACTTGTTTGCTTCAATGGGTGTTTCTTTGTTTCCTCAATTGGGTGCTATGTTCTTGTGTTTTGTGGCGTTGCTTGGGTTTTGGTTATTGTTCTTGAATACCCATTTGTTGTTTTTGCATATTTGATGGTTTTGGTGTAATGGGTAATTCTTAATTTTAGATTTTAGTGTTTGTAATTGCAATAAGTTTCAACCTTTTTTTTTTTATAGGGTTTGGGGTTTTTCTGGATACCCATTTGTTATTCTTGCAGGTTTTGATGGTTGTTTTGAGTTCATCTGGATTTCATTGATGATTGTTATTCTTATAGATTATTGGTCTAGACATAATTTTGAAGTTGAACACCAACTGTTTGATTCATTTTCCCACTGATAAGACCATGGATTTTTTTTGTTGGCAGAATGTGGTTGGCAATGTTGTGGCATTGGGGTACTTTACTGATGATTGATTTGGAGTTATAATTGATATGATACTTTTCTTTTAACTGCTAAGATTGTAATCTGATATTATTGAGTTGCTGGCTTTCCCTTGGAACAGTACCATGGAGGAACCAATTTTGGACGGTCTGTCGGAGGCCCTTTCATCACCACAAGTTATGACTATGATGCACCCATTGATGAATATAGTGAGAATTAGGGGTGGGCATGGGACGGGATGGGACGAGATATACCCATCCCTATCCCATCCCGTTCATACGGGATCGGGACGGGACGAGATGGGAAAAACCCCATCCCGACCTCGTCCCATCCCAAACGGGTTCGGGACGGGATCAACGTGCTAATCTGGACATATCAAATAGAAGCCTGGAACTGCTGGACTGCATTTGACAATATATTTTGAAGGAAGCCTGGACTGCTGGAAGACTGGACTGCTGGAAGCCTGGACTGCTGGAAGCCTGGAACTGCTGGAAGCTTGGAACTGCTGGAAGCCTGAAAGCCTGGACTGCTGGAAGCCTGGAACTGCTGGACTACACTTGCAGCTGCAAAATATTGAAGGAAAGAAAGTTGCACTTGCAACTGCTGGATTACATTTGACAATATATTTTGTAAACAACACCTGAAAAAAGGAAAGAAAGTTGTTAAGTAAGTTAGCTAACAGTAGTTGCAAATGTTCTATTGAGAACACCCAAGTGCTAGGACTAATATAACCAAACTGTTACAAGAAAAGTAAGCAGTAATTAATTTATGCAAATGTTCATAAAATAAATAAATAAGTAAATAAAAATATTAATAATTAATATTAAAAAATTAGTTCGGGACGGGACGGGATTGGCGGGATTGAAAATCTTCATCCCATCCCATCCCATTCTAGATCAGGACGGGACGGGATCGGGATGAAATTATTCAATCCCATTAAGACCCGAAAAAATCGGGACGAAACGGGACGGGATCGGGACGGGTTCGGGATCACGGGATGGGATGCCCACCCCTAGTGAGAATGTTGTCCTGACTACTTTAATACTTGACAAAATGTTCGTGTATTTTCATTCCTATATACGGTTTGTTATCTCCAAATGGTAACTAAATGCTGCAACTATGCAGGCTTGATCAGGCAACCTAAATATGGCCATTTGAAATAGCTCCATCGCTCGATTAAGTTATGTGAGCGAGCTTTAGTGTTGGCTGATCCAACTGTTACTTCCTTGGGAACTTATCAACAGGTTAGCGGTCTTCTCTATCTCCTCCTCCACACTGGTAATGAGGACTCGAAGAATTGTGCATTAAGATTTCAAGTTACCACGATGTTAACCAAGTGAATAAGATTCATTTTCGGAATTTGTGGTATTTTGCAGCCGGATACTTACTCATGCCCCCAGTGCTTGGCACCTAAGAAGCGATTCGCTGAGTATGATGTAGCTACAAGGAAGGCAATTGGTGGGGGGTTGCCACCAATTGCAGTGATCATTGGGCTGGTAGCTGGGATTGATAGAGTGGGAGCTTTGCTTGTCTATGGCCTTCATTAATTTTACTCCCTCTCTTTTCTTTTTTTCCTTTTGAATTGTTGAGAGGAATATCCTTACAGTGTAATTATTTTCGGAGAACTAAACTGCTTGAAGTGATCAGAGTTCTTCATGCAAAGCTGAAAGTTTTTATTGCTGAAATGTAATAGAGAAGAAAGCTAAATGTTTACCTCTTTGTTTCGCTTTATAATTTGTTGTGAACAACGTATTATTTCTATTTTTATACAAGGTGTTTAAGGGAGAAACAAACAGGTAACACCATTAAAAAAAGTGTCCTTAATTACGTTGTGATAGGATTGTTTCTGATCAAACACTGGTTGTTATTAAAGCTTGCAGTTAGATCAGTTATTTTCATTAACACTGAGACCAGGCAGATTGTGAAGTACACATTTTATGCAGGTGAATACCATTTAGATTACATGACTCGTAAGTGTCATGATTCTAAAATGCTCATTATCACCTGAAGTTCCTTTTAAACATTTCACACCACTTTCTACAAGTGTTTCTTGTTGTGAGGACCAGAGAATGCCATTGGTAAAATGTGGTTTAAACTCTACCAAAAGTTTCCAAAGTTTAATCTAAAAGTGAAAGGGTTTTTTTTTCGGGACAGTTCACCATACTAAAATAGATTTCCATTAAAAACTCACCACCTCTACAATGCACCCATCAAGTTATGCTACAAGCTTGTGACATGTTTGACGGTCAAGAAAAAAAAATCTAGGCAGCAATTCACAGAAGACAAGCTATTAAAAGAAACACATTGTGAGGGTGGGATGAACACTGGAGAACACCACAATGCATGTTTATCTCATTAAAGTGCACAAATTACAAGTTAATAAAGCTGCAATCTCTTGACATGCACGAGGTTTCTTGAATGATAAAACAAAAAGGATCGTCACCAATGGCCTTGTTGAAACCAACCACTGGAATTGAATATGTACTTCAAAAATCATACTTCTTTCTCCCACTCATTAAGATCAGGCACAACATATCTGAAATGCCAGGCAAAACAGAGGTGTTGTAGAAGTTCCATGACTCAAGCATAAGGCGTTTCCTTGATCCCTTGAAATGAACAACCTGCACACACCACAAAAGAAATCACTTGATTTAGTGGAGAATACATGGGCCTGGAAAATGCAAATAATTGAACTAGTCAGGTACACTAGAGTCCTCATTACCAGTGTGGAGGAGGAGATAGAGAAGACTGCTAACCTGTTGATAAGTTCCCAAGGAAGTAACAGTTGGATCAGCTGACACTAAAGCTCGCTCACATAACTTAATCGAGCGATGGAGCTATTTCAAATGGCCATATTTAGGTTGCCTGATCAAGCCTGCATAGTTGCAGCATTTAGTTACCATTTGGAGAGAACAAACCGTATATAGGAATGAAAATACATGAACATTTTGTCAAGTATTAAAGTAGTCAGGACAACATTCTCACCATATTCATCAATGGGTGCATCATAGTCACAACTTGTTGTGATGAAAGGGCCTCCGACAGACCGTCCAAAATTGGTTCCTCCATGGTACTGTTCCAAGGGAAAGCAGGCAACTTAATAATATCAGATTACACAATCTTAGCAGTTAAAAGAAAAGTATCATATCAAGTATAACTCCAAATCAATCATCAGTAAAGTACCCCAATGCCACAACATTGCCAACCACATTCTGCCAATAAAAAAAATCCATGGTCTTATCAGTGGGAAAATGAATCAAACAGTTGGTGTTCAACTTCAAGATAATGTCCAGACCAATAATCTTTCAGAATAAACAACCATCAATGAAACCCAGATGAACTCAAAACAACCATCAAAACCTGCAAGAATAACAAATGGGTATCCAGAAAAACCCCAAACCCTATAAAAAAAAAAGGTTGAAACTTATTGCAATTACAAACACTAAAAGCTAAAATTAAGAATTACCCATTACACCAAAACCATCAAATATGCAAAAACAACAAATGGGTATTCAAGAACAATAACCAAAACCCAAGCAATGCCACAAAACACAAGAACGTAGAACCCAATTGAGGAAACAAAGAAACACCCATTGAAGCAAACAAGTAAAATAAGAACCCCCATTACCGTGTATTCATCCCCAAACTCCAACTTGAAATCATCTCGAATAGCTTCAGCAGAGGAGTATCACTCATCAAAATCATGCCATTTTTGGTCCTCTCAGCGCCAATCTGAGTAAGCTCCACCGTCTGGACCATATCAAATCCCGCGCTTTCTACCTCCACTACCTCAAAAAAATTGAACTTCCCCGCCGTTGGCAGGCGGAGGTAGCTTCAGTGGAGGTTTGCAGAGACACAGAGAGAAAGAGGGAAGAAAGAATGGGGAGTTGAAAGAGACCAATAGAGATGGAGATTTGAATTGTTATTGAAAACATGCGCGGGATTTGAATTTCGTTTTGCGTTTTGCGTTGAAAGAGACCAAATGAGCATCGCACGTGCCCAGGAGGGTACAGGCAGCAACCCAGGCGTGAAACCCGGGCTGGGTAGGATTGTTGATTGGTCTTTCAAACTTTTCAAATGGCTTGCACTACTAGCAAATAATCTTTTACATGAGGAACATCTTTAAAACTCAAAGATTGAATCCAAATCCCCTTTTCTGTTTATTTACTTAAATTGAATTGTTTTCAAACTTGCAGTTTCTTGTAAAGGGTCATCTATATATTATCTTTTGAGTATTAACGAACTTTTGAATATGTAATGAGATGGGATTTTATTGGAATACCAATGTTTGATAAGTAAGCCTAACAATAATTCTAGCCAACCTTGTTTGTTAGTCTTTTTTTGGTCTTTTTTAGATTTTTTACACTTTTATTCCTTTTATAGATAGTGTTTGTGGTTGAATTTTAAAGAAAATGGGTAAAAAATGTAAAAATATAAAAAAATACCATACAAGGTTGGCTAGACTTACTCGTAAGCCTAATGACAGATGATAATCAGAGTTAGTCAAGTTTAAGGCACCGGTCTTGTTAGAAGAACACAACTCCACACCAAAGCAACATATGACAATCAGAGTTAGTCAAGTTGAAAATGCGTCCCTACTTTTTTTTAATTAGTTCGAATCACGCAGGCTTCTAAAATCACTTGTAATCCTGGGCTAGTGGGCTCACACAATATCATCATCTTAATCAAGATTAGGTCTCCCATGATGCAACCGTCCCTGCTAGCTATAACATCCATTCCAATACTGCTGATGTTGCCCCCATTTAATCACTTAAATAATAAATTTCCATGACGAGTATAGTATGCTTAATCTGTGGCCTTGGAATGAGTTTTCGAGAAATTTTACCGAATTTTTCGGGTTTTTAAATATAAATTTACATTAATTTGAATTTTTTTTTTCTGATTTCTTTATTTTTTTAATTTATAAAATTTGATTTTTTTGCCAAAAACACAAAACTCAGCGACCAAATTTCATTTTTTCAAGATTTTCTTTTTTCAAGATTTTCTTTTTTCGAATTATTTTTTGAAAAATTGGATAAAATTTGCACAGTGGATGGTGAATTATCCATAATTCTTCTAGTAAACTTTTGAAGATTTTTTGTGCATTCTAAACTGTTGTATTAAAGAAATTGATAAATATTTAATATTTATCAGATTTATCTTTAATACTTTAAGAGTTATTGAAAAGTTTGGATGCCTCCATTTGACCATGTGAGAATTCAGTTATTATTAATTGAAATTTATTGTTGTATATAAAATTTCTGGTTTTTTTACTATATTGTCAACTATGTTAATTTAAGGATATTTTGTATTTAGGTTTTAATTTAATATGTTTATTAAATTTATTTACTTGCATCTTATTTTTTTTTTACATATTTCGTATACCTTCAAAATTTATGATATATGTTTAATCTATTCTTGAAATTCTTACATTTTTTTTTTCACACACCGAATTATTTATCACAATACTTTTTAAAATTAGGAGACCGAAATTAACTCGAAAAACAAAATCACAATCCTTGCATGTGGCTATATCCATAGTAATATTCTCTATTAGTTGAGAAGAATACTGTAAGTCCACACTTCAAAATCTTTACCTGACAATTGACCTAAGTGATGTGGAACAATAGTGACACAACTGTCAATTTATCTAGAGCTAGTGCGCACCCACCTCATCAGTAATTGAGGATTGACATTTTCCTTCCTTGTTAGCTAGCGTAAAATTTTAAAATAGATGAAGAGTTACAACGACATAGATATGTTTTACCTATTAGACGATAAATCTCAATCACTGGTGTTATGTTTAATAAAGGGTATTTGGACCTACGAAATAGATGTCCAAGCTAGCATTCCTTATTTAATTGGTTTGGATCATTCTCACAAGTAAGAGGTTCTAGGTTCAAAACTTAGTAAGTTTTCACCCGGCTATTACATTTGCGCTTAGTTGTTGATTAGCCTAAGGGCATGGCATGCAGTTGCTTAGGTGGAATGCAACGAAAGCAAGCTTCTACTACTTGGCAACAACCTTGATTAACCTTCGGGCATTGTTTCAATTACGCTTTCAAACTTGCTTTGTAGTCCTCTACCATTTGCATATACTTAGGATTTAATTTCTTAATGCAAGTTTCTAAGTTGAAAAAGTAATTTTTGTTAAATAAATTTGGTATCATTATACTTCTATATGGGAATAGGGAAGCACATCAACATGGTATAAGCTCATGTTAGACTTGTGACGGATGATATCGCATATTCATGATTCGAATTCTGTCGGAGGTGTTTAATGGTTCTGAGATTCAGTTAAAGTTGTGCTATATTATATATATATATATATATAGCAAAACAAAGCTTAACCACTGATATTAGCTAATTTAGTTGTGCAAGTGTTTAACAAGTGTGGTTATAGCTCATTGTGAAGATAAGATTGAACCTAATCTGTTAAGAGAACTTGGTTTCAAATTTTAACCCCGTCTAAAATCCTAATAATTATTCCCCACTTTAGACAGTTTCACTTGAGCTGTTTCTTTAGCTGGTTTATGAGGTTTACAGAACTCAGAGTCCCTTTTGCCACCAGTTTTAAGGTACTTAATGATGATATATGCTTTGGACTTTACATTTGATACAAAATACCCTAATTATGTTTTAAGGTAACATTTTTTTTTTTTGAATTTGTTGAAATGGTTACGAAATTTTAATTCATTGCCTTCATATTTGGTGAATATAATCTCCTGGATTCTTCGACAAGCTAATTTCTCCTGAAAATGAATGCAAAGGTTCTCTCTAAATATCATTTGACAAATAAACAAATCAAAATAAGCCAAATACAATAAGTATACTTTTAAAATTAAATATAACATGTTTACATATACAAATGCAATTTACGTTTTTCTTAAAACTTATCTAAAATTAATGCTTCAAATCTTCGATTTCTTTTATTAACTCTTTGCTCAATGATTGTCAAAGTGACACGCTATTAGGATGGTTTTTGTTAACGTTATTAAACGCTCACATGCCTCGTACCAGTTTCTTAACCAATGTCATCATTGGTTTACTTTCTAATTATTACTCGCTAATCTTAATAAGTTATATATAGCTTCAATTTACAGACGATATATACCTTCAATTAGTCGTTGGTATATAATGGTACGGCATATTTCTTCTATTTCCTAGCTAATATCGTTCTCTTATAATATCTATCTAACTTACATCAAGTTTAATATCCCATTTTCTCGTATACGAAAAAGAAAGATCTATTCAAAAAAAATTTCTTATTACAAATTATATTTATATAAAAACTGAGATTTATAAAAGAAGTCCTACTGTAAATGCGAGATAGTTTGTTTGGTGGGGAGGGGTTGCTTGTTTAACTGGATCAGCCTCGAGAATTGTTTTTGTTTTTTCACTTCAACTTTAAAGTTGATAACGGCATTGTGTCTTATGATTGTATTTTGGGCTCTTTGCCACCTTTACAAAACGCCTATCCTCCTCCTCTCTTCTTATAAAGCCTCTCCCTTTCCTTCTCTCCACCCATCTCACCACCTCTTTCTCATCCACATCACCATCACCATCTCATCTTTTTTTTTTCCAACACCTCCATGAGTGAAGATTTAAGCCAAGGTAACTTCTTTTGGGAGAACCCAACATGGGTTTTCTTAAATTCGGAGACTTTAAGTGGAAATGAAGATAAAAAGGGCAAAAAACCACTCCTTCCAAGCTCCAATAGCCCTACCCCAATCCAAACCCCCACTGCGACACAAACACCCACACCAATACCATCAACTCCGGTGGAGCAAAAAAGAAGCCCCACTGGAGTCCCCAAAAGTGTTAGTGGTGGTAGTGGTAGTGGTGATCAGTGGACTAAAGGTGGTGGTGGCGAGTCTGAAGAACATGAGGTACACATATGGACCGAACGAGAAAGGAGGAAGAAGATGAGAAACATGTTCACTAATCTTCATGCCTTGCTTCCTCAACTCTCTTCCAAGGTAAAAAAAAAAATTAAAATTAAAATAAAAATTGTCATAAAAAAAATTTAGAGCATCCATTGGTTGTTACCGATGTAAAGTATGAAATCTAGAATTTACTCATTTTATTACGTTACAAGAAATTATCAAAATTTTAGCTAATAAGTTACATACCGATTAAATCATTAATTTGTAAGTGTAACTAATATAATTTTGACTACCATGATGAATTATCGGACTCACTAATTTACAGTTTTGCGTTACAACTACATAGATTGTTAAATGTTCTAATTTGAAATTTTATGAATGCTAGCTCTTTAACTATAAATTGTTCATTTTTTTTTAATTTAGAATTTTATGGTTGCTTTTTGGATGACACTACGTCTCTCTTTTTTATGAGAAAAGAGGGTCTACCATTTTCATTTGTTCCAATGCAAATGTGCTTAAAATGATAATTAATTAAAGAAAAAAACTGAAAACAAATTACAAATTACTGTTCTTCATCACAAGAATCTGGTGGTGTGACACATTAGATTTCGGGTTGTAAATGTTAAAAGGTGGAGTCATTTTCAAAACAAATACAGAAAGATGTGTGGTATTCCTGTGGAATCCACAAAATAAATCTTATTTTGCTATTTTTTTGTTATATATTTTTATATAAAAATCTGAAAACAAAAGCTCATTTCAATTTGAGTTGGGCAACTGAGCATATCTGAATTTTCATAATATTCATTATAGAGCTTAAGTTGTTGTTTTTATTTACCTTATATTATGGAAACATTATCTAATTCTAGTGAATTAAAATGTATCAATGTTCTTAGTTAATTAGAAGGAGTGAGTAGAGTGTCTCGTCTCTGCTTCATGAAGCAGACGATGGATCTGAATCCATTTTTATCACTACTTTTGCTTTTATTCCCTTTTTTTGAAAATTTTGCTGTAATTAATTCTTTTGTTTGCCCCTTTTTAATCTTTGAAAATTTTGTAGGCAGATAAGTCAACCATTGTTGATGAAGCAGTGAGTTACATAAAATCTCTTCAACAGACACTTCAGACCTTGCAAAGAAAAAAGCTAGAAAGGATTCGAGGGGCAACAGCTTTCAACTATGGTTCATCAATGTTGAAACCACCAACTCTATCATTCAACTCGAGAGAGACGCATTTGGCAGATCAGGTATCTTCACTGACAGCTAACACGCCCCAGCCCCAGCTCTTTTCATCCCCAAGATTTCCTGTGACCTTTCAGACATGGTCTACTCCCAATATCGTCTTGAATGTGCACGGTGAAGATGCACACATTAGCATTTGTGCTCCAAAGAAACCCGGTCTCTTGACCACTCTTCTTTGTGTACTGGAGAAACATAGATTGGAAGTTGTAACTGTTCAGGTTTCCTCTGATTACTACCGGAGCATGTTCATGATCCATGCCCATGTAAGTCTCTATATATATATTCTCATCTCAATCCTTTCATTTCATTCCAGTTTCCTTCACTCTTAATTTGGTATGTAGAGTAAACTAGTCTAGAAGTTCACTATTTTATAAGAAAATCCTCTGGTACTCTATTAATATTTGTTATCATATGTTGTCATGAACGACTTGCTATGAAAATGTATGAATTTTGTCATGGGTGTTTTGTGTTAGGCAAGCACGATTTTTGATCAACTCCAAGAGGCGTTACCCGTGGAAGAGACGTTCAAGTTGGCCGTGACAGAGATGATTTTCAAGATCTCTTGTTGATGATTCATGACAAAAGTTGGATCGATAGTGCTTCATATTTAACGTCTTCACTAGGGGGCAGTGCATGGTTAATAGTATCTTTAACAAATATTTGACCATCTATTTATAGATGAAATGGTTTGTCGGAATTTTAGATCCTTTGAAAAATATACATCAGGTTTAAAACTTGGAATAATGGTTTGCCATTATGTAGAGATAAGTTGGGTGTCAAACATTTCAACAAACTTTTGGTTCAGTCACAGTTTCAGACTTTTTGAGCTGATTGCTTTGACATATAATTAGGTATTGGATTGCTTTAGGAGCCATTGAATCTGATATTTACAGATCGATTGAGTTTCAGACCCATTGGAAACACTGCATTTAATTGTTTCAAATAGTTTTCATGTTTTGGATCTCATATGTGATGTAATATAATTAAGTGTTATCTGTAATAACTTTCACAACCAGACTACTGTTTATTGTTTCCCTGAAAATCTATGCATGCATGGGAAACAGGTATCTCTGCGAAACTATGATTTATTTCTTTCATTCAGCTAACATCCTATGCGTTTCCCATATTTTGATACCACTGCAACTGGTTTAGAATTTCTTTGCCTTTTTCATATCTGTCTATGGTGATTTGGTGTATCATATATTATGACTTATTTTCTTGCTCAGTGTTATCTCATACCGATTGAAGATATGCATGTACAGGCGTAAAAGAAATTAGTCTAATGGATAAGTATTACTGGGTTAATAAGTTTAGGCCAATTCTCCAATATTTTGAGGACGGAGGAGCACTCTTTGGGGTGTATGTTTTAGTTCTCAACTTCTGCATTTGGCTGGCTAGATATATATATACGGAGATTAAAAAAACAGGGATTTGACTAAAGGCCTTATTTAAAGAAATTTTTTCTGAAACTTTTTTCTATCACTTTTTTCACAAAACCCCTCCAAAAAGAACTCTTAAGGAGGAGACAGGCCAAGTTCAAGTTCAACTTCAAGTCTAAGAAAATAATAAAATGAGAGCAAACTTCGGTAGGCCTAGGTGTTGGATACAGCATACAGACCCAATTGCCTGAAGAGAATACCATTTTGATATAATGAAGATTTATTAGAGATATTTGTAGGCGTTTCACGACGAAAGAGTTAGTTTTTTCAGAGAATTATGATGATGATATCACAGTCCCTTTTTCTTTTGCATTCCCACCTTACTCTCAACATTATAAATTGGCTAGTAATATGTTTCCAACGTGTTTTGTTTTGTTGCCAAGTGTTAGGCAAATATTTTCTGTAAAATTTGAATCGCCTTAAAACGCATCTTAGTTAAATCAAATTTAACCATTTCACTGAAACATATATATGATATGTGGCAAACATAAATCCATTGATATTACTTGAAGAACACATGCAATGCACGCGCATGGCAACTAGTAAATACTAATGGAGGCCGGGGCAGTGTAATTTTAGTAAATATGGACAAAAGGGATTGTTCTGAGCAACACCCCCTGGAGAAGAATTTTGTTTTCTTTTCAACTTTAAAGCTAATAACGGCATAGAGTCTCATGATTACATTTTGTTGGCTCTTTGTTGCAGTCTGAATCATCTCCACACCTAGCCAACACTTTGCAACCTCAAAACATTTCTCTGCCCTTCTCTTCATCTATCCCTTTCATTCAAACACACCATCAAAAAATTCACCCTTGTAGTAGTAGTACATACTACCATGAGTGATCAAGACTTGGGCACGCATGTTAACATCTTTTGGCAAAACCCATCATGGGGTATCTCAAATTCTGAGAACTCATTTGGTAGTGAGAAAAGAGAGGGCAAAAGACCACTTGTTTTTAGCTCTAATAGCCCAACCCCAACACCCACACCGACATCAACCCCTTCGACACCTTTGGTACTAGGCCTAAACACGGTTGGCAAGACTGATGATGTTGGTGGTGGTGATGATTATAGGTGGATTGATGAATGTAAAGTTGGGGGTGATTCAGATCATGAACTACATACATGGACTGAAAGAGAAAGGAGGAAGAAGATGAGAAATCTCTTCTCTAGTCTTCATTGTTTGCTTCCTCAACTCCCTTCCAAGGTATCAAAACTAAAGCCTTATATGTACTTTTAACTAGATTTGATGGTGACCCCTGTGTCTCTCTCACATACACAAATAGCTTGTGGAAGAGGGGGTGCCATTTTCATAATTTTTCCTGCTAATGACAAGGAGAATCTTATGATGTGAAGGCTGTGTTTCTACCAAAGTTTTTACATGCAAAATGATTGAATACCCATTTAGTTGCCTTTCATGAACATTTGTTGTTAATTTTTCCATTAAATAACTCATTTTAATACTGGTCAAAGAACTGACAAGTTACAAGAAAAAGGGTTCTAAGAAGTAATTTTATGATTTTATCTTTCGTTTGCTTTTCTACAGAAACCACAATTCCAATGGTTGACAACTTAATAATCGAGTTTGTTTTTGTTGCTTTGAGTTTGAGGTTATAATTAACTAGGCTTTGTGGTACTAAAATACTATATAACTGAGAAAAATTAATTAACGTTTTGTATTATTCGTGCAACAATTATGTGCCTTTTATTTTTAAGAACCGATTCTTAATTAGTTTTTTTTTTGGAAAGCGAGCTGAGTTTTAAGGACCCCAAAACCTTTATATAAATGAAACAAAAGCAAAAACAACAATAAAAACATAAACAAACTCTTACAAGAAAGAGAAGTCTAGTGAGAGTGAACATGGTTACTAGGCCTATAAAATCTTCAACTAACATCGGCCAAAAAAGAAACCTCTTGTTTTTTTTTTTTTTTTATCCATGTCTCATTTGTTAAGGAGGAAAGGATTCAACCTTTGTACTTTTTGTTTGCTTTCTTAGCCCTAGAGGATCTTCGAGGGCAGAGACTAAAATCTTTAGTGCAAGATTTTGAAAACAAATCGCTTGCAACCTCTTCACTAGAAGGATCTTGCTCATGACAAATGTTTTCCAATGTACCAATCCGAGTTTCAAAACTTCATGACAAATTATTAGGTAATGGATAGCCATTTAGAAAAAACCCTAGTTCATGAACATTGCTTTTGTTAGCTAGCACTTGCATAATTATCCATTCTTCTTTTCTTTTCATTTTTATATAAAATGTATTGTTTATGTTTCCTTTTGATTTATGTTCCCATTGTCATATCTATCTTTAATAAGCTTGGTATAATTTTATAGGCAGATAAATCAACCATCATTGATGCAGCAGCGAGTTACATCAAAACACTTGAACAAAAACTCGAGAAGTTGCAAAAACAAAAGCGAGAAATGATCCAATGGCCAACAAATAAGAACTATGATCCATTGATGATGACACCGCCAATTACTCCAACGTTCTACACAAGAGACACTTTCTTGGCTGATCAGTTACACATAATGAAAGCGGCAACAAACATGACCTATGATGCATCATCAGTGGTGACAACCCCAACTAGTACTCCAACACCCAACACAAGAGAGGCCTTCTTGGCTGATCAGGTCTCTTTGAGGAATTCATCCATGGTGATTAGCACATCTCACCGGTGCCTTTCAACCCCTAGCTTTCCCGTTTCCTTTCAGACATGGTCTTCTCCGAATTTTGTCTTGAATGTGTGTGGTGAAGATGCACATATCAGTGTTTGTGCACCAAAGAAGCCTAGTCTCTTGACTACTATTCTATGTGTGCTGGAAAAACATAAAATGGAAGTGATTTCTGTTCAGGTCTCCTCTGATTCCTACAGAAGCATGTTTATGATCCATGCCCATGTAAGTTCATATCAGATATCACACTTTAGTCCAACTTTATGTTAAACTTTGTCTAAGTTCTTCGGTGCATTTTCTTTTGTATAGGCAAGCATGAGTTCTGTTCAATATCAAGAAGTATTGACAGTGGAAGAAAAGTTCAAGGCTGCAGTTACTGAGATGTTCTTTTGGTTGTCTTCTTGGTAGTGTGTATAGAGTAATTGTTTTCCTCTCCAAGCTGCAGCGAGGCTTTGGTTGTTGGCTCTTTAAAGGTTGTTGATCAGATCACCTTTATATGTAAGAAAAGTTATGTAAGTATTGTTTATTTTCATGAAATTCTGTTAACTGAATTGAGTATCATAAACACTAACACAAGGAAGGTGGTATAATGAAACCAATAGCTAGCCAGGTCTTCGTCTAAGACAATGAATATTAAAGCTTATTAAGGTTGTGGAACCTGAGCCAATTTTTGCAAGTGCTATTTGCAACCCTGAGACACGAATGTCGAGCGTGTCGATCTAGGGTTTGTACAAGAGAAAAGAGCTTCTGGAAGGTTTTGTGGAACCCAGATTTATGCGAGGCTTATTGATGTTTATAATGTTCTGTCAAACCTGTATGGTGGATTGTTGGTGCCTCATATAGAGGTAGGCAGGATTCACAAATCCTGTAAACTAGCTCGTGAGCGTGTGTATACATGTGTTTTATTTTTCAGAGTGATAACTTTCGTTTATTTTGGCTTGTTTTGTATCGAATCCAATACCATCCTGAGTTTAGTAGAACAAAATCATTAATTGGGCATCTCCAACAACAAGGTGCATATAACTTGGATGTGTAGAGGTCAAGTTATGCCATCTTAAACTTGCAACAAGGCAACTCCAGCAGTCATAAGCCAAAGTGTATAAGTTTTTTTGGGCAGATGACCTTTCAGAAGCCATCTGATGCTATACGGAGTTGGCCCCTCCAAAATGTGTAATTTTGGGGGGCAAACGTCATATTAGAGGCAAGCCAGCATGATATGCCATCTTTCTGGAAATCATGAGGTGTAGTGAGATGTATAACTTGTAAATCTGATTATTCTTGTTGGCCAAATGTACAAATGTATACATGTTGGAGTATGTCATTTTTGCCAAAAGATTTGAAATACTCTATGACCTATGCATTGGCTGCCGTTGGACTCGGAGATTTTCTTAGATAGATAGCTCTAGTCTAGAAGTGGTTTTGTGTTCCAGCTGTTCCAAAGTTGTATTACCTTCACTAACAGGACAGCCATGGCTGCATTGCAGAATCTTGTTTATGGAGGAGGCCTCATCATCTCCCTGCAAAATTAATGTAGCTTGTAAGACTCTGCCACTGCCACATGAAATATGTATCAACAATCATAGTAAACCTCTAATTTTCTTTGCTTCTAATTTCCCAATGGGAAATTAGGAACACTGGTTGTCATCTATTGGATGTTAACGGCTCCGTCCAATGTAAGTTTAGGCCTAAAATTTTTTTGTATGATATAAGCTTCCATTTCATTTAGGAAACTTACGGATATAAAAAAATTATAAGCTTTTTAATGCACTAAAAAAATGATCTGTGGCGGGTGATATCAAAAGTCTAGGATTCAATCCCTGTCCAAGGCATTCAACAGTTTTGAGATCCAATAAAAGCTTTGTTTGCCCTTCAAAAAGGAAAATGAAATAATAACATGTAATATATCTTGTAAATTGGTCCTGATTCGAATGGTGACCGTTATAACAGTTATAACAACCTATTTATTTTTGTTTGATTTATGTTTTGCACTTGACCACTGATTTTGTCTTGTTATTTGCTATTCTTGCTAATAATATCTGTTAAATATCAATATTAGCCCATAGCCCAAGTGATTTTGAAGCTTAGCCCAAGTGATTTTGAAGCCCAAAATCCAAACCAAAATAAGCCCACACCAAATTGAGATGATGTTATTGCTTACATCATTTTAGTTAGGTGAGAGTTAGGTAAGCATTATTTAATTTCAATGGTCTAGATTAATTTGTGTTTATTTTAATGAGTGGTTTAGATTGGTTCTTGTAACCTATAAAACCCCCCCATTGTATTTGAGTTTCATTCATCCAAAAATGTAAGCTTAAGAAGAAAGCATTAGAAAGCCTTCTTAAGAGTTTCTCTTCTTTGCAATTTTGTGAGATTGTTCTAAAGAGTGTTTTTCTTCTTCTTGATAAATTAGAGTTTTATACTCAACATTTGGTATCAGAGCCTGGGTTGTAAGGTCTCTTGAAATTCCGAGTATGCTCTGTGGTTGCAGTTTTAACTGATCTTCCACATCAGTAAAGATTTCTTGAGATTATTGTCGGGGTTCTTACAAATCTTATGGAGCGTCTTTGTGTGTAGAGTAGTTTAGTACTTTGCACGTTTGTCACTCAAGCTTGTTCGGTATAGTTAAAGTCTTGCCGCTACGATGGGTGATCTTCAAGTCGTTGGAGGAATCAAGAAGCTCAACAACCAAAACTACAACACGTGGGCAACATGTATGGAGTCTTACCTACAAGGTCAAGACTTGTGGGAGGTTGTCGGTGGTGATGAAGTTACACAACCGGCGGTAGAAGATGCCAATGGCGTCTTGCGAAAGTGGAAAATTAAAACAGGCAAAGCGATGTTTGCTTTAAAGACCACTATTGAAGAAGAAATGTTAGAGCATATCCGGGATGCCAAAACACCGAAGGGAGCATGGGACACCTTTGTTACACTTTTTTCAAAGAAGAACGATACAAAATTGCAACTTCTCGAGAATGAGCTGCTATCGATGGCGCAACGTGACAGGACGGTTGCCCAGTATTTTCACAAGGTGAAATCGATATGCCGCGAAATTTCAGAACTAGATCCGACAGCTGCTATTGGGGAAGCTAGGATAAAGAGAATAATTATCCATGGCTTGAGACCCGAATACCGAGGCTTTGTTGCTGCAGTACAAGGATGGCCGACACAACCATCTCTTGTTGAGTTTGAAAATTTGCTGGCTGGTCAAGAAGCTATGGCTAAGCAAATGGGAGGAGTCTCGCTAAAAGGTGAAGAGGAAGCGCTCTACACCAACCAAAGCAGAGGCGGTTCAACTCAGTACAACAAAGGTGGATCTAGAAAGACTGGTGACAAGACAAAAAGTCATCAGGGAGGGAACAGCTTTCGTCCAGGGGGAGCTTCCAAGAATCATGACAACAATAGAAGGTTCGATGGTGAATGTTACAATTGCGGGAAGAAGGGCCACATGAAGAAAGATTGTTGGTTCAAGAAGAAGTCTTCTGAGAGCAATATTGCTACTTCTTCTTCTCAAGATAATAGCGAAGATAGTTGGGATGCCGAAGCATTCCTCGCTATGGAAGAAGAATTAGCTCTCACGGTAACAACACCAGAAAAGATTGACTACGTGAATGATTGGATCGTAGACTCAGGCTGCTCAAATCATATGACAGGTGATAGACAAAAGTTGCAAGACTTGTCTGAGTATAAGGGAAATCGTGTGGTGGTAACAGCTGACAACTCAAGGTTACCGATAGCTCACATTGGTAAAACTATTGTTACACCTCGATATAATCCAAATCAGGTTCCACTCCAAGATGTCTACCATGTTCCGGGAATGAAGAAAAATTTGTTATCTGTGGCTCAATTGACATCATCAGGCCACTATGTCTTATTTGGTCCGCAAGATGTGAAGGTGTTTCAAAACCTCAAGATCTCTGAAAAGCCGACGATGGAGGCACGACGACTGGAGTCAGTTTACGTGATGTCAGCTGAGTCTGCATACGTAGACAAGATAAGAAGAAATGAGACTGCAGATTTGTGGCACATGCGGCTAGGTCATGTTAGCTATTCCAAGCTAAGTATGATGGTGAAGAAGTCCATGCTTAAGGGACTTCCTCAACTTGATGTGAGAACGGATACAGTATGTGCGGGATGTCAATATGGTAAAGCACATCAATTGCCATATGAGGAGTCGAAGTTTAAAGCAATGAAACCATTAGAGTTAGTTCACTCTGATGTGTTTGGACCTGTTAAGCAACCATCAATTGGCGGTATGCGGTATATGGTGACATTCATTGATGATTTCTCTAGATATGTATGGGTTTTCTTCATGAAAGAAAAATCAGAAGCATTCTCAAAGTTTAAAGAATTCAAAGAGATAGTCGAAGGAGAAGTGGAGCAAAAGATTTGTTGCTTGCGCACGGACAACGGGGGAGAGTATAGCTCAGGGGAGTTTTCTCAATACCTACGGGAGTGTCAAATACGTCATCAGTATACTTGTGCCAATACGCCACAACAAAATGGTGTAGCAGAAAGGAAGAATCGACATCTTGCAGAAATTTGCCGGAGTATGCTACATGCGAAGAACGTACCTGGAAGATTTTGGGCCGAAGCTATGAGGACTGCAGCTCATGTCATCAACAAACTTCCTCAACCAAGGTTGGAGTTTGTTTCACCCTTTGAGAAATTGTGGGAAAAGAAACCTACAGTTAGCTACCTTCGAGTATTCGGCTGTGTATGCTATGTATTTGTTCCTAACCATCTACGTAGCAAGATTGATAAGAAAGCAATCAGATGTATATTCGTGGGATACGACGATCAGCGAAAAGGGTGGAAGTGTTGTGATCCAATAAGTGGAAGGTGTTACACATCACGAGATGTGGTGTTCGATGAAGCATCCTCATGGTGGACCTCAGAAAAGGAAGTGCTGCCAGACTCAGAAGAATTCCAAAACAAGCTGCAACAAAAGATGGGGGAGCATACTATTCAAATTCAACCAAGTCCAGACAAAGTTGAAGATCCATGTGAGAATGATGGCGAACAAAGAGTAACCCAGAATCCTTGGCAAACTGGGGTGTATCAACAACCAAACGAAGAAGGCATACCTAGTGAAACAGAAGAACCAACTCCACTACGAAGGTCAACAAGAACTAGAAGGCCAACTCCTAAATACGCCAATGCAGCCATAGTTGAAGAAGAAGCTATAATAGAACCTGAGACGTTTGAAGAAGCATCACAGAGTTCAGAATGGATGACAGCTATGAAAGAAGAGATCGCTGCACTTGAGCAAAATCAGACTTGGGAGCTCATGCCAAAGCCAACTGATGTGAAACCCATATCCTGCAAATGGGTTTACAAAATAAAGCACCGTCCAGATGGGTCAATCGAGAGGTACAAGGCACGATTGGTAGCTCGTGGTTTCTCTCAACAGTACGGACTAGACTATGATGAAACATTTAGTCCAGTCGCAAAACTTACAACCGTACGAGTCTTACTTGCACTTGCGGCCAACAAAAATTGGATCTTGTGGCAGATGGACGTGAAGAATGCATTTCTCCATGGAGAGCTGGATCGGGAGATCTACATGATCCAACCAATGGGTTTTCAGAGCCAAGATCATCCTGAATATGTGTGTAAGCTGCGGAAAGCACTCTACGGATTGAAACAAGCACCCAGGGCGTGGTATGGTAAGATTGCTGAATTTCTAACACAAAGTGGCTATTCAGTAACACCTGCAGATTCCAGCTTGTTTGTCAAAGCCAATGAAGGAAAACTAGCTATCGTGCTAGTGTATGTGGATGACTTAATCATAACCGGTGATGCTGAGGCAGAAATTCTTCGGACAAAGGAGAATTTATCAGTCCGTTTCCAGATGAAGGAACTTGGTCAGCTCAAGCACTTCCTTGGTCTAGAGGTTGATCGCACACAAGAAGGAATATTTCTCTGTCAACAGAAATATGTCAAAGATTTGTTGAAGAGGTTCGGAATGCTCGAGTGCAAGCTGAGTTCGACGCCGATGGAGCCAAATGCCAAAATGTGTGCACATGAAGGAAAAGATTTGGAAGATGCGACGATGTATCGACAATTGGTAGGTAGTCTGATCTACTTAACCTTGACTCGACCTGACATCTCTTATGTAGTTGGTGTGATGAGTCGGTACATGCAAAATCCAAAGAAGCCTCATTTGGAAGCAGTTCGGCGAATACTGAGATATGTGAAGAGTACAATAGCTTATGGTCTTCTATACAAGAAAGGTGAAAGTTGCAAGCTAGTTGGTTATTGTGATGCTGATTTTGCAGGAGATCATGATACTCGCAGATCAACTACTGGGTATATGTTTACCCTTGGATCCGGAACGATTTCTTGGTGTAGCAAGAGACAACCGACTGTGTCCTTGTCAACTACAGAAGCAGAGTACCGAGCAGCAGCAATGGCAGCTCAAGAAAGCACGTGGCTAATACAACTGATGAATGATCTACATCAACCAGTAGATTATGCGGTTCCATTGTACTGTGACAACCAATCGGCAATTCGTTTGGCG
Source organism: Berberis vulgaris (assembly GCA_963556465.1). NCBI lineage: Eukaryota > Viridiplantae > Streptophyta > Magnoliopsida > Ranunculales > Berberidaceae > Berberis > Berberis vulgaris. The sequence goes on along the minus strand of OY747136.1, from coordinate 12,488,026 downwards.
GAGAATCCAGTTTTTCATGCTAGAACTAAACATGTGGAAGTACATTATCACTTTGTTAGAGAGAAAGTTCTGCAAGAAGAAATTGAGATGAGGCAAGTCAAGACAGATGAGCAAATTGCGGATTTGTTTACTAAAAGCTTGAGTGTTGGAAAGTTTGAACAATTCCGCCGTCAACTTGGCATGATTCAAAGAATGTGGGCTAACATTGAGGGGGAGTGTTAAATATCAATATTAGCCCATAGCCCAAGTGATTTTGAAGCTTAGCCCAAGTGATTTTGAAGCCCAAAATCCAAACCAAAATAAGCCCACACCAAATTGAGATGATGTTATTGCTTACATCATTTTAGTTAGGTGAGAGTTAGGTAAGCATTATTTAATTTCAATGGTCTAGATTAATTTGTGTTTATTTTAATGAGTGGTTTAGATTGGTTCTTGTAACCTATAAAACCCCCCCATTGTATTTGAGTTTCATTCATCCAAAAATGTAAGCTTAAGAAGAAAGCATTAGAAAGCCTTCTTAAGAGTTTCTCTTCTTTGCAATTTTGTGAGATTGTTCTAAAGAGTGTTTTTCTTCTTCTTGATAAATTAGAGTTTTATACTCAACAATATCCACCATATTTTGAAGTCTAAAATTAATGATGTACTGACAACTAACAAGTCGATCCAATCGTTTCTGTTATAAAGTTATAACTACATTTTTAATGAAAATTAAGTTTTTAACGCGCTCCTTAAAATATTGGTTTTGGGATTTATCTATTTGTTTGATAAAACTGGATTCAGGATTGCAGCACTTTTTTTTTTTTTTTATTATTTTCAGAATTTGAGCTTTTCCATAATCCCATGGACCAGAGATCGGATGTATTGACATTGGACAGCTCCGACTTAAGCTCTCAAAGAATTCAGCTTGCAAATTGAAAGCAGTTAAAGCTATGATCTTCCAGGGTTGTGCACTGCATTAGTGAAGTCAATGCCATATAACACTCAAACCATGGCCACAGATGAAAGCAACATGGGCGCTGGTCCAAACAACCACAAGAATGGAACCGTAGCGGACAATATCCGAAGTCCTATAAATGAAAACACAGTACCCCTATCCATAAGATCTTGAATATACCCTTGCGAGAACTCTGATACATTTGCCATGAAATGGACCTCATTCAACCATCCAAGCGCCAACGAACTACTTGTAAAACTAATCAACAAGGGTAGTGAAATTGAGGCATATTTGAGTGAAATGGTCCAGCCGGTTTGTGCCCCAAATGAGTCCTCGAGGAGATAGCTTGCATTGTATGCATTGTTTGCAAGAGCTGCCAAGAAGGAGTTCAGGAGAACAGCTGTTGTGGCAGCTAATATAGATCCGAGGAGATAGCTTGCATTGTATGCATTGTTTGCAAGAGCTGCCAAGAAGGAGTTCAGGAGAACAGCTGTTGTGGCAGCTAATATAGATCCCATTATGGTGTTTCTTAGGCTTTGGACAATTAATGTCATCTTCTTCTCATTTGTATCCTGCACCAAAAATAAATAAATTTGCTAACTGATCTAAGAAAACTTGATAAAATGCTAATTTCTCTGATAAGGTGTAGCAGTTCAAATTCGTAGGCGATCCAATCTTTTCATATATCAAACTGAAGCATCTGGATGTACAACCTAAAATCAGATACGTACAATTACAATTACACTGTAAAATCAGATAAAGGAATACTCCAGTAAAACCCCATAGATATCAGGAATTGTCTTGGTCTCAACATGACAACCAAATATATTAGAATCTAAGAAATAGATAATATCAAGCTTTTCAACAGGAATTCAGATTGTCTAGACCTAGGTGTACAGGGTGCAAAACTCTAGGATTTTTGCTAGAAAAACACTTGAAACAGTTATTCCGAAAATGTTGATGATGCTTGAAATACATGGTTGGACGAAAGTGTTCTTTGGGCAGAAGGCATATATACAACCTAAACCGGAGTGTAAACCATCTAAAGTGGTCTGCTTGCAAAAATCACATCGCTGTGCCTCCTTCAGTCATCTAATTTTACGAACTCTACATAACAAGATCTTGATTATGATAAAAATAAATAAAACACCTACTTGTAAGATGCTGAGAACCCACTTTCTTAATGCAAATATATTGACCCCAATGGTTGTAAGATGAGGTCTGCTTTGATTGCCATCTAAAAAGATAAATTGTAAAGCTTTGGTTTCAATCTGAAACATTTTCTTTTCTTTTTCAGGGATGACCCATCTTGCATTTTGCCTCATCATAGTTATGGACTGCTTAGTTTAAAAAAACATCTTACTCCAAAATGACGATTTTCGGACAGTACTATAGTAGGTTGTTATTACTACATCTTATTTTGAATTGGTTATGTCTCATTTATAACATTTTCTTTGTTTGATGGTGGATTCATCTGTATTGGGAACTGCAAGAAAAATTCATAGTTTTTCCACCATAATTGGATCTTTTCACCTTAGGATTACTTACTTAGATTTTTGGTATAGATCAAATTTCTAGAAGAACAGAGCGTTGCACGGTTACATTTCGTTAAGAGCAAGTTGATTCAAACTTGTCGAGGACAATAAAAAAATTTCTTAATTTCTATTTTCCTATTTTTTTTTCAAAGTTGCAGAGGATGTTCTCAACCAACATGTTTTTTTGTTGATAAAAAAAAACCAACATGTTTTTTCATTTATCTCTTTGCTTCTTTGTTTTTTCTTTACCACTAATTCTAACAATATTGATTATTTGGGAATTTTTTAATATATACTTATATTGTTAAAGCCAAATATGGGAAAGGGAAAAGAAAATGTCCCGGTAGACAATAACGTTTCCAACCAGCGCCTAAACAACGTTTGCGATGAGAGAAAAAATCAACTTAAGTTAGACACTACATTGATTGCTAATGTGACTACTACTGAAAGAGAAAAGCCAAACTCCAATGCTATGGGGTATGTATATCAGCTTCTTATATTTTATTAACCCTATACCCTTAGATTTAATAAAATTAATTTTGTGTTTATTTCTTACCAGGGAAAGACAAAAGTCATACCCAAAGCTCATGCAATACCATTGAAAGGTGGTTGATAATCACATAATTATAACATTATTACCTCTTATTATATTTTTGTTAATCCTCATTTTTATCTTATTTTAGATTAATTATTAAATTTTTGTGTTTTTGTAGAATGTGGAGCTTAATGAAGAAATAAGAGAAAAATGCAATGTACAATCCCAGATGGTGACTTCAGAGAAAGTGGATGTGAAAATAGCCTAAGCCCATTACCTAAACTCAAAACCAAACCCAAAATCAAACCCTCAAACCCAAAACCTAACCCATAAACATAAACCCAATGCCAAGCCCAATCCAACCCAAAGAATATTCTACCAGTTATCCCATATTCAGATTTGATTCACTCCATGAATCAGCCATTTATCTCATCTCTATTCATTTTGTTCATTCTCTATAAATACAAGAGAAATTGATGAAAAAGGGTAGGAAGATAAGGGAAGAAAAAAATAAGCAGAAAATCAAACCCTCTTCCTCACACAGTGATTCTCATCACCATCACCACCTCCCACCGCCACTACCCACCACGAAACAGGGGCGTGACAACCCTGTTTCACTTCACCTCGCCACCGTCCAACAACCACAACCGCCACCACCATCAGACACCACCTCCATACCCTGTTTCGCACACCCACAGGCGCCACCATCTCCATGTCCCTCTCCCTGTTCCATCATCCATCATCCACCATCTGTTCCTCCGCCACCGTCCCTGTCAATGCCATAACCACCGAGCACCGCCACGAAACAAAGCCGCCATCACCGCCACTACGAAACAGAGGAAGTAGCAGCCAACACCGAGCTATCTTTCGGCCTTTCTTCGTCTTGGCCTCCTTCCTGTCTCCCTCTCACGACCACCGTCGCAAGCGGGGCGTCAGCTAGCACACCACCGCTGCGACAGGAGCAGAAACAGGGAGCACCGCCCCTTTTTCAGTCACCCGTTCTCGTCCTCTCTCCCATCTCGCTATCTGCCTGTTCTTCTTCAGCAACACAACCACCTCAGAGCAACGCGAGCCGCCAACACAACCACCACGATACAGAGGAGCAGAAACAGGGCAGTGTTCGCATCCCTCTTTCTATTTTTTTGTGTTCTCATCACATCTCTCTCTCTGTTCTTCCATCCCTCTCTCTCTTTTGCAGGTTCCGGAGCCGGTTGGAGGACGAGGGAGCTCGCGAGGAGCAGAAACAAGGCAGCGCGAGCGGCGCTGCTCGCTGGAGACGAAGGTGCAGAGGCGCTGCTTTTCGGGCGGGAACCAACTGATTTTCGAATCAATTGGTTATTGGCACCCCGAGCTTTTCCATGTACCACCACAATGCATTTGCAACCATTTTCTCGGGATTTGTGTTCAGACCACCTGCTGATCTGCTGAGTACCACCACATCGAGTTTGCGACATACCAAAAGGGTTGCATAATTCATTTTAATTTATTTTACTGACTTAAATGCTTAATTGTTAATTACAATTTATTTCAGAAATTTGATAAATTGCTTTCACCTTTCATGTTCGATTAAAAATTGATATGTTTGGTAGTTAGATTCACATTTTATCAATATTCAAAACATGTGCTAAAAATTATTAAGCTTGAACTTTGATTAGGTGTGCCCTAAAAGACACTTAATGCTTGGTAAGAGTTTATTTGCTTGAAATAAATTGTTCATGTTTGACAAAAATTGATATGGTTGGAATTGAATTTTAATGATCACATCTTCGGTGTAAGCAAGGGATCCTCATCCCTAAAGCTTCTCGTTTATAATTTCAGTAATTTAGATTTAAATATTTTTGCTAACTCATCGGTGAGTCCAAACCCCACAACATCCATCTTTTATTTTATTTTATTTTTCTTATTTTTAATTTATTTTTAGTTTAGTTTTAAAAATACTGTAACCCCATTTTTCTCTAAATTAGTTTAGATAATTTCTAAAATTCAATTGCATCCACTTTCCTCGTGGGATGGACCCGTACTTGCCGTTGCCTACCAGTTAGACACCGTGCACTTGCGATTATTACAAGTGGGTCAAATTGGCCTATTTATTTAGGCCAGTTAAGCCCGCAACAAGTTTTTGGCGCCGTTGCCGGGGAAGGTAGCGGTGTAATTGAATTTAAGATTTATTTTCACTAATTTCAAAAAAAAAAAAAAAAAAATTTGTATTTTTATTTTGCTAAGTTCTTTTTACACTCATTTCGTTTTATTTGTTTGATTTTGCAGAATACACGCTTCTCGAAAAAATTGAACGATCCTGCTAAACATCAAGCAAATTTTTATTTTCACCTCGTTTTACGAGTGTGTGGTGTAATAATTTTTAAACTCTATTTTTTTCCATTTTTAATCACCAAAAAAAAAACCCCAAATATTTCTAAGTCAAAAGAAATTATAGGGAAACAATTTTAATTGTTACCCAATAATTTTTTTTATGATTTAGAAATCCGACTTCTAAGACCAAGACCAGTAATTTGATTGCTTATGCTTGTGTGCTGATTGAAACGGATAAAAAGAAGTCGGACATTTTTTTAATTGTGCTAACTTTTTGTGCAGAACGGAATGCGCAGACTGTAAGTACTTTTAACTCACGCAACGTATTAGCGACTGGGTGCTTTATGTAATTGTTTGCAATTGTGTGTTGGTTGTTTAAATTATGTAATTGTGGATGCTAAACTTTAGTAATTCATAATAAGCAGACCCAGCTTCTGAATAGAAACTGGTGGGACTTGATATCCCCACCTCATCACTCCAGCTGTGTGCAACCAATAGCCAAACATATTTAAAATCAGTTAGCAAGTTAGATAGAATCATCTTTTAGGTACGGTGTTCATAGGACAACTAAGACCAAGGTGAATCCAATAATTTTGTGTTGACCAAAGCTAAAAGTGACGATGGGTTTAATCATTCAATGAACTCCGAGAGGCCATTGCCACAAGGGTAATTTACCCGGTACGCCGAGTCATAAGTAAGCTACGATCCACAGAAAGAATTGGTGTAACCAACAGTTTTGGTTAGGAACACAAGCCTCAAGTGTACATCTAACGTCACATCGTTCTCACATCTACTGGCTTACAGAGCGGTAGCACAAGGAAGTACTTAATTGGACCATTGTGACCTCCTTCTCTTGTGCGATAATCCGGTTTCTTTGAAACAAAACTCTAGCCTACTGATTTTGAACTTTGCGGTGTAAAGTGTACACTCTTAGGATCAACTTGTAGCACCCATTGCTCTGTCCTAAAGATTACATAAGAAATAATTGTCCCCCAAAGATAAAAATATAATTGATCTCAAAAACGTTGATTGCTTAGGGAGGCATGTTTCTTGTGCATTTATTGGTTGTTGATTGCGTGTAAGTCTGTGTATATCTTTAGAGTTGGTGATTAAAAAAAATGAACACAAGGGATTATCCAGCCTATTTTTCCGAGCAAGTCAATTCATTTTATGATATGCAACGACCTGATTATGATCCATATTTAGATTATTACAACCCAGTTTTAGCCTATCATCCTGACTTCTCATGGGCTCATGGTCAGTACCATGAAGGCCCTCTAGACACTCTTCACACTCCTCAAGCTTTCATTCTTGATAATGAGTCTCAATTTCATCAAGTTGTTCCTCCATCCAACGCATCAAGGTTAGATGACATTTTGAACCTTTTTATAGAGCGAATAGGAGAAACGTTTGAGCAAAAATTTCAGGATATTACAGAATTGATAGTTATTTATCAACAAAACTCCCAAGCTATCCGAAAACTTGAGATGACTGTGAGTCAGATAGCTGAGTCACTTCCTGAGATAGACTCAGAAAAATTCCCTAATCAACCTATTTTTTTTATCAAAAGGGTCAATTCGAAATTAGTGGCACATCTGAGCCAGATGATGAAGATGTCTAATGCATTACTACCCTTAAAAATGAAAAACTGGTTGAAAAGCAGGTAGAAATGTCTGATATGGGTGTCATTGAGTTGTCTAGACCAATATCTCTATGTGATTCATGTGATAAGCCTGTACCACCTGATATATCCATCGTCTTATCTACTTGCATCACATTCCCAATTACTAAGGCTACTTTCACCGATCCCTTGTTCTGTAGTGAGGATTTCAGTTTTCACCATCCTATTGTAAAAAATTATTCAATCTTCTGATTTGGAACTAGACCTAGGATGTTCCATTTTTGGAGCACGCAAGAATCCTCTGTTGTGTATGACTACTGGTCACTTTTGGGATGTCCTAGTGTATTTGGTGCCCCATGTGATTGCTATATTTGGGTGGACTGATCCTCAACTGTTCAGGTTGTTGATATACGACCATGGACTAAGTGTTGTCATGTTCTTCCTCTCCACTTTTCGATACACCATTTTTTAGGAAGAATATTTGTCGGGCTGATGACGTTAAACCAAGCGCTACTGGGAGGCAACCCAAATTTTGTTGTAAAGAATGCATGTTGAGTGTGTATTTTATCTATTTCTATTAACTAATCCATAATTCTTTTGTCTCTAAGCTCTCATCGGTGGATTACTTGTGGAAATTGGTAAAATCTTCACCGCGGTAATACTGTTCTAACCTCCTCTCATGTACTTATTTCATTCATTTGTCAGAATTATTTTGTTAAACATTGAGGACAATGTTTGGATTAGGTTTGGGCGTAGGGTTCATGAGTCGGTGAATTTTTCACAGTGTTTTCTTTTCTTATTCTTAAAAAAAAAATAAAAAAAATTGTGCTTTTCTGTCAAGAAAACTTGGTCTTTTGCGAGTATGAAAATGGATTAAAAATTTTTTATGCTCAAGAAAATGCAAGCCAACTTGACATATTGGTATATTGATAAAGACTGAAAGTTTAGTATGATCCTTAAGTTAGATCTAGTTCATAAGATTTTTCAACTCGATTATTTTTGCACCATAAGCCATGTTAGTATAACTTAAAGTTGATGAGTGAAGTATAGACTAGAAAACCTTAGAATAATAGTGGAGACTTAACTCTGAAAGTTTTGAACCTTTCTATTTTTTCGAGGGTTATATATAAACTCTGATTTTTCTTGAGTCCGTATTATCTCGTTGATGATCTCATTATTTTCATTTTTCTGATCAATTGCTTTGGGAATGACATCAAAATTGAATTATTACACTAGAACTTCTTGGCTTATTCAATTGAGATGTCATAATACTGACCCGAACTTAGGAAATGATCTAGGCATTTTTTTTCTTTAGACTATTAACCAACCTTTTAACTTACCCATAACATTAACCTTTTTGTAGCCTTTTAAGCCTTAGAATAACTTTTATTTGTTAATCCATTAACCTTTACCCAATTTTCCTGGGAATGTGTATGGATGAATATACTTGGTGTAAAAAGGGCATTAAAGAGCAAAATATGAGATATTTCATAAATCCTCTATGTGAAAAAAAAGGTTGAAAAAAATGATTCTTCAATGAGGATAAAGATGTGAGAATGAAGAAAAAATTGATGGTGCGCAACATTGGTTTATTCTTGACAGCCCTAATTGTTCGTGAATGGGTGTATACATTCCTAGAATTTTTTGTTAGAATCCTTTGACATTCCTTATTAACCATTACCCAAGCCCCGTTACAACCCAACAAAGTCCTAGTTGATCTTAGGTAAAGGTTGGTTCCGTAGATGTGGAGATTTAATAACCAAGACCTATGGTGTTTGATTCAACATTCCCAAAAGTAATTGATATTCATGTCCATGAGATCATGTTCATTCCATTCTTGAAAAGTCTGTTCTTCATATTACTATATGTGAGATGATTGTTTTCCATTATTTACTCATTTCCTCACATATAAACTGAGTGAAATACTAAATCTCTGAGTGTTTTATTGTGAGTGACATGAGAGGTTTGAAGTCAAAACAAACTTTCTATAGGAGATTTAGTCATTATTTTACTTTGAAATGAAAAGTTATGTTGATAGTGCTATCCACACACACACATTGAGTTGAGGATGATTATGAATTTTTTCTAACCTTTGGAGATTATTAAATTATTTGGAGATTTGTTGATACACTAAAATGACATGTTGGTTTCCTGCATTTCTTGAAGTTTTAAAATGAACACTGTTTGACCAAGTTTTGTTGAATCAGTAATGTTTGTGGGTAACATTTTCTGGAAACCCTCACGAGACTATAACTCGTCCCCTAGAGGTAATCTAGGGGTTCAAAACCTTGTTGCACGCTTTCAAAGGTAAGTGCAATCGACGATGCCTGCGAAAGTGAGTTAGAATTTTCTTTTCGTTTTTTTTCTTTGTTTTGCTCGAGGACTAGCAAAATATAGGTTTTTGGGTATTTGATAATCACATAATTATAACATTATTACCTCTTATTATATTTTTGTTAATCCTCATTTTTATCTTATTTTAGATTAATTATTAAATTTTTGTGTTTTTGTAGAATGTGGAGCTTAATGAAGAAATAAGAGAAAAATGCAATGTACAATCCCAGATGGTGACTTCAGAGAAAGTGGAGGTGAAAATAGCCTAAGCCCATAACCTAAACTCAAAACCAAACCAAAAATCAAACCCTCAAACCCAAAACCTAACCCATAAACATAAACCCAATGCCAAACCCAATCCAACCCAAAGAATATTCTACCAATTATCCCATATTCAGATTTGATTCACTCCATGAATCAGCCATTTGTCTCATCTCTATTCATTTTGTTCATTCTCTATAAATACAAGAGAAATTGATGAAAAAGGGTAGGAAGATAAGGGAAGAAAAAAATAAGCATAAAATCAAACCCTCTTCCTCACACAGTGATTCTCATCACCATCACCACCTCCCACCGCCACTACCCACCACGAAACAGGGGCGTGACAACCCTGTTTCACTTCACCTCGCCACCGTCCAATAACCACAACCGCCACCACCATCAGACACCACCTCCATACCATGTTTCGCACACCCACAGGAGCCACCATCTCCCTGTCCCTCTCCCTGTTCCATCATCCATCATCCACCATCTGTTCTTCCGCCACCGTCCTTGTCAATGCCATAACCACCGAGCATCGCCACGAAACAAAGCCACCATCACCGCCACTACGAAACTGAGGAAACAGCAGCTAGCACCGAGCTATCTCTCGGCCTCTCTTCGTCTCGGCCTCCTTCCTGTCTCCCTCTCTCACGACCACCGTCGCAAGCGGCGCGTCAGCTAGCACACCACCGCTGCGACAGGAGCAGAAACAGGGAGCACCGCCCCTGTTTCAGTCACCCGTTCTCGTCCTCTCTCCCATCTCGCTCTCTGCCTGTTCTTCTTCTTCAGCAACACAACCACCTCAGAGCAACGCGAGCCGCCAACACAACCACCACGATACAGAGGAGCAAAAATAGGGCAGTGTTCGCATCCCTCTTTCTGTTTTTTTGTGTTATCATCGCATCTCTCTCTCTGTTCTTCCATCCCTCTCTCTCTTTTGCAGGTTCTGGAGCCGGTTGGAGGATGAGGGAGCTCGCGAGGAGCAGAAACGAGGCAGCGCGAGCGGCGCTGCTCGCTGGAGACGAAGGTGCAGATGAGCTGCTTTTCGGGCGGGAACCAACTGATTTTCGAATCAGTTGGTTATTGGCACCCTGAGCTTCTCCCTATACCACCACAATGCATTTGCAACCATTTTCTCGGGATTTGTGTTCGGACCACCTGCTGATCTGCTGAGTACCACCACATCGAGTTTGCGACATACCAAAAGGGTTGCATAATTCATTTTAATTTATTTTACTGACTTAAATGCTTAATTGTTAATTACAATTTATTTCAGAAATTTGATAAATTGCTTCCACCTTTCATGTTCGATTAAAAATTGATATGTTTGGTAGTTAGATTCACATTTTATCAATATTCAAAACATGTGCTAAAAATTATTAAGCTTGAACTTTGATTAAGTGTGCCCTAAAAGACACTTAATGCTTGGTAAAAGTTTATTTGCTAGAAATAAATTGTTCATGTTTGACAGAAACTGATATGGTTGGAATTGAATTTTAATGATCACATCTTCGGTGTAAGCAAGGGATCATCATCCCTAAAGCTTCTCGTTTATAATTTCAGTAATTTAGATTTAAATATTTTTGCTAACTCATCGGTGAGTCCAAACCCCACAACATCCATCTTTTATTTTATTTTATTTTTCTTATTTTTAATTTATTTTTAGTTTTAAAAACACTGTAACCCCATTTTTCTCTAAATTAGTTTAGTTAATTTCTAACATTCAATTGCATCCACTTTCCTCGTGGGATCGACCCGTACTTGCCGTTGCCTACTAGTTATACACCGTGCACTTGCGGTTATTACAAGTGGGTTAAATTGGCCTATTTATTTAGGCCAGTTAAGCCCGCAACAGTGGCCTCATAGGTGCGACCAAATCCCGTCATCAAGAAAGAGGAATGTCATTGTAGATGCTCCGTCAATTCCTAATGTTCATGACGATACTTCCACTAACAATGATTTCAGTTTCCGACATGCATGAAATTGATCCATAGTCTCATCAAGAAGAAACATATCATTTCCTAGGCAAAGTGGAAGTTTCGTATCTTCATTGCTCATCGGTACATTGGAAAGATGAAAAATTGAAGGCATCTTTGTTAGGAATCCTTTTTTGAAACGTGTTGTTTGCATGGAAAAGTGAAGCTGTCAATTTTCTACCCCTCCATCATTGCTTCAGGTGTTGTACAAAAGAAATGATGTTCAATCAAATAATTTTCATAAACATATTCGCGAGTGTACGTAATGATGTGAATGAATTTAGGAGTCTTGGCACTCACTAAAATGGAGCCCAGAGTACTCAATGAGGGGTTCCACAAGTTTTAATGTTCATGGAGAACTACGACATCAGACGAGAGCGTTAATCCCTCAACAAGACCAAGATGTCATTTATTCACAACTTTACATTTATAATCCTGATTCAGTGTTACATACTCATAGTAATCGAAATCCAATTTGAGGTTGGATGTACTCAAAATCACTCAAGATGCTTTGTTGCAGTATATTGTGTTTATGGAAAAATACCTTCAGTTGACGAAAACATACCTAGAGTTGTCTTAAAGACAAATGACATTACAATGTTCCTTCAGCATATGAATAACATTTATTTTTCCAAGAGATGTCCCTGAAGTAAACGCAACCAAAGACATTGTCTTATACTTCCGACGAAATCAAGAGTTGATGAAAATTAATGTCACCCAACTTTCTTACCTCTTCACTACTTGTTATTGTTTTCACACTGCTTGAAATTATAGATGATTTTTTACCTCAACAAAAGCCTACGGATCTTATTCCATATTTAGCAGCTCTCGATTTTTAGTTAAAAAGAAATGTCTAATGGATAAAATTATCAAAAGAGTTGCATTTGGTGATGTTGTGGCCTATGTCTTTATCATTGAATTCCAATACCTCATATGTACACACTTATATACGTACCTTCATCATTTTGCAAAAAAAAAATTGCACTGTCATTCAAATAGATAAGATTGTTTGTACAATTTTCTAACCCGGACGAAAATCCGTCTGTTATTTCAAACAGTTTTACATTGTTTTGTGCATCAACCGTGTGGTGCTCGAAGTCCTGAAACACTATGTATGGAAAATGGGAGGTGCAAAAAAAGTTATCTTCGCGAATTTTCAGAAACAACAAAATGAGTATCCTATCTATCGACGTCGAAACACTGGTCGATATCTTTCATAGATTTCGATTGTCATATTAATGTGGAAGTGTGTGAGGGATTAGATGTGTGAAATACATTTATAAATGTCATGATTGAACAACAATGGTACGCGCGGGGGGAGGGGGGGGGGGGGGGTAGATGAAATCCAACAGTATTTTTGATGCTCGATAGTTGGTCCGCCAGCAACTACTTGGTGGATTTTGGTCACCTTTTACACGAAGAAAATATTATAGTGGTTCGTATGGGAAAACAGTCGAAGTTATGGCAAAATTCTTATGACTAGTCCACGCAGGTTTTAAATATAAAAAAAACAAGTGGAAGTTCTAGCAAAATTTTGTAACTATTGTAAGAAAAATGTATTTTGATATTGTTCAAAAGATGTACACGTTTTTTTTGTCCTTGTGACATTGTACGCCTCTCTTGAAAATAGGAAAGCTTTGTCAAAATTTTTAAAATAAAAAAAAATTTAATTGTTCAAAATAATGTATCTTGACATTCTTCAAGAGATGTGCAATTGTTTTGGCCTAATGACATTCTGTCTCTTCAACTGTCGAGAACCCTATCATACTATAAAAACTCTTTTATTACCAAAAAAACTGATGGTTATATGGTACTTACTGCATCCATTGTGCCATCAGATGCAACCAAAATTCACTTAGGATAGACATGAGATATTTTTTAATGTTGAATCTCTCCCTTCTTATTTTTAGTTAAGATTGATATGGTTGAGATCGAATTCCTTAATCACATCGGTCAATATTATTAACATTGTTTGCGAGTATTGACACTTTATTTTTCAAAGTCATTTCATCGTAATTACAATATACAAGGTGAGTAAGTGTTGAAAAAAAAAAGTGAATTAAAACCCCATGGATGTGAAGGTATGATGTACGTGAGGTAATGCCAATGGCAATGGTACTATACTAGTATGTTATACAAATAAATTAAAGACAACCCTAACAACATGCAACAAGGACATTCCATAACCTAATGGAGACACTACTTAACTCCATTTTTTCGCCTATTTGGTAGGCTAGAATTTTTTCTTACTTGTACTCTCTCGAAAAAGATAGAAGAAAAAAAAAAAAAAAAAAGGAAGCGTGGACGGCAGGATTCGAACCTGCGCGGGCAAAGCCCACATGATTTCTAGTCATGCCCGATAACCACTCCGGCACGTCCACTTGGTTGTTCTGTAATTCTTGTATAACTATCATATATTAACTTTCTCTAAAAAGGGGAAATTATTCATTTACTGGCATAGAAATTGTATTTGATCTAAGCTTTAGCAACATACGAGATCAAATTAGGCTTGCACAGCGATAGTGCCTGTATTTGTAGCCTGGGATCATTGACCCAATAATTTGCATGGTTGGAAATAGAAATTAGAAAGGAACGTGCGAGGAAAACAACATAGACAAAGTAAGGAAGGACTGTTTATAAAAGAGAGGAAATGCCAAGAAGTCAAGAACGTTAGGCAACAGAGAACAATGTAGCAGAAGCCTACCATGCCATACCCGTGATCAAGTTTGGCTTATGCTATCCTAATTTTAATCAACGACATGGAAACAAAGTTCAGTGAATGATCAGTCCACATCGTTAGGGGTCCATAATCCTACTCCCTATGCAGTTTTTCCAAGAGAATTAACATCACTGTCTTCAAAAAATGAAAAAGAAAAAAAGAAAAGAATATAGCCTGAAATAATATGAACATTATTGATGGTAAAGAATTTTTCAGCAAATATGCAAATGTATAACACTATGACATATTGTGATCACTGGAATTTGAGATGAGCTTTTAGCAGTTACTAGCTAGCAGTTTTTATGTCAAACAATAAACTTAGATGACAAGTTGCCTTCACACGCTCACTCAGTGACTGGAGATTACTGCAATTTCCCATGGAAACTTCTTTGACCAAAGCCAGGTGACAATCTTCCTCCCTTTCACAAATCATAAATGCACTGATAATATAAAAAACATATACGCCAGATTTAAAGAAAATGAAAGAACATAGCCGCGTATAATTATTAGACCTTACCTAACGCCGAAATAATGCATGCAAATTTTTTTAGCATTAGAATACCACCAAAACTTTGGGGAATGTTGTTGGATGAAATTTGGACCTAATTCTTCCAGAACTTCAGATATGAGATGCTTTGAGAATAAGAATACTAAAACAATTTTTTAAATTGGTGGAGGTAATTGATCGAGTTTGGCTTATTTGAATTTATTTTTTATCTAATCGGGTTACAGGTCTAACCTACTCAAAATATTTCCAGCATAGACCTCCATCTCTGGCACATTGATACCTCTAAATACCAAAGGTATTGTCAACTCTGTTTATGATATATATATATTTTTTTTTTTAAATTTGAAAAACACATTTTATTGACTGGTTACGACAGTGATATAAAGAGAGCAGCTGACCATTTAGATCGATATCAATGAGTACTTTCTGGTTAGATGGCAATTATCCGGTTCACGTCACTATAAAATCCCTCTGTTTTGGGACCAAAATTGTAGGTTTGAAGTTGGCCTAATTCCCTCCCCTTCTAAGTCTACAGAACATCAATTACTAACTTTTTATTAGAAAATATAGAGAATAAAGTTATAAACAATCGATCTTTTAAAAGTAGCTTTGACAATTCTATTTATCTTTTTGCTATTTAACTTTTGATTCTTTTTTTCCCCCATTTTCTTGTGCTTCTCATTTTGCAAATGATTCTTGTCGAATATCGGTTCTACATCAACCATATAAATAAAGGGAATCTCATAAACACTTTCAAGCCACCAAACCATTATCACCAAAAAAAAATCATCTTCAATGCAAAACACGAACTCTCCGATTAAACACCACATAATTAAACCATTTGCATTGAAAATTAAATAAAAATGCACTTAAAGAGTATCATCAAACTCGAGTCTTTTACTAAAAATGATAAACCTCCAACCACTACACCAACAAAAACACATTCAAGAATTTGTAAAATAATTGTCATATTATATTCTACATTATATAATTGATTTTTTTTAAAAACTAAAGTATATATAATAAAAATATTTTAAAAATTGAGGGGCAGCTCCCCCTCTCACCCCCTTGGTAGGTTCGCCCACGCCCATTACTCCCTTCCCTAACCGTATTAAACTCTAAATCATCAAAACAAGCCTAGTTTTTGTCCAAGTCTTATACATCACTCTCCCTCTTTGTCCTTCAATATTCCATCCTTTTCAAGAAAAATTAGAGAATTACATACAACAACAACAACAACTAACCAATCCAACTAAATATCTAACAAGCAAATCAAACTTAGATTATTACAAAACAAAGTCTCTAGTGGGGTTTGGATCCCATTATACCCAAAGCTTCATTCATGACAGCTGCTATACTTTCTCCTCTTCATCTTCACTTCCCATTGTCTCCTGCTCACAAAAACCCACAACTCTGTTTTTGAGTACTCTGTTTTCAAGATTGAATTTTTGACACAAAATGAAAGACAATAATGCGTTTTGGAATGATCAATTATCAAAGAAAACATCAATCTTTGGACTTAGAATCTGGGTTGTGTTGGGTATCTGTGTTGGAGTCACTTTTGTTCTTCTTCTCTTCCTCATCTCACTCTGGTTCACTTCAAAGCGTAACAACAACAACAACAACAGCAAGAGCACCAATAACACCACAAAACAATCTACTTCTCAAAAACCCAAAATCCCAAATGTCACAAAAGAAATCCAAGAAATCAGAATCGATCAAACTGGGAGAGGTTCAAAACCCCATCAAGGCCAAATTCCAGCAAACCCTATACCTGAAACGGAGCTAGTTGGGTTAACAGCGGGGCAGGCATTGCTTTTTCATCCACAAGAGGAACCCCAAATTGGGGTTCATAGAATTCAGATTGAGATTGGGAAGGGTCACCGAATTTCTTATCCGGAACGATGTGGTGGTGGTGGTGGATCTTCACATGCTAGTGGGGAGAGTAAAGGGGTGGATCATCAGGTGCCTTCAGTGGTACCTGAAGTCTCACATTTGGGTTGGGGCCATTGGTATACACTTAGAGAGCTTGAAGATGCAACCAATGGGTTTGCGGATGAGAATGTAATTGGAGAAGGAGGATATGGGATTGTTTATAGTGGTGTCATGGAGAATAATACCATGGTTGCTGTCAAGAATTTGCTCAATAACAGGTGAATTTACTTTTTTTTTTTTTTTTGTCAGATTTAATTGGATTAATTTTCTGTGAATTATGTGCTTTTCGGAGATAATTCGGATAATCTCATTATGAAGCAACCACAAAATTTAGAATGTATCTCAGATTTCATGAATCTAACTAACTACATTGGCAATACAGAGTGAGTATTTAACATGTGATTTTAGAGCTTGTAAGGAGAAAATTTGGGCTAGAATTCAGTGTTGGAGAATCCCAAATCCGGAATGCAGCTTATGTCATGAGTTTTATTACATTGGCTATTAAATGAATGTTTAAAATGAGCCTTTTGAGGTTCTTTTGGCTAAATATAGAATCTGGTTAGTTGTTCGTATGTTTTTCTAACGATACTTTTTCTGATTTATTTGGTCAGAGGACAAGCTGAGAGAGAGTTTAAGGTCGAAGTTGAAGCAATCGGACGTGTTCGTCATAAGAATTTGGTGAGGTTGCTTGGCTACTGTGCGGAAGGAGCTCATAGGTACTGGTCGTTGTTGTTTGCTTCAATTGAATTCTCATATTAGCTTGTTATATGAGAATTACATGTGGCAAAATATTCTGATTTACTTAACTGGGTTTGTTTTAGGATGCTTGTTTATGAGTATGTAGACAACGGGAACTTAGAACAGTGGCTTCATGGAGATGTAGGTCCTCGTAGTCCTCTTACATGGGAGATTCGTATGAACATTATACTTGGAACCGCAAAAGGGTATAGTCTTTGTTTTATGCATTAAACTCAAGAGTTTTTTTGCTTTTAGTTCTTTGACTGTTAATGAATTGGAAATGAAAAATGTAGATTGACGTATCTTCATGAGGGACTTGAACCCAAGGTCGTTCATCGTGATGTTAAATCAAGCAACATTTTGCTTGATAGACAGTGGAATTCTAAGGTATCTGACTTTGGTCTTGCAAAACTATTGTGTTCAGAAAGCAGCTATGTCACAACTCGTGTGATGGGAACATTTGGGTATGTGAACCCTCTCCTTATATGATGGGACTTAAACCATCTATTGATGATGTATCTTGTTCCCTAGCATTTCTTGATTAGGAAAATTTGATAGGTGTTAGAACATTTTTTTTAATGTTTCGCAGCTATGTAGCTCCTGAATATGCTAGTACAGGCATGTTGAACGAACAGAGTGATGTATATAGTTTTGGAATTCTTATAATGGAGATAATTTCTGGGAGAAACCCAGTTGATTACAGTCGACCTCCAGGAGAGGTAATTATCTTAGATCCCGGAATTACATTGCTTATAACTTTCCAACGCCTGAGCAATAAAGTTCTCCAAAATGAAATAAAATAAAACTGCAAAGCTTTCGTGATTGAATTCATATAGCTGATACGGATGCTTATGCTTGGGACTTGTTGTTTTCCCTAATAGAGATTTGGTTATTTACAGGTTAACCTCGTTGAATGGCTTAAAACAATGGTTTCGAGCAGAAACTCTGAGGGAGTTTTGGATCCTAAGATAGTAGAGAAACCTACTTCAAGAGCCCTAAAACGGGCTCTTCTAGTAGCTTTAAAATGTGTAGATCCAGATTCAAAGAAGAGGCCGAAGATGGGACACGTGATTCACATGCTTGAGGCTGATGATTTTCCATTCCGTGATGTATGTCTAAATACTTGTTCTTTAAATTTTTTGTTTCCAGAATTCTACTTCATTATCAGAAGATCCATATCAATACTGAATATGATGCGGCTATGTTGGATTCTAGCATGTTGTGACATGTCGATTTTAACATAGCCCACATGTTGCAGTTGCATCTCTTTTTAAGAACTTAAACTAAACTGAAACATGGTAAATAAACACCGTAGAACTGTGTTGTGTCTGTGAGTGCTACTTTTCGAGGAGAAAATTTGGCAAAAACTTTATACACCATCCTTGGCAATATACACTATTCAATGTAAGCGTTACCACCAAATTCTTTGTCTGTATTTCTTTGGATTCATTCTCTTCTATTATATCTTTCTCCAGGATCGTCGAGCTGGAAGGGACCCAGGACATGGAAATCGTGATGGTTCAAGGCGGATTGCTGAATCAGGTGACAGCAGTGGGTATGACAGTGGGTCACAACCTAACAGAACAAGACTATAAAGGTAAGAAGGCCAAGATGCATATAGAAAGATTAGAATCTCACATTAAAGATGAACTTAAGACTCTGATCTCTGTTTCTTCCCCATCCTTAGTGGCCTGTGCATGTAAATTCACTTTATCTGCATATGTTGCTCAAGAATGCGTTGCATTGTAGGTGTTGTATCTTCTCACTGTGCCTTGTATATCCTTTATGTTTGAGTCTGTTTGTAACATTTTCCCCAGAGGCTTTTGTAGCTAGCATGAGTTGTTGTAAGCTCTACTTGTAATCCCATTCTTAATTTAAAATTTTCAATAAAATCACATAACACATGAAGTCTCCATTATGATCTACTTCACATTCTTTCATTAACTTTTCTTTTGAGTAGAAATTTCGTTTTGAACTTGTGTGATCAATAATCTGTATCAAGTACATGTACAATCAGGGAAGTAGATGCACGTCGCATTCCAGGGATTGAATACACCATTGAAGAGAAACTATGGTCAGCTTTTATTAGGTTCAATCAGACTCCATATAACATTGAAGGAGTAAATGCATTCAAAGAAAGTTCCCTTTGGTGCAAGGTACCCTTGTGTGTCTCCTTGGTAGGGTGGGTATTTAAGCTATGGTCCCCTCCAGTCACATGGTCCTTAAGCATTCCTTACAAGATTGATGGTTGGTCGCGAAACAATGAGCTTCATAGCTGGGTTACACCATAATTTGAGTTCGATGGACCCCCTTCGTGCGAGAGAATCCACTAAGTGTGCTTTTCACACTAAGCTGTTTTCCTTTGTTCTTTTGTTGATAGAGGTTTACATCAGATGGCCCTTTTAACTGTGTTTTTGGATTTTGTTTAAGACTCTGTCTGAAGTTGCTTTGTGCTTTGTATCCTTTAGACTTGATAAATATGTGAAAATGACTTGTTGTGGGCATTTGACATATTTTGTGTTGCTGATAACTGTGTGCATTCTCTTGCCATTTTTAGAATTCTTTTGATATATTAGGGTTTGCCCTGTTTTAGTACTTGTTACAAAATCCACCACCACCACCAACAAGGTTCACCGCCATGAGCTTGAGTCTTGAAAAATTCATACAATTTCCATTTTTATACTGATGGATGGATGGTGATTCCTACAGAGAAGTAAATCACTGTTTCTTGAGTTGTACTTCCAAGTTACAAGATCAAACAGGATAATAAAAACATTGAAACCCAACTGAGGAAGCACCGATGACAAACCAAACTCCTCGGAAGAGAAGTAATACTGGGAATGGAAGCTGATGGAGCTAGGCTGCCAGAATTTTCCAGCGATGTGTTTGTCTGCTCATTCACCATAATGGGTATTAGTCAAAATTCAGAAAGTTGTCAGGACGTCTACTGTATGTATTCATACTAAAATTTTGATCTTTAGGCTAATTGATTGTTACAAGTAATAACGAACGTACGGTGCAATAGGCGATGTTGTTACGCCCACAAACCAAATGACCATTCACCATGTCCATAGCTTCAGGAGCCCCCCCTCCATCGCTTCTCTACAGTACCAAAATATACACACAAGTTTCAGAATTTGCTATTTTTAAAAAGCCTACACAGTTATTGTGATTATGAGGCTGATTACCTTATAAAAATCAACTGCAATGAAGTTAGCCCATCGATTACCCGCTGCTGTATAACATGTATTCACCATATTAATCAATGGATCTGAGTTATCTTTGCAAGCTTCTGCTATATCTGCTAAAGTCGGGAAATGGTTCACTACTACAAGTGATATTGATTTTGTATTCATTGCAGCTGACTCTCCACGATTAGGGCAAGAACCCGCTTTCATCCCATCATTACCATCTGCAATTTCAAATCATCATACGTCAAACAATGCCTACGCCATACATAAAAATAAAGGATAACTATACCAAAAAAAACTCACATTGGTTCTCCACAGTGTAGGACCATTGGTAGGCAATGCCTTCAGTAGCCTGTTTAGCTGATTTAGAGGTAAACACCACTAAACGTTGGTTCTTTTCAACCATATCATCAACCGTCGGCCAATCTCCGCCATTCTTGGGCATTCTAGAGATTGGAAACCAATATTTTCTAAGACCAGCTGCATTGAAAAGCTTGGTGAGGCCCATTGAAGCCTCCACATAGTCTTCAATGAAAATGCTCACTATCTCAGTTGGGTTTGCCTCCAGAAAGACTTGAATCTCTTTCAACACATTTATTGCTGGTTGCTGGTATTAATCAAAGCAAATGAAATTTTAATTGCCTAAGTTTTACTTTAAGTGATAAAAATAAAATGGATGCCTAGATGAAGGGCTTACAAACGCCGTGAAGTTGATACAGATGCCACCATAGGAGTGACACAACCATATATCATTTTCAAAGTCGTACATATCAAGCATGAAGCCTCGAACTCCATTCTGCATTATCACATACAATATCAAAATTTTGTCCCTAATTTATAATTCATATTAGTCCACGGCATACAGTATTGAGCCTATTGTAATATGAGATTTTGTCATCTAAAAACTCAACAGACATCTAACGAAGAAATTGATGACTATAGCAAATCAAAGTCATTTATCTTGTGTTTTCTCAACAAAAAAAATCCAAAAAAAGTGAATATGTGACAAGGGATTGTTCTACTAAAGATGTAACTATCACCAGTACCCAATATTTTAAAGTCGCCAACTCCTTGCTTTTCCCGGCTAAAAGGCATTTTGTTGGCTGTTCATCTAAATTTGTTCCAGAAGACAAAAGTAAGCA
Organism: Berberis vulgaris; assembly: GCA_963556465.1. Taxonomy (NCBI): domain Eukaryota; kingdom Viridiplantae; phylum Streptophyta; class Magnoliopsida; order Ranunculales; family Berberidaceae; genus Berberis; species Berberis vulgaris. The sequence goes on along the minus strand of OY747136.1, from coordinate 12,466,287 downwards.
TTTTTCTCAGTTACAAAGACAGACTTTTTGTCTACTTTCACTTGTGTTAAAATTTGCTACGATTTATTAGCAAATTTTGCTACTTAATTAGTGCACCTCAAACAGTTAGATGTATAAGTTGGGAGGTATCGTTATAAAATCAGGCTACGGAATGTTCAATGTTCAGCAGACTGCATTTAAAGTGCTATCCAAATCTTGAAGTCCCAAACGTTACGATTTCTTCTCCTCCTTTTTTTCCTGGCTTGCAAGACATTGATAAGGCCATGTTTCAAGTGTTATAACCACCGAAAAATGTCTAGTAGGATGCATAAGTTTTAAAATGACTAACATTTCATCCAAAATGAATGAGGAATGTCTACTGTTGGAGCACGCTTTTCCCAACATTTTACACCATAGACTATTAATTAAACACAACTACTAAATCACCTTTTTAATTTGGTATTCATGGAAACGAAAATTTGATATGAATTACCTTAAGCTGTTCAGTAATGGAATCCTGTTGGTTTGTAGGAGCAAGTATGATAGAACCAGTAGCAGACTTTGCACCAAATCGAGCAAATGCGTTGTGTGCAGTCAGCCAACTGTAATGGTTAAATGGCAATCCCTTAGCCTATATGGTCAAACGTTTCAACCACACATCAAAATCAACAAATCAGAAAATGAAACCAAAACAACGAGTCTGTTTCATCAAATCAACCAACAAATGTTTCATACCTTGGCTGTAGGGTCCAGTGGTTGAATTCGAGTGCATCTTGGCCATATATTTCCATTTGCTAAACAAGTTTCACAGTGTAGTCCTTGACCACAGCTTCTACTCACAATACAAGTTTCTCCTTCCTAAAATGATAAAAAAAAAAAGATCAAATGAAACAAGAACTCTCTTTCATTTCAAATAAAAACTATATATATTAGAGAAGAAGAAACCTTGAGAGGGAACGAAGGAACAAATAGATGGGTCAGGAGGAGGAGGGGGAGTAGAGTAGCAAGTGAAATATTTCCAGTGGACTTCATTTTTATCTTTGTTTTTGCAAGGTGGGATTTGAGTTGCAGAGAAAAAAAAAGTAGAGTTAGAGTTGATGAAGAAGTAGTAAGAGGAGAGTTTGAATAAGAAGTGGCGTGCCTTGTTATGTCTCTATCTTTTTCTGTTGATTGCGTTGGAGATGTAAACGATGTTGATAGCATTGAGTGTTTTAGCACGTTATTTCAGTTTTTGTATTTGCAATTAGAGACTTATATTGTTGATGGTCTCTGATAACAACTTTATTTTTAGAGTCTAATCCATTCATTTGATGTTCTCTTCACTCCATGGAAATTTTGAATTATTGAACTTGAATAATGGTCCGATTTCATATCAAGGCTGTAGTTAGGCATGACAATTTGATACAAACCTGCCAGCATAGTGACTTGAAACGGCATGTTATTAATGGGTGGCTCTGGTAGATGGCGTAAATGTTCCCTAGAATGCATTTTCATGGTTTATACTGTATAGTGGATGACCTACATATTCGTTGAGTGCATGGTGTTTACTAGTAACAATAAATTTGGTCTAAAAAGTTTATGGTATGAACTAGGGGTGGGCATTTAGGATCGAAAACCCGGACCGAACTGACAACCGGATCGATCGGGTCGGTTCGGATCGGTTTTAATTAATTAAAAAAATTTCGGTTGTAAAAGCCCGGCCCGACCCGACCCGAAGTTTCTGGTCCGGGCCTCGGTTTCCAATTCTGAAGCCCGTCGGGTAACCGGCCCGGCCCGGTATGAATAGGGGTGGGCATCCCATCCCGCGATCCCGATCCCGTCCCGATCCCGTCCCGTCCTGTCCCGATTTTTTCGGGTCTTAATGGGATTGAATAATTTCATCCCGATCCCGTCCCGTCCCGATCTAGAATGGGATGGGATGGGATGGAGATTTTCAATCCCGCCAATCCCGTCCCGTCCCGTCCCGTCCCGAACTAATTTATTAATATTAATTATTAATATTTTTATTTAATTATTTATTTTAAAATTGTGGTGTGCTAACAGTTATGAACTCGATCATTGTATAGTCTGTAGATTAAGCTTCCCACTGGGGAAGCAGACGGAATATTTAGTGTGACAGGTACTGTTTTGTATATGTTTCAACTCATTCAGTAATCACCACCCTGAAACTACCACTGATTCAAATACAGCCAACATAAAACCTCCTATATATGTCTACTTATAATACCCCCCATCACACCACGACCCATAGCAAAGCCTTCATTGTCCTCCTTTAAGTCATCCGGGCCCCTAGTCCATAGAACTCCTACCCACGTATCAGACCTTATCACCTCTTCCACCATTATTATCCCTACCCTTTTTCACCTATTCATACCCATGGTCCGAAATCCCAAGAAGCTAGAGAAGCATTAGTTGCAGCACTGTCATGTACTTTAGATCTTCCTCACAGAAGAGCAGTGTGTCACCATCACTGTTGTCTCAAGTTATATGGCTGCAGCCATATTTGCTCTTAAGACATCTAAGTTTTGTCATTTTCTGTAAAACCAAGTATATAATGTTATAAATAAAGTCAGTTTGTATCAGTGAAATCAGAAATATAGTTTACTTATAGAATTTTCAGTGACTACCATTACTAAAACACCAGCTCTCATTTCATTTTCCAATTTCCATAGCATAATTAGTTCCAATAATATTAAAGCTGTGTTTGATCACACTATTCTATAGAAAAAGAAAATGTTTGACTTGCAGTTTCTGAAGTGGGAAAATTTTTTGGCAAATGTTGCTTCAAATTTTTTGGATGTTGCTTTAAATTTTTTGGATGCCGCTGATCCCGTCCCGTCCCGATCCCGTATGAACGGGATGGGATAGGGATGGGTATATCTCGTCCCATCCCGTCCCGTGCCCACCCCTAGGTATGAATACAAAATCTCAAAAGGCCCTCTCCCCTGTTCATGCAATAGATACCACAGATGGCAAGATTAATTGTCAATTTCTCACAATTGTCAGTTTCTCACTTTCTCCTTCCTTCCAGTCTCAAAATAAGAACAAAAAACACCAACAGACGTTCAACTAATAAGACGATCAAGAACTCTTGGCATCCAAACAAGTCCCTCACTCTAGACGCCCCGACTCCCACAAACAATTCAACAAACTCTGAAGCCGCACACGAGAAGAATGGTGTTCGATGTTGACCCATATACACAGAGTTTAGGAACGAGAGAGGGAAATGGAAAACCTAGAAGTGAAAGAGAAATAGGATACCGTTTCTTAAGACGATGCTTCTAAGTCTTTCAATCTGAGTAGAGAAGAAGAAGACCTCAGATCGAACGATATCGACTGACGCCTCTAAGATCTTCTCAGATCAAACGAGATCGACCGAATCAGGTGCCTCTCAGATCTTCTCAGATCGAACGAGATTTGATCTCTGATCTTCGATTATATCAGATCTTGATCAGAGATCTCCGCCTTCTTCTTCCAGATCTCAGATCTGAGATTGAGATCTGAGATTTTTTAGACCGATTTTTTTTTTTTTTTTTTGTAATTTGTTGTATGGTTTTTTTTGTAATTTTTTGATATAATTTTTGTACGTATGATGAATGAAGTATTTTTTTCCTGTAGAAGTATTTTTTTTACTGTATGTATGTGGGTTACTGTAGAAGGATTTGGGTTTCAATTATTGTCTGAATGTTGCACCGAGACCGGCCCGTAATTCGGTTAACCGGGACCTCGGTTACCCGGTCAACTCGGTCCAGTTTCGGGTCTCATAAACACGGGCCCAAATTGTTCGGGCCGGTTTTCGGTTTTTAGCTTTTGGGCCGGTTACCCATACTTGCCCAGCCCTAGTATGAACAGCCTACCAGGTTTTCGTGAGCGGTATGTTTTTTAATTTTTATACTAACTTATTGGCTTTTATGGGAATGCATTTAGGAGGTTTGTATGACAATCTTTGTGAAGAAAAACTAATTTTTAGAAGCTAGTCCAAGCTCACCAAACGGACTGTTATGAAAAACCAGCTGAATATAGAAAAGTTAGAGAAGACACGAAATAGAACTTTGGCGTGTAGGTTTGAAATTATAATTAAAGCAGTTATTGATTTCATCACTCACTATCATGAGTTACAAAATTTTCAGTTATAATGTCTAAAATCCCTTTTCAACTTTACATTATATTTAGTTGCTACAAATACTTAATGCCCATTTGCATATGGAACTACCTTGGCGAAAGCACAAAGTGGGGTTTGTAACTTTTTTGGAAACTGATTCATAAAGGATGGATGAACAAAGAATTTTAGGCATAAAACGGGCAGTGGTTTTCAAAATTTCCAGGAATATAATCAGAGAGAACCAGAAATTACTTACGAGACTGCCATGTGTAGCCATTGCTTCCTTTGTGTGTGTTCATGATTTACTTGTTCTTCACCTAAAACGGGAATAAACACATGAAAAACGTGTTTCATCCGCGCGATGATAAGGACTTCATTGCTTGAATAATGGATTGATTCGGTTAATATTCAATCAATCATCATCACAGAACAAATGAACAATTAAACCTAAAATACTTGATATACTGGTTTACCTATATATCCATTTTGTCTAACTATTCAACGAGTATCATATAAAGCTCTTCCAAAGAATATCCACAATTAGATCTCGTCACTGTGACTTTTTGAAGTTAAGGGTGTGTTTGGTTGCATGAAATCTTATACCATGAGAATTCATGAGGGGACCCCTACATTTTAGACTAAATTGATTTATCACTTCACATCTACCATTTGATTTTGTGATCAATGGTGGGAATGAAAGTCTCATGAACATGGGAATCACATGCCTTGGCCCATGTTCATGAGACTTTCATTCTCATTTGATTATAAAATCAAATGGTGGAGTGGAGTGATACCTCAAATTAGCCTAAAATGTAGAAGTCCCCTCATGAATTCCCATCACATAGAATTTCATGCAACCAAACACACCCTAAATTTCTTTTTTGAAGAAATTGACATTTGTTTTTATTTTTCATAAACTTTAATAATAAATAGAACATTTTTTTTTTGGAAAACGAGCGGGGGTTATTTAGGATCCCCAAACCTGAAAAAAAAAAGGTGAAGTTACATTCTCAAGTAGATTTTTCCTAATCTATCTTCATGTACAATATCTTTCAAGTCTTGAGCAAACGAACTCGGTGTAACTTCTAGAAATTTTGAGCTTGGGTGCATGCTTGCAAGTCTGTCCGCAAGTCTATTTGTTTCTCTGTACTCATGCATTATGGTATATTCTTCTAGTGTTGCCAGCATTCTCCTGATCTTATTGATAGTGTGTCGCAAGTTCCACGCAGTCCGTCTAGCTTTGGTCAAGTATTCACGCACTAAAATAGAATCAGTGCTAATTTCAACCTTTCTGATGCCTCTTGAACTGGCTAGTTGTAAACATGACTCAACTTGTAGTTCCAGCTTGAGAATTGTCTGACCTGCACTCGAACCAGCACAAGCAGTCACTACATCTCCTTGATCATCCCTGATTATAGCGCCATAACCTCCTGTGAGACCTCTTAATGAGCCATCAGAGTTGAGTTTATGCCATCCAGTAGGAGGTTTCTTCCAAGAGCACATGATTGGGGTCCTAATCCTGAACTGTGGATCAAGTTGCCATCTCCCAAAAAACTCTCTGTTGGCTGCATTATCTTCAATGACTAGCTCTTCAACAGCGAATTTGAGCCTAATGTCATTGTAGATTCTCTTGACTAGTTCAATACTTGAGCATTGTTTTTGTTGGTAAAGCCTAGTATTTCTTTCAGTCTATATGTATTATATAGTTGCATTCAATGCAATCATTTTCATTTGTGCATTGCTACTATTACCTCTGAAATTGTTAGCGCACCATCTCAGTTCCTCATTTCAACCAGTAATCTGCCTAGAGTAGCAAATATTGCAACATTTTGTCCCAAACGAAGCGAGAGTAAGTACATGCAACGAAGAGGTGGCTTTCAGTCTCACTTTCTTGATTGCATAACAGGCAAAGATCCTGTTGGGTTTTGCCCCATTGCTTGAGCTTACTCAAGTGTTTTTAAGGCACCATGACATAGGATCCAGGTTATAAATGCGTGCCTGGTGTCACGGGCTTTCTTTTCACAAGTACTTCCTGTGCGGCACTAGCAAACTTTGCCCTGAGTTATCAAAGAAAGCTAGTCAGCCTTGCCCACAAAAGACTTACTTAGACTTTGGAAAACTAAGCAAACTAAGAACACACAAGAGAGCTTAAGAGAACTAGAACTTATATTGCTTGAATTCTATGAGGTGATTACAACAAAGGAGGCCTTAGCATATTTATACAACTCCACCTTCTCAATGGACGGTGGTGATCAATTTGATCTAACGGTCTATAATGAGCTTCTTCACACTTCCTTAGAAATATCTAAGGACTAGAATCCTATGGAACTCTATGGAATTTTATGGGAGGTTCTAGAGAACTCTCTCTAGAACAATGTGGAATACTCTACATTATGTACACTTGCCAACCTCACTTGGCCAGGCAAGAAGATAGTTGTGACATTCTCCCCCACCTAATCAGGCGACGTCCTCGTTGCCTTCAAATCCTCGTACGCTTTGATTTGCTCCTTGAATTGCCACAAATGTTAGATTGGTTCCCAGCTAGCTTCACTTTCTGGCAATCATTTCCATTTGACGAGTAGCTCATGTGTGGGAGGTTGGTTGGAATGGCGCACCAGACGATCTGACAAGATAGTCTCTGGTTCCTTGTCATGTTGGATCCTCATGCCCATTGGTGCTCTTTGTGAAACTCCTCTATTTGGATCATCCTGATCTTCCTTATACGGTTTCAGTAGGCTCACATGGAAGACTGGATGAAACTTGATCCTCGACGGCAATTCAACCTTGTAGGCTTGCTTTCCCACTTTCTTGACTATGGGGAAAGGACCCTCATATCTCCTGATAAGGCCACAATGCAGTCCAGAAAGTCTGGCATGAGCATGCATCTTGACAAGCACAAGGTCTCCAACCTGGAACTCTCGAGGCCGTCTCTTCTTGTCGGCCCATTTCTTCATCCTCTTGGATGCCTTTTCCAGGTAAGCTCGAGCCTCATCAGCTTGATCATTCCATCCTTTGGCAAACTTATAGGCTGATGAACTCACTCCAGTGTAGCCAGTGGCAATAGAACTCGGGGTCATAGGTTGTTGTCCCATGACAATCTCAAATGGGCTACGACCCGTCGCTTCACTCTTCTGCAAGTTGAAAGAGAATTGGGCAACATCTAGCAACTTAGCCCAATCTCGCTGGTTGGCACTCACATAGTGCCTAAGATATAACTCTAGCAAGGCATTCATCCTTTCCGTTTGACCATCCGTTTGAGGATGAAAGCTAGTAGAGAAATTAAGATCGGTACCCAACAATTTGAACAACTCAGTCAAAATTTCCCATTGAACCGAGTATCCCGATCACTGATGATAGATTTGGGCATACCCCAATACTTCACCACATGTTTGAGGAATAAATGTGCTGTTTGCTCGGCTGTGCACTCCTTGGGTGTGGGAATGAAGGTGGCATACTTCGAAAATCTGTCCACGACCACAAGTATCCAATTGCAACCTTCCGATGCGGGCAACCCAACTATGAAATCTAAGGAAACACTCTCCCAAGGTCTTTCTGGGATGGGGAGGGGTTCAAGTAAGCCAACAGGTGACTATTGCTCCACTTTGTCTTGTTGGCATACAAGACAAGTCTTCACATATGCTTCGATATCATCTCTCATATGTGGCCAATAATAGGAATCTTCCACAAGAGCAAGAGTCCGATGTATACCTGGATGTCCCACCCACTTGCTATCATGGCATTCTTTCAAGACTTCCTTCCTTAGGTTGTTATGAGGTGGAACATAGATTCGCCTTCCCTTAGAGTATATGAAGCCGTTCTCCACCCAAAACTGTCTTGTCTTCCCATCTTTGACAAAAGCTATGATGGTTTGAGCCATGGAATCATGTGCCAATCCTTCCTTTATGCGTCCCTTCCAGTTGCTTTGAGGTTGACTTATGTCAGCAAGTTCTCCTTTTCTACTCAAAGCATCCGCAACAAGATTAGCTTTGCCAGGCTTGTACTCCAAAGTGTAATCGAACTCTGCCAAGAAATCTTGCCACCTAGCTTATTTTGGTGTGAGCTTCTTCTGTGTCTGGAAGTAGCTAGTGGCAACATTGTCGGTCTTGACCACAAATTTTCTCCCAAGCAAGTAATGTTGCCATGTTCGCAGGCAATGCACAACCGCATACATTTCCTTCTCTTGTACTGTGTACCGCTTCTCAGTATCATTGAGTTTCCTACTTTCAAAGGCAATAAGATGCCCTTCTTGCATTAATACCCCACCAATAGCAAAGTCAGAAGCATCCATATGTACCTCAAAAGACATAGAATGGTTGGGAAGTGCCAACACCGGTGCCTTATTTAATCCTTCGAAAGCGTGTTGGCATTTTGAACTCCAATCCCAACTTCGTCCCTTCTTGAGCAAATCCGTCAATGGAGCGGCTATTGAAGAGTAGCCTTTGATGAACCTTCTATAATAGTTCACCAAGCAAAGGAAATATCTTAACTCGGTGACTTTGGTCGGTGGTTCCCATTCTTGGATGGCTTGTACCTTGGACTTGTCCATACGAAGCTTGCCCTTGCCAATGATATGACCCAAGAATGTCACCTCCTCTTGGGCAAATGAGCACTTCTCCTTTTTGACATAGAACTCGTTCTTCTTCAAGGTTTGGAACACTTGCCTCAAGTGATCCACATGTTCCTCCAATGTCTTACTATAGATCACAATGTCATCAAGGTACACAACTACGAACCGATCAAGCTAAGGAGCTAGTACCTTATTCATTAGAGTGCAAAATGTGGCCGGCGCATTAGTTAAACCAAATGGCATGACTAAGAACTCGTACGACCCGTACCTTGTAACACATGCCGTCTTTGGTTCATCTCCTTCGGCTATGCGGACTTGATAGTATCCCAAGCGTAAGTCAAGCTTGGTAAAGTACCTTGCATCACCAAGTTGATCAAAGAGATCCGCAATAAGTGGAATCGGGTACTTGTTCTTGATAGTGACCTTGTTGAGTGCCCGATAGTCAATACAAAGCCGTAGGGATCCATCATGTTTCTTTTGAAATAAGACCGGCGCACCATATGGAGCTTTGGAGGGTTGGATATAACCAGCATCTAGTAAATCCTTCAATTGTCTTATTAACTCCTCGAGCTCAGGAGGTGCCATACGATAAGGAGCAAATGCGGGTGGCTTTGCTCCAACTTCCAACTCAATAGCATGATCCACCTCTCTCTTTGGTGGAAGCTTCTTAGGCAACTCGGCAGGCATAACATCCTTGTACTCCTTGAGAACATCTTGGACGACCTTAGGTACATTCACCTCTCCATCCATGGGACCTTCGTCTTCCTTGAGGGTAGCCAAGTAAGTAGGCTCATTCCTCTTTACTCCTTTAGAAAGTTGGAAAGCGGACACCATTCTCTCCTTACTTATCTCCCGTACCATGGGCACAACACAAGGTTGTCCCTTCTCCATGATGCACATGGTGTTGGCATATGGGACCAGGAACGCTTTCACCATGTCCAAGAAATCTATACCCAAATAGAACTTGTGATCATCAATTGCAACAATAGTTATGTCGACTTTACCTCGCCATTGTCCAAGCCGAATATCGGTGCCGCGAGCTATTTCTTCAACTGGGAGACTTTTAGCATTGACTCCCTTGATATATCCTTTCTCCTTCGTATATGATAGGCCGATTTCTTCAGCAAGGTCTTTGGCCATGTAGACTGTGTCGGCTCCGGTATTCACCATGGATTTCAAAGTCTTGTCCCCGATCTCGGTCTCCACGTACATCCTTCCACGTGGTTGTTCTTCGACCTTAGCTTGAATGACACTTAGGAGATTCATTGAGGCGATCCTCCTTTCCTCCTGTGCTTCTTCCTCCATGACAAGTGTGGTAAGCTTCCCCCGGTTGGGACACTCAAATGGCCGATGGGGTCCACTACATAAGAAGCAAGATATCTTCTTGGGTGATCCATCTCTTTTCTCTTTCCCCTTGTCTTTGGAGTACTTTTCTTTGTCTCCCCCACCTTTGCCATCATTACTCGACCTTTTTCCTTGCCCCTTGGACGAGTCCTTTCTCTTGAACTCAATCAAGGATTCGGCCGCAGCCATAGCCGTTGCAAGGTCTTGCACACCTCGCCTCTTCAATTCCAACTTGGCCCAACCTGTTAGGCCATCAAGGAAGCTAAACAAAGCATCCTTTTCTCCCATGTCAAGAATCTCCAAGAGAAACTCCGAGAACTCCTTCACATACTCCCTTATGTGGTTTTCCTTATGTTGAAGGCGACGAAGCTTGGCCCTGGCTTCGTTTTCGGCATCCTCCGAGTAGAATTGTCTCTTGAGTTCCTTCGTGAATTCTTCCCAAGTGTCGATGGTGCACAATCCTTTCTTGACATCGTCGGACCTTCTACACCACCAAACTGTAGCAACATCATTTAAATATAAGGAGACACTACGTGCCTTTGATGCTTCATCTATTATGCCAACCGCATCAAAGTAGCGCTCCATGTTCCACAAGAAGTTGTTGATCTCCCTTGCACTCCTTGCCCCACCATAGGCCTTAGGTTTGGGAGCTTCGACTCTGTGGGTGATTGTTCCTGGTGTAGTCCCACCATTGGCTACCGCAGCCATACACACACTGAGTTGAGTTTCTAGCTTCTCAACTCTTTCCCTGTAAGCATACATCTCCGCATCTTTGGCAACAATTTGGGCTTTAAGGGACTCGATCTTCTTGGAAACCATGTCCATTACTGTGTTTAAGGCTCCTTGCATTTCTTCCAGAATCTCTTGGTCCTCCCCATTGGACGCTTGCCCCTCGATGCGTTGGTCCATGTCTTCGACTTTCTCCTTCAAGTCGGACATGGTGGCACACAACTTAGCCAACCTTTCATCCATCGCAACGATCATGTCCTTCGACTTGTCCTTGCGGACTTTCCCACCTTTGTCGTTGTTGCCAATTGCTGGGTTGTTGACCTCTGACGACATTCTCTTGTGTAGAATGATTTCACTAACCTTGTCAAACTTGTCTCTGATACCAACTGACTCGAGCTTTCTTTTCACAAGTACTTCCCGTGCGGCACTAGCAAACTTTGCCCCGAGTTATCAAAGAAAGATAGTCAGCCTTGCTCACAAAAGACTTACTTAGACTTTGGAAAACTAAGCAAGCTAAGAACACACAAGAGAGCTTAAGAGAACTAGAACTTGTATTGTTTGAATTCTCTGAGGTGATTACAACAAAGGAGGCCTTAGCCTATTTATACAACTCCACCTCCTCAATGGACGGTGGTGATCAATTTGATCTAACGGTCTACAATGAGCTTCTACACACTTCCTTAGAAATATCTAAGGACTAGAATCCTATGGAACTCTATGGAATTTTATGGGAGGTTCTAGAAAACTCTCTCTAGAACAATGTGGAATACTCTACATTATGTACACTTGCCAACCTCACTTGGCTAGGCAAGAAGATAGTTGTGACACTGGGTATACATTCATCCTTTAAACCAGACAATGTGAGCCCAGTCCACTAGATTGTTATGCTTCCTGATTGCTTCATATGTCCACTTCAACTGGAACTGTCCAACGCTACTAGAGGTCCCCAACACCTCGTTAATAAATATAACTTACTTGTTGGAAAGATCCTGTTAAGGCTTTTAGCTCACTATTTTTATGTTGTACACTTTTAAATAATGTTCATGTCACTATCCAAACGTAGGGGGTGGGGATATCTGTTTATTTGTGGTTTGTTGCGATAGAAACATTAAATGTTAACTGAAATTAACTCGATAAGATAAGTAATTTTTTTTAATTTTAATACAATAAATTCTCTTGTTAAGAAGATACTTTTTATTACTTTTAATGAACCAAAAATTCGGCATTTTCTTGGCCTTGTTTGGGTTTTTTTTACACTTCTACTCCTTATATAGATAGTGTTTGTAGTTGTGTTTTAAAGAGGAGGGACAAAAAGTGTAAAAACACCAAAACAAAGCCAAGAAAATGCCACCAAAAAAGGCTGGTTAGAACTACTCTTAATGAACATATATACAAGTTCTTACTTGATGGTTATTGGTGAAGTTCTTACTGGATGGTTATTTTTATAGAAGAATGGGGAAGAAGGGAGAAAATCGTGGGATTTTCATTCTTTAGGAACGCTACGGGCATAGGGTCCCCCAGCGCATTCCAGAATCTCAAGGTCATTTCCCTAAAATCCAAACCTCTATCTGAAACAAAAGCAAGTGCAGCCAAAACGAATCGTCTACGCCAGAGATTAGGCTTCAAACATGGAGCAACAATACTGGCAAATGGTCTTTCAAGCGAGTTAGCTTTATTTTGGAAAGAAGGTATTAATCTTACATTATATCTTCCTACAAATATTTGTTTTCATGCATTATAGATAACTATTATTCTTCTACTACTTAGGCTATCATTTTTGTTTATGGGGAACCTAACCCGTCCCTGCGTACCATTTTCTGGGATACTTTGTCGCATCTTTATAACACTCACTCGGCCCCCACCCTCATTATGGGAGATCTTAATGCGATACTCCATCCTGAAGACAAAATAGGAGGTAGACACACAACTCCTTCACAGGTACGACACCTTAGCACTTTCATGGACACATACAACCTTCTTGACTTCCCTCTGTATGGTTTCAAATTTACTTGGAATAACAAAAGAAAAGATCACAATGACATCAAAGCTAAACTGGACCGGGTTCTTGCATCCACTGAATGGTTGACTCTTTTTTCCCTCATCTGTGACTCGCACCATTCATACCTCCTCTTCAGACCACTGTGCCATCACACTTCAACTTGTTACAACCACTCATTCACGACCCAAGCCTTTTAGATTCTTCCATATGTGGACTAGAGATTCTCACTGTAGGCATCTGGTTAATTCGTCGTGGTCTCCCCGTCAACACCCTACCCAGGGCACAATATCCATCTAAAAACAAAAAAAACCCAGTCATTCTTTAACTAGATGGAACAAGACAGATTTCCGCAATATTAACAATAATATTAAGGAAACCATGTCTGTCCTGGACAAAACTCAAAATGCTACTCCTTCAACGGAAAATGCAAATGCTATTTATATTTTGGAAGACAGACTCACCGAACCTTATCTTAGCGAAAAGCTTTTTTGGCGTGATAAATTGGGAGAATCATGATTCAAGGAAGGCAACAAAAATACCAGGTTCTTCCATTGGACCTCAATGCTCCGAAGAAAACGTAATCTTATCCTGCGTCTCCACGATAAAGATAACTATTGGCACTCTCATAATTCCTTGATTGGCTCAATCCTCAATGATTAATTTGAATCAATTTTTCGGTCCTCTCGTCCGAACCCTTGCCCAGAAGTAGTGTCCTTGTTCGACCCCATAATTACGGATCAGAAAAATGACACTCTTTTAGCTATCCCCACTGAAGACGAAATCAAAGACACCATTTTCTCTATGGGTAGTCACAAAGCACCTAACCCTAATGGTTTTCATGCATTCTTTTTCCAATATTACTGGGAAACAGTCAAAGTGGAGGTGATTGAGGTAGTGACATGTTTTTTTTACAACTCATCATTTGGATATAAAACTAAATGAGACATTCATAGCTCTTATCCCCAAAGTGTCTAATCCAACAACTCCGGACAAGTTCAAACCCATAGGGCTTTGTAATGTTATCTACAAAATCATTTCCAAAATCCTTGCCAATAGATTGAAACCCCTCTTAGATAATATCATTCCCCCAAATCAGGGTGTCTTTCTTAAATTCCGCTCAATCAAGGACAATGTTGCCCTTACCCATGAAACTTTTTTTCAAATGAAACATTGCCGGGAAAAAAAGGTTGGACGACTATAAAAATTGATATGGCCAAGGCTCATGACAGAGTCGAATGGTCATTCCTCTTCCAAATCATGACTCAGTTGAGGTTTTCAGAGGGATGGGTCCAAATGATCTCTCAATGTATTTCCACATCTTCTCTCAGGGTATTACTTAATGGTAGCCCTCTCCCTAGATTATCTCCTTCATGGGATCTTAAACAAGGGACCCGCTTTCTCTGTACCTCTTCATTATCATTGCAGAGGCCCTTTCTAGAAAACTTGCCTAAGCAAAAGCGATCAATGTGATCAAAGGTATTAGCATTCGAAGACGTTCACCCTCTCTCAATCATCTTCTTTAAGCGGAGACCTTATGCTCTTCTGTCGCGCTTCACTGTCTGAAGCCCATGATGTTAAAGACATTATCTCTTCTTACTGCTCGGCATACGGACAAACGGTAAACTATGACAAATCTTCTGTCTTTTACAACTTCAATGTTCATCCAAGACATGTTAAAATGATTAATAGGATCATTGGGTCTAATATATGACCCATTTGAAAAAAAATGTCAACGAACGTGGACCGCTAGTCTTGGGGGCATATGCAATACAAGAGTACGTTAAATGAACAACTTTTTTTTTTGATATGTAAACATATTAGGGTATTCTCCGTCCCTTTGACACTTAAATTCAGTCTTAGCCTTTATATGTGTGATGGTTAGAGATGGTTGGGGTATAAAAAAAAAAAAAAAAACTTATTTCTCCAACCTCCATAATCCGTTAAATTCTTACGTTTGGATAAACTCAGCCGTTTTTATCTTCAACCCCAAACACTATTCTGATTTGTTATAAAAAGATTAACAAGTACATTAACAATTGAAGAACACACTTTGCGAGTTGAATGTCATTCTTTCATTGTTAAATTGTGATGATTTTATAACTTAATTTTTTTTCCATGCATCTTTCTTCCTCACTCTCACTCTCGTTCTTGTATTTTTTTTTTTTTTTTGATAAAACCATTATGTATCAAGGACTTAAGGAACGTACATAGTCTCCCTTGCGGAGGAAGCGAGAGTATGAGCCTCACTATTGAGGTCTCCACTTACATACAAATAATGTCAACCTTGCAACAAAAATAAAAGAGGTTTGATATTCCAAAAGAAAGGCTTCCAAGCCCAATCCAAAACGAATGAGGATGTACGGCTGTCTGACGAAAGCGCCTCTCGTAGGTTGGCCAAATCACAAAAATAAGACCATATTTCCACCGTTGAGCCTGGATTAACATGAGGGCCGCTTCACTTGCAAAGAATTCTGTCATCGTGTTGTCCATGACCATACCAAGGATCACACTCGCCACTGAAGCCAACATTTGACCTATGAGATTCATGGCAATAATCCAATGGAGCCCTTCTTCGCATAGTCAATAAAACAAACATCAAAGTTAACGATCGCAATATCATGATCAAGCTGATTTAAACATTGGGTAACACCTTGGATGCTACTATTTACTCTATGAGACATGGTGAACTGAATTTGAGCTTGGATCAAGTTAACTCTATTGGCTACATGTATCTCATGTTGGTCCGCAGTTGGGTGTGGATGGATGGAAGGAGACCGGAGGAGAGATTTAGTACAAGTTGTACTGATGATTTGATGCACCGAGGTCAGAGTCACATCCTGGGTTTGAGGAGGTTTATCAAACTAATGAGTTTTCCAAGTGGACCAGAGTTTGGACAAAGTGGACTTGAATTCAGAGATGCTAAACTTGGATTTATTAAACATGATGTTGTTCCTCAATCTCCAGATAGTGAGAAGGATGGCTAGGAATTGCGAAAGCATCTCTTCTGATGACATGAGATGAGCTTTGGCAGATTGCCACAAACTTAAAAAAGCTTGGAACTGAAATCGGTTGAAGATAATGAGTGTGCCAATCAATTAGAAGAGGCGAGAGAACCCAAAGACGATTGGTGATTGAACAAAGAAAGAAGAGATGTAGGATGTCTTCTTCCTGGTTATGGCAGAAAACACATTTATTATCTAGAGGAACGTGGACTCTGGATAAGTTAGAAAGGGTAGGCAACAAGTTCTGACTGACTTCTCCAAAGAAAAGAATGACATTTGGGGGGGGGGGGGGGGGGCGGCGGGGGCATTTTAATGCTAAAAATGGCGCAAGATTTTGGGTTCCAAATAAGGGATGGGAAATGTCGACGAGGAACTAGCTTCTCTGAGCGAGGCAAAAATCTTAGTAGCACTTTTCACTAAAAAAAAGCATTTCCTATCTCCTTGCTAGATAAGACGGTCTGGGCGAGATGTAGCTCGGATATAGACATTTAAAATATCCTGTATATGGGAGGCGGGAGAAAGGAGTTAAGAACATGTTCATTCCAAGCTAGTGACAGAAGTGGAAGGGGATACCGACCAGAGATCAGAGAATCGCAAATTTGTTGTCGAGGGATCAGACAAATAGTCTACAAGGAGCAGACCCGATTTGACCCAAGGTTTCGTCCAAGGGTTCAACTCGTCTCCCGAAAGCACCTGCCAGTGTAAGAAAAGTTTCATGACGTGAAAAGCTTTCAGGGTACCTTTCCAAGCAAAGGAAGTGAGGGCAGGAGATTTAAAGAGTTGCGAGAAGGTTTTGGAATGATAATAAATAGATTTGAACATACTAGACCTAAGGGAGTGAGCGGAGGTGAAAGTGTTCCACACATTCTTAGCCAGGAGGGCTAGATTCTTGTTCCTAGTGGTAGGAATATTAAGATCGCCTAGATGGCGGGGAGAAAAGATTGTTTTCCAAGTGCAGAGATGTTTTGTGCGACCAGCGTCTTGATCGTTCCACCAAAAGTTGCGGGCCAAATTATCTATACGATCAGTAATCCCAATGGGAAGGAGGAAAGGCTGCATAGTATAAACCGGGATAGAGTTGATAGTGGCTTTAATCATTACTGTTCTTTCGGCCTGAGAGAGAACCTTGGATTTCTAAGAAGGCAGTCTAGTTGAGATCTTGTCTAAAAGAAACTGGAAGTTTGAGGATTTTTTCCGAAAAAAGATCAGAGGGGACCCCAGATATTTTACTTTATGAGAAAAAGACTTCGCTTCCAGGATTCTAGAAATCAGTTTAGCATGTTTGGGATACACATTGAAACTGAAGAACACCGCAGATTTGATCAAATTGACACCTTGACCAGAGGCATTATAGTATTGACTAAGGATATCTTTGATCGCATGGGCTTCGGCTAGAGAAGCCCAACAAAAGAGCAGAAGGTCATCTGTGTATAGGAGATGGCTTATCGAAGGGAATCTTGATGCCATGAATGATGTCATTGTCTTCCGCCATAGTCAAAAGGTGAGAGAGAGCTTCAACAACTAGGGTAAAGAGATATGGAGACAGTGGGTCACCTTGCCGAAGATCATGGGAGGGAGAAATGGAGGGCAAGGGGTCGCCATTAAAAAAACCCGAAGGGAAGTGGTTGAGATACATTGTTCACCAAGGAGACCCATTCCGACGAGAAACCCAATTGTCAGAAGATTTGAGAAAGAAAGAACCATTCAACCCTAACGTAGGCTTTGGCCATATCAATTTTAAAATACATCCGACCTTGTTTTTTCCTATTGAAATGTTGCATTTGGAAAAAAGTCTCATGGGCTATGGATACATTACCTGTGATGGATTTACCTTTGAAGAAAGCCCCTTGATTAGGGGAGATTATGTTATCCAACAGAGGTTTAAGCCTACTTGCCAAAATCTTGGAGATGACCTTGTAAATTACATTACACAAACTGATAGGCCGAAATTTATCTGGGGTAGTTGGGTTTCCTACTTTTGCAAAAAGGGCTATGAATGTCTCATTAAGTTTTGGGTCCAAGAATTTTGTAGAGAAGAAATTTTGAATCATCTGAATGACGTCATCTTGCACAATGTCCCAGTGGAAGAAGAAGACGTGAAAGCCATCGGGTGCTGGAGCTTTGTGGCTTCCAATAGAAAACAAGGTTTCCCGAATGAGCTCGCCCGAAGGTATTTCCAGCAAGCTTCTGTTACCTATGTCTGAGATTATAGGTTGGAACAATTGGAGCATAACTAGATCTGGCTGAGGGTGGAAAGTGTGAAAAATATTAGAAAAATATTGAGAAATGACCCTTCCCATCCCTTCGGGAGTTGATTTCCAGGAATCATGTTGGTCTTTGAGACGCATATCGCATTTGATTTGCGGCGCATAACTGCAGAGAGATGGAAAAATTTAGTGATTTTGTCCCCCTCTAAAATCCACTAGATGGCAAATTTATTGCGCCAGAAGAGTTCCTTTTTGGTTAAAAGTTCCTCTAGACATGCCTCTAAAAAAGCCAAAGGCGAAACATTAAGTCTGGATAAAGGATCATTATGAAGTGGGTCAATGGTGACATGAGTTTCGAGAATACAGGTTTGGATGTTACGAAAATCAGATTTGTTCCATATGGTAAGAGCATGACTGAGATTTTTGACATTGGTAAGAAAGACATGGGCCGGAGAACCCTATCGAATGTGGTTCCATGATTTAGAAATAATAGTACGACATCCCGGATCCCGAGCCCACATGTGGAAGAATCTTAAAGGTCTCGGGGACGAAGAGAACTGAGAGACTAATTGTAAACAAATAGCCCTGTGATTCGAGGATGGGGCGTGAATCGACTGACAAATAGCCGAGGGAAACATAGTCAACCAGTCTGTGTTCGCAAGAACTCGATCCAGCTAAGCTTTGATACTATGTCTGTCTTGACCAGGTGAACTGGAACCCTTTGAGAGAGAGGTCCATAAGGTGGTGAGTATCAACAAAAAACTTGAGATGACTAAGCGATGTCAAAGATGGTGCCACTCCCCCAATTTTTTTTTGAGGGATAGTAGATGACATTAAGATCGCCTATTATGACCCCGGGGAGCGGTTGACAGTTGTAGACCTGTAGCATACTGTTCCAGAAGTGTGCCCGGCGAGCTGGATTAGGTTCACCATAGACGAAAATAGCTGACCAAATATTAGTAGCATAGTAATCCGAAATAATGCAATTAAAGTAATATTTGCAAAAATAAATGATAGAGAGTTTGATACCTTCATTCTAAAAGAGAGTTATTCCCCCTGAATGTCCTGTCGCCGGAACTGAGTGACCATGTTGAAAACCTAGTCTTTGGCGAGTACGGTCCATTTGGACAGAAGTGGCCTTAGTTTCAGACAAAAAAAGAATATCTACATTGGATTGAGAAGAGAGGGTTTTTATGTGCCGGAATGTTTTGGTAGATCTGGCACCTCGAACGTTCCAAACAAGAATCATGGCAACGGAGGCGACTTTGCACAAGAAGTAGCCGAAACCTGAGTAGCCGATGCCTAAGATGTGAACCCAATGGTGAGGTCATAAACTCTAGTATCAGTGACCAAGGAATTTGTAGAGGGAAATGACTTTGCTGGGGCTGAGAGAACAAGTGGACAGTGCTGTTTCTTTAGAGTGTTTTGTTCTTCAAAATTGTCATGATAAGAGTGCATCTTCCTCTTTTCAATTTGCACAACGGCCTCCCTACGAGCTTGGACTAGCTCTAATTGAACCTTCATGAACACGGTTCGTACTCATTCTTGTATTTTCATTTTCGAAAATTCTAGGGGTCGAGGGAAAGGGAGCGAGGGATGAGTGTAACCACCCATCCTCCTCGAAATGAGTGCCAACGCGCATCTCCAAAGTGATGCGCATCCTCGCTCCTTTCCCTCGACCCCTAGCAAAGCTCTTTCATTTTTAATACAATTTGCATGTTTTTATGCCTTGTAAAGAAAAATCACAAACACACGAAAATTTTGTCGGGCGCCCTCTTCGTCCACCTGAAGTGGGCCCAACTAACGAAGCCCCATCAGTGCCTCCTCTGTCTTTAGCAAGACTGAACTCGCTAGCTCACCCGGACCCACTCCTCTCTCCGCTCACGCTTCTCTCTCCGCTCACGCTTCTCTCTCTTCACTTGTCTCCGTTTCACACTCTCTTCTCTCAAAAAGAGCACTCACTCACTGTTAACCTACACACAGGGGTTCTTCGTTCCACCTCCTCCTTCTACCTTTTCTTCCCTTACCTCTCTCTCTTATTTTTTTCAGCTCTTGGCAATGGTGGTTTATGGGGCGGTCACATTGGTGGGTCTATTGGCTTGCTTTCAGGTGCTTCACTTGGCAATGGCAGCACTCACAGGTACTCACTCTTCTTTCCCCTTCTTGGGTTTTCTACACTTGTACTTCCTTCTACCTCTATTTGTGTGATAACTTGTGAAAATTTCATGTTTCTTGGTTCTTGACATCATGGGTTTTGTGGACTTCTGTTGTAGATTGTGTGAATTTGTAACTGGGTTTTTGTTCAATGGGCATTGCTGATTTTTGTTCCAAGTGGTGAATCTGGGTCTGGGTTTCACTGTTTATGTTGTGTGGAATTTCTGTTGCAGTGGGTATACTTGTTATTTGTACATTGGAGGTTCTGTTTAGTGCTAGTAGGTTTGATTTCTTGGCTCTAGGTAAGAACAATGGTAGAGCATCTCTAATCTCAGTGTTAGTAGGTTTGCATGACATTTCAGCAACAAAAAAGGTCTTCTTGTGCAAATCACTTTATTTTTTATTTTTATTTTTTTATGCTTCTTGGTTATTGATATATTTGGTATATTGTGGATCCTTATTGAAGACTGAAGTTCTAAATGGGTTTTAGGGGTCTCGTTAATGGGCATTGGTGTTTGTTACTGTAAGTGGTGAATCTGGGTCTGGTTTTGTATGTGCTTGGTTTTATGCAATTTCTGTTTTCACTGGCCACACTCTGTACGGAATCAGGCCATTTAGTAGGCAGTGCCTTGGAAGGATATATCACAAATCAAAAGCTGGGGTAGGGCATTTACATGTAAACAACAAAACACATCATAAACCAAACATTCACCACTTTCATTGGCTCATCGTTCTCAATTCTGGAATATCATTACCATTTGAGCAGTACAACTTTAACCATGTTCCAGCGTAAATCATTAATAAGTAGTTTCATAAACATTCTCAATAAGATATTATTATTAGTACATTGAGGGGTTCGGTTTGGTGTTAGTAAGGTTTTGATTAGTTGGCTCTAATACAATGAAAATTCAATGCCAAAAGCATATTGGGTGACATTGCAGCAAATGTATGCCCTGGCCATTGATGTGCAACATGGGGCACAACACTAATGGTCCCCTGCACCCTTAAGAATGACAAACTTAGCAAATTTTTTCAATGGAAACGTCACTAGGAGGCCTCGCTCACTCTATTTATCAACCCCATTTGTGTATATTGTAGGTTTTGGAACTAATAGTATGACAAAATGAAAGAAAAAACTTGTATTATTAATTGAACTTAGATTCTAAAGAATGCCTATTTAAAGGCTACAATTACTTGAACTTAGATAAAGGAAATATTCCTACTTGCAAATAAAGCAACTATACTCCTAATTAAAATTACTTGTGAAACACACAAAAATCTTCATAAAGATATGGGGCAGCAGTTTGCCCTCTAGGCTGGCCCACTACTCTCCTCTTGCTTGGTCTCCAAGTAATTGACTGTGGACCGGCTTCGACTGGATTAAACCTTGGACTTGAACTCTGACTTTGACCCATGGATGCTCAACTAAAAATCCTACTTTAAACATTCATATTATGTTCTCAACCGTCACAAATGTTCCATGGCTTAAAGTTTGGACCATGAGTTCATTCATTGGAGATCGTTGTTCATTCAAAATTAGATTTAACTTCTCTATGAGCCTACTAACCAACAAGCATCGTGGGAAATGCTTAACATTGAACATTAAGGGACTTTTTAGTATAATTGCATATTGTCTTCAAATGGAGGATATACATATATATAAATTTTTATTTGCATACAAACTTTAAACATGTAGGTTTCCTTGCAGGAGTGAGAGAGTCTAATGTTTTACTTTAATATTTCAACCATTAAACTATTTATATTACAATTCGGATTGGTGTTTACTATTCATTGCTGGCTGGGACGAACTTCAAATCATAAGGATTTGAGATGAAAAATGACTAGGATTGAAAATTGTGAAATGTGTTGAGGGTTGAAATTCATTTCTTATGATGACATTTTGTAAACATAAAACATGTACATGTAAAAGACAAATAAAAAAAAATTGTGAAAAAGTTGGTGAAATGTACTTGTGGCAGAGAGAGAAAATGTTGTGTTTTCTTTTTTCTTAAAATGAAAATTATCATAACTATCTACGTAGTTGTCGGATTTTGGTAAAACTGGTATCGTTGAAATGCAACTTTAAGGATCTTTCCAACAAAACAATGATTAATACAAACATTTAAATTTAAAAATATATATTTAATTATTAAAAAACGTCTAATGCATTTCATGCCGTGAAAATTTTCAATTTTTTTTTAAAAGAATGAAAAGGGCTTCTCAAGGCATATTCAAACAAAGAACTCGAATTCCAACAAAATCAATGATCATTACAAAAGCTAAAAATTAAAAAATATATATTCTATTACTAAAAAACGTCTAATGCATTTCACATCCTTAGTTTTTCAATATTTTCAAAGCAATGAGATGGGCCAATAATACCAAGAAAAAAATAAAAAATGAGTTGGACATGTTAATGCATATTTAAACCAAACCCTTGAATTTCATATTTTGGCGAAT
This sequence comes from Berberis vulgaris, assembly GCA_963556465.1. Taxonomy (NCBI): domain Eukaryota; kingdom Viridiplantae; phylum Streptophyta; class Magnoliopsida; order Ranunculales; family Berberidaceae; genus Berberis; species Berberis vulgaris. The sequence goes on along the minus strand of OY747136.1, from coordinate 12,443,744 downwards.
TCAAAATTTGGAGAGAATTCACTCATGGCGTTTAAATATTTTCCCCCAACTGATTTAAAATTTGAAAGAGCCTAAGCCTAAGCTTTATAGTATATATATTTACCTTAGAATAGACTTGCATTTCAAAATTAATTGAGGGCGGAAGTGAGGATGGTGGTAGGGGTGTTCAGTGCATGATATTTAGAAAAAAAAAGTGGAATAAACAATGACTATGATTGAAAGTTGGAAAATATGTTGAGGGTTGAGATTCATTTCCTGTAATGACATATTTGTAAATATAAAACATGTAGTTAGACAAAGAAAGTGAAAAAAATGGTAAAAAAAGTTAGTTGAATGTACATATGGCGGGGAGAGAAATTTGTGTTTTTTTTTTCTTCTTCTCAAGATTAAAATTGTTGTGGCTCTTTACTTGGTTGTCGAATGTTGGTAAATTGAGTATCGTTGGAATGCATTTTAGAAGATATTTCCAATGAAATCAATGATGGACATCCTAATGCATAGGGGTGGGCAAACGGGTCGAGGATCCGCGGGTTCAAGCCGAACCGGACCGTTTTGCTCAAAACAGTCCAGATTTTAATTTTGAATTTTTTGATACGGTTCGGATCGGTCCGGATCCGTTATAAAACGGTCCGGTCCTGGTTCCTATTTTTTAAAACGAAACGGTCCGAATTGGACCCGTTTCAAATTGCATTTAATAAAAACTTAAATATCTGTCTCTGTCTCTGACTTTGAGATGATGGAGCAACAAAAGGAAAAAGAAGAGGAGGAGACGTAAGGAATCACCAAAACCCCCTTTCTCTCTGTCTCTGTTTCCCTCTCCTCTCTCTCGCGAGTCTCTGTCTCTGTCGAGTCAAGAAGCAGCAGCAGCACGAGAAGATGAAGCAGCAGCGAGCTCCTCTCCCTCTCGAGTCTCTGTCTCGAGAAGAAGAAGCAGCAGCACTAGAAGAAGAAGCAGCAGCACAAGAAGAAGAAGCAGCTCTGTCTTGAGAAGAAGAAGCAGCCTCCTCTCTCTCTCTGTCTCTGTCTCGAGAGGAGGAGAAGAAGAAGCAGCAGCAGCAGCGAGCTCCTCTCTCTCAGCAGTCTCTGTCTCTGTATCTGAGTTTATGGAGTGATGGATCGATGATGAATCTGTTTGATCGATCAAACATATTAGGTGATGGATCTGTTTGGAGTGATGAATCTGTTTGGATGATCGATCAAACAGATTAGGTGATCGATCAAACAAATTAGGTGAGATTAGATGATGAATCTGTTTGGAGTGATGGATCGATGATGAATCTGTATCTGAGTTTATCGATGATGGATCTCTTTTGTATGATCTGTATGATGGATTTGTATGCTTTTGTATGATCTGTTTATGATGGATAGATGATGGATTTGATTACCAAATTTATTTTTCTGTTTTTTTTTTTTTTTGAAGGCAATTTTTTCTGTTCTTGATTCAATTGGAACCGTGGAATCGGACCGTTTCAAACGGTTTGAGTTAGGTTCGGTTCCAATGTTAAAAATCAGGGGATCCGGACCGGACCGGATCCGTTAATTTTAAACGGTTCGAGTTAGGTTCCTCCAAATTTGGAACCGATCCGGACCGTGCCCACCCCTACTAATGCACATTTCAACAAAAACCTTGAACTTCATGTTTTGATGAATTCAAAGTTTGTGGGAAAATTCACTCTCGGCATTATAATTTTTTCCCTACTAATTCAAATGAGTCTAACTCTACATTTTTTTAGTATATATTTTTACCTTAAAATATGATTGCAATTCAAAATTGAGGGCGAAAGTGGGGATGGTGGTAGTGGTTGTTCAGTACATGATATTTAATACACATAAAAATGTATATGAAGTGCCAACGACACGAGGAATACCCTAGTGTGTTAAAGAAAATAACATTTGGTGTGATGATGGAGCAAGACAGCTCATATTGAGATTGATGGCTCAAAAGCGTGGGAGAATTTTTTCTATAGGCCTTAGGAAATGCGCTTTCTTGAGTTTGATGTCATTCATTGTTTTCCAAGGTGCTAGTTATCTACAATGAATATGAAACTGATATTTTGATTAGAGTGCATACTTATTTCTGTTTCAGGGAATTATAGAATCTGAAGCTCTTGCCACATGTGCAGATTGTCCCTTGGATTTGAGTGGTTCAAATTTTACTCTATTGGCGACGGCATGTTCTAATCAAGCTGATCGCGGAAAATGTTGCCGTTACATCAATGCTTTTGTTGCAGTTTCTGTTTCTCGTTACGCAAACACATCAAGTTCCCTTGGGGTTCCTTCAGAGTTATCTGAGGTCTGCCTCCATTCCGTATCAGAGACCTTACAAATGTATGGAGTTCCACAAAATGCAACACTTTTTTGTGGACTCGGAACCAAGATCCCCTTCAATTACGAATGCAAGGGCCGAACAACAGTCATCCAGATGATGCGTTCTCCAAGATTACAAAATGTTTCAGAAAACTGTAAGATGCCACTTTCAGTGGAGAGTAGCTGCAACAGGTGTGTGAATTCTGGCATTCTATATCTTCGCAGTCTTGTAGGATCGGAAAATAATCTAATCTTCAGCACTTGTCGTGATGCAATTTTTGCTGCTATTGCGAGCCAACATGATTATTTGTCATCGCTTGGCATGGCAAGCTGTTTTTTTGGGGTTCAAGGGCTTAGCATTCCTCCAGGTATGTAAAGGAAACACTTATTTCTGTTGTTATTCTAGAAGTTTATTACTGCTTGAGGTTCATTTTTGCTATTGTTCTATATCTTGAAGTCTATGTACTTTACTAGAAACTGTTGCATATGTGCTAGTGATGGCCAATTTTTTAGGGAATATGTTATCATGTGTTTAAATCGTCAATGACCACTTACATGATCTGCACTTTTCTATGTTGGTCATCAGCTTTTTTCTTGATTAAGGTTGCTTCACTTATGATTTCTTCAGTGGGACTTTCAAAGCCATCCTCACCTACGCCTGAGGCATCTCCAAGTCCATTACCTGCTGCTACTCCTAGCCAGCTTCTAGGAGGCATAACCTTTGAGGAGCACCGCCACCCCTACCACATCACAGTAATTCCAGCTATTGGCATCACAATTACAGCATTGGCTGTTCTGCTGCTAGTTATTATGATACTTCTAATTCATCGAAAAAACAGAGAGCTAAAGGAGTCATCCAATCTCGATACGGTTTCTGGGAAAGTTTTCCCTTCTCGGTCAACTCGTAGATGTCAGGAAGGTCATCTCCTTTGCCTTCTTCATGTGATACGCTTTACAAATCTTTGTCACTGAAAACAAATCAACTTAATAGATTGTTCTGTTGCAGGTCCATCATCGATGTTCAGGAAGTTCAGTTATAAGGAAACTAAAAAAGCAACAGATAACTTTAGCACAATCATCGGACGAGGGGGATTTGGAACTGTCTATAAGGCTGAGTTCAGTGATGGTTTTGTTGCAGCAGTGAAACACATGAACAAAGTTTCAGAGCAAGGGGAGGACGAGTTCTGTCGAGAGATGGAGCTTCTCGGTAGACTACATCATCGTCATCTTGTTTCTTTAAGAGGCTTCTGCATTGAACAACATGAGAGGTAGTTTTTGCTTTCTTGTTGATCTCATGCATCACTGGGTCGTAAATGATGTTCTTTATGTTGTGGGCAGGTTTCTCATTTATGAATACATGGAAAATGGAAGCCTAAAGGACCATCTTCATTGTATGTTTCTCCATTTAGTCCTTTCATCTCCTTAATGGTTGCAATTATTTTCTCATGGTGTATTTTGATGAAGATTGGCCTCCCAACTACAACTGATATCTTTTCTTCACAGCCTCTGTGGGGACACCACTAAGCTGGCGAAGTCGAATCCAAATTGCCATTGATGTAGCCAATGCTCTGGTATTTTATGAATGCATTAGTTCAGTTTGGAAGAACAGCTCACATGATGTAGAATCGGTTAAGTGCTCATGTCTTCTTTCTTGGACTTTACTTACTGAACATTGCTTTGATGTTTCTAATTGCAGGAGTATCTGCATTTCTATTGTAATCCTCCTCTTTGTCACAGAGACATAAAATCCAGCAACATTCTGCTTGATGAGAAATTCGTTGCAAAGGTCGTGAACTTGGTTAAGTGGAGATGTGGGTTTTGAAAATTTTTATGTTTGAGCCTTCCTGCTTAATGATTTTTCTTCTCGCCTTCTTGCTACAGGTTGCTGATTTTGGCCTTGCACATGCTGGTACAATAAGCTTTGAACCGGTGAACACAGATATTCGAGGAACACCAGGTGACAAATGATCTATGAGACTGGTAACATGATTCATGTTAGTAATTGAGACTCAAGTCTTACGGACGTTTGCAGGTTACATGGATCCAGAATATGTGGTGACCCAGGAGCTGACTGAGAAAAGTGATGTATATAGTTACGGTGTGCTCCTGTTGGAACTTGTGACTTCAAGGAAAGCAATTCAGGAAAGCAGGAATCTACTGGAATGGTCCCAGATATACATGGAAACTGAATCTAGGCTACCCGAATTAGTTGACCCTGCAATCCGGCAGTCCTTTGACATGGAGCAGCTACAAACAATTGTGACTATTGTGCATTGGTGCACACAGAGGGAAGGAAGGTCAAGGCCTTCTATAAAGCAGGTTCTCAGACTGCTCTATGAGATTTCGGATCCTATTCATAGTGGTTTTGTACAGGCCGTGGAGGATGAAGGCACTGAAGGTGGTAGGAGGTTTAGTAAAGGGAAATTACAGATATATCACAGTGGAGATGCAAGGTGTCTTCCTTCTTCTTCAAGTACTTCCAGGTCCTATTGTAGTAGGAGTTTTTTACTAGAAACCAGTTCACCGCAGTCTCCCTCCGGCATTTTTTCGGTCTGAGAGACAAGTACTTCCCACTCAGGTCATCTTCTTTGGCCACCCATAATAAATCACAAGCTTTCGGACGGTCTTTACATCTTGAATTGTGCAGCTGTTGGTCTGAGGTGTGTATGTTATTATATTCCCTTGAGTAACGGTCTTCCTTAGTCTGGCATTATGAGAATCTCAAGAATATTGTCGTTGTCTACAAGTAGAAAGGAATGACAATGATCAATTTTTGGTTACTTGGAAACCTTTTTTTTTTTTTTTTAAAGAAATGATATATAACGCATGTTATCGAGTGGTTTGGAAAAGCTTTCTCCAGTGTCTATTGATGCACTGTCATGTTTATTTGCTGCTAGTTTTTCTCATTTCATCTATCAGTGAACACATGATCTTTGATTTGTAATTATAAATCCTGATCTAGTTTCCAAACTCATGTTAAAAGCATAAACTAAGTCAACTGTTTAACTATTCTACCATTTATTTTTGATTGGATTCTATTCTGTTATTTTGTACTTTGTCAAAGTATTAAAACAATGATAAGGAGATATTCTTAGCTTAAACTTTTGGGACTAGTATGGTTAAAACTAGATTGACTAAAATTAATATCTAGTATGTTTCAAACATCAATTGAATTTTAGTTTTCGGTTTAAAGTACACACACATATCTGTATTTCCAACTCATGATCAAGGTAATGCGATTTCAGATCAACAAGCCAATTCAGAAAGATATGTCGTCAGTACATGATCTAATATGCCTTTGAACTTTCAAGGGCAGTGAACTAGAAATACTTGGAAATCTTAGGCTGAACCATTTGATCAGAATAATATACATTATACATTGTCAATTTTGAGTCTCAAGGTCTTTATGCTCAGTTTTCAAGTGAGGTTAATGTAACCTAAATTATATATTAAAATAAATCTAAACAAAAGGTAAATAAAAATAAATAAATCTAAATAACCTCCATTGGAGTTTCTTCATTCATCATAACTGAGTACAACCAATAGCCTATAGGTTCTATTTATACTAAATCTAACCCTATATTCCGTTGGAGCTCTAATCTCCACTTATTCTAATGAGTTTACTTAGGCTTGATCCAACTACTACTATTCAATAAAGTAAATTGAATCCTACATTACGTCACCTTCCTCGGGTTGAAGAAGCTCGTCCTCGAGCTTGAAGTCGAAGAAGTCGTCCAAGAAGTTGTAAGTGCACACGAAGTAGACGACCTCGAACCTTGCCACGATACACACTAGCCCGACCTAAAGCAACCACATCAGTCGTCCAACATTTTTCAAAATAAGACAAATACCTTCCACAAACTCTGCCTTGGTAACAACTCGTTATGGCAAATGGAATGGACCCAAATAAGAAACATGGTCCAAATATCAACAATTTGCACAAGAACTTCAGGACACACATCTTCTCATTCACTGTCTACGAAAGACTCCCAATATGGATCAATATAAACATTGTCACCGTGTATGCCTCTGTTTATGCAGGAACATCCTCTGCATGTCCAAAAAATAGGTGGCCCATCGAAGATTGTTTTCAACTTTTGGTACCTCTCATCCGCCCTTGCTTCTTCTTGCTCTCTCATTCACTGGTACCACTCCTCCGCTCATGCTTTGTCTTGCTCTCTTCAGGCATCAAAGACAACATCAAAGTATGGATTAGTAGTGGGGTGCACATCGCTAGCAGATGGGGGTGGCGGCGGTGGTGTAAGAGAAATTGGTTCAAATTGGGGAGCATAGGTGTATTGTGGGTATTGGACACAACGATTCAAGTTGGGGAACATATATGTATCGTGGTTCAGTGCGAGGCTTATGATTAACGAATTGAGACTTATGTGTCATAGGTGCTTCAACAATTGATTAAATCAGTATCAATTGGAGTCCAAATGATTGTTATTAAATCAAACACTAATTGAGTGAGGCGTTCAGTGAGGCTTATGCCTCATGCCTCATGAATGGCCATGCTTCAGTTCGTGATTAAGATTTTTTAAACCTTGATTCCAAGTATATTTCTAAAGCAAGAAAAGTTGCCCTAATTAAAAGTACTTTGTCCAGTATTCCAGTCTTCATTTGGTCAAATATTGTCATGCATCATGTCCATCTCCATTTAACTAGACGTCGAGAGATTTGCAAGATTTGCAGATATATCTTGTGGGGATCAGATTCTCAAACTAAAAGTTACCACTTAGTCAATAGTCAAATGGAAGAATGTTTGTAAGCCTAGAGATCCATATGGTTTGGTGATCATAAGATTAAAATTCTTCAATCTACATTGAGAAGATTTGCAAAGATTTATTAGGGGGATCAGTTACTCAAGCTAAAAGTTACCACTTAGAACATTAAAACTCTTCAATCATACCTTATTGTCTAAATGGATATGGAGATTTGGTATGAAGCATAATTCTCTATGGAGAGTCATCATTCAGCAGATGGCAGAAGTATAGCATGGCCAAATGGTTTGGTAAACAGATATCCTCTCCCTATGGTCGTGCTTGGTGAAGAGAAATTATGAGCTTAAGGCAACAGTTTGAGAAGAATTTATGGTGGGAACATCCCTTTGGTTATTACAATTAAATAAATCTTACTTGAGAAGTGAATTTCAATTATTATGAAATAAAGATGCAGGTATATATATTGGTGTTGGACATAGGTATGAGGTGTCGGATATGTCAAATAAAAACCTACAAAAATGGCAACATGCCCATACATCACAGATCACACTATTGTTAGTTTTTCAGTTATACTTCATCATTTTGTTAATCATAATTTCTTACCCATGGACCAATGTTGCTGCGTACATGTTATTTACTTGCCATATTGTAGTCACAATGTCTACAAAAATTTAGAATTTCAAAGGATACATGAGATTGTGAGTTACTCTAAGCATGAAGTACTCATTGTAGTGTGTACAACAGAGGTGGGCACAGGATTGTTTTGGAAAATGATATAAGAATGAAGTACCTATTGTGATGTTGTCAATTATCCCAGAACAAAGTCGTATGTTCTGGTTATCAATGTGCTTGTGCCATCTTGCATGCCCAGGAACCAGTTTGGTAAAGAGGTTTTCAATAAGTTCAAGTGATGGCAGGATGACTGGCAGCTGGAGGGTCAGGGCATGCTTGAAAATGTTTGAGGCACTAATGTTTCTTGGTCGGGGCTGACTTGGAAGGACAAAGGTGGATGGTGGACTACTGCCTGACTTGTAGGTGAATGGTGTGGCTAGTTTGTGTGAGGGGCCAATGTGAAAGATTTATGTCTTATTCCTTCGAGGCCGGCATAGCATTGCAGCTTATCACTGTCAGTACAGGAAGCCATAGAAGTAGCAGAAGGAGATTCAAGGCTACCCACTTTTAGTCTCCACATGGATTATGTGTTGGGGGGTCATTAGCAAGGGTTTCTCTACTATATGACTAGGAGAGCATAGTTATTCTTTATTCTATTATACGACACCAAATACTAGGTTAAGAGTCCCCTACATCATGAGAATCACAATGTAGCTCATCAGTTATACCTAGAAGAAAAGTTAAGTTCTAGCTCTGTGCTGTGCTTTTAATATACCGAAATTCTAGTTGGACCCAGGCCAGCTAGAATTACTCTTTAATATATGACTTTTGCTTGTTTCTTTTGTTTGCATATGAAACTATTATTCCCTTTCCTATATGTACTTGTGTAATGTTAAGATGGCCGTCTGTACTAATTTACATTTGTTTTTTTTATTCATATGCATTAACATAAAGTAATGTAGCTTGTACACATCTATATCTTATATTTTAAGTAGTGTTATGCCCTTCATTTAGATAGTTAGATATATATGAGACTTACTGTAGTGTATGTGCTATGCACTACTGGTAATTATGCTAGGCTAGGCTAGGCTTAGAGGGTGTTTGTTTTTGCTTCTGAATAGTAAGAAGTCTTAATAAAAAGTGGGATACCTTGTTTAGAAGTATTAATAAGAAGTGGGACACTTTGTTTAGAGTTTGTTTTTATAAGAAGTGGGACATCTTGTTTAGAGTTTGTTTTTAGTTCTGATCGAAAGTTCAACTTCTGATTGGAGTAAGCAACATGGAGGTGCTAATCACTTAGCTCTGCTGTCATTCGATCTGCAATGATGACTACGGCTAATCCATATGATAACGCACTCAACCCTATACTAGATAATGAAGATAGTTATGAACCTGCGACTCCACTTGCAATGGGAGCTGGCCAAGTTGATCCTAACAAGGTGCTTAACCCTGGACGAATTTATGAAGCGAACACCCAAGACTATGTGAATCTACTCTGCTCCATGAATTATACTAAGGAGCGATTCTAACTATAACCAGGTCATCCTGTTACCATTGCTCAGACCCATCATTCATTGTCTTCTTCAGTAACACATCATCAACTAGTCAAGAGTTTCGAAGGACAGTCACAAATGTAGGGGGGATCATGCATCAACTTACAACGCTAAGTTGATAGTCACTACTACAAATATTAGCTTAGGTAACGCCACTTAGATAGCGCTTTTTTAAAGAGCTATCCAAGTGGGCGCTAGGATAGCGCTTATTTGTCTTTAAAAATAAAAAAATAAAAAAAAACGCTACAATAGCGCTTTTAAATTTTTTTTTCAGTTAAGCGCTATCTTAATTATGTCTTAGATAGCGCTTTAAAAAACGCTATGTGGAAAAACGTTACCAAAACTACCATAGCGCTTTTAAAGTGCTTGCATAGCGCTTTAAAAGCGCTATGCTACTTACCTCTTGTATAGCGCTTTATCCTATAGCCTAATAATTAAAAAAAAAAAATCAAATATCAAATTAAATCTCGTTTTTTCAGATCTTGATACGATCGGACGGTTAATATCACAAGCCCTAATAAAAACCTAAATCTCGACAACATGTTTTTTGGTTTTGCTTTTGCCATTTTTTCAAACACACAGAGAGGCGATAGGAGGCATGGAACCGAGGCGAGGAGGCGACGAACCAGATCGAGGAGGCGACGAACCAGATCGAGGAGGCGAGGAGGCGACGAACCGAGGAAGGACGCGAGGAACCAGAGGAGGCGAGGAACCGAGGAAGGAGGCGACTCAGGCGAGGAACCAGAGGAGGCGAGGAGGCGAGGAACCGAGGAGTCGCAGGGTAAGGACCAGGTTCGTCTCTCTCGCTCGACTCTCACTCAGTCACTGTTGGTGTTTTGTGTTTTGTGTTTTGTTGGCAAAAAAAAAATCTCAATGACTGCGACAAAATGAGATGGAGAAATCAAAAGACATACTACTTCCATCAACCTCAGTGAGTACTCCAAATCCTAAGAGCATCTCCATTGAAATAGAAAGATCAGACTGAAATTTAAACATTTTCGACTAATACAAGTTCAATTAAAAGTTAAAATTAGGCTAATGGACTAATCAGTCTTTCAAAGTCTACTGAGGAAGTGAGCATCTAATGTTCGTCTCTCCATCTCATTTCGTCTCTCTTGCTTCTTCTTGCTTTTTTTTTTTTTTTTTTTTGTTTGTGTTTTGTGTGTGATTCACTGATTATTAGCCTATTTTTTGTCTACTGAGGAAGTGAGCATCTAATGCATATTTTTATTGTTTTTGAGTTATAGGCATATAGCTTTATGTTCAAAATGTTGTCATATTAGTGTTTCATGTGTAGTATCTAATGGAATGGAATGAATGTGTTATTAAAAATGTGTAGTTATACTCGTATGAATGAATTATTGTTTCAAAGATATATGGACTGTTTTGTTGAAAAAATCTTTCAATCAAATTGTGACAGAGTGTATTAATATAACTTATTCAAAATGAAAATGTAGTAATCCGTATATGTTTCTTCATATTTTGATTCCGACAGGTTTCTAAGTCATTTCTCTATGATTTATTGTTACGAAATTGTTTGGATTCGATCTTTGTCTTCTCGTTATGTATGATAGATTGGACAAATATAAATATTTCATGCTTAGCTTCCACTAATTAAAGTGACTGTTCATAGAATTGTGTGCTAGTAAGAATCTTGCTAAGTCTCAAGAGTGGAAAGAACAAGTAAAAAATGTGGATTCATGGCAATGGAGATTGATGTATTGATGTTTTTTTGTAGTATTGTTTTTAATGGATCGAGAATGGGTAAATGCGGATCGATTATCTGAAGAGTACAAGAAAGGGGTGGAAGAGTTTTGTGCTTATGCAACTAAGAATGCTAAAAATCCAATGTTCATTAAATGTGTGTCGAAAATGTTTAAATGTAAAAGAGGTTAGTGGTCAAATGAAGTTGCACGAGCATTTATTGTGTCATGGTATTGACAATACATATAAGGTTTGGACATATCATGGTGAGCCAAGGTGCTTTTTAAGTATTATTTTTGTCGATTTTGATCTTAATTTCCAAATATTTGTTCTTTTCTCTATATTATTTTTGGATGATTATTGTCAATGCGCATACACATACACATGCCACATCATCCCGATGCAAAACCTGATTCCCTGACTTCACTCAAAGTTTAAAATGAATTAGTTTTGATATATGTTTTGAAATGATGCATAGTGTGGGAGGGTGTGTGTCAGCATCATGAGAGGATCCTGAATAATTTGCAAGCCTAGCTAGGGGTGGAATTAAAAATCTCATAGGTGTAAAGAGGGGTCAAGTCATTGCTCAATGGAAATGAGAGCTTGGTGTGGGCATATACATCCAAAGAGATATGAGCAGAGATGGTGATGAACTCATAAGGTGCATGGCACGAGGAATGATGGTTCATTGACACACCACATTGGTCACTTACCTGCTCACTTACCTGTATCACTTACCTGTATCATTGTTAGCTAGCTTGCCAATTTTTTCCTGTAAGAAAAAAGATCCCCACAATGTTGATCCAAAGTTGTCCCTACCCATTAAAAGTGTCCTACACTAGTTTTCCTCGTATCCAGCTAGGTGCCCCAAATGAAAAGTGTCATTCCTTGCACTCGAATGAGTACAAACTTGAGTTTGGCATTGTCCCCGATTTATTAAGTCCATCTAAACAGGAGTTCCATCTAGGTAAGGGGCAGAAAATAAGTTAGGAAACAAATTAAGCACAAGGATCCATGATCGAGAATGGAAATCCTTTGTTTTTTTGGTACATTTTCTATTAAACTTTTATTCTACAATATTCAGCCGACAAAAACTAGTAAATAATTAAATAAAAATTTGAAGGTATTGGGTCTTTCAAATTCACTCTACTGAATCTAGGAATTTACAAGATGAGATTTGCTATATGAAGAAAAAAAAGAACGATAACCTCATTAAAAAACAACAGAGAAGAAGCTGATTTGCAGAATGTCCCGAGCCACTCATCCTCATCTCCAGGGTACCAACCAAACATAGCAACATTTGGTGCTGATCAGTTTGATGAAGAGCATCCAACACATAATTAGAAGGGTTTGTTGCAGCTGGTGAAATATGTCACTTCACAACTATCAGAAGGGTTGTCAGTAGACTACTTGGCAACATTTTTTTTTCTGAAGTTTTTTACATGTTATAAACTATTGTGCTAACCCAGAATCTCCTAATTAGAAGCTCATAATACTAGTGACCTACAATAAGGTTAGTATTGTTTCGCTTACTAGCTGAATGTTGAAGCTTGATAATTTCACTCATATAGAATTGACACCGTCTGATGATATTAGTATTGCTACTTAGAGAGCGTCTCATTCCCCCTGTTCTATACTAAATTCTGTATAGGACACTAAATGTGTCTTGAATTGCAGGATGAATTGGAAGCTGAGCTTGAGGAATTGGAAGGTGCGGAGTTGGAAGAACAACTTCTCCAGCCTGCTACAACTGCCCCTGCAGCTCCCATACATGTTCCAGCAGGAAGACAGCCAACTCGACCTGCTCCTCGAAAGAACACTGCTGAGGAAGACGAGCTGGCTGCATTGCAAGCAGAGATGGCACTCTGAGCTGGTAGGTTACCAGTTGTTACTCTGTCTCTTCAACTTTTTCTGTTTCTTACTGTCCCCTTCTTATGAACTACTTTCAAGTTTTTCAAATAGAAAATTGTGAGAACTTCTCTATACTAGCTCAGAATTTGTGAAAGGTGCTTAAAAAGGCTTAAATTATTCGTCTTTTCAGCTGGGCTTTGACATTTTGTGGTCCTTGTGGATATTAAGTTGAAGTATTGATATGTATGATATAGTGCAGATGTTTCTTGTGCATTCTGTTTCAGAATTTGGATAACGCTTTTGCTGAAATAAATGTACCTCCTCGTTCTCCCCCAGTGGTCATTGACAATGCCTCTGTCTCCTTGGCTGATAAATGTGGCAAAAATTGGTAAAGGGTTTGTTGTAGCTGGTGAAATATGTCACTTCACAACTATCAGAAGGGTTGTCAGTAGACTACTTGGCAACATTTTTTTTTCTGAAGTTTTTTACATGTTATAAACTATTGTGCTAACCCAGAATCTCCTAATTAGAAGCTCATAATACTAGTGACCTACAATAAGGTTAGTATTGTTTCGCTTACTAGCTGAATGTTGAAGCTTGATAATTTCACTCATATAGAATTGACACCGTCTGATGATATTGCAGGTATGAGAGCACCTGTCCGGCCTCCTCCTGGCCATCCTTCTCAATGTAGTTCTCAAATGCTTTCACAATCTTCATCATCTTCTTGTGATTAATCTTGTCCTTGTGCATTCTGTTTCTGCAGGCCATTGATAGGCTTCCTTTAGTTCCCGGAGTTCTTGAGCTCGTTGGAATTGGTTATTCTGGGGTAAGTTCCACACCTATTACTGCTACTATATATATATATATATTAGTTGAGAAGGCTGCTATCAAGAAATATACTTGGACCTTTAGTCATTTACATTTATCTTACTGATACAAAACCCTTTGTGTTTGGCAGTGGTTTGCATATATATAGTAGCAATAATAGGTGTGTTCTTGTATTTCAGGTTAAGATTTATATACCGACTTAGTGTGTGTGTGTGTTGTTATACTTATACAATGCCATGATGCAATTTCAGGTTATGCGAGGATACAATTTGAAGTGGCGGTAGAATCTGAGAAACATTCAGCGGTGCCGCAATGTACAGACGAAGTTAGGACTGTAGGAGAAGCTGTTGGCCATTTCATTTCGTGGCCAAAAAAGCTGGTGTATATATATGATAGCATATTAACAATTTTGTATGAATGCTTAAATTATATTTTGAATGAATGAGAAATAGTTAGTTATCATGTTGTGTCTTTATTGGTTGATTGAACGTTGTCATTATTATATTAAATATTATATTTAGCCCAGAAAATCGGTATCGGAAAAATAGAAAAAACAAATCAAATAACTTAGATAGCGCTCAAATTAGCGCTATCTAAGTTTAACATATATACTACAATAGCGCTTCTTTAAGCGCTATCTAAGAACAATCTAATTACTTCCATAGCGCTTATTTACGCGCTATCTTAGCAGATAAACAAATCTAATTTAAAAAAATCATTTAAATTAAATAGCGCTTTGTTAAGCGCTATTCAAGCTAATTTAAAAAAAATTAGCGCTTACATAGCGCTTTAGAAGGCGCTATTGAAGTTAATTAAAAAAAAAAAAACGCTTAGATAGCGCTTTTTAAAGCGCTATCTAAGCGAAGCGCTATTCAAGTACGCGCCTTGCATAGCGCTTTTTTGAGCGCTATCTAAGATACCATAGCGGTAGCTTAGATAGCGCTAAAAAGCGCTATCTAAGCCTATTTTTAAGCGCTATGCAAGCCTATATTTGTAGTAGTGAGTGCCAGAGGTATTTACAGCGACGGTAACTCCAGATGCACTGGTCTTTCAACAGAAGTCTGAGAAACTAAGCATTATGGTATATATCGAGGACAAGGCACAAAATAAAGGAAAAATCTCTTATGGTTCTCTTGTTTGGGTTGAAGACAAGGGGAAACACGCTGTCAGGTGCCCCATTAAGACAATAATTTGAAAGGTGTCTGAATGGTCGAAATCCTAATTAGACTTTTTATGTGGATGGAAGATGAGAAACGAAAATTGAATGTTGAGGATTTTGCAAGAATAATATATATGGGAGAGGGATCGACATGCTTCCCATTTCTGTCTCCCTCCTTAACCCCTGAATAGTTTGTTCTAGGGGTGGGCATTTAGGACCGAAAACCCGGACCGAACCGACAATCGAACCGAACGGGTCGGTTCGGATCGGTTTTAATTTATTAAAAAAAAATCGGTTGTAAAAGCCCGGCCCGGCCCGAAGTTTCTGGTCCGGGCCTCGGTTTCTATTTCTAAAACCCGTCGGTTACCCGGCCCGGCCCGCGTATGAATGAATAGTTAAAAAATAAAAAATAAAACCCTACATGCATTGCCATTTATTGTCCGCTGCTTCTCCTCATTTACTGTGTGCGACTCCTCCCCTCCCTGACCTTGTGGCGACTCCTCCCCTCCCTGACTTTGTGTGACTCATTAGCTCCTCCTCTCCTCCTCGGCTTGGCTACTCCTCTCGGATCTCTCCTACTCGACGTTGTCTCCACTCCAGTCTCTCTTCACAAAGGTACAGTACTGAAGTCACTACTCTGTGTGTTACTCTGTTTTTGAAGTTTTTCTATATGTGACTCTGTTTACAACATTAACTGGATTCAGTGATTCACATTCAGTATAAGCATGCAGTATGCACATACATGAGTTATGATCATGTCCCTTCCATTGTTAGGTATAACTTTATAAGTATAAGACTATAAGTCTTTCTGTCTTCTTCATGACTCTGTAACATAACTAACACATGATTCAGCTCTTTCCCATTTTGTTATCAGTTTTCACATGATAACTAACACATGATTCAACTCTGTAACTTTTTTGCCATGCATATTAAAATTGTTTAAACCATGGATTATGCACCTTACAAGTCTAGTGATGGGAAGGGATCGATGTGTCTTTGCGATTTTGCCTACTGACTTGTATGTAGAATTGTTTTGTATGGTAAGAGTTTTTTGGATGATTTGAAATTTTATTGGTGTAGTCTAAGAGGTTGCAGTGTTTGTTGATAGTATAGTTGGATAACATAATGATGGTTCCAAACTTCCAATGATGAAATGATCACAATCAATAATTTATGTAGTCAAAGAAGTTTCTTCTCCTTCTTCTCAACCACTCTTCCTCTCCTCTCTTGCAATTCACACCCTCCTCACTCACAAGACTTTCTAATTTTTTTTTTTGATTCAAACCGAATCAAACAAAAGTCTCATCTTATATGACTAT
The DNA here is from genome assembly GCA_963556465.1 of Berberis vulgaris. Taxonomy (NCBI): domain Eukaryota; kingdom Viridiplantae; phylum Streptophyta; class Magnoliopsida; order Ranunculales; family Berberidaceae; genus Berberis; species Berberis vulgaris. The sequence continues at coordinate 12,427,684 of OY747136.1, read as the reverse complement.
GATAACTTTTTCAAAATATACTGTTGATATTTGATATTATAACAAACTAGATAATTCGATTTTATTTTTAGTTTTTACCGTGAGAATGAGGTGCAGCTGTGGCACTCGCATGTTTGATTGAACATTGAACTTAATCAGTTCTCGGTTTTTCCTTCTCATACATGTCCTGAACATGATGAGTAGGTGATTCAGAGTGTTTGGGTGGGGTACATCGAATTTGCAAAAGTGATGGGAAGTTTTTCTATATGTGACTCTGTTTACAACATTAACTGGATTCAGTGATTCACATTCAGTATAAGCATGCAGTATGCACATACATAAGTTATGATCATGTCCCTTCCATTGTTAGGTATAACTTTATAAGTATAAGTCTTTCTGTCTTCTTCATGACTCTGTAACATAACTAACACATGATTCAGCTCTTTCCCATTTTGTTATCAGTTTTCAGATTATTTATGTCGTGATATGTTGTTCAGTTGTTGTATATTCATACTTCATTTCATGAACTTTTTTGCCATGCATATTAAAGTTGTTCAGTCTTCTTTCCTACTGCTTACAATGCTTATTAAAATTGTTTGAATCTTTTACATTTCATAAACTTTTTTGCCATGCATGCATATTCATACTTCATTTCATTCATAGTTCATATTTACATGATATTGGTGTTTGCGTATTTTTCAGGTCATTAACTTATTATAAATAAGTCGATATTGGTGTTGTCGGTGACTAGGCAAAAATGAGGAAAAAAATGCCGTAAGTGTTTTTTTTTCCAACATTGTGCATTTTTTATTGGATTATATTTTTGAGTTTATTAAATGTTTTTGAATAATAAATGACTATTATTGATGTGATTTAGGTTAAGCGCAAGGCGCTCAACCGTGGAAGGTGTTTCAACAACTCCAAGTTCATCACCATCACCACAAACTCAAGGTACACCGTCATCTCAAGATGAACCATCTCAAAATGCACCACCTAGTCAAGAGGGATCATCATCTCAGAATTCACCACCTACTAAAGCGGGAGGACTTCCCCCCCTTCATTCTACAACAAAAACATCGGAGGTATGGAGTCATTTTACTAAAACAACCATAGCGAGAAAGGGGGAGAGGGCAGTTTGTATGCATTGCAAAAGTGATTTGGCATGCAATACTCAAGTAAAAATGGTACATCTAGCCTACTTAGACATTTACGTGTGTCTTGTCCAAAATCCCCTTTAAAAGTCGCAAGTAACCAAAAAGTCATTTGTTTTGATAATAAGAATACCCCAGTGTCACACTCATTTAATAAGGATACATGTAGAAGGAAGTGTGTAGAAATGCTTATTATTGATGAGCTTCCTTTTAAGCATGTGGAAGGGATATGATTTAAGCGATTTATGAAGGAGACACAACCTAAGTTTGAGCCACCATCTCGTAGAACCGTTGCTAGAGATGTGTGGTCTATTTTTCAAGAAGAAAAGGCTAAGATCAAGAGTGTCATATCTCAAAACAATCAAAGAGTTTCTCTCACCACCGACACTTGGACTTCAATCCAAAATGTTAATTATATGGCTATAACCGCCCATTTTATTGATGATGGTTGGAATGTGCATAAAAGAATTATTAATTTTTGTCAAATTATCAACCATTCTGGGGATGCTATTGGGAGACTTTTAGAGAGGTGTTTGAGGGATTGGGGCATAGATAGGGTATTCACTATTACTCTTGATAATGGAGAAAATGGAGAAAGGTAAGAAAATTTTATTCATTTTTGAATACTTTTAAGTTTAACTTTGTCAAAATATTTTCTCATGTATGTGTGTATGTTCTTGACTTGTAGAAATTGAAATATTGCAACTTGCGGAAGATATTACAACTCCTAGTTCGGCTAATCCAATCATCTAGATTGAGGTATGTTTAATAATTTAGCCACCAAGCATGTATTTTATCTTTTTACTTTATATTGCAACTTGCGGAAGATATTACAACTTTATGTTCTTGTTGTTTATATTTTTCAGGCAAATCCCGTGCCTTATTGACATTGATTCCTGCTCGTCCAGATGGGTCTAATGGTGGTGTTTTAAAAAAATTTCAGTTCTTATGTAATAGGCTGAAATAGACTTTAATAGATAAGTTTACTAGTGTTTTCAAATTAATGTTGATTAATTTAATGTTGCATGATATCAGATAAACTCATTACTGATCTGTAAACACATTACTGATCTGTAAATAGTACATTACTGATACGCAGAAGGTACTTGTTCAATAGATTTTGTTTAGGGTGAAAAGTCCTTGTGTATTGGGCCTTGGAAGTTCTTTCTGAACTGTAAAGTGGACACAATATGTGCTGCATGATATTTTATTTACACTTAATCAAACTCTAATAGTTTAACTTTAAACTTTAAACTTTACACTTTTACAGTTACACTTACAGTACACTGGTTCGGTAGTACCCCATGCTGGATTGCATTGTAAATGCCACTAAATGGATACAATGTTGAATGTTGGTGTTGAATTGAATGCATGGGCCATTCATATGGACCCTACACCCTAATGTGTGGGTGGACTGGATCCAAATGAGTTAAAAAAAGAGGTTTGTTGAATTCAAATGGACAAAGTTGGTTTTGAATGCATGTGGGCCATTCACTGAGTGAGAGTTTTGTTGTTGTCTGTTGATAAAAAAAAGAACCGAGACCGGCCCGAACCCGGCCCGAAAATCGGTTAACCGGGACCTCGGTTAACCGGTCAATTCGGTCCAGTTTCGGGCTTTAAAAACACGGGCCCGATATGTTCGGTCCGGTTTTCGGTTTCTACAATTTGGGCCGGTTATCCGTACTTGCCCAGCCCTAGTTTGTTCCAATCAGTTTGATTAAGGTGAATCACACTTTGAAGAGATTCAGTGTACGACAAAGTGTTAGTAACAATCGAAGTAGATGTTTGAGTGGGATGCGCACGTGCTTGTGCTGCACTAGTTTGCAGACTTGTCGTAATTGCTAGCCTTAGGGGGTATTTGATTGAGGTAGAGGTCCAACCTCTTACTAAGAAAGTACCTCTCTTAGCAAAAGACTAATTAGAATATTAAAGTGTTTGTTTTAGTAAGAGGTTAGCCTCTAACTAGAGGGAAAATAATCAAACAAATAACTATTTTGTTTTTTTTTTTTGGAAAGCGAGCTGGGTTTTTATAGGATCCCATAACCTATCAACAAGGTGCGACCTACAGGTCAACACCATAAGAAAGTAACCATGCCGTCAGCAGGTCTCGAACCTAGGACGTGGGGGATAAACCCACACAACCCTAACCACTCGACCATAACACCATTGGCAACAAATAACTATTTTGTCTACCATAGACAACAATTTACATTAGTGGTCCTTTAATACTTGGTAAATGAATGTCTAACAAAAACTAGAGGTAGAAAAATACCTAACGAAAACTAGAGGTTTGGGTGACCATATCTGATGAAGGGGGTCAAAGAAAAATTTGTGAAGGGGACACCTCTGATTTAGACATTATCCTCTGAATCAGAGACTAAAAAAACCCCTTTAGAGCATCAACATTAAGTTAATTCCAGACCCTTTGCGTTTGGAATATGAATTTTTAATACCTGTAGTCCAAGGTTTAAATTTGTCTCCCACTATAAGCTATTGTGTTAAGTGTGCAAATAATTAAAATAAAAATTGAAAAAATAAAAAACAAACAAAAAGTCCAAAAGTGAGAATGGAACCTGTGACTATTGAGTTATATAACAACCAGGCACCCAAGCTGGGCGCTGGTTGAAAAAGGCACAAAGCAGGGCTATCTTTCAAACAATGCCCAACTTTTGACGTTTATACAAACAACATACAAATTGTGATACTAGGGCCTGCGTAGGGAATACATTCACTACAACACAATTGGCTTTTAATAGCATTTGAGCATAGCATTTTTTAAGTTTGTGCTATGAAAAGCCAGTTTTAATAAAATTATAATCTGAAAACGTTGTTAAAAATGGAGCGGGAAATAAAAAGCGCTAATTATTTTGCCCAAAAATTTGATATCATGCTCATTCTAAGCTAATACCTAAGAAGAGAGAAACACGCAGCCCTAGCGCCCCTCTCTCCCTCACTCTGCAACTCTCCACTCTCCCTCGCTCTAGTTCTCTATGTCACTCTCGCCTCTCTCTCGCTCTATCGCTCTCCCTCTCTATGTCGCTCTTGCTTATCTCTCGCTCTCGAGTTGTTGCTTCATCTCTATTTTCGGGTTTTGTTGAATGTTTGAGTGGAGAATGAAGAAAAGGGAGGTCTTGATTGGAAGGAACTTGGAGGATAATGCTAAGTATGGAGGCCTAAATTGTATCTCCACTTATGTGTTTTGGAAATTTCCAGGTAACTAGCTCAACATACTCAATAGTGATTATTGCAAGAAACAAAGGGTTTATAAGTTACTAATTTCCATCGATTTGCAATTTATTTTTGAAGGAAATGTCGATTTGGAGAAAATTTTGAAGCTGATCCATAAGAAAGGGTTGTGTATTAGCTTACAACTCACACTGTCAATTTCGACATGTTTCCATCGGGTTTTGAGAAGGATCCAAAATGGAGGATTTGCATCAACACTTCTACTGCTTTCAATTCCTCCAAGAACAATTATGTCTTTGTCTACTCTCTCATGTTGGGTAAGCTAGATCTTCCATTTTATCAACATTTCTCAATCTGGGGTCGAGCATTTATGTTGTTTGGTTAATAATTTCGATATGTGTATCTTCAATTTCATTTGTTTTGTTGAGTTTTAGATCTGGGTGTATTTAATTTGCTCGTAATTCGATCATTTAAGCTTGTTTTCATATTGGAGTTTGGGCATTATTGGCTAATATGTGTTTAAGATGTTAGATCTGTAATGGGTGTTCAATGTTTTGATAATTAATTGGTCGATTTTAGGTTAATTGGTAGGAAATGATCATGTTTTTTTAGTGTTTTGTAGTTTGTAAAGTGTTTGATCTGTTGTTTTTGACATTTTGTGTATCAACAAGTTTTTAACTCTGTAGAATATTGGTTTAGGGGAATGGAATAAGAGATCTTATTTGCTCTCATGTGGCGAGAATCAACATTTTGTTGTTATTGTTTGTAAATAGATTGAAGTTGTTGAATTGGATTGTATTTCCTTATCTGACTGATGTTTGTTTGTATGACAATGGCAAGGGATTGGTTGCAAGGACATTATGTGTATTACCTATGGGGCACTTATGGTTTTAGTAAAGAGATTGGAAGGCTTTTCATTACCGGATTTGGATTTTCAATGTTGTTTGGGACAATCGTTGGTTCTTTGGTAGACAAACAGTAGGATCGATCTCCTCTGAAAGTTGAAATATTTTGAGTCATTGCTTAAGCTAACAGTACATTACAGTGCCAATTGATGACCTTTTCCTGCACTAGTCATATACAATTTCAATCATAATTGTAAGCTAACAGTACATTACAATGCCTAGAATGTTTATGACATGATGAGTGTAAAATCATCATATGATAATCAGTAGATTTCTTGCAGGAATTGGAATTGGTGTCTCATCTGCAATTTTTCCACTTTACATATCCAAGGTAGTAAAAATAGCATGTTAATGTTGTCCTTCCTAGTTTCCTTGTCAATAACTAAAATTCCTATTTGTGCAGTTATCGCCAACCGAAATACGTGGCACACTTGGATCTGTTAACCAACTTTCAATTTGTCTTGGAATTCTTGTAGCATTGCTGGTTGGATTACCTTTATCACATAATCCTTTATGGTATATATGTCCCTATTTTCTAGTCTTGGTTTTACATACTAGGAACAAAGATAACAAGGTCTTAAGCTATCTAACTGTGGTTGATTATGAAAACTCCTATATAACTACGAGGAATGATTTCTAGCTTATTTACTAATGATAAGTTGGTTATTGCAAAAGTTAGTAAAAGTGCATTGTTCTTATGTGTGTCAATCTTCCCCTGCAGCGTACAACTTGTGATATTAGGTTAGTGTTTCATATTTGTGAATTGTGATAATAACTAAATAACCTATCAGAGTCAGTAATCTTCCTCTAATCCTTTGTAGGTTGAACAAATATATACCATAGTTAAGAGGGAAAAACCTCCTACCTAACACTTTGAGTCTGGAAGGAGACCTTCTATGTTCTCTCGTAACAACGCATAAGCTTTCAGCTTTCTGTTTCTTCTTCTATTATATTTGTTAGGTTCATTTAGGAAACTTTTGGTTCTGAAATTTTGTTGTCAATGTTTCCGATGTCAAATTGTTCTTTAGGTTTATTATGTTCAATTAATATGTTGTTGGAAACTATACTCATGCAATTTGCAAACATTTGTGTTCATAATTCTTCAAATTCTTCATTTTTGTTATTTTACTTAGATTGTTTGGAACAATTTTTTTTATGTCTGTTCATCATTAGGCCCTTTTTTGAATGTCTGTTAATCGTTAGGCCCTCTTTTCTTTTTTGTTGAACAGTTGATTGAGTAGCTTCAAAGGCCACATAGGAAGATGCAGTATTCATTATCTGCAACTCTGGACATTAAATGAGGATGTTTGATGATCTATGTGGTCAAGATGGGAATTTACAAGTTAGAACATGCCCTCCCTCCCCGCAATGCTTTTTTGGTTACCGAGAGCCTCCACGATGAGGCAAGGCAACCAGCACCCCTCTCAGGCCTTCCAAGTCCATCCTCACAGTAAGTATTTGCTCACCTTATTTTTCCATGAATTGAAATTATGTATTGTATACATGTCTTAACTATATTACGTGGAATTGCTCACCTTGTTTGAATTGATTGAAAGAGGAGAGAAAATGGTTGACCGTGTCTCTATGTTTTAGATTTCTAAAGTATTTTTTAGTCTGTTGGCCTTGGTTGATGGTGTTTTCAACATGACATCTTGGTTTTAGTCTTCTGTTCTTTAATTCCTCCCAAAATTTGGTGTGGTATTACCTTGACACTACCAAATGTTGTGGTATGGTCTTTAGTGTGATGTTGTTTGTGTAGAACATGTATGATGAAAATTTTGCTTGTGGTGCATGAATCAAATTGAACTTGAAAGTGGTTGTCCAGTTTTTAGTCATTGTAGAAGCTTATTGCTTGAAGCAAATTGAATTGTTACCAATTCAGTCTTTGATTTCTCGTGGAGTTGTTTTGCATACAATATAATTGTATATGATTACAGTTTTATGGAGCTAAATGTGAATGGTATAAAGCTAAGCAAACATGCAGTTGATAAACTCTGCTAGCTGGCAAGAACCTCATGCTTGTTTAGATTATCACACTTGACACTAATTTGATATGGTAGGATGAACTGGTAGAGCTAACTGGCTTGGAATAGTGTGAGGGTGACATTACTAGCTTTCTACTTTTGCTTGCAAAGGGTGACATTACTGACTTGGCTGTGAGTTCAAACAACACTTGGGTGGTATTTTTTTGAAGTACTTTATTTGAAATGGGTTATGTTGATAATTCAGTTCTTCTTCTTCTAAAATTCTCTAAACTGGGGTTCTCTTATTTTTTTGAGAAGGGAACTAGTGCACGCTAACGGTTGGTTTGGTTAGCTCTCCAGCAAGCAGTGGTTCAAAGAGGACCTCAGAACCAGCTATGGAGTTGGCAAATAAAAATATAAATGAGGCTGCATGTGGACCTCATCAAGAACAATCCAGAGTTGTCAAGGTATATAAACTAACTATACTCACTCCTTTTTCTACAACAAAATTGCATTTTCATGTTATCATTTTCTAATATATTTGAATTTGATGGGGTTGTTGGGGGAGCAGAGAGAAGGCAATAGAAAGGGGCCAACATCAAGCTCTGAACATGAAGGACCCAAGACACCAGACCCCAAGGTTTGTTCTACTTTGATGATTCTCTCCATCGTGATCACTCATTTATGAGACTGTCATCTACAAAAATACATAAACAAAAAATGAAAGTCGTGGTATACGTCATTTTGAAAATAAAAAGTGAGGATCAAAATGCATTTTCATCTTTGAACATTTCCATTCCACTATGTTCTTAAAATACAAATGTTTTAGTTCGTGGTGAGACTGCATATACCTAGTCCTTTATGACATTACAAGACAAGTCCCGTTGCTTTTATAAAACTTGTTGGTTGCTTCTTCAGATTTTTGTTTAGATGGTTACTTTTGTTACAAAATTTTCTATTAACTTTTCCCTTAACTATCTGACAGTCTTATACATTATTTTCAGGGACTTTCCTGATTGAGCGAGGCTGGCAAGAGGCGTTGTGATCAAGTTGCTGATTGGTCGAGCTCCTGCTGAAAAATGGAGCGCTCTGTTGAGGTGGACTGATGAAGATGACTGTGGTTCTGTTGAGGTGGTTAAGGTGTTAATACAGGGAGCTGTGGTACTTTTATTTAGTTTTTTATTTAGGTTTTGAAAAGCTGGAGATGTTTTGTGACTCGATGTAATACAGAGAGCTGATCTTTATTATTAATTTGATAGATTTTGTGACTCGATGTAATACATTATTTCATTAATTATATTACTTTGCCTCCATTCATGGAAATGTTTAAGTTTGGCACATTAAAATTTTTATTTTCTAGAAATAAAACTTATAAGATGTAATAAAAAGTCATTTGATAGCAAAAAAAAAAAAAATTCTATGTATACTTACAATAGCGTTTTAGAAACGCTATGGTAGACTAGCGTTTTTGAAATGCTATAAAAGTCCAACTTACTATAACGGCGTTTTCTAAAACACTATGGTATCCTACCATAGCGTTTTTGAAACGCTATTAATGGGCATTTTTCTTGTAGTGATATTTGATCTCGGTTGAACACTTGTAGAGTCTCAAGACCCCAGTGAATTTGGGAGGGAGGAGGGTGACGCATGAGGGTTTCTAGGGTTCATAATTTGCTCTCAAAGTTATTTACTAAATAACTTATTCGTAATCTTTCAATTTAATTATGAGTATTTTTAGTTTCCTTTTAGGATTAGGCTTTACTTTTTATTTTAGGAATATAATGCTTGTTATTTTAGTATTTGATTCTATTGTTTCTTTTAGGAATAGACAGTTTCCTTTTAGGATTAGGCTTTACTTTTTATTTTAGGTATAGACTGCTTGTTATTTTAGTATTTGGTTATACTTTTTCTATAGGTTGCTTATTATTCAAGTTATTCGAGCTATAAATAGAGCTTCCTCAATATTGTAAGGGACTTTTGATTTTGATAATTTGAATTGAACATTAGAGTATTTCTCTGTGTTTTGGGAAATTCTCTTGTGTTCTTCCTTATGAATTATCTGCTAGAACTAGCCTGCAGAATAATCGCTATTCTGCCCGGCGTCAGTTGATATCAGAGCATCACCATCTTCTTGGGGTGAGATTTCATCAGTTTCTATAGCTGGTGGTCGTGGTTGTGGTCGTCGCTGGCAGGTTCCGAACGAGGAAGCCCTAAACCGTGATCGTAACGTTAAGGATGTGATGATTAAGGATTTATAGAGGCAAGTTGCAGAGTTAACCCAAAGTCTAACAACGCAGGATTTCGGTGATCGTGAGATGGAAGATCACAATTATGATTCCAGTTTCAAAAACCCGTATCACCATCGTGCTCGAATCTTTGAGGGTCGTGGTCGGGAGAATCGTCATGGAAATCTCGGTTTCAAAGTGGATCTACCCGAGTTTTCTGGTACGTTACAGGCCGAAGGATTCGTGGATTGGTTGAATGAAGTAGAGCGTATTTTTGAGTATAAGAAAGTTCCAGATCATGTCAAGGTGAAATTGGTCGCCAAAAAACTTGAAGGCATAACATCTGCGTGGTGGGAGCAGTTGAAGCGAGCACGAGATAGGCAGGTCAAGGCCAAGATCATTGATTGGGAGAAGATGAAGAAGAAGATGAAGGGTCACTTCCTTCCTTTCGGTTACACTCAACTTTTATTTCAGCGACTTCACTCGTTGAGGACCATTTCTGAAGCATACCAGCGTGCACTTGCTGTGGAAAAACAACAGAGCAAGAAGCCAATAATCAACATTGATCAAAGCGGTTGGCCAGTTCGCCCTCAAGAATTTCGTCCTGCCCAGCAACCACCACAGGGTAATTCTAACTCAAATATAAGATGTTTTAGATGTGGTGAACAAGGACATAGAGCGACTGAGTGCAGGAAGCCTGCTATTCAGAAGGGCAACAATCTCCTGATTGAAGAAGACGTGGTAGATGAAACTGAGGAGCTTGGAGAGTCTGTGTATGACGATGATGAAGATGGAAATGTGTTGTATGGAGATGGCCATGAGACTCTGGTCGTTCGTAAGAGTCTACTGACTCCCAAGGGTGATTCAGGGGACGATTGGTTGAGAACCAATATTTTCCACACGACCTGCACAGTTGCATATAAAGTCTGCAAGATGATCATTGACTGGGCAGTTGGAGAAGCACTTGCTTTTGCTACATTGCTAGTAGAAGGTAATCATGTTCGGTTGAGTTGCCAGGATGTTGAAAGAGGTACTTTTAGTCACAGACATTCGGTAGTCCATGAATAGGAAACGAGTGAGAAATATTGTCCACTGGACCATGTTCTCATGAACAAAAATGAAGAAATGTTTACCGTCAGCAACAGTTCGCTTTTCGGAGTTTTGTGGTCTCGGATTTTAATTGGGCTATTCAATGGAAAATCCAAATTCATTGGTTATATGGGAGGCCCAATTTGGTGATTTCGCTAATGGTGCTCAGGTGATATTTGATCAATTTTTGAGTAGTGGGGAGTCTAAATGGCTCTGCCAGACAGGACTTGTTGTGCTTCTTCCCCATGGTTATGAAGGTCAAGGCTTTGAACATTCAAGTGCAAGATTGGAACATTTCCTTCAGATGAACGATGATAATCCATATGTTATTCCTGAGATGGACGCTACACTAGGAAGCAGGTCAAGGAGTGCAATAGGCAGGTTGTCAACGTCACAACTCCTGCAAATTATTTCCATGTTTTGCGTCGCCAGATACATAGAGATTTCCGTAAGCCACTCATTGTGATGTCTCCCAAGAACCTGCTTCGTCACAAAGATTGCAAATCGAATCTCTCCGAGGTTGATGAAGTCAAGGAATTGATTATTATAGTAAATGAGTGTGTGCTAGGTTTGCAGATGGAACTCAAGAGAAGGGAAATGAAAGACAATCTAGTACGCCTGCAAGAGCTAGCAGAGTTTTCTGACCTGGTGTCAGAGGATCTTCCTCCTGGGCTGTTGCCAGAGGATTCCAATGAAACTGTTGTGAACTCGAGGACGAGTTCTTTCCAACCCGAGGCGACTGACGCAGGAGGGTTTCTAGGGTTCCTAATTTGCTCTCAAAGTTATTTACTAAATAACTTATTCGTAATCTTTCAATTTAATTAGGAGTATTTTTAGTTTCCTTTTAGGATTAGGCTTTACTTTTTATTTCAGGAATAGACTGCTTTTTATTTTAGTATTTGATTCTACATTTTCTTTTAGGAATATGCAGTTTCCTTTTAGGATTAGACTTTACTTTTTATTTTAGGAATAGATTGATTTTTATTTTAGTATTTGATTCTACTTTTTTCTTTTAGGAATATGCTGCTTACTGGAGCGTTAGCGCAAGACGTTAATGGTGGTGATAGCTTTATGGCTTTCATGCCATAAAGGTGTTCAATTTTCTTGCTAGCTTTTGTATGGAGGAAAATTACACAATGACCATGCTTGGGATTTTACATGAGCAATAATATAACTTTTATGTTTATATTAGGACTGAGACTCACAGATTTTCACTCAAATCTCGTTATTCACTTGGATTTTTTAATTTTAATTTTTTTTGTTCTTTGCTATTGTCCTTTTTGCTGTGTAGAAAATGTACTGTTATGGGCAGTGTAGTTTCACACACAACCACAAACAAACAAGACAAATATAAAAACATAACAGAAAATAGAGATGAAAAAATTATCTTCAACATGTATTTGGAATATTAGCAACGATACTCCATTATCGAGGTCTTTACAATGTGAGACACTGTTGGAAATCATATGTTAGATGCATGCATGAACTCAAATATTAGTTGCAAGGAGACACATTTCTGTAATGTTTTTTAGGTTTAAGATGTTTTGAACATATTTTCATCTGTCTTTGATAGTCATTACTTGTTAACATGTCAGAGCTCAACTCGTCATGGATTTCCTCATTGAGTTCATCTGTTATCTGCATGTGTATCCTAAAAAAGAGATATTACATGGATGCATCATATCAAACTTATATACACATTAACATGGATTAAGGCATTCATAAATGCTATTTGCAAGTGTTCATCATATCCTTTGTATTGATCTTTTCGCATGTATTTGTCAAATAATAAATACCTGCATCTCTTTCCATAGTAAACATCAAATGTAGACAGAAACCAGAACAATATTAGCTGTAAGAGCCTTGTCGCAGCTTACTAGAAAGGAGTCAGTTTATTTGTTCTCATTCAAAGCTCTGTAGGATATTCCTATGTCAAAGAATTTTTACGAATGTGTACGAAATATGTACGAGTTTCTAGGTAGTTCTCAACCAAAGATCAAGAAATGAGTTTTACGAACATGGATCTCTCCTTCCTTGCATGACTTCTCATTGCTCTTCTTGTCGAATGCACATTAGCTTCTAGATCCACGTATGTTGTCCATATGGACAGATCTTTCATGCCTAAGGTTTTCACGTCTAATCATAGTTGGCACTGACACCGGGCATAATATCGATTATTCTGTAGGCTAGTTCAACAAATAATTCACAGGAAAAATAACACAAGAGATTCGCTAAAAAACACAGAGAAATAACTTTAATGTTCAATTAAATTATTCAAATAAAAAGTATCGCTAAAGTCAGCCTACAAGCCGAGCTTTATAGCTAAAACTCGTGATTATTAGAATTTTACCAAAAATAGCAAATCCCAATAATCATGCTAAAACAAAATACGTAATAAAAGAAACAATCTGCCTAAAATCTTGCCCAAATTGGGTTCAGAAACTCTTCCTAAACGAAGAATGAAATATTACCATAAAAGGAAAAAATTACTAAAATTGTAGATTCGAAAGGGGAAACAGTGGATTTTGGGTTCAAAAAGATGTGCAACAAATGTTGCTCGTTGGCTACAACGTGCGCGCCGAAAAGAACTTTCCGAATTGGGGTCATATGCGCGATTCTGATACCCGTAGCTAAAGTTATGGCCAAAATATCGAAATGCACCCAAAACTGCCCAAAAGATCACGATTTCCTGCTATCTTTGCGCTAATCTGCCAATTCAAGGTATCTTAGTGCCAATAACATGCTATTTGACAACTCAGCATCATCTGTCTCGAATCCTCCTCCATCATGCACTCAAGCCACTATCAATTTACTTTAGGTCAAAAGTCCAACTAACTCACACGCTTCCATTCCAAGACTGCTATACCGTTATGACAGTGCCGTCCATGGTTTTAGTGCAGTCCTCTCCTCAGAAGAAATTATTCTTGAAACCTGATCCCCTGGCTTTGTCAATGCTCACCCTGATAGGGTTGTCAAGTTTGATACTACCCCCAATATAGGGAGATTTATATATTACTTGAAAAGCCTTTTCTACAACCAGATATGCCACGTAAAAATAAATCAACTGTTCAATTAATATGAATGACCATATCAGGCTTTGATGATTAACATCTTCATCTTGATATATTAGATAGAGAAGTCCATAAAAATAAATCAACTGTTCAAGTAATATGATTAACATCTTCATCTTGGATATATTATATAGAGAAGTCCAGACTTATCTGAAATAGACTTGAGTAACGTGATAAGAATCAATACTCTAGGTAATATGGTATTAGAAAAATGGTGACCGAGTAGTTTCGCAAAATTCTATGTCAAACTCAATGCACTTGTAAAACTCAAAACATATCAAGTTTTTGTGAGAATGATTCATCATCTATAGATCTCTGCTACAGACATTCAACTCTTTCAATTCAATTGAAGTAAGAGGTTAACACGTTGTCTACATGGAGTAAAGTTTCATGCCTAGGATTTTACTGATGTTAATTGGTACTCAACCTGTTGGGATTTAACCAACTATGTGAATGAAAAGAAGATAAAGAAAACAAGATAGAGTGTAATCTCTTGATAAAATTAGAACTCTGATGTGTAGAGAACTCACTTTATTCACATTGCTTGAAACCAAATAATACATGGGTTTAAATAGGACTCATATTATGACCACTGAAAATACAAAGAGACTCTTAGAAAAACCAAAAGACACTTAGTAATACTAAAAGACACACTGGAACACCAAAAGACACATCTCTTCTAGAATTAGTCTAGATTAATCTCTAACATCCCTCCTTAAGCTAGACTATCACCATTCCAAGCTTCTTCTTCAACTTGTTGAATGTGTCGGTCTTCAAAGCTTTAGTGAAAATATCGGCAACTTGATCTTGAGATCTGCAAAATTTCACACTGATATGTCCCTCCTTAACCAAGTCTCGAATGAAATGATATTTGATCCTTATATGCTTGCTTTTGCCATGAAAAACCGGATTCTTTGTAAGTGAAATAGCCGAACTGTTATCACAAAACAGTGTAGGAGAACTAACAGGTCCATGCTTGAGTTCACTCAAAACCCAAATCAACCAAAGTGCTTGACAAGATGCAAAAGCCAGTGAAACATATTCGGACTCGGTTGTAGAGAGAGTCACAATAGCTTGCTTTTTAGATGCCCATGAGATTGCGCCGGAACCAATATTAAAAACATATCCGGAAGTGCTTTTACTATCATCAATACTTCCTCCCCAATCACTATCACAATAACCTACCAAACTTGGTTCTTCAACTTTCGTGAATTGAATGCCTTCATGAATTGTTCCACTCACATACCTTAAGACTCTTTTTCCAGCTTCCCAATGATTTTGCCTAGGAGATTCCATGAATCTACTAAGCATACTCACCGCAAACATAAGATCGGGTCTAGTGGAAGTCAAGTACATAAGACTACCAACAAGACTTCTATAAAGAGTTCCATCAACATGCCTATTGTCTTCACATTTGCTTAGCTTCAAACCAGCCTCCATAGGTGTGCTAATTGGTAGTGCGCCCTCCATTCTAAACTTTCTTAATAAATCTTTTGCATACTTCTGTTGAGTGATGATGATCCCATCATCTCTTTGTTGTTTAACTTCAATGCCCAAGAAATAATGGAGTAGTCCCATGTCGGTCATTTCGAACTCATTCATCATAGCTTTCTTGAAATCTTCATTCATACTTGAACAACTTCCGGTGAATATTAAATCATCAACATATAAGCATACTATCAAAAACTCACCATGAGATCATTCCTTGGTGTATAGAGTATGTTTAAATGGACATCTTTTAAAACTATTCTTCAAAAAATAGCCATCAATACGACTATACCATGCCCTTGGTGCTTGTTTAAGCCCATATAAGGCTTTTTTTAAATGACATACTTTCTTTTCTTCTCCAATAGTCACATAACCAGGTGGTTGAGTTATATAAACTTCCTCCTCAAGAAAGCCATTCAAGAATGCCGATTTGACATCCATTTGATAGACTTTCCATTCTCTTTGAGCTGCCAATGCAAGTATTGTTCGAATTGTTTCAAGGTGAGCCACGGGTGCAAATACTTCTTGGAAATCAACACCATACTTTTGTTTGTAGCCTTTCACCACCAAGCGTGCTTTGTGCTTATCAACCTCGCCTTTTGAGTTCAATTTTGTTTTGCAAACCCACTTCACATCAAGAGGTTTCTTGTCATTTGGGAGATCAACAAGTTCCCAAGTCTTGTTTCTTTGAATAGCATCAATTTCATTATCCATTGCAAGCTTCCACTTCTCATCTTTAGAAGCCTCTTCAAACATAATTGGATCGGCATCAACAAACAAAGCAAAATTAACCAAATCATCATCCAAATTGCTACTTGTTTGTTCATAAAGATCTTGGATACTCCTTGTCTTTTTCGAAGGGGAACTTGAACTTGAAGTTGAACTTGAAGATGAAGAGGGTGATGAAGTAGAATTGGGAGAAGAAGGTGGAACACCAACCTCTTCGTTTTCTTCAATTGGAGCTTCAATTTCTTCTTCGATTTCTATGCAACTTGAATTTTCTTTGGTTGCATTTTCTCTCCAATTCCAAGATTCTCCTTCATTGAACTTCACATCACGGCTTATAATTAGTTTCTTGGTGAGGGGATTGTACAACTTGTATGCCTTGGAACATTCACTATATCCAACAAAAATGCATTTCTCGGACTTGTCATCTAGCTTCTTTCTTCTTTCATCCGGTACATGTGAATAGGCAATGCTTCCGAAAATTCTCAAGTGATCAACACTTGATTTGTGTCCGCTCCAAGCTTCTTGTGGCGTCTTGTCTTGCACACTTTTAGAAGAGGAACGATTCAACAGATAAACAACACATGCTACCGCTTCCGCCCAAAAAGAATTTGGCAATCCCTTGGCCTTCAACATACTTCTAGCCAACTCCATAATTGTGCGATTTTTTCTTTCGGCTACTCCATTTTGTTGTGGGGTACCACGGACTGAAAATTGATGTCGAATACCATAATCTTTTAAGAAATCTCGAAGCCCATGATCAATATATTCCCCCCCTTGATCCGAGCAAAGAGTTTTCAATAGGAAACCACTTTGCTTTTCAACAAAAGCCTTGAAAATTTTGAAACAACCATATACTTCCAATTTTTGTTTTAGAAAGTATATCCAAGTCTTCCTACTATAGTCATCAATGAAGGTAACAAAATAACGGTTACCACCAATTGAAGTAGTATGCATTGCCCCACAAAGATCGGTGTGCACAAGCTCAAGTGGCTTTGACGCTCTCCATGCCTTCACACTAGGAAAAGAATTCCTACTATGCTTCCCCAAGACACATCCTTCACATACTTTATCTTGAAGTTGAATTGTAGGCAAGCCCTCCACAAGATTCTTCTTGCCCATAAGAGATAGAGTTTTAAAATTCAAGTGACCATATCGATAATGCCATAGCCAAGACTTGTCTTGAATATAATAGAAACAAGAATTAATGTTACTTTGGAAAGATAAAGGAAACATTTTGCTTTTGGTCATTCCCACCTTTTCAATAATAACATCATTCTTATTTTTGATCTCACACAAAGCTCCCTTGAAATTTACTTCATACCCCTTCAAAAGAAGTTGCCCAACACTTAAGAGATCGTGCTTAAGGCCTGGAACATAAAATATATTTGAGAGCCGCTTTACTCCTTGCTTGGTTTGGACAAGAATATCACCCCTTCCTTTGACTTGAAGCTTGTTGTCATCTCCGGTTCTAACTTCACTTTGAAATGTCTCATTTATCTCCACAAAGGCCTTCTTGTTCCCAGTCATGTGGTTGCTACAACCACTATCCACGAACCACACATCTTCTAAGGAAGCTCCATGAACATTGCATGTAAGGAAAAGATTGTCTTCTTCCTCCTCATGCATAAAATTGGATTCTTTGTTGTCTTCCTCCATCCTCTTTCTACAATATCTCTTGACATGGCCATACATATGACAACGATGGCATTGAATATTTGATAAGGAAGATCTCCCTCTTCCACGATAAGATGAAGACTCACCATCATGAGATTTCTCTTGTCCACCATAACCTCTTCCTCTACCACGAGAAGTGGCTCTTTCACGACCTCTTCCTCTCAAGCCATCTTTAGAGGAATCTCTAAAGGAGACTTGCGTTTGAAAGGCTTGTTCAATAGAACTAGAATCATATTGCTTCATTCGTAGTTCATGGGATTGTAGTGATCCCAATAAACTCTCCACTGACAAAGAAGATAAATCCTTGGATTCTTCAATAGCAACAACACTAGACTCAAATTTTCGAGTCAAACTCCGAAGGATCTTTTCGACAATTCTTTGGTCTTCTAGATTCTCACCATTCAATCTCAATTGGTTGACAGTTGAGATAACCCGATTGAAGTATTCTTCAATAGTCTCGGACTCCTTCATTCTTAGTGTATCAAACTCCCCTCGAAGAGTTTGTAGACGCACCATCTTGACTTTGTCATCTCCTTTGTATGAAGAATAAAGAATATCCCAAGCTTGTTTAGCCGTTGTGGCTACTGAAATTCTGTCCAGAATAGCTTCATCTACTGTTTGCATAATGAAATACTTGGCTTTGTAGTCTTTCTTGTGGTTAGACTTCAACTCGGCCAAGTCTTGTGCATTTGTTTCATCTTCGGGCTTTTGGAAACCAATCTCTACGATCTCCAATAGGTCTTGTGAACCAAATAGGGCCATCATCTTCATTCTCCAATGATTGTAGTTTTTACTGGTAAGAAAAGGAAGTGGAGGTTGGACGGAATTGTTGTTGTTGAACGCCATGGTTCTCTCGACTAGGCTCTGATACCAATTTGTTGGGATTTAACCAACTATGTGAATGAAAAGAAGATAAAGAAAACAAGATAGAGTGTAATCTCTTGATAAAACTAGAACTCTGATGTGTAGAGAACTCACTTTATTCACATTGCTTGAAACCAAATAATACATGGGTTTAAATAGGACTCACATGACCACTGAAAATACAAAGAGACTCTTAGAGAAACCAAAAGACACTTAGTAATACTAAAAGACACACTGGAACACCAAAAGACACATCTCTTCTAGAACTAGTCTAGATTAATCTCTAACACAACCTTTATCGATTCTTTGAAGGTCATAGGTAAGAACATAAGAGTCCAACTGATTCACATGCTCCCATGCTCACATTGCTCCATCTACATTAGAATAATGCAATCTAGAAAAATCCCCTGGCTTTGTGACGTAGAGAAGCCATGAATCTACATGGTAAGAGTCTCCTCTTCTTTGAGGAAATATCGAGGCTCAAGGCAATGTTCATTCTTATCTTCGTTCTTTGTGCTCATTTTTTGTAGGAACCTCACTGGTTGCTCAATAATATGAGCCTGATCAAGCTAATGGAAAGTGTGTTTTATTGGTTCGATATTAGTTCAATGGGTTTGTTTCGCTTGGTTGTTGAAGAATGGGGTTCAAAGGGTAGAGTGAAAGAAGTTGTGTTTGTTAAAGTTTAATGTGCTGTTAACTATGGAACTAATGAAGCATTGGAACTCTCATCTCCTGGAATTATGAAGCTCTAGTTCTTAGGAATCTTTTCATGTTTCCTATGTTATAATTTAAATTCTTGGAAATGTATTCATGGTTAAGTGGGATGTTCCAAAACCACTATATATATCTCTCTTTTGTAATCAAGTATTATCAAGTTGAAATGATCCAAAGAAGTGTTTAAGAAAATAAATCAGAGTTAGAAGCAAACTCCAACAGAGATAAAACTCCAACAGAGTGGTATCAGAGCTCTATTGATCCAATCAAAAAGAAAAGAAAAGTGAAGATGGAGTCATGGCCAACACAAACTCGTCATCAACAATCAACACAACCTTCAGCAATATAAATGTTCCTTTGTTTGAAGGAGAGAACTATGAGTTCTGGTCCATAAAGATGGAAACCTTGTTCATGTCCCTAGAAGTGCTTGAGCTAGTAAAGAATGGGTATGAAGAACCTGAAAATACAGCAGGGATGACGAATGAAGCAAGTCAAGAGTTGAAGAAGATAAAAACCAAAGATGCTGGTGTTCTTGGGATGATTCAAAGAGGTGTTGCAGCTGCCATTTTTCCAAGGATCATGAGAGCAAAGAAATCCAAGGAAGCTTGGGATATTCTTCAAGCAGAATTTGAAGGAGATTCCAGGGTGATATCAATTAAACTTCAATCTCTTAAGAGAGATTTTGAAAATCAGAAGATGAAGGATAATGAAAGCTTGAATGATTATCACATGTGGTGAATCAAATGAAGTCCTATGGAGATACAATTGATGATAGAAGAGTTATTGACAAATTTATGATTAGCTTGACAGAGAAGTTTGATCCTATTGTGGCTGTTATTGAAGAAACGAAAGATCTGTCCACTATGAGTGTTCAAGGTCTGGTGGGTTCCTTAAAATCTTATGAGCAAAGGTTGTCACGTCACTCTGAAAAATTTGTAGAGAGTGCGTTTCAATCTAAGCTCACCTTTGACTCCAAAAATGATGGCAAGAAGCATATGGCGAAAACTAGAAGTGATTCTTCTAGAGGAGGCAAATCAGGAAGAAGCAGAGGAAGAGGAAGAAGCAGCTATGGAAGAGGAAGAAGCAGCTTTGGTGCAAAAAGTAATGAAGGCACATCTTCCAAATGGTGTGGAATCTGCAAGAAGATGAACCATGATGAGAAGGATTGCTGGAATAAAGGGAAGCTTCAATGTTATAAATGTAAGAAGTTCGGCCATTTACAAAAAGATTGTCGATATGGCCAGCCTCAACAAGCAAGCTTTATGGAGGAAGAAGGAGATGGAGGCAACTTATTCTTCGCATGTCAAAAGGCCCAAGAGGAGCAGAAAAATGTGTGGTACCTGGACAGCGGTTGCAGCAATCACATGACTGGTGACAAACAAGTCTTTCTTGACATGGATACATCCTTTTGCTCAAGAGTAAAATTGGGCAATGGAGCATTTGTTGAAGTTAAAGGCAAGGGCAGTATTGGCGTGGAAACAAAACAAGGAAGGAGAACTATCCAAGATACTCTTTATGTTCCAGAGTTGGATGAAAATCTTCTTAGCGTTGGTCAGCTTCTTGAAAAAGATTATTCTCTTCATTTTGAGAATGGAGAATGCAGAATTTTTGATCCCAAAGGAGGACTTGTTGCTGTGGTTAAAATGACCAAATCTAGAAGCTTTCCACTCTCTTTCAGCTATGGAAAGAATGTCAGCTTGATGGCAAGAGAAGTGAATGACTCATGGTTATGGCACAAGAGGCTTGGGCACTTGAACTTCAATAGTCTCAAGGTACTAGCTCAGAAGAATATGGTGTTTGGTCTACCAACAATTGAGGAGAAACCTACTGTCTGTGAAGGATGTGTTCTTGGCAAACATCATCGCCAACCATTTCCAAAACAAGCTGCATGGAGAGCCAAAGAAGTGCTGGAGCTAGTGCATACCGATGTGTGTGGTCCAATGAGAACCTTGTCTCATGCTAAAAACAAATATTTCATCTTGTTTATTGATGATTATACTCGCATGACGTGGGTTTATTTCATGAGATAGAAATCTGATGTGTTTGGAGTTTTCAAGAAATTTAAAGTCGTTGTTGAAAAGCAAAGTGGCAGATTCATTAAAGTGTTGAGAAGTGATCGGGGAAAGGAGTACACCTCAAATGAGTTCAATAAATTTTGTGAAGAAGAAGGCATGGAGAGGCAGTTAACTGTTGGGTATACACCACAACAAAATGGCATATCCGAAAGGAAGAATCAGACAGTGATGGAGATGGCTAAGTCTATGTTATTTGCTATGGGTGTACCAAAAGTATTCTGGCCTGAAGCTGTGAATACGGCTGTATATTTGCTGAATAGAAGTCCAACAAAAGCTGTGTGGGATATGACCCCTTTTGAAGCCTGGAGTGGAAGAAAACCATCAGTGAACCATCTAAAAGTTTTTGGATGTGTTTGCTATGCTCATATTCCTAAGGAGAAGAGAACAAAGCTTGATGAAACCAGTGAAAGATGCATTTTCATTGGCTATAGCTCGATGTCAAAGGGCTATAGATTATACAATTTGAAGACAAAGAAGGTTGTCATAAGCCGTGATGTTGTATTTGATGAAAAGACCTCTTGGAATTGGCTAGAAGACAAAGTTGATGATAGATCAATTTCAGTTCCTATAATGCAGCAAAAATCAGTGGATGAAGAAAATCAAATAGCCCCTCCTTCACCAAATTCTTCATCACTAAGTTCTTCATCTACATCAAGTTCTAGTTCTACATCTCCTAGCTCAACTCCAAGTAAAATGAGGAGTTTGGATGATGTTTTTGCTAGATGTAACTTTTGTGAAGTGGAACCAGAAAATTTTGAAGAAGCAATCCAAGAAGATTGTTGGAGAAATGCTATGCAAGAAGAAATTGATGCAATTGAGAAGAACAAGACGTGGCAGCTCGTAAAGAAGCCAAATGACAAAGAAGTTATTGGTGTGAAATGGGTCTACAAAGTGAAACATAATCCGGATGGCTCAATCCAAAGAAACAAAGCAAGACTGGTCGTGAAAGGTTATGCACAACAACCTGGGATTGATTTCAATGAGACTTTTGCCCCTGTTGCTCGTCTAGATACCGTGAGAGCAATCATTACTTTGGCAGCTCAAAAAAGATGGAACTTGTACCAGCTTGATGTGAAGTCCGCATTTCTGAATGGAGAATTAAAAGAAGAAGTTTATGTGCAGCAACCTGAAGGCTTTGTGATTAAAGGCCAAGAGGATAAGGTGTACAGGTTGAAAAAAGCTCTTTATGGGCTGAAACAGGCTCCTAGAGCATGGTACAGTGAGATTGATGGCTATTTCATTGCGCAAGGCTTTGAAAGAAGCAAGAGTGAGCCTACTTTGTATGTGAAGCATCAAAGTGAGGCTGACATTCTTCTTGTTGCACTTTATGTTGATGATCTGATTTATACTGGGAATAATAAAAGGATGCTTGAAGAATTCAAGATGGAGATGATGAAAAAATATGAGATGAGTGATTTGGGAATGCTACATCATTTTCTTGGTATAGAAGTGTATCAAGATGAGAATGGAGTTTTCATTTGTCAAAAGAAGTATGCAGAAAATGTTTTGAAGAAGTTCGGGATGCTGGATTGCAAGCCTGTTGATACTCCATTAGTTGTGAATGAAAAATTCAGAAAAGAAGATGGTGGAAGAATGATTGATGCAAGCATATATAGAAGTTTGATTGGGAGTTTGTTTTATCTTACGGCTACAAGACCGGAGTTAATGTTTTCAGCAAGTTTACTTTCAAGATTCATGAACAAACCCAGTCATTTGCATCTTGGAGCAGCAAAAAGGGTGCTTAGATATGTCAAAGGCACATTGGATTATGGAATCAATTTTGAGAAAAATTCAGAGTTGAAGTTAATAGGTTACAGTGATAGTGATTGGGCAGGAAGTGTAGATGATATGAAAAGCACTTCTGGTTATGTTTTTTCTCTTGGATCGGGTGTGTTTTCTTGGTGTTCACAGAAGCAACAAACTGTGGCTCAATCCTCTACCGAAGCTGAATATGTTGCAGCAGGTTTGGCAACACAACAAGCAATTTGGTTGAAAAGAATTCTGGAAGATTTTGGAGAAAAACAAGAAGAAGGTGTTATACTTTGTTGTGACAACCGATCGGTTATCGCCATGGCAAAGAACCCTGTGTTTCATAGCCGAACTAAACACATTGCCATAAAGCATCATTTCATTAGAGAAGCAATTGAAGAAGGAGAAGTGAAGCTTGAGTTTTGCAGATCACAAGATCAGCTTGCAGACATTTTCACAAAAGCTCTTCCAAGAGACAGGTTTCAACAATTGAGAACGGCATTGGGAGTTCGGGAACAACACATTAAGGGGGAGTGTTAAAGTTTAATGTGCTGTTAACTATGGAACTAATGAAGCATTGGAACTCTCATCTCCTGGAATTATGAAGCTCTAGTTCTTAGGAATCTTTTCATGTTTCCTATGTTATAATTTAAATTCTTGGAAATGTATTCATGGTTAAGTGGGATGTTCCAAAACCACTATATATATCTCTCTTTTGTAATCAAGTATTATCAAGTTGAAATGATCCAAAGAAGTGTTTAAGAAAATAAATCAGAGTTAGAAGAAAACTCCAACAGAGATAAAACTCCAACAGTGTTGTAGGCACTAAGGGGCTAGTGTGGTATTGGAAGCCGGGTGGTTGGAATGGTAATGTGTTGAAAAGAGAAAGTAGAAAAGTAGGGTTCTTTGAATATGATTTAAGAGCCTCCCATATTAATTGATTAACAATGCGAAGTGCCAAGTTTTTTGCACACCGAACAAGCATACCTTGAAGAACCATGTTCTAAGAAGATTTGTTGTATTTACGCCTCTTGCATGAATGGTAATATTTACAGTTTCCCAAGATCTGCTTCTTGAAGGACTTGAAAACATGATAATGATCATCAATATAATTGGAAGATTGCAATGGTGGTGGAATGGTGGATAATGGCAGAAGGATGGATGGAATGGGGGATAACAATACTGGGATAAAAAGTGATATGGTGTAGGGTTCGGTGGGTGTGTCCAGAGTTCTTCATGGCGATGTAGGTGGCTTCATTTGATGGTATGTAGGTTCCTTAGAAAGGGTAGCTGAAAAAATAATTAGTTGTGTTAAGGAAAAAATGAACACAATAGGAGAAAGGGGCTGGGGACAGTAAAACAGTGAAACTTACTGATGGTAGTAATGATTTTCTTGCATTGAAGTTGAGATATGATGCCACCAGGGTGCTAGGAAGATGATGAAACTAGTCTAGGTATTTGGTCTGGAAACCAAATAAGCATGATTTCACTCCAACATGAGTTTCAAAATGCAAAAGTTGGATAGAAGTTATGTTTGTCAAATCTTTAGCAAACTCTCTCTTGAGGAAATGGGTACTTACTCTCAAAACATAAACAAAACAAACTGAACTAACTTCTATTATGACCACAGGCCTCACAAAACATACAATTAGTCGGTCTTTAAGCAACTAATCCTAATTATTAGGAATAACTGAAAAATAATAAGCAAAACAAGCTTTTAGGCCAATAGAGGGCCTGATACTTCAATTGTAAAGAAATTTGCATGGTTAGACACGATTGGCGACCATGTCTGAGACTCATGCAGACAAACTGCAATAGTTTTGTACAATGTTTTTGATTAAGTGAAATTATCAAAAGTTTCTTCATGATCAAACGATGCAGTCCAACTATAGCATGAGCATACAGAATGATCTGTATTAGATAATCGAGAGTTGAAAACATGTACTCCTCACCTTAGATCGTCAGCCTTATTACACGTTTATGAAAACTGCATGCATGCATACGGGAACACAGGCCGTATGCGAACAGCATGGGTGCATAGTACTCGAGTGTTCAGACATATTCATATGTAGGAACGTTCAAGGGTGAATCTATATAATTGTCACATCTCTCGTATGGCCTGCTGTTATAAAATTCCATCCAGCTCAGTGTTTCAACCTGCCTGTTCTTTTCCTAGCATACATCAAATTATGGACAAAACCCATAAGAATATTAGGTATTTATTTCTCATTGCAGATTACTAGATACAACTCATTTTATTTGTTCTTATTCAAATCTTTGGGAGGTTATTCCAAAGTTAAACTACTTAAACAAGCAAATATAAGAGAGGTTATAGGCTATGTAGTTCTCCAGCAAAAATCTTAATATGAGGGTTGTTAACATGGGTTTTATGCCCTTCATCTTCTATGCATGTCTTCTCACTTTGCTCCGCATAGAATGTGTATTAGCATCTAGGTCCACATATATTGTCCACATGGACAAGTCTTTCATGCCCAAGGCTTTTATGAGTCATCATGATTGGTACTCGACCACCATTGATACTCTGAAAGTCTCACATCAAACTAGCTCTGGTACTTCCATGCCAAGACTACTCTACAGTTATGACAATGCTATCCATGGGTTTAGTGCAGTCCTCTCTATGGAAGAATTGCGTAATCTAGAAAAGACTACTGGCTTTGTTAGTGCTTATCCTGATAAGATGGTCAAGCTTCATACTACCCATACTTCCGACTTCCTTTCTCTCAATCCCGTCTCTGGCCTTTGGCCAGCATCAGGATATGGGAAAGATGTGATAGTTGGAATGATAGATAGTGGCATTTGGCCTGAGAGTGAAAGTTTCAATGATGCAGGAATGACGGAGGTCCCAAAAAGATGGAAAGGAATTTGCCAGACTGGGGTCAACTTCAATTCTTCCTCATGTAACCGGAAGCTCATTGGCGCTCGTTACTTCACTAAGGGTGCTTTGGCTGCTAATCCCCTTCTCGAAGCATCTGCAAATTCACCAAGGGATCCACTGGGACATGGGACACACACCACGTCAACTGTTGCTGGGAACTATGTTGAAGGAGTGTCATTCTTTGGTTATGCTAAGGGAACTGCAAGAGGAATTGCGCCTCGTGCTAGGGTGGCCATGTATAAAGTCTCCGGGAGAATAGGCTCTACTGCTGACATCTTAGCTGGAATGGACTCAGCTATTGCAGATGGTGTTGATATAATCTCAATCTCTATGGGCATTCCGGGCTTCGATATATCTGAGGACCCAATAGCTATTGCATCATTTGCAGCAGTACAAAAGGGTGTGCTTGTCTCTGCATCAGCCGGAAATGATGGTCCTGCTCCTTATTCCATGTACAATGCAGCTCCTTGGTTGTTGACTGTTGGAGCAGGCACCATTGATCGTCAGTTCTCTGGAAAACTGACACTAGGAAATGAGAAAGTCATCACTGGTTGGTCCATGTACCCTGAGAATGTTTTGTTAAAGGATTTGCCATTGGTCTACAATGAGGCACTGATATCATGCAATTCATCTGACTTGCTATCAGAGGCCGCTGGAAAGATTGTTATCTGTGATGATGCATATTCGTTGGTTGAAGCCCAAATGGACGAAGTTTCTCAATCGAAAGTTGCTGGAGCTATTTTTATTTCCAACAATACAAGATATATGGAAGTCTACAATATGGCTTGTCCGGGAGTTGTAGTCCATCCAACAAATGCTCCATTGTTATTAGATTACATGAAGTTTACCACCTACCCATATGCAACATTAAAGTTCCAGCTGGATATATTGGGAGTAAAACCTGCACCAGCTGTGGCCTTTTACAGTTCTAGGGGTCCTTCTCTGAGCTACCCGACTATCTTAAAGCCTGATTTAATGGCTCCAGGGTCCAAAGTGTTTGCAGCTTGGATCCCTGATACTCCCACCGCAAGGTTGAGATCTGGCGTGCAGCTGACAAGTGACTATAATGTGATTTCTGGAACATCTATGTCTTGTCCTCATGCAGCTGGAGTTGCTGCACTCCTCAAGGGTGCACACCCTGACTGGAGTCCCGCTGCTATAAGATCAGCCATGATGACCACTGCAAACCGATTCGATAACACTAACGGTACAATCAAAGATAATGGTTTCTATTTGAAACATGCCACACCTTTAGGCACGGGAGCTGGTCAAATTGATCCGAACAAGGCACTGGATCCAGGTCTAGTGTATGATGCAGGTGCTCAAGACTATTTGAATCATCTTTGCTATATGAACTTCACCAGGAATCAAATCTTGGCCATCACTAGATCATCAAATTATAGTTGCTCCAACGCATCCCCTGATCTCAATTACCCCTCTTTCATGGTTTTCTTAAACTACACTGATTCAACATCTCACACATTCCAGAGGACAGTCACTAATGTTGGAGACAATACATCAACTTACACGGCTAGGTTGATAGCCCCGAAAGGAACTTCTGTTATTGTGACACCCAGTACACTTGTTTTTCACGAGAAGGGTGAAAAGCTGAGCTACAAATTATCCATAGACTTTCAACAGATGAATCGGACTTTGTCCTATGGTTATTTGACTTGGGAAGATGAAGGAGCAAAACATAAAGTGCAGAGCCCAATTGTGGTATTTAAGATGATTTATCCAGGTCGTAGTTGATTGGGGTTATGTTGTATTTAGCTCTTGAACACAGTGACAGAGCTAGGATTTCAGTTGAGCTGGGGGCAGATAGTTAAAAAAAATATTGATCCACATAAACCACAAGAATTCAAGTTTGCAAACTGTTAGTTTGAATAAATAACGAGGAATCACTACGGCTCATAAGAAAGCCCTTATAGAAAGCTATCAAACTTATCATATCAAGTGCGTGATGCCTGTTTAAAACCATACAATGCTTTGTGCAACGTGCAAACATACATTATACATAAAGTTTTTCTTAACTAAGATGCAAAATTTATAAAAGTTCCTTGTCAATTATCTCCTCTTTGTCCTTATTTTTGTTCTTGACAATTTGTGAAGCTTATGCATTATTTTTAGGCACAATAACCACTATCGCGCGCACAAATACACACACATCTTACTCTCCGTTAATGAGATGGAGTCTGAAACTTTTTAACAAAATTATTGAAAATTGTCTGGTGTTGGCTACATGATATTATATTATGAAAGTTTTTATTAAAAATGACATTTGTTTACTTAAATCAATAAGTAATTGTCTAATGAATGTTGTATTGTCATTGAAAATTCTAAGATATCGTCAAATTGTTAATGACGCAGTCGATTTTCGCTCCCTGGTTGACCTTGACCTGTTGACCTGCACAAGGAACGCACATGAGCCACATACCACCGTTGTGGTAGCCGATGACACTCTGATGCTAAAATTAGACAGGGATATGAGGAAGGCGTAATGCTGTAAATAGAGAATTTGTAGCGTACTTTAACTTACCAACCTCGTGTCTTATTTATAAAGCTGGAGTCCTAGTTTGACCAGGCCATTGGTGGCGTAGTTTAGGGAAGAAGATTGTCGAGAAAATCCTTATCTAATTAGGAGTTGTGTTGCGAAGGAAAGTTTATCTGTTAGACTTGTTCTCCTAGATACGCCGGGGATAGTTCTCAATCAGAGTGTTGTCCATAGATGGAAGTTTTCATATACGACGTATACTATAGTACTTGCTTTCTAGTTGGAAATAAGGTGTTGCTGGCTTGCCTGTCCGAAGTTGATATCTTAGATACTTGCCTTAATAGGTACGGGTATTGGGTATGGTTGTGAGACGTGTGGGCTTAGCAGGCTGTAGTAATTTGGGTCTGTCTGGCGGGCTGCGCTGTACGAGCTTGAAGCTGCTTAAGCCGGATCAATGTTGGGCTGACGCTTGGGCCTATTATTCATTGAGATCATCATGACATGTGTACGGTGTAGAAGAGAAGATGTTTCAGTGTATCACTAGCTGCTTCCCCTCGAGTTAGTAGGCCATCGTATCGGTTCACTGAGTCACTTTTCGAAAAGATACGTCGTTCATGATGATTGAGTTTGAACCATTACTTGAGCGGCGCACTCCATTAATTAAGCGTGCGTCGGTTCAGTGGAGAAAAGGCGAGAAAATAATCCCTATTTAGATCTCCCTTTATGCATATATTGACTCTTCCATTTCTTCGTTTTTAGAGTCTTCGTTCTATTCAACTTTTGATTGAAAGTTTATTCACCTTTCCCATGGCTCGCCAAAATTACCTTGACAACGAGCTTCTTTCCATGGGCCTCCAGTTTTTTGAAGATAGGCCAGCTTCCAAATCGAGCCTTGTTGAGATTCGAAAGACATTTGGGGTCCCTGAAGACCCGCCACTCTATACTCTCAATGATGATCAGACGCCAATGTTTCATTCAAAAGGATTCGTCTGTTTGCACGTGGCATGCTTCAAACTGGAGTCCATTTTCTTGTGCTTGACGAGATCTGGGACTTTTTGAAATTTCTTAGAATCTCTCCTGCCCAGTTGGTACCGAATGGATACAGGACTTTCCTTCTCATATTGATCAGGATGAAAGATGCTAGTGTTCGCATGATTCCGAGGGTGATCCAGTTGTTGACTTCCCCTTGCCTGAACGATCACGTCGTTTGTAAGATGACGTCGCCGACTTACTTTAGGAAACTGCCGGATGACTTTAAATTCTAGCAGAAATTTTGTTTCTTGGCTCATTCGGATTCGAAGTACTTCAAGTTCAAAGGTCGTCCACTTGAGCAAGAGTTGAAGCCACTTCTTAAGTATAGTTTCGCCCTTTGATTCCGTTGCGTTGATTGTATGCTGATCGTTGCGTGTATTTCTTTGTAGGGAGGTTCCCTACTACTCCTCTTTTTTCAGAGGAGGAAGTCACTATGAAGGTATTCTGTGACATGCCTTGGATGAGTGTGGAGGATGGTATCTGCCCTACCATTTTCAGTCACAATGGATTGTGGGAGAACTGGCACGTGGCTCCCACTCTCTACACAGTCCCGAAGGTTAAGTATGAAGGTGGAACCCCTTCTAACAAGAGGAATGCCCCCAAAGTTAAGGCTCCCACCCTGTCCGACACAGAGGGGCTCTCTGAGACGCTTGCCTCTTTCATAAACTCGAAGCGGTCCCGCGCTAGGGTCGAGCTGACTTCCAAATGGCCTGCTCTTGTGAGAGAGGAGCGTTATCCTGACCGGCCCGCTAGGGAAGGGAGTTGTAGCATCTGACTTGGAGAAGGGCCACCTGCGATTAGTAGGGGTTGATGATGCATCACAGTTGAGTACTGAGCAGGCTGAGGCTTTGAGTGAGAAGCTAATGCTGGCTGCTATGGAGGCTTCCACTAGTGCTAACCAATCCGGACTTGTTTTACTGGAAGGTTTTTGATGAGGATTTGCATGTGGTCTCAAAGTTCAATCGTTCTGCTGGTGGATCCCCTAACAGTGGCCGTTGTAGTGTGGGTTGTCACTCTTGTAGTCCGCATTGCCCTACGTCTCGCTCCAATCATATATCAAGGTAATAGAGGGTCCGTTAGACAATTCGTTTTCTTCTCTTCATTCAAATTCCGCTGAGCCACGTGCAACAGAGGGTCGGCTGCTGGTGACAAAGGGAAGGTTGTGGATGAGGGCCTAGGTGTGGTGGAGACTACAGCGGGCGGTACTGGTGTGATCCCACATCTGGGAGAGCTTCATCCGGATGCGCGGATGAATTTGTTTGCTCCAGACGTGGTAAAAATGAGCAACCAGGCCTAGCACCAAGAAGTTGACGTTGAATATGCTTCAATAAAGCATATAAACAGACGTTATAGCTCGCTAGTAAACTGCGCTTCGAAGCCTGAAGAGGATATGTTGGAGGAACGCGTGGATAAGGGGTTGAAACACCTTATGTTGATGATGTCTCAATTGAACCAGGTGGTCGTTGCTGGGACGGAAGTTTAGGCGGCTCATGAGAAGGTATACACCATGGAGCGTGTCTTCTCAACTATGCAGAAGTCGTATTCTGATGCACTTTTCGAGATTGAGGGGAGGAGGCTGGAATAGTCAGTCGTTGATGCCGAGACTCAAAGGGTTCGTTTGGAAGCCCTCGAGTCTAATTTAGCAGAGGCAGTGTCTGCAAGGGACATATCCAAACAAGAGCTGAACCTGGTCCGCCATGATCTGGAAGTTGTGCAGGAAGTTGCGGCTAAGATGCGCTTTGAATAGAAGTATCTTGTTGAGGATAATACCGTGAAGGAATCCGAGTGGGTTGCCCAGAGACAATAGTTAGAGGTCGACGTGAAATTCAATGCTCGGGAAACAAGGAAAGCTAGGGACCAACTTCTCCTGGAGCAACATGAACTTAGCGCAGTTAAGAGTAGCCTGATTACTGAGCAGTCTCAAGTTGATGCACTGACAGACAAACTATAGTTGTTGGAACATGAACTAGCTGAAGCAAAGGTACACGAGGAAGAACTTCTCAAGGCTCAAGGCAAGTGTTAATTCCGCTGGGTCGTGCATGGGACGTAAGAACTGTTGGCGCTGATGAAGGAAGAACATCCGGAATGGGACCTTGCTTATTACAAGATGTCTTATGCAGACTTCGGAATGGTCTCTTATCGTTAGAGGAAGAGGGCTATCCAGATCATGACGCTCAGGCTGAGGCACGCATGGACGCAACTTTTGTTTTTTCTTCTGCTAGGCATAGTTCCCTCGTATTTGTACCTCCTCCTGATGAAAAGTAAATTTTGTACATTTGTATTTTTTGTTTCAACTCTTAATGAAAACACGTTTATTTCGAGTATGCTTTGTACCTGTATTTTGTTCAGTCTCTCCGTCGCGCGCTTTCCATCTTGCCTTGTAGTTTTGCTTTAACATAGGTCCGGTTGGGTTAGCAGGAAGCCGAGTGGCCAGTTTGCTGTTGAAAGTTTGACCATTTATGTCGCGAATAATTCTGACATGTTCTTCGATGAGTATCAGAGTTGCTATTGCGCGGTTATGTCCGATAGTGGACGTTTCGCGAATGGTTTGGCAGTGAGTTATGCTACCTAGGTTGTAACTCATCCTTGAGGTAAGCCGTTGGAGACTCAAGTTATGTATCTGGCTGTCGGCTGCGATTGCTGGCATGAGTAAAATGTTGTAGCTGAGCACATGCATTGTAGTTGAGCAAGAGCGCTTGGCCCGAGTCAAGTTTCGTAAGCTCAGGCTGGTATCTCGTACAACATTCGTCCGCGTGTTAGCGGGTTGATTTTTGGGTTGGCTCAAGTGGCCATTGCTGATAACGGATTGTCAGCCTGTGTGAGCGTAAAGACGCTGCTTGAGCTGTAATCGAATTCGGCGACCGTCGTCTTGGGAAATAGCAGTGGTCTCGTGGCGAGCCGTTGACACCAGTCAGGGCTGACTGGGTTCCCAACTTTCGAACCATTTACACCCACACGGAGCGGGCTACAGGTTTGGGTTGAAAAAAATTCGACGATCATGATTTGTTGGACATCGGTCGAAGCTGACTAGACTTCCACATTCCAAACCATTTACACCCACGTGAAGTGAGCTACAAGTTTGGGATGAGAAAATTCGGCGACCATGGTCTGTGGAAGAGCAATGGTCCCGTGGAAAGCTGTCGGCATCAGTTGGATCTGACTAGGCTCCCACCTTCCAAATCATCTACATCCGTGCACATCAAGCTACAAATTAGAGAGTTTTCGGCGACCATGGTTTGTAGAAGAGCAGTGGTCCCATGGCGAAACGTCGGTATCAGTCAAAACTGACTAGGCTCCCACCTTTCAAACCATCTACACTCGTGCGGAGCGGGCTACAGGTCTGGGCTTTGACCAGAAGCTGTTGTTGTCAGTTGTCACTGGCTAGGCTCACCTGATCGGGTTCGGCGACCATTGTCCACGAAGGAGGTGTCAATCCCTGGCGAGTCGTTGTCATCAGGCGTAAGAGTGTTGATTAGACTCCCACTTCCTAAGCCATCGAAAGTCGCGTGCGACGAACTAGGGATCGAGATGAACCAGAAGCCGACGTCATCAGTTGAAACTAACTAAGCTTGCATGGTTAGGTCAGGGCTCCGCCTGTTTTGGGCGTGCGAGCCTACTTTTCCAGACGGATTGCATCGTGTGGATTAGTTTTCACTAATTTCAAGAAAATAAATGGTATCTTAAATCGGCTGGTGATATGCAAATGTGCTTCGTGTGTCAAAAGTGACTAGGTTTAATTTTTCTACTACTTGCGTCAGTGCACGTGGTAGAATGCCGCTCAAATAGTGGGCGAATGAGCCCGTAAAATAAGAACTAGGTCCTGTCGTAGGATCGTGACGCCACATGTACATCGGAGATTGCATGGTGACACGCGTACGGCGTAGATCGCGAGACGGTTGAGTATCAATCACTCCCCCCAATTAATGGGGTTGTGTGGAACATCATTAATTGAATGAACATGGTCTTGTGGAGTTTCATTGGGAACCATGGCCTCCTCATTTTCCATACAGTATTCAATGCTGATATTTAATTTTGAAGCACTTGTTTGGTGAACCACTATGTCTATATAATGGTGTTCCTTAATCGTTGTAGGCATTATCTTCTACAGGGTATACTTCTTCAGATGCTCTTACTCAATGAATATGCTTCGGGTTTTCAAAAAACTGAAGGAAGATCTCCAATGCTGGAGTCTTCGGATGTTCTGACATTTGCGCTGATTAGTCATTATAAGACTTGCTATTATGCGTGGTTACCTGCTATGGGTGAACACCCAATTAGTTCGCTGAGATCTTGTAATTTCTTCTCATATTTCGAAGAAGAAGTACGAACTTTTCCGTAAGGGATGAGTCTGTCGTTTACGTGCTGGTGCCCCGTCGTTGCTTCGAATCGCCTAATTTATGAGATAACACTAGTAGCCAACCTTGGAGCGATTGCTTTCCTCCCTTTTCAACTAGCCTTGACGCGTTGCACTGCGCTGGAACTCGGGATTGCGGGGTGGAGTGGAGTTGGACATGGCCTGTCGGAGTGGGCCATTGACTCCTAGACGCTCTTCTTATCCCTCAGCGGGAGGGTGCACTCGATCTGTTTCAACCTGATACTTGTCCCAAGTTCGTTTGGTTGGGCTGATCGAGTGCGTGAGTCGGCTGTAGCTTCAGCAGGAGTGTCGCGAGGCCTCTGGTTGCTGATTCTGTATCACCTGCGGTCATCTTCTTCGGAGAAGTCGCTAAGCAAAAATCTTAAAAGGCTTCATAATTTAGCTGGGGTACCTTTGTTGTTGCTTCTGAGTCATCTTATGGAGTCAGACTGTTTAAGCAAATCTTTTTTGTATGTCGCATTAGATTTGGATGCTTGTAGTTTATAGTATTTTGTATCCGCCTCTGGGCGATCATTGTTGCATCTTTCCAGTAATTAATAGAGTGTGTTTGTGTAATTCTTTTTTATTTCTTAAATGATTGCAAATCACATAAGCTTCTAAGAATTAAAATTCTACATTGACTACTAAAAGAAAACTAAACAACTGAATAGATTGCTTGTTGGCGGAGAGAGGTTGATCCGAAGTGAATTTGCACGGCTGTTTCTTGAATTGTGAGTACCTTCAGCGAACTACTAATTTTCGCTGTCGCCGTTGAGGTTGCTAAAGAGTAAATCTTGCGTGGGAGGGTCCTTCCACGCCCACTGACAGTCGTGGAGTCGTGCTCTCGTTTGCAATAGCCTCTCCGCCGGGCCTGACGTCCTGTCGGGTTAGAGAGGGAACTGCTCCTGCAATGCTGGAATGCTCTTCGTTGCTAAGTTGAGTCACTGCTGTTTGGATTTTGTCTCCGTTTGGGTGGAGTGACTTCTCCACAGCTCTTGAGCCTGGCGGGCTCCAGCTGAATCTGAGAACATTCTATTTGCTTTAGTGCAGCATAGTGGCAACTTTTTGCCGTTGGTTGGTCCCCGCGAATTGTTCCCTCCGAGTGGTTGGCGGTGTACTTGACACACTAATGAAGGGTGGAGACTACTGCTTCCATCTGGTGAAGCCAAGTTCTTCCCAAGATGTTGTTATAGGTAGAAGGTTGGACTACCCCTATGAAGTCTAGGAACAAGACCTTCCTTAGTTGTGGCTCTTTTGCTTCCATCGCTAGCCTTATCTTCCTGATCAGGAAGCATTTCTCTCTGCCGCATCCAATCAGCAGATAGTCCAAAGACGTTAAGTTCTCTTCCTTGAGGTCCATACTGCGGAATGTGTTGTATAATAAGCGTTGAGAGAGCTTCCTTGAGGACCATGGCCCTCTTCACTTCTCACCTTGCAATAGAAACCGAAATGACAAGAGCGTCATTGTAAGGTGCACAAACGCCTTTGAGGTACTTATTTGTGAAGGTCAAGGTCGGGATGGGGATCTACACCACGAGTAATATACGCGTATGTCCTTGTTTGTGGGCTGTGTCCACATCTTAAGGAGTGTCCGCTTACGAGACCTGTTTGATTGTTCTTCTTCTGATCCGACTCCGTGAAGGACATATGTTTGTTGGCTGTTGTTGTTGCGCTTTCACTTGTTCCTTTCTTCGTCTTCTCGCATTTTCCCTCATTTCTGTCCCTAGAAATGGAGGGTTTCTTCTCTACTTCAGTTTCCTTCTTTATTGTTCTCATCTTCTCCAAGGTGACGTACCTTTGGACGCCCTTCAAGAGTTCTGCCATATTGATCCAGGGGGTTCTAAGGTGAGGAAGTCCTAAAACTTTCCCTCTCTTAAGCCCACAGTAAAAGACGTCGCGGTTGTGTTGTCGCTGCAGCCGTCAATGAAAGTCAGCTCGTCATTGAAGCGCGTGACGTATTTCCTTAGCGTTTTGTTTGACTTGTGCCTCAGGGAGAATATATAGTGCTGGCCTTTTTTGATCCGCTGGCTTCAGACAAAACGTGTCAGGAATTCTTTGGCCAGTGTCTTGAATGAGTCGATCGACCTTGGCAGGAGGCTGTGGAACCATGGAAGCACTGACTTTTTCAGGCTGGTAGGGAATGTTCTGCACATTACTGACTTGGAACCTTCTTTGAGCGCCATTACATGCTGCTAATGACACAAGTGATCGAACGGGTCGCCGATTCCGTCATAGAAACCAAGCTTTGAAGGGCATAACTTCTTTGGTAGAGCTTCGTTCATGATGCGGTCCACGAACTGGGGAACAGAGAGATGACACAACACGTCTGGGTCGTGAGCCCCTCGGCAGAGGGGGTTCTGAGGGGTAAGCCTGTCTACTATGAAGTTAGATCCGCGTTGGTTCGGTTTTCAACCCTAGTCTGTGTTGCTCCTGATCTCCATCGGCGGATGGAGGGTTCTGCTGTATGAGAATCTCCACTGCTTTAGTGATCTACTGCATTTGTGATAACAACAAATCCATTCCGGGGTCTGTCGCTGCAGCCGCTGGCACGGGGGTGTGAGCCTGCTGCCCTTGTGTCACAAGCACCACTGGGAGCAGTTGTATAACGTCAATTTGAACGTTTGACGTGTCCTCATGTTCTCCATTGTTGCGTGATCTGATGGTCATCATCTTCTTGAATTCTGAAGAGAGATGATGCTAGTAATTGGTTAGGAACTTTGTCGTCCCCACGGACGGTGCCAAACTGATGCAGTCGATTTTTGCTCCCTGCTTGACCTTGACCTGCTGACCTGCACAAGGAACGCACGTGAGCCACGAACCTCCGTTGTGGTGGCCGATGACAGTCTGATACTAAAGCCAGACAGAGATTTGAGGAAGGCGTAATGCTGTAAACATGGATTTTGTAGTGTACCTTAGCTTACCAACCTCATGTCTTATTTATAGTACTGGAGTCCTATTCGACTAAGTCATCAGTGGCATAGTTTAGGGAAGAAGATCTTCGTGGAGATCCTTATCTAATTAGGAGTTGTGCTGTGAAGGGAAGTTTCCCTGTTAGACTCGTGCTTCTAGATACGCGGGAGATAGTTCTCAATCAGAGTGTTGTCCATACACTACACCAAAAGGCTTGTTTAGCTACGGGGAGGTGGCCACGGCTCTAAGCCGTTGGTTTATTTGCCACGGCTAAAAATCGTGGCTATAACGGCCAACGGTTTAAAACCGTGGCTAAAAAATAAAACCGTGGCCAAAAAACACTACACCAAAAGGGTTGCCACGATTTTAAACCGTGGCTATAACTGCCAACGGTTTATAACAGTGGCTAAAACTGCCAATGGTTTAAAACCGTAGCAAAATTTTTTTTCACTTTCGCGCTTTGGAGGGAGCAGTTTCGCGCTTTGGCGAAAAAAATTGGGGAAAAACAGATTCTCACTCTCTCCACACCTCCTCTTCACAAGCACTGATTCTCGAAGCAGAGAAGAAGAAGGACGAAAGAAGGAGAGGACGATAGAAGAAGAAGAAAAAGAAGAAAGTTTGAGAAGGTAATATCTCCTTCTTCTTCTTTAGATCTCCTTATTCTTTAGATCTCTTTGTTGATCTCTTCTTCTTATTTTTTTTTCTTCTTTCAGCAAAGCAAACCCTAGAACTCACTTTCTTCTTTTCTCCAGCTCGATTTCTGAAGAGGAGAAGAAGAAGATTTCTCTGAATGGATCAATTTCCCCCGAATGGATCAATTTCTCCGCTCCCGAAGCAGATTGTTGATGATGAAGCCTGGTTTTGCAAGTCTGATATGATTTCCCAACAACCCATTGAATAAATTTTTGATTTTTATGTTAAATGTTAGATGAACTTCTTTGTTTTTCCTGTTGAAGATTGTCGGCATCCCAAGACTATGGAGGATTTCATCAGATCTACACCCCCATTGAAGGTTTAACTTTGAATCTCAATCGATTAGGGAGAAAGTTTAAATTGGGTTTTTTGCTTGATAAAAATCGGATTGTTATTGTTTGGTTTTGTCATCAGTGAAGAAACTTCACTATTTCTATAAGTTATTTAGATGTTAAAATTGATAAGGAATGATCTGTGTTTTGTATTTCAGGTTAGGTTTTCTCTGCACATACAAAACTTTCCATGTGAATCATCATCCAAAGTGTGCTTCAACACCTGACATGCCTTCAATATTTCTCTACCACTTATGTCAGGTATTCACTTTTTAGTGTCATAACCTTCTTGTTTAGTGCTTATATCCTTGATATATTTAGATAACAATGACTACCAAGCATCAATCTGCTAGTGCACTTGTACTCTAGCACTTATGCGCGCCATGTTTGGGTACTAGATTTATTTATTTGAGTTTCTACTGTACCATAATTGCAATTGTTTATATGCTTTAAAATGTGTTTGACATCTCACTTTTCTTATGCCTTATGTTGAGCTTACGTTTCTATGCTTTAAACTGTGTTTGACATCTCCTTTTTTATATGCCTCATGTTGAACCAATGTGAAACCTTAGGAAGAAGGGAGTATGGAGAAGTTTTTGTATGTGCAATTGAATACCTTGCCCTTTTACCAGTGGATAGGACAATGGAGAAGTTTTTGCATGTAAGTATTCTAGGCAGCAACTGCGCGCACATGGTTTGTTTCCACTTAACAATTAGAATCACTCATCAGTTTAAGGCTTTAAGCAAATGCATGCATTAGACAATTATGCCATATTTTAAAGTCAATCCATCAACCCACTCCTTCATTTATTGTTTGGGAATTTTTTTTGATTTATCCCTATATTTATGATTTATGTTTTTTACTTTGTTAAAGTTTGCTTATTCAATTCCACTGATTTTTTTGGGTACTTTGCAATATGTTTGATTCACTAAAAATCTTAACTTTACTCTTTGTTTTCCCTGCAAAAGGTTTGATTTAATGGGGGTTCGATTGAGGAACTCGAATGACACTGAATCTGATCATAAGAATGTACAAAACTCAGGTACCTTGGTTGCTGTAAAATCCAAATCCAAATTTCATTGATTTCTATGGTTTAGTGAGACTGTAGCAATTATGGTTCTTATGTAGCTTTTTGGTTTTTTGAATTTGATCCAAAGATATTAGTAGAGGTATCACATTTCGGCATATTGTTATGTCATGGCAATATATCGTGAATCAATTGTATATCAAACCATCTGTGATTGTGATGTCAGGTGTTGAAACCCATTGCAGAAGCTGTGTTCTGTACTTAACAAACTCTTACCACATCTAATATAATTGTTACTTCGAACCTTTGAATCTTGATTTCATCATAATTACTTTACATGGATACTCGTAACCATTACGAATTAGACCAGTGTGGCAGCAGTTAGTAACTGAAAAACGCTTTCGGTTTATCTCAAATTATAAAGAATGACTAATTATTGAGATTGTTATAGATTTTGTCAATGCTAGTTGTTATCTTCTTTACTCTTTTGTTAGTTGATAAGATAAGTCTATTTTGCCTGTTTATTCCTCTTATAAGCATGCTCCTTGTCAATCTTGTTTTTACTACTTTTACCTTCAAATGCAACTTGACCATGACATAGTATTTCTGCATTTCTAGTAGCAAATATGACATGAATTTGTAATTAACAGTATGTTAGAACTTAGAATGATGCCTTGTACACGAAACTGTTGTTCTAATTCCACTCCATACAGTGAAGTCTTTGGTAGGCTAAGGCTCGGGATGCCTGGTTGAAGAAAAAAATTCATAATATTCATCTCTTTCTTATTCCAGTCAACCATTACGAAGGCTGCTTTTGGACAAAGCTTTCTGCCTATTTAGGAAGAGGAAACAATAAAATGTATCTCATGTTGGATACCAACTTGTGGTTCTAATGAATGGAGTTTTCTTCTTTAGATCTTCACCTAACAGTCCAATAACAAATTTGGATTTAAGGTATGTTCTATCCACAATTGTAGATATAAAGTATTGATCTCTAACGTGGGACTAATTATGTCTATAGTATTAACCTTCATGAAAAGACTGCTCTAAGTAGTGACCATTGAACCTAGAGAAAAATACGTGTGAAAAGGTTATTCATTTATGATTTGATAGTCCCTATATCTGTGTTCTGTAGTTCATTCTGAGACGGTTATTGGTTTGCTCTAAAGGTATGGGATATCTTAGTTAAATGCTTGCCAGAGTTTCTAAATGCATGTGTGTAACTTTTCAGGGTTTTGCTGTACCAAAAGCAGCACATGACAAGGTTGCTAAATTTTCGTTCCACAGACAGCTCGCAGAGCTCAAGCATGGTAGCGTTGTAATTGCTGCTATTACTTCCAACCCTAGTGTCATGCTTGGAGCTGCTCTTGTTGCAAAGAAAGCATGTGAGTTAGGTTTGGAGGTGAGTCCCTTTAGCAATTTCTACTGAGCTTAGTCATTTACCTTTTGGTGACGATAAGTGTGAAGTTATGCAATCTGATAATGATTTCTATGTTGCATTATTGTCTAATCTATACAGATGCATTCTGAATATTGTACAAATAA
This sequence comes from Berberis vulgaris, assembly GCA_963556465.1. Classification (NCBI taxonomy): domain Eukaryota; kingdom Viridiplantae; phylum Streptophyta; class Magnoliopsida; order Ranunculales; family Berberidaceae; genus Berberis; species Berberis vulgaris. The sequence goes on along the minus strand of OY747136.1, from coordinate 12,387,537 downwards.
GCTATTCGTTAGTTTATTCTTTATAATGATTATTTGTTACTGTAAAAAAGTTGTTAATTAAAGATAATATCATATCTTGCATATAGGCATTAGAATATCATATTCTGGTTGTAGCCATTAGATTGAACAAATCCCTTACCCAATACAAAGTGAGGGTCAAACAAAAAGAAACACATGCTTCTCATTAGAAGCTAGTGTCTTCCACTTCCTGTTCTACATCCTCATGTTTCTGAAAGGAACTTCCATAACTTGAAATAGAGAGAGAATTAAGGGATGCAAGAGAGAGAATTAAGCAATATTCATACTATACTGTAGTCATATAAAACAGAGAGATCCAGACTATACTGAACAATTTATATGACTAAGTTGTGCTATAAACAGTCTTCATTGTTATCAGTTGGTAACTCTTTCTTCAATGTGAGTGTTCATGGTGAGCTTTGATTTTATGGATGTGCAGTGACTTGAAAGGGAATCACTTAACAGGGCAGATCCCAGATGAAATAGGCGACTGTGCTACTCTAGAAACTCTGTAATTTCTATTTCCTTTGTTTTTTGTAACTCATCTGCAACTATTTGTAAAGCTATTTATTGTTTTGCAAGTGTGGGTACGTTTCTTATGTTTTTGCCCTTCATTCAGGGATTTGTCTGAAAATTCCCTTTACGGGGATATTCCATTTTCAATATCTAAGCTTAAGCGGCTGCAAGAGCTGTAAGTCCCTCACATTCCATCTTTTTGTTTTAGCTTTATATTTGATATTCAAAGGGTAAGTGTGATAATAAGGTTTATTGATCCATTTGTATTCAGGTTTTTGAAGAGCAATCAGTTGACAGGTCCCATTCCTTCGACATTGTCACAAATTCCTAACCTTAAGACACTGTATGTATATTCACTATTCCATTGCATAACTTTTAGATGTTATGCACTTCTATTTATTGAAGCTTTAGCCTATCTTCTCAAATATGTCCAATTAGATGTGGGAAACAAAATTTCAATTTTATGTCTGTATTTACTGCAGTGACCTTGCTCAGAATCAACTCACTGGTGAGATTCCAAGGCTAATCTATTGGAATGAAGTTCTTCAGTATCTGTGAGTATTCATCCATCACTTCTAGTAGCTCTTAAACTATGTTTTCTGTTTAACTGAAATATTACTGTTAAGTTTGATCTTTAGTAGTCTTTTTATGCTAAAAGATAACATATTTGCATTCTTATACACTACACCAAAAGGCCTATTTAGCTACTAATACTACCAAGGCATTCACTGGCCTTTAATATTACTGTTTTTGGTTTTCTGTATGGGGAAGCCAAGGCATTCACTGGCCTTTATATCTACTACCACCACTGCTGCTGCTGGTTCTTCTGGGTCTTCTTCAGCTGTCAAGAAACCTAAACTGTCTCAGACTACAAATTCACATACTTCAACTTCTAATACTACTCCCCCTAGAAGCTTAGATACTAGCTCTAGCCACCAAGGTATGTTAAGATTATTCTCTAGCTCTTTATTGGTTGTGATTTCATAGATCAAAACACTTCAAATGGTGTTTTTTTATTTTTTATTTGTGATTTTATCAAATTCTAAAAAAATTTCAGTGGGCATCTCTCCTATGATCTTGTAGATCAATGGGTATCTCTCTTTTTTATTGAAAGAAGTTCAAATGAGTGTTTTCTATTGTTGTTCACATCTTATACATGAAAAATCCAAATTAGTACTATAGGTCACAAGAAGTTGAAATGGGTTTCTCTTTTGATGTAGTCTTATAGGGTCAGAAGAAGTTGAAATAGATTTCTCTTTTGATGCAAGTCTTGTATATCAATAGAAGTTGAAATGGGTTTCTCTTGTTATAAATGTATACATGAAAGAAGTTTTAATGGATTTTCTTGTTATGATCTATGGATCAGGACAAGTTGAACAATGAGATGTACTATATTCTCTTGTTCATATTTTTTCATATGAATATACATGTTGAATGGTTTTCTCTCTTTTGTGACAGCCATTGACGATTGGTGGGCATGTGTTTAAAGGTTTTCTTTATGATCAAGGGATTGAAGGGAGAGAAGGGTTTCCAAATATATGTGATTTGCATTTGGGAGGAGGTGGTAATGGTGGTGTCAATGTCAATGGAAGAAATGTGCCTTTTTCTTCATCTCCAGTTATTGATCCATCTGATGTCTATGCTGCAGCCTCTGGTGGTGGATTGCTTGGAGGAGTTGCTGCACCTCCCTATGGTAACCCAATAAATTGTCTAGGAGAAGATAATTTTCCATCATTTATGATCATCTTCTCCTTAATTAATTTTCTACTAATTATGACGCTACTTAAGTTTCTATTCATGTAATTAAACGTGGTAGTCTAACTTGATCAGCTTGCTTGCTGTAGCAAGCAGCTCTTACTAGCTTCTTGTTTCTTTGGTTCCTTTTCTTTTAAATTTTATGCAAGGAAGCAAATAAAGCAAGCAAATAATTCTTGTTATGTCATATAAGCTAAAAAATTATGTTTAAATAGAGATCATATAAGCTAGTTTGAATATGTTCTTTATTTTATCTTTTTGTACTTATAGTGTAAACATCTTTTCTTTTGTACCTTCGCTCTTACTATGACTTAGGTCTGAACTGGTTGATATGATGCAGTGTTACAAGCCCCATCATCACCAGCTGCTAAATGGTTTACTGCAAAATCAGTGAAGAAGGTAAATTTGTTTGTGGTTATGTAGCTTGTTGATACAGCAGGGAGGGTTTTGGAACTTATTTTGATATTGGAGCAGGTCAGGTATGCAAGTATTAACTTTATTCTAGTCATTCCCTGCTGGTTATGTAATGAAGTTTTTCTCTATTTTGTGTTAATGTCTTTGATTAATTCACTTGATTGAGATCATATCTTTAATGGGTTATTGGTTATTTTTTAAATCAGTCATCAACAAGGATCTGCAGCTTTTGATTTTGGGGAGCTAGAAGAGGCAATTGTGCTACAAGGAGTTAAGTTTGGAAATGATGAATACAAGAAAAGTGGTAAGCTCTATCTATCCTTTCTCCTTTTCTGACTTCTTTTCTTATACAACCAATTCCCAAACTCTGACTTCTTTTCTTATACAACCAATTCCCAAAATACAACCAACAGGATCCTTTCTCTTGTTGCATCTGTTGTTGCTGTTGCTGTTGATGTTGTTGTTTCTGCTGTCGTTGCTGTAGATTAATAAGAGTTTGGTTTTTTCAGTAAATTATTTCAGTGCTTTCTGCACTAGTTTTAAGCTTTAACATCCAGCTCCTTATTACTTTGTAGTAAGAAAGACTATGATTTTCTACTCTAGGCAACTAAATGACTGGCCACTGTTCCCTTCCTAATTCTTGGGCTATTAGCATATGAGATTTTTTTCTACATGACACCACCATAATTTTTTATGTGTTGAAGAATTCTCATATATGTTATCAGTTATAAAGATAAGTTAACTATATCTGATTTGTTTTTTTTTTTTTGTTGCGACATATATGTATGAAAACAAGACAAAATTTAAGCATTATGATTATTGTTAAACACTTCAATTACCATCACTTGTCATTGTCTATGGCCTTCAGTTTCAAAATATGATGAATTTGACTTTTTTCTTGGTTTTACTATTTTTCAGGTGGTCAATCCATTCACCAAATATCCTTTTTTTTAAAGCTAGCTAATACCTAATGTGTTACAAAATCAAATGAATTCTACCTACTTAACTAGTTTGATGTCGTTCCTTAATCCATGTTAAATAATGTGATTATTTAGCTTCCTTAATTTGAAATTACATTTGCATTAGTTATGAATCCAGTAGCACTGAGTCTAGAAGAGTTGATAACAACAAAACATTTGAAAAGATCCTGCATGTATGCAATCCTAATCAGAACTGCACTGGTGATATCTACCTTAATAGTAGCCCTCTGCATTCCCTTCTTTGGTAAGTATCTTCTTTCTCAGAAATGTGCAAACCATATAGCACTTGAGGCTATATTGATGGAAAAAAATGTTCCCAAGCTCTACTAGTTTCAAAACTATTAATTCTCAAAAACTTATTTATTTACCAGGTCTTGTGATGGCATTGATTGGATCATTACTTACCATGTTTGTTGTAAGCTATCTTCCCTAATTTCATCTCCACTCTTTTAGTTTCGGTTACTTAAGCTTAAAATTTTCAATACTACTTCGCAAAATGTTGAATTTATTCCAAACAAAACACATGAGGCTCAACAAACTCTAAATGGAATTTTTTTTCCCTCTTCATTCTCTTGGTTGCAGACTTTAATTCTTCCATGTGCTTGCTTCTTAAGTATCCTCAGGGGCAGAGTGACTTGGTTGCAGGTATGCAAGGAAAACACCTGACAAGTTCTGAATGACATTTGGACTCTGTTAGTGTTTGCCAAAAATTGATATTTTTGCAGGGCTCACTATGTCTTTTGATCATTATAGTTGGGATTATTTCTTGCATCTTTGGCACTATTTCAGCTCTATCTAAGATTATTCAGAACTTGAGCTAATGTAAGCTAATGGATTTGGGAATCTTCTTCTAGGAATTGTTTTTTTTTGTCCCCTCAGTCTTTTAGCTTTCTTTTAATGCTGTTGTTGTTGAATGGAATGCAGGCTGCTAACACAAGTGTTGTTACTAAAGGGAGCAGGTTGCTATATGTTGCAGAGTGCTATGTTGTTACATGTAATGTTGTTTAGGAAGGATTTCTGTTAGATTAGTTGTCAATAAATGTAGTAAAGAGAGCATAAGAGAGAAAAAGGGATTCATTTGATTTGTAAGAAAATTGTACACTTGAGCATTTGCTCTACAGGAGATTAGCTATCTCGAATTAGCTTTCTTATTGAATACAATTCATTCCATTTACTGTCATCAATCCAGAATTACAATTACAAGTTCTTCAGTCTGTAATTTCTCTTCATTGCCTGTATTGCATCACTGTCAGTAGAACTGCATTGGCTTAACACCGTGACCAAATAATAATAATAATAATTTTGACACGGCTTAAAACAGTGGCTAACTATTGCAACGGCTAAGAACCGTGGCCATACCTTGCCACGGCTTAAAACCGTGGCTAAAAATATTGCAACGACTTAGAACCGTGGCCATAACTTGCAACGGTTTTAAGCCGTGGCTATTCCTGGCCATGGCTTAAAACCGTGGCTAACATTTTTGCAACGGTTTAGAACCGTGGCTAAATCATCAACCGTCCTCGAGTATAAAACCGCTGCTAATATTTTTGCCACGGTTTTTAGCCGTTACTGGGGATTTAGCGACACCTCTACAGCCCACGGCTCTAAGCCGTGACAATTGGTTACCCCCACGGTTCAAAACCGTTGCTAATGGGTATTTTTGGTGTAGTGATACATGGAAGTTTTCATGTACAACGTATACTCTGGTACTTGCTTTCTAGTTGGAAACAAGGTGCTGCTGGCTTGCTTGTCCGAAGCTGATCACCGGGATACTTGCCTTAATAGGTCTTACGAGTATTGGGGATGACTGTGAGATGTGTGGGCTTAGCAGGCTATAGTAATTTGGATCCGTCTGGAGAATTGTGTTGTGCGAGCTTGAAGCCGCTTGGGCCAAATCAATGTTGGGCTGACGCTTGGGCCTATTATTTCTTGAGATCATCATGACACGTGCACGGTGTAAAAGAGATAACGTTTTGGTGTATCATCAGTAAATATTATTTTAATTGATCAAATTTCAACATAGGAAAGACAAAAAAAAACTCAAAAAATTGTTATTTCTTAAACTAAACAAAGAATCAACAAAACAAAATAAAATATCTAAAACTTACTATTAAAAAGTTTGCACAAACTTCGGTTGGTTAAACACAAAAGAGGTTGTCTGGCTTTATATTTCAAAGGACAAGGACTAATACAACTTTAAAAGATAGGGCCCAGAATAATAGAAAAAGAGGGGTAACAGCCAATAAGATTTAAAAGCTAGGGGCATAACGAAAAAAACTTGAGAGGGAGACAAAAAATCTATATAGTAGTCATGGAAATTAGGGGTGGGCATGGGACGGGATGGGACGAGATATACCCATCCCTATCCCATCTTGTTCATACGGGATCGGGACGGGACGGGATCAGCGTACTAATCTGGACATATCAACTAGAATACATTTTGAACATATTATCAACTAGAAGTCTAAAGTTCTAAAATACATAGAACATATTAAAATCAACTCAATTTTGCTGGAAGCCTGGAACATAATCAATTCTGCTGAAAAATACTCAAAAAATACATAATCAAATCTGCTGGAACATATTCAATTATTATGGAACATATTAAAATACATATTCAATTCTGATGGAACATACTAAGTCTGTTGGAATAGTCTGAGTCTGAGCATAATGTTGGAATCTGAGTCTGAGTCTGAGTCTGAGCATAATGTTGGAACAGTCTGAGTCTGAGTCTGAGCATAATGCTGGAACATACTAAGTCTGAGTCTGAGTCTGAACACCTGAAAAAAGGAAAAAAAAAGTTGTTAAGTAAGTTAGCTAACAGTAGTTGCAAATGTTCTATTGAGAACACCCAAGTGCTAGGACTAATACAACCAAACTGTCACATTCCCTACTGCTGGGAGATGATTGCAAAAGCAGTTGGGGAAAAAACTGTCCCAGAAGTCCAGCGACACTACCAACTGCTCATCCATTACATCCAGGTTATAGAATATGGCCTTGTTCCTCTCCCAAATTACAGAGACAATGAGAAAGGACTTTAAATCAAGGATCCTGAAGAGAGGTAAAACTACATTCTTTCATTTTTCCCTCTCATAGTTGTTTCAGAATCCTCCTGACCATCCCAATTATCTCATTACAATCCTAGTTTTTTCTTTTCAATCTAAATTTGATCTTATACAAATTCAATCTAAATTTGATCTCATTAAGGCAAATTAATTGTAGATCTTATACAAATTCAACTAAATTTGATTTCCTTTTCTATTTGTTTGCAGGGTCATGAACCTGAAGAGATCCATTTGTTTTGGTTCTCATTGTTCTCTCTTCATGTAATAGATGTTTGATTGGAAGGAAATAAAGTTGCTAATTCCTTTTAGTAGATTTCAAGTTTTGCTTTCTTAATGAACAAATTTCTTTCACATAAACTTGAGAACAAAGTTTCACATCAAAGACTGAAATAGAAGAATAAAAGCAAGAAAACATATTTGATTGCATAATCATAAAGAAGAGACTGAGGTTATATGGACATGTACCTCACTTCTTCTTGCCGTGTGCGAGCGAGAACACTCTGGAATCTAGATCGAGGGGACAAGGTGTGTCGTCGTCGTCGTGTGCTGGCGAGGACACTCTGGATTTGAGCGAGTGCTTTCTGGATCTGAGCGAGTGCTTCTTCAGTTCTTCTTCTTGAAGAACATAGTGCTTCTTCTTGAATCTCTCTTCAAGAACTTCTTCAGAAGTTCAATCTCGTTTATCGGTTTCTTGAAGAACAGAGTGCTTCTTCAGTTCTTCTTCTTGAATCTCTCTTCAAGAACTTCTTCAGAAGTTCAATCTTGCTTATCGGTTTCTTGAAGAACAAAGTGCTTATTTAGTTCTTCTTTTTGAATCTCTCTTCAAGAACTTCAATCTCGCTTTTCTCTTGTTTATCGGTTTCTTGAACCTCTGCTCTGCTTTTGTTATTTGTTCATTTGCTAGTAACCCTAAAACCTAACCAAAAGAATGACCGAATGTGAGATCAGAGAGATGAGAACTGAGAAGTATTACAAATTTACAGATTAATCTAGAGATATGTGTGAGAGATTCATTGAGATGCTAAAAATGTTATATACATAAGTAAATTTGTATGGGCATCCACAATCCTAAAATAAATAATTACATAAAAATATTAATAATTAATATTAATAAATTAGTTAGGGACGGGACAGGATTGGCGGAATTGAAAATCTTCATCCCATCCCATCCCATTCTAGATCGGGACGGGACGGGACCTGGATGAAATTATTCAATCCCATTAAGACCCGGAAAAATCGGGACGGGACGGGATCAGGATCGCGGGATGGGATGCCCACCCCTAATGAAAATTTTCAGTGGGGGTAGCTGGCCGCCGCTTGCTCCTATGTTGATCTATCCCTGCTTGAACAGGCTTACCAACAAAAAGTTGCCATTTTTAAAGTGAAATAAAATTACTGTTCAATAATACTTTGTGAGATCGATCATGTACCTGTATGATACAAATAGAATTGCTACTCTTAAGTGATTTGGTGTTCAATAGAAACTAGGGTATGCACACAATCTACATGCGCATATTCAATATATAATATTTTGTTTTAAAAATTCAATAATAAGTAAAAATTAAAATTTTTGGAGATTTGACTAAAGATTTCCAAGCTAAATAATCATATAAATTATTTATATTTTAATTTAATTAATTAAAAAGGTTAATGAATATTATGGAGTAAAATGCTTTACACTCATACTCTTGTAAGGACCTTTTTATAGTTCATAGAGAATTGGTGGCTTAATATAAATTATTTTAGGGGTATATGTATAATTAATCAATGTTTTAGAGAAGTTAATTGTAAAAATATGAAATGTGGAGGACAAGATGGAAACATAAAAATTAGAGTTGAAGACATTTCACTTTTCATCCAACCCTTCAAGCGTGTAATAGTCGGTTATAAACTGGATCACAAAAAACAAATTCAAACTCATTACACATTAACTTTTAGAACACGTGAATTTTTACGAGGATGTTTTGTGTCTATAGACGACTTTCAATTTTACATTTGTTAGTAAAATAATAATTTTAAAATAGCAAATTCGTTGAGTTTCACGAATAACTTGAACTCCATATGAGGTTGAGTTAGAAATTTCTGAACTGACTGACTGCTGGTTATTTTATATTATGATATTTTTTTCGATAAAAACAACATATTCTCATAGTGCTATATGAACGTATGGAATTAGTGTGAAGATTTTGGTTTTACTTGATCACAAGTTGTAACCCTTAGATTATAACTTGAATTTGAACTGGTACATGATATGTAATGTTGTAATATGTTTGGATCAGGGTTTCAGATTTTCAGAAATGGAAGACTGATTACATAGCCGGCAAAACCAGCAGTTTAATTATATTACCAGCCCTAACAGTTACTTTATCCCTTATATCAGCCATTTGAGGGTAACCATAGCTGTTGTATAACTTTTCTGTTTTCTCTTCTGTTGGGCTCCTATTCAAGATTCGATTAATAGTTAATGATACACTTAAGTCATATCGGACCTATGTTTGATTTTAATATGAATATGCAACCTATGTTAATTACAGTAATCAGGATCTATGCATACTGAATAGAGTTGTACATATAACTAATCGCTTACGTCATCATGTTTATCCTTTTGATTGTATCTTATATGCTTGTAAATGACATGAAGACAGAGAAACTGACTTTACATTAATGGTATATACCTACAATCATCATGTTGCATAAATTCTTAAATACTATCTAGGCCGGTATCTTGCCCTGCCTGTTATTTTCCTAGTAAACATGAGATTTATTGGACAAAAGCATGAAAGAAATATATTAGCTCTATAATCTTTATTATAACTAACAGATAGAGTCATGTATTTGTTCTCATTCAAAGCTTTGGGGGTATTCTGAAGTCGAGAATAATTTAGATGAAGATATAAAACAGGTTCTGGGCTATGTAATTCTTAAGCAAAGATCAAGAAATGAGGGTTGATGTCATGAGTTCTTTCTCCTTGATCTTCCTTGCTTGGCTTCTGATTGCTTTGCCTGCTGGAAGCACACTAGCAGCTAGGTCCACGTATATTGTCCATATGGACAAATCCTTGATGCCCAAGGCTTTCATGACTCATCATGATTGGTACTCAGCCACCATCGATTCCCTGAAGGTCATAGGTCCAACTAGCTCACAAACTTCCATGCCAAGATTACTCTATAGTTACGACAGTGCTATGCATGGGTTTACTGCAGTTCTCTCTTTAGACGAATTGCACAATCTAGAGAAGTCTGCTGGTTTTGTTAATGCTTACCTTGATAAGATTGTTACATTTGATACCACCCACACTTTCGAATTCCTCTCTCTCAATCCTGTCTCTGGTCTTTGGCCAGCATCACAATATGGAAAAGATGTGATTGTTGGAATGATAGATAGTGGAGTTTGGCCTGAGAGCAGCAGTTTTCATGATGCTGGAATGACAGAGGTCCCAAAAAGGTGGAAAGGAATTTGTCAGACGGGTGTGGATTTCAACTCTTCCTCTTGTAACCGGAAGCTCATTGGTGCTCGTTACTTTTCTGAGGGTGCTATGGCTGCTGACCCCCTTGCTAAAATGAATGGGTCAGCGAGGGATATGGAAGGACACGGGACACACACCTCCACAACTGTTGCTGGGAACTATGTAGAAGGTGTGTCATACTTCGGCTATGCTAAGGGCACTGCAAGAGGAATAGCACCACGTGCTAGGGTGGCAATGTATAAGGTCACAGACTTTGCTTCTGACACCTTAGCTGGAATAGACTTGGCGATTGCAGATGGAGTCGACATTATCTCAATTTCTATGGGCATTAATGGTGTCCCTCTATATGAAGATCCAATTGCTATTGCATCTTTTGCAGCGATGGAGAAAGGAGTGCTTGTCTCTTCATCAGCAGGAAATGATGGCCCTTCTTTCCATACACTACACAATGGAGCTCCTTGGCAATTGACAGTTGGAGCAGGCACCATTGATCGAAAATTTTCTGGAAAACTGACACTGGGAAATGAGCAAGTCATCATTGGTTTTTCCATTTTCCCTGTGAATGCCTTGTTGGTGGACTTGCCATTAGTCTACAACTCCTTACCATGCAATTCATCTGAGTTGTTATCTGAAGCCACCGGGAAGATTGTTATTTGTGATGATACATATGAGCCTCTTGGAAAACAAATAGATCATGTAATTCAATCAAAAGTCGCTGGAGCTATATTTCTTTCTGAATTGGAAATCATTTTCATGCCTTGTCCAGGAGTTATAGTTCATCCTGTCCACGCTCCATTGTTGTTCGCCTACGTGAAATCTACAGCCAGGCCATACGCTACAATTAAGTTCCAACTAGATGTGTTGGGAGTAAAGCCTGCACCAACAGTGGCCTCTTACAGTTCTAGAGGACCTTCTCCAACCTACCCAGTAATTTTGAAGCCAGATTTAATTGCTCCTGGATCGAGAGTCTTGGCAGCTTGGATTCCTAACACAGTCACTTCATGGATTGGTTCTGGCTTGTACTTGACTAGTGACTATAAATTTGCTTCTGGAACATCCATGGCTTGCCCTCATGCATCTGGAGTTGCTGCACTCCTCAAAGGGGCACACCCTGGTTGGAGTCCTGCTGCAATACGCTCAGCCATGATCACTACTGCGAACCCACTTGATAACACTTACGATTCAATAAGAGATGATGGTGTCAATATGACATATGCTACTCCTCTAGCTATGGGAGCTGGTCAAGTTGATCCTAACAAGGCACTCGATCCAGGTCTTGTGTATGATGTAGGAGCTCAAGACTATTTGAATCATCTCTGTTACATGAACTTCACCAGGGATCAAATCTTAGCCATTTCAAGATTGTCCAATTATAGTTGTTCAACTCTGTCTCCTGATCTCAATTACCCTTCTTTCATGGCCTTCTTTAACAAAACTCGTTCGACGTCACATGTGTTTCAGAGGACAGCAACTAATGTTGGAAATGGTGGGTCAACTTATACAGCTAGGCTGATAGTGCCAAAAGGAACTTCAATCACCGTGACACCAAGTGCACTTGTTTTTAGTGAGACGTACGAGAAGCTGAACTATAGTTTATCTATAGACATCCAACAGATGAACTTGACAACATCATTTGGTTATTTGATTTGGGAAGATGATGGAGCAAAACATAGAGTGAGGAGCCCCATTGTGGTATACAGGGAGACTTAATCCATTTGATATTGGCTATTGTGTTTTTCAGGAAATCCATTTAGGATTTGATCGACTTTGTTGTAATGTAAAATAAATCCAGTGTTCACATAGTATGATTGATCTATAGTTGTTCTTCGTTACCTGGGCGTCAATTAAATATCCAGGAGCCTTATACTATACCTGAGTACAGGAAAAATAAAAAAGAAACTTAGATTTCTCAGAAACTGAACTTGAGTAATGTAAGATAAGAAAGCTCCACTAGATAAGTTGGGATTGAACAGAATTAAGTCATCGTCAAGGATCACAAAACTCTCTCTCAGACTATTCATATATACCAGTAGGAATTAAGATGTCAATCACCGCATAGAGTGTAGGACCTGGCTGTTGTATTTTGGATGATTTAACCCATAATGTTTTTGGATTGCTACATCGTGATCTACCAACAAGCCAGAGATGCCAACTTGATGAAGTGATTAAAGAACCAGCTATTCTGTTAGTAATATCTTAGTGACATAGTGAGGCTTAGTCAGCTGAACATGAAGCCTCTGGAGCTATTTGATGATCAATTGATCATTAGAAAGCCACTGTAAGTGATTCAGTGTTAGAAATAATAGATCAACGAGAATGAACTCAGAATTCAGACTCAGGTTTGCAGACTTTAGAACACACTGATCTTTTCTGAGAACGTCCCTTCGTCACATATATCAATTTCACACATATTTAACCAATTTAGATGTCTATTGCATGGCATGTTGAGTTTGTGCTAAGACTTCGATTTACTAATTTAATTAATTAATTTTTTTTCATCAATCAAACAAGGTCAATAAAATATTTCATGAAAGAAACAAGGATACAAAGCAAGGGAGTGAGAAACTCCGACAGGCAACTAACCATACACGGCTGAAACGCAACAACAAGCGAAAAAACACAAAAACCAGCCCTTGCCTCTAACCCGCTGACAACCATCCCGTATCAAATATGCAATCAGAGCATGCAACATCCTTCAAAATCCTCCATAACTCCCTATCCCTAATGCTATGCCTTCTAATTTCAATGATCAATTGAGAAATAGATTTGAACTTGGAATGGCAGATAGATGCAATATTGAAAGGCATAGAAATTTGTTCCAGTTATACTTTTGTAATTTTAGAATTGGACCAGATTGGTTACAAAGTCCAGATTAATCTGAAAACCAATGAGATAGAATTGTCACTCTGCAATTTGGTGTTAAAAGGAAATGATCACCAACAACAAACTCCAAATTCTGACTCAAACTCTGCAGGCATATGCAGAACTTTAGATCTTGCTGAACTTTTATGAGGATGATTAGTTGTCGCATAGATCACATTTATGCATATTCAGCCCATTTTGATGTGTATGTTGAGTTTGCATGAAGAATTTGATCTACTTGGCTGTAAACCTTTTTACAGATTAAATTGGAGCTGGCACATAGATACAATTTAAAAAAGGCATAGCAATTTGTTTCGGTTACGGTCTTGTAACCCAAAATGCTGTTATATTACTTTTATGATAATTGCTATATAAACTTACTGTTCTCTCTTAAGTTACAGTTGAACATAATGTAGATTTTGCTCATACACTCAATCAACATCAAACATATGTTTGATTTTCTTATGTAATCGATGTTTAAGTATATATTATACAGTGTGACAGTCTGGATAATGTGATGTGATATTTGACCATTGAAACAACAGTAGAAGGAACAGAGTTGCACATATACATAGGATCAACGTCTTCATCATATATTTCTTCTCGAGTTTATCTAAAACAGCTTGCATGGCAGAAATATACATAGCTGCTTCTAGGAAACTACATTGATGCATGCTATTCATTTGTCCCAATTGATGTGAGTATGCTTATTCAACAACACCATATCGTCATCAGCAATTAGTGAATAGCATCCTAGCCAAAACACCCAGCCTGGCTGTTCTTTTCTTAGTACGTTAACAACAAAATATGGACAAAAAGAGGAGGAAAAATATAGTAGTACCCACCTTACCAATTCTTTGTTCTCATCGGAAACTTTGGAGAGGATTCCAAAGTTAAGATCAACTTTTCTAAAACTATATAACAGATTTTAGGCTATGTAATTTTCAATCCCAGATCAAGAAATGAGGGCAATTATCATGGATTCTTTCTCCTTGTTCTTCCTTGCATCGCTTCTCTTTGCTTACCCCTTTCAATGCACACTAGCAGCTAGTTCCGCATATATTGTCCACATGGACAAATCTTGTATGCCTAAGGCATTTACGACTCATCACACTTGGTACTCTGCCATCGTTGATACTCTGAAAGTCGCAGGTCCAACTGAATCACATGCTTCCATGCCAACATTACTCTATAGTTATGACAATGCTATCCATGGTTTTAGTGCAGTCCTCTCTCTAGAAGAATTGAGTAAACTAGAAAAGTCACCTGGCTTTGTCAGTGCCTACCCCAATAGGATTCTCAAATTTCATACTACCCACACTTCTGATTTCCTTTCTCTTAATCCAGTCTCTGGCCTTTGGCCAGCATCAGAGTATGGGAAAGACGTGATAATTGGAATGATAGACAGCGGAGTTTGGCCTGAGAGTGAGAGTTTCAATGATGCAGGAATGACAGAGGTCCCCAAATGGTGGAAAGGAATTTGCCAGACTGGTGCTGATTTCAATTCTTCTTCATGCAATCGAAAGCTCATTGGTGCTAGTTACTTCGCTAAGGGTGAGGCTGACTGGTCACCAAGGGATCAGATAGGACATGGTTCCCATACTTCTTCAACTGCTGCTGGGAACTTTGTTGAAGGTGTGTCATTCTTCGGCTATGCCAAGGGCACTGCAAGAGGAATTGCTCCCCGAGCTAGGTTAGCCATGTACAAGGTTGCCCTCACTAGTTCTGACATCCTAGCTGCAATGGACTCAGCAATTGCAGATGGTGTTAATATAATCTCAATCTCTATAGGCTATGGTGCGCAGCTCCCTTTATATGAAGATGCAATTGCCATTGCATCATTTGCAGCAATGGAGAAGGGTGTGCTTGTGTCCGCATCAGCCGGAAATGAGGGCCCTTCTTTTCATAGTGTAACCAATGCAGCTGCTTGGCAGTTGACAGTTGGAGCAGGCACCATTGATAGACAATTATCAGCAAAACTGACACTAGGCAATAATAAGGTAATCATTGGAAAGTCCATGTTTCCTGAGAATGCACTGTTGGTAGACTTGCAGCTGGTCTACAATGAAACCCTCATATCGTGTACTTCAGCTGAGTTGCTATCACAAGCCGCTGGGCAGATCGTTATCTGTGATGGTACAAATGAGTATCTTGGAGATCAAATAGATGAAGTTACTCGATCGACTGTTGCAGGAGCTATATTTCTTTCTCAATGGGAAATTCAAAATGGTATGCCTTGTCCAGGAATTGTAGTTCATCCTGTAGATGCTCCATTGTTGTTAGATTACGTGAAATCCACAACCAAGCCACGTGCCACAATCAAGTTTCAACAAGATCTATTGGGTGTAAAGCCTGCACCAACAGTGGCTTCTTTCAGTTCGAAAGGACCTTCACTGTACCCAGGAATTGTGAAGCCAGATTTAATTGCTCCTGGGTCTCAAGTCTTAGCAGCTTGGATTCCTAACACAGCCACTGCAAGGATTGGATCTGGTTTGTCCTTAACAAGTGACTATAAGTTTAACTCTGGGACATCAATGGCCTGTCCTCATGCATCTGGAGTTGCTGCACTTCTCAAGGGTGCACACCCTGATTGGAGTCCTACTGCAATAAGGTCTGCTATGATCACTACTGCAAACCCATTCGATAACACTCATGGTTTGATAAGAGAAATCAAAGATAGTGATGATCTCAATATGACACATGCTACTCCTCTATCCATGGGAGCTGGTCAAATTGATCCTAACAAGGCACTCGATCCAGGTCTTGTTTATGATATAAATGCACAAGACTACTTAAATCATCTATGCTACTTGAACTTCACTAGGAAGCAAATCCTAGCCATCACTAGATCGAATTATAGTTGCTCGAACCCGTCTCCTGATCTCAATTACCCCTCTTTCATGGTTTTGTTAAACCAAACTGATTTAGCATCTCACGTGTTCCAGAGGACAGTGACTAATGTTGGAGACGGTGCGTCAACATATATGGCCAAGTTGATAGTGCCAAAAGGAACCTCAATCACTGTGTCACCAGACACACTTGTTTTCAGTGAAAAGTACGAGAAGCTGAGTTACAGTTTGTCTGTAGATGTTCAACAGATGAATCAGAGAACATCATTTGGCTACTTGATTTGGGAAGACAATGGAGCAAAGCATACAGTGAGGAACCCCATTGCAGTTTTTAGGGAGATCTAATTCATTTGGGATCTTGTAGACATCTTTATTCAGTAATATAATGTTGTATGGTTATTTGATTTGGGAATGGGGCAAAGCATAGAGCATGGCGTGCCTGATTATGGTATTTAGGAATTAGGATGAGTTGACATTTGGAATTGGTTGGCTACACTGTGTTTGGTACAATGGTACTTGAATAAACCAACCAACGATGCAACTTGATTAAATGAAATAAATCAACCTTGTTTAATTAACAGTAAGGAGCTTAGTTACCTGGATACGGAGCCTTGCAACTTGCAAGCAATATGAAGATCGTTATGAACTCAGATTTATCTGAAAATCGGTATTAGTATGTATGTGATAAAAATGTCATTCTAGGGTTTCAAAATGAATTGCTCACCAACAATAAACTCAAAAATTCTGACTCAAACTTCATAGGAATATATATACGCAGAACTTTTAAAACATGCTGATTTCAAGGATGATTCACACAGATGGTAGATCACTTTCACACATTTAAATATTTATTGCATAGTATGTCGTGTGCGTGAAGATTTTGGTTTACTTGATTATATTCCTCAGAATAGATTGAATTGTCCGACTGTTAAGTTATTTTGGTTAATAATGATTATACTAACTGTTATATAACTTTCTGCTTTCTATGACATTCATATTCAAGATTTAATTAAGTGTAGATTGGATTCCATTTGGCTCAAGATGTATATAGTTCATCAATATTTTACCTATGTTTGACATTGTATATGATATAGTCTGAATCACTAACCTTATATTCGACCTGCTATGTCAGCAGTAGAATAAATAGAGTTGTAGCAAATGATCATTGTACTAATATCATCTACCATCTCAATTGAGCTTGCATGCTCACAAATACACATACCTTAATGTTCCCCAGTCAATCATGCTGCCTGCAATTAGAGAAAGTACTATCCTGGGTCCTCCCGCTAGTGTTCTAACCTGCTTATGCTTTTCCTGGTAAATGTCAAATATTATGGATGAAAAGAATAGAGAAAGGTATTAGTAGGAAAATCTTTATTGCAGACAATTACAAATGATTAATTTATTTTCTGATGCAAAACATTGGAGGTTATTTCAAAGTCATGAACATGTTTTAATATATTATATATAACAGGTTCTACGCTATGTAACTTTTAAGCAAAGATCAAGAAATGGGGGTGGTTGCATGGATTCTTTCTCCTTGTTCTTCCTTGTATCACTTCTTGTTGCTTCTCCCGTTGAATGCACATTAGCAGCCAGGTACACATATATTGTCCACATGGACAATTCTTTCATGCCTAAGGCTTTTATGACTCATCTCTGGTACGGTACTCGACAACTATAGATTCTTTGAAGGTTATAGATCCAACTTACTCACATGCCTCCATTCCAAGACTTAGTCAACAATCATGACAATGCTATCCATGGATTTAGTGCAGTCTTCTCGTTAGAAGAATTACATCATCTAGAAAAACCACCTGGCTTTGTCAGTGCCCACCCGGATAGAATTGTCAAATTTGATACTACCCACACTTTTGAATTCCTTTCTCTTAATCCTGTCTCTGGCCTTTGGCCAATATTGGAATATGGGAAAGATGTGATACTTGGAATGACAGATAGCAGGGGTTGACCCAAAAGTGTGAGTTTCAATGATGCTGGAATGACAGCGAGGTCTCAAAAGGTACATGGAAAGGAATTTGTCAGACGGGAGTAGATCTCAATTCTTCGTCGTTAACACTAGTTTCTTAAAACAATCAGATCATTCGTTAGACTACGAGAAGCTTTACCAGGCTGTTGTCAATCTGCCTCTATCACCGAATTGTGAACGAATGCAAACTACTTGTTTTATTCTTGTCCCTGGTTGTGGAATGCTGGCAAGATTTTTGTAACATGATGCTGATGATTGGGACTATAACCATGTACCTTGACGGAGCTTATGTGAAATGAACATCAAATGTGTGGTTGTTGTGGGACATGGGGTTGCACCTATTCCACAAACATCTCTTTGTCGGGAGTTGAGCATAAAACAGTTACTGATCTTCTTTTGTTGATTGAAAGGGAAAGACTAGGAGAAGCAATTGACTCAATGCTTGTTGATCATGTTCTAAAAATGTTTACTGCTCTTGGGATATATTCTGATAGCTTTGAGAAGTCATTTCTTGATCACACATCTACATCTTATGTGTGGATGAAGGCGTAAAAGGTGTGGTGCTGTCACATGTTCGAGACTACTTAATGCATGTGGAGTTACGGTTGCGTGAAGAACATGAAAGATGCATGCAGTATCTGTGTATAATAAGTACATTGAAGCCAATGGTGGCAACTGCAGGAAAAAAAACTTCTTGAATGTCATACATCTGCAATCCTTGACAAGGGATTCAAGATACTTATGGATGGGTGTCACATAGAAGATCTACGAAGGATGTATGTACTGTATACAAGGGTTACTGCCACTGACTTGTTGCGCCAAGCCTTTAGCTCCCACATTGTTAGTACTGGATAGACCATGTCTGAAGAGAAAGCCCGTAGTGGTTTAGTATCCTCTTCTAGAGTTCAAAGCTTCCCTTGATATGACATTGGAAGAAAGCTTATCAAGTGTTGTAACTGCTGTATAAGATTCAAATAAAAAGTTAGTAACGAAGGTACCAATTATTTCTTGGGTTGAGTCGCGGATTAGGTCGCTCTCTTTAAGACGTTTCTCGGCTCTGCCCAAGATTGTGCAAGCAGTGTACTAGCCCCGCCGTCCCCAGGATAAAACAGCCCAGAATCTTCTCTGTCTCGTTCAATCAATTGCACATTTGATGAACGGAATACTATCACCCTTAAACACTTGTTTTTGCTCGGAATCATCAATACATTGTAAATAAATAAACAACATGAAAATTTCTTCTTTGATAGAAATGCTAAACAAAAACAAAACTAATTACAAAACCGAAATCTCTCTTATTGCAAAAAGGAAGAACTCTTGTTTTGTTTTTTCTCTTTTCGTTATATTTATAGGGAAAATAAAGTTCGTTCAAAACACAAAAATCGGCTAGATTCATTTGCATAACAAAACGTTAGGTATGCATTTAAAAAATGTGGACCCGACCCGACCCGAACGGCGACGGCAGGCGCGAGAGTCTATCTCTCCCCTCCTCACAAAAGTGTGGTACCCCCAAGGGGTCCAAGCCCAAGTCCTAACATTCTCCTTATAAACTCTAACACAAAGAGTTATATAGTAGATATGGGACTAATATTAGAGAGAGAGATCCAGAGACTAAAATCAGAAAGAGATCCAGGGTTCAAATCCAGGTTCACACCCATTTTCTTTTATTTTAAAAAACCATATTTCCAACAATCCCCCACTTGGATTTTTAAAACAATTTTCAACAATCCCCCACTTGGATTTAAAAACCAATTTTCATCGAGCAATCTAAAAATATAAGATTGTGCATAAACAAAAGTGTCTTTCGACTTGAACTCTTGCGTAGTGTTCATGCTTTAGATTATACTAGAGTAACTCGTAGTTTTGAACTCTATCTCTAACAGACATTACATGCACAACCTTACCAGGGTGAAGTCTAAAAAGCTCGTGCTTTACGGCCATGCACGTATATCCCAGTATAGTGAAGGCTCTAGGAATTTTGCCCACAAATTCCATAGGAAGCGGCCAAACTTCCACAATCACTTAGGTGAGGCTATCAAGAGTACTCCTGTAGCTAGGTACTCCACTCCACATAGAGTATAGACCTCATTAAGAGTTTTTAACTCAGCCTACTATCGCTACAAGAATTCATGCTTTAATCTAGGAATGAGATTGCTATTATGTTAGCATGATTCACATCATATCATTCACGACTTGTTATTACCCATTGAACCTATTTCTTGGGATCTCCAGTCTATAGGTTGGGTTACCGTCATGAATAACTCATCAATCTAAGGGCTTTAGTCCCATTCCTTTCGAGGTTATGAAAACCTTCTCTCTAGCTAATCCTTTCGTCAAAGGATTAGCCAAGTTCGCATCAGTTCGTACATGATCCAATCTCACAACACCAGTAGATAGAATTCTCTAACCGTACTGTGCTTACGACGTATTTGTCGTTTCTTGCCGTTATAATAACGGTTCTGTATTTTTCGCAATAGCCGCGGTACTATCGCAATGGATCAAGACAGCTGGAATCGATCTTTCCCATAAAGGGATCTCTGCTAGCAGGTTTCTTAGCCAACCTGCTTCTTTACTAGCCGTGGCTAGTGCTATCATTTCTGACTCCATCGTGGACTATGCCAGAATGGTTTGTGTCTTCGATTTCCAAGAAACAGCTCCACCAGCTATATTGAAAATATAGCCATTGGTGGCTTTGGAGTCATCTGAAAGGGTGTTCCAATCAGCATCGCTATATCCTTCAAGGACAGCGAAAAACTTCTGTAATCCGAGGTTCTTAGTCCTCTTCAGGTACCTCATGACCCTTTCAATTGCATCTATATGGCTCCTTGAAAGCTAAGGGAAACCTCCTCGACTGAAAAGACATAGTAATCGGGCCCAAGGTGTTTAGAAGGTCGTTTCCTTTTACTTCTCCTAGGCTCAGATTCTATGAATTTATCAGATGCATTCATCCTTATCATAGGCACGTTATTTGAGGATGTACCCCCACTATTCCTCTAAATAACCCCCACTATGCCTCGAAAATAAATGCAATTTATCTTTTCATGAATAATTCCTTGAGAAACACAAAAAATCTTCTCACAAAAAATCAGGATCCACAAAATTATTTTTAGCATGTATAAAAATATACGTAAACTTTCCATGAAGGAACTTTTGAACTTCGGTCCCTCTAACTATTGTCATAAACAGGTTTAGCCACTTTTTGAATGCATATTAAATTACGGTCCTATTGCTAGCTGAAGCAGACCGTGCATTCAAATGTTAAGGACCCACACAATGAGAATATTGAATAAAATACCCATTCTATTCACCTCGCTATTCTCATTTTCTTTAAAGTTCAAGTATCAACTAAGAATATCATTAGAAAACGTACCTTAAATTCAGCTTTTGAAATTTTCAAACTTTGATGTAATCACCAAGCTAGATTTGTGCATCCTCTGGGAATTTAGTTGCAGACTTAGATAATAAAGTTCTGCAACAAAATCAAGCAATAGCTTGAATTGTTCTAGATTGCCATCAACATCATCATCATGAGAACATATCCTTTCCATAAGAATTCATGTCCTCATGTGGAAGTCTGACCAACTGATGGTCTGAGCAAAATCATTTATGCATTGACATCAAGAACAAAATTCACAGGTCAATCTGTATACAAATAATTCTTTATATCCTCCTTATGTCAGCTTAACATCAAACATCAACTGTAATATTAATCACAAAGTTTTCTTTCCATCAATAGTATTGAGAAATAGAAGCATTCTAATTTGCACAATAGATCAATTATTGTTCTCACCAAAATAGACTGAATCATCCAAAATGCTTAACATAATTATCATAGAACTGCATACTCATTATCTAAAGAGTAACATGCATAGATGATATTGTTCACTTCTCACAAAATGTTCAATTGGAATTTATTGATTCAGATTTCATGATATTCCAACTCAGAAAGCCTAAAAGAGCAGCACCTTTAATTAAATTTCTATGAAATTTAATTTTAAAGCATGGTGTTCTATTCATACACAATCTCCTCTAGTTAGTCCTCCATGGTTTTAGAGTTTAGACTACATTTTACATTGTCAACATGTGTATATGTATGTCAATCTCTAACTACGTTAATCATAATGTAAACTAATATGATTTCACAATATGGTTGTAAAGTCACCATAAAAATATCTTTAAAAATACACAACATGGAAAACCACCATTATAGATAAAGATATCTGAAATTGTAAACGTAGTTGTAAAACTCTAAATCATGTGGATCTTTAAATATAACCCTCTTTCCAAACTTTTCAAATGTTGCCATGGGGTTGTATCCTTGCATAGAAAACTGCTCCCAACCCAATTTGACAACAAGAACTACCACCCAAGGTAACAAAGATACATAATGTAAACAAAACTAAACTCCAATCCTTGGAACAAAGTTTGTTTAGGCTAATGGGTTCCAAAACAATTAATTTGACACACACATAAAAACTGTGTTTGTGTTTGAAACGGAAGGACTTTACCCTTCCATAATTTGCAGATTTTTTTTTTTTTTTTTTTTTATATGAACAGGTGTTCCCAGATTGCCAAATTGTCAATCTAAATAAACTCCAAAACGACTCATAGCTCACCATTGCCATCAATCAACTCTGGCCCATTGAATTCACAATATGATTTCAGCTTATTTACAGGACAATTTCGTACAAATAAACTAAGAGATTGAAGAAGTCTGACAAAGCAAAAGGGACTAACATTCAACATTATTTATAATTATAAGTCAATTTCATGTAAACATATGGCATTGATGTGCAATCAAACAATGCCTCCACAATAGTTTTTCAATCATTCAATTGATAGAAGCTTGTTCAAAACCCAATTTTTGAGCCAAGCAATCACAGATGC
Organism: Berberis vulgaris; assembly: GCA_963556465.1. NCBI lineage: Eukaryota > Viridiplantae > Streptophyta > Magnoliopsida > Ranunculales > Berberidaceae > Berberis > Berberis vulgaris. Next base: position 12,364,737 of record OY747136.1, on the reverse strand, counting down.
TTATAGTTTCATGAATCAACATATATATGTATTCAATCTATGTCAGATTGATCTAGCATGTTCAACCCAATTTGAGACAAGAAACAAAGCAATCAATCTAATCTGCGTTTATTTTGGAGGACAAAATATCATTTTTGAATATATAAGAAAAACACTCTTGGGTAGAATATCTCATGCAATATATAAAATCAGGACTAATTCGCATACATACAACCTAGTTAAAAAGGTTATCCTTACAAACCCAACATTATTGAATAATCACATACTTATAAGTAATGAAACCAAAATTTCCCTAGAAACACAGGGTATTATTTCAACCTAGTCAATTTCATTACTTGTTCCATCTTCTTTATATTTTCCGTAATTTATATTATGGAAAATAAAGGGATCATTCTTTTAATCTTAGTCATAGCAGAAATGAACGTCTTAAAATTGTTGTAACTGCTGTATAAGATTCAAATAAAAAGTTAGGAACGAAGGTACCAATTATTTCTTGGGTTGAGTCGCGGACTAGGTCGCTCTCTTTAAGACGTTTCGCGGCTCTGCCCAAGATTGTGCAAGCAGTGTACTAGCCCCGCCGTCCCCAGGATAAAACAGCCCAGAATCTTCTCTGTCTCGTTCAATCAATTGCACATTTGATGAACGAAATACTATCACCCTTAAACACTTGTTTTTGCTCGGAATCATCAATACATTGTAAATAAATAAACAACATGAAAATTTCTTCTTTGATAGAAATGCTAAACAAAAACAAAACTAATTACAAAACCGAAATCTCTCTTATTGCAAAAAGGAAGAACTCTTGTTTTGTTTTTTTCTCTTTTCTTCTTTCTTCATATTTCTTCATTTTTTCTAAACTCTAAGATGTGTTATATTTATAGGGAAAATAAAGTTCGTTCAAAACACAAAAATCAGCTAGATTCATTTGCATAACAAAACGTTGAATTAAATTGCATTTAAGAAAAAAAACGTTAGGTATGCATTTAAAAAACGTGGAGCAATAAATCCGGAAAGGAAGCCGTCTAGATACATAGACATAATCCTGTCTAGATTCATTCCTTCTTCATAAATTCAAAATTTATTTTCAATTAAATAAATTTGTAGCAAAAAGAATGGGTTGCTCTCTTAATGACCCGACCCGGACGGACGGTGGCGGGCGAGAGTCTATCTCTCCCCTCCTCACAAAAGTGTGGTACCCCCAAGGGGTCCAAGCCCAAGTCCTAACAATCTCCTTATAAACTCTAACACAAAGAGTTATATAGTAGATATGGGACTAATATTAGAGAGAGAGATCCAGAGACTAAAATCAGAAAGAGATCCAGGGTTCAAATCCAGGTTCACACCCATTTTCTTTTATTTTAAAAAACCATATTTCCAACATCAAGGAATGAAGTCTTCTCCAACACTATAAAAAAACGCATTTGAGCATCTAATTAGTCTTCATTAGGATCGGTTTGCAGAGCTTTGCAGAGCTGATTGCAAACTACAAGAAAAAATGCCATTAATAGCGTTTCAAAAACGCTGTGTCTGTCGGAGCTATAATAGACCCAGGGTCTATTATAGCGTTTTTAAAACGCTATAGTAAGTTGGCCTTTTATAGCGTTTTAAAAACGTTATGGTAGAGTCTACCATAGCGTTATAGCGTTTCTGAAATGCTATCGTAGACTCTACCATAGCGTTTCTGAAATGCTATCGTAAGTATACATAGCAATTTTTTTTTTTTTTTTTTTTTTTGCTATCAAATGACTTTTTATTACATCTTATAAGTTTTATTTCTAGAAAATAAAAATTTTAATGTGTCAAACTTAAACATATCCATGAATAGAGGCAAAGTAATATTGTAATTAATAATAAGATAATGTATTAATTACATCGAGTCACAAAATCTATCAAATAATAAATATCAGACTACATGTTTTTTTTTAAAGGCAAGATCAAACTACATTTATTTCAGTTGAATGATCAACTAGCTCATGCAGAGCATCGTTGTGGATCTTGTTGATTGCCATGTTAGACAAATTAATCTCATGTCTGTGCCTTGTAATCACTACAAAAAAAAGACGTTTCAGCAACGGCTAAAAACCGTTGCTAATTGGCAAAAAATCGTCGCTACAATGATTTAGTCACGACACAAAAACTGTCGCAATATCGTCGCTAGTTTAATCGTCGCTATTTGAATCAGCAACGGCAAACTATCCCGTTGCTAATTAGCCACGACAAAAAAATCGTGGCTAACTCAAAAAATTTCTTCGCTAAAGCTGCTGAAAATTTCAATGAAGACTGTAGCTAATTGTAAGATAGCCACGATTTTTTGCCGTCGCTATTTAGCGACCGTTTTTTTGCCGTAGCTATTTAGTGACGATTTTTGCTAAATAGCGACGGTTTTTTTACCGTGGCTATTTAGTGACGGTTTTTGCTAAATAGCGACGGTTTTTTGTCGTCTTTATTTAGCGACCGTTTATTTGCCGTCGCTATTTAGCGAGGGTTTTTTGCGGTTGCTAAGGCAATATAGCGACGGTTTTTTGCCATGGCTATTTAGCGACGGTTTGTTGCCATCGCTAAATTGCAAATCTAATTGAAAACACAGCCACGGTGTTTGCCGTAGCTATTTAGGGACAACTTTGTTGCAAATCATATTGACAAATGAAATTTACAAATTATAATTCATTTTTTATAATGAAATTAGCTATTAATGATTGTCCATTTTGAAAATTAATATCAACTACCAGAACTAAACTTAATTGATCAAAATTATAACAAAAATTACACGGTCTCTAGAATATCATACAAAAAAAAATTACAAAGAATCCATACAAAAATAAAAATTCGATCTATAGAATATCAGAGATCATAGATCTCCGAGATCTGAGATTTCAGATATCAGATCTCCGAGATCAGAGATCTCCGAGAGAGAGGTGGCGGAGGAAGGGAGGGGAGAGAGAGGCGGCTGGGATCGATGTCGAGGGAGGCGGCCGGGATCTGTGTCGACGAAGCGGCAAACTTCTCTTCTGTGGGTTTCTTCTCTGGAGGTTGAGAGAAATTTTTTGTTTAAGTTGGTTTGTAGAAAAAATTGAAATTTATATATTGAAGGGGATTGGTTGTGTTAGTTTCACGCGGATCGATGACGTGGTTTGGTTTAGTGCGTTGGATTGAGCTAAATTTTTTTGTGTTATTGACGGCTGAGATGAGGTTTCACACGGATCGGTGATATATATTTTTTTAACTATTAGCGACGATTTTTTGCCGTAGCTAATCTCTTTAGTGTTTAATTTAAAAAAAAAAAAACCAATTAGCCACGGTTTTTTGCCATCGCTAATATAAAAAATCAAAAACCAATTAGCCACGGCAAATTGTCATAACTAATCTCTTTAGTGTTTAATTTTATTTTATTTTAAAAACCAATTAGCCACGGTTTTTTGCCGTCGCTAATATAAAAAATCAAAAACCAATTACCCACGGTAAATTGTCGTAGCTAATCTCTTTAGTGTTTAATTTTTTTTTTAAAACCAATTAGCCACGGGTTTTTGCTGCCGCTAATATAAAAAATCAAAAACCAATTACCCACGGCAAATTGCCGTAGCTAATCTCTTTAGTGTTTAATTTTTTTTTTAAAACCAATTAGCCACGGTTTTTTGCCGTAGCTAATCTGATATTCTTTGAACTTCTTTGATCTGATCTTCTTTGATTTGATCTTCTTTGAACTGATATTCTTTGATCTTCTTTGATCTGATTTGAACTTCTTTGATCTGATCTGATCTTCTTTGATATTCTTTGATCATCTTTGATATCATCTTCTTTGATCCGATCTTCTTTGATCTGATCTTCTTTGAACTTCTTTGATCTTCCTTGATCTTCTTTGAACTTCTTTGATCTTCTTTGATCTGATCTGATCTTCTTTGATCTAATCTTCTTTGATCTTCTCTGAACTTCTTTGATCTGATCTGATCTTCTTTGAACTTCTTTGATCTTCTTTGAACTTGTTTGATCTTGTTTGATCTGCTCTTCTTTGATCTTCTTTGATCCCATCTTCTTTGATCTTCTTTGATCTAATCTTCTTTTATCTTCTTTGATCTGATCTGATCTTCTTTGAACTTCTTTGATTTGATTTGATCTTCTTTGATCTGATCTGATTTCTTTGATCTTCTTTGATCTTACTTGATCTCATCTTCTTTGATCTGATCTGATCTTCTCTGATCTTCTTTGATGTTCTTTCTTATCTTTTTAGATCTGATCTGATCTTATTTGATCTTCTTTGATCTGTTCTTCTTTGATCTTCTTTGACCTGATATAATCTTCTTTGATCTGATCTTCTTTGAACTTCTTTGATCTTCTTTGAACTTCTTTGATCTTCTTTGATCTGATATTCTTTGATCTTCTTTGATCTGATCTTGTATGATCTTCTTTGATCTTATTTGATCTCATAAAAAAATATATAAAAACCAATTAGCCACGGTAAATTGTCGTAGCTAGTCTCTTTAGTGTTTAATTTAAAAAAAAAAACCAATTAGCCACGATTTTTTGCCGTCGCTAATAAAAAAAATCAAAAACCAATTATTTTTATTTGTAAATCTTAGAGGAATCAAAAATTGTTTGTGGCTTCTTCAAGCTCATCGTAGCGGAAGATTGGGGTCTGGAAGCAGGAGCCGCCGTTCTCAAGGTCTGGCTTCGAAGAGGAATCAGGAGTGATATCTCGGGATATAAGAGCTGAAGACTTTGAAAGGAGTTTCCTGCGGCGCCGGATGAGGTAGAAGATACATGCCATAAGGATTACCCCAGCACCTGTACCGACACCTATAAATAGGCAATGTAGTTAGTATAGAAATTTTCTCAGTCCAAGAGTTATGCATAGTGCTGGAAGATTGCCTACTAAACGTCATTGGAGTAAGTAGATAAATGTTAAATACAAAATTCAGAGCGAAGCAGAGTAAGGACGGGCCTTATAGGTATCATACCTATTGCAATCTTCCTCCCTGTATGCTTTTTCCCTGCAGCATAACCATAAATGAAACAAGGTCAGTTTACTGGAAATTCTAAACAAAATCGTCCACGCATGTATATTAGTTGGATCCTATTATTTAAATACTCAAAACAGTGTCAATAAAAATATATGCATTTCCATGAATTTAAACAGTAAACACTGCTGCGTGCCCATCTCTTATATGCTGTCACTACTAAATCATCTGATGGTTGTTCAAGTTGGAGTAAGACAAGAAGGAATGACATAAATCTTAGCAGGAAAACCTCAATTATGTGGTAATTAATAAAAGGAAACAGACTATATTATTAATCTTTACCTTTTCTCAAACATTGGTCAGTTCTATTGATCTTTTCACAAGTACCTTTTTCTTCATAAACACATGTTATTT